>JAITYX010000076.1:1420521-2841043 GCA_021018815.1 Talinum fruticosum | reverse complement strand
TAAAGCCTTTGAGACAATTTTGACAAGAACAAAGTTATCTACACTCGTATGTTAACATGTTTGATTTATGCTGTAGATTTATGTTTTCAGGAAAATACAATGAGTACGATACATTTGAATCCTGTGAAATTGGACCTTATCTTATGATCACCCAGTAACAGTTTTGGGTTGAATCTGCTTTGCAGTTGATCTGTAATTAACTGCTTGTTGATATCAATATCTCTATGATCGTGTAACCTCTATTTTACCAAATGTATGTTTAAGTGTACCTATGAAAGGGTTTAAACTTCGGGTTGAAACTTGAAAGTATAGACATTGTACATTACTAAAACTTGCTCAGGTCTCGATATATCTTAGCCATGCTGATGGACCATCTCAGCTGTACAGTTCTAATTCTTTATAAAAATCCTAAAAGCTTTTCTGGATCCATCACTGACTAAGCCCGGGGCAAGTTGTATTATGTATTTGACATCATGTTTGCACAGATACGGGGATGGGTTTGGTGCAGAAAAAGGTGGTGGGCGAACCCTATGAACAAAGGTCATATGCCCTGTTTTAACGTTCACGGCAGAAATTCCACTTGAGAGAGAAACCATTAAAGAAACACAAGAATTAATGGAGAAGTTTCAAAGCAGCAACCCCTTTGATTTGCCTAGTTAGTTGGCAAACCCAACCATTGCTTCGCATCTCCAGAGCAAATAATTCTCAAACACACAAACACAAACACTCAAATGATTTTCATTGGTATAGCAGTTGAGTTCCCTCTTGACCAATCCCTCCCCATTCTTGCTTCTCTACATAGGAACCTTATTTTCCACCTCTTTCACTCAATTGACAGCTCTTCATCTGCCCCTAAATTATGCATTTTACTCCTCGAGGCTCAAAACCTATCAAGATTGTCTGTCTTTATTGGATATTCGATTGAACAACCCGAAAATGACTCGTATCAAATAATTTTACTCCTTGTAAGGTTGTATCCGGATTTAAAATGAACAAACCAGAAATGATTTGTTTGAAATGCATTTGACCCAAAAATGACCTGTATCTGAAGCGATGGGTTTAAAGTCGAAAGTCATATGATTTTGGCAAATCCAAACCTAAAGTTCTCTCGTGGCTAAACCAATCTAGGTTAGACATGTGTTGGTAATAAAAGGTCAATGAGCATGTGCAACATGGGTTGTAGTTGATTCGATTTGATATATGCCAAATTCATGCCAAATATGAACAATCTTGTGAATTGTAATGCATGTAACCAAACCTAGATTGAACTCAACCATACCTCTTAAAATTTTACTCCAATGAAAAACTAACCCCGATCTGAATAATCTATTTGTCGGGTTTGTTATTGAGGGTTCCCTTTAAACTTGGCATGTGATCAAAGGCACAAAAGGTATTCCATACACACAAGTATAATATATAAAATAAATAACATATTTAACAATATAATAAAAATTTTATAACGACTCATAACAGTTTCAATAATGGTTGTTACAGCTATAACAACTCATTTATGTTCGTTTCTATTCGTTTATGATATAATAACTAATCGTTTATGTTTGTTTCTGCTCATTTATGTTCGTTTCTCCTCTTTTCTATCGTTTTTGTTATATCTGCTATTTCTTTTCATTTAATCTTGTGATTTCAAATAGACCCTTAGCATGTCATCAAAGGCACGGAAGGCATTCCATACGATACACACCGCAGGAGTAATATAATTGATTCTGTGGAGATTCCTTCTTTGAAGCCAACAGCAATACATTAAGATCCTAATCCCCTATTAATTAATGGGAAAATATTCCTTAATCCTTATACTTTCGCTAATCAATAAGGTTTAAGTCTCAATCAGCCCATTCTTTCTGCTGCATTACCTCAGAATTTGAAGAGCACAAGTCATTAGTGCCTAACACACTAAGTTAGCTTGCTTCTGCAAGCAATCAAACCTTGCTACAACTGTCCATCTGTGAGAGAAAGTGCAGATCAGAATCCCTTGACTATAACCCTTCATTGCTACTAATCATATATTAATATTCATCAGATTATCTTTATGCTCTGATATAAGATAATGTGCATATGCAATGTCTGTCTTTGTTTTCTTTATTTGACACAAATGTGAAGCATGTCATCTTTGCAACTTTGCATCTGTTCATGTAGAAATACCACTTTTAGAGTTGGACTATTCAACTTGAACTTTCTTACTCTGGTTACATGACAACTAGGGTTTGAGTCGATTAATTTATTTAATTAAGGTTTTTAATTAATTATAAGTAAGAGTAAAGAATGCGACACAATTAGCTGAACTCAATATTTAATATAAGGAGAAAACACTTTGGATTAATATGGAGTATCGGTTTTGGATGTTCATATGAAAGGTTGAGATTCAATCCTTAGTAAAACCCTATTCTTTTTGCATTATTATCTTTGGTCATATACGATTATATTTGATCTGCTAAAAAAGTAAAATGTATAATATATTTTAAAAAATTAAAAAAGAGGCATATAAAATAGGACAGACAGATAAGGTAGTTAGAAATAAGTGGGGAGGCAATTGTAGCAAAGAATTTGGGCATATAATGTGAAGGGGCGTCATCCTCCACAGATAACCCCATGCATGTTACCTCACCTTACACCATTGACCATCCCCTCACACCCAAATGATTTCCCTTTGACACCCATAAAAGAAGTAACCAAATAACCTCCAAAACAGAAAAAGGAAAATAATAAATATGCAATTTGAAGTCTAAAAAGTAGCCTCACTTTTCTTTTTCTTTTTTTTTTTATACGTGAAATTTAAATTCAAGTATATGGAAATAACTTATAAATTATTTACCAATTAAACTCACACACATCCAAAAAGTAATTTGTTTTGTTTTCTATTCTTCATAAATTAGTAAACCTCCATCCCCTAAAAAAAAAAAAGTTAATATAGCTATTTGATAACTTAAATTATTAGCTTATGAATCGATTAGGTTTTGACCTAATGGTTAAAACTAAAATTCTAATTACATTAAGTCTCGGGTTCGATTTTCCTTCCTCCTATTATATTATACTATCCCTTGTGACTCCTTTAGACCAAAAAAATTATTAACTTATGAAAATATACATTCATTTTCGATATGAAGCTTCTATATCATTAGATTTATTTTTGAAAGCTTTTTCCGTGGCAATGTAATTTTGATACTGATATAAATTAATGAAATAAATATTACCCTTAAGTACCATAAAGTGTCAAAGAGAAATAAAATTGTCTATTAAACATAAAAAAGTAAGATATAGATATCAAAATATGTGATGAATTTAAATGTGTATTAAATGATGCATACAAACATAATTTCGCAAGAATATAATTTATGAACTCTAAAACTTTGTAAATTTCACCTTAAAAAGTAAAAGCTAAGCTTGTTCCCAAACCCACCACCACCCTCCCCTAAATAAGACCAGCTCTTGTTCTTTCCCACAAGGCACCTTCTCCTTTTAAATAAATAAATAAAATTAATTGCAAACTCTTTGTCCTGTTTCTTCAAACACTCACCTATAAATAACCTTCCCCTCCTCTTAGGTGATCCATGCAATTCCCAACATCACTTGCAACATTTATACTCAAACCAAAAACAAACCAAAACCAAAACCAAAATGGGTTACAAGAAATGCATATTGCTAGTTTCTTTGGTCATGGCCATGGCCATTGGGCTCTCTGAGGGTTTGATTTCCATGAGAAGGACCTAGAATCCGAGGAGAGCCTGTGGGACCTGTACGAGAGGTGGAGGAGCCACCACACGGTGTCAAGAAGCCTTGATGACAAACACAAGAGGTTCAATGTGTTCAAGGAGAATGTGAAGCATGTTCACAAGGTGAACAATATGGACAAGCCTTACAAGCTCAAGTTGAACAAGTATGCTGACCTTACTAACCACGAGTTCAGGAGCCTGTTTGCTGGGTCTAAGATCAGCCACCACCGGATGCTCCATGGAAAGAAGACCAATGCGACTCGGAGCTTCATGTATCAGCATATTCGCGTCCCTCCCTCCATTGATTGGAGGAAGAAGGGTGCTGTTGCCCCTGTCAAGGACCAAGGACAATGTGGTAAGTATCATTCCTTAATTGATTCCTTAATTGCAGTTACATTCTCGTGAGGTAAAAATATATATGTGGGGTCCTTGATAAGGTTTCCTTTTTCTGTCAACATAAGTGATAAAATATCCGATGTGACATTTAATAATCGGTTGGAAATATCAATCTAAGAAATATGAGATGGCTTGACTGACAATTACATCATCTTCATCAGTTTTCTTCAAATTTAGACTTTTAAGAGCCCAGAACCAAAAATTTCAGACAAGTCAGCCAAAAAGGTGTTTTTTCCTTCCCATGAAGATGACTTTTCCCATTATTCCTATGGACTAATTTTCTTGCTTTCTTCCCTTTTGGTGGTGTTTACAGGTAGCTGCTGGGCATTTTCAACAGTAGTTGCAGTCGAGGGCATAAACCAAATCAAAACAAAGAAGCTTGCGACATTGTCCGAGCAAGAGCTTGTAGACTGCGACACCAACCAGAACCAGGGCTGCAATGGTGGGCTCATGGACTTGGCGTTCGAGTTCATCCAGAAAAATGGCGGCCTCACCACCGAGGACAACTACCCTTACACTGCCGCAGATGGAACATGCGATAAGAAAAAGGTATTGTGTACTGCGTAGAACAGAACATCATCCCATGAGTCAAAAACTGTGACCTCAATCCTCTGATTCTTGTTATGATTTGATCCCATAAACTTCACATTTTCATAATTTCGGAATTTTGTAGTTCAATTCTCCTCCAAGGGTCACAATTGATGGGCATGAAAATGTACCTGAGAATGATGAGGAGGCCCTCCTCAAAGCTGTTGCCAATCAGCCTGTTTCCGTGGCCATTGACGCCGGGGTCAGGACTTCCAGTTCTATTCTGAGGTAAAATCTTTCTACAGGGCACAATAAAACTAGCCTGTGTTTAACTTTCTGTCTTAATGTCTCGGAAAGAGTCTAAACCCAAATGAGTAGTAAGGCAACCCAATATTGATCTGAACCTAAAACGATCCAACTAAACATATCAACCCGAAATTTTCCTAGCCGATTATGGATCGCCTATTGTTAACAAATTTAATCTGACCAATCAATATCGATCCTGAATACCATCTGATCCAAACACAATCCAAGTTGAATACTCCATCACCGCTCTAACTCAAACTGAACACAACATGAACAACCCATGTCTTTCCTGCCGAGCTTCATCATGAGTCACAATTATATGCGAGTACTGATACCATACTATATAATGATGAATGAACAGGGTGTGTTCACCGGAGAATGTGGGACAGAACTGAACCACGGTGTGGCAGTGGTGGGCTATGGAACTACCCTTGATGGAACCAAGTACTGGATTGTGAAGAACTCATGGGGAGAAGAATGGGGAGAGAAGGGTTATATTAGGATGCAAAGGGGCGTATCTGCCAAGGAGGGATTGTGTGGCATTGCGATGGAGGCCTCGTATCCAATCAAAAACTCATCAACCAACCCTTCTGCAGATGATGAGTACTCCGGGAAGGATGAACTTTAAACCCAGAATCATCTTCGGTTTCTGCATCTAATACGTAATAGGAAAAAATTTACATTCCAATTGTTGGAAATATTCTAATCACTGTTATAGAAGTTTGTTTACAGTTTGTGATAATGATATAAATAATACAGAAGGTTCGTTTCTTGGGTGTATATCTTTTATAGTACCACATTGCAAGAATAGGCTATATTTCATTGTGATGGTTCTTCAGAAATGGTCTAATTGAGGTCTGACAGACAGGGTAGGGAGACTAATCAAAGCTCGATAGTTTGGTTACTTTAAAAAATAAAAAATAAAAAAATAAAAACCTCGCGCCTATGAAGTCATATCACAGTGGAAATAGAGGTGACCAACGATCTAGGCAGCTAGGCTCAAGTTGGGTGGAACCTGGTTACTGCCTCATTGACAGCCCGAAAAATTGAAGATGCCAAGTTTGCTTGAAGCTTCATTGATTGATGGCATAAAAACCATCGTGATCAATGCTTCTAATTCAGCTTCACCTGTCTGAGCTATTTGTATACTATGCTTGGATGTATGCTCTAGTTCCTTTCAGAGGGAAACCGAGCTAAACGTGGCTTAAGCTCAAACTAACAGGCCAGGCCAAACTAACCCTCTAGCCACCAAGAGGCAATAGCAAATCATAACTCACAAAGTGTGTAATCAGAGTCATCAGTCATCACAAATACATACCAAATAAATTTGCAACCAGAAAAGATGGAAATCTGGAATTCAAGGTTCTATTTGGTAAGCATCAATTATTCAATAGACAAACATAACTAGCATTTCGAGCAACGACTATGACCTTGGAGGTCAGGTATTTGTTGACAAGCAAACATAAACAAAGTGCTTCAAGATTGACACATATGATTATATAGTTTACAACAGCATACCCTGTATTATCCATAGCATCTAATGGGATCATTGCAGCCCTTGGCAGCAGACTGTTTATTACCAGCACGGCCACCCTTCTCAAGGTACTGCTGGTGGTATTCCTCTGCCCTGTAAAATCTCTTGGCTGGGAGAATTTCAGTCACAATCTGCTTGTGATTCACCTCTGCTTGCTTTGCTTCCTTTGATTCCTGGGCTAAAAGGGCTTGTGTCTCATTGTAGTAGTATATCCCTGAACGATATTGAGTTCCCACATCACCACCCTACAATAAACAAAAAAGAGTCTCATCAGAGTGGCAGTCTACACTCAAAGGGGGCAGGACATGCATATTTGAGATTACATTTTAATTCAAAAGTGAATGATCAAGTATGATCACAGGAAAGAAGAATCAACACTCTGTATGACTGCTTGTATGCCCTGAAAGTTAGCTGATCAAATAGAGTAACAGATCCTTTTTTTTTTTTGGGGGGAGGGCAGAGATTGAGTTGATGTTAAGAAAAGATCCTTGCTTTGAGAGGTGTGAGTATATATGAAAGCCTTGGGCGAAAATGGAAACACCTTCTTCTCAAAGGAGAAAATTCCTTCCTCTCCACCTGAAGCCCTTAAGGCATACATAAATCCAAGAGAGATTCTATGATACTCATGCCTAAACTGCAATACCCAGCGTATTCATGTTAATTAGAAAGACCCTAATATCACCCTCACAGAACCTGATTACACATGATGATTGGCCAATTCAAATTAAGGCAAAAGAACATCCAACAATTTTGGTTGCTATGTCTGATCCTAGGCTACATCTTTACATGGCCATATGGCCTATAAAACCTCACCTCCAAAACGCAACACAAATCTACTATATGCATGATACATCCCCACTTCAGCCTCAAAGTTACAGGACAGAGTAGACTTTTTACAATACATAATCATGAGACAAAGCAGGATCAATTATCGTTAAACTAATTTCCTGCGAGATTGGTATTCAATATGCTTGCAGAAAGGCAGAAGAGTATCAACAAGCATTAAACCATCTTCTGTGATTGTTGGAATTGACCACACTCACTGACAGAACTCAAAGTCTCAACCTCAGCAATCTCGCCCATCTGAAGTGATCAATGTCCCATGATTCTTAGTTTAACCAAGTAAGTAGCAAGGTGCAAAATATTCACTTGCACAATTTACTACCCAAACAATTTATGATCCTAAACCATGGTATATTGACAATGACAATAGTGCATTCTTCAAAATTTCAATTTCAGAATACTATTGGGATACCAACAAGGCAATTACAACTTTGAAAAAGTCAAGGATTCCACTGGACATCCTCTCAACAATCATCATAGAACAATTTCTCAATGAGGTTTTAGCGCCGTAGGTAAGCTTTTGTGCTTCATACCCATCAACAAGCAAATACCCAAAATGAACTGAATTCTATATCTATGATGACCCAAATTCCCTGAAAATTTCCCATCATATAGTACTGCTCAGTTTATACACATTATATGCAGAAATTCCCTCCACACAAACCCAGAAGAACTAATCACTAAATCCAAAATAATACCCAAATCAAATTACTATTTCCACGTACTAAATTGGCAAATAGTAATCGAAAATTTCACACTTCAAAAAAATAAACCGATTTTAGAAACTGAATTGGATAAAAATACCTGGCGGTTAAGAGTAGTGGGATCATGGCGAGACCAGAAAAGATCGAGGAGGTTAGTGTAAGGGCAAACACTTGGGTCAAAATGGACCCGAAGAACCTCGGCATGGTTGGTGGTTCCGGAGCAAACCATCCGGTAATTCGGGTCGGGTACGTGACCTTGGGAGTAGCCCACTTCGGTCGTGACCACCCCTTCTAGCCTTTGGAAAGCTAACTCCACGCCCCAGAAACACCCGGCTGCGAACTGGGCTAACTCCAGACCCGGCTGGACCGGGCTGTCCAGATCCGGGTCCAAAGCTGGGTTCTGACTGTTGGTAGTGTCCGCCATAGTTAAGTTTGCTCAGAGGTCTGGGTTGAAGGAGGCTTCTGAAGGTGAGACAAATGGAGATATGCGATTATGGTGGAATCGGAATTGTGCCTTGGAATTGACCAGGTGCAATCAAATGTGAATATTTTAGTTCAAATTGAAAAATCAAAACTTTGACTATTCGTTGTTTCATTTATGTGATTCTTTTAGAAATAAATTCATTTTAATGCAGTTACTCAAAATTTGGCTTGAACAGTTGAAATTTAGATTAAACTCATGAGTATTGAGTTTCAATTCATGCCCCCCTCTTCACTTCATAGTGATGGTCAAACATTGGAGACGAAATGATGAATTTTTATTGTTAATTATAAAAATATAATAAAAGTTATGAAGTAAGGTTTAACATACTTTTCTTGTAGTTTATAAATAATATTTTTCTATGTTTATAATTTGACATATTTTATTAATAGATTTTACAACAAATAATGCTTAAATACAAGGTGTTCACAGAACATTACATTGTATATGTCTTTATATTCGATCTTAATAAGGAAAAATCTTTTATAGTTGGTTTTTGATAAACAAATATTTTTTGATTGAGTTGTGATTTCGATAAGTAAAAGTTTTAAAAGTAAGTGTTATTTGTTTCTCGACTTTTTTTCCATCACACAACTCAACTCCTATGGGGCAATGGCACTAACAAACATCACTTGTAATTGTTCTTAAGTTTTTTTAAAAAAAAAAAAAGTTAAAGGAGAATATTGTTGAACTAAAGGGTAAATTCAATATGAGGTGAATTAATTTTTTTTTTTTAAAGACTATGGTTACGTTTGGTACAGCTTTTTGGTAAGATTTTCCTAAAATTTTAGTATATTTTCTCTAATCATGATGTTTGGTAAAAAACTTTTTATAAAGTTAATTTCAATAAAAACTGGCTTCTATAATTTTAGAAAATTGATGAAAATAGGAAAAGTTATGATTCTTTCTTTAACAACTTTTTTTGTTTTTATTATTATTTTCTTATATTTATTTTTCTTAAAAATTATATTTTTATTTCTTTTTTATGTCGTCTATTTTATTTTTTATTTCTATTATTATTTTCTTATATTTTTCTTTACTTGATAGTATTCAATTGTTTTAATGAGAAATTTTTTTCTTTTATTTTATCAAGCCAAATGGTTAAAAGATGAGATACCTTATCCATCTACTCTGCCAAAAAAAAAAGTTAAAATTTTTTTTTCAAAATAAATGTTGTTTAAAATCTTATATAGCTTATGTAAAAAATTAATATAATAATAAAATAAAAAATTATTCAATTAATATAATAAAGTAAATAACACATATAATTACCAAACACACAATTAACTTATTTATATAGGTATCATGTAGTTACAAACAACTAGTGCAGCTACAAATTTTCCAAACACAACCCATGTCTAGCAACAACTTTTAAGGAGTTTTCCGACAAAAAGAGTTTTTTAGTCTCGTCAAAAAATTATTTTATTTGTTTGATAAATTAGCTTTTAAGAAGAATTTTTACACTCATCAAAAACTAATTTTTGAAAATTAGCTTTTATGTCTCAGAAAGTAATTTCTCAAAAACTCTTTTACAGAAAATAACTAATACAAATAGCTAACAACTAATGTAAATTGCTCATAATTTATTTATAGGCAGGGCCAATGATGTGCAACTTGTAATTGATGCTAATAGCCACTATGCAGGGAATCAAAATTTTCCTTTCACATTTTATGACGTTGTCATTAAGTTTGATTTTTCGTTTTCTTTTTTGATCGAATAGCTTAATTTAGTAATAGGACTTGTTCGAACTTACATACAAAATATATATAAACAGAAATATAAACATAAATAAATACAAATGAACATAAATGAACAAAAATAAATTGTTAGAATATAAACGAACATATAAGAATATAAACGAACGGATAACATAAATAAATTATATATTTTTTTAATTAAAGTTAAACAGGTTCCAAGAAGCAGACTTTTTATTTATAAATGAACCTTACTTAAAAATTACTAGTTATTGATACATTTGCATAATATTAAGTTTGGTGGATGTGTTCTTTTAATGGTGTAGTTGATTGGAGTATTAGTGGATGGTTGTTTATATTTTTAATTTCACTAGATTTAAGATGCATTGTTTTGTCTTTAATTTTTGTCCTCTATATTTTAGCCATTTGATTTAATAAAATAATTAAAAAAATAACACAATTTTGTTCCTTTCACAAAACAAGAAAATATGTACAAGTATACAAAGACATTTACGGAAGTCGGTAGAAAAATGTGGAAAAAATGAGCTTAATCACTAGTGTTATTTGCCTGTCTACTCTAATCTAAGGGATTGATCTTCGCTTTGTTAGTTTTGTGTACATAATTAGTTACTTTTGACAGAACTTCTCAATTCTCACCATATTCCGTAAACGTTCTATGAAAATTCAACGATGAAAAATGCATACTGAAGATACATAGTTGTCACAATCCTGAATTGACTAAAATGCCGAGAAATTGGCATAAATAATAAAGCAATTTCTCACATTATCACCACTTGAAGACCTCATTTTAACATATCTACAATATGGTGGTCATCATATTTCCACATCTCTTCTCTATTAACTACAAATTGTTGAGAAGGAAGGAAACAGACGTAACCCAACTATAACTACAATATCAACCCCACCCAAAGCAAAAACCAAAAAGGGCACTCAACTTTATACAGTAACCCCAAAGATTAGGCATCTCCGAAATTTGGGTTTTCGATCAAACCGGGGTTGGTCCGGTCCAGATATGCACTGATGAACACCGCGCCATGAACCATGAGATTTTAGTGCAAATTGCAGACTAGGGACATTGAACCTTTTCTTCACAATATGAGGCTTCACAATGATGCGTCTTGAATTCTTTCACTTCCTTTGGTGGTGCTCCTTTAGTCAAAGACAAAGCAGATATGGTTTTGGCCAATAACACCTTCCTTACCAGCAGCCTCCACTTACCATCATCCCTTTTCTTTTCTTGTTGCATCCTCAATTTGAATTGCCTGTCCAAAACACACCACATATGTCAACTTCAACCCCTTGGATCGAATATTTCGACATCCATCTAGATAGTACTCATGATCATTGAAAAGGGACTTCTTAACCAACCAATTATGCGTCTAATTTTCCGCCCTAATCAGTGGTAAAAATATATGCCATGTAACTAGCAGACACAGATATTTATGCAAGAGCAGACAATCGTGTCAAGTTTTAATCAACCATCATTGGTCCTTTTCCGACTCTAAACGATGGTAATATTGTGTGCCATGAAACTCGTGGAAAGCATCATGAATGTTCGATTATGCCGATTTTATGATTGAACGACAATAAGGTTGGTTTTACGCACCCACCAATGGGTCCATACTGATAGCCTTTGTTCATTACCCCCACCAATCGACGTACAAATCACTGTCAGAAATAACTTGCGCTTGGTACTGTTACAACTTGAATAGACACAACTTCTGTCTACCTTCCCATTTTAGAGGAATAACCTAGAACAGCTTGGGCTCCGTAGGGTGAACTCGCCTAGTTATGGAAGTTAGAAAAACTAAAATAATAATACCAGGCCCCTTATGTAATTTCCGGTAGGTAACAGCTAAAGGTCATGGCCCACAAATGGAATATGAGTTAGGGAAAAGTGCCAACATAAATGATTTTGTTTATCCAACAAATGCGGACAGAATAATGAGAATTTGGCATAAAGGTATGAGGGTCATGGACCCTGATTGTCTAACACGATCGCAATTTTGGGAGGTCGAGAGAATTGACAATTTCTCACGTGTATATTATTAATCCAAACTCCAATGGGGTAGTAATTGAGGGATGGCAAAGCATTGCTGTTTTTCTGTTTGATTCCCTTTTCAGGGATTCAACCCCAAGCAGTGGCAGACCACTCGCCAAAAGCAGAGTTATGGCACTAAGAGAGAACGTGTTGCTCATACAAAAGATGATGAAAAATTAATTGCAGAAGAGTTGAAAAAGGAGGGACACCCAAGTGTGGAATCGGAATCACACTGTAGTGGAGAAAAGCCATTGTCATGGCGAGGATTGAGGAATGGTTGCCTAATCTTATACACCCCTAATTTGCACATGAAGTATTACATGAGTTCTGCTAATAAGCCTTCATTACCTTAGGCAAGGTGCTATTAACAAGTCGTAGCTCTATGACCTACCTATATGATGTTTTCTGATTTACTTATTAAGAAAACCCTTTAATTATCAATGTTCGGCAACATATATCTAAAATAAACATGAAACCACAAGATTGGCAATTAACTGCACAATAAACTAATCTCAATCAGAAATTAAGTTAGAAGAAAACAATAGGTTACCTGCACAAGGGCACCCTGCAATGATCAGGTTGATCACAGAGAGAGGCATGAAGCTTAAGAAGCTGCCACATGCGCTTGCATCTTGAGCAGCCACCGTTGACCCTCTTTTTACACGTAGCAAAATGCTTGATCAGGAGCTGCAGGCCTTGACACGTCGAGAATCTACCACAAGGCTCCTTCTTCTTGGAGGGTTCCATGTCATATGGTCCCACACCAGTGCACCCTTCTGTGCATATGTGCACCAAACACACCATTGCTTCGCTTAGCTGTACGTACAGGCTCTGGTCCTCCTTGTGCCTCTTTGTCCTTTTCTTTCTCTGCATTCAATTATGATAAGGTTCAGTTGTTCTCTCTCCTGTAATGCCTCGAAAGGACAGAAGATGGACTAAGATTTGTTTTCTTTTGTACGGGGATGCCATTCATGTAGAATGGCGAACTGCCCATACATACAGCTATTTTTTTGCTGATTCATTAAATGCACTGCGATTTTTATAGATCATTTAATAAATAGAATACTAGTAAAACTGATTTGCAGTTTGAACCATCTGCGCTTCCCTGTGGGGACACAGTGAAAGGCACTTTCTTTTGGAAATGAAATCACGTTGAAAATTGGCATAAGATTAAGGTTGAATTCAAACATCAAATTTTTTGACTTGAAAATGAAACAATTGATAGAATGTCTAGATGTTTGAATATCTAGCCCCATACATTTAGTTAAAATGCTATTGGTTAAAAAAGATTGCCTAGTTATAGGACAAATCACCACTAGCGAACACGTACATAAGGCCCTAGTCATATCAGTTTCAATAGCTATCAGCTATACAATCCATTACGCTACGTTTTCATTTCAATTAACGGCTTGTCTTTCAAATAATAAAGAAAGAGCTGACAAGCTTTACTAAGAATTTGTGTCAGTAGCAACATACAAGTATTTGACAAGTAAAACGTATCATAGATACAAAATTAACAAAGATTAGTCCTCTACCTCCTTACATTACCAGATATGATTAATCAATGACAAGTTTAACTTATCAGAAAAACATACTAATGAAGTGGGTCAAATTGGAAAGACAAGCATACCGATTCTATTTCCTCAATGAACTGTAAGATCTCGAGCTCAAGCCATGGGTCATGCTTCTGAAGAAATTTCCAAGCCTCTGTCTTCTCAACAATGCTAAATTTAGCTGTCACCAACTTCATACACTTGAGGTAAAGATCCGGTGCATCGCATAGTCTAGCTAACTGAAGCACATCTATCACATTCTCAATCGTTAGCCCCACAGCCAATGATTTTGTGCATCTTCGCTTCAGTTTGGGCAAAGAGAAGACATGGGATAAAGCCAGGAAGTGAATCCCATACTTGTCCATCTCTTCATCTGTGCAGCTGCTCACAGACAATTCACAATACCATTCTCAGTATTTAGATCCCAATATTATGGCCTTGCTCAGGATTCATCCACAAAAGTTTGAGGCCTCAAAAGCAATTCAAAATGCAGTGTTTCAGCATAAATACGGATAGGAAACGGTAATTTTATACATGGATCAACTCTTTTTGATGAATATTATCTATTTTTAGAAGAAAGATGCAGTAAACAAGAGTTTTCAGCAACATAACTTCAAAGTGAGCTACGTAATCATTAGTGGGTGTCAACTAAATTAATTTGGGGTTAATACCGAAACACGAGCTAGCAAAATCATATTGCTCAATGTGAAACACGGGAACATCACAAATCAGCTGTGAATTCCAACTAAGCAGTTTCATTCCTCTCTCATATATACTTTTAAATGCAGAATACGTTTCTTCTACTTTCACGCATTATTTGTGCAAAAATAGTCAAATGAGAAATGTAACCAATGGTATCAAATACCTCAGGGCTACTCTTTCAGCATCCTATGATTCTATTTTACAAGGGACAGAGACATATGTACTAACATTAAACCTTTCTCACCTAAAATTGGATAATGTCATAGCCAAATCATGCTCATTCACACAAGGAAATAGATCGTCTCTGATTTGCAACATTAATTTCTGTTTCCCAATACTTGCGTTTCCGATTCATTATCTTAATTCTAATCCAAGATATCCAGTCGTCAATTTTGTAACAGCTTTCTCTTCATCCTAAACAAAGACTAGGTCTAAGAACAGTAAACGCCACCATATTAGGAAATAACCAGGAAACACAGAGAGAGAGAGAGAGAGAGATTGACCTTGATGAGGACAGAAAACGAACGAAGGCGGAGACGGCGTCACAAGGCACTCCGAGGATCGGAATCACTTTCTCGCCGGTTTTCCGGTCCCTCTTCGGATTCTCCAGAATCTTCTCCAGCACCGGCGACGCCATTGCCTTCCAATTTTCCAGTAACTCAACAATCAGCAAAAAGCTAAACAATATCAAGCAAATCAAAAAGCAAAAATAAGCTTAATTTCCTATCGATTCAACTACTTCATTCCGATCAATAATCAAAAATCCTACATTCAACAATAGTTCAACTTCCTTCACAATATGTACTAGTTAGAAGGAGAATCAACGATACCAGAGTGTGAGAACGAGCTGGAATACGAAGGCCACCGGAGGTGAGGACAAGGACGTCGGATTCCGGCAGGTCTCTGGCGACATCGTCAAGTTCTTCGGAAGATGTATGGTGGTTTCCGGTCATGTTTTGGGCGAAATTGGCAGGCGACTTTGTGAAATTTTATTCTAATTTTGTTAATTATTTTTTTCTTTCTTCCAAAGAGTGTGGATTTCGCGAGATCGGTGATCGTAAGGGAATGTGTCACGGGATTTATAGAAAGCCAGCAGGGGGTGGGTAGGAGGGAGAGAGAGAGAGAGAGGGGTCGGAGGAAGGTTGGCGAGATTGCGTTTCTACGCGTGAAGGTGGGCGCGTGATTACACGAATGCATTATAAGATGGGCCGGTGATTACTGAGCAGCTAGGGGAGGCTTATCTGATTTGATTTTTTTCTCCTCCTCTCCCTTTTTTTTTGAAATTGAAATTGAAAAATGCAAATCATGAAGCATACCCTCCAAATAAAAAGAAAAAAAAACTTTTTGTCGGCTCATATTGATGTAGGTGGCGACAGTTTGTGTGATTGTGTCAAAAGATCTTAGGAAGAGATTGTCCTTCTCTTCTCTTTTTATTATATTTTTCTAGTTTTTAAAAATTTTAAAAAATAGGGATCTAAATTTTTAAATTAAAAAACTAATTACATTGTTTTAAGCACTTAATGTCATTTTTTTACAAAAATATTCGTAAAATTCTATATATACTTTCCTAAGTGAAAATATTTTATCTGTTGTTTTAAACTATATTTGAAAAGTTGATTTTAGTAGAAGCTTACAAATATAATCGGTTGATAATTTGATCTTACTGATCTCATAAATTTATAACTAGTTGAATTTCTCCACATAAAATACAACTTATCATAAGATATACAAAGTTACTCAAAAAAAAAAAAATTTACAATTCATCTAACAAAAAGACATTTTTAAAAATAAAATAGTAAAAAAAATTGAAGCTTTTTTTAAACAATGGCATTTATACTTATTCTTGAATAACCATTTTCTCAGATATATATATATATTTTTTAATGATTATAAATAATAGTTAAAAATGACCAGTAATTATAATTAGTGTTTGTAAATTTATTTTTTCTGACGATGATATTTCAAAAAGGGCGCATGGGGGACCAAAAATAGAAAATATATAATTTTGTAAAAAGCAAGCGTGTCACGTGGCAACCTTAAAGCAGTTGGCAACAATAAAAATGTAGGTAGAGAAGAGAGACTAGGGAATATGATCATGATCATCATCAGAAATAATAAATAAAAAAAGGAGGAATTAATTGGATAAAAGAAAAAAGAAAAATTGGAGGAATTAAAAGTAAAGGGGTCAGGTGAGGTCGGGTCGTGATAAAGGGTCAGATATTTTTAGGAGGAAGAGAAGAGAGA
Source organism: Talinum fruticosum (assembly GCA_021018815.1). Lineage (NCBI taxonomy): Eukaryota > Viridiplantae > Streptophyta > Magnoliopsida > Caryophyllales > Talinaceae > Talinum > Talinum fruticosum. The sequence goes on along the minus strand of JAITYX010000076.1, from coordinate 2,824,270 downwards.
GATTGAAAAAGGGCGGCCCTTGGAAAGCGTGAAGCGTCCATTTATCCTACGTGGCAGTTTCAAGCTAATCTCTTTTACACTGGGCTCGGGTTGGGCCAGAGCCACTCATATTTCTATCTCTGTTCTGGATAACGCTTCGCTGCCTACGTGGCCATCACCTCCTACTCGAATTTTATATAAACTTTCCAAAACTCCATGCAAAAATAGCGTAATCCACAAGAACAAGAAAAAGGAAAATAAATTCAGTATGCAAAAATGATGCACTACTAGAGTAAGCCAGTGAGATTTATGCTACAGCACAAACCTTCATAATTTCTTGGATTTTGCATGAACCCAAAATTGAATTATTAAAGTTTGTATTTGCTATATGCTCCTGTCACCTTCTAAGATATTTAATTTTTTTTTTAAAAAATCAATGCTTAATTTCACTATTTCTTATTTATAATGGATGGAATTATTCTTTTATATATTTTTCTATTCATAAAACTTCATATGAGACATAATTTAAGGAGTATAATAGTAAATCGATCATTCTGGATTCTTATTCAGGACAATTCAATAAAGATACAATAAGTTGAAGAAAGGAGGGAAAGAAAGTAATCACTATCTTAACTCCACTATTTACAAAATAAATCTCGAAAACGATTACCTCCTACGCCCAAACTGGGTGATGAGAGTAGTAGGCAGACAATAGACGAATCCAATCAAGAGGTCATCAGCAGATTATTAGAATTAATTTGTGTTATTAATTAAGATGTTTAAAATTATTAATCACCCTCTTTAATAATTATTATTCCCCGTTTCAAAATACTTGTTATTTTAAAATTGTGAGAGAGTGTCAAAAAACACTAAATTTATCATAAAATTATGTTAAAAGACTAAATTGTTCCAAAATTTTAGTAGAAATGAAAAAAACTTTAAAAAAATAAAACAATTAATATTATAAAAACAGTTATAATAATTATGGAGCATTTAATATCTTGGAGCTCGTGGCACAGCTATGTGTCCGCCGGCTCCTTATGATGTAGGCGACAAGAGGAGACGTGAAATATCGAAGAGGATAAACTGGATTTTTGGGTCCTAATCGTTGAAAATTCTCATTTAAACTTCATAATAGATTCTTTTCATATACCTAAAAGTAGTAGTATGACAGGACAGCCTTGCGGAAAGTATCTAGATATTATTATCACGTACATCATATAGAAGAGAAATATATATAAATTTTATGAATTAAATGGTGTGGATTCTCAATTAAAAAAATAGTAAGTTTTGTTCAAAACATAAGTATTATATGATATGAAATTTATGTATCTATGGACCAACGGCAACGTTGAAGAAAAATGAAGAAAATCACAAGAATACAAGCTAGTCATAATATGATTTTCTCAGTAACAGTTTAGGGAAAAAGGTGGATGGGGGTCTTTTTTCTTGGAGTTTTGAGTTGAAATTTGGTGTCCAGTTAGCTAAGACGTTGGGGAAGGAAGGGGAAACGCCGGGGTGAGACCAAGATCTCATTCAACCAAAAGAAAGGTTTACAAATAGGTCTAAGCACCTGGATCTCAAAACAAACAGGTTTTGTTTGATATTGAGGAGAAGGTCAGTGTAGATCTTGGATGAGGCTGAAATTTTGATAACAACAACTCAACTTGCTGGAGAAAAGCAGGGGAAAAGCTCACTGGAGATGAGTTAAAACCGAGGAGAGGGGAATTTTGTAACAAAAACAAGATAAAACTAAATTTGGATTAGGATAAGTCACACCACCTAACCTATCTTTAGGGACTCTAATCAAGTATTAATGGTTAAGTCACACCCCATTAAGCCTAATTAGTTTCTTTAATCACCACTTAATTCGCCACAATTAAGATAAGCAGAGAGAGAGAGAGAGAGAGAGAGAGAGAGAGAGAGAGTTGACGGTAAGGAGCAAAGGCTCAATTTCAATACATCATCAATTGGTTTGTACAAGTTAATAACACTTTGATTATATAGTACCTTACCACTAGGGTTAAATCATTACATCCAATGGTTAAAAATACAATCTTCTATATCTAATGGTGGAGTTTAAAAGTAGCAAATACAACAAAAAAGTATAAAGCATAAAGCATAAAGGAGGGAACAAAGATCACCCACAAAAGGTTGAACGACATTTGCATGTCGACTACAGCTGATCCTCGGCGCCCTTTTATTCTATCTCGCAACGACCATATCTCTCTCTGGATAAAGCTCCAAATTTGGATCCAAAAGTATGCTTAAAAAGCTTAGGATGTAAGCTTTCCAGGTATATATAGTTTGCTTCCGTTGACCGAGTGATGAGGGAGATATGACTAAATAGTTGATAAAGGTCAACTGAACGTCCGGTTTCTCCCGACTTTGACAAAATGGATCAAAACTTATTATTTCTGAATTTTAATGGGCTAACCAAGATTCTTCCTCATAAGAGGACTCATCAAGGTAGCTCCATACAAAATTTGGGATATCCATCCCATCTTAAACTCGAAATATACAGACTTGGAATTGGACTCTGCAAATACCTAAATTGAGCAATGTTATGACGTTACGTGGGTTGACTCAACGTGATGTTCTTGCCTAGCATGACTCCTGTCTTTGGACCTTAACCTTCCGTGACCTCGCCTCCATTAGAAACCGTGTTATTTAAGTTATATAATGAGATGAATAATTCGACGGTGATTTTTAGTAATAATATTGTTGGACAATAGGTTAGTATAAAAATTCATTTTAAAATAAGTTATAATTATTATCCGAATTTTTATAAAGACATTAATCATGTTTCTTGTACATAATGTTTAGCGCTGGCAAAAATCTGTCTAACCCAATAGACCGAATTTGTCCGACCAGAAAAACCGGGTTCAATCACAAATTTTTGTCCGAATTTTAAATTCGGACAATCGGTTATATCCGAATTAAAATTCGGATCGGGTTCGAGTTTGGAAATTCGGGTTCGGGTTGTCCGAATTTTGTGACTTATTCGGGTCCGGACAAAATCGGAGAATCGGACAAATGGATTTGGACATTCGGTCATTGGGGTTTAGGCATAATTTAGTCCAAAATCTACAAAATTTTCAATAAAATATTCGGACATTTGGATTCGGACATCGGAAATTCGGGTTCGGGTTCAGTCACATACATATTTCTGTTCAATTTTCAAAAGTTCATATCAAAAATTCGGACATTCGGACATTCGAGTTCGGACATTGGACATTCGGGTTCGGTTCGGGTCCGGTCAAGGCGTCCGAATCGCAATTCGGACAGGGTCCGGATATGGTGTTTTTGTCCGAATGTCCGAATTGTCCGAACCCGAATTGACCCTAACCCGATTTTTTGCCAGCGCTAATAACGGTTTTACTAAAGAGTAATTTATAGTTCTTGTAATACCATTTGCTTCTTTGTTAAATTGGTTAGCATATTTATACCTATGCATAACTATAAAGTATTGAGACATAAATGTCAAAAGAGACTTTTCAAATATATTAATAATCCGATTTAAATTTCACCTATTTGGGTCTATTTGTTTACAATAGTACATTGTTACCGCTTCTCACTGCCCATGCTGGTAGGGGAATGCCAAAAACCAAATCAAATAGTTGAAGTGACAATTTAGACTTGTTTGTTCTAGCGGTATAAGGAAGCATAGTTAAAAACCCTATTGTCGATATTATAAACAAGAACATTATTCTACAAGTTTATAGTTAAATAGGATTTGATTTTTGACATTATCTTACTAGCAGAAGTAAAAGAGAGTTGTAGAAGCTGCAGAGAACGAAAACACAGTAAACCGTGGTATGAAGTAGTAGTTGATATGTTAATGTTGAAATGAACATGTGGTTGCAGTTTTCATATTTGTTTCAATGTTACTCTTACTTTATAATAATATGTTTCTGTAATAGTGACAATGTCTCGATCAATATTGATAATTCTAGCTATTTGAACTTGCCATGGATGGAATAGTATATTACAATTTCAGAAAGGCACATATAATGAAAAATAGTTGGTTGATGCAACAAATTTTTAAAAAATGTATTAGAATTGTTTTATAAACATAAATTAAACAACTATCAAAATATAATGTTAGAACAAATAGCATAACGAACAATCAATTACGTACTTCTATTTACTGATTCATATCATTCTTTATCGTTTTCCACAAACTTACTGATCACTTATACACGTGAAATGAACAAACCTTTTATCTTGTTTCTAATTAGGTGTGAACATACATGTCTTTTCTAAAATTTGTGACTATATACTCTCCTATAATGAATTTTCCATCAAGTTAAGAAGTGGTTTTAAATTTGGCACTTAATAATCCTACAAATTTTTCTTTCAACCCCGATTATAGTCGATCTATCTAAAGATAGAAGAGAATAAATTTTTATTCCATTTAACTTTAGCTTACACCTTACAGACTCCTTATAGTTTCTTATAACTCTTTACAACTTATTACAACTCCTTATACTTGTTTACAACTACTTATAAATTTTTATAACTAATTTTACAACTATCTTACAAGTACTTACAATTCCTTACATCATTACATCTCCTTACGGATAAATGGAATTGGATCTAAGTTCAAGCTGGTACAATAAATTCAAACATCTGCGCGACGTAACAAAGAACTAACGAATTGTAGACCTAACAATTAATATTAAATTGAGACCATTCTCTCCGACACAGGCTTTCGCCTTCCACGTGAGAGCTTTTACCCTCGATTCATCATAGGGTCTCTGGTTGCTTGTGTTACCTCTTTGTATGTGATGTGAGTAACCCTTATGGTGGTTCTTTCTACTCCTAGATCTTCATCTTATTAGGGTTCTATGTAATTAGGGTTTATTTCTCAATTAGTTTCCCTACAAGATTGATTCTTGATCCATACCAAATGGTCTTAAAGACGCTTGTTGAAAACCGCAACTTACGAGAGGCCAAACAGGGAGTGTCGGTGGTTCCCGATGATGACTAGGAAGATAAGGACGATGAGATTGTCCTATGTCTATACGAAAAACTTCTCACGAAAAAAACCTTCAACCTAGATCAATGAAATCTATACTAAAGAATGTTTTAAAAGCTTCAAAGGGGAGTTGTAATTCGTGATTTGGACTGCAAGCTTTTTGCCTTCGAATTTTTCTCACCCGTAGACAAAACCTATGTTTTGAATAAAGACCCTTGGTTCTTTGATAGAAAAGCTGTTGCTTGAGAAACCTTATGATAGTTGTGGTTCTTTCTACTCCTGGATCTTTATCCTATTGGGGTTCTACCTAAATTAAGGTTTATCTCTCAATCACTTGCCCTGTAAGATTGAGGTTTATCTCTCAATTACTTGGCCTATAAGATTGATTCTTGATCTATAGCATCTGGTCTTAAAGAGGCTTGTCAAAAATTATAACTTACGGACGCCCAAAAAGAAGAGTTAGTGGTTCCCGACGATGACTCGAAAAAGAAGGCCGATGAGATTGCCCTATATCTATACAGAAAAATTCTCACAGAAAAACTTTCAACCCCTAGATCAATGAAATCTATACTGAAAAATGTCTGAAAGCTTGAAAGGAGGGGTTGTAATTCCTAATCTAGACTCCAATATTTTTACCTTCCAAATTTTCCACTGATAAAACCTATGTTCTGAATGAAGGCCCTTGGTTCTTTGACGAGAAATTGTTGCTTGAGAAACCTTCTAACGTCCAATTCACTACTGGATGAAATTACGACGAAGAAGTAAACTATGACCTTAACTAAATTAATTGGCACAAAAGTTGCAACCTTTGTTGGTTGTGAGGAGAGCATGTTGTTTGGGGTCGATAGATCCCCTTGTTTTTGTGTTGATGCGGACATCAAAAAACAATTAAGCCGATAAATCAAAATTTTGGTAGAAAAGGATGCTATTTGGATTGACATTAAGTATGTTAAGCTCCAAGATTTCAACTATGGTTATGGCATGCTCAACTATGATTTTGCAGGATGTGAACTCTATGATCCTAAAATGGATGAGACTCAACTTCCATATAGCGGCAGCCTTCGAGCCTCGCCTATAAAATAATGTAGGAAATATGCCAAATTTGACGTAAAGGGGAATAAGAAGTTGTTTCTTGCTTTCAAAATAGTATGGTAGCTAGCAATGCTACTATAAGAATCACTTTTAACTATGTTTAAAAACAACCTTTAACTATGGTTAACCGGTGTTGTGTATGTGGCCGTCGTTTTATGTATCACCTTTTACTACAATTCAAAACCGTAGTCATAGGTCATTTTATTACTACGGTTTTTCACCTGAACCGTCATCATAGACCTTTTTGTGTTGTTCAAAAAATTATTATATAGCACCTACGACGACGGTTAAAATGAAGAACTGTCGTTATAGAGAAGCCTATGACTACGGTTCTTCCTTAAGTACCGTAGTAATAGGTCTGATTTTTTTTGTCCTCTATACGAGTACAAATCATATACAACCTTACACATTCAAAATATACAAATCACAATCCAATACACTCTTCACCGGAATATATATAAAACAACATATTCATCACATTTTGTATATGGTATAAGACAGTGTAAACATATATATACCTATAGCTGTATGACTATTAAAAATCACAAATTTGACCAATCAAATAATGAAGAATAACTGTAAATATATACTTTATTCTCGTATACGGTTATATACAAACTCGCCCAACCTTATTTTAACTTGTTGAACGCTTCATCTATATAGGGAGTGAGTGAGTTCTTTCCGGTAAATATTGTGACTAATGCTATAAAAGACATATTAATTAGGTCAAGTGTAAGTGTTAATCCAAGTAGACAAAAGAATATAATCAATTACAAGTGCAAGTATACCTCTTTGGGACTAGAATTTAAATAGACTTCAGTTACAATCTCTTTCATGTATTGGAGAATGTAAAAACCGCACTCCACGTTTCCCGATTGTATATGACACTACACTAATAAAACAAATTCCCAACACATAAAAAATTAATTAGTATTTTATATAGCTAGCAAGTAATATGAAATGAAAAACAATTCAAGTAGACTCTAATAACCAAGAGAACCTCACCTTGACAGGGACAATTAGTGGCTTTGATTTTGCTCGTTTGTCTTTTGAGCCTTCGCTATAAAAATAACATGATAGAGCACTATTTTTTAATCAAAAAAATAACATTTAAATTAGACATATAATTGAACGAATAATAATTAACAAAACAAGATAAAATAATTAAAGTATGAACTCACCACTCGACTACGTGCTTGATTTCTTCCCTCATGGGGTGACCCAAAGGATCAAGTCAGTACGCGATATTATATTTTGGATATATGGCAGCAAGTATACAATGGTGGCTACACAACCACAAATAACACATTCATATAAGTATGTATAACACTATAAAAACTTCAGTTAATTAGTTTATTTGTACACTTACCTCTCATTGAATGGCGCCAAGTACAATGTTTTTATTCTGTGCATTATGTTTCATGACTTTGAAGATATAATCAGCTCGTTCATTAGTTGTCCGCCCTAATCCTTGAATGAAATTAGGGTTGAGAAAGTGAACGAAGTCCTTTCTAATCTCGTGCTGCCACCTTACATATTAATTATATATGTAGTTAGAAATTGATGAAATTAATAGTAAAAAAAAAATTTATTATGAATATATTAACTCGCATAATACCAAGCATAAGAGGGAATGCGCTAATCTCCTCCATCTGCAAAAATTACAGTATGTCGTCCCGAAAGACATATAAGGTCATGTCCTCATTCTCCCTTTTACGTTGCCCAAACACATGACATAGCGCGTTACGGATCAACGGTTCCTCTGCTGCTGATAGAGTTTTCACATAACTTTCCATAGTAGCACACCAATCCGTGCGAGACTCCTTAATGGATAGGAGAGGAGACTTCTTCGGACGACGAACAGGTGCCATCGAACGTTTGCTTGTGTCACTAGTGCCCTTTATCCCATTCTCGGATCCGTCCCCGATATCTTAGTAAATAATCAATACAAAAATGAGAAATACATATACGTGATATTAATAACGACTAAATCTAATATTTTAAAAGCTGAATTACCATAAAGAGGATGACCAAACTATTGGGCCAACGAAGAAAAGTATTGATCTGCATCGTCAACGAGTGTGGAGGTCCGGTCCCCGGATCGGCAACTCACATTCGCCCTTCTCGTGCATGATCTTTTTCACACTCACCTTCAGCTCATCACCTGCAAGGGGTGTCCCGTGAACGACAATATCTTACCTCCACGGGAAATAACACCCAATGCCACAACATGCTCTAGGGGACGGTGGTGAGAAGCTAGCTTGCACTTCGTCGACTGCATAAGAATAAGTATAACAATTACAATCATGGGATAACTTTTGACATAGAAATTAAACAACCTAAAAATCCTAAAAATAAACGTACTGAGTTTCCCCTTAAAAGTAAATATTTTCCGGGATAAGGCCCTCATCCGAAACAAGAAAAACATACTAAATAAGTAATTACTCAACGCCCACACACCAGATTTACGCAACAACCACACAATATACATCATTCATTCAACAAGGTTATACACCACTTAGTCAAAATATAAACATTCATGTAAATAACGAGACTCATCCGAAACAACAAAAACATACTATAAGTAGTTATTCAACAAAATTATACACCAATTAGTAAAAATATAAACATGCATGTAAATATAATTAGGTTGCAAAATTTGAATTACCTCTGCGGAACTTCAAATTGGTCGACGGTTGAGCTCGCGTTCACGCTTGCCGGTGTGTGAGGTGAGAATGGACGTAAATCATCCAAGTTGCTAGGTATCGGCATACCCATATTAGTGAAATACGCCCTCATCCGGGCCTACATCTAGGCATGCATCTAGGCCTGCATCTCTACCCACATCTGCGCCCTCATATGCGCCCTCATATCTTCCATCTATGCAACCAACATTTGGGATTCGCATTTAGGCCTTTATTTCGGCCATTTGGGGCTCGATATGTGTTTGGCTAGAAGAGAAGGGGCGCTTATTCCTAGCCCCAAAGTGCTCAACTGTCTCCACCCTCCCAACGACAACTCGAATACGAGCGGGATGCTCATCTCTTTGTATAGTCAAGGCTAGTTTGTCCCTCCTCCTAATGGTGTCGGCGACTTACGAAATCGATGTATATGACAAAGACTCTTGTAAGAAGAAAAAAATATTATCATTTGACAATTCATGGTTCTATGGCTCCGAAACTAAACATGGCCACAACATTTCATACAATTGTGTGACTTTTTCTCTCTGCTATTATGTTGCGTATAGGATTCCGTAGTCACTAGGTAGACCTAGTTCTGCGTTGTGTCAAATCTGCATCCTTCTTGTTCTTGGTCGATGGTTTCCCTTGGGGTCATGTAATTCCATGAAGAGGGATTAGGCATGGAGACTCTCTTTCTCCCTACCTTTTGTTGCTTTGTTTTGTCGGATTTTCGGTATTCTCAAGAAATTTATCCAAGATTCAACTTTTCATGGTTAACAAAATCTATAGCTTTGCTTCTTGTATTTTACTCCTTCTATTTACATATGATATTATAATTTTTGTGGTGTAGATGTGAACCAAACAACTATCAAAAGAATCTTGCAATCTTATGAGCAGCATGCAGTCAATAGGTTACTTTTGCTAAAAATGATGTTACATTTAGTTTGGGAGTCAACCAAACATGTCACTTTCTGTCTTGACATCGGAGAGGTTCTATCCCACGACATATACCTTAGCTTGCACACTGTGATTGGAAGATCAAAAAAGAAACCTGTTATTTTTGTAATTGATCATATCATAAAGTGTACGGTGAGCTAGATAAGGAAATTAGTTTCATAGGCTGGTAGGGAGGCACTAATCAAAGCTATTGCTCAAGAAATCCTGACTTATCTCATAAGTGTCTTTAAGTTTACTAAGGACTTATGTCATTCCACTAAAGGTCCTATCAATCATTTTTGGTGGGGTCATGAACAGGGAGACGAAAAAATTCATTGGTTTGGTGGATCCAAGTTATTTGTGAGCATGCACACTATATTAGGTTTTCGTGATAGGGAGGTGTTTAATGATGTTTTACAAGTTGTACAATTCTGACACTTAGTTCAATAGTAGTTGCATGGCATTGGTACTATGGATTATTAATATGATTAAGTTACTGCCTGACTAGTAATGTAAGTATTTATCGTATGAATTCATTGAATTGTTAATTATTAAGTTACTGTGGCTATGATAAAAAGAAAAAAAAAGACCACCTATTGTCACCACTAGTGCTGTACGAATTTTCCAAAGCATATTTATTTTTCCAGTTGCTTATATAGTTAGTTAAATTAATAACCGTTTCAGTTAACCAGATGAATCGAATCAAAAAATTCGATTAACCAAACCGAACCGACCCGTGCTCATCCTACTTATTGTTATAATTTATATATCCTTACAATTTCTTGCGACTAGATAAAACATGACCTATATGTATACTAATCAAAAAGTCCATGACTGCCTTAACCTACAACCTTTAAGGTCGTATCTCTGAAACCAGGTAATGGGTGAAGTTGGAGTTTCTCTATTTTCTAAAATTTTGAGAATGTTTGTTTGGCGTGATGCTCTACTCACTTCTACTTTCTTACCTGTTGATGCTGACATCATTATGAGTTTGGCCTTGAGTCACTCATAGCCCAACGACAAGCTTATTTGGCATTATTGTCTCGATGGATTTTTCATGGTTTGTTTTGCATATCGCTTGATCATTGGAGATTGATCTAGTTAGTGTCTGTGGGTCTTCTACGTGTAACGCTAGCAATTGGTCATGATAGCTTAGTTGATTTCTTTGTTGAAGATATTGTATTTGTTACTTCCTCTTTTGAATTTTGTCTCGTTCCTTTGTTAAGCGGGTGCGGGCGTCGGAGAGGAGGGCAATAAGGTTGGCTTATTTTTCATACCATTTTGATATGAGGTTACTGAAACTGATGTCTTGAAAATTAATTCTAGTGCATCATATGATATGTATTATTTTCTGAATTCCAATCTTATATATAGCTTATCCCCCTCTCTATAAAAAAAAATAAATAAATAAAAAAGACGAGGAATTGATATTAAAGTCTATTAGGTTTAAAACATGATGAGATCCATTGATCTGTTGGTCTAACTTTAATATGAATGAGTAGGAGTGTTGGCCGTGTCTGTTTTTGTGACCTCACTTTGATATCCAACCAGACTCCTAATTGAAGAAGACCTTCAACAAAAACAAAACACGTATTTGAAAATCAGGCAAGTTGGCAGCCAACTGGGAGGTGTTACTGCTATTGCTACTGCTACTGCTACTGCTACTGCTATTCCATCAACTGTGGGAATACCCAAATACAGAGCACCAATTTGCAGAAGCCAAACAAGCCCAGCCATTCAAAATAAATTCACCTAATTTTCAAAAATAAAATAAAAAAGGGCAGCCATGGAAACTTGATTATCTCAAACGCACCTGATTTTGACGCTTCCAACTTGTATTAATATCAAAAGGAGAGACACAGAGAGAGACAGAGACAGACTATTAAAATGATACAACGACCACAAATTAAATTAAGCAGCACCCACAAAATTAACACAATATCAGATAATAATTGGCAAATTCCTTATGCAACGCTGAATTCCTTGTCAGTGTCTATCCAACATTCTCTCTCTTCTGTTTTTGTTTTTATTTTTTTATTTTTTATGGACATGAAATTAGCAAACTCATATATATATATATCCATTCTTGGTCACAAAATGTTGAGAAATCGAATTCTAGATTCACTGGATTTATAATAGCAAGTCCTCCTTATCATAAGTGCACTGCCACGATGGTCTTCGACCATCAGAGAAGAATATAAGTTGTGTTCTCTTGGGCTATCTGTTTCTCGGAACATTTTATGAATTGTTATCCACAGGATAGAAATAAGATATTAAGTACAGTTGATGATATTCGATGAATCTCTTAAAAAGTCTTTTTACATATCTGAACTGAGAGTTACGTTTAAAATTTATGTTGTTTTTGGACTTATTTGAATTAACATTTATATCTTAATTTATAACAACTTTTAACTCTTTTTAACATATTTCAGCTCGATTTTTCAACTTTTTCAACTTATTTAAGCTCTTTTTAATGTATAACAATTATAACAATTAATCATTTTAACTCATTTTAACTATAACATTTCAGCCATTTCAGGTTATTTTAACTATAATAATATATAACTCTCTCATCTCATTTTAGCTCATTATAATTAATTATTTCAACTCGTTTAAACTTATTTTATCTCATAATAATTATAACAGTTAATTTTGATAGTTATTTTGAACAAAACTTTATCATCGGATCTTATCCGATGACCTATTGAAATTTCAAAAATACGCTATGAGTGTCAACTAGTACTAATATACTCTTGGAGATGATACATGCATGTAAGACTTAATTGCAAAAGTAACAATAAAGAACTAGTGCTTACATAATTCATGACAGAATCTAATGAAGATAATTAAGTACTACAATTTGTGATGATACTATGAATCTTTTCAACACTTTTGTGCATATAAATATAAATATATATGTATGGATCTTAATATGATTCCATGACTTCATCATATATTGAAATTCTTGAAATCAAAATTTATTTCATTGCCTACTTTAATGCAATGGTGGAAAAGTGCACCATTTTCAACCACTAAAATCACCAACAAATTTAAAAATCAAATCAAATTCTAGAATACAAAAGGAGTAATTAGGCAATAAAAAAAAAAAAAAAAAGTTTCAAGTTGTTTGTTTGTGGTTTCTTTTTCTATATTTCTTTTGTGGTCACAAAAACAAGCTAATCCTTAATCCTAGTCACTTTTATTTTTGGATATTAATTAATTTCAAGAATTTCTGTATAAAAATAGTGGTTGCTTGGTCATTATAGTAAACTTTGTTAATTATTTCTTTTTGCTTTGATGTCCTTTCATCAACACTAGGAACCTAATTTAAATCACCCGCATTATCTAAAACTAATTGAGAACATAATCTTCTTTTTCCAAGTGGGAAAATTTTGATGGTACATTTTCCATATATTAATGGAGCATAGATTGGAAAAAGGCTTACGATGGTCCCAAACAAGTGTTGGCATAGTTACCAGGGAGAAAGGCACGTAAGAAAATAAACAACATCAAGTGTGACTATAGTTGGTGTATGCTTATCACCCCAAAAACAAAAAGGAAAGAAAGAAATGTGTTCTCCCGAGCTCGATGATTTATTGATCAACATTCAAATTTCTTGACTAAAATAAGGATATATTCGTTTAAACATAGAGTGTGTTTGTTATACTATATAATGATAAAGAGGATTATATACATCATTTTTTTTATTCAAGGTGAGAGAATATTTACGAAAAGAACGTTTTTACGTCTAATTTTAACGATTAAATTGAGCTTTTTCAGTGAGATGTATTCTTTATAATTCTTAGTCTAAGGGGAACAAAGAAAAGAGAAAGCTATGATGAATATTAAAAAATGATTTGAAGAAGCGACTAGTAAGTTTTGAGGAGGCCACTAATTCTTGTACCTTTTGGTTATATCCATAAGCAAGGGACAATTGACGTAACACACATTCAATATACATCATATGATTAAGAAAAATAAGGGTTATGGTGTAAATTATGAAACCTATCTTTGACATTTAATTATTTGCTTAATCCTTTATTCGACATTATTCTTGGACATAGTTTTATAGCCTTTTTGAGTGGGACGTTTTAATCGTCACATATTTCAATAGCGATTATGTAAATACTAAATTATTAAAATAGTTATAAAAGGTGTGTTAGGAGTAATATTATATAAATTATACTTGAATCATCAGTTTAATATTTTAATTTACTGATCACTCTGAAATATACGACTTTAAATTTAAGTCTTAACTGAAGTATAATTAATATTTAATGCGTGATTTATATAGACAATTTTCCTTTTAATTTTTGATCCTGTATTTTATTAAAATTAAATTATTGTTGACAAATATATCTTTTTAGTAAAAATTGTCTCCGTTCACTGAGACATAATTTGAAATAGATAATAACATGACATACCTCAGAAGACAATTGTAGTAATGTTAATATTATATTCGAGATCTTGTAGCGAGTGACACCATCTTTAATTTAATCAATTACAATAAGCAAAAAGTAACCATAAAGAATTAATGGTGGCTTGTACAAGTCATGGCATAATCGAATTTGGATATAAGACCAGCTGTAATATTGTGATGGATTTTTTTTTTTAATTAAGGAAAAGATAATAATTTTATTAATAAAATGCCAAACAATATTTACAGAAAAACATATACAATAATCATATATATAAAGCATAGGTGTAACAAGATTCAACTTTGATATAAATCTTACTCACGTTCAGCTCTAAAATTATATGATTCATGGATATTTTTTGATGAGCCCGTATCTTTGATATTGATGGATGACCTTACAATATATATGCACTATAATGATATAAAAGACAAAGTTTATCCGTTATCTTAAATCATACTATTTAATCATAACTCTTACATAAATAGAATCTAAAGTCATATTCTTTTTAGTTATAAATAAGGTCGTAAGTTTATATGTATATCAATATTTAGGGCCTATTTTTTCAAAGTCATAACTTTCGGTAATTTCTTTCAACTTTTTCAAACTTATTTTAATTTTTTTAAACTTTTTGTGCTAAATGAATGTGGGTTGAGTGGAGGGCAAGAGGGAGATTTCATTGGGATGTTACTTCATTTTATATCAGTCAACCTCTGTCTTCTATCATTTCTAACTCATTTTGTTAGGGCCGTCACATAGATTTATCAAAATTAATTTTTATGGATCTAAATCGTCTTCGTCAACTATAAAAGGATTTGTGATTAGAAGTTGAGATGAATGATGTTTTTAATTAGTCGTCATGAAAAATCAAGTTCTATCATCAAAGCGTTAAAGGGTGAGATACGTATTCGTTGGGAGATTCAAACTCTAATTTACGATACAAGATATTACCTTAACAATTATTATCAAATTATCATTCAACATACTTTCTGCAAAAGTAATCATGTTGCAGATTGGGTAGCCAAGTTCGGCATATTTATTTCTTCTTTAATGTCGTGATTTTTCTCTTCCTTTTACTTTACTTCTTTCCATCCTCATCAATGACAATTTAGATAAAATCCTTAAAGCAAGAACTCTTCTTACCTACATTACTTAAAACTTTGCCAAAAAAACAAAAAAAAATAAAAAAATACTGCATGTTCCTTTGGTAGGATGAATTCAAAATATAATATAATGGAAACATCGAGATGATGTTTTGTTTAGCAACTCGAGATAAAGCGCAACATTTTCAACGGTTTATCTGAGGTTATCATCTTGAATCAAAGACACTTGCCATTATTTATAACCGTTAATAATAAGAGTCCGTTTGCCACTAAGCGCTAAGCGTAGTGAGTGCTACAGTTTTCTGAATTATTGAATTAAAATAAACTATACTTTGGAGGTTTGGACGATTATATATCATATTATAAATTTGGACATCCGTACACTCGTACTTTAAGTGTATGTTTCAGAGAACTTAAACCAAATTAAGGTATATAATTGTCTCAGAAATAAGTGCTATAATTTGGAAACAATATATAAACTTAAAGTAAAATGCCAAGATTTTAGATTGATATATAATCGTTTAACACCTCCAAGTATAATTTATTTTGATCGAATGCTTTTAAGGCATTTTAGATTTTAGTTGTATAAATCAATAACACAATCTTATAAAATAATAAATTCTCGAATTTTGTAACAGAAGTATGGACCTACGTAGTCCCTTTTTGAAATAAAAATAAGAAGAATGAGTTTGAGGCATATTTAATTTGTATCATAACCATGACTTTATCATATCTTGCAATGGACCTTAGTTTTATGTGTATATGGTGAAAAAGTGCACCCTCTTGACAAGGTTATAAGCTTAAAATAATAGCAAAGCAAATCTTGTAGACATATTCTCCAATTTATTAAAAAATAGATTTAAGAAAACAAAAAAAATTCCAAGTTGTTTTTGTTTTGTTTCTTTTTATATATATACTTTTTGTGGTTGCAAAAATAATCTAATCATGCATATAATCTAAAACAAATTGAAACAATAAACTTTATAAATAAAAAAAGTTATATATGTCTCTATAATATTGATAATTCAAGACTCAACCACATATAAATAACTAGTGGTTGCTTTGCTCAATACAATAAACATTAATTTGTTAATTCTTTTTTTTCATATCTTTCACTAAACTACGAACACAAACTGTGCACATAATCTAAATTAAGACAAATTGAAACGATGACATAATATATTGCTAACTTTTTCGTCCTTGCCTTTTCGAAAATACATAAAAATTATTATCTCGTTTCTATTTTCTGTTTATTTCCGTGCAATTTCATTCGTTTCTTCTCTTTTCTACTCTTTTTTTTCTATTTCTGCTATATATGCTATTTCTATTCATTTTTTATATAATTTTGTACCTACCATAAATATGCAAGAAAAAGTTCTAAAATTAGCTCTTAAAATATCTCAAAATTTGCACGTAAGAAAATAAATATTTTTAAACGAAATTAAATTTGGAACAGAGGGAGTATATATATTATATGTATTCTTTTGGAGTGATGGTAAAGGTCATGAAGCAATAAACAAATAAATTGTTCTTGATTAATTGGTCTAAATTGATATATTATGGTTTAAATTCAACACAATGTTAATAATTAGATTTACATATGATTAATTATCAAAGGTTAAGTTTGAGAAATCGGCTTACACATATTGATACAAATAATACCTTTATACAATACATTATATGAAAGCAAGATTATACATAAAATTTTGTACTAACAACTAACACCAACACCGTAAAGGAGTACTATCGGTAATGTAATACTACTACCAGTAACAGATTTTTGGACCTCAAAACCTTTGTTTAGTCATCTTTTCTTTGCAAAATAAAGGTAATCTCGGAATTTTCTAAAGATCACCTCTTCAACATTCAAGTTAGGGGAAAAAACACAATATAAACGATTGTCACGTAATACTACTAATTAAGGGCATGTTCTTTTAAACTTAATGTAAGTAATTTACAGTTGATCGGTGTTATTGATAAGTGTTGATAAACATTGATCACTGCTAATCGATGTAAATGACTAGTGACTGATATTAATTAGAAAGATATAATTAAGTTTAAATGAAAAAGTCTGAAATTAGGCAAGGAAAGCTTGAGAGTGGGCTTCTAGATAATGAAAAATTGCCTTCAAAACGATGCGCGTCGTAATTGGAGTGCATTTAAATGTCGCATTAAAATTGTGACCAAAACAAAAAAATAAAATAAAAATTATAGCTGTCGCTGGAGGGCATTTTCCAACATAACATAAATATAAAACTAAGACTTTCTTGGTCCATTGGGCTCTCTATTATTATGGAATCTAACACTTATATTATAAATATACATAGATCTGGTCTAATTAATAAATTTAGATGATGTAATTTATTTTGAAAAAAGGAGGTTTTTTTGATTTTTTTTTTTAAAAGCAACCAATAAATTATAGGCTAGCCTTCAAAATCATATGTATATTATGAAACTTATCTTGAGTAAACGCGACATTAATGTGGTACTCTTTACTTCTAATAAGTTCACCTATCTAGTTAATCGCTTAATATTGACGCATAGTTTAAAAAATTAATTATTCTATTTTAATTAGTTAAAGTGACAAGTATTATAGAGCAGAGACAATATTTCCTTGGTATTATTACCTCATATTAAAATAACGACAAGTATTATAAAAAAAAAAGGAGTAGTCGTATAAATAAAAACATTAGTGTAAAGAATGAAAATACTTATATTAAACATTAGATTTTAGTAATATTATGTGATCATTAGAAGATATTTTTAGTTACAACATATACAACATGCCTTATATTAACATTTGGGCTGCACAAAAACTGTATAAATCCAGTGCTTATTACACGCACAAATAAATTTTTTAGCCACAGCATACAAACGAAGAGCATTTTTGTGCACCAGTCGTTTTTTTTATTTGAGTTTTTTTTTTTTTTTGTAGGACTTGAATTTTGTTTTATTTTGAGTAAATTTTGGGCTTTGACCAATTTTGGGTACTGAGCTACATTTGACATACTCCAAGTAGTCTAATAAAGTCCATTCATTATTGATAGCTCGATTGAGATATTTGTGGTTTCATTTCTATAAAACTTGTCTTTCTTGAGCCCAATAGTTTGGGCTGCCCATTCTCAACCCTGTTGGAGTTGGACTCTACCCAACAACAATAACAAATGTATTTCAAATATGGTCATATTACATTTATATGTAAAGAATTAGTAAGAAAGCTGTAAGGAGATGTAAGCGAAATTGTAAGGAGTTGTAAGAAACTCAGTAAGAATCAGTAAGGCTGTAAGTTAAAACTAAATGGAACAGCCTATGTAAATGTTCCTTATTGACTGATAGCCAATACTTCTTATCGACATGCACTATCATAATAGAATGTACCTTATCAATAATCACATACCGACAAGAAGTTTATAAATATCTTTCATCTATAGACTTTAGAGTTACCTCGCACAACAAATTTTAAAGTTTATCTACGAAATATTAAAACTACTTTTAGGAGTTTCAAAACTTTACAAAAGGATTTAATTTATTTGCCAATTTTCTAAACACAGTTGAACGTAGCAAACAAACAAGGTGCAATATTCACGGAATAAATACGAATATTAGTTTCTGTAAATGTGGTAAACTCTCTGATAAAATCTATCCTCGTACATAAGTTTTTTTTTTTTTTTTAAAAAATATATGCTCATGATAGATAATTTTTTGTAATAGTAATCCAAGAACCAAGAGAGACTGGCTTCTATTAATAATGACAGGTTTAAAAGATACATTATAGTGAATATCCAAATCTATTGACCCGAACAATACAATAAAAAAAAAGAAAAAAGAAAAAACTTTTCTTTATATTTACTTTAGAATATTTACTATACATATGGGAGTGTATGTGTATGCTCTAAGGATATATGTTAACGAGATGTTTGGATAAAAGGGAAAATAAAAAGTTTTTCGATAATAACATGTCACCCGAAAGTATTTTTTTGGAATAGTAAGTATAAAGAACATTACGTGACCCTTTTCTCAAGGGTTTTACATATGTTATCATCAGTAAGTATACATGAGAACTCTTGCGAGGGGAGGATGTAAAGGTAACTTTAGATCTTAAAACACATCCTAGTTTGACAATACAATCAGCCGCCATATTACTCTATCTAAAAACATGACTAATTGAGCAAGAATAGAACAATGAAAGTATAGTTCGTATATCATGAACTAACGACTGGATTCTCCATGGGGTGTGAATGGTACCTCGAACTACTTGAATAATTATCTTGTTATCTCCCTCCACTTGTATATGTGCGAAACCCGCCTCTAATGGTACTTTGATGTCATCTCCCTCCATTTGGATGAGACCTCATTTCCAATCACTTATAACATAATCAATTGTTGCACCCACCAAATAAAAGATGTCATCAAAATTAATTTTGATAAATCCGCCTGGAGGAGAAGTCAATCTTACTCGAACAAGTGGGCTTGGAAATGTGGATTGAGTGAATTGGTGAGGATGATAAAGAATGGTGAGAAGACTAGATACATTGCTGCCACTCCGTCCATTTACATTTTGCCCGAATAAGTGAACCCAAGGGATTGGGTACATCATTTTGAAACACAATGCTATTACGAGACTTCCGGATACTCTATAAAAGAACAAACATGTTTGAAATATTGGACCCTCGACTAAAAAAATGTTGTCTAAAGACTTTCTAACCGAAATAACAGGGTTAGAGAATTGGATGTTGATGAATCCAACCATGCTCGAATAGATATACCCCAAATTTGACCTACAAAAGGACCAAGTGGCAAAATGTATTTTGTATATTTAATTTATGACATACAAGCCGGATAAATAGGATCCAAATGTACACCACAATGTAATAAGTTACCTCTTGTTGGTAATGAGTTGTGACAAACTTGTCATAAGAACATTTTAATCTTAGACATAATATCCAAATTTAAAATCCAATTAAACTTTCACACTAGTTGACAAGTTTGAGATTATCATGAGCTTTTTAAGTGGCAAATTTAGTGAAAAAATCATCATTCCCGGATAATTTATAGTAAAACTTATCCTCCATCTCCATAAGAAGGATGAGAACAATAAAATATAAGGGATATAATCCTCGGGTAGAAACCGCAAAAGTTTATTCATCTTATCTTTTATCAGCAGAAATGAATTTACAAACCTTGAGTTAGGGATCAACTTAACTTGAAAAGTCTACTTGCAATAAATAAGCCAAATTAACTTCATGACATCAAGCATCGTCCAGAGATTATTTTTTTGTTCCTTCCCTAATTGCCATCTCATACATTAACAAATAAAATTACGCATACGTAATATACAATTTCATACTAAAGAATTTGTTGAGTTCTGTTTATAAGTAAACAAAAACTCATCAACAAAACCATACTTTACTATAATATAAGAATTTGGATGCTTATTTTACCTGTCTCAGCCATTTTTCTACCATGTGGCCTAGGATTATAGGTTACAATACGAGTCTACAAAATAAGGAGAGGGGGTCCAGAGGTTGACAACCTAGAATTGCGGAGAAATTGACAGTTTGAAATGCACACCTTCTCTGTCCCTGACTGATGGTGGACAACCAGAAAACTGAGCCCCGCAGATATGGGGGTTTCTTGGAATCAAGTGCGCGTGCCCCTCATCATCACCAAGCCATAAACAAAATTCAACTTAAAAATTTACTGAATTAATCAATCAACATTCAAAGGGAAGGCTGATTGTTCAACCCTTGGTTTATGTGGTCAAATTCAAATATAATGCTATGTTTGTTGAAAATAACAATAACAGCACCTCCCTTTCATCAAAAGAAGATATAATCTAAAGTCCCTTCTTGCCTCTCCTACTGTGCTCTTTTGTCTTCATTCAGGAGCCCTGGCTTACTTTTTTACCTTTCTACCTTTTTTTTCTTTTTTGTTTTGGGGTAATTTTATTTAGGATGATGATATTTGTTTGTGTATGTCTTCTCTTTATCTATATTAATGTATTTGATGATTTAAAATTATTATTTTTTTAATAATTATGATTAATTATGAAGAAAGTTATAATAATTGTAAGCTATGTTAACATGTATTAAATGACACCCTAATTGGATCAACCCTACCTATAAGGTGTGTTATACATATAATTTTACAAATATGAAAAATGATGTATAACATGAAGATTTTACATCACTTGTAAGTTGTCATACAATTATACCATTCTTTTTTAATATATTACATAATATAATAATTTTTAAGTCGAGAGAAAACACTTAAGATGGGTCTTATACAAGACATGTATCATTTTACTTTTATTTTATTTTTTATAGTTTGTTGGTTTGGATATATGTTCTATTTAGAAAATTTTATAAAACTAATCTTATTTCATTAATTATATCTATAATTATATCTGGATCAGATCATTCTCAAAGCTCAATTATATTAATTATGTGTAAAGTAAAAGTGTTCATGAGATCCGTATCAATTTATATTTTGAAATGATGCTAGCTGATAAGTACTAAATAACTAATGCACAACAAAAATTATCATATATGTGAAATATGCGTGTATTAAATATCGATTTGACATGATGACAAACACTTACTAACATTGATTAATATTAATCAATATTAATTAGTTTCTATCGACGTTACTAAACACTGATCAACTATAGGTTACTTATGACCGAGAGAGAGAGAAAGAGAGTAGAGATGGAGAGAAAATGAGTGGTATATATCATTATATTAACACTTCAGCACTTGTTTAACTCTAACCACACAATCCAAATGGTTGGTCAAGAGTAACAGGCCGAGGTTGTAATCTCAAGGATTAACATTTAAAACAGAAAAAAAGAAGAAAGAAAACAGTGAAGACTACGTGGTCAAAGAAATCCACCAAAAGTAAAAGAAGAGAGTGGCCCAAGGCTCCCTCCCCATTCCAAAAAGAGGAAGAAAGTTGAGGAAGAACTTTGAATTTTTATTTTTTTTTTTTTGGCTCTTCCCCACATAATTTGCCTCTCTTCCATCAAATCTTCAAGTATTCATTCATTCAAAGTCTACCAACTAAACCCGATTCATGAGTTGAATTAATTTTTGCTGCTGTTAATAAAATATCGATCAGCAACGAGCACCCTTCTTGCAGCCAAGTACACCTGCATTAGACGTGAGTGCTCCAACGAGCGAGGATGGTCGAGCCCCTAGGCTAGAGGCCCTAGCATAGCTTGACGATGCCCCGGCACCTGACTCTGTAAAAATGCACCATTGAGCATTAGGTCCCCTTCCGACCTCCAATTCCAATTCTTCCATTCACTTTCTGGGGCATCCTCATGTTTAGTTACCTGAAAGTCAAACCACCGACATACATTACTTATATATTTTGAACTGATATAATAGACCGAGTCTATAGACCCGAGTCCACTTTATAATTTGTAGTATTGGAGGGGCTAGAGTGTTGAAAAAAGTACCTCCTTGCTAAATCTTCTATCGGGGGCTAAGAATCTATTGCCTTGGCTATTAATGGTAGGATTAGCACTTCCACCAATGGCGTACATTTCCCAATGGGTATAGTCATTGTTCACCACATGGAAGTATCCATGTCTACATCTGCAATTTTTCAATCCACAACCAACTTTAGTCCACAATTATTTTCACCAATATAACATTAGAAGCAACAAAATAAGAATATAATTAAAGGTTAAAAACAATGCATGATTGTAGTATATATTTCGGAATTTAGAAAGAATAGTCAAGAAGTAGTAATAATGCATGATTTTTCTGTACATTTTGGGAACTTTTAGATAACTTCAATTGAGAATTAGGATACACGTTTCAATATAAATGAGATTATTTTCATGAAATAAAAATTAATTTGCGACTTATAAATTAAAGAAAACTTAAATCTAGACACATTAATTAAAATTTCTGAATCTGTACTTGAACATAAGTAAATCCGAAAAGTATTGTTAGAGCCATATATATACTAGTATAATTTTACCTTGGCATTCTCTGAACAAGGCCTTCACCAAAGTGATTGAAGGCAATGGTGATCTGCATATTCTTGTCCTCTGTATAAGAATCACTATGCCCCAAGAGCATAGCCTTGTCATGGTGGGTCATATAGTTGTTCGAAATGGTGACCGCCGTGGACCCCATGATAGCATCGATAAGGCCATCGGCGCAGTTGGACAGCGAGCAATGATCAACCCACACGTGGCTAGCTCCGAAGAGGGACACTCCATCACCGTCCGATATCGTCCTCCAGCCGTAGTGCCGTGGGTTGCTTCGTACCATAGCGTTCCCCCGGGCTTACAATCGTGGATGTTGATCCCGTGGATTATGATGTTGGTCACGTATTGTATGGTGATGCAGGGTCCACCGGCAATGTGGACGCTAGCTCCTCTGCCGTCGATTGTCTTGAAGGAGTTCATGATCAGCTCCTCTTTGAGCTTGATCACCATGTCGCGTTGGAACGTGATCCACAGTGGCTCGTCCTGGATGACTGCGTGCCTCAGGGTGCCGGGTTTCGGGTTCACAGGGTCATCGTCCCCTGAGTCAGTGACCACGTAAAACCGACCATTTTTGCCCCCAATCGCGTTCTTTCCAAACCCAATTGCGCAGTCGGCTAGACGCTGGCGGTTGTTCTCCCAATCTGGGTCACACCTCCAGCAGTCGTCGATCGGGTTGCCTGTCCCACACGAGAGGTAGCCCAAGTTCCTTCTTGCTATGGACTCATTGATTGTCCTACAAACAGGGGAAATTAAAACACATTGTATTTTCTAAAGAGTTTACATGCAAGATAAGTGATCATTAATTATGATGACATATGAAAACGGGGTTCAGATTTTAAGATTTTAATGCCAAGAAAATGTACTACATTGCAATTGGTATGTTTACAAATTTGCTTGAAGGGTTATTATATGTTTTTATCAGATCCCTATCTCAAGGAATCTTAGATCTAAATATCTGGTCGATTACAGAACTCCATCTCACATAAGGGATTCGATCCCACGACCTCTCCAACGAGAAGCAATTATATGCTTTATTTAAATGTAAGCTATAATTCAAATGCAAGCAGAGTAATGAAAATGCACTTACTTGTGTACTTCATGTACTACAAGTTCGGGGTCGGAGACAGTGGCCGGGGAGGAGAGTACGATAATAGGGGCAATGAGAGACAAAATGAGCAAGAGTGGGATGAAATGCATTGCCATTAATCTTGGTACGTCCGTTCTCTCTCTTCAAGCAAAATGTGTAAGAGACTGTGTATGGGAAAGAGAGGGAGAGAGAGGGAGGGAAGAGTTTGAAATGTGTATGGGGTAGGAAATGGAGGGAAGGGGGGATTATAAAGGAATAAAAAGCCGGGTTAAATGGCGTGACTAAACTATAAATTAAACAGCCCAGGATTGGGGGTCCAGGGGGAGAATGTGATTACCAGTTTTACAGGGATTCTACTGTTGGTAGTTTTGGTCGTTAAAGAAAAGGCCACATCCACATCCACATCCACATCCACTCTAGTACAACCATTACCATTTGCCTTTTTCATCTACTCTTTTTTTTTATTTATTTATTATTTTTATATATTTTTTCTCCTACTTTTGCCTTTTTCTAATAAAAAGAAAATAAATAAAACTCATCTTTTCATGATAAATAAATCACGCATGTAGTGCCTAACAGCATGCCATGTATGATGAAATGGGAGGCGTGGTTACCTTAGCTTCTAACCACTACTTCATTATAACCCATAATTACAATAGTTTATCATTTTAACTTAGGTTAATTAAAAATAACGTATTTATGTAACTATTCTTTAATTACATATCTAACTTAAGGATGTAATGTTTTTTTGTTAGGGTATAATATTTGATTTTTTTTTCTTACCAAATTCAAGTTAGGCACCCTAAATTTCGTACAAATTTAGGGAAGTATTATCTGTATGTATGTTTGAGTAGCATAAAGAAAACTCTTTAAAAACCGAAAAGAATGTTAAATACATGTATTGTTATAAAGATGTATGGTCATAAGATGAAAATGATGCTTTCCTATATATTCGCCCTGTATTTATTAAGATTTGCACCAACTAAAAATGGGACTTATTAAATGTAATGTTCCTTATCAGGAAAATAAATATCAAAAGTAGACAAGCAGGTAAATTTGAGCTTTGGTATTTTGCCTCATGTGGAAGTTCAAAGAATACAGCCCTGCAAACCTAGTCACACCCATTGTATCAACTATATCAAGGAAGACAATATCAACCTAGTCTAGGGTTGTTTTTTTTTTAAAAAAAAAAATCTCCACCAGAATTATTCCAAATGCTTATATTATAAGACCATTTCTAAAAAATTCAATCTTTTAACTGATGTATGTTAATACGATAACGGAGCTTTTATGAGCCAAAAGTTTCGGATCAAATTAATCTCAATAACCTCCGCATTAAATTATATGTAAGATAAAGGAGAACCTGTATATGCAACATCCGTACTTCATGCCTAAATGATATTCATACATATATAATCAGTATAGTGGTGTAAAACTATTTCGATATGAACCTTTGAACATATAAATCTAAACTTTTAATTAAAATAATTTCAGGACATCGAACAATCTAATATCTATATTATCGTATTGACTAGCTTAAAAACCCTACTAAACTAGTGATATTTACATATGACAGTGATTCATTGATGCACATATATTTTTTTTTATAATTATATATGGATTAGTGTTATTAGATACTAATCTAAAAGCACATGAGTAGCATGGCTCTCCAGAAGACATGGAAAATAGAGTAATAGATAGTTTTTATTAAAATATTTTCCAGGCAACTAAAAGTTGAATTTTTTACAACTTTGTTGAAAATAAAAGGCAAGATAATGACGTTAATTTTGACATACTTGCCATCAATGTGCCGTTAATTGTTGAGTGAATTGAAAGTAAAAATTGACATCATTATACCCAAAATCAAGTTTACCGTAGACAATGTAGGATGCCAAGGTAAGATTTATTTCATGTTTGGCCTAATTTTTAATTTTTTTTAAAAGTATTTTTTAAAAATTATTTTTGAAAAAAATTGAAGTCTTTGACCTAAATTTTATATAAGTGTTTTTCAAATAATTATTTTATTTAGCCAAGATTTCTAGAAAGATAGAAATAAGATAAAGATAAAACAAAATAAGAGAGAGAGGAGAGACATAAAGAGATAGGAGAGAGAAAAATTAAAATAATGTAAAAAGATAAGAGAGACAAAGAGACAATGAGATTCCGGGTGGTTATTACGGAGTTTTTCCGAAATTAGAAATAGAAATAGCTATTTGATGTTTCCGTTTCTGGGAGGTTTTTTTTTTTTTTTTCAAAATCGTTTTTGAAAAATAGTTTTAATTTTTTAAAAAATTAGTGTTTATTACTACAAAAACGCTATATAGCGACTGAAACTAGCGATGAAATCGAGTTCGTCGCTAACTAGCGACGGAAATAGCGACTGAATCCGACATGTGTCGATAAAACTTAATTAGCGACGGAATTTAATTCCGTCGCTATTTTAGTCATTAGCGACGGACATAACGACGGACATGGAAAAATTAGCAACGGATTTATGAAAAAAATAATAAATTTTTTTATAATTAGCGACGGAATCAGTCCGTCGCCGATTCCGTCGCTATATCTAATTTTTAAAAATTTTTTTACCTTAGCGACTGAATCGATCTGTCGCTAAATGTAATTTTTAATTTTTTTATCAGCCTACGGAATATTTTCATCGCTAATTCAAAATTTTTAAAATCTTAAATCTTGCCGCCTACTTTAATTTGAAAAATATAAAAATTTTCAAATTTGAATTAGCGACGGAAAATTCCGTCGCTAATACAAAATTTTCAAATTTAAATTTGCCGCCTATTTCATTTTTCAAATATATAAAATTTTCTAATTTTTAGTTGGCGACGGACTTGTCCGTCGCTAATTTTACGTTGGCGGGCTATTAAATTTTCTGCAGGTTTGAGAAATTTAAAATTTTTTAATTAGCGACAGATCGATTCCGTCGCTAATTCGTCGCTATTTTCGATATAAAATCCGAAGTTCAACGAGACTCGGCAAACATAAGGAGAGATAGAAGTGAGAGAGCGAGAGGCTAATTGATCGTTCGTTGCCGCCTCCACCACCGCCATCCGCCGCCCGCCTCCACCACCGCCGTCCGCCGCCGCCGCCACCACCACCGCTGCCGCGACGTCACCAACTAACCACCTTTAACCTCTTGTAGGTATGCTTTCTCCATCCTCCCTCATTGTTGATTGTATTTATAATTTACTTTGTTTACTATAAAATTTCAGATTTTAGAAGATTTGATATAACTTATTTTGATAGGCATGGTTGGAATGAGGTAAAAGATGAAGATAATGAGAAAGAGGAAGAAGAAGAGGAAAAGGAAGATGAAGAACATAACTTGTGTTTGTATAATTTACTTTGTTTACTCTTTTTTTATTTTCAATTAGTTTTTATGGATGTTTGAAGTTGGATTATTTATGACTTTTGTGTTTGTATATGATTTTTGTATTTGAATTAAAGTTGAATTTGATGTTGTTATGATACCAGATTATTTGGATTTGTATTTCATTGTAGATTTTTTGTATTAAGCACTCAAAACTATACAAAATAGTCAATTTTTTAAAAAATTCGCTAAAAATCAGCGACGGAATTTTACGATTCCATCGGTCGATTAGCGACGGATTAGCGACGGAATTTGATTCCGTCTCTACTCCACTCAGCGACGGAACAAGAAAATCTGTCGCCGATTGGATTAGCGACGGAATCAAATTCGTCGCTAATCCATCGCTAATCAGCCGACGGAATCAGTAAATTCCGTCGCTGATTTTTAGCGATGCTGAAAATCAGCCGACGGAAAATTTCCGTCACTAATTGTGAAATTCCGTTGCTAAATAACGTTTTTCGTCGCTATTTCCCAAAAGCTCACAATTTATTGAATGAAAGAACGAGGCCCTTAAAAAGCGTACATTACCAGCATTCCCGGTGTGGGTGTCGCTATATGACGATTTTCTAGTAGTGGTTTGGCCTAACTTCAGCTTTTTAAATTCAAAAACAGCTTTTAAAATCTAGGCCAAACACCCATTTAGTATCTTAGACCTTTACTATTTTAGTTTTTGTCTGGTAATAATTTTTACAGAATTCATCAGCCTTGAATTCATTTTTTTACAATATATAAAAATATATTTTTTTAAATAAAGAATTAAATTAAACTACTTGTAATTCATTTTCAAGAAATGTGCATTCTGTCAATTAAAAACACAAAAAAAGAGGTTACATATATAATCCACTAAATTTTGATCCAAATAAAATTAGTAATATTTATATATACCGTTTGAAAAAACATATTTAAATGTAAATAAGTCGACCCCACAATTACAACAACCTATATGACTGATATAATTTGATTTCGAAAGTTTAATATTTAGACTCTACTTTTATGTAATTTATTATATAGCTATATGGGTGAAGCTATGAGCGGACTAAAGATGATTGTGGTCCCCTTTGCCTTTTGCGTATGAGTTATTAATTGTTTCGTATTATAAATTAGGTAAAATAGTGTTAATTTTCAATTTTCTGACCCCTAAATTATTCAATCTAAATCTGTCGTTTCGCTCCTAATAGCTATGAGTAAGGCCCTGTTTGGCAATACCGTTTAGAATAGCTTTTAGCATTTTGACCAAGTTAAAACACTAATTAACCAAATATTAGCGTTCGGTAAGGTAGTGTTTTAACTAACGTTTGCATTAACTTTTAACGTTTCAATTAATATTTCTGAAAAACTAAGAATATTAGCTTTTCACATTTGAAAGTAGCGTTTTATATTTTTTTTGACAAAAAAATCCCTTCATTAATTTATATTTGACAAATTATTTATATCCTTTTACATCAATTTACAATAATCGGGTAACTCAACCGCTAAATTTACCGAACACATTTATTCAATAGCTCAATTGAACAGCTTATCCACTAACAGCTAAAATCTAACAACTATCAGCCTATCTAAACAACTATCCGCTATACAAACAAGCTATGGGCTACTCAAACAGTTTCATTTTGCCGAATAGGGTTGCAAGCATGGAGTGACTCAAACAGGAATACGACAATGGAGAACCACAAGTGTAAAGAGGAATGAATGAGTTTGAGACATTAGGGTGCTCTCTAATGTCTATCTTTTGTAGTTAAATTAAACCAACCAGATTTCATATAAGATCTCCTTTTGCTACTTTGAGAGCTTAATTGTATATATGGTGATAAGATTTGTAGTTCTTACATTTTTTCAAAACAAAAAGGAGTAAAATCCCACAAAGATGAGCACTTTAAGCCCAAGGTGGGCAGTCACATGGCAAGATCATACATCAGATTTTGTTGTTAATTACTGTAATTAATCACCACAAACCAAGGGGGCCTAGCTGCTGTCTTTGACAGTGAGGAAAAAAGTGAAAAAAAAAGATGAGCCATATCCTTTTAAAACTCTGAATTAAACCAGTTAATCTGCTCAGAAAAACATTAGGTCCCATGCAAAAAGGAAATGCACTTACAAAAAAAAAAAAAAAAAAATCTAAAGAAGCCTAGATTTCTGGGCCCAATTTTGATTTACCCTACTTGAATTGAACTTAGCAATATTTTTTTAAAAAAGTTTTGCATTTGTTGGATCATAACTCTCTCAAACAAGGTGAATGAGAAAGCAGAGAAGGCAGGAGAAGTATAAATCAAATAATGGCAGAATTTGAATTGTCCAAATACCTTAAAGTTCCCTTCAGTAGTAACAATATGAGTCAGAATCACCGAATATAAGAATTATACATTTGGTACAAAAGTTGTTAAGATTTTAAAATTATTAATTTTTAATAAGACATAGTAACGAGGTTTAAAGGAAGGAGTTTAGTCCAAAATTTATGGGTCTACTGTTACATGCAAGGCAATATCTAATCTCATTAGAGAATATTCCCATACATATACAGTTATCTTACTTACGATCTTGTTGAAAATTTATCCAAAACCGGAGACTACATGTAACATCTAAGTACTCTAAGATGTGATAATAGAATAAAGAAAGCAACCCCAAAAACTACATTACTAGGCAAGGGCCTTAAGCTAGAGCTAGTGTCCTTAGCAGGCAAACTAGTAGAAATGTGATTGATAGATAGATAGAGAGAGTGCCAAACCAATAGATTCATTAATTAGTTAATGATGTAGTCACTAGTGGGCAAAGTAGTTTCCTAAAATGCTCATGACACAAGCACATGCATTTGCCCTCAAAATCAAACTTTGCAAGGCCCATTTTGGCCACTTGGATCCCTCCTCATTCCTCAATATTCATCCCTTCTAATTTTTTCCTTTTTTTTTGGCACAAGACATTTTGGTCCACCCCCCCCACCCAAAGAGAAGGGACCATAGGGCTGCCCGCAAGTTTTAGGTAGTGAAGCAACTCAATAATCCAATAGTACAGGAGGAGTGACATTCAATCCAGCCCTCGTGTGCTGCCACTTGCCGAGGATAGTAGACCGACATGTGTCGCACAATCAAGTTAAGGCCAAGAGAATGAACCAATGAGGAGACTTAGGCACACCATAAGAAGGCTAGATACCTCAGCCCCTATCCTCACATGGGGCACTTTGATCTTAACTGCCCTACAAAACACTTGTCGTAGTAGTTTTTTCCCCTCTGGCCATGAATGGAATGGAAGATGTGGTGGGATCATAGTGGAGATTCCTTGATATAGGATGGTGATAGCTGAGGGGAAGGGTGGGTGATGACTGAATGTGAGGGGTGGATGCCCCTGTGTCGAGGGTAGAAGCTTCTCATGCAAAACTCAACTAGGAATGGCTAATATTGCGATAATTAGCAAATATATTGCATCATTTTTATAGATCTGATGCAATATGAAATTAATCCATAATATGATCCTACACCTTTCATTCCTTACGAATGACGGAGCTGAAACTCCGAATTTTTCACATAATAATTAAGTAATCTATCATTTAACAAAGTATTTTTGAAAGTTCGATATTCGAAAGTATGATAATTGAGTGAAGTATTATATTAGAACACGAAACAAAATGTGATACAATCCTTGAGTATCGTATCCAATGCATGTGTGTGCTTGATTATTTAATGCTCAGACAAGACCTTCGACATTCGGATTTGGATACGGGGTAAGTGAACCGTCACCCATATCTTTAGCAAGTCCATTTGTTCTACTAGCCATTTGCAAAAACCCATCTCATCTATTTATTTCATTTTATTATTTGTCGCTTAACAGGGGTGAATCAAGTGAGTATTGTAACTGATACCAAGAGTTTAATATCTAGTTTTTTTTTTTTCCTGCAATATTACGCTTACCAAAAGGATCATGGCATCTTGTCAAAAGCAAAAGACTATCGAAATCTATAAAATACTGGAAGCGGGTTGGATAATTATTGTTAAAGTTATTTGTATGATATTAAGTTAATCCATGAAGAAAAATATAGTTCAAATAAAAGAATGGGTAAACTGAATTTGTATTAGAATATGATAGATAATAATTATATTTAAGATTAAACTTATCATCATTTAAAATGGTTTGAGGTCATGACTTAATGGTTAAAACTAAAGTCCCGAGTACATTAGGTCTCATGTTCGATTTTTCCTCTCCCATTATATTATAATACCTTTTGTCCCTCCTTTGCCAAAAAAAAAAAAAATGAAATTCCAATCCACTCATCTAAACAACTGATACGTCTTGAGTCTGTTATTTAATTTCAAATCAAATAAAGAATGAAGTCTTAGTCACACAACATAGCATCTCAGAATGCACTTCCAATGTAGTACCAATAACAACATTATTGGCAATATTAATATGATTGTCATTCTTGTTATTCAAGCTTGGGGACAAAACACAACGCGGAAGTCTCTGTTAAGGGGCAATTAAGGTGAAGAATACAAGTAGAAAGGGGCCCCAATACCCATGTTAGTTTGAGTATTATTGAGGGTATAATGACGAGTCAATAGTTCATTGAGAGTTACTTGGAAGTTCACGGGTATTGGTCTTATGATAAACACTCTATACTTTCAATCTCTTATTCACAGTTCGAAACTTGAGAAAAACAATCTTTGTGTAAGTTATGAAAATGAGTTGGGGTAGGTCTGAATCAGATATGTCTATCTTTCTTGAACTTTTAAATCCAACTGAAATTATCATTTAAATAGAACTCCAATTGACGACGGACATTCACCAAAAAAAAAAAAAAAAAGTCTCTTCTCACAGCTTGTCCTTTTTCTTGCTTGTGTTGCTTCTTCTATCTCAACCTGCCAATTGTTTCTTGACATTAGCACATGGAGGAGGTTGAAATTTCAAATCATTTATGCATTCTTTTTTCTTCAAATATCATGAAAATTTTGATAAATTTCCTAAGCCACGTTCTAATATGCAGACCAAATACAGTGATGTTTGAATTTTGCTTCCATTATTTCATGCAAGATTTATATTATGTGCCCTTAGACTAAGGCTGATTCATGCAACTCTGTTACTTCAACAAAACTCCAGTTACCTTTTGCATTCCCTTTTCACCATTTTTTTGCTTCCTTTTGCTTTGCTTTCTCATGACCCCTTTTTTGGGTTTTGTTTGCATTTTAGTTGGGTACAGTTAAATTCAATGAGAGATTGCATTTCGATTATTTAAGGGTGTCAACTTGATCCATATCAAAAAAATAAAAAATTAATTTAATATTTTGAAATTTAATCCGATTTCAACTTATATAGTTAAATTTTAGGACAACAATAATAGTATATCTCCATTTTATATTAAATAACATATCGAATAACCCTATATAATATACTTTTTCTCCTCGATGAGTTATTTACCCTTCCAAGTTCACCCTTTGCGTTAATTCTTTCTCATAAGCATTAACAAAGCAAATTATCAAAAATTACTCTATTAAATCTCATATAGAAAAGGACTAAATTACCAACTAGTAGCAAAATCAACTAAATTTAAATATATGATAAAAATAGTTATCCACATTAGTAAATAATTAGGATTTACATGTTATAGTCAGTTGATATTTCCTTATACTTTGATTTTAAGGATCATAATTTTTAAATCAAGTAAAGCCGACTCAAACAAACACTTGGAATACTTCCGGTATTGACCTAAATTGAATTACAACATACTTGACATTTTTCGATGAAGTTAAAGTATAGAATGCAAACAATGAAAGCATATCGGGTATAGCTTGGTAACAAGGTGTTGCCTTACTAGTTAAGATTGAAACCCTCGATATATTATATATTATAGTTGGCACCCCCTCATTGTATGGTTTCCTCCGCAGGCAATTTCACATGACCTATCAAGTCAAGGTTGATTCCAATGCGCCATTTCTGGAAGATGTAACTTTCAATCACCTGATTTGCGGTGCTGAGCTTTATCTTCATCGACAAAGCTAATTAATCTGGGTTTAGAATTGTCATTATGCCTGGTTTTTGCGTTAAAATATGTAAGCAAGTCAAGCATTTCTGCAAAACAGAGCAAGGCATCACGTTGAGCGGTTGAATATAATCATCAATCAAAGTCAAAAATAGACTTAGAATTTGACTTGTTTAACCCCCCAAAAGAAAAAACACAAATCACGGGGTTAGAGGTGATTAGTTAGGTATGCATTTCACATTTATGCGCCTTCTCGAAAGGATTAAGACATTTGACATAAAGTGTCTCAAGATGCTGATTGGACCAAAACAGGGGCTTTTGTTTGCCTTGATTATTATTCTCCACCAAGAACTATCACCTTAAAATTCAACCCCTCCCCTCTTTTTGACATTTAGAAAGTAGAAATATTTCCGAATCTACTGTTGGCGTTATTTGAGTATGTTCTTTTTAACTTGTCTTGTATTGTTTCAATTCAAGTAAGTTTATATGAGCTCGGCTTAGTCCAAAAAGTTTAGATAAATTTCATTTAATTGAGATAAACTTAATAGAATCCGACATTATAATTATAATATAAAGGTGAAAGTTTTCCAGCCCAATGACACTTTTCAACTTTGCTGAAAACAGGCATAAAATCATAATGTTGAAGTAGGAGGTTAGGTAAATTTAAGCTGTAATGGGTCCTAATTGACACTACATGATTCTTTTGCAAAAGTCAAGTAACATGCCTCCCATAAACAAAATATGAAAAGAAGTTGATCTTTACACTATGCCTCAGATATTAAAATCCCAGAATAGAAGTAGCAGTACTACTTCGTTGTAGCAAAGAAGGTAGGTAATCCAGGCTCCAACAAACAGGGTGAATATGTGAACTAATAATGCCGTAACTCGATATGGGTAATCATTCTTTATGCTTCAATTAACAGTGTTAATCCCCTGCATATGCAAATCAATCATCCTATTAATCATCTAATCATGTGCCTGAACAGAACATATATTGTAGTCGATATTCGTTTAGCCTAGCTAATCATGTTTAGTATAGGTCCTGTGTCTTTTCTGCAGGAAGAAAGCATATGTATCATTCCAATCAGTTATGGAGAGATGAAAGGGGCTTGAGTTTAAAGTCAAATAAACATCATGATTATCTATAATCCCCTTTTTACCCCACTGTCGTATATGAAAACTATAATTGCAATTGACTTGAAACAGAGAAATGCATCAGTAGCAGTATCATGATAGCATCAAGAATACTACAACAGAGAGAGTTAAAAACTGAAGGCATATGAAGATGACATTCTAACACTGAAATTACCTGGATCATCCTCAGCAGCGGTGGCAATGTTAAGGTTCCATCAGCAGCCACCCGCCACCCTAGGGGGTGAATCGATGTCCATGAGACAGTACAAATCAGATATTGGTGATTCACTAGCGCTGTTTGTGTACTGTTCTTCCCTAAAATGACAAGTAACAACAGCCATAAGAGAGATGAAGTTCTGAAATGTAACTCATTTTTTTTTTCTGTTACTGTCGTAGACCAGTACATATGACTCCTTGATCAAGATCCAAGATTACAGGACTT
Organism: Talinum fruticosum; assembly: GCA_021018815.1. Classification (NCBI taxonomy): domain Eukaryota; kingdom Viridiplantae; phylum Streptophyta; class Magnoliopsida; order Caryophyllales; family Talinaceae; genus Talinum; species Talinum fruticosum. The sequence continues at coordinate 2,789,074 of JAITYX010000076.1, read as the reverse complement.
AATTTTTGAACTTTTTCATCCTTGCACTGGGTTCTGCTTAATCCTGAGTTGCCAATCCTTGGATTACTTTTTCCCTTGCACTTCCAATGCATAGTTTAGCATGTATTAGAAAGTGGTTGATGATATCATGATGAAAACTTCATTCCTTAGGATATTTATTCTATAGGTTTGATGCATATATATATATGTTTCGAAGTTGATGACATTTCCCATCACTAAATCCTTCACAGGGAAATGAAAAAATTGATGTCTACGCGCAACATTGTGAATGATTTCCCCCTCTTTTTGTAAGATATGCGTCTCAGTCACAAACTGTTCTATCTCTAAAATGGAATATTCATGGAGTCGTTTAGGAAAGAAAGGGACTATGGATGAAGAACAAACTAGAGGAAGTCACTTCTTAGTTTTCAAATGAAAAGACGGAGGTTTTGCAATGTTCTAAATGAAAGTTTGCAGCGGGTCCGATATAAGCCGGAGGAGGGTGAATAGGGTATTTAAAATTTTTAAAGTCGTCCGACTATATCAAGTGGTCACATATAAAATAAACAAACAAACAAAGATATAAAGTGGACAACACACATTTGTTTATTCACGATCTTGGCCCAAATCTAAATATTTGGGTTAGTGACCGTCTAAGGTTTCCTACCTTAGGATTATCCTCTACTTCTTTTATTTGTCTAACTGTCACATGAGCCCTTCACTTAATATACTGATCGACCTTTCGATTATACTTACTCTACAAACCTTCCACTCACACTTCACTCAAGTACTACAACTCATAAAGGAGTCTTCCCCAAGACTCTTTACTACTTACACTCACAAAGTATCTACCCTAAAACAGTTTGCTACAAGAAGAATATATAATTGAGATTACAAGAGATGAACATGATAAGATATAATGTGTGCTCTCTTACTTGCTTCTGGTCTTGTCTTTGTCTCTTATAATTTTGTCTTAAAGTCCAAGACCGTTGTAATTGAGAAAAGTTATCGCTGTGATTTGATTCTCTTTATCTAATTGGATAACTAGTACTCAATATTCATAGAATCTAACTATTATCCAAAAGTGTTGATTCTTGCCAATTTTAACTTCCTTATGAAATGCTCATTCATCACTTCTGTTTAGTCAACTGTGACACCCTTCAAAAGAGGCTTGATAATCGTGGTTCCACTTCTACTTCTTGCAACTCTTAATAGCATAATCTTACTGATTTCTTTCCAAAAATAAACTTAAATATAATATGTGAAAAGATTAAAATTTTACATAATAAAATCATGCCAAAATATAATTATAATATGTCTATAATTTTCGGGATTATACTTTACTCGAGATCTTTTCCTTAAAAGATATGAATTAAGATTTTGCCATATAAGAAAAACAGTGTCTTAAAATAAAATGAGATAAACTTAGATTGAGGAGAATAAGATCAGTGATATTTTTAATGTATTTTCATTGACGAAATAATTGTCTTGAGTTTAAAATTCGTTACACCAAAAAGAAAATAAGATAAAATAACTGTGTGCACGACTGATTGGTAAGATAAGATATTTGACGAACACTAAGACACATAATTAAACGTTTTACCTATCAAAAAAAGAAAAACAGAATTAAAATTGCATCATCTTTTTCTGATTTTCTACATGCCTCTCTGTCGAGTGCACGACAAAGGATGATTCTGCATAACATGGAGGCAACCGCCCACGATTGGCTTTGCATTGCATCCGATGACACTCAACCAAGATTCGCTAGATCAGGCACAAATTAAAGGATTTGGGCCCAATTAGCTAGCTGGAATTGATACGTGTTAAATAGGTCTGAGTTCAAAGTGATTTTAAAGCCTGTTCGCCAACTGTATTTGGAGTAGTTTTTAACGTTTTGATCAAGTTAAAACACTAATCAACCAAATATTAGTGTTCGGTAAGTTAGTGTTTTAACTAACGTTTGCAATAACTTATAACGTTTCAAGTAGTGTTTTTAAAAAGGTAAGAATATTAGCTTTTCACATTTAAAAGTACCGTTTTATATTTTTTTTTGACAAAATTATCCCTTCATTAATTATCCTTTTACGTCAATTTACAATAATCAGCTAACTCAACCACTAAATTTACCGAACACATTTATTCAACCACTCAATTGAACAATTATTCGCTAACGCTTAAAATCTAACAGCTTATCAACTACACAAACAATTATCTCGCTACTTCAATAACTCATTTTGCCGAACTGGGCCTAAATGAGTCCGGATCTAAGTCAAAAATTTTCAAATCCAAATTTAACCCAAGATGCATTTAAGACTCATTATTTTTTTAATTATTTGAGATATGAAAATTAAGAAAATTGACTAAAAGTATACTATTTCTTTCGATTCAAATCTTCCATCGCTGACTCGGTCACTCCTCACACTTTTCACTTATGCTCTCTCGCCTCTCTCACATTGATTAGACCCTTTTTGAGTTCTGAAAGTCAGTGATCGACTAAAGACAAATTATTTTTCTTCATGTTATAGACCATGTTAGTTACTAACTTGCCAAAAATATGTAATGACATTCACCGGGATGCCAAACAAATTATGTATAATGATTTGGACATGCTAATAACTCGTAGACCCGCTAGACCCAACAGGTTTGGATCCCATATTCATAAACTTGATGGCCTGGGTCTAAGTGTCAAAAATTTAAATGGGTCGGATTCGTCTCATTGTCATCCCTAGATGACAATGTGGTATTGATTTTTAGTAGACTTGGCTCGACCTAACCCGTTAGCCAGCCTTAGTTTTTAGGTTATTTTAGGCTAGTGAATTATGTGATCACACTACTTGTTAAATTCATCTATCGGATAAATTTTACCGTTTTCGGTTATTGTTGTCATAATTATATAAGTTTTTATTCCCAGTTATTTGTCCATGAAATATAATGCATTATACTTTTAGGTCATATATTAATAATTGGCTAAACAAAGGGTAAAAATAGGGAAATTATTTAAAGAATAAAAATAAAATAAAAATAAAAGTTATAGTTCACCTGACCACTAATTGTCTACAATGGGAAATTTACTTCATTTGCAACGCAAATTGGGCCTCATAAAATGGGCTTTCAGTGAAGGCAGTCCATATCCAATGCCCCAACCCAATATAGGAGTTCATTTTGCTGAATATTCTGTTCATCCAACCCAATCTTTCTTGTGGCTTTCATTTTACCTTTTATAATATATTTTTTGATATGTTTGAGCCTCTAATATCTTAGTTTGTGGGTCAAACAATTTTAAATTCCTATTTTTTTATATGTTAAAATTATAACTTTAAATTTATAAAAATGAGCTAGTTTTTTTTTTTAAAAGTCATCTTTACAAATTTGAAGTTATAAATAAGGAATAAAAATATTAGAAATATAAGATAAAAAGTAAGAAACTAAAAGAAATATATAAAATTAATTTAAAATTTTATAAAAAATATTAAAATTAAACAGAAAACTTAAAATGATGAGAAAGTTAGCATAATTTTTTAAGATAAAAGAGAATTAATTTCCAAATTACAAAAAAAAAGAGAATATTTTTGATAATTTCAATAGGAGCATAACCTAGTATATGCTGGGGCTAAGTTTTTTTTTGAATAATATGACAACATCTTTCATCCAAAATAAAACTTATATGACAATATTTTTGATAATTTTAATAAATTAAAATATTTTTTAGTACTTATTTATATTTTTATATATAAATTTCCCCCTCCCCTTTGGATTGGTATTTACAATTTATTAATATAGTTTAATATTCTTATTTCTTAAAGCTGAATTTTTTTGTAAATTTCGACTAATCACATGGTCTCTCTCCCATACCTGCAATTATAAGTACTGGGTATACTAAGCATATTAATCCATGGATAATACCCATGTGTGTAAACCTAGACGGGTAGTCCTTATGGATATCAAAGCTATGGTAGGGTATAGATTGGGAAACAATATTTACAGTAAAAAATGTAGGTACGGGTATACGCCACCCATACCCTTCCGATGGCCATCCCTACATACTATCACAGGATTTTGGAGCCATACAGCATAGGGGTTTTCTCTTCCCAACTTCTCTTTATAGGTTAGGATTTTTGGGTCTGATTCTAGGTTTGGATTTTCATGACGTAATTGCTTAATATAAGTTGGCATGTTCAAACCAAACGTAACTAAAGAAGAATAAATAGAAAGGAATCAATTAATCATCAACCACTACTCGTAGAAACCACTTTTAACGACGGGTCTTTAACAATGATTAAAAGGACAAACCGTTATACAAAATGGACCGTTGACACTTTTGTAAATAATCGGCATTGTGTAACACATATGGCAACGGTTCTTTCATATGAACCGTCGTCATATGTATTGCGGAAACATATGACTACGGTTCTAATGAAAGAACCGTAGTCATTTATGACATCATATGTCTTCGATTACGATCTAAACGCCTGAACATGCCTCGCTATTATTTCAACGCCCACTTCATATGCCATCTACTCTCGGTATTATCGCTCTCCACAGTTCACTCTCGTCCATTACTACTTAGATCTAGATCTATTTGGAGTAATCCTCGCTGGTAAGTTATCATCGTCGTTGTTCCTCTTGTCTGTTCAATGTTTCGTTTCGCTCATTATATCCTCTCGTCCTGTCTTCTTTCTTGTAGCTGTCGGTGGCTGTGTGTGTTTTTAGCTCACAAAGTATTTGCATCGGTGGTTGTGTGTGTTTCGCCGTGAATCCTCTCACTCACTCTCGCCGTTGTTTTCCTCGTTCTTACTTATGAATCTTTATCCTTTCTTATTTTTCACTTTAAGTTATTTACAAGATTTATATAGTTAAATTTTGAATGTATTTGGGGTAATTATGTGAATATTAAAAATGTGGGTAATGTTTGAGATTGTTGAAATGTTGAATATTGAGAATGTGGGTAACATTTGTTTAGTTTATTAAGTTGGAAATTCGTGAAATGTTTGAGATTTTGAGAAACGAGGTTAGGTAATTTAGGATTTAATTGGAGGGAAATAGAATGATAGCTAAGGATGACAAATCGAAAGAGTGCATCCAAATTTGTTTAGGATTTTAGAGAAATAGAAAAATAATTTGGATATAGGGTCATCCCCAAAAATTGTTATAAAGATACATTTGTATCCAAATTTGTTTATTTTGATGAGGTGATGTTGGGGTTGAGTCATTTATTCAATTATCGAAATTGACATCTAAATATGTTTAGAGTTTAGAGAAATAGAAATATTTATGGTTTAGGGTTTGGGGAAATAGAAAAATTTGTGGTTTAAGGTGTAAGGATGAAAAGGGAGAAAATATAAAGGTGAAAATGTAAAAATTGAAAAGATATTTGGATATAGGGATCTCCCCAAATACTTGTCATAAAAATAAATTTGTTATAAAATTTATTTATTTGATGAGTTGAAGTTGGGGGTGAACTAATTTATCTAATTATCTAAATTTCCGGTTTTCTTTTTGGTTGCAAGTTTGTTGTATTATACATGATCGTAAACTAGAGACCATGATTTTTTGAAGTTTATGTAAATCATAAGATAATAATGAAATATGAATGAAATGTTGAGGCCATCCATTGAGTTTGCTTTAATGACGCAAGACATAACAGGAATCGGAATTCTTTTGTTGTGATTAACAATGAGGTTGGTTTTACAAGACAAAAACATGAAGTGTACATGCAATATAGGCCGATCCACAAAGAAAGGTAGAAGGTCGAGGAGTCAAATGGAAACAAAATAGAAACAAAAGGTGATAAACAATGACTATTGTTTATGACCTTTTGTTTCCATTTGACTCCTCGATCCTTCTACCCTTATTTGTGGATCGACCTACGTTGTATGTACACTCCATTTTTGTCTTATAAATCCAACCTCATTATTAATCACAACAAAGGAATTTCGGTTCCTTTTATGTCTTGCGTTGTTAAAGGAAATTAAAGGAGTGGCCTCAACATTTTATTCATATTTAATTATCTTATGAATTATGTAAAACTTCAAAAAAATCATGTCTAGTTTATAATAAATGTATAATACATCAAACTTAGAAGTAAAAAGGAAACCATATATTATATACACATACTTTTTTGTATTTTAAAAAAGAGAAATTTAACCACTACAAAAAAATAATAAGTTACAACACTGGTTCGTGTTAGGAATATATATAAAGTAACATCATCTTTTTTGTTTTTCATATGATTGGATTAATGGTATGCTTCATTAAGTTATCGTATGTATTTCACAAGTTTAGAGAACCCGTTCAAAAATCTGTGCATAACAAGTTACCCTAGCTCGCGAAGACGTGCATAAATGTGCGTATAGCGCTTAGGATATTAGCTTGGTATGTATATGTTTTTGAATTGTTTGTGTTGGACAGTTTGAGAATAATATGATAATAGATTGTGTGGCTATTATAATCTTATCATAAATTTGACAAGATATCACGATGCTCATTTCCCTCTCGTTCTTCGGATGCAATTATGATGACGATGAGTTTGATGTGTGTATCTTTACTTATGTTACCATACAATTAAGTAAGGATATACACATTAGCCACTTCGTTTTTACTTGAAGGACTCGAGGGGAAATGTCTGTCGAAATTTTATCAAATGTATGATAAGATTTTGTTACACGGTCTAGGGTCATATTATTCTTGAATGAGTTTAGGACCATCTATCCATATAGAAGGATCTTAGGCTCATGTCATATTATTTGTGCGTAAGTACGTATTTCTCAAACTATATGTGGTGAATTGCTTCTCGTGTTTATGGGTAACGTATGGATCGAGCGTGGGTTTACAGCGGTAGGAGGTGTGTAGAATACCGTGATGGTGTTAACAACTTTCTAGAGATTGCCGTCGAACATGCCACCAAATTTGGAGAACAATCCATATTATGTCCTTGTTTAAGGTGTTTCAACTCCTCAAGATTGCCCCTAAGGTTGTGAAAGGTCACCTATATCGGTATGGGTTTGACACAACTTATAAGGTGTGGGTATGACATGGGGAAGAGGAGTATGTGTATATACCGTATGAGAGAAAGATGAAGGGTATGATGAAAATGAAGCCAACGAGTAGTATGGAATTAGAAGATTGACCTGAAGATCTAGTTCGTGGAGTAGAACATGATTTAGTCGATCAACCACACGTATTGGAGCAATTGTTAGCCGATTCGGAGAAGCCTCTTTACCCGTGGTGTGATAAATATATCTCGTTTATCAACCGTGTTGAGGTTGATGAACTTGAAAACGGCTAATGGCTGGAGTGGCATAAGTTTCACGGACTTGTTAGGTGTGGTCAAAGATATACTCTCAAAAGGCGATGTCCTTCCCAATCATACATATGAGGTGAAGAGGATGTTGTGCCCTATGGGCATGGGGTATAAGAATATACATGCCTGCCCTAACGATTGCGTATTGTATTGAAGAGAACATGTACATAGACATGAATTTCCTAAGTGTGGTGTACCTCGATACAAAATAAAAACATCGATAGAGAGAGTGTTAAGGGACATTCCACAAAGGTGTTATGGTAGGTTTAAGTGCTTGTTTTCAAGTGGAACTAATGCCAAGAACTTGACATGGCATGCTAACGGAAGAGTCTATGATGACAAGCTATGCCACCTTGCTCGATTCTCCTTAATTAAAGAAGATCGATTCACTGTTCCCTGAATTTGGTAAGGAAGCACGGAATCTACGTTTGAGTCTTTCTACGAATGGAATAAACGCCCACGGTGACCTCAATAGCAAGCATAACGGTTGGTCCGTTCTTTTGGTTATTTACAATCTACCTTCGTCGTTGTGTATGAAGCGCGGTACATTATGTTGTCAATACTCATTTTTGGGCCTAAACAACTGAAAAATGATATAGATGTGTACTTGGTGCCTTTTGTTGAAGATTTCAAGCTTTTGTAGGATGAAGGTGTTTTAGTTTACGATGCATACCGTCAAGAGCAATTTACATTGCGAGCTATTATCTTCACCACAATCAATGACTTTCCTGCGTACGGAAACTTATCCGGATACACCGTCAAAGGCCACAAGGCATGCCCTATTTGTGCAAAGGGTACTTGCTCCTATCAACTTAAGCACGAGAAAAAGACGGCCTATCTCGGATACCGAAGGTTTCTTCCCTTTTCCCATCAATATCTTAAGAAAAAGAAGGCTTTCAATGATAAAACCGAGATGGATTCTACTCCAACTCCATTAACAGGACATCAAATATATGGGTAAGCGAAGGATCTTGATGTGGAGTTCGACAAGCCATGCCGACATCAATCTGAAAACAAGTGTGTGGAAAAAGAGATTAATATTTTTTGATCTTCCATATTGGAAGGAGTTGTATGAGAGACATAGTTTTTATGTAATGTAGATAGAGAAAAACATATGTGAAAGTCTCATTGGCACTTTTCCGAACATACCAGGGAAGTCCAAGGATGGAGAGAAAGCATGACTCGTTATGTGTGAAATAGAAATATGGGAGGAATTAGCGCTACAACCAAAGGGCAAAAGAACATATTTTCCTCCGGTGTCTTACACATTGATTAGAAGGGAAAAACAACGTTTGTGTGAGACCTTGAAGAAACTCAAAGTGCCACAAGGATATTCTTCAAACATCGGTAGACTCGTTTTGATGTTTGATTATAGACTAAACGGTCTTAAATCTCACGATTGTCATGCTTTGATGCAACAAATACTGTCGGTTTCGTAGTCGTGATACCAAAACATGTCGGACATGCGATCACAAGACTTTGCTTCTTCTTTAATGCCATATGCAGCAAAGTCGTTGATTTGGAGAAATTGGATGATCTTCGATGCGACGTGATCGTTACATTGTGCCAACTTGAGATGTACTTCCCACCTTCTTTTTTTGATATCATGGCACAACTAGTTGTCCATTTGGTAAGAGAAGTGCGATTCCGTGGCCTGGTTTTTTACCAATGGATGTACCCTTTTGAACGTTTCATGAAAAATCTCAAAGGGTATGTTAGAAATCGATACCGACCGTAAGTGTGCATTGTTGAGGCATACACAGTCGAGGAGTGTGTGGAGTTCTGTTGTGAATACTACCCCCAAGTGGAAGAAGTTAGTATTCCTAAACATCGATTTATGGGGAAGATCGGCGGAAGGGGAAACTGGGCTCGACGGTTCTAACAATAAGTCAGGATATGAGGGATCAAACACATCTTTATATTCTACAAAACAACGATGAAGTGCAACCATTCATTGATGAGCACAAATCCCTCATAAGGAGATAGTACTGAGGAAAAATGAGACGTGGGTACTAACCCATCATAATCGCACATTTGTCAACCGGTTCGGAGATAAAGTAATCACTAGCCAATTGGAAGAATCACGAGAACATATCTCGCAGACATTAGTAAGCTTGGCTAGAAGGCCGCAGTTGGAAGTCATATCTTACTATGGCTATGACATCAATGGATACTCTTTCTACACAAAGAGTTAGGATAATAGGAGCACCTCGCAAAATAGTGGGGTCACATTAGAGGCTCATGCATTTCATGTTTCCAACTCCAAGGACAAAAATCCCGTTGTAGCTAAAATGTCATATAGCGGAGTCATTGAGGAGATACGGTGCAAATGGGTTGACAATAACAACGGCATCCGAGTTGATGAGATGGGATTTATGATGGTCGTTCTCACAAGAGAAGGACCTAAAGGGGATCAATTCGTTATGGCATGCCAAGCAAGATACGTGTTCTACGTTAAGGACCCGATCAATGATATATTGAAGATAAGTCCCCACCTTTCTTCTTGGGAATACCTATTGAAAATAAGGATCCCAATTTTGAAGATTTGTATTTAAGGGTTGGTCATCAAGAGGGCATATATATTGAAGATAAGTCCAAAGGAGGGGGAAAAAGGCATCAACCATATAATTATATCAACTCGGTAAAAAATTAATTTTATTCCAGATGATATCCAATATTGTTGCTTGTTTTAGAAATTGCAGCTTGCTTTTCATTATTTTTGACTTGTAGTATTCATGTTACGGATCATTGTTCGATAAAGATCAAAATAAGGACTAAGTTGTCCAATAGAAGGGTAGAAGATTACCATTCGATGAGGGCCATCATTCTGGTAATGTTTCTTGTGGATAATTGTTGCTTAACAGTTTTCTCGGTTTTGGTTGCTAATCTCAGCTCCCGCTTAATGTTTTCCTCGGTTTTCATGTTGTCCACCTCTACCCCTGCACGAACTTCAAGTAAGCAAAATAAGGACCAAGCTCTCCAATGGTTGGCTAGAAGATCATCATTCGATAAGGGTAAAAAGACTAAGCTCCTCAATGTTACCTTCATCCTTGATTTTCTCATTGTATTTTCCGACAGCTAAGATAGTTTGTCTTGGAGGAGTAATGAGCTCACTCTTGATAGGTTCGTAGGCAAGATCATTGAGTTTTTATATTGTCCACCTCTTTGTGTATTCCTTTTTCAATACTTATGTTAAAAAGTCCATTTCTTCATCTTGAAACTTTGTGGTTTAAATGATTTCAATATTTATGTCAAATAGTTTATCTCTATTTTCCTAAAGTGATACTTTTTAGTAGATTGCATTATATGCTTGTCTTTATGACTATATTACTTGCTTGGAGTTCGTACAAAGGTAGTGTGGACTGCAACTATGATGTATATATATTGTCCAGAATCACTGCTGTAACAACTCCAAGCAAGCAATATAGCCATAAAGACAATCACATAACTAAATATACTACAAAAGCATCACTTTAGAAAAATATAGATTTTCTTGGGGCAAAAACATTAAAATCAGTTTATACCACAAAGTTTCAAGAAGAAAGATGAACTTTTTCACATTAAATACTGAAAGAAGAGTACTCTTTATATCATATTTCACATCATTGTAATATATTATTTGTTGGAACTTATTATAAAATATGGAATTGTGTTGCATTCTATCAAAAAAATAAAATAAAATTGTGTTGCGAACTTGTTCAAGATGGAACTTTTGTTGTGGTTGTAGTAAGTTGGAAATTTTTGTATGTGTTCGAAAATTGAGGCTGTTGGTTGTTACTTGTGTAAGTTGCGATGTATTTCGGAGTGTATTTTGTGCGGGGTTAACGGAAAAAAACACTATATATAAAAATATGTAAACCTATGACGACGGTGCTTACATTATAACCGTCATCATATGCGCTGCCTAAACATTTTTGGGCATTTTTGTTCAGGACCTATAACAATGGTTCTAATATAAGAACCACCGTCATAGGTCCGTATTTGACGATGGTTCTTTTTGGAAAACTCGTTGTCATATTGTTACCTATGACGATGGTTTTTACATTAGAACCGTCGTCATAGGTCATCTTTTACTACGTAGTAAAATATGCATACACAACTACGACCACACACACGACATCCGTTAACCGTAATTAAAGGTCATTTTTAACCGTAGTTAAAGTGGTTACTGTAGTAGTGAACGTTAATTTATTTTAAATTTAAGAAGGGCTAACTCAGGATAGCAGCAAGGGCAACCTTGTTTCCATTGCTGATGTGGGCATAAAATTTTATCGGGGCGGGGGTGGGTGGTGGGTGGTGAGGTAGAGAATAATACTTTATGTAAGTTATAAAATAAACTATTATCATATATCAAACATTAGTTACAATTAATTTGTAGAGAGTACTATGAAAAAAATTTACGTAATGAATAGATAAGAAATCATTTAAATTGTGCTCGTTTGTCTTTAATTTTGTCAAAATCATCAATTATCATATCGATTTTAAAATAAATAAATAAATAATAATAATGATAACAAACTATGAAATCGCCATTAAAAAATAATAATAATAAATTAACAACAATAACAATAATAATAATAAATCATCATATTCTTTTCTTGTAGTTAACTAGTTATTCGAATCCTTTTTGTAATAAACTAGTTATTCAATATAGTAATTAAAGGTTAAATGCAACAAGCCCCGTCGACCTTTCTCTCTATCTCACTATGGCAAAGGGGAGACCCCGCCGATCGAATGCTACCCGGAAATTGGGTCTTGCTTATACAAATCCTACCTCTCCATTAATGCCGATTGTGAGTGGTGAGACATTAGACACGGAAGCCCCTGTTTGGAACCTAGCTCGACGACGAACGTTAATGAAACAAGTAACCCCAAATCAGAAATTGATGGAAGATCGAAGTAGTGGTTTGAGTGATAAATTTTCAAAGGATGCTGCAACCGAAAGCCAAACCGAGAGTCAACAGGTACCTTTTTCAATTTGGGACTCCTTTGATATTTCGAAGCTTAGGAATGTTGGCCATAAGTTGATATTTGTCCCCCAAATGTGGAAAATGAATTAGCCTATACGAAAATAGAGATTGATGATATTGATTCTGAAATTCATTTCTGGGAATCATCTATACAATGATATGTTCTTGGTGCATACCCCCATTAGATGTGGTGAATGGATTTGTTACGAGAATCGAGTCCGAATTCCATATTGAAAGAGTTGTGATACTTGAAAAATGGGATTGTTTTGATGAGGTTTGATAATGTTGATATACAAAATCAGGTTCCGCCTAATTATGGCGGATAAAAATACACAAGAGAAGAACAAAGTAGGTTATGCAAGAGTGTTGATTGAGGTACCTATCCAGCAACATGTACCAAAGCATATACACTTTGTGGATGAATATGGTATTTTATAAAAAGAGGAGGTGAGCTTTGAATGGAATCCTATTTTGTGTGAGAAATGCAACAAATATGGTCATGACACTAATTCCTGGAAAGGTAATGAGGGAGTATGGGTTTGGAAACCAAAACTCCAACAAAAACAAACCCAATTTGACAAGGAAGGATGGATTGAGGTAGGGGGCCAAGAACTTGTAAAATTTCTACTCCAATCCATACTACTCCAATTGTTAACACCTTTGTAATACTCGGAACAAATTGAAGATAGAGGGCAAGCAAAGCATGTAGAAGAAGGAAAGAGTAAACACAAGGAGGGAGTCACTACTACTCCTAATGGATAACATAGTGACCTAGAATATTAGAGGCCTTAATGGCCCAAATAAACAGCAAGATGTGTTAACGTTTTGTAGGAGAAATAAGGTGGTTCTCATAGGACTCATGGAAACCAAAGTTAGACAATGACAGTTTTGCAAAAGTTGCTTAAAGATTTCAGGGTTGGTGTCACTATACTAATCTTACTATTGCAGATAAAGCTAGGGTGTGGATTATGTAGATGCCTCAATACTTTCAAGTGGATAGCCACTGACCAACTTATTCATTGCAAGGTTAGACATCTGTTTTCAAACAATACCTTCTTCCTTAGTGTTGTTTATGGCTTAAATGATGAATCGAAAGATCTTTGGGGAAAGCTTGTTGAGATATCTCGCTTCAATGATTGAGCCTTGGATTGTCATGGGTGATTTTAATCACCTCTTATATTTGGATGATAGAATTGGTCGGGTTCTTGTCACCTTACAGGATATTATTGATTTCCAAAACTGTGTGCAAGTTGGTGGCCTTTATGACCTTAAATAGAGTGGTTGTAGGTTCACGTAGACAAATAAGCAAGACTATGGTTCTAGAATTTTTCTAGAATTGATAGAGTCTTGGTAAACTCCAAATGGGTAGATAATGTTACTGCCTCTCGTAATATTCTTTGTTAATGATACATCTAACTACTATCCAGGGTTGATTAAATTATTTGAGTTAGACAAACTTGGGGATGTGCCTTTTAAATTTTTTGATATGTGGACTACCCATCCAAGTTTTCAGGAGATACTCCAACTTAGTTGGAGCAAACCTATTTATGGTAAGTCAAATGATAATATTGTAAGGAAGCTACGCAGTGGCACAAACCTCTAGGGGCACTAAACAAGGAAAGCTTTGGGGAGATTCGGACTAAATATGCTACATCTCAAAACCATCTAAGGCACATTCAGATGCAATTACAAGCAAACCCATTGGAGCCGAATCTATATAAACTGGAGAAAGTCTGCTCAAGAGGAACATCAAATCTGGAAGGTGAGACTGCAAAGCTTTTATGTGCAAAAGACTAAAGAAGATTGGTTAAACCTTGGAGATTTGAATGAGAAATATTTTTATGTTACCTTGAAACAAAGAACATCACTCAAACAAAATCTCATCATTTCAAATGGATAATGGGTAGTGGACATGGGATTACAAACTGGTTGTGGACCATTTCACTCAATACTTTGACAAGAAAATGGGAACAACTGCAAGTACCTCTGAAGTCATAAATGAAGATATCATAGCTATGGGTAAGACTTTCAACATTGTTCAGCAAATAGAGTTGATTAAACCATTCTCCAAATAAGATATCAAAAATGCTATCTTCTCAATCCCGACGCATAAAAGTCCAGGCCCCGATGGGTTCAATAGTGGGTTTTTTAAAGCTAGTTGGTCTTTCATTGAGGAAGATATATGTGAATCTATATTGGATTTTTCAAACAGGTCAGTTGCATAGTAAGTGGAATTCTACTAGACTCACACTTGTTCCAAAAGTGCCTAATCCTACTTCAATCGCTGAATATAGGCTTATAACCTATTGTAATACACTTTATAAGTGTATTTCGAAAATACTATGTGAATAGCTCAAACTAGTACTACCTACTATTGTTGATGAGAATTAGTCAACATTCATCCAAGGTAGACTACTAGGACATAATATTATGATTTGCCAAGATTTGGTGAGGCTCTACAAAAGAAAACAGGTGTCCCCTAGATGTCTATTCAAAATAGACCTGAGGAAAGCGTATGATTCTATATCATGGAGCTTTATTAAGCAACTATTGGAGAGTTTGAAATTCCCTACTCAATTCGTAAACTGGGTTATAGCTACTGTGACTACTTGCACATTCTCATTGAACATTAATGACATATCACATAGAGATTTTCAAGGGAGAAAAGGGTTAAGACAAGGGGACCCTATCTCCCCTTGTTATTTGTTTTGATCATGGATTACCTCACTCAAGCACTTCAATACAAGGCTGCACAAAGTTCAAATTATCATCCTCTTTACAAGTCCCTCAAATTAATCAATCTATGCTTTGCAAATGGCCTAATGATCTTCTGCAAAGGGCATACCCCAACTGTACAAATAGTAATGGAAGCATTCGGACATTTTTCAAATGTGACTCGGATTACAAACGCACACGTAAATCACAAGCCTACTTAGCAGGTATACAGGAGAGTACATGTATTCGGATCTTAAAAGAAAAGGGGTTTACAAGAGGGAGTTTCTAATGAGATATCTTGGGGTTCCCTAATAACCAAGAGATGGGGTGTAACAGATCGCCAACAATTGGTAGAGAAAATTACAAAAAGAATTCATTGCTTGGACCACTAGACACCTATCTCATGCTCGGTAGAGTGCAACCGATTAATTTTGTGCTATTCTTCCTGCATACATAATGGTCTTCGCTATTTGTGCTACCAAAGGGTGTAATAAAACAGATTGAGGCAGTATGTAGGAACTTCTTATAGGGACAAACAACTGAATACCGGAAAGTCCCGCCTATAGCTTGGCATACTATATGCAAACCTAAAGCTCCTGGAGGCTTAGGTATCAAGAATTGCGAGATATGGAATACAACTGCTGTAGCTAAGCACCTATGTTACATTATAGCAGACAAACAATGCTTATGGGTCAAATGGATCCATGGAATTTACATCAAACAAGACAGCATATGGTCTTTTACTCCTTCTCAAAGTTCAGCTTAGGATTGGAAAAAGATTATGAAAATCGGAACAAAGGTGGCTTCCGGATATGAAAATGATGCATGGAGTGTGAACTCAACTGGGAATACTCTATTAGCAGTGGCTACAAATGGCTATCCAGCCCTATAACTACAATCCCTATGACTAAAATCATCCGGGACAGGTATAGTATTCCTAAGAACATTTTTTGCTTTTGGAGAATGTACTTGGAGAAGCTTCCTACAATGGGTAGGTTGGCAAAATTTAACATATTAGTGCAATCTAGCTTATACCAATTGTGCTATGATAGTATGGGAAATCATCAACATCTGTTTTATAGATGTCACTACAGATCAAAGTTTGCTCCAAAATACCTTGGGTTACTTTCAAATCCACCAGCCTATTAGCGAGCACAAAAGGGATTGAAAAGGTTATTGGAAAAATCAGCGATAAATTAATCCTCAAATTACTCATCCTATGCCTGACCACTATCACTTATCACATATGGGAAGAGAGGAACAACATATGTTTCAACAAGAGCTACAACATGGCCCAGCAAATGTCTATGAGATGCAAGTAGCAGATTAGAAGTAGATTACGGTTTCTAGTAAATATTTGTAAAAAGGCCCATATAAGAATGAAAATTGAGAATATGCTAGTATAGTATAGAGGTTATCCTCTAACCGATAAGTTTTGTAGATGACAATGTTTATCTCATGGTAATGAAATACAACATCCATTTCTTACCAAAAAATAATAATAAAAAATATAGTAATTAACTAATTCAATTAAATAAATAAATGATAACAATAAGAATAATAAATTATAAAATTACCATTAAAAATAACAATAATAAATAAGCAACAATAGCAATAATAAATCATATTCATATTTTTTTTTTGTGATTTTATGTTCATAAGTTAAACCAACAGCTAATTTCACCCAACACATTATTAATTACAAATAAGTTATATTAACTAATATGATAATACAAAAATTCAACAACGATCAATTCACTAAAAGAAATATAATATCAATGCTAAACATATTCAATTAGAAGCCTCTGGAAGCCAAAAAAATTATCTACTTTTGGAAATTGCTATGTTGAAAATAAAATTTACACTATTTTAAATTAAAGGGTAGAGAAAAAGAGTAATATTAAGGATGAGAAAGAGAGAACGGCATAAAAAAATTAACAATCATACGTCTATATATATTACACAATAACTTATACCATATCTTTTTTCTTCTTTTCACTATTGAAAAAATGCTTTCTAACAATGAACAAGTTGGTCATTAAAAGCATAATTTATGGTTAAAAGCTCTAACGACCAAAAAATGTTCGTCGTCATCCATCGTTATTAGTCCCGTCATTATTAGTTTTAACGAGGAAATGAAAATTTTCATCGTTATTACAATAACGACAAAAGTACATATGGTCGTTATAAGTTAACTTATCAACAACCAAAAGAATATTAATAATGACCAAATTATTTGTTGTGCATTTGTAAAATTAAAAATTAAAATTTTTATAATTATTATCATTAACGACTGACATTTGTTTATCGTGACTTTTTCTAAGCAAGGTTAACGACGAAATATTTTCAACTAAAATAATTCTAAAATTAACATTCAGAATCGATCAACTAAACTAGCTTACACAATGCCATGTTATTAATTTCTTTGAGCCAAAAATAATAATGTATGTTACAATATATACATATTCAACAAAAACTGAATGTAACAACATATCCCTCAATTACAGTCAAAAGCTCTAAAATTACATTTCCTGAAAAAAACAGTGAAGTTCTTGAATGATAATTTTCATAGTCTTCAAAACACCTGCAGAAAAGAAAATAGAAATACATCATAGTTATAAAAATTCTCTATAAGGTGATTACAAAAATCTGTATAAATACAAAGTCAAGTTAGTTTAGCTGCATATATTAGTTGAACAGTTTACATAATAAAAGCACAATGCTATGATTAAGCAAAAATGTGCATCTGGCATCCCTTGAAGTATTTAGTTTGAGGTTAAACATATGACATAACAATATAGGATCCAAAAATCAAATTGATATTGTTGTCAATAAATTAAAGAAAAGATGTATTGAATTTGACAAATAGACTACTCATGTTACAAACAGAACATAACCTTCTATTGGGCAATCGGTTTAGTTGCATTGCACAAAGATAAACAACAGCTCAAGGATGTCCGACTTACCCCATTTCCACCCTTCAATATTACCTGGGAGATGGATGAGGGGAAATTATGCTTCAGTAATAGGTTCAATACAAGGAAGGATGACCTTGAGGAGAAGGACACAAGAAGCTATACAAAATTAATAGTTTTATTATCCAAGAGATAAATAAAACAATAGAGCCATATTAAAAATTTGTCATGGTAGGCATCTTGTCACACTTATCTTGATGCACCATCGGTTTTTTTTTTTTTTTTTTTATTTTGGCTAAAAGGGAGATATAAATTACCCACTTAAATTCGATATTGTTAAATTTTAGATAAGTTAGGCCTCTAACAATCACAACAATACATACAATCAAGTGTGTTTTCTTTCATGTTTCAAAGTGGTACAATCCTATTTTCACTCAAGTGTGGGCTACTGAAAGGCGCAGTACATTGACATAACCCAAAACATCGGCTGCTGAATTAGGCGCAATACATGGCATAACTCAAAACAGGGGATGGTGGCAAATCGAGATTGACCAACTTGCTCTTATATCACCTTAAATTTTTTTATTAAAAAAAGGTAAGCTATAATATCCACAACATAAACAGAAACTCCATTCTCACTAACTAAAAGAATATGGAATCATTGTGATTATTTAATTTTAAGTTTTAATCAAAATTTTCATAAACGATCTAATTATGTTATGTCTATTAGTAAAAATTTTGTATCTATTTAATTAATATATCTAGAATATTTGTAACGTATATGAGCAAACCTGTTTTTTTCTATCAAAGAAAAAAAGCAAAATTTTGGGGTCTGGAGATTTTTCGGTGAGCTCAGGGAAAGGCAGAGGGAGGCTTTTGTTAGCGCCGACATTGAAGGGGAAGTGACAAAGAAGATGAAGTGGAATAGAGGGAAAGAAGTAAGGTTTCTTGCTCGTTATTGTGGTGTGTTCTTCTATCTTCATTTTCTGGGTGGTGAAGTTTAATTTTGGCTAATTTCTTGGGGTTTATAAAGGTTCTCTTTTTATTACAATTAAACAAGCAAATACAGGCACATATAAATTGACTGTGAAAGAGAGTTTTTTTCCGTAGTGAGATCGAGTGAGAGATCTCACAAATTCTTTGAACCAGTAAAGTTATAAGAAAAGATCTCACAAATTCTTATAAACAGGCAATTCATCATAAACCTTTATTCAACCCTTTAATTTCATTTGTTTAGTGCTCCTCCTGTGGTACAGGAGGGGTGGGGTACACATTATATTTCCGCAAAAGTTGAGCAATGAAGCAAAGGACTTTAGCATGAGCTGAAGCAGTTTTCTTTTTTTTTTTTTTTTTAAAATCCAATTTTTAAATCCCTTCCCTAGTTTATTTCAACCCCTTCCTTAAAGTCCTGTTTCCGCCACTGAGCTGAAGCAAGCAACAAGTTTAGCCTTGCCTCCGCAGCTAATTTCGGCAAAAGCCTCGTATCCACTGTAGCCATCCACAGCGAAGCAGGTATCGCAAGATTTGTCGAGCTTAGCTTTGACGGCAGACCAGTTAATGTTCATGTAGTTCTCAATTGGACCGGTTTCAACGTACACCTGTGTAGATATGCAATCTTTAGTATATAGACTAATTCAGTTGGTGAAGTTAACATAGTTTTTGAGTGGTAATTATATTAGTGGTACGTACCTTGTTAGAACTACCTCGAAGGTCCTTGACGGACCATGCGAGGAGCCAGCCAGAGCCACATTCATCATCATAGACAACGGCAGCCTCGTCAGAGCGGCCACCGCAGTGAGCAGAGTGGACAAACTTGCCGGAGTGGCATGTACGAATGGTTTGAGGGTAGGCTTCCTTGTTTTGACCGGACCAGTCGTGTTTCTTGAGGAATTTGATGGTGTTGGGCTCGGCATTGTACTCAATGCAGCCAGCAGTCACGGCCCCCTGCTGATGACAGGGCTTGTTCACGATGTGGTGTGCCGTGTTGTGCATCTCCTTCACAGCAGACTTGTTCTTGGCATGGTATGCCTCTGCACTGCCTTTAGCTTGACTGTGGGCCATCTTTTTCTGTTATTAGTTTGAACATAGCCCAAATTATCATTAACCAAAACAATCTTATCTAGTCCAATTATCTAAAAATCGATCTAGACGCGGAAGGAGGGACTGATTACCAAAAAATGTCATGTATAATGAATCGACAATATCATATGTTAAGAGTACGTATAGGGAGAAAGAGGGAGAGTACCTTTTACTTCACCTAAGATTGAAAGGAAATTAGGAGGTTGTGTTGCTCGGTGTCCTCCTTCAGCCAATTTATAGAGGGTAAATAGCGGATTACTCGATCGGCACGTGGGAATTTCAGTTATGTGAATTGGAATAAGGCCTACAGGAAAACTAGAGCTTGATGAGAGAATTTTCGAGTTTGGCCATCTTTTCATATTTATTTACCGTTCATGATTGATTCTTCTCCATAATAATGAGATGATAAATGGAATCTCATCTTTTATAGCAGTAGCAATTTGCTTGATTGATTCTTCATAAGGGACCATGGGCATCTAATAAGATTTTCTTTTCTTTTCTTTTCTTTTTTGGGCAGATTTTTAATTTCTAAGTACTCATGAATTAATTATTTGGGGTTATTTTATCATTGCTTCCGTCTCAAAGTATTTACCATTTTAAATTATGAGATAACATTAAGAAAATATAAAATACATAATAAATATTAAGTTAAAATTTTAAATTACGTCAAGATTTCATAGGACATCTAAAGAAAAAGTTGATAAATGTGCTAATAATAGATATTATAAAACAAAAAAATTAATTACAATAAAAATTATTTTAAAACAAATAAAATAATTCGATAACCATTAAAATTAACTTAATTAAGGGGGAGGGGGCGTGGTGGAGAATAATTTTTGGTTGGTATGAATATAATTTGAGACTGAGTTGGCCATTTTAAAATTGGCTTAATTTATGGAATCTCTGTTCATAGTTGATTTATTTCAATGCGTGCATCATCATGCTGGATTTGCAGGACCATAGAGTGTTTTTCTCAGAGTTGTCTATAGTATCCATTGGTTATGTATGAAAATGAAATTCAACCACTTAAATAGAAAACAATTGGAGGGTAGGGGCTCAGCCAGGGGCTTGTGGCTAACGATCTAGCCGGCGTGTTCTTTACTGAGTGGACATTGGGTGCTTCCGATACTAGAAGAGGACTCTGAGGGTAAGCATTGTTGCTGGCAGATGGGGAGACAATTATCGTGACTTCGCCACCGTCGTCCTCGCCCAAGACAGCTTTCTTGTAACACTCGCCCCATAACAGCAGCAGCGGCTCGGTGAACGAGTAGCTTACGTGAATCAAACTCTCTTTCTTCCCTCCTGCCGTCTAATTCAAGTCGAAGTCAAAGTGAAGTAACCATCAGTTATGGATCTGTAGAAACTTCACTATGGAAAAAAGAGATAGAAGGAGAGAGAGAGATCCACAACAAGAAAACGTCAAAATTGGCTTAGATTAAGGCTATCGAATTTGAAAAGAAGTTGAAACAAACTAGTGTAGATCTCCAGTTCTACAAGCGTTGATGTGAAATATTTCCAATAAGTGTTGATTTTTGTCGTTTAAATGATTGATAGTGTGAGTGTTTCTTTTGGAGCGATTGAATTCTTTGATTGAATAACATTTTGGATTTTGATGCAATTCATATGCAAAATGGATATTTCAGATTTGGTTTATTATCGCCATCAACATCGACATCTAGTTCATGGCTAAACTCTCATTCTTCTCATTGCTTTTAGTTTTCTAGATCTTGCTTGTCTTTCTGGATTTGTTTTCTAGTGTTCAAATTTGTTCTAGTGTTCGAATCCAAGTTTGATTTTATTGTCCAATATGAACTGGGACTGTTTCTATTCTTTGAGCAATTTTCTGTTCGTTTGCTTGCTGATTGTGGTTTGCAATCGGACTCTTAAAAGTGTTATAATTTGAACAATTTTCAACTTCTTAATAGGCATTCTGTTCAACAGGGAATTCCAGCCTGAAGTTCCTGAAATGTCTCTCTCCCTCCTTGAATAATTGTTGATGATTTTTTTAATTATTGTAGCTATTACTATGGTTATGGATAAAGAATCATAGTAATAGATGTACCTATTACTACAGTTCTTTCTCCGTAACCATAGTAATAGTTAACCTATTACTGCGATTTTATAAATGAATCATAGTAAAAGATGCTCATCTACTAATACACTCATATAACTACGCCCGATAACCGTAGTAAAATATGTTTCGAACCGTAGTGGTAGTGATCTTTAGAGATGTGGAATAGGCTTTGATACTAATTAAAGATTCCAAAAAGGTTGAAATCACCTTAAGGAAAGTGAATAGGCTGGTAACATTTTTTTCCCCGTTTTTCTATAGAATAAGGAAAAAATTAGTGTCCTAGAATGTGACTCTGAAAAGAGTGAGAGTCTACAACAAAGGCAAAGTAAAAGCGGAAATTGAAAGGGACAAAATAAGTGAATTGTTTATGATATGTGCTTAGTCCAAACATTGAGTAAGTGATCACTTAAGGATCCTTCCATTGGGATTAAAGACTAGTTCTTTTACTCCACTGAGTACACGTTCTAAGAACTCTTCACTTAGTTATTTAGCTAACCACGCAAGTACAATAACCTTTGTAGCTCTCTTCACACCTCGTCATATGTGGTCCCACTCACAAACAACTTCACTCAACTCACTTGCTACAAAGTGTTGTGTATGGCCCAAAATTTCTTATGGGATTTCTTTTATTTTATGTTAGTTTTAACCTAATTTGTTATTTAGCAGGCACCAAGAGTTATTTTATGGGTTTTCTTGATATTCTAGGATATTTAACCTAGTTAGGTATGACATAATCAATGTGCCTCTTGGCACCGCCCTTTAAGGATGTTTCTTTCTATTTAACTTTTTCTTTCTATAAAAGACTTTATTTGTGAGAGTTTTAGTTAAGATATTGTAATCTCCTTTTATTGATCTCATTGAGCATATTGCTCTTTAGATCATTATTATACTTTCCTTTGTGATTGATCTCATTAGGGATTTAGCCCCTGAAGATCGTTTAGTACCCTCTATCTATTATAGTTGATTATATTATTACTTCCCGTGGTTTTTCCACGTAAAATTTATGTGTTTATTTATTGATTATGTGTTGGTCATATGTGTTAATGGTAGCACGACTTTTGATTATGACAATCCAATTGATAATTATTATGTGCATGATTTATCTATTTCATATGATTCTTAATTATTATCTTGTATATGAGATTTGAGTGTAATTTTAATATTTGTATATGATATCTGAGTGCATTTTCATATATTGATATCTGAGTACATTTATGATATCTATCTGATATATGGCTTGTCATGGGCATAATTTATGTTCCCTTCTTGCAGCATCCATTTTCGCCTCTGCTTTTCATATACGAATCACAACTATACAACAACTAATCAGTAGCCCTTACAAGGATTTTATTCAAATTATCCTCCATTAAAATGAAGAAAAATATATAAATTAATTGTGAAATCATTCTTGATTGATATGTATCAATGTATGCATCCATAGAGTGTCTTTCGCAGAGTTTTCTATAATATCCACCGGATATGTATGAATAATTGTCGGTAACATCACTAATTATATTTGGTATTTTGGACAGTATGATTTATTGATCCCTAGTTAAACAAGGGAAAGGCTATTTGAGTGGAATAACAATTCCGCTGCATAAGGCCCTTAAAAAGAACTCCCTACCCTCTCCTGTATAGTCGAGTCATTCATCTTGAATCAATATTAAATTTATAGCAAAACAAATGAAAACTAATTTCCCAAATATCAACAACAAATAAATTGAAGTGGGAATAACGACCCACTATCCAAATGATACTAAGAGAAAATCTTCAAGAGAAAACATCTGCTAATTAACACCGAAAAACAAGGAAACACTAATAACTACTTTGAAACAAATTAATCAATACTCCCCTTTAAAGCTTGTCACTTACATCTGAATGTATTAGAAAGTGGCTGATGATACCATGATGAAAACTTCATTCCTCGTATAATTTTGATGTATATATATATATATATATATTTCGAAGTTGATGACATTTCCTATCACTAACTATATAATATAATACCAAACAATTGTGAAATAGTAACAAAGCACAAATTACGATAAATTCGCATATTAGTGACAAATCTATAACCTAAGTTGTGAATTTAGCCGTGTATATTTATGGTCTATGACAGCAAATTGAGGAATGAAATATCAAAAACAAGAACAAAGATAAAAGAAGAAAAGAAGAAAAGAAGAAGAATAATAATACCTAAATTTGAATTAGATTGTGATTAATTAAAAATTAACTCCAAGTTTTGATCTCTTAACAATTGTAATGAGTGCTCAAAAGTAGAGAGAAAGCCTAAGCTGAAACGTGGAATGAAAATTAGATACGGAGAATTAACTGCTTTCGGAATAAAAGGCTGAAAATACGAAAACTCGCTGATTGGCACGAGCAGTGCCAAGGCACTACCCGGGCTATGGCACAACGACGATTGGTATCCCTTAAGAAAAACAACACGGGTAGTGCTGAGTTTGGCATTGGTCGTGCTGGACTTGGCACAACCCATGTTGCCAATCGTGCACCCTCACTGCGTTGTCAAATTAATTCTAATTCTCTAGCACGTTACGTGCTGACCTCCTAGGCTTTAGCATAGCCTCGTACTAGGTTTTTGTCTCCTTTTCTTCAGCACAACCAATGCTACCACCTGCGCTAACTTGGCTTGATTTTTTTCTTCGCTCTTTGACCTTCTATGGCCTCCCGTTCTCTTTCTTAACACCTCGAAAACGTATTCTACATCGTAAAAGGTGGGATTATCCGAAAAGACATAAATTCACACAATTTAATCACCATTGAAAAAACAAGCGAAATCAAATAAGAGTTTGGGTAAGAAGGCCTTTGAGGGGTCAAAATTAGCCAACAAGAGAAAGTAAAAGTCCATAAAATTACGATTTATCACACTGCTTCTGCCTTCTTTGGAAGATTTGCTGCATTCATAATATTTTGAGCCATTTCAACCACCGTTCGATTTTTGTGCTCAGTGACACCATTTTGCTCTAGTGTATATGGTGTTGTCAATTCCTTTTGAATTCCATTTTTCTCATAAAAATACTAAATTCATGAGAGACAAATTCACCTTCGTGATCAGAATGCAACATTTTTATTAGGCAACCACTTTCCTTCTTTACTAGTTCTTTGAACTTCTTGAAACTTTCAAATGTTTTTTATTTATATTTCAAGAACAAAACCTAACTCATCTTAGTGTAATCATCGGTAAACAACAACAAATATCAACTTTCTCCTAAATATTCAATACTTATTGGACCACAAACATTGGTATGTATTATTTCAAGATACTTTGAAGCTCTTCAAGCCTTGTTTATTGTTGAGAGAAATATAATACCGCAAGTGCACGGTGTAGCTGTAGCTAGGAACCGGCAAGTACGGGTCGTGTCCACAAGGAACTCGTTTTCAAATACTAAATCCACCTAAAAACTCTAATCTAGGTAAAACTCAGTTCGACAATGATTTGGTTTTTAGATCAACTAATAACAAAATAACTAAGAGAAACCGATGAATAAAAAGCCTTAGATTGGGATTAATCACATTAATATGCCTGAAACTAGAATCGAATACCGTTTGAGATTTGCCTATGCTAGTAGTTTAGAAGAGGGAGACACCAATTAAGCCTATCTTCGCCTACTTTCGAAGGTCAAAGACTAATCTTGCACAAACCAATCACCTATTTTCATGGGATTAATAAAGGGCAAAATTACAATGAATGCATCTCACAACCCCCAATTAAAACCTTAATTATTTTCATATCAAAGCTCTAATCGTTCACAACATCATTCTAGGTAAGTTTTCATCTTTCAATGTTCCACAAAACCCTAATAAAAGCATATGAGTCCTCTCTCGAGGCAATCAATGAAAAGTGATGAACGAAGTGAATTCTAACCTAACAAGCATGGAACAACTCAATTGGTACTCAATTTACGATTATCAAGGCATAATAGGGATCAATCCCAACCTAAGTAGAGAAATTAGCCCCTAAACATGATACTAAACAATTGACAAAGATTGGGAAAAATAGCCATAGAGAAACAAAGAGAAATTATGAAGAAAATATAAAGAGAAGAAATTACGATTACCGAATGAAAAACTTGATGCGATTCAATCATAAAAACTTGAAGTAGATGAACAATAAAGAGTGTTCTTGAGTCTCTTCTTAGAGCTCTCTCGAAACCCTAACTAAATCTCCAAATTATGGCCTAGAATCCCCCAACAAATACAATTAGGAAACTTAAATAATCGCCGAAACAAGTAGTCGCACGGCCAGTGTGAAAGTCGCACGGGGTACCGTGCGAAATTGCTTCACTCTCCGGTCGCTTCGCACGGCTGTGCGAAATGTGCACAGGTACCGTGCGAACCGGGTAATCGCTGGATGTTCTCGCACGGTTTTGCGAAAGATGCACGGTGGGGTGTGCGAGCTGGCCGAACTCTCTGGCTGAATTGCACGGCCGTGGGACGTATGCACTGGGTACCGTGCGAAATGCAGCAGCTTTACGAACGATTCGCACGGCTGTGTGAAAGTCGCACAGGGGACCGTGCAAGGTCTTTTGATGTGCTTTAGGCTTCTCCCTTGCCTCCTTTTGGGCCCGAACTCTCCTCTTCATCGCTTTTCATCAAATTTGTCTCGAATCTCTCGAATTTAAGCCCAAAACCTGAAATAAAGAGATTTACGAGCTTAGGTGACGATAAAGAGAAAATGAGCAAAATCTAACCCAAAACTAAATAAATATAATTGAAATCATCATGAAATTGGATTAAATAATGCCTTAAAAACCGACAAAAACGAGGTTTATCATTTACAGGAAATGAATTTCTAGTATGATTTCCATACACACAACCCTTCACGTAAATCAAGACCTCCTATTTTAGGCAACCTAACTACCAAATTTTGTCTCCCAACAATTTCAATCCTTTCAAATTTAGGTGTACATACCATAGATGTCGTATATTTGATTTACTAGTTTTATCAACTAAAGTACAATTTTTTACACTCGAGACTTCTAAAGGAAATATTCTGTTTTGTTCCATAGGAATGCTAACAAGAGTTTGGCTTGACTTTTTATCATAAACACAAAAAATACTATAATCAAACAAGATAAAATAACCCCCATCCAACAGCTTATCCAACACTCAGCAAGTTATGAGCTAAATTAGGAACATATTACGCATCATGGAGTAGTTTGATATTACCCTATGACATTCCGATTGAGATTGTACTTTTCCTTTTAACTTCCACCTGTTTGTTGTCTCGAGGCGAACCTTGCTTTTCTAAGTTTCATCCATTTCTTTGAACAACGACCTTATTCTAGTCATATGATTCGAATAGCCGTTATCCATGAATACACTCCATTGATGTCATTGTTGATTGGAGAATAGGCCATGAACATATTGCTTCTTCCGTAATTGTCTCAACGAGACTCCCTTTCTTCATCTTTTTGCTTGGTCTAATACTTAGCTTCTTCATGGCCAAATTTCTTGTAATATCGACATTGTATAATGCTTTTAAAGTAATGTTGCTCACCGAATTGAACTCTTCGTCCGTTATCACCACAACCTCTCGCCATGATAACCACCTTTACTTCTACTTCCACCCAAATTTTCTGATTTTCCTTTGTAAGAAAACTCGCCTTCACTTTGAAAGCCTTTTCCGCACTTTTTCATAAGACTGATCGATCCTAGCTTTATAGGCTAACAGAAACCCATTAATTCATCAAAATTGTATTTAGAGAGGTCATTTGACTCTTCTATTACAAGTAACAATATGATCCAATTTCTTTGTAAGACTCCTCAACACTTTAATAACAACGGTTTCATTCCCCATACTTTCACTATATGTGTTCATATGACTAACAATTCTAGACACTCTAGAGATAAATTCTTACACAAATTCTTTCTCTTTCATGGATAAAGTTTCAAATGTGTGCCTAAGTGTTTGCAATTTAATAGCAATTACCTTCTTTTCTCCCAAAACCTCTTGCATAATAATCTTCCATGCCCGATTAGAGGTGGTAACTGCTGCAATTCTTAAAAAAGTTCATCATCTAGTACCGATTGGATGAGAAATAAGGCCTTAGCATCTTTCTTCGAAGTCTCCCATAACTCGTTGGTCGGGTTGAGTCGGTGTCCTATCAGGCTTAGTATACACCGATTTCCACTAACTCCCGTAGTTCCTAAGACTTGAACATGGTCTTCATCTTGAGACTCCAAAGATAGTACTTTTCAACCTTAAACACTAGAATTAAGGGTTAAGAGGAGGAATTTGTGTCATTGGTTGCTATGGATTTCACTTACAAGTTTGGTGGTGTTCGGTCTAAATAATACATTATTTATAGCTTTATTTACTTAGTTTTTGACTCGTAAAATAATATTTCTCAAGGATTTTTACTTGGTGTGTTTACTTTTTGGGTAATAAGTTGAATCGAGTTAATAGGAAAAATTTTGAGCCAAAAAGGAAGCAAAACAAGAAAGATAATAGTGTGCACAGAGCGACAGTACAACTTCTACATAGTTGTGCAGGATCCCATGGGAACCAGTGCGAGACACTGCACATCTCGTGCGACCTGACCAAAAACTTTCAGAGACTTGCACAGGCACCAATGCAGTTTTGCACGGCTATGCAGGATCGCACGGGTAGACGTGCGGACTTACACGACTATACGACGACCCGGCTTCATGTTTTGCTCGGTTTTTACAGGCTATAAAAAGACAACTTCGACTCGATTTTTAGAGATTTTAGGGGACCTCTTAGGTTTCTTGCTTAGCCAAAATATAATCCCATTAGGGGAGATTAGTGTAGAATTTGTACAAAATTTTGGATTCAAACCTTCAATTTCAATTCGAGCATAAGTTTTCTCTCTCTTTTCCTCTTTACTTCAAGTTTATTATTTTGATTGTTCAATTTAGTTTAAATATTTGATTTTTATTTGTTTAGATGTTAATTAAAATTAGATTGATTGCCTATTTTCATGTTTGAGTTTAATTAGCTAGTTTATGTTCTTGTTCAAGTCGGCTTGTGTTAATTTGTTCTTTAGTATAGTTTTTATATTTATTTCATGCTTTTATGTTAATTATTTGTTAAATTTGGTTACTTTGATTGTGATTAGCCTCTCTAATGGCTAATTGATCTTGTGTAGGCCTTAACCAGCCTAGTTTATACTTGTTATTTGGGATTGTTTCTCGTGCCCACCACGTGTTTGATGAAATGGTCAGTAAGGATTTTCATCTTGATTTTTGGGTGATTGGTCTAGTATGGAAAGGTGAAGCCAATTCGTGAGTGTGTGTGTAGAGAATAGTCGGGATTTTGGAATGAAAATAGCCCAAATCCTATCTCGGTCCATAGGTTGTTATTCTTGTAGTTTAATTGGGCTAAACTCACGAAAGTAAGTGGATAGAATAACTAGATTAACTCATGACCCTTGAAAAGGTGGCTTGAGTAGCCTTATACGGCGTAATCGATCAATCCTAAATACTTGCATAAGCTTCGTTTGGTTTAGACTTGTCTTGATTAATTAGTTTATTAAGGGGTAAAATCACAACTCGAGCATTCTTTGATTGATTTTCAAGATTATATTAGCTGTCATATTTCTCATCTCTCCCGATTATTCTAGATGTACAGTTTAAGATATATTTGATATTCAAAACACAATTCTCTGTGTATACGACTCGTACTTACAACTACGTTGTGCATTTATGGTTATAAATTTAAGATTTAATTGTTTCTAACATGTGATTTGGATTTGACCGTGTATTTTTGGAGCATGATGAAGATGGATTTCTCATACTCACTCTCTTTCTCTCACTTACTTTACCCTTTGGTTTCCCAGTAAAAAAGAGATTGAGCTTGGTTATTTTTTTTGAGGTGGCCTTTTTGTTTTGTTTTCGTTGTTTGCAAAGGCTGCACCTGCCTTTCACTCAAACCCACAATAAAATATTTGCTCTGGTACCAATCTCATCGGGTAAAAGCAAAACAGGAATTAAGTTAAACAAGGAAAAACTATTTGATTGGAATAACAACTCTCCTGTGTACTTACTTTCATTGAATCAATATCAAATTTAGTGCAGGGTAGTCATTCCCACAAAATGGTATTATAGTAATTACCGTAATTTCTGTAAATTACTTAAAAAATTATTTTATTTAAGGTTACGTTTGGATTGTCAAAGTTCTTCGCTTAAGTCAATAGAAATGTAAAAAGGTTTTTTTAAAAAGTATGAAAAATAATAATCAACTTATATATTTTCCGGTCACAAACTCAATATTCAGGCGTAATTTTCAAGCTATTATTCTATTTTTTAATTTTTTTATGTGGTGTTTTTCTTGATTGGTTGAAAAACTAGGACATTCGAACAACACATATATAAATTATTTTTCTATATATTTATTAAGATTATTTAATTTTAAAAATATAATCTAAATTCTAAAAAATCATAAAAATTAAGGCATGAGATTAAATCATGCTACGTATACAGTTTAAAATGTGTGAAGTATAATTACCGTGGTGGCTGTTTTTTGGCAATGACTTTACCCATTAGGTATCAATTTTATACGAAAACAAATGAAAACCAATTTCCTAAACATGAGAAACAAATAAATTGAAGTGGGGATAATGACCCACTATTCAAGTAACGCTAACAAAGAATCTTCAACAGAAAAACATCTGCTAATTGACACCTACAAATACGAAAACACTAATAACTACTTTGAAGCAAATTAATTTAATAAAATTGACACTCATAGGTGTCGTTTCTAGAGCATATCTTGATAATCAATCTATATTTTTTCCATTACTGATGGAATTTGGATATATAATTGCCATTAGGAAGCTCATCTAAAGAGGAATATAAATACAGACTCAATAATTTTATATATCGTGTCTATGGTGCGGTAAAAATGAACATTTTTTTTAAGAATCAGAGTTAAACATTAAACATCCTCAGTTTGGTTCCCAATTAAGGTTCTGAGTTCTGAGTTAGTCTTTTGTGGGCATCTTATGGTAAGGATCTATGACTTAAGGAATTAATTTAATAAATTGTTGAAACATAATTTTATTTGAAATTT
Source organism: Talinum fruticosum (assembly GCA_021018815.1). Taxonomy (NCBI): domain Eukaryota; kingdom Viridiplantae; phylum Streptophyta; class Magnoliopsida; order Caryophyllales; family Talinaceae; genus Talinum; species Talinum fruticosum. Next base: position 2,757,987 of record JAITYX010000076.1, on the reverse strand, counting down.
CATCACAATAGTGTGTTTTTAAAACAAAATCTTTGACAAAGTATAGTTAAATTAGATTTCTATAAATCTTTATAAATGTTCAGCAGAATTTTTATTGTTAAAAAAATATTTCACTATTACAAACAATTATTAAAATCTTACGATCTTCAATCTGATTTTACGATTTCGATTATAATCATCCCCGATCAATTTTAATTAGGATTCCGATTCTAACAACCTTGGTTGTATCAAGTCAATATTTTGGTTCATAATGATGAAATGGTAATCACTTTTGCATATCCTTAAATAGCAATTAATATTATCTGCTGTGAAGTCATGAATAGTTCCATTCGCTTACCCCCAATTCCCTCCCCCAAACAGTCGAACCTCTCTGGACTACATTGAGTTGGTTAGCTCCTGTAACTTGTATGGGGAAAACAATCAAGCACACCTAATTAACCTGTGCAATGGTGGGAAAACTATTTTTCAACAACCAATTTGCCATAAGTCCATACGTGTGCTCTGTCAAATGGATACCATCCCAACTCACGCGCTTGTTAGGATCTGGGCAAGCTAAAACTCCATCAGACCCACATATCCGAGCGCTGTTAAAATTATACTCATTCTCGCCCACCCCACAACACGCCTTGTGAAGCCCATCTTTGTCAAACTCTGCAACAAAAACATTCGAAAAGGCATTCATACATATCAGTCAAATATGGGTTTGTATTGTTAACTAAAACTGAAACAATACATCTATACTGACGTAGTGAAGGTCCATCCTTAAGGATTGATGTCAATGCAGCGAAATAATCTGCATAGACAACAGCAACGTCATGGTTCTCCGCTTGAAGATTTTTATAGCAGTTTGGAGCTCGCCATTGTGAAATCTTGCGAAGTCATTACAACTTTTTAGGCAACCAAGCTCATCATACATTGTCGGATCCTTAGTTCCAAATTCTGCAAGATAAATTGTCATGCAACCAACGGGAAAGTTTCCAGGCACTATAATTTGCTTGGCACCAAGATTGATCACTTCCTGCACATAGCTATATTTGTTCAGCCTTCATAAATGAATTATATTGAACGAATTTATTCACAGCAAGATTGCATTATTGTTTGGATAGCTCTACGTACTAAAAGAAGAAATAACCATGTTTTAGTACAAATCATCACAAACTTAAAAAGAAGAGAACTCACTTTGACAACATTTATAATAGTTTGTACAACCTCAGGCACCAAATTATGGAGCTCTGCCATAGATTTTCCCTGAAATGCTGCTGCGTTATAGTCATTACCTCCAATTTCTCCCACAAGAAAGAAGGCATGTTTGAGTTTTTGCTTGCACTCTGGATAATGAAAATTAGATTTTCATTAATATCAATATCACTCAAGCAGAAAAAATTCACTCGGGAATGTTTATCTGTTATAGTAATATTGTCAACATCGCAACCTTCCCAAACCATGTACCGTGCAACAAGATAGGAATTGGTTATATGTAGTGTTTAATTCATGTTCAAAGTCACATAAAAACGCACACATAAGCAAAAATAGAAATAGAAACAAACAGAACAAAAAATAACATAAACGAATAGAAAAGAGCAGAGATGAAAGGAAACAAACAAAAACAAACGAAAACGAGTAACAAAAAAAAGAAGAAATAGACAAAAAAGAACAGAAAAGAACAAAAACAAACAGAAATGAACCTAAATGAACATAAAACAAAAATAGACGATGGTTTTTATGTAATTTCAAACATGCCATTTTCCTAAAGAAATAGTGAATATATTGAGATCGTTACCAGATGGGGATGAGCATATAGTATTAAGGTGGGACTTAAACCAGCCAAGTTGGACCAGCAAAGAACTACTGGTAACTCCTGCAGTTATGTGTTTAGCTGCTAAGGTTGAGACATTGAGTGCAGTCGCTCCAGCCACCGCGAAATTTACGCCATGTGTGAAGTTGCCTTCTTTATTCAAATATGCATCAAGAAAAGGTAGGTCCAATGCCTGGGCTGCATATTTTACGTGTATGAGAGTGAGAAATAGAGGTCAAAGAAACAGTTACTCTGTATTCGTGAAAAAACAAAAACTAACGGCTGTTCTGCTTTGCACGATTATAAGGCAAATGAATAGAGTACATCGTCCTTAGTTGAATATGTTATACTTAATAAGTCTTCGATTATAGTCCACCAGGATTTAACTAGGCATAAAAATGAATATATATTTCAGTTCGGTTAAAGTTTGGTTGTTAAAGTTTGGTCAATTTTGATCGAATTATGCGTAAAATTGAATTAAGTTTCAAGTTTTAAGCGGATTATTTTTAGTTTGGATCGAGTTTTAATCGATTAATATGACTTTGGAAGAAAAAGTTCAAGTCAAATAAACTTGGGTTTCGTGTGGCATCCTATTCCCTATTGGCTTTCAGAGCCGAGTGGAATTATCCTAAGATAGGACCGTTGCTCACATTTATCCTTGCATAAAAAATCTTAAAATATTTAGATCATTTTTCAATAATTCATGATGAGTGAAAATAGTTCAAGTAAAAGGCAAACAAGTATCAATTGGTTAATATATTTGACTAAAATAAACAAACATAGAAACTTACTAAAAAAATCAATCATAAGACGACCATCAGAGCAGCGACCAGTAGGATGATTGAAAAAAGTCTGGCCATAAGGAGGTCTTCCACAGCCAGAATGAGCTCCCGCCGGAGTTTCGTTAATGTCGTTTCCAGTGTCTGCTATTGAATCTCCAAACTGGTAGATGGCTTCGAAAGATGGTGTTTCTGAGAGGGCACCAGAGAAGAGGAGAGGGGAGATAAAATAGAGGAGCAACGAAACCTTTATCAACCAAGAAGGCGCACCCCTGTCCATGTTCTATTCTGAGATGCTATAATGGTTGTTTGGATTAAACCCCAAAAAAATTTAGATTATTGGTGATGGGTAGGTTTATTTATATGAGTTTTAACACTTCGGAATATGGTTGTCATCATTCGATTTAGGAATATGAAGGATCATGATTATATTTCTTTGCCTATTACTTCGACGAGTCATACTTTGTTTGGGAAGATAATCGACTAAAGTGGCAAAAGATAAGGCATGTAAATAATAGCGCGCGGATATGGGATAATATTGTGAGGGTTTGATTCATGATTTAGCCATATGACCAATTTTCGGGAATGTATTCTGAAAATAGTTTGTTGAATTGGAGATTTCTGTCTGCATAAAACAGTAATCTGTATTCTAGATTTTTCTAAATTCAACCGATTCGAGAAGTTCTTTAATTTTATTTGGCTTATCTTAACTTGTCTTTTGCACAACTCTATTATACTTTTTGTCCTAATCTAATATGTTGTCTCACATTTAGATCGAGAGCCTTGGCTAGATACTGTCTTTACTTTAACAACTAATTCGACTTAAGGCGACTTGTCTAAGGCTAATTAAGCATACTTGCATATCGTACTAATTTACCATCAAGTCGATCCAATCATATACATGCATTCTTGGCCTTATTACGTTTTGTCTGTTGATTTTTTTTTGGGATTTGGGGGGGAGGTTCGGACAACCTAATATGTTGCCACTTTTAAAAATTTGATGACAATATTTAGTTACCACTGTCAAAAGTTTCCTAAGATTACATCAAATTTAGTTATCTATACTCTAGACGAGCCCAGGTATACCCAAAAAGCCAAAGCGACACAATTTGTACAAGTTCTAACATCTATAGTAATAATAATACATGTTCGAAGTTACATAAAAAACAAACAGAAATAACAATAAAAAGAGAAACAAATAAAAATGAATAGAAACAAGTAATAGAAAACAAAAAAATAACAGAAACGAATATAAAACATAAATAAACAATAATTTTTATGTAAGTTAGAACAGTGCAACGTACACTACTAATGATAAGTCTCTATTTCGCACTTATCCATCCAAAGCCCACAAAATGACTATGATCATTAGAAGCTCAATATTTTTTTAATAAAAAGACACTCGATACTAATTAATGGTCATATATATATATATATATATATATGAAAATTATAGCGAAGCTTTCATATATCTTCCTTCACATATAGATAAATATTTTTCTCTCTCAAACTTTTACATATCTTGATTGAAAAATGAAATTATATATAAAAAAATTATTTTTATACCTGAAGATGATATATTATATGTGCTCGATTTAGTCAAATACAACTCATAGCAACTTATAAAAGGTTTTGCGTTATCAAATTGCTAATCAAGAATAAAATTAAAATGGAAAATGGGGCAAATTTTTTTAGAAATCGTAAATATATATGTTCAACATTTTTAAAACTGAAGAATTACAAACAAGGGGCATCATTCATCATCAAGCGTTATATTGATTTTTTTATTTGATCTAGCAGTTCTTCATGTAAAGGATGTCTTTTATTACATTCCACAACTGCACAGCCTGCTATAGAAGTGAAGTCATTACATTCATGTGCGACCCCCTCTATTCACTATTAACACAGCACCTGTTGAGGGTAGCAGCAAGGGCAGCCCTGCGTCCATGGCTAATCTTGGCGTAAATCTCGCTTCCATAGCGATCCATAGCGTAACTTCTGTCGCAGGATGCATCGAGGTTAGCCTTGATATCACACCAGTTGACTGCGATGTAGTTTAGAACCGGCCCAGTTTCCACGTACACCTTGTTAGTGGTGCCACAACCGCAGTTCCCCTTAACAGACCAAGCGAGGAGATACGCAGAGCCGCACTCATCCGTATAGACCACTGCTCCCTCGTCATCGGGTCCATGAAAGCTAGCGGCATGGACAAATTTGCCAACGTAACACTGGGCAATGTAGCGAGGGTAAGGGGTCTTGTTTTGGCCAGACCAGTCGTGCTTGTTCAGGAACTTGACACGGCCGGCATTGTTCTGAATGAGGCCACCTGTCACGGCCCCGTGCTGATAGGCATGGCGGTGCTGGCTCACCACGTTGTCTGCCTTGTGGCTCATATCTGTCACAACATTGTTGTATCTGCATTCAAACGCCTCAGCACTTCCGCATGGCTGCATAGGCGCCATCTTTCTCCTTCTTCACGCTTCAATAAACATAACAAATTATTATCGTTATATTTACATTATGCGACATTATAAATCTCGTACATATCATATAATTTTTGTATAGCTGGAATTTGATGACCTCCTTATTTACTTTTTGCATAATATTAGATAATATCAAGATCACTTTTTAGAAATATATACGGATCAATCTTATGCGGTCATATAAAAAAACACAGTTCAAATCAAAGATAACGTGATACAACCTAATCATCCAAAATTCGAGAAACAAAAACGATAACATAATTTTGTAAATCATGTAATACATATATGTTTAAAGAGAGGAATCTACTACCTTGTGATACAATCACTTCAGCTGGTCGCCGGAGATGTAGGGGAGGCTGTGTTTTGCCCTTTTATCGTATTTGCGTTTGCGTATATATGGAGGGTGAAGATGAAATTGCTCGAGCAATGTTTGCTTTTGTATCGCACTATTATTAATGGCACGAGAGATTCTTACGTTGTTTAAGTTTAAATCTACAATATGATGAGTAGCTAGTGCGTGACGAATCTTTTCTCATTTCTATCTATTCGGATTATTCTTCTTTTCCATTAGAGGGCAAGGGCATCTCTTGTTTCAGTGGTCGCGGGAATTATTCTTCATCATGTGTGGGTCACAAGCATCTCTTCTTTTTCCTTGAGTTTCTCTTACTATCTCCGTTTCACAGCACACGTTACTTTAATTAATTTTTTCATTTCATAATACTTATCGTTTTATAATCCCAATGACATATTAATCACGAACTTTCAAATTTACCCTTCTTAATTATTTTTTATTTTTAAAACTTTATCATTTCTAATAATATCCTAATATATTTATTTTTTTATTATTTTCTTCTTTTTTCACATGAAGATGGAGAGGAAAAAAAGAGAGAGAGAGACAGACAGGATATAGGGAGGAGAAAGAGTATTGCCAGGAAAGACACATGAGGAAAGAGATATTGAAACATTAGGAAATCGGGAAGAGAGAGAGAGAAATTTGAAATTAGCAAACTCGAAGGAGAGAGAGAAAGAAAGAGAGATGTATAATTTTACTAGAAATAAAAAAAGAAGATAAAAAGGATATATTAGACATTTTATCACTTGACTAACCTTCTTAATTTTTCTCTATCCTCCTAAAATAACACGTAATTTGAAACGGAAAGAGTATATTTTAGTGGTAGATATTGTCATTGAACAAGCTATTCCTTTCATTTTCATATATTTTAAATAATTAATTATTACTGCATTTTTTAATTAAAGTTTATAAGTTGGATCAATTTTAATAACACTCGTTTGTAGGTTTTTTTTTTTTGAGAATAATGAATGAATTTTATTAATTGAAAGAAAGTCATATGACATCTACGATGAAAATCAAACTCAAACAAATTCATAACTAAAATAACAAAATAAATCTTTCCATTGAAAAAACTAATTAAAACTCTTCTAAATGCTTCTCTTCCCTTCGATCAATGTTTCATTATACAGCCTTTAATAAGGAGATGCATGAATCTTGTATAGCCTTTCTATCAAATAGATTTATTTGTTGCGATAGTTCGAATTTGAAGAATTAATGTTCGTTGCGGACCAATCTGATAATCAATCAACAATTCAACCACATACAACCATAAACCTATGAAAACAACATGATATAATCACTTCAAAAGCGAGAGACAATACCACTCATTTGAAGAGGGTATGGAGAGACTCTCACAAGTGGATAGAAAACAATTATTTGTATAGAAAATAGTAGATAAAACATAAAAGAAAGAGAGATTGAGGCTTACTCTTGACAAAAAGTGAATGGCAGTCCATAAGAAAAGAAGGAGATAGAGTTTTTAAGAGAGAAGGGGAGAAAGGAGGAGAAGAAGGTCGGGGTTTTTTTTCTATAGTTTGTAGGTTTTTACGGTTCGATTAGTAAGAAACTCATTTCTATAATATTTAAAATAAAATAAAGAAAAATTATGTATAAATGGTAGTATTGTAAATATATTTTTATCAATTTAATAGTCATTTCTATGTCATGTTTGTATTCTATTTGTTTTTTTTTTTTGAAACGAGGTACCCATGCATCATAAGGTTGATTGCTTGTAATAGCTCTATTCTTTGAACCATTAGGCTCTGTTTGATTCAAGGAAAGTAGGTTAGAAAGAAAATTAAGAGGAAAAAAAATGAAAAGGAAAAAAAGTTGAGAGAAACTGATATTTTTCTTTTGTTTGGATTAGAGAAAAAACACAAGGAAAAAAATTGATTCTCCAACTAACATTTTTTCATTGTTTGGAAATAGGAAAATTGATTGGAGAAATAAATAAAACCTAATCTAGTGAGTTTCTAACTTCATTAAAATACTGTATACAAGCTCACATATCGGTAATGTAACTTAACCATGACTAAACCAATCACTTACAACGTATAATAATCAATAAAAAATTACCATCGCGTTGAAAAAACCAAAAATCAAATTTAACAAGGAGCTCATAACTGTTTTTAACATTGTCATCAACAACCAAATTTGACAAGGAACTCATAAGCGTTTTTAACATTGTCATCAAAAACCAAATACTAGAATTAAATCTCTAACAATTCCAAAAGTTACACTATATACTATGCATCATTTTCCAAATATTTTAAAAATCAAGCACAAAATTTACAATCCATAACGGATAAAATGGTAACAAATTAGATAACATCATTGTCAAACTTCACTTTCAACCACAATGCATGACGAGCACTAAGGCGGGCAAGGAAAGCTCTAGCTGAGTTGGAATCTGCAAAAGAGCTTGATAAACCTTCATTTGAGATATATTGCTCGGACCATCAACCTATTAACCCAAGAAAGCATTGGAAACAAAATTATATATAGAATCATGTCACAAACTAATTTTTTACCTTCGTAGTTGCATCATACAATTGTTCTTCGGTATAATTTCTTAAATTAACCTTCTCAAGTGCTATAGCTACAACATCCATACCCGATTTCAGGATTTCAACTCCTCATATACAAATTCTGTTGCTTGTCACTTTTATTCTTCAATTTCTTGGTCACAACTTGGTCTTTTGATGAAGGTTCACATGAATATTCTTCATTAGGAGCACCATCACTTGAAGTTGGTTCTTTTCTCCATTACTTTTGCCTTTCTTTCGGTCCAGCCGCATTACTTCCGATTGCTCTATCTTTCCCAAACAAAAGGTCCAACTTATAAAAGTTCTTCATAGGTTTGAAATGAAATGTATTTGCCATTGGATTTTCTTACAAAAAGTTAACAGATTAAACGCCCATACATTGTATAAGCATAGTTTTAGCTCTCTTACATTATTCTTAGATAGAAAGCTAATGGTAGACAAACATTGTATAAGCATAGTTTAGCCTGTAAGTAATTAAGTTAAGTCATCTCAACCTTGTAAATATATGAATGTAATTTTGTACCTACATCGGCAATACCACTGTACATACCACCGCACTGCTCTTTCTCCTTCTCTCTCTCTTTACGCGGACTAGAGACGAGTGCCATGTCAAAGTGTATTCATAATTTATGAACTTTATCTTATAACTATTGAGTTTAATTTTTCACAGTTCATGTAATCATCAATGTGTTTGTCAAAGTGTAAGACACTTAACGAGTGCACATGATAGCTTGTTGTAAAATTTATAAGCAGAGCAATCAAAGCTGAGGTTGATATATTATATGTTGTAATTATACAAAGCAAATGCAAAATACAAAGCAATCAAAACTAAGGGAAAAAGATAAAGGTTAAGAAGATAAACAATAATGCATTATGGGAAAGAAAAATACGTACCAAAAGGTAAGACTCCCATACATTTGGTGCGGCCTCAATTATCTCGTGTCAATTCATTGAAACCAAACCCACTTTGGTGCAAAATTTTTGAGCATCAGCATGCTTTTTTTCAACGTTTTTAGCCTATTTTTAACATTCAAAATAGAAAATCCCAATTTGTTGCACTTCGACTCCACTAATTTAGCAGCATCCGAAAAAGTTGTACTAGTGAAAGTACTACCAATTTTTGACCCTTCTCCATTTGCTCCAAGAGTTCATCCATTTAAAATTATATCCATTTCGTCGGACCATGTAAGATTCTCCTTTCCACAAGTTGTTATGCTTCCGTCTTCCTCAATGTCACATTCATCCTATAATCAAAAGAGGCAAGACTAGTTAGGAAACAAGATAAATAACTCATGACCAATAACTTAAACAAAGAATTCAAAAGGGCATTATAACATACCTAGCATTACAACCACTACTATAATCCCTCCACATTGCATTGGCCAAATTATCTCTAAATTCTTCCATTTCTCTATTCTCACTTGTTGAATTTTAAGGACATATATTATATGATTGGTTTGAATTAAGAAGTTCCCGATCAACTTGTTCCATAAGCTCTATATCGAGATCAACAACCATCAAATAATTATGTAATATGCATCCAACAAGCAGAACATCAGTTTGTGTTTGTGCGAGTAGAAAGGTTCACTTCCACTAGCTAACATTTCAAATCTCTTCTTTAAAACACCAAAGGCCCTTTCAATTTCATTTCAAAGAGAAGAATGTCGATGGTTAAATATCTCTGTAGCATTTTGTGGAACAAGAACATCATATTCTTTCAAATGATATCTTGTTTTCCGATATGGAGTTAAGAACCCACGTCTTAGTTGATATCCTAAATCAACCAAATAGTATCTCCGACTAGGCACTTCCAACCTATCAATTCTATATTCTAGAGCACTCTTAAGAACTCTCAAATCGAAGCAGACCCTTCCCAACCTGGTAATACATATGTGAACTTCAAATCAAAACCACAAGTTGCAAGAACATTCATAGTAGGATATTGCTTTCGTCCTCTATATCTTTGAACCACATCACTTGGTACTTTGACACGAAAATGTGACCCATCAATTGCACCAACACAATCCTTAAAATAAGAAAAAAACCTTGAGCTATTTGCAATCTCTAAAGGACATTTTGATCCATCTAGTTGCTTTAAAAATATCCTTTCTAAGGAAATGATGGCCCTTAAGACATTATGGAAGTGTATACTAATTGTTTCACTAGAATGCCAGTAATCCAATTCCACACAATAATTTCTCCTATTATGTCCAATAATATGAAGAAATTTGGCAACTTGTTCCTCAACCGAGCTAGAATAGGTGTCCCTTAATCTCCCCGAATCACGTGATAAGCATACTAACCTAGCAAAGGTATCCTTACCCATGCGAAAATCATTACAAAAATCTTGATCTTTTTTTAGTGTTAGCCTACTAAGAAAAAATTGATGATGACTATCCCCTTCACCATCCTTAGGAATTGGCCTATCAACATAATTATCAAAAAATACAAGAGACACTAGGCTAGCCGCATAGGCACCATAAACAGCAACACTAGCTCTAGTCCATTTTCTAAGCTTGTTCCATTCCCCATCAATCTATTTTAAAAAATACAACCGAACTAAATAAAAAAAAGCGACAAAAGACGAATGCAAACCAATAAATATATATATTCAAAGATGTCAATTAGCACAACTACAAACAAAATACATCAAGGCACTATTTTCTCCTTATCTTTTCAAAGCTTATTGCACGAGATAACATAGTTAGCAAATCAGATTGACTTGTATGTTATTATGTCATATGTATTCGAAGATGTCAATTAGCACCTCTAAAAATGAATAATATTAACGAGATAGCCACATCTAGTAGTTTCAAATCGAAGATGTCAATTAGCATATTCTGCACAGATTACATAGTTGGAATGAGAACCAAACAAAAATGAATTTTAAGAAATTGATTTACTTTAAACTATGCAAGGTAATATGTATTTAAATTATGATTAATATACATTACCATTTCTTGATAATTATCATACCATTTCTACCTGTGGTTCATATAGTAGTTCAGCATAGGTTCTTCATTATCAATAGCAGTTGCAACCTCACTTGTCAAAACTCCACAAAACTCAACAAAGTCAAAACAACATAGAGCAACCACGGATGAAAGGTTCGACCAATCAAATATTTTTTTAAACTACGACGAATATCGGATATCACTAACCGATATCATAATCCCAAAACATTGCAATTTGATATAGCAAATATGATAGCATGTGGAACACCACAAATCAATTTGTATACAACACAAAATCAATTCCAACAACAAATCAACATGACACAAACCCAAGAAGAATACTCCACTTGGAAGAAATTGTCAATAGATTGTGGGTGTAGGAAGAACACTATGGATGAAATCAGTGGATTGTGGGTGCATGACCAATCAAAGCAAGCAATCCAACAATATACAAGCTGTAAACAAAACCCTAATTAATCACAATTAGCAATTGGTAGGAACATTAACGCCAAAATTAAAACCCTAGGCACCCGAAATTCGGAATCAAGATGGACAAATCAAATCAGAAATTCAATACTCCACAATATTATGATTAAATCAATAAAATTGAAAACTAGAAAGCAAAGGATAGAGATAAAGAAACCTGCTCGAATTCTTCATCGGCGTGATCGAGTGGATTCGAGAGGCTTCGTCATGCCCCGAAACTGAAGCTGGAGTTTCATCCTCATTACCATCTATATGAGACTCATCAATCAGTTTCGCTTCAAACCTTTCGAGTAGATGAATCTAATGACACTGAATGCCCGAGGGAAGAGTTCGAGGGTAATTTTGGGTGATTTGAAGGAAGCTGGATGTATTGGATGCTTGAGTAAGGATTTATTAGCACGATTTCCTAATGAAATCGAAGGATTTTGGTTTGAAGTAATTGAGCATAAGAAAGTTAGGGTTAGAGATGGAGAATGAGAGAGAGGAGGGAGTAGAGGTCGACGCTCATCGGGCTCACCGGGCACTTTTCTTTTCTTTGTTTTCCTCACTTTTTCCTTTTGATTTTAGAAAGAAAGTTTTTAAGTAAATTTTTTTCTAATTTTCTATTCTATTTTCCATCAGATTTTTTTCCTTCTAATTTTCTTTAATTCGGACACTAGAAAGAAAATTACTTTCCCAATTTATTTTTTTCCAACCTACTTTCCTTAAATCAAACAGAGCCTTAAAGTTATTGAGGAAAAAAAGATGTCACAAATTCTCATAAACAGGGCACCTAATCATAAACCTTTGTTCAACCCTTTAATTTCGTTTATTTAGTACTCATCGTGCAGTACAAGAGGGTTGGGGTACACATTATATATCAGCGTAAGCTACCACAGAGTTCCTTGACGGACCATACAAGGAGCAAGGCAATGCCACATTATGTTATTCCCGAGTAGGGTCGATTACCCTAGTCTGTAGGGTGAATATGGTAATGAAAATTTATCCGAGGGTCAAATCTTTATTCTAAAATGAACTCGAATACTTGAATAAAGTAAATAATATGGAAAATAAATCATAGACAAAATATGCTTGTTTGTTTACTTGTCTTGACCTAGATCTAAATATCTCGTGTTAGTGATTGTCCGATGATCATTTTCCGATGATTAACCACTACTTCTTTTATACTCAAACTGAGTCTCTATCACAAGAGTTCTTCTCTTAAGACACTTTGCTACAAATGAGAATATGATTGTGTTTTTGCAAATACAAGAGTATAAATAAAATCGGATAGTGTTTGGTTGCCTTGCATCCTTTTTCCGGTCTAATGCTTGGACATATATTATTTTCTTCTTGAGCAAGACCGTTATACTTGGAATTTTATCGTTGTTGATTGATTCTTCAAGATTTGATCCGATAAGGATATATCTTTGCTTGTAAATATTGCTTTCTTCAATTTTGATTCTTTCCTTTTTGAGTTGTCTCCAAAATTTCGTCAATTAGTGGTATACTCCATCCTTGACTTCTTTCATCAATGAGCTTTGATTTTGCAATTGCTATCTTAATACTACTTGCCATTTTATCTTGTGTAATATGAGGGTTCACTTCCAAAAATAGACAAGCATGAAATCTGGGGTAAAAAGCAAAAGTGTCAAATTTTATTCAAAACTAGAAGAATAGAAGGCAAGCTGAAAGAGATTTGATTTACCAAAAATTATTCTATAGAATGCGGGTTGATAGATTGATCTCAAATATGTAATAAAATCTTCGGATGGACAATAGGCGTAGATAAACAATCTGATGAGTCAAGTCATATAGTCAATCAAGAATATAATACTCTAATAAGAATAAATCATGAGTTTCACATAAAGATAAAGCCCGGAAATGAACTTAGTAATGCCCTGTTTGGTATGAAAAAATGGAATGGAATAAAATTAGGGAATAATACCTGAGGGGTTACGTATGAAACTTAAATATTTTCTTTAAGTGTTTAGTAGAGAATAGGATCATAATCAAATTCGAGTTCTTGTTGTTTGATTATTAACCATGGAATAAAATTAACATTGTTTTATTTTTTAAATTACTTTATGTCATTGTAAATTGTTGTTGTTATTATTATTGTTGTTATTGTTGTTGTTGTTGTTGTTGTTATTATTATTATTATTATTATTATTATTATTATTATTATTATTATTATTATTATTATTATTATTATTATTATTATTATTATTTGATTCAATAAAAGTTGAAGCTCGTTATCATATTTCCTGATAATGGAGTCTTATATTTATTTAATTTTTTAATTAACTATCTTGTATTTTTTTAATAATTAACAAATTTTATTTGTAATTTTTAGTAAACCTAATTTCAAACTATAATATTCTATCAAACAATATGAACAAAAAAATTATATACAAAAATAAAAATAATAATAATAATAATAATAATAATAATAATAATAATAATAATAATAACAATAATAATAATAATAACAACAATAATAACAACAACAACAACAACAACAACAACAATAATAATAATAATAATAATAATAGCAAAATTTTTAATATTAGGCTATTTTTTTTAATAATTATAAACTGATCCTTCGGTATAGAGAATTGATCCCCTCCTATTTGATGAGATTTAAATTCTCTTGTTTTGAGAGGAATTTAAAAGCTCTCGATTTCAAGTTCCACCTTCAAAATACTCCAACCAAACAATTGAAAGGAACTTACAATCAAAGAATTTAAGTGTTAGGAATTTTGAGTGACTTGATGTGGAAGCGTAATATAGGATGTCTTAGGATAATCAAAAATTGAACAAATAAATGAAGGTACCAAATCAATGGAAACAATGAATTTACGTGGAAAACCCAACTTGGGAAAAACCACGGAGGTGATAAACAATTCACTATGATTTGAGAAAATACAAAATGATCACAATCGAACAATGATTTGATCAACGATAAGAATCTCTAATTCTCTCACAATATTTCTCTCAAACTCACTCAACAATGTTGGGGAATTAATCTCACTAATTTTCAGCTTGGCTCTCACTGAATTTCTTTGGCTTGGCATTTACGTAAAACCTCTTTACCTATTTATATGATGATGGTGGGAAAAACATCCCTGATTTTTCTGCCCCACTCACCTGAAAATGCTCCACAACTTGCTGCACAATTCACTATCAACATGTCCCTTAATTAACGTGATTAAGGACCTTAATGCTGCTGCCCATGTCCCTTGAACCAAGCTGGAAAATAGCCCATGTATGCTGCTCCAAGACCCTAATGCTTGCTGAAAATTAGCCCACAGACAATGCCCACTTATCCCTTAATTAATGGGACTAATAATTCTCCAAAAACCTCTCCACAAGTTCCACTAAATGGCTGCCATGACACCTTGAATATCCCAGAAAAAATAGGCCAAATTCGCTGCCCATATTCGCTGCCCCAAAACCCCGTGAATGTAAGCTAAAAAACGCCCAGAAACGCAGCCCACAACTCTTCTAAAATCTGTCATATATGTTGGACATTTGAGCCACACCTAACATTAAGTTTCATTCCAATTTTTCCTAACCAAACAAGGGCTAAAAGATCTTATAGGAATCAGGTAGCATGTGATAGAAATGGATCAATCAGATCTAAATAGCTTATTATCACATAATTCTGAATACATGCCTTGAGTACAAAACTCATAAGTTTAAGGGGTCAGACACATGCAACCTATTTAGTAATCTGAAGAATTAGATAAGGATGTGTGACTCAGTAGAACTAACACATTCATTCATCAGAGTAGACAACAGCAGCTTAGTCAGAGTGGCCACCACAGTCAGCAGAGTGGACAAAAGTGCCGGAGTGGCGTTTGGGAGGGTGGGTTTCCTTGTTTTTACCAGACAAGTCGTGTTTGTTGAGGAACTTGATGGTGTTGGGCTTGACGCCGTTGTAATTAATGCAGCCACCAGTCACGGCCCCCTGCTGATGGCAGTGCTTGTTCACCATGCAGTGTGCCGTGTTGTGCATCTCCTCCACAGCAGACTTGTGTATCCCATGATATGCCTCAGCACTTCTGCAAGCTTCAACGCAGGCCATCTTTTCCTGTTATTAGTTTTCAACATAACCCAAATTATCATTAAACAAAATAATCTTATCCAGTCGAATTATCTAAAAATCGATCTAAAGGCGGAAAGAGGGACTAGTCGAAAAATGTCATATGATGGATCTACGATATCATATGGTAAGAGTATCTACAGGAGAAAGAGAGAGATAGAGAGTGCCTTGCGCGGGTACAAGTACTTCACCTAAGATTGAGAGAAAATTAGGAGGCTGTGTTTTGCTGGGTGTCCTTCCTCAGCCAATTTATAGAGAGTAAAAGTCAGGCTATTTTGGCCATAGAAGTTTGAGACTTTGTTCTCTTCTGCTGATGGAACTTGAGAATCTTGATTCTGTAGCATAAATAAAAATGAAGAGAATGAGATGGGGAATTGGTGCTTGATAAGAGAATCTTGTGCTCCTAACCCAATATTTTCTTGTCTGTTAATTTGCATTATCGGTTCTCCTCCATCATCTGGGGGTCCACGGCATCTCTTCCCTTGGTGGCGATGTATGATTGCTCAATTTGGGCATTTTCTCTCTGTAGTTAGGTTTCTGTATGTGTTTGATACTTATTCCCTTCAAGTGAAGTCTTAAGGTTGGCTCTTGTGAATGAAGAACATATTTGATGAGTAATTCAATCCCTTGTAAACTAACAATAATTCAGTTTCATTTAAATGTGGGATCAAATTAGATCAAATAAAATATTCTTATGTGTCCCGTCGAAATATATCCAATTCTTGCCCCTTTGGTTTCTATGCTAATAAGTATATACAGAAAGACTCTTATAATGGATCTCGTTTTTACGAGGTTTACGGAAATTTTGATATGAGTATTTTTGCTTGCAAGGAGCTAGTAAGTATATATAAACAAACACGTTCAAGTTCTTATTAATTTAAGGCATCACGTAAAATATTTTGATCGAGGGTAAAAATTATGTAATAATGTTGCAAATTGAGGCATATTGGCGAGATTGGATATGAAAGGGTGTTACTATATTTACTATGTATAAATTACCTATAATTTATACATATTATTCTTCTTACTATTCTTTGTATTGTAATCTATTAAACCTTGTGTTTAACTTGTAGCTATCGGCGGTTTTGATTAAATGACTAGTGTTAGTGAATCCTAACCCAAGCATGTGTTAATGTGTAAGTCAGTGGACTGTCACACATCATTAATTTCAAAAAATAATTCTAAGTTTATGAGTCTATCACAATAACGCATTTTGATGTTTGGGCTTGGTTAGATATAATGTATCGTAATCAATTTTGCAATGCAATCATTATATATATTAGGTCTATACTGCTTACTCTAGTAAGGATTTGAGATAATTTTTAAATTTTATTAATATTTTTATACTAAAATATTTAGAAAAATATAATAATATTTTTTGATTTTTGATTATTTTAAATTTAATTACTATTAAATGAACATTTTTTATGAGCAATTATGGAAGAGTTATAATTAAGTATAATTTTTTTCACATTATGGAGGATTATCACTGATAAGTAAAATATGAGGATTCATTCTTGCTCAATAGTAATATAAATTACACTCTATACAAAAAAATGGATTAAATATTGATCTCGTTAAAATTAAAATTGTTGATTTTTCAAAAATTTGTATACTTTCTTTTTTAATAATAATTTTCTTAATTACTTATTTATAACATATAAAGAATTATTACAGTAACATTATAAAGATTTTGGTAGTTGGATAGTCCTTTCTAATATAATTTAATAATTTATCATGAAAACCTTTTTTTATGGCAAACTATATTTATTTTGCTATTTATACAATCATTAATTATTTAAAACATATCATCTTATATGGTAATTATATGTGTCATTCATACATGAACTCTATCCAACTTTTATATATACTAGGCGTATACCCCTTGCTCGGCAAGGATTTGAGGTAAATTTTTTTCTTTTTAATATTTTAAAAAATTTTAAAAATGTTATAATACTTTTCAAAAATTTTTATTATTTTAAATTTAATTTTTGTTATATGAACTTCTTTTATGCTCAATTATGAGACAACTGTAAGTATATTTTTTTATGTCAAGGAAAATTGTTAAAGATAAGTAAAATACGTGGATTTCTTTTCATTTCTTGTTAAATATAAATCTGAATTATATTCTAGGTATTAAAAAAATCTTGAATATGTTAGCCTTATCGTAGCTATAATTATTTATTTTTTAAAAATTTATAGACTTCATTTTTCAATAATAATTTGTCTAATTATTTAGTTATGACATATAAATAATTATAATAATAATATTATACATTTTTTGGTAGTTGGATAGTCTATGTTTTAATAAATTTAATAATTTAATCTTTGTTTTGAATGGCATATTGATTTCGTTATTTATACAAATTATTAATTATTTATTACATGCATTCTACATGGCAATCCTATGTATCACTCATACATGAACTGAACCCAACTTTTATAGTATATATTTATATATATATATATATATATATATATATATATATATATATATATATATATATATATATTGAATTTAGAAGATGCATTAAAATAGTTATTTATTTTTTGTTTTATATTTATCGATTTTATGATTAGATTTTTCATTGAAGTAATTTTTTATTTTTTTAATTTGATAATATTAAGGTAGAGCTTATTTATTAACAAATAAATAACTAATACTTATTATTTTTATTTAATATGCTGATTTATTTTCATGAGCAAATTAGTTAGTAAAAGGCTATTAAAGTATCTTATTATTTTTATTTAGTATGTCGATTGATTTTCTAGTTTATAGTTAATAATTAAAAAATTATTATTGTGAAACTGTCATGTATTCCTATGCAAAATTTATTGTAATTATAGACTTAAAATTTATTAACAAAAAATTAGTTTTGATTAATTTTTTCGTCTTCTTCTTATATTTTTCATTTCCCCTTCTCTAATGGTAGTATTTGTGTAGTTTTTTTTTCTTTATGTAATATTATTCTTTCTTTTATGACTAAAATATTCTTAATTATCAATTGCAATTAGTGCCTCTGTAGTTTCTCAAACATATTATTTTACTAATGCTTTCACCTCTATAGACCCTTTCTTTATACTTCTCAAGAAACTTGTTATTGGTATTATTTTTTAAAAATTTATGTAAGTTTAATGTGCTTGTGTAGCCATTTTATGCTAAATAAGTTTTTTTTGTTGATGCTTTATTCTAATTTCACACTTTATGTGGACTTTTTATTCTCTGTTTTATAAGTTGAGTTATTTTGAAAATTAAGTGCTATTTTATGTTTGTAATATGATTTATTTTGTTTCTTTTTTTTTCATTAATCATTAGTAACATGAAAAAGATTTACAAATACAGATTTAAGGGACAAAGTCCCTTTTTCTTAATGAGGTGAATCTATTTTATTATTAGGAACATCATTTTTCTTTTTATGTGATCACATTTATACATAACTTTCAAAAAATTATATTTATTTAGTTATTATCTATTTGCATTCCCCTATGAATTATAAATGTAATTTAAAATAAATTTTTGTGATAAATTTGAACAAAAAGGAAGACAAGGCAAAATATATAACTTCAAAAAATTATGAATAAATATTTTAAAATTCAATGCCAATATTACGGTGTTTATATGTGTCCCATAAGGTTTGAAGGTGTTGATGATAATGACATTTTGTAATTTAAAGTAACATTACTAATTGACATGTTAACATATACTCTAGAATAAAATTTAAAAATTAATACATAAAATCTCTAGAATAATTATAATAAAGTATGTAAATTAATATTTTTTATTTTATAATACTTGTCACTTTATAATTTTAACGACTTATTAATAAATAGTTTACCAATAATTTTGTCCTTATTAATTTCTTTATTTCTCACATTTTTTCATTTTTTTCATTTCCAATGAAATTTTGGACAACTTGGTCTTTCAACATAAATTTTATTATAAATTTAATGTTTCATTAGTACTCTCTTATAAATATTTTAAAATTGATGGAATATGTCGTGACTTTTTTTAATTACTTAGTTGGAATCAATTACTTTTACATATTTTATCAAATTATTGAAGAGGGGGAGAGGGGAGAACGAGAAGGGTGGATTACGATAATATGCAAACATCATGGCTCAAATTACAAAGTACTTGCAACAGCTGGCTTTACTGAGTTAAGCAGACGAATTATTTATTAAGGCATATCAGTATAATATATGAAACTTTTACATAAATTGCAGGCCAATAATTAGGTTAATGATTAGAGTAAATTGCAACAAGTTTGACGAGGTTGCCAACTGGAGTGATTTTGGCAAACATCTCGCTTCCGGAGCAGGGGTCCATATAGTGACTTATGCTTCTCGATGCGTGGAGTTTGGCTTTAATATTATCCCACTTGGTTAAGTTTTCGATTGGCCCAGCTTCCACATACACCTGAATTCAAAGCATATGAAAAGGAATGAGATCTCAAAGATAAAGGAGCTACCTTACTTTGACTTATAATCACGTACCTTGTTATGGCAACCGGGGATAGCGGGAAGATACCAAGCGAGGAGCCACCCGTAAGCAGACTTTTTAGCGGCATACACCACGGCAGCCTCATCGGCTAGTCCAACCCCAATATGATTACCATGCACAAACTCACCTGGTTCGTCACCAGTAATGATGTCCGGGTAATAGGCGATGATATTTCCAGCCCAATCGTGGCTGGCAGATAACAAGAGGGCACTCTGCGTATTGTTCTTAATTTTGGCTGCTGTCAACGCGCTGTTTCTCTTCCTCACTACCGCAATGCTTCATGACAAGGCTCTGTGCCGTGTTCATTATCTCATTCACGAGAGCTTTGTTTTTCTCATAGTATGCTTCTGCGCTCCCAACTGGCTGAGTACAAGCCATGACAGAACAATATTCGGACAACAGTTTGTTCGCGTTCCTTTTTCTCATAGTAATGATGTCCGGGTACTTATAGCAGCCTAGATAGTGCTCTACTTTATTCCTTTTTAGATGGTGGGTTCAACTTTTCAATGAAACATCTTTCATTGTTCACGTTCTTTATAATCAAATTGCAATTTGACTATGTATTTAATCATAAATAATCAATCAGACGAATTTTCATATATATATATATATTACCAAGAAGTGGATATTACTATTCACTTACTATTCAGGGTTATTATTCATGGAGTCATTCATTGATGGGATCACAATAATATACTATGTGTGGTATTATTCATAAGGTGGAGTTTATGCATCCACTAACGTCAAGCATCCATTATACAAGGCCACTAAAGTGGAAGTGGACATTACTGTTCACTTACTATTCAGGGTTACTATTCATGGAGTCATTCATTGATGGGAT
This sequence comes from Talinum fruticosum, assembly GCA_021018815.1. NCBI lineage: Eukaryota > Viridiplantae > Streptophyta > Magnoliopsida > Caryophyllales > Talinaceae > Talinum > Talinum fruticosum. The sequence goes on along the minus strand of JAITYX010000076.1, from coordinate 2,737,163 downwards.
CACAATATTATACCATGTGTGGTATTATTCATAAGGTGGAGTTTATGCATCCACTAACGTCAAACATCCATTATGCAAGGCCACTAAAGTCAATTGTCAATAGTAAGTATCCATGTGATGCTTTACTATTCATAATTGGTTCTAGTGTTCAAGCTTTCCATTTGTCAAGAACTGTTCAAGATAAGATGATTCATCAACCACTATTAGTCCAATCAAGACTGTTAAAATAATTCAACATTCTCGGAAGATATTATCAAGATGAAGATTTCATTCCAATCAAAAACTCTCAACCATCTAAGTGTTCAACATTTATTCATTTTGTAATCTATATATAGTTACTTCCTTGTTCATTCAAAATCATCACTCATCACTCATCACTTGCAATCACTTATCATCACAAGCACTTACTCTCAAACATCCCTTGTACTTTTCTTCAATCTCTCTCCGAGAGTTTTTATCAATACCCTCTCGTACAAGTTTCATTTCATTAATCAAAGTAAGTTTTGATTCATCTTCTTCATTTCAATTCCTCTTTATTTAATTATTTTCAATTGCCCGTTTTCATCTTTTGTTTTGTAAAATCAATTTGTTAAATTAATTTGTCACCCTGCTTCCCCGCTATCCAACCATATACAATACCCGAGCTTCATCCCCGAGCTCTAGACCGATCCTGTTCCCTATATATATATATATATATATATATATACATATATATATATATATTTGGTGTAGAGAAGTCATAAAGTGCAATACAATATAGTACGGGAAGGGGAACAAACCCGACATCTAATATATTGAGGATCTTAGTATTGACCACTAGATTAGGACCTCATTGGTTTGTTTATATATATATATATATATATATATATATATATATATATATATATATATATATATATATATATATATATATACTTTGTTTTTAACTCACTACAAGTAAAGCAAGTAAATTCGCATCGGACAAAATCGGACACCAAATCCAGGAAATCCGACGCTAAACGTCTTATGAAAGAAGAAATTTATTAATGAAAGGTAATATGATATCTATAACCATGATTTTATAATGAGAATAAATCTAAAATATCATAATATATCTTTATATTTTGACAAAATTAATGGTAAATATACTTTCATCCAACTCTATATTATTTACAATATCGCGTTATACTTACAACATCAATTTGGCTACAAACTGTATTTTTGAATTTAATTTATCTTTTCCGAATGTTAGCGATCTATAATATAACTTTATAAAATAAGTCAGAACATATCTCTAAAATTTGATATTAAAATTTATTCATTTGTCGACATTTATTACCACACATATAAAAACAACTTGCCTTACTAATTTTTCTTATACGGAGTGCCTTCAACTATTTGATTCAAAATTTTACCATTTGATAGGGAGCACAAAAAGAAGATTAACTAAAATTTGATGTCAAAATTCCTACATTTGTCGATATACATCACCACATATATATCCACCAAAACAATTTAGTTGACGAATTTTTCGCATATGGGTTAACTTCAATTGTTTGAATTGAAATTTTACCATTTGATATAGGAAACATTAAAGGAAGACTAACTCTAAATTTTGATGTCAAAATTTCTTTATTTATCAATATTTATCATCGCATACATAATCACAAAAACAATATGAAGTATGAATTGACAATTATTTTTCTTCATACCAAACAATGAAAAATACGATCGAGTTGAGAATTATTTTCGCTAGAAAATATTTTTGCACAGAAAATCATTTTGCCTCCAACTTAACACACCCTAAATCTCCGTAAGATTAGGAAGGATATGTTTCAATAACCACCTGGCCATATGCCGATATGCGTGCTCAGTCAAATGAATACCATCCCAACTAAGGTGCTTGTTAGGATCCCAGCAAGCTCGAACTCCATCAGACCCACATATTCGAGCCTTGTTAAAATTATACTTGTTCTTCCCAATCCCACAGCACGCCGTAAACAGCAGACCTTCCTCAAAACCTGCCACAAATTCAACAAACTTCATCGTCCAATGCATATTATAATAACTTTGATTCAAATCCTAAGTCATCGAATAAATTTCCCCTGGCCGATTCCTAATATATTAAACCCCAATTATTGGGTCCATTCTTACCCACACGATCCTCTCATGTATAGTATGAACTGTATTATTGAATCGAACTAGAATAGAGGCTATAGTATATGATACAAACCTAATGAAGATGCATCCTTAAGGATTGATGTCAACGCAGTGAAATAGTCCCCATAGACTATGGTAACATCAGGGTTCTCCTCCTGAAGGTCTTTGATAGCACTTTGGAGTTGATCATTGTGACATGTAGCAAAATCGTTCCAACTTTTTAAGCAATGAAGCTCGTCATACATTGTTGAATCATTTGTTCTAAATTCTGCAAGGTAAATTGTCATGCAACCAACCGGAAAGTTTCCTGGCACTATAACTCGCTTGGCACCGAGATTGATCACTTCCTGCACATAATGTGAGAAGGTAAGATATGACAGTCTTACCGTTAGATGAGAATTACATTAAATAAACTTTATATGCAATGCAATTGTGAAGCTTACTCTGACAACATCTACAATGGTTTGTACGACCTCAGGGACCAAATTATGGAGCTCTTCCATAGTTTTGCCATCAAATGCTGCAAAGTTGTAGTCATTACCTCCAATTTCTCCAACAAAAAAGAGGGCCTTTTCGAGTTTTTCTTGCACTCTAGATAATAAAAATTAGATGTTTCATCAGTATCAACATCTCACTTGCGCAACATAAATTCATGAGAATTTTATTGAACATTTCTTTAAAACCACACATATACGTCTTGACCTTAAATTTCTAAACCATATCATAGGCACACAGCTAATAACGTGTAGGGGTCGGATAAAGTGCACCTATACTCGGTTTTCACTATCATAATAACCTATTGAAAATCAAAATTAAGAATTTAATTGAACAAAATTACCTGATGGACATGTACATATAGTGTTAAGATGGGACTTAAACCACTCAAGTTGGACCAGGAGAGAAGTGTTTGTGACTCTAGCAGTTATGTTCCTAGCTGCTAAGGTTGAAACATTGAGTGCAGTTGCTCCGGCCACCGCAAAATTTACTCCATGTGTGAAGTTGCCTTCTTTGTACAGATATGCATCGAGAAAGGGTAGATGCAAAGCGTGGGCTGTAATTACGTATTCGCAATAGAGAGTGAAAAATAGATATTAGAAACAAAAAAAATAAAAAATCTTTGATATTATAGACGTGTGTGTGCGTGTGTATGTAATCAGGCATATGAGACTATAAATTAATAACGAACCATTTACATAATATTATCTATATATTACTTAACTTTTCGAAGTAAAGCAATTTCATTAAGCATTAGGTTCAATAAATGTTTTGAATTTTACCATAAATTATAAAGGTGGTTGACCATATTATATTATATGGTGTGCTCTAGATAGTCTACCATAATCATATTTCTCTTAAAAAGAAATTTTATACCACATAAATAGTGTATTTGTTTCTGTTTGATTGTAATACCAGGGCACATCATAATAAAGTCTTCATTTTACTATTTAGTATTGCATTTTATTATTATTATTTTTTACCTTGATGTCGTAGACGATCTATATTTAAAATTTATGAAATGGAATACAATTAATACCAATAATGATTTATCAAAAATAACAAATGCCAGTGTACACCAAACATACACCAATACATTATGATATTTTCTATCCAATATTTACACTAATAAAATGTACTCCAAAAATACACCAATATATTGTGATTGGTTGATTTAAATTTTTAGTTTTAAAACTCCGCTATTTTCATGGTACTATCTTCAATCTGATGGTGTCAGTATGTAAATGTCAATTTGATTTCTATTTTATAAGTGTATTTAGAATGATTGAAGTGTAATCCGTCTAATTTCATTTGTTTATTAGGCGTGACCTAGCTTGTTTGCTTTGTATGAAAGTGAACTATTTTATTCCATAAATGATGAGTCCTATATACATGCAAGGTAAGATGTCCAATTCACTCAATATTCAAGCGTCCTGCTCTTGTAATTAAAGTGTACGTTGTGTCTAAATTTAAGATTGATTTTCCTTTTTAGTTGTGTTTTTCAATTTTTTAAGGCCATCTTAAACTTTTTACGATAAAAATTGTGAGCTAATGCTTCACTTCAACGTAACTTTTCCCAGATATAAAGACGTATCATCTACTTTAAATATTTTCAATCTCAGATCAAATGGTTCAATACATTTATGAGAGGGCATAACATCTTACATGTGTTTTTTTTTCTTTTGAAGTCCATCTCAAATATTTAGGGGAAAAAAACTACCTCCTTTTAAGAAAACACTTGGGTGATTCAACTCTAACTCCCTTGAATTACAGTGTTGAGTTTGAATCTTGTCATTCATCACTAGCTTCCTTTTAAGTAAACTACTCAATTTGAATCTTATAAATAAAGAAAAATCTATAATTAATACGAAAATTTTATCTCTATAGACTAACAGTAACTCAACTCTAATGTACAGACAATCAAAGATGCAAATAACGGGAAAAAACTAAAATATAAAAGCTTTTACTAGTTAAAGAGAAACATATGCATGATAATATTTCTTCTCTCATTTCGTTACTGACTTAAAATTCAGTTGAATCAAATAAAAATCGTCAAAAAATTAGAAGTTTGGATATTAGTTACCGAGAAAATCGATCATGAGACGGCCATCGGAACAACGACCACTAGAATGGTGGAAGAAAGTACGGCCATAAGGAGGCCTGCCACACCCGTAATGTGCTCGCCGGGAATTTCATGTATGTCGTTGCCGGTGTCGGCAATGGAATCCCCAAACTGGTAGATGGCTTCGAAAGGTGGTGTTTTTGAGAAGGCACCGGAGAAGAAGAGAGGAGAGAGGACGGAAAGGAAAAAGAGGACCTCCATCGACCAAAAAGACCTACGGCCGGACCTGAGCATGTTATATATGTCACGTATGCTATAATGTGGGGTACATTTATTTATTTATAGAGGGATAAAAAGTTAAATGTACATAGTTGTCATCAATCATCATTTGCTTTTGGAATATGATTGATCGTGATTATATTTCTTTTGCTTCATATATACTTGAAAGTTGAAAGTGTCCGTTTTTAATTTATTTGGGAACATAATAAATAAGCCAAAAGTGACAATAAATAAGCAATGAGATAATAGTGACACGGGTATGCGTAACCTCTTCACCAACAAGCGGATAATATTATGGACGAGTTATGTAACTTTTATATATATGGATCAACAGTGGCTCGAGTTCAAGATAAAAAAGAATAAAGAAAATTTTTTCTAAAAAACATATTTTTTTGGAGGTAGTTTGATAGTCAGTTTAAGAAATTGAACGAATATCAGTTGTCCACAAGAGATAAAATCATATAGTTCTCCTAATATAAGTTTTGTTTATTTATGGGACTTGAACCATAAACATTACTTATGGGAACAATATTGTTGAACCGATTTGTGTTAGTTATAATATTACATTTTATATAAATTAGGTCTTAATTCAACCGAGTAATGCATATAAATTTATGTGTTCCATCCCAAAATTAATTAGCAACAGGAGGAGTAATTAATAAGCTTATATAAATATTAAGGTTATTTATTTTATCAATGTGAGACAATACTCATTTTCATATTCTTCACCGTTAACTTATTGAATTAGAGGCTTTATGTGGTTTTTACAAGTTTCAGCCTTTTACTTTATTATCTTTAGCTACGACTCTTTATTACTTTGTTGATATAAGCTTGTAGCTGATGTTTTATTGCTTCTTCCAATAGCTTTCTTTGTACTTTTTTTAAATAAAAAAAAATTGAACTTTAGGCTTTTGCTAAAATCTAAATGAATACCATAAAAAAATCTAAATGAATTAAAAAAGAAGAAATGAAGATAATAACAATATTAATGTAAAAAATATAGCGTAAGACATCAGTTCCATTATATTCATGCATTCGCTTTTTTAAAAAATTCAACATTCGGAAGGATATCAATTCTATTAGGAACTGCACATAGGATTTAGGCCCATCAAATATTAGTGTTCGAGTAAGATAATGTCTTAACTAGCGTTTGTACTACCTTATAATGTTTTAAGTAATGTTTTTGAAAAATTAAGAATATTATATGAATTCTTCATACATTCAGATCCCACAACTTTTATTTGTATAGTGATTGATATAATTCTTCTTTATTTTGGTGAGTAAACATCTCCGGTCTCCCCAATGGTTTATATAAACTCATACTATTGGAATCAAAATTATCTCATTATTCTTGCTTGCATCATTTAGTTTAACTGATAAAGTCTTTAGAAGTTCAAGTCTAGATCAACCTTTATGCATCTCTTTTACCCTAAAAAGAAAATAAGTCGTGACCAGAACCAAAACTTACTAGCAATAGAAGGAATAGTAACCGTCTCAATACCCACTTGTTTCATCTGTGATTCCACCCATTCCAACTTTTTATAAAGAGGTTGTTTTTTTAGGGTGATGATATGTGTCTTGTATGAACACACTTTTAAAATGTCTTGTATTGAACTATATTAATATATTTTATAATTTGAAATCACTATTTTTTTAATAATTATGATTAATTATAAAGGTAAAACTTTAATATCATTAGTTATACCAACAAGTATCAAATGACACCCTAATTGGATCAACCTTATTTAGAAAGTGTGTCATACATATAATTTTGTAAATAAGAAAAATGATGGATAAAATGACGAATTTACATAATTTGTAAATTATAATATAATTATGTTATTCAATCATACCATTTTTTTTAATTTATTATATGATATAATAATTTTTAAGTCGAGAGAAGACATTTAAGGTATGTCTTATACAAGACACGTATCATTTTATTTTTTAATGAAAAAAGAGGTAGTGTTTTTGTAGAGCAATTTCCTTTTTTCGGATAATTTGTTGATAAATAAATCTCATACATGTTAGGCAAGAGAAACACCAATACGAAGTCAATATAACCCATAAGTAAATAAAATGAAACATGAGTCATGTGAACTTGACAAAGTGATCGATCTCGCACTTGCCCATTGAGTAGTGTCCTGGGAACTACAAGAAAGCAGGGAGAAACAACATTCTAGTCCAGCTCCTAAGCATCAGTGCAAATTATAAACCTGTGCAATACTTGTCACTGTTGAAGACTAATTGACTAAAACCTCGAGATACCACAAATCATGCTATTTTAAAACTATTTAATACAAATACTCTGATTCTTAATCCAGTGCGTTTGTAATCTTGCTGTTGTTAGTAGTGAGAGAGTTTGGTAATGACTGTCAGTTACTGCACTACTTGCAGTAAAAAGCCATTTCCATGTTGGATCTGGTTTGTCATCTCTTTCATGAGTTGCGTACGTATTAGAAAGGAATGAAAACAAGAAGTTGTATAGGGTGTTTCTGATTCGGTATAGCAAGGCACAGGTTGTACAGCAAAAATGTTCAACTGGGGCAGGCCGATTCAATATGGGTTGGGTATATTCAGGTTCGGGTACAATTCGTGTTAAGTATATTTCATGTTTGAATAAAATATGGACGGTCGTTAGACCTGTCAATTCGGGCGGACGGGTTAAATACATGTCGGGTGTATTCGGGTTCGTGTAAAATACATGTCGATGTATTTCGGGTTCGGTTATCGAGTTATACGAATTTTGGGTCGATGTTCGGTCTAAATATTACGTCATTTTTACCCTTATTTGTCTATTTTTTGTCTCGTAAAATAATATTTTTAATAATTTTTATTTGTTTTGTTTGATTTTGTAGGTAATAAATTAGGTTTAGTGGATCCCATAATTTGAGCTCGAAATAAATGAAAAATACAGATTGAGATACTAAGTTGAGCAAATCGGGTTAAGCAAATGCAGAAATACGAGACCCAAAACCCATAATCCATTAGCATGCATGGCAAAGAGGAAAAAAAAAAAGAAAAGAAGAAACAAGAATCTGGTGATGACATCAGCATGATGTCATCATCAGATTCTCACAGGATTGCAAAGAAAATCAACGGCATGTGATTTGTGTATAAAAGGGAAGTTGAGGTTTTGGAGGCTGCAAGTTTTCTTCCGCGGCTGGAGTTCGGCTGGAGGAGCTCTGGTTTTCGCCGGAGCATGAGTTTAGATTTTAGTATTAGGTTAATTTTAGTTTCATTAATTAATTTTTCTCTTGTAAATATTGAGATTCAATTTGTTTTAGTTTTAATTATTAGTTCAGAAAGTTCAATTCCCGACAGTTTTCGATCTCGGTTCGATTCGTTTACAGTAACTTGTTGCCTTTTGTCTCTCCTTTGTTTCTAATTTGTTTAATTTAGTTTAAATGTTTGATTTTTATTATATTTTGATATTAGTAATAGTTATATTAATTGTTTAATTTTATGTTTAAGTTTAATTTGTTAGTTTATGTCGTTGTTTGAGTCAATCTTTATTAATGTAGTTGTTAGATTAATCGTATTTCATGTTAATTAGTTGTTAGTTTGAGTCACTTTGGTTGTGATTAGCCTCCTTGATGGCTAATTAATTTCATTTAGGCCTTTATTTACCTAGTTTATACTAGTATTTTGGGAATGTTTCTTATACTTACCACATAGGTTCGATGAGATGCCCGAAAGTGTATTTTCATCTTGATTTTTAGGCGGTTGGTCTATCATTGAAAGGTGGAGTCAATTTGCTAGTGTGGGTAAAGAGAATAGTTGGGATTTTGGCATGAAAATAGCCCGAATTCTAACTAGGTCCGAGGTTGATATTTTTGTAGTTTAGTTGGGCTAACCCCAAGAAAGTAGATGATTAGAATAATTAAACTAGCTCATGACCCTCGAAAGGGTGGCTTGAGTAGACTTTGATGGTGTAACTGACCACTCCTAAATACTTATATAAACTTGGGTAGGTTTAGGCTTGACTTAATTAATTAGTTTATTAAGTGGTAAAATCACAACTCGAGTATTTTATTTTTATTAGTTTAATCACCATATCTATCTCATCTCGTGTTGATTCGCCTAAATAGAAAATTTAAGTTAGCTTTGATATTTGAAACACAACTCTCTATGGACACGACCCGTGCTTGCCGGCTAGCTACAACTACGCCGTGCACTTGCGGTAATAAATTTTAGAACTTAATTCTTCCTAACAATCGACCCAACGGGTTGAGACTTTTTTATCAGTTATTTTTCTTTTTTTTTATTATAAAAATTCATCATATTTTTGCTTAAAATTGCCAATAGTCCTACGAAAAAGTATAGTATTTGTATTTTCTAAAAAGAATATTAAACAATATTCAAAATTTTCATTATGATATGTGAAGACCCCATTGAGTCGAGCGGCTTGACTGCTTGACCCGTTTAAATAGGGCCAATGAAAGTTAAGTCAATAATGGGTTGAATAATAAGGATTTGTTCTATTAATGATTCGTTTAAGGTTCCGATATTTATTTCACATCTTCTATTATACTAAGGAGGTTTATATGCATATTTACTACATTTTAAAACACATCCGGAAAAGGGTTGACTTGGCACTTGGGTAGGCATAACCGACCCATTTTATTCACTAGCAAAAATTTAACGTTGTTTTAACCCAAACCATTGCCCATCGGGAGCTATGTTTCAGGTACAGGTAAAACAGTTTCAAATAAATAAGAATTAGAGATTTACAATAAACTAAAATTATTATTTTTAATTATAATATTAAAATTTTAAATCATTATAATAATATTATTTCTACAAAAACAAAAATATATTATTTAAGATGTGACTAGGTATATTGAGTTCACCAAAAATATAACAATATAACTTGTTTACTTTTAGTATTTTTAATATATCACGTCATTTGAATCAAGATATATTTTTATTAAAATTAACTATGCATAATTTTTGTATATAATGTGTTTTTTTATGAGGAAGAAGTTGAGAAATGAAATAGTATTAATGTTCGTTTGTAAATGATTACAATATAATATGTATTATATCTCCAAATAATGTTATATGATAAATAACCATTATTAAAAGAGTGATAAAGTGAAAAGAAAATCATATAATGTACATAAAACATTCAATCAATAAAACACGAAACTAAAATTGTTATTTTTATTGTATTGACCAATGGGTCGAACGGGTTCGGGTCGGATTTGACCCGCTAATTTGCGGGTTTTCAGGTTCGGGTCAAGAAAATCATGTTCAAAATCCAAAAATTCAGGCGGTTTTGGGTCGGGTCAATTTTGCCGAGTCTAGCGGTCGTATATCGGGTTACACGGGTTTCGAGTCGAATCAATGAGTTGAGAGTGCCTTTTTATCAATTATTTTTCTTTTTTTAATGAGAACATTTTTAATAGAGAGTTTCATCGGAATCCTAATACTTTCGCTCAAAATGATGTTGAGAAAATACCGCAAGTGCACGGTGTAGCTATAGTTAGCTACCGGCAAGTACGGGTCATGTCCTCTAGGAACTCGCTTTCAAGTATTAAAATCTACCTAAAAATTCTAATCTAGGTGAAACTCAATTCGACAGAGATTTGTTTGGTAACTGGATTCGACTTATAACGAAATAAATATAAGAAATCGATGGATAAAAACCTTAGATTGGGATTAATCACACTATTATGCTTAAAATCAAAACCAAATACCACTTGAGATTTGCCTATGCTAGCAGTTTAGAAGGGGAAATGCCAATTAAACCTATCTTCGCCTACTTTCGATGGTCAAAGACTAATCTTGCTTAATCTAATTGTCTATTTTTATGGGATTAATAAATAACAAAATCACAACAAATGCATCTCACAACCCCGATTGAAATCCTTAATGATCTTCATATGAAAGTTTTAATCGTTTACAACATCATTCTAGATGAGTTTCCATCTTTCAATGTTCACAAAACCCGCATAAAAATGGATGATTTCCCTTTCAAGGCATTCATCAAAAAGTGACGAGTGAAGTGAATTCCAACCTAACAAGCATAGAACAATCCAATTGGAATTCAATTCATGATTATCAAGATATAATAGGGATCAATCCCAACCTAAGTAGGGAATTTAGCCCCTAAACGTGATACTAAATAACTCACAAAATTCAAAGAAAATAGCCATGAAGAGATAAAGAGAAATTGTGAACCAAAAGCTAAAAAGAGAAATTTCAATTACCGAATAAAAATTGATGCTATTGAATTGTAAATAATCTTCAAGTAGACAATAATCCTGGAAAGTTTTGAGTACTCTCTAAAAGTTGTCTCCTGAAAAACCCAACTAAAATTTAGAATAATGAAAAGATATGTGAAAATACAAATTGGAAACTGAAATATCGCGAAAATCAGTAAGTTGCACGGCCCTGCGGTTCTCGCATGGCCACAATCTCGCTGGGTTGTGCAGGTTTCACATGGGTAGCCGTGCAGAATGCCTAAAGATTCTATCTCCTTTTGCTCCTATGCACGGGTTGTGCAGCTTCCGCACGGTAGGTCATGCACGACTTCAACTTTCGTAGTTTCCTACACGGGCGTGCAGGGTGTGGATGGGTGATCGTGCGGCCTTCCTTGATTTTGAACCCTTGACCTGATGCTCGTACGACTGTGCAACTTCCCACAACTGCCAGTGCAACTAGACTTGATGAGTTTTAGGCCCTTTTTTGTCTCCTCTAGAACTTTCCTCTTTATCGTTTTTCATCAAATTTTCCTCGAATCTCCCTTATTTAAGCCCAAAAATCTGTAATTGAGAGATTTAGGAGTTTAGGTCATATAAAGAGAAAATGAGCATAATCTAACCCAAAACCAAACAAATATTAAAATAATCACGAAATTCGGTGAAATAATGACTAAAAAGCGATTAATACGAGGTTTAACTAATGACATCATAGATTTCATCAATTTTAGAGCATTTGATCCCCTAACACTACTCATAGCAGATACAATGGTATCCTATGATTTAGGCAAGGAGGATAGCAAAATCAAGGCCTTAATCTCATCATCGAAATTAATCTTAAACAAAGCAAGTTTTGAGATTATCATATTAAAATGATTAGTATGATTAGGTACATTGGTCAAATTAGGCATCTTAAGATCAAATAAATAGCACATCAAGTATACCTTGTTCATGATCGAAGGTTTCTCATACATGTTGGACAAAGCTTCAAGTAGCCCCTTCGTCATTTTTTAATCCATGACGTTGAACGCAACATTCTTTGCCAACGTCATACTCGGAGTCCCCAAAGCTTGTCGATTAAGCACTTCCCAATCTTTTTGCTCCATGGATGCCAACTTTTCTCTGAAGGGTTCATACAACTCCTTCTGGTACAAACAAATCTTCTATTTGCATTTTCCTAAACACAAAGTCTTTTCCATTAAACCTCTTAATTTTAGCCTTTCCGCCCTCCATGTTTGATGTGACCTCTTAACCAATCTTAGAGCTCTAATACCAGTTGTTATGATCAGGAGTCATAATCAAATAATCAACAAAGAACAAAGAAAGAAAGAAAAAATTGAGACACAAGATCTTTTATGTGGAAAGCCCAAATAAATCGAAAAAACCATGAATGATTCATTAGATACTTTAGCTTTACAAGAGGATGAAGATATGTTTGAGCATACAGTAATGGAGGTCCTCAAGCCACTTAAATAGCCAAAACCAACATCAATACGCAGCAAAAACGCATAACGAGAACAAGCAAATTGGCAAAATTTGAATCTGCATAGCTGGCACGGGCCATGCCAGCCAAAATGGGTTGCCTAGGCTGCTGGCATGAGCCGTGTACACGGCCAACCTGTGCCGGTTGCTGGAAGTCCTGCTGTGTTTTTCTCGGCCCCGACAACATGAGCACTACATGAAAACGGTTGTGTTAGATGTTGTGCGATGCCGGATGTGACTTTCAAGCCTAAAATACTTACGAAACTCAGGGGCAAAACTAGAAAATTTTATCAAGGGGGCCGAGTGGTAGGTAGAGAATATTACTTATATAAGTTACAAAATAAACTATTATCATATATCAAATATTAGTTACAATTAATTTATCGAGAGTACTATGAAGAAAATTTGTGTAATAAATACATAAGAAATCATCTCTAAAGTCAAAACTTGTTGGCCACTACATTGTAACATTAGACTACATAAAAGTAGATAAAAGAAAATTATCGAGGAGTTCAAAAAATTTCTCTATTAAAAAAGCCATGTTAATGCTTTATGCATAATTAACGAGAAAAATATGACAAAAATAAATAAATAAACAATAATAATAATAATAAATCATAGTGATATATATTGTGTTTTGTGATTTTATGTTCATAAGTTAAACGAACCACCGATTTCACCGAAAAAATTATTGGTTACAAATAAATTAGATTTGTTAATATAATAATAAGTAAATCCAATAACTGCTAAAAGAAATATAATGTTAATGCTAAGCGTACTAGTGTTTCAATTGGAAGCCTCGTTAAGCCAAAAAAATTGTCTTTTTTGGTAATTGCTAATTGAGAATAAAATTCACATTATTTTAAATTAAAGTGTATGGAGAAAGAGTAATATTAATGTTGAGAGACAAATAATAAGATAAAAAAATTTAACAATCTCACAACTATGTATATTACATAATAACTCGTATCATATCTTTGTTTTTCTAATTTGTTCAATATTTATTTTTTTAGGATATATATCACTAAATTTTTCTATTATTTTTTAGGTTAGATTTTTTAGGTTATATATCACTAAAAAAATTATTAAATATTAATTTATTAAATCTAATTTGTTAATCTAATTTGTTAAAACTAATTTTTTAAAATTTAATTTCTGAAATATTTTTAGATATCGCTAAAAAAATTCAAAATCACAACCCTAATACTCCTTGTATTGCTTTTTTAGGATTAGATTAATTACTTATCTCTCATCTGTGCTGATTTGCATACATAGAAAGTTTAAGATAGTTTCGATTTTTGAAACACAACTCTCTATGGACACGAGTTGTACTTGCCGCTAGCTACAACTACGTCGTGCACTTGCAAGTAATAAATTTAAAACTTAATTCTTTCCTAATAATTAATTGTGTCATGAACTATTTAGATTGTTTTAAGTTTAATGCATATTGTTTAGACTCCATCGTATGGTCGTTGAGTTGTATACTCCGAACATGTGACTCGTTGAGTTATATTGTGGTTTTTATGCAGGGTTTTAAGGCTTTAAGCCTAGGGGATAAGCCATATTACAAATGGAACTCTGCCAAAAGTTTAAGAAAATTTTAAACCGAAATGGAAAATCACCTCTGCTACCTTTAAGTCGAAATTAGAAAGCCAAACCGACACCTTAATTAGCCTCACTACAAGAAAAACTGCAATTTCTAACAGTCAAAATTGGTCACAAAATGCCATATTTCGGTCACAAATGGGTTTTGTGACCGCTTTGTGACCGATTTGGGTAGTCCGAAAACCCCTCATCGGAAATGGAATTTGTGACCGATTCGGTCACAAATTCTGACCGAAATTGTAACCGCAATATCAATCATAATTTGTGCCCGACTTTTGTGACCGCTTTGCATTTCACACTGATTTTGCGATCGTTTTGGCGGTGTTAAATTAAGACCACTTTGTGACCGCTTTTGTGAGCGAATATGTTTGTGACTCGATTTTCCGATCGTTATTCTTTGAAAATTTTGTTACCGATTTTGTGACCGTTATATAATTTTGACCGCTTTTGTGACTCGATTTAGTTTTAAAATCATACTACTTTGTGACCGCTTTTGTGACTACATTAGTTTTAACGTTATGCCTATTTATGACTACTTTTGAGATTGATTCTGTTTTATTCTTATACCCTTTTGTGACTGATTTCGTTTTATACTTAACTTTTTGTGACCGTTTTGAGAAAAGTATTCATATTTTGACTGTTTTTGTGAACGCTTTTTTTTCCATAAAAATAATTGAATATAATCATGCGACAAATCTCTGTATTACAAAATCACACTAAATATTTATATATAATTGATATCCATTGTTCATAACAACCAAGCTAGATTTAAACATACAAATATCCAAAACATAGTTTCTCATCATCTTCAATCTACCAACATCTCATACTTACAAAATAGTCCTAAATTAGGGAGGGGAACTACTAGGACTAGGAAAAAAACGCTGAAGTACACTATAAGAGCTTTAGCCAGTGACCACTTTTCAACACATACAAATGAAGAATCATCTCCTCCACAAAAGGAGGATTTTCAACTTGCCTCAATAGTTGCCAAGGGCCGCAAAACATAAAATCAGCTTTCGTCCAAACTTCCAATATCAAGTAGCCACAACAGATGATCAGGTATTACAACAAGTTTCAACTTTCAGCAGCATAACTACGTAGAACACCGTCTCAGCTGAATGCATGGCAAAAAACAGATTCTACAGCTTTTCCAAAGGCAGTAAAGATGATGAATGTCATCTAGAGTTTGGGCTTTGATACCACTTATTCGGAATTATACCCCACTGTTAAACCACTTGTTAGGTGAAACTAGAGCAAATATTGTAGAAGTGGTTTAGAATGATAGAAACAATATCAAGAATTTAATGGATATCGACACACAATAAAGAGACAAAGATTTAACGTGGAAAACCCAAATTGAAAAAACCTATGGGTGACTCAAGCACAAACAAATCCAATATTATGAGAGATACGAGAACGACCTCAAACACAAAGACCTTTCCAAACCCCAAGATATCATAATCTCACACTACTCTACTCAAAATAGCACTACTCAATTGGATGCTCTGCAATTGGCTCTTCTTAATTAGAATCCACTCTAGTTGGAGCTCACCCTTTGATGAGATTTATCATCTTGCTAGGATAGTCATGAGACGCCCCAAGGGCCCCCACCCGACGTTATTCTCTCATCTCCGTTTGTTTGCCCACATTCCCTTTTACACTTTCAATGGTACATAAACCCTCCTTTAAATAGGAAAGAAACACCCTCAGCGTACCTTAACTCCCACAAAAATTACAAAGCCATAAAACTTAGTCATGAATGCTAAAAATAGATGAAATAGACTAAAACAACACGGCAGCCCAAAGGACACCACTGGTATATGGGTCGTGCCAGCTAACATAACCAGACCTTGTTGTCTGGGTCGGGTCGTGTCCTTTGACATGGCCAACTAGTGCTAGTTGTTAGTTTGTTGTTCCATTTTCTCGGCTGACTGACACTGTCCATTTCTTCGCTCTTTATGCCGAATAAAAGTAAAGATAGTCTTGAGCTTGAAATTGATTTTGGATCATCACCTAACATATGTGCTTCTAAGAATTCGAATAAGTTACCTACGGACACATACATGAGAGAGAGAGAGACAGAGACAGAGATAGAGACAGAGAGTGTTTGTTGCCAAGATTCAAACTAATAGATGTTATTGAATTTTATAATGTGGCTTGAAAAAAATTTGCTAAAGGTTGAAGGTTAAAATTTATTTCATGATGATACACTACTAGAGAAATCACCTTTAATTATGATTTCGAAACACATTTTACTACGGTTATCCGGCATCACGTATGTGGCCATAATTGTAATGAGCATCTTTTACAACAGTTCAAAACCATAGTAAAAGAAAACCTATTACTACAGTTCAGTTGTAGAACCGTAGTAATATGTAGCCTATTATACTATTGTTTTAGAGAAAAACCGTAATAATAGGTATCTATTACATAGAGTCTTTCTATTAGAATCGTAATAATAAGCTAAAATCAAAATTTTTTAAAAAATCATTTACTACGAGAAAGAGATGTGGGCCTTTGTGCCTCAATTATATCAACACACACGCAATACAATTCTTATCATTTTCATTTCATATCAACTTGTTCTCAGTGGGGAGAAAAAAGGATAGTGAATGGATGGTGAATAAATGCCCAAGTCCACTTTATGAAAACAGTTGAAAAATTACCAACCATTTTATAGAAAATGGTTGGAAAAATTACCAACCACTTTAAAAACGGTTGGTAAATCCACACGTGGTATGATTGGTAAAATGGTTGGAAATATTTCCAACTGTTTTCTGTTATTGTAAAATCGGTTGGAATTCCGACCGTAATATTACGGTTGGAACTCCAAGCTGTTAATTGTGGTTGGTAAACCGGTCGGTAATTACCAACCGTTTTATGTAAAACGGTCCGTACAAATTTCCGGCCAAGGTTTTTCCACCAATAAAAACGATCGGAAAAACAATTAGATACTTTTTTACCGATCGCTTTACGAATTAAAACGGTCGTTAATTTGATATTTTCTTGTAGTGTCTATTACTAAGATTCTTTCTGCAAGAATCGTAATAATACGCTAGAATCAAATTTAAAAAAAAAATCATTTACTCAGAGAGATATGGGCATCCGTGGCTCAATTATATCAACACACACGCAATACAATTTGAACTTATGTATCATTTTCATTTTATATCAACTTGTTCTCAGTGGGGAGAAAAAGGATAGTGAATGGGAGATGAATAAGTGCCCAAGAACATGAATAAATGCCCAAGAAAATGCATGGAATGGAAATTAATAAACAAAAATAAGAGGAGATGCCATGGACCATGATCATGAAGAATCATGCAAATGGCCAACAAAGGAAGAGATTCCCATAAGAAAAGAGGAAAAGAATTCATGGCCTAGTAAGTGCTCCGATCTTAATTTACAGTCTATAAATACCCAAATTCGAAGACGAAGACGGGACGCAACTCCTCTCCTCTCAATCTTGAGTGACAAGGTCAAGTAATTGTGTCTCAAGGTTTTTCTCTCTCTCTCTCTCTCTCCCCTCTCTCAATCTTGAAAACTAGTTCAAGGTTGTAGATACTTGCAGACTAAGTAAAGACCTTATTTTTTCAAATTAATATTCAACATACATAGAATGATTGAAGAATGACTTCTGATTTGGTAAATGTAGCAAGAGGAGAAAGATGGCTAGCGCTAAGGCATGCGGAAGTGCTCAAGCATACGAGGAGCAACACAAGGCTACGGTGACGCTCCTGTGCAACACGGCAAACCAACTTGTGATCAAGCACTGCCACCAGCACGGGGCATCCACCGGAGGAGTCATTAAGAACCTTGCCAAGGGGGACTGCGTCAAGTTCCTCAGCAAGCACGAGTGGGCTGGCCGCAGCTTGGTCCCTTACCCTCACACCATCACCAGAAACCACTCCGGTAATTTTGTCCACAGCTCTGCCTGTCATGGCCACAATGACGAGGCTGCCGTGGTCTACTCTGATGAGTGCGGCTCTGCTTGGCTCATGGCCTGGTCTGTTAAAGGCCTCTTGGGCTGTGAAAACAAGGTGTACGTGGAAGCTGGGAAACTCGACGACTTTGTCGCGATCAACTGGAAGGACATCAAGGCCAAGCTTGACAATTCTTGCGACACCAGCTACTATATTGACGACACCACTGGATGCGAGATTTTCGGCAAGATTACCGCCGGCAACAAGGCTTCACTTGTTGTTACCTTAAACAGCTACTGAACGTTACCATAGTTAATCACCACAGTGGCCTGACTACTAAATCAAAAGGCTGAAATAATATAACTGTACCAAGTAATCTTCCCCGGTTAATTTGCCGGGACGATTACTAGATAAATAAAAAGGGTGAAATAATGGTTCATTGTCTGATGCATCTTTTTGTTTTGTTCCTGATCATTTCTGATAGTACTAATCTCTTTAGACATGTCAATTTTGGCTAGCGGGTTATGTATGGGTCGGTTGTATTTTGGTTCGAGTGAAATAATGGTTGGGTGTAGTTCAGGTTCGGCTAAAATATGGGCGCTCGTATATCGGGTTATATGACTTTTGAGGCAATCCAACGGGTTGAGGGCGCCTTCTTTTATCAATTATTTTTTTAATTTTAAAAATTCAGCATATTATTACTTAAAATTGTCCATAGTTATAAGAAGAATTATAGTATTTGTATTTTTCAAAGAATATTAAGAAATATTCAAAAGTTTTATGATGTTATTTGTGTGAAAACCCCATTAAGTCGTGCGGCTTGACCGTTTAACCCGTTTAAATAAGGCCAATGGAAAACTAGGTCGATAATGGGTTGAATAATAATGACTTGTTTGGTTAATGATTTGTTTAAGTTTCGATTGTTTTTCATCTCTTCTATTATACTAAGGAGGTTTATATGGATATTTACTCGTATTTTAAAACAAATTGAGAAACGGTTAACCTGGTTAAGCTCAACCAATCTACACTACAACAGATATGAATTTTTATTACGGTCGATTTATGACGGTTAAAAGAAAAACGGTCGCGAAAAATGAGGTAATGACATTTTTTAAAATAAGTGGGATTTTGTTACACCTATGACTATGGTTCTTTCACTAAACCATTGTCATAGGTGAAGCCCTCAACTTTTGACTACGGTTCTATGAAAGAACCGTAATCATAGGTGCTTTTTAATGACGGTTCTTCAATTGAACCGTAATTAAATGTGTGTCCAATTACACCTAAAACGCGAGAACCGCTACTTGTTACAGGCCACACCCAGTTAATCGCTCTCTACTCTCGCTCTTATCCCTCTCCAGCTTGCTCTCATCCACTAACCTTAGATCTAGATCTCGCTCACTCCCTGTCGCCGGTAAGCTCTCGTCTCTCGCCATTGTACCTCTCCTTGCCACTTTCCTCTCTCGCTCACTCTTGCCTCTCGTCTCTTGCCATTATAGCTCTCATCTCTCGTTGTTGTTGTGGTTCTTCCTCTTGCCTCTCGCTCAATCTCGCCCTTGTCGTCATTTTTCCGGTATGAATTTCTATTTCTCTTATTTTTGGCTTTAAGTTATTTGCAAAATTTGGGTTGTTGAATGTTGAATGTATTTGCTGTATTTATTTGAATGTTGAGAATGTGGGTAGTGTTTGAGATTGTTGAAATGTTGAATCATTTATTGAGAATGTGGACAACATTTGTTTAGTTTGTTAAGTTGGAAATTCGTGAAATAATGTTTGAGATTTTGAGAAATAGATTTAGGAGTTCAGGATTTAATTAATTATAAGGAAATAGAATGATAGTTGTTAGCTCTAAATATTACGTTATGTACATCCTTATTTACTTAGTTTTGACTCGTAAAATAATATATATTTTAAAATTTTTATTTATTTTGTTCTTTTGTAAGTTAAGCTGGACCACAGTAAAAATTGAGAATTTGGAATGAAAGGCAAGGAAAGTGGAGAAATTGGATTTTGCACATTTGAAGCCCCAAAAATTCATAATATGTCGTTTGCTGATAAAAAGGAAAAAAAAAAAAGGGACATTATATAAATTTTGAGAGGCTACGTACAGTTGGACAAATAAAGTCAATGGCAAGATTTACCATCGATGCCTACTTTATTTTAAGATCAACGGCCATGATTTTCCTAGCGGCCCATGTGTACCCCATTAGTGGGTTTGGTTAGAAATTTGACCCAGAAAACACCGAGCCTATTAATCATCAATTTTACAATGCCAGCCCATGAAGATCATATCAGCAGCGTGGTTGGGGGCAACGACATGAACGACGAAGGGGCGTCTCTATCGGTCGTGACTCTAGGTTTTCAGCCGTAGCTTGGCCAAATAAATTACGTTAATTTTAGTTTAGGTTTTTAGTTTTTTTTCTTTTTCTAAATTTTATCTTAAATAATTCAGATTAAATTATTCAGTTCCTAATAGTTTTCAATTCAGTTCGTTATTGATAACTTCTCTTATTTTATCTCGTCCCTTCTTTCTAGTTTGTTCAATTTAGTTTAAAGATTCGATTTTTATTTTTTTAATGTTAATAATAGTTATATTAATTGTTTAAATTTATGTTTAAGTTTAATTTATTAGTTTATGTCATTAGTTGAGTCGATCTTTATTCGTTTACTTGTTAAAACTATGTTCCATGTTAATTAGTTGTTAGTTTATGTAGCTTTGGTTGTGATGAGCCTCTTAATGGCTAATTGATCTTGTCTAAACCTTTATTTACCTAATTTATGCTTGTTATTTGAGATTATTTCTCTTACCAGTCACATGTTTGATGGGATGCCCGAAAAGGTCCTTTCATCTTGATTTTAAGGCGGTTGGTCTCATCATCTGAAAGACGATGTAAATTTACTAGTGTGGGTATAGACAATAGTTGAGATTTTGGTATGAAAATAGCTTGAATCCTAACTAAGTTCGTGGTTGTTGGGCTAACCCTACGAAAGTAGGTGATTAGAATAACTAGACTAGCTCATGACCCTGGAAAGTATGACTTGAGCAGGCTTTGATGGTGCAACCGATCACTCTAAATACTTGTATAAACTTGAGTAAGTTTAGGCTTGGCTTAATTAATTAGTTTATTAAGTGGTAAAATCACAACCCGAGTATATTTTTATTACTTTCTAGAATTAATTTAGTTATCATATATCTCATGTCTCCCGATTCTCCTGGATAAGAAGTTTAAGATAACTTCAATATTTGAAACACAACTCTCTATGGACACGACCCGTACTTGCCGGCTAGTTACAACTATACCGTGCATTTACGGTTAATAAATTTTAAGACTTTAATTCTTCCTAACAATAGTCGGACGGTAAATTGAAATAGTGTATCTAAACTTGTTTAGAGTTTAGAGACATAGAAAGATTTTTGGATATAGGGGCATCCCCAAAACTTGTCATAAAGATAAATTTGTACCTAAATTTGTTTGTTTTGATGAGGTGATATTGGGGTGGACTCATTTATCCAATTATTGAAATTTTGTACCCAAATGTGGTTAGGGTTTAGAGAAATAGAAAGATTTGTAGTTAAGGGTTTGGAGAAATAGAAAAATTTGTGATCTAGGGTTTAGGAAAATGGAAATATTTATGGTTTAGGGTTTTAAGGATCAAAATGGAGAAAATTTAATAGAAAATGTAAATAATTGTAAAGGTTTTGGGATATACGATTATCCCCAAAAACTTATCATAAAGATAAAGTTGTTATTAAATTTGTTTATTTTAATGAGGTGATGTTGGGGTGGACTAATTTATCCAATTATCTAAATTTCTGGTTTCACGTTTGGTTGCAAGTTTGTTGTATTATACATGATCGTAAACTAGAATACATGAAGTTTTTTGAAGTTTAGGTAATACATAAGACAATAATGAATATCAACACAAATGCTCGAACCCATTCCTTGTAATTCGCTTTAATGACCCCAAAACATAACTATAGAATCGAAGTTCCCATAACCCTTGTTGTCTTTAACAATGAGGTTGGGTTCACAGTGGTAAGACATAGACTCTATCTACAA
The DNA here is from genome assembly GCA_021018815.1 of Talinum fruticosum. Classification (NCBI taxonomy): domain Eukaryota; kingdom Viridiplantae; phylum Streptophyta; class Magnoliopsida; order Caryophyllales; family Talinaceae; genus Talinum; species Talinum fruticosum. The sequence continues at coordinate 2,714,908 of JAITYX010000076.1, read as the reverse complement.
CGTTGGTTGGTCCACAAAGAAAGGGAAGAGGGGTAAAAGGTTTATTAGAGAAAAAGGTGATACACAATAGGGAATTATTATTAGTTTTGTCATTGTTTATCACATTTTTCTCCGATGAATCTTTTACCCCTCTTCCCTTTCTTTGTGGACCGACCCATGTCGTAGATAGAATTTATGTCTTACCTTATGAACCCAGACCTCATTGTTAAGACAACAAGGATTATGGGAAATGTTCGAGCTTGTACCGAGACATTTTTGTTACTCCTAACACTTGATTTTAACTCTCAATACATTCTAACTTATGATTCTTATACGTCCTTTTTTTAAAAACTTTATTAGGTAATCAATCAAAGGAGCGAAAACTCGGATGCCAATAAGGATTTAAGGAGCCAAACAAAGGCATGGTTTGGGCTTGAGGAAGTAAAGAGAAAAATATGAAGAAGTCCTACATAACATGGCGTGACAATGCCGTAACATAGCATGCTAATGCTGGTTCATGGCATGATAGTGCCAGTTCCTAGCATGATCGTAGCTGGTTGGCACGATCATGCTAGAATGTGCAATGACCGTGCCAAAGTGGATTATTTCTTTCTTTTCTGACAATGAGTTGGCACGACCGTGCCAAGTTAGATCTTGGGCTTTATAAATATGTTGTTTCGACCTCGAAAAGGGAGTTTACCAATTTATATTTTTAGGGTTTTTTAGCAGTTTTCTCTGTAAACTCTCTCTAAATCCTCTTGATATTTTGAGTTCAAATCAATGCAAGTTTAAGATTTTCTATTTTCATTTGATTCCTTTGTAAATTTCCTTTAGTTTGATGTTAATTTCAAGCATTTTACTTCATACACGATTTTGATTCTTGGCAAAATCCAAACCAAAACCCCCATTTAGGTGAGAGAGATGGTAAAAATGATTAAAGACTCACCTTTGATTAGGTTGGAGGCTTTTCCTTACTTTTGTAATCTTAATCACCCCTTAAGTTGCATTAATGCTATTGATTTTTCTCTTTTCCTATTTCTCTTTAGTTTTTCAATATTAGACCCACAAAAATGAGTAGCTTTGAATGGAGAAATTTTCTAGGAATTAGAAATGGAAGTGATGTTGGAAGTGATTGGAATGGGTAACTTTAACCGAATCTCTCTCTTTACATTTTCTTTAGTTGGGGCTATTTAGGATTGTTGCTATTTACTTTTCTAGTTGTGGATATTTAGGATTGTTATTTGCTTTTGAGTAGTTGTGGTTTGGGTGATATTTTGAGGAAGAAATTTGGTTGTTCCGAGCCATGTAGCCTTGATCATCCTTAGGTAATTTAGTGTAGTGTAATTGTTGGTTTTAGCATGAAATGTTTGCTAATTTGGTAGTTTACTTGCTTGCTAGTAGTTTATTTCATTTGTGAATCCCATTCAATCAAAAACATTAGTGGTAGTTACAATCCATCCCTCGAAGACGACATTCTAATCCTCGTAATTACGATCGAACAAATTTTGGCGTTGTTACCGGGGATGGAGGCGTTAATTTTTGATTAAATAGTGTATATAAATCTTTATTTTGCTTTGTTATTGGAAAGGAAAAAAAAGATAAAAACCGAAAATCTAAAAGAAATGGAAAGTTGTTCTTGTGTTGAATGAGTGTGTGGTTTCGGGATTCAAATAGTGGTCGATTAATTAAAAGAAATGAAATAACAAACCCCTATCCCTATTTTTCCAATACATGGATGAAAATGAGCAAGTGAATGAACAGGAGGCTCAACCTCATAGGACTCTAAATGACATTTTTTATCCACCGAGGTCCACTCTTCCTTTTCAATCTCCCGAACCTCCGAGCTAGAACTCAATTTGTTATTTGGCCCCAATACACTCAAATGTTTCCTAGTTTTTTGGGACCGAAGCACCCTATATGTTCTTGAGAGATTTCGAGGAAGTGTGTTAAATAGTGCACTTCAATAATGTGTCAACTAATATAGTAAGGCTAAGACTTATTCCCATCGCCTTGAGAAACATGACAAAGAAGTGGATGTATAGCCTTCCCGCTAGCTCCATTGCTATATGGGACAAATTTGTGTGGGTGTTTCTTCAAAAGTATTTTCCAAATGGCAAAACTGTTCAGTTTGGGAATGAGATTAACCATTTCATGCAACAAGAGAAAGAATCTTTTTGGAAATACTTTGAGAGGTTTAATGACCTTTTGTCCCAATGCCCTCATCATGGTCTTAATTTGTCACATTTATGTCAAATTATGTATGAAGGTCTTGACCAACAAACCCAAACCATGATCGAATGTACGTGTCAAGGGGGTTTTCTTAACATGACCGACGAGGAGGCATGGGGTTTTTAGGATATTGCCGCAAAAACAATGCATTGGGAAACCATAAGGTATGAAAGCTTTAGTGCGAGAATCATTAGTGGTTAAAAGGGAGGGATGCATATGGTGAATGACACGAGTTATTTTGACTCAAAGGTCACCGCCTTGGAAAACATGATTAAAGTGCTTGCTCTTGCACAAGGTCAAGCCCCAATCTCACAACCTCCTTTAGCTACTAGTTCCCAATGTCAAGCAAGTGATCATTCTTTGAGTGTTTGTCCTCATTTCGCTCAACAGTTGGCTACTAGCCATGAGCATGTCAATGCAGCTTTTCAAAGGCCCAAGTTTGATCCTTATTCCAATACTTACAATCCGAGAAGGGCTAAGCACCCAAATTTTTCATGGACGAGGTCCAATGCTTCAATGCCTAACAATCAAGAAGGTTTCCGAGGAAACTCTTTGTTAGGACGAATTATGTTCTAAATTTATTACCGCAAGTGGAGGACGTAGTTGTAGCTAGCCGGCAAGCATGGGTCGTGTCCACAGGGAGTTCTATTTCAAATATCAAAGCTACCTTAAACTTTCTATCTAGACGAATCAAGAGCGAGATGAGATATATATGATGATTAAACTAACCTAAAAAGTAATAAAAATATACTTGGGTTGTGATTTTACCACTTAATAAATTAATTAATCAAGACAAGCCTAAACTTACCAAGCCTATGAAAGTATTTAGGAGTGGTCGGTTGAACCATCAAAGACCACTCAAGCCACACTTTGGAGGGTCATGAGCTAATCTTATCGTTCTAACCACCTACTATTGTGGGGTTACCCCAACTAGACTAAAGAATAGCAACCTATAGACCTAACTAGGATTTGGGCTATTTTCATGCCAAAATCCCGACTATTCTCTATACCCATGCTAGCAAATTAGATCCTCCTTTCGGTGATGGACCAACTGCCTAAAAAGTAAGATGAAAAACCCTTTCAGGCATTCCATCGAACATGTGGTGGGTGTGAGAAATAATCTCAAATAACAAGCATAAACTAGGTGGGTTAAGGCCTAAATGAGATTAATTAGCCATTAGGGAGGCTAATCACAACCAAAGCTACCAACTTTAACAACTAATCGATATAAAAGCATGAAATAAACATAAAAAGTACACTAAAGAACAAAGTAGCACAAACCGACATGAGCAAGAACATAAACTAATTGATTAAACTCAAACGTGAAAATAAACAATTAATCTAATTATAATCAACATCTAAACTATGAAAAAATCAAATCTTTAAAGTAAATTGAACAACCAAAAACTTGAAGTCAAGAGGAAAAGAGAAAAAGAAAACTTATGCTTGAATTGAAATTAAAGGCTTGAATCAAAAATCTTGTACACAATTCTACACTAATCTTTCCCCTAATAGGGTTTTATTTTGGCTAAGAACCCTAGGAGGTCCCCTAAAATCCCTAAAAACCGAACCCCCAAAATCAAAGTCAAAGTTTCCTTTTTATAGCCTGTAAAAACCGAGTAGAAAATGAAACTAGGTCGTCGCACGGCCGTGCAACTTCTACACGGTACTGTGCAAGTTTCGGTTAGGTCGCATAGTCGTACAAGTTCTCGCATCTGGTACCCATGCAGCCTTCTGCACAATCGTGCAGAAGTTGCACAGCTACTGTGCAGAAGTTGCACAGCTACCTGTGCACACTATTATCTTCTTCGTTTTGTTTCCTTTCCGGCTCAAACTTTTTCCAATTGCCTCAATTCCAACTTATTACCTACAAAAGTAAATAAACCAAGTAAAAATCCTCGAAATATATTATTTTACAAGCCAAAAACTAAGTGAATAAGGGTATAAATAACATAATATTTAGACCGAACAAATACACTCACACCTAGCTTTTGCTCGTCCTCGAGCAAAACAAAAATAAATAAAACCTTGAAAAAGTAGATCTTGTGAGGGTTTGTAGTAGATATACCCACAAAATCTTGAAAAAGAAAAAGAAAAGAGAAAGAGAAAATATAAAATCTTTTTGGTTTTTCGAAAATTTTTACAAACATATACAAAGTGTGAAGGAATTGTACACATTCTAATAAACGATATCACCATGTTACATTGGATATTAACATGCGTATAAAGACAATGCACACATCAAGACACTTGATCCTCCATTAATGACATCCACATACCAATTTTTCACCCTAAACAGTAAATAATGAGTAAGTTAGATTAGGAGAAGCTCACTTTAGGGTAAAGTAGATCACTATTACTCCTGTGTTTAGAAAATATAATGAGGGTTCACTCAAAACTCATTCCAATAGTGCACCTTACCATAGGCTTGGTCACATTCTCAATTCTCCACCACTATATAGGTAAAATGCAAATGCGATCAAGAGGACTTTTTAAGGGTTGTAATGGGATTAAGGTTCATGGGCAATAAGGAAAATTAATTTGGGAAATGTAGCGTTAAATAGCCAAGACTTAATGACTAAGGAGCAAAAAAACACTTCCAAATATGACTTAAAACTTTTCTCCCAATTTACCTTTTTAATTACAAACAAACCTGAGAGAACCTAAGGAATGAGTTTTTTTTTTTAACTTTCCTCATGCCAATCAATTATTCTTTTTTTTTTTTGATTTTTCTCTTTTTTATTTTTTTATCATTTTTTTGAACAAATACTATTGGCATGAAAATCATGAAGATAACTCAATTCCAAAGGCTCTAATAAGGGTCTCATCATTTTTTTCTTCTTTAACACAAATCCCAATTTCAAACTACAAAATCAAATAAAACACCATCTCTATACAACTCAAAATTGTCCAACTTAAGAAGTGTTGCTCCCTAACCTTGGCAATAGGATTGAAAAATGTGTTTAGGCCAACGGTAAAGCAGAAATAGGTGCAACAAAAAAACAGATTAAAGCTCAAAGGACTAACAAAAAGGATAAATATAGTAGGGTGGCTTTTTGGCTCATTTAGTTTAAAAACCAATGAATTTCTCTATCATATTACATAATGCATATGCAAAATGTGGTCTCAAAGGGAGACAGAAGAAATTCTAGAGGAAATACACCAAGGAAGAGTCATACATGAAATCAAAATATGAGACTAAAATTGATGAATTAGTCTATAAAGCTCAAACTCTCACAAGTTCCTCTACCAAAGTTAAACTAGCTCAAAAATTGAATCTTGGGATTCAAATGGGACATAGAATGAAACATTTTGGATTAAAGCCTATTATGTACATCATAACTCTATACAAACTAATAGCCAAGTAACAAGGAGTCAAAGCTAATTAAAATGCCACAAACTCCCCAAAAAAAAATTTTAAAATCAAAAATCTTTTTGTTATTTTTGAAAAAATTTCTCCCTTTTTTTTCTTTTTCAAAATATTAAATCATGACTTCTCCTCCCCCACACCTAGATCTCACAATATCTTCATTAGGAGCCACACCAACAAAAGAGACTCAATTATATGCAAAGACACTACCAAAAATAAAAGGCAAAAACAAAACATGAATATATACATGTGGGTGATTATGGTCATGATAGCTCAACAATATCCAAGATTTATCCTCAAAATGATCACCCCACAAAAGCACAATCCTAAATATCCATCACTAAAAGCAAAGAGAGAAAAAAAACCATGAATATCCATAACTAAAAAAACAAAGAAAGAAAGAAAAAAATATAAGAAAAAGAGAAAGATAGGGAATGAGTATACCAGGTTAGGTGTTGGGTGCACCTAAACTAATGCTTCCTAAGATAGTACTAAGAAGGCTTGAGGAGCATCAACCACTTATCCTCATCTCAAGATCAAGTTCCAACTCGGATGGTGTCGAGCTCTAAGGAGCTTATTAAATACCTTAGCACAAAACTGATATGAATGTAAATAAGAGTGAAGACTCAAACTGCTTTTATATTGTTTTCTAAGTCACACCATAGACTCGGACTCATACGAGTTACTTCCGAGTTCCCTCAAGGATTCAGATCTATATTGAGTCTATCTCGTGCTAAAGTTTTGATTTCAAGTCATTCCTCGCATCTTAGAGTATTTGCTAAGTTGAAAGATCACTTATTCTATGCATTCCGATATTACTTATGCATATCTTCGATTGACTCAGATTATGTCATTGAGATTCCGAGTCACAGTCTTCACTCGCACCTGGAATATTTCTTTTCGTCTCGACCCGGATAATCATTGCTTGAATATTTTATTATCTCGTGTCTAACATTGGACTAAAGTATTTTATACTTTGAGAACCACAAATTGATCTCGCTTTTGTAGACCACTTGTTCGAAGCAATCATGGCTCTTAAGCCGCAAAAGCAACCCGCTTCGGATGTCTAAATCGCCGACCAAAAGGAGCCTTTCTCTCTCTTCTAAGTCAAAGACCCATACACTGCGTCGAAGCCATGTCGCTACCATTGGAAATCTGAAGACACCATACTCAACGACAGCTTGCACCATACTTCTCGGATTACACAAATGGTTTTGGGACTTCCAAGAAGAACGAAGACCGTTACTTCAACGTTTATACTTCAACGGGCATTTTCCGAAAGACTCGTAAAATCACTCAAAACGGTCACAACGGGTCTTCTACTAAGAAGATAGACCTAACGGCTACTTTACCTAGTTATCTATAAAAAGAAGCCGTAGTACAAGACTTGAAGACAAGAGAGAACCGTACATATTGTCAATACACGAACTTGTGCAAAGCATTCTTGTAACCATTCTTAGTCTTCAAACTTACAACTCCTACTCGTAATTCCGTATATTCCGAGTTGTAAGAGCTTGTAGTTAGATACAAACAAAAACTCATCTTACTTTCCGAGTAAGGGTCCCTTGACTAAGTCTGTAAGGGTTAACTCAGCTTAGTTGTCCCTAGTCTGTAAAGGGTATCTCGGTTAGGAAGTACTAGATTAGATAAGGGAACTTCGAGTCTAGGAAAAACTTGTAAGAGTTGTCTAAGGGAGCAGCTCGGGTTCGTCAAGGTCACGGTATTTTGTGGACTCAAAATAGTGGATTTGACTTCGTGCTTGGATTAGCACGATCCGTGGTTTTCTACCCCGGGAGGGTTTCCACGTAAATCTCTAAGTGTGCACTTTTTGAGTTCATTCTAGACTCGGACTTTCTTAAGCTATATTACGAGTGACCACTATCCGAGTCCCAAAACAGACTCGGAATTCGCTTCGCTTCTTTTCGAGCCAAATTGCTTAATTTTCTAAGAAATTCTTCATCACCCTATTCACCCCCTCTAGGGTGACTTTACCTCTCCACGAGCAAACTTTCAATTGGTATCGAGCCTAGCCTTTCCGAAAGGATTTAACAATCCGAAGGTATAAAGATCATATGGCTCAACATAATGGAGAGTTCGATGAAGGAAGATATTCCAACCGACCACCAAAGTTCAAAGGATCAAACTTCGTACATTGGAAGAAACTCATAGAGTGTTTCATTCTCGACCATGATGAAGATGTCCGGGATATCATACAACAAGGAAACTACACTCCTATGAAGACAGAAGGACTCGGGCTCGTTCCTAAGACAAAGGCCAAGTTCACACCAGGAGAAGCGAGAGAAGTTCGAAAGAACTTCAAAGCAATGAACATCCTTATGTTCGCCATAAGATCGGAGGAATATAATCGAGTGTCCGCTCGTGACTCGCCAAGGAGGTGTGGGATACTTTAGTCAACACCTACGAAGGTACAAGTCGGGTAAGACAGGCGAAGATAAGTCGATATCTTCATAAATATGAGCTTTTTAAAATGGAGCCAGAGGAGAACATTACTCGGATGTTCATTCGCTTCACCGAGATTACCAATAATCTCAAATCTCCGGGAAAGAAGATTTCCCATGAAGAAATGTGCCGCAAAATTCTCGAAGCCTACCCAAAAGGAGATGGGGTCCAAAAGTGACTGCCATAGAGGAGGCTCGGAATCTAGCATAGCTGAAGCCGGACGAGCTGATCGGGAAACTTCTCACTCACGAAATTCACCTAGAAGAGGAGGATGCTAAGGGTAGTACAAAAAGGAACATTGCACTCGAAGGCCTCGGACACCCGAGAAGAAAATCCGAGTTCCTCCGACTCGAAGAAGATCCCATGGCACCGATCGCAAGAGGCTTCAAGAAAATGTTGAAACACAAAAGATGGGATAAGAAGTCAAAGGAAGATTTCTACAAACGAGATAAGAAGGACCGGAAAGGTAAGTATTCTTCCCCTTCTAAACTTTCTCTAACTAAGAATTCTGGTTGTTTCGAATGTGGCAGCAAAGACCACATAGTCAAAGACTGTCCCAAGAGAAAAGTGGACAGAAAGAAGAAGAAAGCCATGTTGGGCACATGGAGTGATGAGGACTCATCCGAAGACGAGGACTCGGACGACTCAAAATGTCCGATGGCACTCACCGACTTAGAAGCGGTGTCGACTCGACAATGAGGAAACAAATCCTCGGAGGTAACTCGTAAAAGAACAAAAGGACATTAGTACCTGGACAGCGGGTGTTCACGACACATGTCAGGTGACCAAGGACTCTTTTCCGAGCTAGAGTCATACAAAGGAGGAAAAGTGACCTTTGGGGATGACAGCAAAGGCAAGATAGTTGGTATTGGCAAGATTGGAAATGAAAGCAATCTGGTTAGCCCAGTCTACCTTGTCAAAGGGCTAAAATACAATCCGCTTAGCATCTCCCGACTATGCGACAAAGGTCGGAGGTAAGATTCACTCAATCCAAGTGCTACATCTCGGATGAGACCACCAAAGAGGTAAAGCTTTCAGGTAAGAGATTAGGTAACACTTATATCATTCCCCTTTCGACCCAAGCCGTAACTTGTCATGCCTGAAAGCATCTCTCAATGATGAGTCTTGGGAATGGCATCGAAGATTAGGTCATATAAGCATGCATACCATTAAAAAGCTATCGGATCATGGCCTAGTCGTGGATTGCCAGATTGTGCTTTCACTAAAGACAAAGTTTGTGAAGCATGTACAAGGGGCAAACAGGTCAGATCTTCATTTAAGTCTCTCAAGATCTGTTTCCACATCAAAGGTGCTTGAACTACTACATATGGATCTATGTGGTGAAATCCGAGTGAAGAGCCTCGGGGTAAATCCTACATTCTTGTCATTATTGATGACTTTTCAAGATTTACCTCAAGCATAAAAATGAAGCATTCAAGGAGTTCAAGAAACTCTATAGAAAGATTCAAGTCGAGTCTCGGACTCGGATTCAAAGGATTCGAACCGACCATGGAAGGGAGTTCGACTACTCGGAATTCTCGGAGTTCCGCGATCGGAATGGAATCTCTCACAACTCCTCAAGCACCAAGAACTCCTCAACGTAACGGGGTTGTAGAAAGAAAGAACTATGATGATCGAACATGATCCGCCCTACTATTTCGGGCCGAGGCAATCAACACCGCAAACTATACGCTGAATAGATGCCTCATCGGACCAATTCTAAAGAAAACACCCTACGAGCTCTACAAAGGGAAGAAGCCAAACATCTCATACTTTAAGCCCTTTGGATGCAAATGTTTTGTTCACAATAATGGTAAGGATCACTCGACCAAGTTTGATGCTAGGTCGGATGAAGGTATTTTTCCGGGTTACTCTTCACATAGTAAAGCTTATCATATCTTTAACAAAAGAACTAACAAAGTGGAAGAAAGTATCCACGTTATTTTTGATGAGCTTGAACAGGAAAAGCCTAGTGAGTCTTCATACTCGGATCCGAAGCTCAGCAGAGAAGAAGATGAAACCGAGCTCGTAAAGACTCAAAATCAGCCGACTCGGAACATTGAAACTCGGATCGAAGTAGCTCAAGAGGCAACTCGTAACACTCGAAGGTGAAACCGAGGATGGAGCAAACTCCACGAGATCAGCCAATTCAACCTACAAATTTGGTGAATCGGAGGACAGGTAACGCTTTCAAGTTTTCTTCTAGTCATCCACTAGAGAATATACTATCCGACATCAACAGTGGGGTAAGAACTCGTTCCTCTCTTCAAAATCTGTGCGCATTCACTACATTCATCTCATTAACGGAACCCAAAAATGCACTAGAGGCCCTAAATGAACCTGAATGGGTAGAGGCCATGCAAGAAGAGCTTAATCAATTCGAAAGAAACCAAGTCTCGGACCTCGACCAAACGACCATCTGACCACCCAGTCATAGGAACCAAATGGGTTTTCAAAAACAAATTGGATGAAGGTGGGGTAGTAGTCGAGAATAAGGCTAGACTTGTGGCTCAGGGATACAATCAAGAAGAAGGGATTGATTGTGGGGAAACCTTTGCACCCGTTGCCCGAATTGAAGCCATTAGAATTCTGTTGGCATCTCGCATCTAGCATGAACATCAAGCTATATCGGATGGATGTTAAGTATGCATTTCTCAATGGTTTTATTGAAGAAGAAGTCTATGTCGAACAACCTCCCGGGTTTGAAAACTCGGAATTTCCAAATCATGTTTTCAAACTTCAAAAAGCTCTATATGGTCTTAAACAAGCCCCCGGAGCTTGGTATGAAAGATCGAGCAGTTTCTTAGTTCAAAATGATTTTAAAAGAGGTCAGATAGACAAGACTCTCTTCATCAAAACCAAGGAAAAAGATTTTCTCATTGTTCAAATTTATGTTGATGATATTATTTTTGGAGCAACTAATGAAAATCAGTGCCGAGAATTCTCTCGAGTTAATGAGTCAGGAGTTCCAAATGAGCATGATGGGAGAACTCAAATTCTTCCTTGGGTTACACATCAAACAAAATAAAGCTGGAATCTTTGTTCATCAATCAAAGTATACCAAGAAACTGCTGAAGAAGTACAAACTCCAAGATGCAAAACACGCATCTACACCAATAAGCAAGCAGACAAAGCTTGACTCGGACGAGAAAGATAAAGCAATACATCAAAAACTTTATCGAGGTATGATTGGATCTTTGCTCTAACTCACTTCAAGCAGGCCGGATATCATGTTTAGTGTTTGTTTATGTGCACGATTTCAAGCTAACCCTAAAGAATCACATCTCACTCGCGGTGAAGAGAATATTTAGATATCTCGCAGACACTCGGAATTTAGGTCTCTGGTACTCAAGAGACTCGGAACCGACCCTCATTGGATACTCGGACGCGGATTATGCAGGATACAAAGTTGATAGAAAGAGCACGTCCGGAGCTTGCCGGCTTCGGGTCAATCCCTCATTTCCGGCACTCAAAGAAACAAAATTCCGTGGCTTTATCAACTCGCCGAAGCTGAATACATTGTTGCTCGGAGCATGTCGTGCACGTATCCTATGGATAAAACAACACTTGAAGGATCCGGGACTTGACTTCAAGTCAGTTCCCATCAAGTGCGACAATCGAGTGCAATTAGCATTACCGTAAATCCAGTTCAAGCACTCCAAAACGAAACACATTGAGGTCGGATATCATTTCTTACGAGATCATTCCGAGAAGGGTGATATTGAGCTTGAATTTATTCCTACTAATTTGTAATTAGCTGATATCTTTACTAAGTCCCTTGGTGAAGATCGGTTTTGTTTCATTAGGAATGAGCTTGGCATGCTAAATGCATGATTATGTGCTTTTCTCGTGTGATAATTGCCTTGCATGTTTATATGTTACTCTCTTAGATTGCATGAATAACCATTAGTCTAGTTGATCTCGTGATACTAAGCTAATAGTTATTTTTCGAGTTCGAGTCACTCGTAACCGAGTCGAGTCGGACTCGGACGTTGAGTAACACTGGACACAAACTCCCGAGATCATCTCTAGACAAGTGGAGAGTTTCGGGATTTTTCTTTAAAATTTTTTTACTCGGGTTCCGCGATCAATCGCTAACCATTAGATTTCAAACCCGTTTATTTTTAACCGTTGAAGAGGAAACCGTCACACCAGCTCGAAGTGACTCGCTGAAGGCGTCAAGTCGAACGGTAAACCAAACGGCGTTGCAATGGAAACCGTTCGATTTCTCTATATATTTAGCGCCTATTCTTCTTCCTCTCGGTACCCCTCAAATATTTTATTCTCTCTCTCGCTTTCAAAACCTTCTCGCGCAAGCATCGTTCATCTACAAGTGCCCTAAGGAGTTCATCATTATCGCGAAGCTCTTCTCTCGTAAGTTTGGTTGCTCTCAAAACTCTTTCCTTCTACTCTTTTCCTTTTCTCTCGTTGGCATTCTCTCCAACTCTTTCCTTCTCATTCCAAAATGACCAAAAGAGGTAACCATCTCGACTTTTGTGCGTCTACCTTCAAGAAGGCGCGCACCCAAAGCCAGGAAGGAACTTCTTTCTCCAAACCATTCGTCACCCAAGCATTACACTCGGATGACAAATTCTTTCCTTCCACAAAATTTTCTTGGATGTTCGCCATCCAAACCACTCGGAGTTTACTTGTTTTCTTTGCTTCAGCGAGTTCATTTTCCCTGAACTTGTCACCGAGTTTTACTCCAACCTCACCTACTCGAAGGTGTCCTAACCTCCGGGGTTCCGAACACCACAGTTCGCATCAACCTCTCTCTTCTTCACAAGCTGTTCAAAGTTTCGTCTCTCTTCTTGAACAGCAATCCCATTCCTTTCACTCGAAGTCGCCGATGACTTCTTTGAAAAGTATGCCAAAGAGCTCCCTGGGTCCAGAAAGAACTTTTCTATGACTCGGTTGAAGTCGAAGCTAGGCTTACGTGCTTTTGCCGATGAGAACCTTTTTCTCTCAAGCACTCTAGCAAGGAGAACCCCAACTCCAAGCATCTCAAAGCTCTTTTTGACATTCTTGAGGGCTACGAAGTAGACCTCTTTCCTTCAATAATTGAGCAAATGGCAGCTGTGCCCGCTCAACTCCAAAATAAGAAGAACACCCCTCTTCCCTTCGGTGCTCTTCCGACCTTTGTTTTCAAGCAATTCAAGGTCCCTCTCCCTTCGACCCTAATGCAGTCTCGTAAGGCTGCGATTATGGTTGGCAAGAAGGAGCTTCAGGGGAATGGGTTCCGGGAAGTCCGACCCGGAGTCCGGGTTCATAACTTAGAACTTAGGCCTGCCGCCCCTCGGACTCGAAAGAAACCCCCTCTCTCTCCCTCACCTGGTGGTGCCTCCACCTCAGGTGCCTCTCGCTCTCTCTCTGTCTTGTCCTCTCGCTTTTCTGGACAAGATCTCCTCCGTGTCCTCTCGAGTTCAAGGACATGCTCCATTCCTACCGGACTGTTCATCGATCTATGTCTCTCAACCAGAAACTCGTCCAATTTCAAATTCGAGAGCAAGCAATCTCCGGTTCTTGAGATGAAGAGTTTGGTAGAGGAGCACAAGGACTTGCTCGGACTCCTCCAAGAGAGACAGGTCCAAGGCCGCTCAGGACCCCGCTACCTCGGACACTACCGAGGAGTCCTCGAGCCCGACCAAGACCTCCTCCGCCAACGAGGAGGACGGAGATGTGGAGCAGGAAGAAGCGGAAGCCGAGGAGCTCGCGGTTGAAGCAGCTCCTTCCGGGAAAAGGGATGCTCGTAATGACGAAGCGAAAGACTAGCCGAGGACCCTTCGCCCGTCCAGATCACGGAACTCAGCTCGGACAGTGAGTCCGGGTCTATAAGACGACTCGTCCGAACTCGGTCGACCGAGGCAGTCCCTTCAAGCAATCGAGGTACACAGGGAGGAACCCCTCGATCCCCTCGTTCCGGTCGGCCACTCGGAGCCGAGCCCTTGACGGCGATCCCAGCCCTTCCTCCGCCGCGTTCAAGCACATCGCCCGAGATCTTACCAACGTCGGCGTACCCCTCACCCTTCCTCTTCCATTCACACCCCTTCCCCTTCCTAAGCGGACACCATGCACTCGTGTCACAATGCCGAAGTCTGCGCGATTCTTCTTCTTCCGGGATTTTCACTTCGCTTTCTTACTTTCACTTCTCTTGTTTGTCCGGACATCAAATCGTAAACTTGTACTTTTTCTCCTTCTCGTTTTGTTTTTGTCTGAAAGGCAAGTGAGAGAAGAATTAGTTGTATAGATGTCTTGTTTAGGGGAGATTCTTGTCTCTAACTCTTTGTAATTATTCCTTGAATTAATGCAATTTCTATGCTTTTCGCTTATATATGCATTATTTCTAAACTTATTTGCTTTCATTGATATCCGAGTGATTATATTCTAAGTACTTGTTAGCACGTAAATATCTCCGCCCCACTACTCTAAACAGGAAACGGCTCATATCTAAGTATGGAATGCCTTTCATCAAAAAGGGGAGATTGAAAACTCAGATCGCTTTTATATTGTTTTCTGAGTCACACCATAGACTCGGACTCATACAGATTACTTCGAGTTCCCTCAAGGATTCGGATCTATATTGAGTCTATCTCGTGCTAAAGTTTTGATTTCAAGTCATACCTCGCATCTTAGAATATTTGCTAAGTTGAAAGATCACTTATTCCGTGCATTCCGATATTACTTATGCATATCTCGCGATTGGCTCGGATTATGTCATTGAGATTCCGAGTCACGGTCTTCACTCGGACCTAGAATATTTCTTTTCGTTTCTGACCCGGATAATCATTGCTTGAATATTTTATTATCTCGTGTCTAACATTGGACCAAAATATTTTATACTTTGAGAACCACAAATTGATCTCGCTTTTTGTAGACCACTTGTTCGAAGCAATCATGACTCTTAAGCTGCAAAAGCAACCGGCTTCGGATGTCTAAATCGCCGACCAAAAGGAGCCTTTCTCTCTCTTCTAAGTCAAAGACCCATACATCTGCGTCGAAGTCATGTCGCTACCATTGGAAATCTGAAGACACCATACTCAACGGCAGCTTGCACCATACTTCTCGGATTACACAAATGGTTTTGGGACTTCCAAGAAGAACGAAGACCGTTACTTCAACGGGCATTTTCCGAAAGACTCGGAAAATCACTCAAAACGGTCACAACGGGTCTTCTACTAAGAAGATAGACCTAACGGCTACTTTACCTAGTTATCTATAAAAAGAAGCCGTAGTACAAGACTTGAAGACAAGAGAGAACCGTACATATTGTTAATACACGAACTTGTGCAAAGCATTCTTGTAACCATTCTTAGTCTTCAAACTTACAACTCCTACTCTGTAATTCTATATATTCCGAGTTGTAAGAGCTTGTAGTTAGATACAAACAAAAACTCATCTTACTTACTGAGTAAGGGTCCCTTGACTAAGCTGTAAGGGTTAACTCAGCTTAGTTGTCCCTAGCTGTAAAGGGTATCTCAGCTAGGAAGTACTAGATCGGATAAGGGAACTTCGAGTCTAGGAAAAACTTGTAAGAGTTGTCTAAGGGAGCAGCTCGGGTTCCGTCAAGGTCACGGTATTTTGTGGACTCAAAATAGTGGATTTGACTTCGTGCTTGGATTAGCGCGGTGGTTTTCTCGCCCCGGGAGGGTTTCCACGTAAATCTTTGAGTGTGCACTTTCCGAGTTCATTCTAGACTCGGACTTTCTTAAGCTATATTCCGAGTGACCACTATCCGAGTCCCAAAACGGACTCGAATTCGCTTCGCTTCTTTTCCGAGCCAAATTGTTTAATTTTCTAAGAAATTCTTCATCACCCTATTCACCCCCTCTAGGGTGACTTTACCTCTCCACGAGCAAACTTTCAAAGAGGACACAACAATAAATATGTCGGTGATATTTAGTGCCCTCTCTTAAACTTATCGAAGCCTTAGAAAAATCAAAAGAGTGATCAAAGAAGCTTGTCTACATGATTTTTCTAGGCATGTCTTCTAGGTAAGCATGAAAAGGGTCAAAGAAGGGAATATAACCTCCAAAGGTACCTAGGGTCACAATACTATCAACCACATTCCCTCAAGCATGTCAAGTGAGTTATTCACATGCCCCACGACCAAATTAGAATCACAAATCAAATATTTAGTAAGTTCAGAAAAATGATACTCGGGGAAGAGGAGGGTGGTGAACAAATAGGGAAGTAGGGATTAAAGTAAGTGGGTTCGGACACACATGATCATCAAACTCAAGACTAGTAAGTGATGCCTCAACCACAACCACAACCACCTCACATGACTCCCTTAAAGGAGTCTCCCGATCAAACACCATAACTAAAGCTTTTCTTCCGACTCATGATATCAATAATCCTCACCAAGTAATTTATCCTTATGTATGCTAAGTAAGGATGGAGCAACAATGGGTAATGTCATCAAGGGAGAGTCGGTCTCTTCCTCTATTCTGGACTCTAAAGGAAAAAAAAGACTCATCATCGTCATCATCATCATTATAGAAAAACGCTTCGATTTTAGCGGAACTAATTAAGACTAAGGTCGGTTTCATGTGATAGGTCGATTCTCTAATCTTAGTAAGACATACAAGTTGCTTATTTTGTTCATCCATAGTCATAATCAATTTATAAATATTAGCAAGAGACGAAATATAAGGACAAGAACTAGTATCATGATTAGAAGAGTTACACTTTTCACACCAAAGAAGGGTAGTATCAGGAATGCAAGGGGATTGGATGTAAGATCTAGCATGATAAGCACAAGGGTCGGGCATGAAAATCCATAATCAGTACAAGCCTTTTGAAATTCACGAGTATCTTAAAAAATGCACTCAAGTAAATCCCAAGTTTCATCAACACTTTTTGCACAAAAATCCCAATACTCTAAAAGAGCATGAGTTTCACTATTTACACCCTCATAGACAACATTTAATACTTCCCATTTCTTCAAACGAGTTATCGAAAGAGCAAGAACAACATTAAGTCAATCAAAGTACTTGTTAAAATAATTCATGCTCATATTGCGGATAATAGTAAGTAGACATTTTTTTTAATTTTTTAATTTTTTGCATTTTTTTGGTTTTTTTTTTTTTAATTAAAGGCCTAGTCTAGATGAGATATATATGATGATTAAACTAACCTAGAAAGCAATAAAAATATACTTGGGTTGTGATTTTACCGCTTAATAAACTAATTAATCAAGATAAGCCTAAACTTACCAAGCCTATGTAAGTATTTAGGAGTGGTTGGTTACATCATTAAAGACCACTCAAGCCACACTTTTGAGGGTCATAAGCTAATCTAATCGTTCTAACCACCTACTTTTGTGGGGTTACCCTAACTAGACTACAAGAATAGCAACCTATAGACCTAGCTAGGATTCGGGCTATTTTCATGCCAAACTCCCGATTATTCTCTATACCCATGCTAGCAAATTAGCTCCACCTTTCGGTGATAAACCAACCGCCTAAAAACTAAGATGAAAAACCCTTTCAAGCATTCCATCAAACATGTGGTGGGCATGAGAAATAATCCCAAATAACAAGCATAAACTAGGTGGGTTAAGGCCTAAATGAGATTAATTAGCCATTAGGGAGGCTAATCACAACCAACTTTAACAACTAATTGACATAAAAGCATGAAATAAACATAAAAACTACACTAAAGAACAAAGTAGCACAAACCGACATGAGCAAGAACATAAACTAATTGATTAAACTCGAACATGAAAACGAACAATTAATCTAACTATAATCAACATCTAAACTCAGAAAAAGCAAATCTTTAAGGTAAATTGAACAACCAAAATAATAAACTTGAAGTAAAGAGAAAAAGAGAAAGAAAAAACTTATGCTTGAATTGAAATTGAAGGCTTAAATCAAAAATCTTGTACACAATTCTACACTAATCTCCCCCTAATGGGGTTTTATTTTGGCTAAGTAAGAACCCTAGGAGATCCCTTAAAATCCCTAAAAACCGAGCCCCCAAAATCAAAGCCAAAGTTTCCTTTTATAGCCTGTAAAACCGAGCACAAAACAAAATTGGGTCGCTGCACGACCATGCAACTTCTACATAGGTACTGTGCAAGTTTCGAAAGTTTCGGTAAGGTCACACAGTCGTGCAAGTTCTCGCATCTGGTACCCATGCGACTTCTACACAATTGTGTAGAAGTTGCACTACTGCCTGTGCACACCATTATCTTCCTCGTTTTGCTTTCTTTTTGGCTCAAACTTTTTCCAATTAGCTCAATTATAACTTATTACTTACAAAAGTAAATAAACTAATTAAAAATCCTCAAAATATATTATTTTACAAGCCAAAAACTAAGTAAATAAGGGTATAATAACATAATATTTATGCCGAACACTCTTTTAGTTCACAATTCACTAGTCCCCTTTTAAAGTGCAAACAATGCAGCAAGAGGGCCCCCTCGTCTGTTTGTGGCTCAATCCCAACCTCCCCAGGTTATAATGACTTTGATAGGATAGAAAAGAGAATCAATGACATGGAGAGTACAATGATACTAATATGGAGAAAATGATGAAACCAATGAATGAACAATTCTCACAATTTTCCATGGCGAATAAGGAGAAGGGTGTGTTTCCTATCCAACGCGAGGTCAATCCAAGGGAAGCTATTCATTTCCTCCTAATGATCTGAGAGGGAAAGATCAAAATGATGTGCCCAAAGTGAATGTTGTAATTACTTTGAGAACGGGGAGGGAAATTGATACTCATGTTGGTGAACTTACTTGTGATGTTAATAATGATGAAACTCCCCACCCCCATCTTGATTATCATTTTAATGTGGTGTTCGAAACTTCTTCTAATCCTATAGAAAATGAACCTTGTTCTAGTTCATCCACTGATTTGAGTAGGGAAGAGCCTAAGGAAAATGAAACTCCGGTCACCGTTGATACATCTATTCCTAAGGTTAGTTCTTTTACAAGGGTTCCAAAGCTCGTCCCTCCAATCCCAAATCGTCTTAAGGGAAAGAAAGACCAAGCCCATGTTGATAAGATACGAGAAACATTTTCTCAAGTCAAAATCAACATCCCTTTACTTGATGCCATTTCACAAATGCCACCATATGCGAAGTTTCTCAAAGAGTTGTATACCACTAAAAGAACAACAAATGTGCCCAAAAGAGTCTTCTTGACTTCTAATGTGAGTTCTCTCATCTCTAGCCCTATGCCCACAAAGTACAAAGATTTGGGGTGTCCAATTCTTTCCATTACTATAAGGAGTCATATTTTTCGCAAAGCTTTGCTTGATTTGGGTGCAAGTGTGAACTTGTTACCTTGAGTGTCTATGAGAGACTCGAGTTAGGGAACTCAAGCCAACTAGGATGGTACTTCAATTGGCCGATCGTTCCACTAGGTTGCCTAGAGGGATGGTTGAGGATGTCTTAGTTAAAGTTGGTGAATTTGTCTTTCCTGCTGATTTTGTTGTACTTGAAACTAAATTGGTTGCTTATCCGGAGAATGAGATTTTGGTTATTCTTGGTCATCTGTTCCTTGATACAAGCAAATACTTTGATTAATTGTAGGAATGGAAAAATGAAGTTGACTTTTGGCAACATGACCATAGATGTTAATGTGTTTAACTTACAAAAGCAGTCCACCCTTAATTGGGTGAGTGACTTTTGTTTTGATGAGTTGATGGATGAATTTTATAAACTTGATGATGAATGGACAACATGTGAATTTAAGTCTTTCATGATGGAGTATGATCTTGAATGTGATGCATTTGCTTGTGATGTTGAGTCTTGTGACAATGAGTCAATTTGTGCATTGTTGTAAGCATCACCACCCATGTCTCCCGCCACATTAGCTCTTGAGTCCAACCCCAATGTGCCTTCATTGTCCACTCTTGAGTTGAAACTCTTACCCGAGAATCTTATGGACACATTTCTAGGTCTCGAAGAGACTTATCCTGTGATCATGGCATCGAACTAAGATAGGACCCAAGAAGACCAATTACTTAAAGTGCTTAGTGAATCGGGATGCCACAGGGTGTACTTTAGGAGACACTAAAGGCATCCGACTTAGAAAGCAACGGTTTGGTCAAGTCCACCTCAATACTCGATCTAGTATATTGTCCCCTTTCTACATTGGTTGTAGCGTTGTCTATTCGGAAAACTTTTCCGATCTTGTTGCCTATCTTATGGAGCAAATAATTTTTATTGAAGTACTCCACTCCCAGTTTAGGGATTCTCACCCACGCCATGAGTTTAGTGATTTTGTCGTCTTCGGCAAAAAATTCGGGACCCATTCCCTAATAACCAAATAATTTTCTCCAATCATCCATGGTCCACCAGTCATCACGTGTTCATAGTCAGCCATGTTAGTGAATCCGGTGACATAATAATCTTGGCCAATATCAATAAGGGAAAAATCACGCTTGTAGAGCCCATTTCTTTGTAAGTCCCTTATTTAATTGCATATATCCTATCCCTTTGTCGAACATTTTGATGATAAGGGCATTCTTCCATGGCTCCCTTAAAATTTTCTTCTCTGCTGTTGACAATAAAATTGTGGGACAGTTTTGATCATCCATTCAGGCGAGTTCGTCATCTTCGGAGACGTAAAAAGATTCATTTAATCCCCGGATGGGATTATCCCTCATCTCCATATTCAGGTTTGGATTATTTCTCCGGAGGGTGGCTCTATAGGAAAATCTTTGGTCCAATCATTGCTTGGTTATCCGTAGGCGGCGTTTCCTGTACTTTGGGGAGCCCAAATCCATGCCATCGAATTCATCCGCTTCATTGATCTCTAGATCTTGATGTAGATTTCCAGATGTTCTTTTCATTTTTTGGTAGATCTATCCAATTAATTGAGCGTCCTCTCTCTAATTCCATTTCTTTTTTGTTATATTAGAATATCTTTTTTTTATTTCATGTTACTCGAACTAAGCTAAACATTTTTTTGTTATCTAAAATTAATTTATTAATACAATATATTCATAAAATATTTCATGTGGGACCTATTTATAATATAAATTATTATGGAGCAACTCACACTACCATTGACAATAGGTAATAAAAGGGAGCAACTTCCTTACCTATGTGGCACTTGGAGCAACTCAAAGGGAGTTGTTACCATTGTCAATTGCCTAAAGGAGAGAGTGGGGGTGTTGGATTGGAGAAGCATCAACAAAACATAATGAGAACAAGAAAGCCACAGAGGTAGAGCGAGAGAAAGCCGGAGCAAATAGCGAGGGCCGGGCCGGAGATTAAGCGAGGGAGAATGGAGGACTCGGGCAGAGATAGGTAGACAGAGAGGAGTAGAGCGGAGAAAGGGAGGCAGAGAGGTTGAGGCCGAGAAGGCGAGACAGAGGGATAGAACATAGAGTAGAGGAGAGAAAGCGAGAACATCGAGCAACAAGCAAGAACATCGAGCAATAAGCGAGAACATCGAGCAACTCAAAGGGTGCAACGACTAGCAAGAGCGAGAAGTAGAGAAAGCATGAGAGCAGAGACATAGAGGAGGAAGAAGACCGAGGGGACAGGGCGATTGATCTCGAGACAAATTGTAAAAGAGGAGCAGAGGTAAAGAGGCAAACCCACCGAGTGAGAGGAAGGGTACGCAAAAGTGCCAAATCGATTTCAAACCCTAGAATTTGAGGTGGATAATTCAACTCTTGAATTATGGCAATTTAAGCCTGAATTAATTAGTTGCTAGAGTATCTAAATTGGGTTTAATTTGTGAAATTGAATTGAAATATATAGCATGTGAATAAATCGGGAAGAACTAGATAGATTGAGGGTTTGTGGTTTGAGTGTTGATGTTGAATTATTACGGCTTTATGAATTCGTAAGCGTGAGTTGGCGGTAATTGAATTGGGTATGATAAATTGTGGTGTAGAGATTCACTTTTGTACTATAATGGGTAAATTGGGATACAAAGATACAATTGGAGGTTCTTGTTTTGTTGGTTATGCGATTAGTGAGTCTACTAGTTGATTACATGCTACACGTAACGAAAACCGAATTGAATCGAACGTTAATGGAATTGCAAAAGATAGAATTATGGAATGAAAATTGAGGCTGGTGATGTTTTATTGAATTTGAGGGAATATAACAATTTAGTTCAATTCACATGAATAGGTTAGGTTAGAATTGTGAATAGTAAGCTACGGAGAAGTAAATGAAGAATAATTGGGATTTAGATTACTACTATTAGTATTTTAGTTAAACGCAACTCTTGTGGCTTCTAAATTTTATATGTTTGAGATCCAATAAAGGTTTGGAGTAGAAAGAAGGTGATGTGAGTTACACCGATGATTGGTGCTCAATTAATGTCCGAAAGTGCTAAATCATTGTTGTAGCGCTTGGTAAGGAATTATATTTTTAATTGATGATTACTAATACTTAAAGGTGGATTTGGTGAAGTCCGATCCTGAAGTAAGTAGAATAGTTTAAATTGAACCAAACCCCGAAAAGTTATACTTAAATTGAATATACATGTTTTTTAACGTGTATTTATGAGTTCTATGAAATTAAGAAGTGTATGTTGGTTTGAAAACGATTTATATACGTTCTATTTACCTCTGTTAACGTAGTACAGGTAAGTTTTGATTATGCAAAATCTATTATGAATGTTTTTGAATAATCTTAGAAAATGATTGAGAATTGAATTCAAAGTGCGGGTTTTACAGGATAAATGGTTTGATCTATAATAACATGATTTAACAATTTATTTGGCTTGTTAGTTGTGATTTGAATGCCTTCGGAATATGAGTGTTTGATGGTTTTGGGCTGATTGAATTGAGCTGATTCTTGAGAAATGTGACTTTAAATGGGAATTTGAAAATATAGTCTTTGCGGATGTCCTGTTTAAAGTAAGTGTATTGATGTTGGGTGGCTTTGAGAGCCAAGGAGTCTAGCACATCGGGATACCGGTACTCTCGATTAACCTATGCAATTTGGGTTAATGGTCCGGTACTAACGGGGGACCCGGTCGTACGGTCCAACCTTAGGATATCGTGCGGTCCTGTATTCCTTGATAAGAGTTCTTTCTTGACTTTAGTAGTTTCCAGGATTCAAAAGGTCAAATTTGGGTTACGGTCACCCAAATGAAAAGGGTTCTAGTGTCTAAACAAGTGATCTAATGTTCGAGTATAACCTTTATTCAATTAAGGAATTGAATAATGGTTTACTTGTTTGAAAATGCTTTTATTCAGTTAGAGAATAATTGTTTGATGTTTGAAAATACCTTTATTCAATTAGAGAATTGAATAATAGTTTGCTAAATGAGTTGATTGAATTGCATTGGTGACAATGCGACTTTGAAAATCCAAAAGTTGAAAGATGACCAAAATTGTGTTTTGGTGTGGTTCGATTCATTTAGTAAGTTGTTTAGAATTATGAGAAATAGTTATTTGAGAAACATGTGGAGCATGTGGGGTGTTTAAATTGGAGTTGGAAACAAGAATGGAAGTTACAATATGATTGATGAATTGCGCTATTAAAACCGCTAATACTCTATGGTTCAGTATATGTGAGTATAATATACAAATATTATGATTTTTGGGGTAGGATTATCCACTGAGCTTGTGGTATGCTCACCCCATTTCTCTTCCTTTCCCAGTTGCAGGTACACTCTCGGGTGCCATGTCTCGTACTTTAGCATATCCTTGACCCTTGTGTGCTATTTGTCGATGACAGTTTTGAGTGGCACAAGTTTGCTCGACATGCATTCCATGTATTCTAATTGTTGTAGCTTGTAACTAAGGCCATATAGTTTGTATTAGACATGTTATGTACCAATTAGGTTGTTTTAAGTTTTAATGCATATTGGTTGGACTTCGGTGTGTGGCCGTTGAGTTATATACTCGAGCGTGTGGCTCGTTGAGTTATATTGTGATTTTTATTATGTAAGTTTTTAGAGTTTTAACTTAGGGGATATGCCATATTACAAACGGAACTTTAACGAAATTTTTGGAAAAATTTTTAAGAAAAATGTAAAATTACCTATGTTACCTATTAAGTTGAGATTAGCAAGCTAAACCAACACCATATTACAAGCGAAACTCGGGCGATGTAATACTCCTATGGTGGGGTTTGGAGTGTTACAACACATCAACTTTTTTTTAATAGTAGAAGTAAATTTTTAATGATTTTTTTATAGAATTTTTGAATGTTCAATTGAGAGTGCAATATTATATGTGTGTTTTTGTTTACGAAAAAGAAAATATATTTAGTGTGGGTGAAAATTAGACATTAATTTTATATTTTAAAAGTTGATTTTTTTAACTGAACTTTGGTACTATATTTTTTGATACTATATGAAAGTTATAAATTTATTATCGAACTTTGGTATTTTATTATTTGATAATGTGTGAAAGTTATATAAATTTACTATATTTTGAATTAGATTTTTTAAATTAATTTTTTTATCATAAAATAATTACTTAACACTCCAAAAATTATATAAATTATTTTTCACAACTTATAAAAATAAATTATAACATAAAATAGAATAAAAAAATTAATTAAATATGTTTAGTTATGAGTTTCATGGGAAATATTTTGTTTAAAAATCTAAATTTGAGGAAGTGGAGGTGAAGAAAAAAAATAGATCTTTTGATTAGGTAATCATATTATATATTTATTACAAATCTACAATTTGGATCTTGCATTGAGAATGCTTTAATTGGACATTTGATATCGAAAAATGTAATCATTTTCTATAACCTAACAAATATTTATATTTTATATATTTACTTATCACAAATAATAATGTTTGTTTACATTAAAAAAACCCCTTTTATCGCTACTCAGAAACAATCGACGCGTCATTTCAATTTGAGTGAATCGGATTGTTATTCCACTTAATTGGGATGGCATTTGTCAAGGTTCAGAAACCAGTGCCATTAAGCTCTACATACAAGAGAAAACGCAAAAAGTAGAAGTTTTCATGCAATTTGTACGCTGGGGGAAAAATATTGTCCAACAACCAATTGGCCATAAGTTGATACGTATGTTGTGTTAAATGGATACCGTCCCAACTTAATCGCTTGTTAGGATCTGGGCAAACAGAAACTCCGTAAGATCCACACATCTTTGTCGAATCAAAATTATAATCGTTATTGCCACTCCCACAGCATGCCTTGTACAGGCCATCTTTCTCAAACCCTACCACAAAGACAGCACGCTGAGTAAATTTCTAAGGGTATTGAGATTATTAATCAATATAATGTGTATGTAGGCACTAACCTAGTGAAGGAGCATCTGTAAGGATTGATGTCAATGCAGTGTAATAGTCCGCATAGGCTATGACAACATCAGGGTGATCCTTTTGCAGGTCTTGAATGGCATTTTGAAGTTGATCATTGTGAAACAGCGCGAACTCATTCCAGCTTTTCAGGCAGTTCAGCTCATCATACATTGTCGAATCATCGGTTTGAAATAACGCTAGGTAAATTGTCATGCAGCCAACTGGAAAGTTTCCTGGAACTATTATTCGCTTAGCACCGAGATCAATCAATTCCTGCACGTAAATGTACATTATTTATAAATATGAATTTGAAATATTTGTACGATTATTTATACTCATAATCAGTCCATGACTTCACACCAAGAAAATAAGGTTGTCTCTTGCAATTTTCATTACGATGCATAATACATAGGAGTAAATCCTCACAAATTCTAAAGAAGGGTACTTACTCTTACAACGATCATATTGGTTTGGATGACCTCGGGTACCAAATCCCGGAGGTCGTCCATTGTTTTCCCTTGGAATGCAGCATAGTTGTAGTCATTACCTCCAATTTCTCCGGCGAAAAAGAGAGAATTTCCAAGCTTTTTCTTGCATTCTAGACATCAAAATTTACAAGATTGATCTTAGTTTCTCATCTTTCTAATTGCCAAATGAAATCTTTTAACTTATATATTTTGGTGAATTAAAGTAAAACGTCTTATTAGTGAATTACCTTTATTAACGGACTCTCTTATAAGATAAAAGATAATTACAAAATGATTTTCATAAACTATTGTCTACTTCAATGTCTTTAAGTTTTGGGGTCACCTATTCTGACTCAATTTTTTTCCTTGAAAAAGAAAAAAACCAATGGCAAACAATTGTACCCCTACAGGTAATATCAGTAAATTGAAACAGTAATTTCTGGAAAAGTTGTCAGAGACTTGGGCTTGAATCCATTAATACCTGAAGGACTGCAAAGAGTGTTAAGATGAGACTTGAACCAGCCCAGTTGGACTAAGAGAGAAGAACTAACGCCTGCGGAGATGTTTCTAGCTGCTAAGGTTGAAACATTGAGTGCAGTTGCTCCACTCACCGCGAAATTTACTCCATGTGTGAAGTTGCCATTTTTATTCAGATACGGTTCAAGTAAAGGTAGGTTCAAAGCTTGAGCTGTATTCATATATGACACACAAACACACCGTCAATACCAAAGTCTTCCAAGTTGAATTAATTCGACAAAAATCTGAATTGAATAAAACATTTTATTGACCATTACTACTTCTTTTCATGGGATATATAGACTATTAGATCACAGGCAAAACTAGGTAGTTGACAGAGACTTTAAATGATCAAACTAGTCAATTCTTCTTGTGGTGTTATCTACATCAATCTATCTACCTCTCTATCTGTGTATATCATTGCATATTTTTAGTTTAGATGAGTCATAAAGGATTGTACAATAATATAATAGGACTGAGAGGAATCGAATCTAAAATCTAATGTATTTAAAACCTAAGTTTTGATCACTAATTCAACAACTCATTTGTATATATATATATATATATATATATATATATATATATATGTATGGTATAGTTAGGTGAAAAATATAAGCATAGCTGTAGGGTCTAGCTTGTACATATTCACTACTTTTTTTCAATAACTATTGATGAATAAGTTAAAATAAATAAAACATTACAACAAAACTGGACGAAAAAACAACTATAAAAAATTTGATTCCTTAGCTATAAGAGTAGTCTAACTAATCTCCTTCGTACATATTCACTACTTTAAGAAAACAAAAGAAAAGACCCCAATCAAACTACTTTAGCTGACCCGATATTCACAGTAAGGTTGGACTCGGTTCAATGACTTATATTCGAAATCATAAACTTGCAATAATATTTCATATATGAAAGCCTGTTACTGGGAGAAGGATAACTATCATACCAAAAAAATCGATGATGAGAAGACCGTCAGAGCAACGACCTGTAGGACGATGTAAGAAAGTCTGACCATAGGGAGGCCTACCACATTTAGAATGAGGGGATTCACGTATTTTGTTTCCAGTATCGGCTATTGAATCCCCAAACTGGTATATGGCCTCAAAACAAGGCTTCTCCACGACTGAAAGAGTATTGATGCCATGGGCAGAGAAGAAGAGAGGAAGGAGAACAGAGAGAAGAAGGAAGACGTCCATTGACAGCTTTGTGTCTAAGAATCACGAATTATTAGCATACAATATTCTTTCTGTTTGCAGAATTTGTTTATAAGAAACATGAAGTAGGTGTACCACTAACTAGGTGGTTGGTACTAAAGTCCAAGTTTATCTGTTTTCCTATTCCTTTATTTGATGTATTCTTCTATTTTTTTTGTTTTCTATTTGCCCCTGCCTAACGATTGTTACTAGTTTTGACCAGAATAATCATCAATTACAAGTAAACGATTTTAATTGCTTGCTACTTGGTTGCGTGATTTGGGCACACTTACCCCATGACTAGAATGAGGATATATGATATGAGTTGAATAATGATGGGAGAATTCTCCTAGCATTATGATTGGGTGTCATTATATTGTCACAAGTGCAAGAAACTCGGGCTTACAGAGGATGCCCGTAATGCTGGGAAACCAAAGCAACTTTGATTCAAAAACTCAGGGGCAACCTGAGGCCAATGTTTCTCGAGATAAGGCTGGGTCAGTTTCTATGGAGGCTAAAGTTGTTGCTTGTTAGACCCAAAGTTATCCTATTTTACATAATTTTTATCATCATCGTAAATAATATAATTTAAAATTTTATATTTATTTTTATTTTATTTTGTAGGTAAATAAATTAAATTAAGAACTCCCAAAAATTTAGTGTGCAAGGCAGAAAAATCGAATATTTGGGACTTCGAAGCATCTGCAAGCTTCTTAGAGCATTCATTCAATGAATCTTCTGCTGGGCCTTGATGAACTTCCGCAACTGCGTTGATTTTCGAGCTCATGTGCATGATACACGTCTTAGCTAGCCCAAATCCAACAAGTTGAATCAAAAGTGAATATAGTTTCTGTAGGCCACATGAACGTTGCCTAATGCCCACGTGTTAAAGCTTTGTATTTGTTTCTTTTTCCAATCAAGTCAGGTCAACAGGGCCCATGACAAAGTAATTGGGAAATAATTAGGGCTATGGAGGGGATACTATACACTATAAAAGGGAGCCATCAGCCGTAGATTAAGGGAGTGGGAGGTTTGGCATAATTTTTATTAAATAATTTTATTTTTAAAAATGAGTTTTTTCAAAAATAATTTTGCAAAAATTATAAGGTGTTTGATATAATTTTTACTAAATACTTTTGAAAAGAGAAGAGAGAAGAATGAGATTAATTGATTAATTGGATAGAGGAGAGAGAATTTACAGGAGGGAGAGATTGATGACTATGCAGAGAGAGAGATGGAGAATAGTATTATGGGTGGTTACTCTTATTACTGAAGCAGATTTATTTTAAAAATTAGAAAGAGAAATAGTTATTTATTATTTTTGTTTTTATTGGGCTGATTTTTTTTTTTAAAATCACTTTTAAAAAATAATTTTAATTTTTAAAAAATTAATGTTTGACCTAATTTTAATTTTTAGAGTCCAAAAACACTATTGAAATATGGTTGAAACACCTAGTTAATATTTCAGATTCAATTCATTTCTTACTTTGGATTATTTAATTTAGTTCTTGAAAGTTTTCATTTACGGTTCGATTAGTTTACGGTAACTTCTTCCCTTTTATGTCATTTTTCTTTTTATTTTATTTAGTCTAGTTCAAAGGTTCGATTTTTATTATCTTGTAGTAGTAGTTAATTTTGCGTTTAAGTTTAATTTGGTAATTTATGTTATTGTTCGAGTCGATTTATATTAGTGTAGTTGTTAGCTTAATTTGTTTCATGTTAATTAGTTATTAGTTTGGGTCGCTTTGGTTGTGATAAGCCTCTTTTGATGGCTAATTGATCTTGTATGAGCCTTAATTTACCTAATTTATGCTAGTATTTTGGGATTGTTTCTCTTAGTCGCCACATGTTCGATGAGACGCCTCGAAAGAATCTTTTCATCTTGATTTTTGGATGGTTCATCTATCACCTGAAAAGTGGAGCTAATTTGCTAGTGAGGGTGGAGAGAGTAGTTGGGATTTTGGCATGAAAATAGCTTGAATCCTATTTAGGTCCGAGGTTGATATTTTTGTAGTTTAGTTGGACTAACCTCGTTAAAGTAGGTAATTAGAATAATTAGACTAGCTCATGACCTTCGAAAGTGTAGCTTGAGTAGGTTTTGATGGTGTAATCGACCACTCCTAAATACTTGTATAAGTTTGGATAGATTTAGACTTGACTTGATTAATTAGTTTATTAAGTGGTAAAATTACAACCTGAACATATTTTGTATTGCTTTCTAGGATTAGTTTAATTACCATAATTATCCCTCTGTTTTGATTTACCTAGATTGAAAGTTTAAGATAGTTTTGTTATTTGAAACACAACTCTCTATGGATACGACACGTGCTTGTCAACTAGGTACAACTATGTCGTGCACTTACGGTTATAATTTTAAGACTTAATTATTCTTAACATTGCTACTAAGCTTGATCTAGAGCTAGTTAATGTTGTCCAAGCAGTGATTGCTACACCATCCCCTGCCATTAGATCTATGACTCGTCTTTCTCATAAGAAAAACCATTTTGGTGATACTGAGCATAGATTATGAGAAAAACCACTTTACTCGTCTTACTATAAGCAAAGGTTCTTCTAAAGGTGGAAGTATGAGCAAACATGATAAGGAAAATAGTAAAAGGAGATCACTTGGCAAAAATATTAGTGCATGATTATTCTCTATTGGAATGTGAGGGATCTCAGTGACCCTCTTAAATATAATTTGAGGTTAGAAAGGCTATAATAAAGCATAGACCTACATTGTTTAGTTTACTTGAAACTCTTGTTAAACTTTTCAATGCTAAGTTTATTGTTATTAGAGGCTTGTTCGAAATGGCGAGATAAAATGAACAAAAATTGCAGATATAGAAAAAATAAACATAAACGCGTAGAAATGAGCAAAAACAAATAGAAATTAGTAGAAACGAATAGGAATTAGCAAAAATGAACATAATTTAACAGAAACTAACAAAAATGAATTGAAATGAGTTGATATAGCTACTACAAAACTATTATAGAAGTTGTTCCGAGATTTTTATTATATTGTTAAAGATATTATTCATTTTATATCGAAAATAATAATAATAATAATAATAATAATAATAATAATAATAATAATAATAATAATAATAATAATAATAATAATAAGGGTTATTGGATTTGGGGATTTGGATAATTATATACCATACTATAACATTGACCATCCGTGCATCGTACTTCATCGGTATTTATTATTTCTAAACTATACCAATTATTTCTTGGATGGTCGTATACCATATTTTAGTTTAAAGTTGTCCAAAAAAGGTGGTTTGGTTTAGGTATGATAAATACACTTGAAGTATAGTGCATGGATGGTCAATGTTATAGTATGGTATACAATCGTCCAAACCCTCCAAAGTATAATTTATTTTAATCCAATAACTCTAATAATAATAACGATATTAGTAGTAGCATAATAATAATAATAATAATAATAATAATAATAATAATAATAATAATAATAATAATAATAATAATAATAATAATAATAATAATAATAATAATAATAACAATAACCTGAAATAAGTTGTTATAACGATAATGAGACATAAATAAATAGAAAAGAGTACAAACGAGCGAGAAATGAACAGAAATGAAAATAGAAATAAATGTTGGTATATATGCCAACTCAAATAGGCCCTACGTTGTTTCAACAGTATAAATTTGCTGCAAATTACAATGCTCACCACAAAAGGAGAATTGGTTCTTTTGGTTACCTTCCATCAATCTTGACATCAGTTCATGCACTAGCCAGGTTGTGCATTGTGTGGTTTCTGTTGGTACTGATTTTTTACGGGAGCTTTCCTTTTTATCTATGGTTTTAGTACTGCTTTTTTGAGATATCCACTTTGGGACAACTTGGATCATCTTAGCTCTTTGACTTCTAGTCCTTGGTTTATTTTGGGTGACTTCAATATTGTGATCTGCCAAGATGAGAGAATCTCCCAAGTTTCTTGTGATCAAGGTGATATTGATGATTTTGTATCTTGTTGTAGTAGAAATTGCTTGGATGATATTCCTACTTCTAGTCATTATTTTGTTGGCATTATGAAGCTTAATGGATAATTTGGGCTTGGGAAAATCGCATTACGGGATAAGAAACGACGAACACGGGCGTGAGACATCGAGCATGAGGCGTTTCGGGCGAAAGACGAAGGACCACCTCGGCAGGCCGTGTTGGCTGGCACGGCTCATGCTGGCTGCAGCACGGCCGTGTCGGCTGCCTAGTGTCCCGGTGCTTTCATTCTGGTCATTTTTCTTCGGTTTCTTGTGGGTTAATGCGCGGTTTATTGCCTCTAAATGCTTGTAAAAGGTGTAAGGTCCTGTTATGACTATAAAATGAGTGTATCCTCCATTGTTGAGATATAAGAATAGCAAGAGAGAAAGATGAAGCTAGTGAGAGCTTGAGTGAAATTCCTTTGTAAAGCTATTCGGTATTCTAGTGCATCGTTCATGGTTTTTTCCCGGTTTTGGGTTTTTCTACGTTTAAAGATCTTGTGCCCGAATCTTGTTTATTTTCTTTTGTCCAAATTTCATTGTTTGTGAGCTCCGATCCTAAGATATTTTACTTGGACCAATAGCCAAAAAGATGGTCAGAGAGTTTGGTCCAAATTGGATAGTGCCATTTGGAACCCTGCAGCTGTTCAATGTATTTAGCCTGTTGCAGTAGAGTTCCAAGCCCTAGGTGTTCCAGATCACTTCTTAATTTGGATTCATATCAAGGATCATTTTCATAGTGTTATGAAACCTTTTAAAATTCTTGAATGTGTGGACCTCACATCCAAGCTTATTAGGAGAAGCTTTATCCAGGTTGTCTTATGTACCAGTTAGCCAACAAATTATAGCACCTCAAGCCAGCCTTAAGGAACTACATGGTCAACATTTCGAAGAGGTAAATGAGCATGTTTAGTTTCTTCATTTACAATTGATTCAGATTCAAGATGCCCTCCAAGTTAATCCACAATCCTCTGATCTCCAAGCTAAAGAAGTAGGTTTATTAGCTGATTATACCAAATTTAGTAAGGTGGAGGAGAATATTTTTGAGACAAAGAGCTAAAAAGCACTTCCCCCAAAACCGTGATGATTGTATGGTTACTTCCATGTTGTTATTAAGCAGAAACAGAGTCTCCAACACATTAGCAAGGTTGAGGATATGAATGGCCAAGTGTTTTCTACTCAGTATGGTATCGCTGAGGACTTTGTTTCCTTCTATAAGTCCCTTATGGGTAACAACCGTGCAGTTCAGCCTTTAGACAGTTTCAAATTGTCCTGTTCTCACTTCTGAATTGTTACATACCCTGTTTGCCCCTTTCCTTGTTGAAGTAAAAGTTACTCCTTTTAGTATGCGGGAGAACAGAGCTCTCAGGCTATAGATGGGTATACTTCTAGTTTTTCAAAGAGTGTTGGGATATTATGGGTGATGATTTGTGTAAAGTTGCTCTTTGCTTCTTCCAAAAGGCAAAGCTCCTTAAAAAGATCAATAGCACACTAATCACTCTTATTGCCAAAAATCCTAATACATCCAAACTGAGTGAATTTAGACTCATTGCTTTGTGTAATGTCCTCTACAAAGTCATTTCTAAAGTTCTTGCAAACATCAATTGGTGCTACCTTCTCTTACATGTTTGAATAAGAATGCATTTATTTGAGGTAGATCTATTGTGGATAATATGATGCTAGCTCATAATCTTATTAAGCATAATGAGAGAAGTACTTATCTCCCCCTCCCTCGAGAAATATTGAAAATTGATGTTTACAAGGCCTATGATATCAAGTGGTCCTTTTTACAAGCTGCTCTTGAGGGTTTTGGCATCCCTTCTATTTTGTAACTCTGATTATGGTATGCGTGTCATCTCCTGCATAGTCTGTTAATTACAATGGTCAACCTTGTGGTTGTTTTTCTGGAGCTCGAGGAATAAGGCAAGGAAATCCTTTGTCTCTTTATCTCTTTGTTTTATGTATGGAAGTTTTATCTAGAGGACTGAATCTTCCTGTAGTGCATAGATGTTTTCAGTTCCATCCCAAGTGTATGTTAAGAGTAAACTGAGTCATCTTGCCTTTACTGATGATTTATTGTTATTTCATAAGGGTGATATGGATTCAGTTGTTGGTATTTGGGGAAATTTTAAGAAATTTAACCTAATGACTGATTTGGTTGCAAATCCAGAAAAATATGAGCTTTATTTGTGTGGTCTGGATGTTGTGGCTAAAATAGAACATTATCCAACACACAGGCTTTTCTCTTGGATCTTTCCTTTTAGGTATCTTGGCTTGCCCCGTTCTATGAGGAAACTATCTCATTTGTTGTGTCAACTATTATTGGATAAGGTCATGCAATGGATTACATGTTGGTCTTCCAAGAAACTGTCCTATGCAGGAAGAAAGACACTGATTCGGTTTGTTCTGGTTGGAATTTTCAACTTTTGGTCTTCCATGTTTTTATTGCCCAAGCACACTGTCAGACAGATTGAGAGTTGGTGTATGGCAGATTTTTGTGGACTGATTTTGTAGAGGTGAAGAAAATGGCACCAGTTGGTCCAAAATTTGTCAGCCTCTACAGAGTGGTGGCTTAGCATTTAAGGAACTTCTTGCCTGGAACAAAGATTCTTGTATTAGGTGGCTTTGGAACCTTTACCGCACTGATATAGATTTTGACGTCATAATATATTTTACATTGAAATGTTCAATTAAAATAAAAATTCGTTCTTTCCAATCATAACAAAGTTGTAGTTTTTTTCTTTTTACCGAACAATGTTGTAAAGTTTATATTTCAAAAGAATGCATATGGGTTTTAAATTTTCCCTCTTGCTGCTCTTGCTTTGGTGTGAGTTTGCGATTCTAAATATATTACATTGCAAAAAATTGCTCAATCTTACCAAATAATGTCGAAAATGTAGTTAGTTACGAGAAAGATCCATTTAACTTTAACAAATAACTTTACAATTTCTTACCATTCTTTTTATAAAATTAGCTTCATAAATATCTTACAACACATTTTCTTACAATTTTTTATAACTTTTTACAGTTTTTAGTAGCTTACAACTAATAGCCTTATATCTCGTTATACTTCAACTTATTTTGCAAGACTAAAACATATTTTTCCTCCACTTGGTGGTTCTTTTCATACAACCACCACGAAGATATAAAGTCTATTCAAAACTTCTCACTTTCAATCGTTGTTAATGTCATCAAATTATTTATATACAAATAAATAAGAAACATAATCGTGGGGACTAACTTGAAATTGCTCTTTTAGAAAGAAGAAAAACTGAGTAATATAGCAAAACAAGTTAACGATGCGGGAATTTGTTTAATGAATGAACAGTCAAACAAAGGCAGTCAATTTAAAGAAGAAGGATAAACATATTACCCAAAAAATCAATCATGAGAAGGCCGTCAGAACAACGCCCGGTGGAATTGTTGAAGAATGTCTGGCCATAGGGAAGCTTACCACACGCAGAATGAGCATCTTCATGCGCAAGATTCCCGGTATCGGCCATGGAATCCCCAAACTGATATATAGCTTCAAAATAAGGCTTCTCCAACAACGAAATTTCGTGAGAGAGAAAAGAGACGGAGAAGAGGACGTGAGAGAGAAAAGAGACGAGAAATAAGACCTCCATTGATAACTTTGGCTTAGGCATTTTGATGACAGCCATGTATGAGTTGACTTTGTTGAGGCAGTTGATGACGATCGGATTAGAAGAAGGCTATCTGTAATATATGAGTGGACAACACAATAATTTTTATCAGCATGGATCATTTTATGATTAATCAATTATCTTAATTATCGTTTACCGATTGCTACTTGTCTGCTTGCATTTTTTATTGTTTATCATGTGCATACCAACTGCGTGCAGATTTGTTTAGGAAGAAAAAAACAATCTTCCTACTTTGTGTGAGATTTCTTTTTCCTTTCTTGATATGGGTATCCTGAGATGGGAACCTTAGTGAGTTACGTCCGTTTATCAATAAATAAATAAATAAATATATATATATATAATGAGATCAGTATTATGAGAATTAATCGGAAATAAAATTATAATATGTCTAATTACTTTTTCATGACAAAATATATATATATATATGTAAGAACATATTCTCTCGAAAACTACCACTTTCAGTAGGAACTAAGAACTTTTGATCTAAACCATCTATTTTCAATCAAACAAATATTATTACGCTACGTCATCGAACAAAACTCCCACCACACTTCATGGGACCTTTTCCTTGCCCAGACATTTCAACGCCGGCCACCACATCTATTGTTAGTCGGATGATAAATCGATCAGTCGGACAAGTTTATTTATTAGTTTATCTAACCCTGTTGAGTATTAATAAGTTTTGTACTCAACGCAAATATTCGAGTAGCAAGATGCATTCCATAAATATCCATTATATTATACTTCATGATTCATATTTATATGATTCTATGCTTAGATATTATTTTCTTATTTGGCGCTATATTAAATCATTGAATTAAGGAAATATTCTCTCCGATTATAATCCCAAAATATCGAGATATATTGCGGCATATTATGGTATGATTTTATTGCATAAAATCTGAATCTTTCCACAGAGATCATTGGACCTATTTTGGAAAGGATATCAAGTGAGATCATTCTACTTATGGGTTGCAAGTAGTAGAAGAAGCAACCATGTAAGTCAAGCAATGGATGAAGGGAGTTAAGGCGGGAATAGCATTTAGAGATACATAAGCTTTCAAGAAACAAGCCAAACTCGAAAAGTATCAAGATTCCGGACAACAGTCGGATTCTATCAAGATTGAGTTACCAAGTCAGGCAGAAAAGATCATATCCACAATGGTAACTCCAACGGTCTATTAAATGAAGGGAAAGCTATAAATATACAAGGCAAGACCGTGAATCACCCAAGCAAGAGAGTATATTTCATATCTTATCTTAATCTCTTGTAATCGTGTTTACTTACTCAAATCATTCTTGTGGCAAAGTATCTAAGGGTTGGATATTTTTGTGAGCTTGTAGCAAAGTGTCTTGGGAAGACTGCTTTGTGAGTTGTAACACTTGAGAAAAGTGTGAGTGGTGGGCCTTGAGAGTTAGTGTACTCAAAAGATCGGTTAGAAAGTTAAGTGAAGAACTTGTCGACAAGTAAGAGAAATAAGAAAAGTAGAAGATAATCCTAAGGGAGGAAACCTTAGGTGGTCACTAACCCAAATATTTGGATCTCAGGCCAAGATCGTGAACAAACAAACTTGCATTGTCTAATTTATTTTTCTGTTTGTTTGTTTTTCATATATCTAACCATGCATCTAAGTCGACGCTTTAGAATCTTAAAATAACCTATTCACCCCTCTAGGATATAAATGACCCTTGGGACTTTTCATCTAAGAGACTTATGGCAGCCACCGCCGGCCTCAACCGCAAATGACTAACTTGAATCGGCATTTGTCGGTTGCTCGTCGAGTCCGATGGTGGCCGCCATCCATCCTAGTGAGCCATTCATCTAATGGTGGCTATCGTCAATTTTGAAGTGTGCTTCTTTCTTGTCTCTCCAAGATTCGACGGCCCAGCCATGGCTGAAACCGTGCGGCTACCTCAATATGTTCTAGGTCTCCCTCAATTAGAATCCTCCGAACACAATGACTTGTTGTCCGCAGCAAAGCCGCCGGAAAAAAAAAAAGAAAACCTTATAACTATCGCAAGTTAATTAGGGCAATGGTCAACCCCGTCGTGGAAGCAATTAATCTCCACCCTATATCCGGCGAAGATTGTGTGCTTCGATGAAGATGGTTGTACTCCGACAAAGATGGCTGTGCTCAGGCAAAGATGGCGGTACTCCATTGAGGGTTATCTATGTGAGGAGAGAGAAAAGGGAGGAAGGGGGCTAAATAATTGAATTAGTAGAGTAGAAAATTTTAGTTAATTTCAACCATTAGATTATAAATAGAGGGTGGAGAATAAAAGTTTCTACTTCTCACCGTAACCATTAGTTCTTTTATTTATATATTTATATATATATATATATATATATATATATATATATATATATATATATATATATATATATGGGATGTCCAATTACATTATTTCCAGGTTACCTAAATACATCATTTCCTTCAATAAAAAGAAATACGTAATTTTCACATTGTCAATTTATTATATTTTTACGATTTATTCGAAACTAAAAATAAAAAATATTTAATTACTAAATAACTGTTGATTTCTTGATGAGTCGATAGCAAACTTGTGAACTGGATGTAGTTCTTTCCGATTATATCTGACACTTTGTTAATTATTAAACTTCCATGTGATGAAGTTAGCTGGCATTTGTAGTTTGTTTCTGACACTTCACCCTTATTACTTATCTAGTAATCATCCCGGCAAATTAACCGGGGAAGATTACTAGGTACATTTATATTATTTCAGCCTTTTGATTTAGTAGTCAGGCCACTGTGGTGATTAAATACAGTAACGTTCAGTAGCTGTTGAAGGTAACAACAAGTGAAGCCTTGTTGTTGCCGGTAATCTTGTCGAAAATCTCGTATCTAGTGGTGTCATCAACATAGTAACTGGTGTCGCAAGACTTGTCAAGCTTGGCCTTGATGTCCTTCCTGTCGATCGCGATGTACTTGTTGACTTCCCTAGCTTCCACATACACCTTGTTACGATTGCCATAGCTAGTGCGATCCTTGACAGACCAGGCTAGGAGCCAAGAAAAGCCACATTCATTAGAGTAGACCATGGCAGCCTCGTCATTGTGGCCATGACAGTAAGAGTTGTGGACAAAATTACCGGAGTGGAGTTTGGTGATGGTGTAAGGGTAAGGCACCTTGTTGCGGCCAACCCACTAGTGCTTGCTGAGGAACCCGACGTAGTTCCCCGGGCAA
Organism: Talinum fruticosum; assembly: GCA_021018815.1. Lineage (NCBI taxonomy): Eukaryota > Viridiplantae > Streptophyta > Magnoliopsida > Caryophyllales > Talinaceae > Talinum > Talinum fruticosum. Next base: position 2,676,588 of record JAITYX010000076.1, on the reverse strand, counting down.
GATTCTTAATGATTCCTGTGGTAGACGCCCGTGCTGGTGGCAGTGCTTGATCACCGGCTTGTTTGCCCTGTTGCACATGTCCGTCACCACCGCCTTGTGTTGGTCCTCATATGCTTGAACACTTTTGCATGCCTTAGGGCAAGCCATCTTTCTACTTTTGCTACATTTACCAAATCAAAAGTCATTCTTCAATCATTCTATATATTGTTGGGATTATGGAGCCTAATGGGCGATTTGGACTCGGGAAAATCGCATTACGGGGTAAGGAATGACAAGCACGGGCCATGAGCATCGAGCACGGGGCATTTCGAGCGAAAATAAGAAGAAGAAGTCAGGCAGCAGCCAACACGAGCTGGTCGTGATAAACCGTAATATTACGGGTTTTTATGTTCTTTTGTTGGCTAATTTTAACCCTTCAAAGGCCTTCTTACCCAAAATCTTATTTGATTTCGCTTACTTTCTTCACTCGGTGATTAAAGTGTGCGAATATATATATCTTTTCAAGTAACCCCGACTTTTATAATGAAGAACACATCTTTCGAGGTACTAAGGAAGAGAGCGGGAGGTCATAGAAGGTTGGAGAGCTAAGAAAGAGATTAAGCTAAGTCAGCACGAGCAGTAGCACTAGCTGAAAGAAAGAAGAGAAAAAAAGACCCAAAGATAGGTTATGCTAGCCTTGGCACAGAGCTATGCTAAAGCCTAGAAGGTCAAGCACGAGTCGTGCTAAGGTCAACACAGACCATGCTAAGAATTTGGAATATATTTGAAAAATTCGTTAGGTTGCATGGTTGATAGCACAAGCTATGCCAATTCAACATTGCCCGTGCCAATCGGCAGTTTCGGTTTTTGGCTTTTTATCCCATAAACAATTAATATTTTGGATCTAGTTTTTCATTCTACGTTTTTAGCCTAGTTTTCTCTCTACTTTTGAGCACTAAGTTGAATTGTTAAGAGATCAAAGCTTGGAGTTACTTTGGACTAATAGCAATCTAATTCAAGTGTAGATATCATTATACTTCTTTTCTTCTTCTCTTCTTTTATCGTAATTCTTGCTTTTGGTTTTTCATTCCTCAATTTTATGTCATATGCCATAAATATGCGTGGCTAAATTCCCAACTTAGGTTAGGGATTTGCCACTAATATGCTAGTTTAATTGCAATTTGTGCTTCGCTACTATTTTTCAATTGAATTTTCGACTTGTTGATATTTATTGAATTGGGTGCGAGGTTCGAGAGAATCTCATCTTTATTGTTATGGGGAATTGAATAAATTTCGAGAGAATAGGCTTAATTCTACTTCAACTTGTCGGATGATTACAACTTAGATATAAGAATAATTTAGGTTATTATTAAGGGAAGAATCGACAATCTTGTAATTCGTTGATTTTTATTGTGTGAACAACAATTAATTCAATTGAGTTAGCTTAATAACCTTCGAGAGAAGGCTTACGTGGTTCAAACCGCATCGATTCCCTAATTCATCGTAATTGTGAATAGTGTAGAGGCATGTAATTGAGATTTTTGGCATGTTAGCTTGGTAAATCTTTACCTATGCTTTCCTTTATCCGATTTCATTTCGTTCTTTAAGTGCTTACATTACCAACCAAATCAAACTATTTCACAACTTAGTTCAAAAGGACATTGACTTTAGACTTGTGCAAGACCTAGCTCGCTGAGATCGACAACCTTACTCTTTATGGTAAACAACAAAATGGAGTCATTGCTAGGGAGCTAGCACCACTCCCTAGTCTACGTAACATGACACTTTTGAATTGAGCCTTTTATTTTTCTTTATTTTTCTTCTTCCTTTTTGCTTTTATCTTTGCTTGAGCCTACTTATACTTGGTATAGTTTCTTGAGTGCATGCTCGGGAGGAATCATAGAAGTGAAGAATTAGCAACTCTTAATCCCAAAATCAAAGCAACTATCGAAGACTAAGCGGTGTGGCTCGTAGGCAAAGAAAGAAGCAAACTATACCTGGAAATCCACCTCTATCTCATACCCTTCAATCCTATTCATCTCCCACCACGGTACGGGAGGCTCCGCTATTGTGTTGCCCGATCCGCCGGAGACAACCACCTTTGACTTCAAGTCGGGTTTCATAAGCCTCATTGAACAGAATTAGTTTCGAGGATCGCTTGCCGAGAACCCCATCAAGCACATCAACTCATTCCTTGAGTGGTGTGGCATGATTAAAATGACGTGAGTGACCAACGAGTACATTCAACTCAAGTTCTTTCCTTTTTCCTTCACCGATAAGGCAAAGAACCGGCTCGCAAATTATGCTCCCAACTCTTTCCACACTTGGGATGAGTTGAGCCTTGCCTTCCTCAATCGATTCTTTCCACCAGGCTAGACATCCAAGTTAAGGCTTGACATTATCCAGTTCAAGCAACATCCCGGGAGTCTCTGTTTGAAGCATGGGAGAGATTTAGAGGGATGCAGTAAGAGTGCCCTTATCATAGTATTCAGCCATGGATACTAGTTCAAATATTTTATAAGGGGTTTTGGATTCGGTGCGTCAATATGTGGAAAACGTTTTGGGAAGTACCTTCATGAAGAAGACCCCAGAGCCAATTGATGCTCTATTACATCAGGTGGCTTCCAATGCCTACAATTGGGGCATTGGAAGAGATGATCAAGAGCATGTAAAGCATAATGTGGATGCAATGGCTCTTTTGGACAATAATGTGGAAGCTCTCACGGTGCAAATGGAGAAATTTATGGCAAACCCTTCAATTGGTACTTCTTCTTCCTCTACTGCTCAAGAGACGGGATACTCATGTGAAGCATGTGGAGGCCCTCATCCCCATTTAGAGTGTCATCCTAACCTCTCCACGTCCAATCAAGCTAATGCTCTTCACAACTTCCTTCCTAAACCACCGCCATAGAACAACCCCTACTCTCAAACCTGTAACCCTAGTTAGAGAAATCATCCTAATTTCTCCTATCGAAATAACAACCCTCATCCCCACCAAAACCCATCTCAACCACCCAGCTTCCATCCACTACAAAATCAGCCTCCTGTTGTATAAAACCCTCCTTCCCCACCTCCTCCACGTAAATCTAACCTTTAAACTCTCATGGAAGGTTTCATTTAAGCCCAAATAAAGGTCAATGAGAAATTGTCTACCCATCAAAAGATGCTAGAGACCCAAATTGCACAAATTTCTCAACAAGTCAACCACCTTACCCAATCCCAAGGAAAGTTGCCAGCACAACTCGAACCAAATCCCGAGGGCCATATTAATGTCATAATCTTGAGGAACGGGAAGGAGTTAGAGGGCCCTATGGTGAGTGAGAAGGGAAAGGAGAAAGTGAGTGAAGATGTAATTGATGTTGAGAAGGAAGGTGCTGTTGAGAGTGATGCTCCTACAAATGAGGTTGCTATGAAGAGTGTAAAGGAGCCGGTTTTGAATGAGATTATCCATGCCATCACCTAAACCTTACTAGCCTCCCATTCCATAACGGCTTGTGAAGGCTAAGGAGGAGAAAAATTTTTCCAGATTTATTGAGATGTTGAAGAAGTTGCATATCAACATCCCCTTTTGGAAGCTATCACCGATATGCCATCCTACGCTAAGTGTAGTGCCATCATCGAGAACAAGCTACCCCCAAAGCTTTCTAATCCTGGTAGTTTTTCCATACCTTGCTCCGTGGGAGATGTAGCCATTAGTAGGGCTTTATGTGATCTTGGAGCGAGTGTTAGCCTCATGCCCTACTTTATCCGCAAACGGCTTCACATGAGAGAGTTGAAGCCAACCACCATTTCTCTCCAATTGGTGGATCGATCTCTTAGGTTCCCCCTTGGAATTCTAGAAGATGTGCCATTCCATGTCGGGAAGTTCTTCATCCCGTATGATTTTGTGGTAATAGGAATAGCCAAGGACGCATAAATTCCCATCATTTTGGGAAGGCCTTTCCTTGCCACCGGTGGAGCCATGATAGATGTCAAAAATGATAAGCTATCATTACATGTCGGGGAATAGAAGGTGGAGTTCAATCTCACCAAGTCCATATCCACCCCTACTCTCGAAGACACATGCTCTAGGGTGGATGTGTTGGAGCAGATTATTAATGATGAATGGCTACCACATGGGTTTATGAGGGACCCCTTGGAGACATGTTTGATTGGTGATGGCTTTAAAGGCTAATCCGAGGAGGTGACAAATTATTTTGAGTCACTAGATGTGGCTCCCTCATCCTTATCAAAGTATAGGAGCCTAGATGTGTGCACCATAGAAGCCATGGAGGCCAAGGACACCAAGGAAGGTGTTTTTCGTGTTCTAAAGGTAGAGCCTAAACCTCTACCTTTCCATCTCAAGTATGAATTCCTTGGTCCTAATGAGTCCTTCCCTGTGATTGTTAATACTAACTTACATGGCACCCAACTTGAAAACCTTCTTGATGTGCTTCGTAAGGATAGGGGTGCCATAGGTTATAACATCAATGATCTAAAGGGAATTAGTCCATCCTTTTGCATGCATAAAATTGATCTAGACGACGGTCATAAGCCACCTAGACAACCTCAAAGGTAGTTGAATCCTAATATGCAAGAGGTTGTCAAGAAGGAAGTTGTTAAGCTGCATGTGGCCGGGATTATCTATCCTATTGTAAATAGTGATTGGGTGAGTCCGGTCCAAGTGGTACCCAAAGGAGGGTATGATCGTGGTCAAGAATGAGGCTAATGAGCTCATTTCCACTAGAACAGATCACTGGGTGGTGTATGTGTATAAATTATAGAAGGTTGAATCAAGCCGCCCGGAAGGACCATTTCCCCTCCCATTTATTGACCAAATGTTGGAGAGATTAGCCCAACATTCATACTTTTGTTATTTAGATGGTTTGTCCGATTTTTTCCAAATTTTTATACATCCAAATGATCAATAGAAGACCACTTTCACTTGTCCTTATGGTACCTTTGCGTACCATAGGATGCCATTTAGTCTATGTAATGCCCAAGCCAATTTCCAACGATGCATGATGGCTATTTTTTCTGATTTCATAGAAAACATAATGGAATTCTTCATGGACGACTTCTTCGTTTATGGTAGCACTTTTGACACTTGTTTGCAAAATCTTGAAAAAGTGCTAAGTAGATGTGAAGAAGTGAACCTAGTGCTTAATTGGGAAAAGTGCCATTTTATGGTTCAAAAGGGGGTTGTTTTGGGTCATGTTGTGTCTAATCGGGGCATCGAGGTCGAACGAGCCAAGATTGAGGTTATTGAAAAGCTAACTCCTCCTAATTCTGTTAAGGGGTGAGGAGTTTCCTTGGTCATGCCGACTTTTATCGCTGCTCTATCAAGGACTTCTCCAAGATTGCTAAGCCTCTAACTTAACTCCTTACTAAAGATGTCTCGTTTGATTTTACTAATCAATGTCATCGAGGCTTTTCGCAGGATAAAAGAAGCATTAATTTTTCCCCCATCATCCACCCGTCAAATTGGAATCTCCTTTTGAGATTATGTGCAATGCAAGTGATCACTCGGTTGGAACGGTGTTGGGGCAGCATAGAGACAAGAAACCCCATGTCATTTATTATGTAAGCAAAACACTCGATGGAGCCCAACAAAATTACACCACGACGAGAGAAGGAGTTGTTGGCCATGGTGTATGCCATTGAGAAGTTTCCCCTATCTCCTATGCTCCAAGGTGATCGTGTTCACCGACTATGCCGCACTGAAGCACTTGCTGGAGAAGAAGGATGCCAATCCTCGTCTCATTCGATGGATCCTTCTTCTACAAGAATTTAATTTGGAGATACGGGATAAGGCGAGGGCGCAAAATGTGGTAGCCGACCACTTATTAAGGCTCTTGGTTGAGAGCAATGATTACCCCATTAACAATGCGTTTCCGGATGAGCATCTAATGGTCGACACAACGGGAGAGCTTCCTTGGTTCGCTGACATTGTCAACTATCTCATTGCGGGAGTTTTGCCGCCCGACATGGGGTACCAACGGAAGAAGAAATTCCTCCATGATATCAACTTCTATTCTTGGGATGATCCTTACCTTTTCCGGGTTTGCAATTATGGAATTTTTCAAAGGTGTGTTCCCAAGAAGAAATCCCAAGCATTATTTCACACTTGTCATGATCAACCATGCGGAGGACATGGAACTACCTCCAACACTCGCTAGCAGTACTTCAAGTTGGTTTTTATTGGCCCTATTTGTTTAAAGATGTTCATGCTTATGTGAAGGCATGTGATAGATGTCAAATGGGGGTAATATTTCCCGTAAGAATGAGATGCCCTTGAATTATATTCTTGTGATTGAGGTGTTTGATGTTTGGGGCATTGACTTTATGGGACCATTCCCTTCCTCAAAGGGGAATAGGTTTATTTTAGTGGCGGTAGACTATGTGTCCAAATGGGTTGAACTGTTGCTAATCCTACCAATGATGCAAGAGTAGTATCTAAGCTTTTCAAGAAGATCATATTTCCTAGATTTGGGGTGCTTAGAGTGGTGATTAGTGACAATGGGACACACTTTATTGAGAAGAAATTTGAGGCCTTGTTGAAGAAATATGGTGTGTCATATAAAAGGGGTTTGGTCTATCATCCACAAACTAGTGGCCAAGTCGAGATTTCCACTCATGAAATCAAGCATATTTTGGAGAGAACGATTGCTAGTTCTAGGAAGGATTCGGTGGATAAACTTGATGATGCTCTTTGGGCTTATAGGACGACCTTTAAAACCCCCATTGGTACTACCCCTTATCATTTGGTGTATAGGAAGCCTTGCCACTTTCTCGTTAAGCTTGAGTTTAAGACTTATTGGGCGGTGAGATGCCTCAATTTTGATTTGAAGCGGCGGAGGACAAGAGAATGCTCCAACTCAATTTGCTAGATGGAATTTGGAGGGATGCTTATGACAACTCCATGATTTACAAGGAGGGCATGAAGGCATGGCACGACAAACATATCAACAAAAGAGAGTTTCATGTGGGTGATTTGTACTCCTATTCAATTAAAGATTGAAACTCTTTTCCAAGCAAGCTTCGTTCCGGATGGCCGGGTCCATACAAAGTCTTCAAAGTGCATCCTTTTGGGGCTGTAGAAATCGGCCATGGTGATGAGAATGACACCTTCAATGTGAATGGTTCAAGACTTAAGCAATACTTCCAAGGAAAGCCCACTCCGGGGCGGTTTCAAGCACCTTTCCCTCCATTTCAAATAGCTAAGGAGTTTTGGTCAAGTTCGGAACCTTAAACAAGTGCTTCTTGGGAGTGAAAGTGAAAAGAAAATGACACCTTCTTGGTCAAGATTTTTTTGCTTTCTAGCTTAGGTTGTTTTATTTTGAAAAAAAAAAAGAAAAAAAGATGATGAAAAGTTTGTGTGATGTATTATTGAGGGTGAGAGTGAAGAAGAAAAAATCTAAGTGAAAAGAAAAAAAAATGAGTGAAATAAAATGTTTCAAGAAGAGGGAATCAAGTTGATTTAATGAGAGTATGTTTGAGAAGGTTTATTGGATTACTTTAAGGAGTTTTGATTGTAGACTCGGACCTTCCTCATATTTATTTCCGAGTTAGATTGATAGTAGAGATTGTAGACTTAGACTCTTTTGTAGTCATTTCGAGTTCCTTCTAGGAATCGGGTTTAAAGAGTCTATCTCTAATAAGGTTTTGATTTCAAGACATTCCATGCATCTTAGAATCTTTTCTAAGTAATAGAACCTTGACTACGAGTGTCGTAATATATTTCTTGCTTATCTCCGATTGACTCGGATTGCATACTTATATTATGAGTCACATATCACTCGGACGTATTGCATGTATCAAACTTGTGTCCGACCCTATGATTCAAGAGTTATACTATTCCGAGTCAGATTAGTTAGTTGCATAGCTTAGTCTAGATCAAGTCTGTTTACTCGATAATCTTTATTTGACTTGATTGTGTTCTAGACTAACCGAGATGGAATTTGAGTTATAAAGTTATTAGACTCAGAAAATTCCTTTTCGTTTCCGACCCGGATAATTAATCGCTTGATTATTAATTATGATGTTATCCGTGTCTAATCTTGGACCAAAGTATTTTATACTTTGAGAACCAAAATTGATTTGCTTTTGTAGATTATTCAGTCGAGGTAATCATGCTTTTGAGCTACAAAAGCAACCGGCTTCACACGTCAAATCACCAGATCGAAAAGAGCCTTTTCAGCTTCTAGTCAAAGCCCCAAACATCTGCGTCGAGCTATCTCGTTTCCAAATCTGGAAAACTGGAATGCCAAGCTTAGCGGTGGTTTCCACCTTACTTTTTCGGACATCACCAAGTGGTTTTGGGATTTCCAAAGAAGTCAAGGACCGTTGTTTCAACGTTTATATTCAACGGATATTTTCCGAGCAACTTAGAAAATCCCTCAAGAACGGTCACAAAGGACTTCCAGCTAGAAGATGGGCGTAACGGCTATATTGCCTGGTCATCTATAAAAGGAAGCCATGTTACAAGATTTGAAGAAAGAGAGATAGCCGAACATATTGTTAATACATGTACTTGAGCAAAGTTATTGTATTCATTCTCAATCTTTTACTTATAACTCCTACTCGTAATTCATTATATTATGAGTTGTAAGGTCTTGTATTTAGTTACAAACACTCTCTTCTTACTTTCCGAGTAAGGGTCCCTTGACTAAGCTGTAAGGGTTATCTCAGCTTAGTTGTCCCTAACTGTAAGGGTTATCTCAGTTAGAAAGTACTAGATCGAGATAAGGGAACTTCCGAGTCCAGGAAAATCTTGTAAGAGTTGTCTAAGGGAGTAACTCAAGTCCCTTGACTAAGTCGTAAGGGTTATCTCGACTTAGTTGTCTCTAACTGTAAGGGTTATCTCAATTAGGAAGTACTTAGATCAGATAAGGGAACTTCGAGTTTAGGAAAATCTTGTAAGAGTTGTCTAAGGGAGCAACTCGGGTTGAGTCAAGTTCACGGTATTTTGTGGACTCAAAATAGTGGATTTGACTGCGTGCTTTTACTAGCACGGTCAGGTGGTTTTTTCCCCAAGAGGGTTTCCACGTAACTTCTATGTTACTTATTTTCCGAGTAGATTCTAGACTTAGACCAACTCGTGCTTCTACTTCATACTTTCCGAGTTAGCGCTTTTTGAGCTCATATTTACTACTCGGAATCTTCTCTGTTTGAGATTCGAAGCAAATTCTATCATCACCCTATTCACCCCCTCTACGGTGACTCAAGCATCTCCGAGAGAAAACTTTCAATTGGAATCGAGCCTAGCCTTTTAGAAAGGATTTAACCATTCGAAGGTTTAAAGATCAAATGGCTCGGAACAACGGAGAGTTCGATGAAGGAAGATCTTCCAACGAGACCACCAAAATTCAAAGGATCTAATTTCGTACACTCTGGAAGAAACTCATGGAGTGTTTCCTGCTCGACCATGATGAAGATGTCCGGAATATTATACAAGAAGGAAGCTATCTTCCTATGAAGACAAGTTGAAACCAGAATCGTGCCTAAAGTCAAGTCGAATACACTCCGATGAAGCGGAGAAGTTCGTAAAGAACTTCAAGGCAATGAACATTCTAATGTGTGCCATCAGCTCGGAGGAGTACAACGAGTATCCGCTCGCGACATCGCCAAGAAAGTGTGGGACACACTAGTCAACACTTACAAAGGCACCAGCCGAGTCGGACAAGCAAAGATAAGCCAATATCTTCACAAGTATGAGCTGTTTAAGATGGAGCTGAAGAAAACATCACTCGGATGTTCATTCGCTTCACCGAGATTACTAACAATCTCAAGTGTCTGCAGGTAAGAAGATTTCCCACGAGGAAATGTGCGGAAAGATCCTCAGGAGTCTACCCAAGAGAAGATGGGGTCCTAAGGTGATAGCCATCGAGGAGGCTCGGAATCCGGCCCCGCTGAAGCCGGATGAACTCATTGGGAAGCTTCTCACTCATGAAATCCATTTGGAAGAAGAGGATGCTGAGGTCTGCACCAAAAGGAACATCGCGCTGAAGGCATCGGAATCTAAAGAAGCCGATCCGAGTTCATCCGACTTAGAAGAAGATCCCACGACATTCATCGCTAGAGGCTTCAAGAGAATAATGAAGCATAAAAGATGGGATAAGAAGCCAAAGGAAGAGTTCCACAAGAAAGATAAGAAGGACAGAAAAGGTAAATACTCCTCTCCTTCGAAGTTATTTTTAACTAAGAACTCGGTCGTTATGAGTGTAGCGAAGAAAGAACACATAGTCCGAGACTGTTCAAAGAGAAAAAGGGACAGAAGAAAGCAAAAGGCTATGGTGGCCACATGGAGCGACGAGGACTCATCGGAAGATGACGAGGACTCGGACGACTCGAAGTGTCCGATGGCACTCACCGACTCGAAGCGAGTCGGACTCGACAGCAGAGGAAGTAAACCCACAAGAGGTAATCAAATACTTCCTCAAATTTTCCAAAGCTAATTTAGCAAAGTACATTTTTACTTTGGAAGAAAAGTCTAAGTCCGAGTCTTCATTCTTCAAAGAGCAAATTGAGTCAATTTCCTCCGAAAACAAATCTTTAAAAATTGAGATGGAGAAACCGAGACACTCACTCGGAGAACTCATGACTAGTGCTCAAGTCAATGAGACTAAGTCCGAGGTACTCGTAAGAGAAAATGAGCAGCTTAAGCAAAGTCTCAGTAAGTCTCGGGATCTTGTCTTAAAGTTCACTCAAGGTCGAAAAACCTTGATATGCTTTTAGGAGCTTAATGTGTCTCCTTCAGAAAAGAAGGGCTTGGTTATAAAAAGAGGAGGAATCAAATTCCTACATAAATCTTTTCAAGAAGGATACAAGAACTATAAAGTTCAAAAAGGTTGAGCACGGTCCCATTCATACAAAGAAACGAAGCACCGAGCCAAGACCAACCTTCAGGAGAAAACCACCTCCTTCTTTTTCAAAAAGAAAATCCTTTAAGAGAAAGGAGACACAGACTCAGCTCTCAAAGCGAAAGACTCGGAATCAGGCTAGACCCAAAATTATCAAAATCTGGGTTCCAAAGGCCTTCTTCCTCGAAAGGGACCACGAGTAAGGAGTGTTACTGGGTTCGTTAGAGGAAGTGAGAAGGGTTAGTTTGTCTCTATTTTGCAGGTCACTCGGAATAGATCAAACGAGCATTGGTACTGGATAGCGGATGTTCACGACACATGTCACATGACCAAGGACTCTTTTCGAGTTAGAAGAACATAAGGGAGGAAAAGTGACTTTTGGAGATGATAGCAAAGGCAAGATAATTGGGATTGGCAAGATTGGAACGGAAAGCAATCTGGTCAGCCCGGTTTACCTTGTCAAGGGATTAAAGTACAACCTATTGAGCATCTCCCAATTATGTGACAAAAGTCAAGAGGTAAGATTTACTCAATCCAAATGTTACATCTCCGATGAGACCACCAAAGACATCAAGCTCTCGGGTAAGAGATCAGGTAACACCTACATCATTCCTCTTTCGACCCAAGTCGAACTTATCATGTTTAAAAGCATCCATTCATGATGATTCGTGGCAATGGCATTGGAGAGTAGGCCATGTTAGCATGCATACAATTAAGAAATTGTCATCTCATGGTTTAGTCACAGGTTTGCCAAACTGTGCTCGTACTAAAGATAAAGTCTCGTGAAGCATGCATAAGAGGGAAACAAGTAAGATCTTCATTCAAATCCCCGAAGATCTGTTTCCACATCCAAGGTGCTTGAACTGCTACATATGGATTTATGTGGTGAAATCCTCGTGAAGAGCCTCGGAGGTAAATCGTATGTACTTGTCATTATTGATGATTTCTCACGATTTACTTGGGTATGTTTTCTTAAGCACAAAAATGAGGCATTCAAGGAGTTCGAGTAAGCTCTGCAGAAAAATTCAAGTTGAGTCTCGGACTCGGATCCGGAGGATTCGAACCGACCATGGAAGAGAGTTCGATTACTCGGAATTCTCGAGTTTTGCGACTAGAATGGTATCTCTCACAACTTCTCGGCACCTAGAACTCCACAACAAAACGGGGTTGTAGAGAAAAAGAACAGAACCCTTGAGGAAATAGCTAGGACGATGATGATTGAACACGATCTTCCCTACTATTTCGGGCCGAGGCAATCAACACCGCCAACTATACGTTGAATATATGCCTCATCGGAACCATTCTAAAGAAAACACCCTACGAGCTTTACAAAGGGAAGAAACCAAATATTTCATATTTTAAGCCCTTTGGATGCAAGTGTTTTGTTTACAACAACGGTAAGGATCACTCGACCAAGTTTGATGCTCTGGTCGGATGAAGATATCTTTCCGGGTTATTCCTCACATAGCAAAGCTTATCGCATTTTTAATAAGAGAACTAACAAAGTGGAAGAGAGTATTCACGTTGTATTTGATGAGCTTAAACAGGAAAAACCAAGTGAATCATCATTCTCCGATCCGAAGCTCAGCCGAGATGTCGACCAAAGTGAGCAAATTAAGAATCAACCTCAACTAGCTCGGATGTAAGTCACTTAGACCGAGGCGACTCGGAATGGAGCTACTCGGAATGATGAAGGAGAACCCGAGGAACAAGCCAACTCGTAACAACCCTCCGAAGCTCAACCAACTTAGCTCACAAACCTAGTGAATCGGAGGACGAGTAAAGCATTCAAATATGCTTCTAGTCATCCACTAGAAAACATATTGTCTAACATCAACAAGTGGGGTAAGAACTCATTCTTCTCTTCAAAATCTATGTGCATTCACTGCATTCATCTCATTGACCGAACCTAAGAATGCATTAGACGCTCTAGAAGAACCTGACTGGGTAGAGGCTATGTAAGAGGAACTCAATCAATTCGAGAGAAACCAAGTCCGGACTCGACCAAGAGACCTTCCAACCACCCAGTTATAGGTACCAAGTGGGTTTTCAAGGACAAACTGGATGAGAGTGGAGTGGTAGTCGAAACAAGGCAAGACTTGTGGCCCAAGGGTACAATCAAAAAGAAGGAATTGATTGTAGAGAGACCTTTGCACTCGTTGCCCGAATAGAAGCCATTAGAATCCTCTTAGCACTTGCATCCAGCATGAACATGAAGTTATATCGGATGGATGTGAAATGTGCTTTTCTTAATGGTTTTATTGATGAAGAAGTATATGTTGAGCAACCCCCTGGATTTGAAAACTCAGAATTTCCAAATCATGTTTTCAAACTTCAAAAAGCTCTTTATGGTCTTAAACAAGCTTCTCGAGCTTGGTATGAAAGACTCGAGCAATTTCTTGGTTCACAATGATTTTAACAGAGGTCAGATTGACAAGACTCTCTTTATAAAAACCAAGGGGAAAGATTTCCTTATTGTTCGGATCTATGTTGATGATGTAATTTTTGGAGCAACTAATGAAATTCTATGCCGAGAATTTTCTCGAGTTAATGAGTCGAGAATTTCAAATGAGTATGATGGGGAACTCAATTTCTTCCTTGGTCTACAAATCAAACAAGACAAAGATGGAATCTATGTCCATCAATCAAAGTATACCAAGGAGCTGCTGAAGAAATACAAACTTCAAGATGCAAAGCATGCATCTACACCCATGAGCAAGCGAGTATAAAACTTGACTCGAGACGAAAAAGGTAAAGCAATAGATCGGAAACTCTATCGAGGTATCATTGAATCTTTGCTTTATCTTACTTCCAGCCGGCCATATATTATGTTCGGTGTGTGTTTATGTGCAAGATTTCAAGCTAATCCTAAAGAATCATATCTCATCTGCGGTGAAGAGAATTTTCGGATATCTTGCATGGACTCGTAACTTAGGTCTTTGGTACTCAAGAGACTCGGAACCGACCCTCACTGGATACTCGGATGCGGATTACGCTGGATACAAACTTGATAGAAAGAGCACATCAGGAGCTTGCCGGTTTCGGGTCAATCCCTAATTTCCCGGCACTCAAAGAAGCAAAACTCAGTAGCTATATCAAGCTGCCGAAGTTGAGTACATTGCAGCCGGAGCATGTCGTGCACGATTTTATGGATAAAGCAACACTTGAGAGATCTTGGACTTGACTTCAAATCGGTTCCAATTAAGTGTGATAATCAAAGTGCAATCAACATCACCAAAAATCCGGTTCGAGCACTAAAAAACAAAACACATTGAGGTCGGTATCATTTCTTAAGAGACCATTCCGAGAAAGGTGATATCGAGCTTGAATTTATTCCTACTAATCTTCAATTAGCTGATATCTTTACTAAGCCTCTTGGTGAAGATCGGTTTTGTTTCATTAGGAATGAGCTTGGCATGCTTGAACGCATGATTATATGTTTTTCTATGTGAAAATTGCTTCGCATGATTATGTGTTATATACTTAGATTTCATGTATAACCATTATTTCAGTTGATTTCGTGATACTGAGCTGACGGTTATTTCTAGTTTACGAGTTGAAGTCACTCGGAGCCGAGTGGAGTTAGACTCGGACGTCGAGAAAAATGGACATCAAAAACTTCGAAGTCTCTAGATAAATGGAGTATTTCGGATTGTGTTTTCAAAATTTTTCTCTTCCCTAGGCAGCCGATTAGACCGATAGCCGTTTGAGAGACGGAGCACTCGGGTTTCTAACCGTTAAAGAGACAATTATCAAATCCGGTTAGAAGTGATCTTTGACGGAGTTAGGTCGAACGGACTTGAAGGGTCGGTTATTTTCTCTTTAAATAGAATCCTTGCCCTTTCATTTTGTTTCTTTAACCCTCGCGTACTTACTCTCTCTTTCTCAAAAACCTACTCTCTGTGATCATCGCGTTTTCCCGTGCTCTCAAGCTCGTGTAAAGATCATCTCGAGTAAGTTCGATTGCTCTCAACCTCTTTCTTCTACTCTTTCTCTTTCACTTTCGTCAACCTTTTCCCTCATACTCTTTCTCCAAGTTTCGTCTCTCTCACTTCTTTTAAAATGCCTAAGAGAGGTTCTCACCCCGACTTTCTTGGGTCTTCCTCAAAGAAGCCCTGCCCTAAAAGCCATGAAGGCGCTTCATCTTCTAAACCCATTGTCACCCAAAGCATCTTGCGCTGGATGATAAGTTCTTCCCAACCACCAAATTCTCGTGGTTGAAACACATTCGGACCACTCGGCGTATATAACTTTCTTTATTTCAGCGAGTTCATTTACCTTAAACTTGTTGCTGAATTCTACGCCGACCTCTCTTTCTCTCGAAGGTATACTTACTTCCAGAGTTCCGGACGTACTCCGTCCGTATCAACATCTCCCCCTCCACCGACTGTTCAAAGTTAGCTCTCTTTTCTTGAACATCAACCCCATTCCTTTCAATGAAGTCGTTGATGACTTCTTTGAAAATTTTGCCAAAGAGTTTCCCGAGTCCGGAAAGAACTTTTACGTGACTCAACTCAAGTCGAAGCTCGGCTTCGTGTTTTCTGCTGAAGAGAACTTTCTTCTCTCGAGCATGCCAGCAAGGAGAACCCCAACTCTAAGCATTTAAAAGCACTTTTTGACATCTTAGAGGGCTACGAAGTAGACCTCTTCCTTCTATCCTTGAGCGGATGGCCGATGTGCCAGCTCAACTCCAAAACAAGAAGAACACCCTTGACCCTTCGGTGCTTTTCTTACTTTTATTTTCAAGCATTTCCAAGTTCCCCTTCCCTCGGACCCGAACGCAGTCTCGGAAGGCTGCGATTATGGTAGGGAGAAAGGAACTTCGGGGTATGGGTACCAAGAGACTGAACCCGGTGTCCGGGTGCATAACTCGAACCGAGGCAACCTTCCCCACCTCCAACTCGTAAAGAAGCCCCTCTTTCTCTTCCCGCCCTACCTAGTGGAGCATCCTCTTCGAGCCCCTTCAAAGCTCTTTCAGCTATTTTATCCAATGCTTTCTTGGACAAAATCAACTCTGTGTCCTAAGACTTTCGGGGACTCCTCCGGTCATTCAAGATCGTATATCGAGTCCATGACCATTAACCGGAGAACTGCACAATCTCAAATCCGAGAGCAACAAGAGGTGCTTCTCGAGAATAAGACTACGGTGAAGGAACATAGGGAGCTGATTGAACTCCTCCAAGAGCGCCGCTCCAAAGCAGCTCAGGATCTAGTAGCGGACTCGGATATCTGCTAAGGAATCCTCGAGCTCGGCGGGATCTTCCTCCGAAAGAGGAGACGATCAAGGGGACGAAGAAGAAGCTACGGCTGATGCGAGTTACTTCTAAGCTCGGCGAGCCCGAAGCCCAAGCGAGAGAAGGAAGGACAAGAAGAGGGTCCGAGTGCTCCTCACGCTCAACCGGAATTGATCGGCTCGGACAGTGAGTCCGAGTGGGTCGAAGACCCTGCTGACCAAGGAAAGTCGGCAGCTGGCCAATCTAAGGACGCTCCTCCGGAAGAGCCTTTGGACAAACTTGTTCGGGTCGACCACTCAAAGCCGAGCCGGAGATCCCGCTCTTCCTCCGCCGCGCTCAAGCACATCGTCAAGATCCTACCAGCGCCAGCGCACTCCTCGTTCTTCATCATCAACTCAAACACACCTTTCCCCTCCCTAGTTCTATTTTTTTCTTCTTAGGCGGACACCATGCATTGTGTCACAATTCCAAAATCGCGCGATTCTTCTTCTTCCTGGAATTCTATTCTCTTTTATTTATCTTTTTGTCTAGACATCTTGTATTTCTTTTTTTTTTTTTTTGCATTCTTCCCATTTTTTGTTTTTGCTAAAAGGCAAGGGGGAGAAGAATTAGATGTATAGATGTCTTGTTTAGGGGAGTTTTGCTCTAACTCCTTGTAATTTTTATGTGAAGTAATGAAATTTCTGTTTTTCATTTTCAAAACTTACGTGTGCATTAGTTACGTAGCTTACATGACTTCTTGCTCTGTGAATTGTTATATTCTAAGTTTCTTTTCTGAGCAAGCTCTACATTTTGGTATGAGATCACTTACAAAAGTTTCCGCCCAAGTTTGTCTAAGTATGGAACGGCTTACATCTAAGTATGGAATGTCTTTCATCAAAAAGGGGAGATTGTAGACTCGGACCTTCCGTATATTTATTTACGAGTTAGATTGATAGTAGAGATTGTAGACTTAGACTCTTTTGTAGTCATTTCGAGTTCCTTCTAGGAATCGGGTTTAAAGAGTCTATCTCTAATAAGGTTTTGATTTTAAGACATTCCATGCATCTTAGAATCTTTTCTAAGTAATAGAACCTTTACTACGAGTGCCGTAATATATTTCTCGCTTATCTCCGATTGACTCGGATTGCATACTTATATTCCGAGTCACATATCACTCGGACATATTGTATGTATCAAACTTGTGTCCGACCCTATGATTCAAGAGTCATACTATTCCAGGTCGGATTACTTAGTTGCATAGCTTATATTTCGAGCCCAAATCCAATCTCGGGCCTCAAGTACCAATGCTTGTCATTGCTCACGGTGGGGTTGTCACAACACTTGCCGTAAATTTGGAGCTCGATGTTAAAGCCGCCCATCCTTCACTGTAGCTCCATCATGAACAGGTGTGCCTTGGTCAACATGGATATTTTCGACACCATCAATGGCGCTATTTGGGTTCGTCACCACAACAAGCCCCTCTTTGCACTTCCCAACAAGGAGCGCACAATTATCACCAAGAAGGACAACTGGAGTAACTCTCGAGGCTATCGTTGCAGGCCTCTCCCACCAAGGGGCGCCTCCTCTTCTGCACAACCTACCCGAGTCTAAGGACCCCAGCATTGAGGAGCCTCCTCCTCCTTCTTCCACTAATGAGCCCTCCATGTTCTAGACGATCCTCAACTGGCTCGATCCGCTTCAAGTGGGGCAAGCCGATATGCGAGACATAATGATCTCAAATCAGCAGAGTCTCAAGAGCATCGATAGGAGGGCCAGCCACCTGGAGCACCTTATACATTATGCCTACTACCATCATGGGATTCCATACCCTCCCCTTGATTGGACGCCACCGGAGCACCGGGGTCCGAGTGACCCTGTTATGAGTTCCCTTTTCCCTCCTTTGCTCCTTTTTGTTTCTGCATTTCATTGAGGATAATGAAAGTCCTAAGCATGGGAAGGGGAGTAGGTGGCTTGGATAATGGATATAATGTTTTGATTTGCTAACTTGGGTGAATAATAGTTTATGTTGTACATACCGATCATCATCTTCATCTTCATTTAGGTTTGCATTTAGGCATTACATTAGTTAGATTTTCATCTTTTTATTTTTAGTTAGATTCTTGCATCCTAGTGTAGTTAGGTTAGTTTCTTTTTGGCATTTGCATACATCTCGCATGCATAAGTGGGAAATAAATGAGAAAGGGATCATCTTCTAAGCATTTGAGGTAATCATTTTTCCCTTCTACTTTTAATTTATTTTGTGGTTGTAGCCTTATATTAAAAAAAATTTGGTTTTAGTTGTAAAAAACCCTCCTCTTATGAACATTTGGAGGGGTGTGAACTTGAACTGTCTTGACAAGTATGTACTTTGGGATCTTTGGTTTGGTTTTGACGATGAAAGAGGCTTTGTTGCTAAATTGATTGAGATTAATTGTCCTACTTGTGATTCATCTAGTCTTGAACGATCCTTGTGCATAATTGTAAAACTCTTGTGTTTGGTACATCCAATGAACTAGTTGTTGTGATGGTGGTTGGGATAACCTCGTGAAACTCTTTTGTGCCTTAATGACTACTACTTTTGTAGTCTCATTTGTCATGTGTATTACTTTCCCATGCTTGCAACTCTAGAACTTGCCATATTTCTCTTTAAAATCACGCTTAACACATGCATGTTGACTAAGAGGATACAGGCATTCATTTTGATAAACCACATGAGCCAAATAGCCACCCGAATGTTACATATCCCTTGTTTCAAACCCTTCAAAACTTCCCTTTCCCTATCACTAACTTTACTCATTATACCCTAGGCCTTTTCATTTTTTCCCATCCTTAAGCCTTGATTTAGTGGAGCATTTCTATTGATCCGGAACTTGTTGAGTGTTACCTTGTTGGTGGTGATTGGTTTATTGGTTGTTTAAAGGAGTTGTGAGTGGAGATGGATTTCGGTTTCATTCATTCATGCTTGCTTTGCTTATTTTTCTTGTCAAGTTTTGGAAAAAAATTTGAAAAAAAGAAGAAAATCAGAAAAAAAGGAAGAGTTTAGAAATGGAGTAAAGTGTTTTAGGCATGAATGGCTCTTTGTATTGAGAAATCTCCACTCTTTTGCTACTTGAAGGATTGGTGTGACATTATGCTTTAAGTGTTCGGAGGTGCGATGTTATAGTGGAAAGTGATATGCTCTCTACCTCTGGCTATTAAACTCCACATTCCTAAATATTTTCCCTCCTTTCCCTTAGCCCAAGCCTCATTACAACCCTTTTCAAGCCCTCTGGATTGGAAAACTTGCATGGTTTGTCTTTAGTGATGGAGAATTGAGATTTTGGCAAGCTTATGGTAGTGTCTAAGTTTTGGGAGAGTTTTGAACGAACCATCATCACTTCTTCAAACACATGAGGGAGTGTTCCACATACCCTAAAGTGAGGTCCTACCAATCCCAACTATTTCACCAAGCATTTGTATGAAACTTGATTGCATTTGGGTTGGGATAGATTGGTTGCGTTGCTACTAGACTTTACAATCTTGATTTAACTCCGCAATTCTTGTTTCGATTTGATTCTCGATCTCGCCAAGGATTCTTTTGTATATACTTGCTTTGATTGTCTAGTACGCCCCTTCACCTGAGGAGGGCGGCTTCGATTTTCTTCCTCCCCCGTTTCATTAGCACTTCATGATGGTATTTCTTAGTGACAAGCAAGGAATAAGCATGGAGATGTTGATAAACTACAATATTACGGGTTTTTACGTTCTTTTGTTGTCTAATTTTAGCCCTTCGAAGGCCTTCTTACCCAAACTCTTATTTGATTTCGCTTACTTTCTTCATCGGCGATTAAAGTGTGCGAATTTATATCTTTTCAAGTAATCCCGCCTTTTACAATGAAGAACACATCTTTCGAGGTGCTAAGGAAGAGAGCGGGAGGCCATAGAAGGTTGGAAAGCGAAGAAAGAGATAAAGCCAAGTCAGCACGAGGTTATGCTAAAACCTAGGAGGTCAGCATGGATCGTGCCAAGGTCAGCACGAGATCATGCTAAGAATTCAGAATATATTTGGAAAAGTCATGGGGTTGCACGGTTGATAGCATGGGTTGTGCCAATTCATCATCTGCCCGTGCCAATCGGCGGTTTTCGGTTTTTCGGGTTTTTATCTTAGAAACAGTTAATCTTTTGGATCTAGTTTTTCATTCTACGTTTTTAGCCTAGTTTTCTCTTTACTTTTGAGCACCGAGTTGAATTGTTACGAGATCAAAGCTTGGAATTACTTTGGATTAATAACAATCTAATTCAAGTTTAGTTATCATTATACTTATTTTCTTCTTCTCTTCTTTTATCGCAATTCTTGCTTTTGGTTTTTCATTCCTCAATTTGCTGTCATATGCTATGAATATGCATGGCTAAATTCCCAACTTAGGTTGGGGATTCGCCACTAATATGCTAGTTTAATCACATTTTGTACTTCGCTACTATTTTGCAATTGTTTGGTGAATTTTTGACTTGTTGATATTTATTGAATTGGGTGCCAGGTTTGAGAGAATCCCATCTTTACTGTTAAGGGGAATTGAGTAGACTTTGAGAGAAGAAGCTTAATTCTACTTCAACTTGTTGGATGATTGTAACTTAGATATGAGAATAATTGATGTTGTTATTAAGGGAAGAATCGATAATCTTGTAATTCGTTGATTTTGATTGTGTGAGAGCAACAATTAATTCAATTGAGTTAGCTTAATGACCTTCGAGAGAAGGCTTACGTGGTTCAAGCTGCATCAATTCCCTAATTCATCGCAATTGTGAATAGTGTAAAGGCATGTAATTGAGATTTTTGACATGTTAGCTTGGTAAATCCTTGGCTAAGGTTTCCTTTATCTAATTTTTTTCGTTCTTTAAGTGCTTACATTACCAACCAAATTGAACTATTTCTTAGATTAGTTCAAAAGGGCATTGACCTTATACTTGTACGAGACGTACCTCCTTGAGACTCGACAACCGTACTCCTTATGGTATACAACAGGCTGTGTTGGCCCGCACGGCCCATGCTGGCTGCCCGAGTGCCTCGGTGCATCAATTATGGCCGTTTTTATGGGTTAATACGTGGTTAATTGCTTGTAAATGCTTGTAATGACTTGTTGGGTTATTTAATTAGTAATAAATCTCCATTGTTGATGTAAAATAACAAGAGAGCTAGTGAGAGCTTGAGTGAAAATCCTTGTAAAGATGTTCGGTATTCGAGTGCATTGTTCTTTTTCTTTTTTTCCGATTTTGGGTTTTTCCACTTTAAAAATCTTGTGACCTATTTTTGTTTATTTTTTCTTTTGGTCAAAGTTTCGGTGTTTGTGAGTTCCGATCCTAACGACTGGTATTAGAGCGAGGAGAGGTTAGACCGAGAGTTCACAAAAATGGAGAGGCGATATGGTAAACATTGAGAGGTTTGATGGAAAGGACTTTGCGTTCTAGAAAATGCAAGTCGATAACTTGTTGTACCAGAAGGAGTTATATCAACCCTTCGAAGAGAAGCCTCGCGACATGGAAGAAAAGGAATGGAAGCTGCTCGATCAGCAAGCTCTTGGGACGGTGAGATTGACATTATCACGGAACGTGGCGTTCAATGTGATGGAGAAAACAACGAAAAGGGACTCTTGGAGGCATTGTCCAACCTCTACAAGAAACCTTCGGCGATGAACAAGGTATATCTCTGCATTGGTTGTTTGACTTAAAAATGATAGATATCACTAGTGCAGCGAATCATATTAATGAGTTTAATATGATCATCTCTAATTTTGCTTCGGTGAAAATAAATTTTCGAGATGAGGTTAAAGCCCTAATTTTGCTTTCTTTGCTACCCGAGTCATGGGATACCATAGTGTATGCGAGTTAGTAGTGTTAGAGGTACAAATGCGTTAAAATATGATGAGGTTCGGGATATGATCTTGAGAAAAAGTATTCGCAAGAAAGATTCAAGGAGTCATTGGGAATGCATTTCATGTAAGAGGTGGGGAGAAGCATGTGAAAAATGGTCGGGGAAAATCCGAGGCAAGGGGTCGATCCCAAAACCCGGGGAGGTTGTTTGTTTGGGTCTGTGAGGATAAGGGACATTTTAAGAAAAATTATCCTAAAAAGTTTGATAACCGGAGTTCTATAATTTCATGGAAGATGTAGGTGATGCACTTGTGGTTAGTACGAAAAATCCTATTGAGTCTTGAATGGTTGATTTCGAGGCATCATTTCATTACGGGTTTAGTAGAAGCTTATATCACAAATTTGTTGCAGGGAACTTTGGAAAAGTTTTTGTAGCAAATGGGAAAAACCTAGACATACTAGGCAAGGGGAATGTGAGGATCAAAACCTCAAGTGGGGGTTTTAGAATTTTCAAAGTGTAGGTATATCCTGGAATTGGCTAAAAATTTGATTTTGGTGAGTCAATTGGATGGGTTGAGATACCTAATGAAATTTGGCAATGGTGGCTGCAAAATTGTAAAAGGGGCTTTAGTTATGGCTAAGGGTACAAAATCTGGCTCTTTATACTATACTAGGGGTGGTAGTGACTTAGCTTTGGATGTCGGGGTTAACAATTCTAATAGGAGTCTTCGGGATGAAGGACTTTATTCGGGTTACTGCTGTAGTAGGAGTTAATGGGGATGATAGGGTGTTTGTTGGGTCTAAAAATGGGTCATTGGGTGCTCCACAAGATGAATTGCAAGAATCGGGGATAATAAAGAACACGACGTTTTCAATGGAAGGTAAAGCCCGAGGTACAAATTATTGCTTCATTATGTTTTAATGACTAATGCCGGTGAGTCAATTTTGCATGGTGAAAGTGTGCAAGAGGTTGATCATTCCGAGTAGGAGTTTAAGTCGGGTGATGGTAATGTTACGCCCCAACCCATAATCACCGATTTAGTCTAAACAAACAGACTAGCCAATGATTAGCGCAGCGAAAAGGAGGTCGGGAAACGTCACCATGGCCCTTACTAGAGGAAAGAGCAAGGCTTCTAAACATAACTTTATATATATATATATATATACACACACACACACACACACACACACACGCACGCACACACATGTATATTTTACCCGTGATTATATTTGTGAGGTAATTACGACTTATATAGTGATAAAAAAAGTACATGTTAATATTTGGTAAATGAAGTCAACAACACTTGACCATTAATACCCCAACATAGTTGCCACTTGCGAACCTCTAAGTTACGAACATCTACTGCTTGATACCTTCAATGTCTTTACCTAAAACAAAATAAAAAAATATTTTCGAAATGTGAGATGAAGCTCAACACGTCCATTAACATGCTATAAATAAAAATTTATAAATAGTTGAGTTGAGCGCATGTATTTCAATTTATTTGTAAATAAGGGGAGAGCACAATGTAAAACAGTTGCTCATTTATTATCCGAGTGGAACCTTTACGATCATCGGGTTTCCCGTACATGTTTACACATCCGGACCGATCGAGATATAGTCCGAGTTGATTGTGGCGCGATTATGGTATAACCAACTTGAATAATGGTGAAGTATGGGGTAGTTCTACATTTATAATGGCAAATAATATTTGCAAATGCTCTTTGTTATAATTGAAATCAGCCATCCCCGGCGTTGATTTATAAATCAAATAATAAAAGTCACGATCAACGATCAATGAATGTAGCTTAAGTTTGGTGTTTTTCTTTAATTATACCTAATTTTAAAATTCATTTATCTTATTTTATGGACATGCATACCAATGTGTATATATATATATATATATATATATATATATAGATAAAAGTACTAAATACTTATTTTATTTTTTTCTAAGAAGAATTTATTTATAAATAGTATTAACTTTCACCCCATATCACCTTACTTTAAAAACAATGTAAAAGATGTTTATACTTTAATTAAAATCTTTAAATACTTTTATTATTTATCTTATTATGTATGTACCTTCATTCGCTTATTTATGTATTTATCCTTCTAATCTATTCTAATTCATTTGATTTACAATATTAAAATCTAATCCACAACACTATAATCTAATTCACAATACCACCAACTAATTCGTAAGAAAATACTTATTTCTTCTTCTTCATGTAACATTCCCACATAGCTCAATTAAAATACCATCTCACATATCTCTTACTATCTCAAATTATTCTCAATTCTTCCAAAATTATCATTAAATCAAATGACCACCAGAATCAAACAAAATAGTTATAACCCATTCCTCCAAATTACTCTCAATTCTTCATGAATACAATATAGAAATTTCACCATAATTTCCTTCAATTTTAATACATCCAACTATATATCAAATATTACCAAAATTTTCTCAATTATATGAATCAATCAAACACGACATAATTTCAATCTCCAATTTCTTTAGCACAACAGTAAAAAAACAACTGATTATAACTTAAATATTCAAATTAAAAGAAGTAAATCTTAAAATTTACCCTAAGAAAGAGGTGGAGGACGTTATGCTGTTCAGCAGAGGCAGGGCCAGCAGGTGGGAAACAAGGAAGGTAGAGGATATGGATGGGAGAGAGACAGAGAGAGTATGTCAGTGAAATGGAAATGGTTAAAATAAATATGAAAACACATGGCTTGGCTTAAATACTCCCCTTCCTGTCTCTTTAATTGGGCCGACATATCTTCTTCTTCTCCAACCCAATTCTTATGCATACTTACCTAATCTAACTCTTCATTCCTATCATCTTTCTCTATTAACATTTTTTTATTTTACTAATCTATGATATTTTTATTTTAAATATTATTAAATTCATAAAAATCATATTAGTCTTATTTTACAAGAATTTTTGAAATCAAAATAAATTAATTATACAAAAATATTAATATTTTGGAGTAATAATTTTGAATAAAATCGAGCACGAGGCATTTCGGCCGAAAACAAGAAGAAGGAGGTGGGCAGCAGCCAATACAAGCTAGCCATGTTGGCTGGCACGGCCCGTGCCGGCTGCCCAGTGCCCCGGTGCTTCAAGTTCGGCCGTTTTCTTTGATTTCTTGTAGGTTAATGCGTGGTTAATTGCTTGTAAATGCTTGTAATGATTGGTTAAACATTTTAATCAGTGCTAAACCTCCATTATTGATGTAGAATAGTAAGAGAGAAAGGTGCAAGCTAGTGAGAGTTTGAGTGAAAATCTTTATAAAGCTATTTGATAATCTAGTTCATCGTTCGTGGTTTTTTTTTTTTTTTGGATTTTTCCAGATTAAAAAATCTTGTTTTCCATTCTTGCTTATTTTTTTCTTGTGGTTAAAGTTTCATTGCTTTTATATATATATATATATATATATATATATATATATATATATATATATATATATAATTTGAAAAAATAGGGTCATTCCTTAGTCTGCAAGTATCGACAATCTTGCACTACTTTTCATATTTGTGAGAGAGAGAGAGAGAAAGAGAGAGAGAACCTTGAGATACAATTACTTGAACTTGTCACTCAAGATTGAGAGGAGAGGAGTTACGTGTCTGTCTTCATCTTCGAATTTGGGTATTTATAGACTGTAAATTAAGATAGGAGCACTTACTAGGCCATGAATTCTTTTCCTCTCTTCTGATGGGAATCTCTTCCTTTATTGGCCATTTGCATGATTCTTCATGATCATGGTCCATGGCATCTCCACTTATTTTTGTTTATTAATTTCCATTACATGCATTTCTTGGGCATTTATTCACCTCCCATTCACTATCCTAAGCCACTTCCGTAATATTTGCTCCCGTAATATTTGCTCTAGTTTCACCTAACAAGTAGTTTAACAGTGGGGCCTAATTCCTAATAAGTGATATTAGATCCCAAACTCTAGGATGACATTCATCACCAAATTTGATATGAGGAAGTTTAACGGCAAGATCAAGACCTTTCGGTGGAGTCCGATTGGTGGAGATAAGTTTGAGGATTTTGGTCCAAGAAAAACAACTATTTATGACCGCAAAAATTAGTCGTAACTGTTGAAATTCTAGTTACTAAAAGCCTTCAACTTTATAACCGATTTCAACGAGACACAAAACCCTAGTTAGAAATTCCATTTTGTGACTGACTTAGTCACAAATACTCACAAATTTAACCCCAATACACCCGACTCATATTTAACCCGCTAGTCAAAATTGACAGGTCTAATGAGATTAGTACTATGAGAAATGATCAAGAATAAAATTATAATTTGTCTAATTACTTTGTCATGACAAAATCTCAATTTCGGAGGGCCCAAAATGGAAAAAGTTTGATCCATATGTCCTGTTGCATATATATATATATATATATATATATATATATATATATATATTTATATATTTCCTAAACAGGGGATATCCAATTACATCATTTCCAGGTTCCCTAAATACATCATTTCCTTCAATAAAAAAATACATCATTTTTCACATTGTCAATTTATTATATTTTTACGATTTATTTGAAACTAAAAAGAAAACATATTTAATTACTAAATAAGTGTTGGATTTTTTGATGAGTTGATAACAAAGTTGTGAGCTGGATGTAGTTCTTTCCGATTGTTTCTGACACTTTGTTGATTATTGAACTTCCATGTGATGAAGTTAGCTGGCATATTTGTAGCTGTTCATATCACCACCTTGTATTTGGTTTAGAATAAGTTTAACCTGATGAACTTCAGTCCGTTCTTAATTTTGCATTAAAAAACAAAACAACAAGATGCATCGACAATTAACCATTATTTCACCCTTTTTATTTATCTAGTAATCGTCCCCGGGGAAGATTACTGGGTACATTTATATTATTTCAGCCTTTTGATTTAGTAGTCAGGCCACTGTGGTGATTAACTATGGTAACGTTCAGTAGCTGTTTAAGGTAACAACAAGTGAAGCCTTGTTGCCGGCGGTAATCTTGCCGAAAATCTCGCATCCAGTGGTGTCGTCAACATAGTAGCTGGTGTCGCAAGAATTGTCAAGCTTGGCCTTGATGTCGTTCCAGTTGATCGCGACGAAGTCGTCGAGTTTCCCAGCTTCCACGTATACCTTGTTATGATTGCCACAGCCCGTGCGGTCTTTAACAGACCAGGCCATGAGCCAAGCAGAGCCAGAGTCATCAGAGTAGACCACGGCAGCCTCGTCATTGTGGCCATGACAGGCAGAGCTGTGGACAAAAGTACCGGAGTGGTTTTTGGTGATGGTGTGAGGGTAAGGGACCATGCTGCGGCCAGCCCACTCGTGCTTGCTGAGGAACTTGACGCAGTCCGCCTTGGCAAGGTTTTTAATGACTCCTCCGGTGGATGCCCCGTGCTGGTGGCAGTGCTTGATCACAAGTTGGTTTGCCGTGTTGCACATGAGCGTCACCACCGCCTTGTGTTGCTCCTCGTATGCTTGAGCACTTCCGCATGCCTTAGCGCTAGCCATCTTTCTCCTCTTGCTACATTTACCAAATCAGAAGTCATTCTTCAATCATTCTATGTATGTTGAATATTAATTTGAAAAAATAAGGTCTTTACTTAACCTGCAAGTATCTACAACCTTGAACTAGTTTTCATACTGGGGGAGGGGGAGAGAGAGAGAGAGAGAGAGAGAGAGAAACCTTGAGATACAATTACTTGACCTTGTCACTAGAGATTGAGAGGAGAGGAGTTGCGTGTCTGTCTTCGTCTTCGAATTTGGGTATTTATAGACTGTAAATTAAGATCGGAGCACTTACTAGGCCATGAATTCTTTTCCTCTCTTCTTATGGGAATCTCTTCCTTTGTTGGCCATTTGCATGATTCTTCATGATCATGGTCCATGGCATCTCCTCTTATTTTTGTTTATTAATTTCCATTCCATGCATTTTCTTGGGCATTTATTCATGTTCTTGGGCATTTGTTCATCTCCCATTCACCATCCTTTTTTCTCCCCACTGAGAACAAGTTGATATAAATTGAAAATGATAATAAGTTTAAATTTTATTAGGAGTAGGTATTATGGTATCATTAGAATTCAAGTTTATAGCATTCTTTCGTATTAGGGTTTAGGAGGACTTATATCTCTCATGAGTTTTAGAATTGTATTTGTATTGGAAGTATACTTGTATCTAATTTAGGATTCGATGATATGAATACAAAACAGATGTCATAGGAGAGGGAATCACAAATAATTCTCTCAATATTACTAGATTCCTACATGGTATCGGAGCCACTGAAAAATCATGGTGACGACTAAAAAGATTCGGTCTCAACGATCCCTAATCATCCGACTATCTATGTAGTTTGGATAGTCCCGAGAATATTATATGCCCAATTAGTCTCAATGGAGACAATTATGCAAATTGGAGCAGATTAACAATCAATGCTCGAAAGCTAAAAACAAACTAGGTTTTGTTGATGGAAGTTTGACAAGATCAGGAGATGACTCCCAGGATGTTCATGCACGGGAGAAGTGTAATGTCATGGTAATAACATGGCTTTACAGCATCATAGACAAAAGCCTACACGGTTCTATTGCCTATGCAGAAGCTGGTAGTGAAATATGGACGAGATATGAAGGAAAGATATTTCCAAGGGAATGAAATTTGTGTGCATCAACTCGGAAGAGAATTGACGAGTCATCAATCAAGGAAGACTGAATATCAATGAATATTTCACAAAATTGAAGACCATTTGGGATGAACTCGATGCATACTTACAATTACCAATGTGTAAGTGCGTGAAAGAAAAAATAATTCAGTTTGTTGAAGTATAAAGGATCCGAGAGAATCCATCGATTTTCAATGGGTCTCGATACAACCCAATTCGATATAGTCGGATATAACATCCTTCACATGGAACCTTTACCTAACCTAAACAAGGTATACTCCATGATACGTCGAGAAGAAAGGCAAAAGACCTTTACCCAGATGATAGACTCGACGAACAATATTGAATGAGCCTCCTTTAAGGCCACCACGGTGAACGATGAAAGAGGAAAATCCGAAAATCGCCCTTGATGCACCCATTGCCGGAATCTCGGCCATGAGAAGTCCCAATGCTTCAAATTGGTCGGGTATCCCTTAAATTGGCCACCTCCGAGACAAAATCGACCACCGCAGCTGCCTAATAGAAGTTGGAACAAGAACCAAGGCTCGGGTTCCGACGGACCGACAAATCCAAACTAGGGCAATGGCATGGGAGGAATAGTGCACACACTTGGGACCAGCATCGCGAATGCGACTGGAAGACGAGGGAAAATGAGGCAGCAAGTGGAGGCACCGAAAAACATGGAGGATTAACTTCTACTTAGATGGAAGCCATATACGCCTTCTTCAAAGAAAAGGAAAGTAAGGAAAAAGTGTTTGGTAAGGTCTCTATAAATGGCATAGAATGGATCCTTGACACTTGGAGCTTCTTTTCACACAACACCTAATGCTCATATTTTAATGGGCTGTCACAAATTATCCGAGCTCGGATGTATCTCGCTGCTAGATGGTAAAGTGGAGTTAGTCACGGAAAACGATACCATGAATTTAGGGAATAGACTATTTTTATGGGATGTGCTTTAATACCTACTTTTTCGTGCAACCTTATCTCGGTTTATCGGTTAACGCACGATATTTTGGAACCAATCATGTCTTATCTAGGACCTCACCTTGAAGATACAGATTGGAGCGGGTGAAGAGAGAAATGGGGTGTACTATCTTAAGCATGACATATCGGAATCAACCGCAGCTGCGATCGGACACGATGATTTCTAGATTTGGCACAGGCGTCTTGGTCATCCATCTCTCGGTAGTTTAACTCCTTCATTAGCAGAGTTTGGTGTTAAATCAAATAAAGATACCTTAGGTTGTTGTGATATTTGTCATCGAGCAAAACAAACTCGTAGTGTGTTTCCTCTTAGTAAATCAAAGGCCCTACGGCCATTTGCTTTGATAGATTGTGTTTTGTGGGGTTATTATTGAACTCTTAGCCTCGGAGGGTACCATTATTTTCTATGTATTGTGGATGATTGTACTTGGGCCTTGTGGGTATTTCTTCTAAAAAAAAGATGAGGCATGTGCAAAAATTATTAATTTTTTCTATGTGATGAAAACCCAATTTAATTATCCATCCAAACTATACGAAGTGACAACGGAACGGAGTTTATGAAGGAACCCCTAAAAAATACTTTCTTGAGAAAGGTATTCTCCAAGAAATCTCGTGTGGACACACCCCAACAGAACGGGCGTGTCGAAAGAAAGAATAAGCATCTTCTTATTGTTGCTTAGGGCCCTAAGATTTCAAGCTTCTCTCCCAAATCATTTTTGGGGTAAATGTGTTTTGGTTCTTTGTATACCTCATTAACTGCACTCCTACAAAAGTGATAGGATCCAAAACACCTTTTGAGACTTTATTCCAAAAATCACCTAACTATGCTCATGTAAGTCTTTGGATGCTTTGCTACATTCACAATCACATCAAAAACCGTGACGAATTCGACTCTAAACCTACTCGGTGTATTTTTCTTGGATACACACAAGGTCAAAAGGGATGGAAAATGTATGATTTGGAAAGCAAAACAATCTTCATATCCGGGACGTGCAATTTTATGAGGACATTTTTCCCTTGCTGAAACCACAACTTACCCTATTGACCATGTGGGCTAGTACCTTCAACATCGGACCGAGGCCCGACATTCCACTGATGACCTAGCGTCCGAGCCCGGTCTCTACCGGCCTAGTGTTTCTCGGATGAGCCAGCACCAAGCCCAACTCGTGCTGTGAAGTCCTTCCACCCAACGTAACTCAGATGACCCAACACCAGGCCCAGCGGAAACCTCTTCCGTGGAAGCACCGGACATACGAGCCCATGTGGAATCCGACCTAGACGAAGCCCACATGGACGAGAACCATCACTGCCTCTCCAACCATTGACCCACACTGGTCGGGCTCTACAAGTTTTGCTCCGGGCCAACATGCATTAAGAGAAGATGGATTATTAGTTCAAAGGGAGCCCATTAGTTCTAGGCCTTAACGCACTAAACGAGCTTCGACCAAACTTCAACACTATGTATGTCATGTTATCCATCACCCCGTCTCCACATCGCTCCATGAAGCATGTTCAGGAACTCCTTACCCTCTATCACAATATATTAGCTATGATTGATTTTCACCTTTGTATCGTGTTTTGCTTGCATCCATCTCTTCTCATGGTGAGCCCTAATACTTTACTCAAGCAATAAGCGATCCAAATTGGTGAAAGGCCATTGCAAAGAAAATTGAGGCACTAGAGGAAAATTAGACATTGGAGTCCACCACTTTACCGCCCCAAGAAACGCGTATTGGCCTGCAAATGGATATACAAAATTAAGTACTAAGCAAATGGTACAATTGAGAGTTACAAGGCGCATCTTGTGGTTCTTAGCAACACCCAAGTCGAGGGGAGGATTTTCATGAGACTTTCGCCCATGTCGCTAAGATGGTTACTGTAGATGCCTTCTATCTTTATGCCTATCTCAAGGATGGGACCTCCACCTGATGGACGTTCATAATGCATTCCTCTATGGGGACCTCGATGGAGAAATCTACATGAAACCCCTCCCGGTTTTCACCCACCTTGGCCCGCCTTGGTTTGCCGCCTACGCAAGTCCTTGTATGGACTTCGTCAAGCTCCAAGACAGTGGTTTTTAAACTCACATCTGTTTGGAGGCTTACGGCTTCATGCGGTCCTTACTCGATCCATCCCTCTTCACTTACCAAAAAGACGGAGTGCTCCTTACCTTACTCGTCTATGTTGACGATTTAGTACTAGTAGGTAATACTCCCACCACCTGTTGTAAATTCAAAGAATACCTACAACGAGTGCTTCAAGATCAAGGATTTAGGCCCTTAAAGTACTTCCTTGGCATCGCTCTAGCATTGATCTATTTCTATGTCAATGAAAGTATACCGTAGACATATTATCCGAATGTGGGATTCTTGGTGCCAAACCTACATCATTCCCTATGGAGCAGCAACATTGTCTCTTCACCGACTTTGGTCCTACTATCTCTAATGTTTCCCAAGGTAGGAGATTAGTCGGCAAACCGATATACTTGATGATCACCCATCCGAATATTACTTATGCAGGTGAACATTTTGAGTCAATTCATGCATACTCTAAGCCAAGCCCAGTGGGACGCCGCCGTACGTGTTCTCCACTATCTCAAATCATCCCCGGGCTAAGGCATTCTTCTCCATTCTACTAACTCGCTTCAGCTATCCATGTACTTGGGACTCGGATCGGGCGGAGTGTCGTTTATCCCGACAATCCATTACTAGATATCTCGTCAAATTTGGAGGAGCACCTGTTTTGTGGAAAATGAAAAAACAAGATACGGTCTCTCGTTCTTCTGCTGACGAGAATACGTGCTATGGCTAATGGAACTAGCGAGGTTGTATGGATCCATAATCTATTACTATCACTTGGGTTGACGGTAACTACAGTCCATCTTCATTGCGACAATCAAGCCGCAATACACATCGCCCATAACCTATTTTCCATAACCGAACCAAATACATTGACGTTGATTGCCACTTCATTCATGAACGCATTGTGAAGGGCATCATTTCACCTCGCTACACGCCCACAACCGAACAAGTTGTTGACATGTTCACCAAGGCTCTAGGACAATGCCAATTTCATTATTTGCTTGGAAAGGTGGGTGTTGCTAACCCACACGCTCCACTTTGAAAGGGAGTATTAGGAATAAGTATTATGTTAGCACTAGAATACAAGTCATAATATGCTTGCGTATTAGAGTTCGAAGGACTTAAATCTCTCATGAGTCCGAGAACTGTATTTGTATAGGAAGTATACTTATATTTAACTTAAGATTCTGATGATATAAATATAGAATAAATGTAAAGGGAGAGAAGGCACAACAAATAATTCTCTTCGATATTATTAGATTTTTACACTCTTCTTATGGGAATATCTTCCTTTATTGGACATTTGCATGATTCTTTATGGTCATGGTCCATGGCATCTTCTCTTATTTTTTGTTTATTAAATTCCATTCCATGTATTATCTTGGGCATTTATTCATGGTCTTCGGCATTTATTCACCTCCCATTCACTATCCTTTTTTTCTCCCCACTGAGAACAAGTTGATATAAAATGAAAATGATGATAAGTTCAAATTTTATTTTGATTTTATGGAAACTAACATATCATGCTTTCGAACAATTTTTTTCCACTTAATTTATTCAAGAAGTTTCACGTTCACTGCAACTAAGCCGAGGGCCAAATACTAGTTAATACATTCATAAAAACATCTATTGTGGGGCATCAAACAGGAGGGAAAAGGGGAGCAATATTCCTCAATTGTAAAGATATTGTGTGTGGTGGAGGCTTGAGCTTGACACCCCTATCCCCCTGGCTTCTTAAGCTTATTGGGCCTTTTCATAAGATAGGGGTTGTTGAGAGAAATAATAATACCGCAAGTGCACGGTGTAGTCTGTAACTAGGAACCAGCAAGTACGGATCGTGTCCACAAGGAACTTGTTTTCAAATACTAAATCCACCTAAAAACTCTAATCTAGGTAAAAACTCAGTCCGACAATGATTTGGTTTTGGATTCAACTACTAAAATAACTAAGAGAAACCGATGAATAAAAAGCCTTAGATTGGGATTAATCACGCTAATATGCCCGAAACCAGAATCAAATACCGTTTGAGATTTGCCTATGCTAGTAGTTTAGAAGAAGGAGACACCAATTAAGCCTATCTTCGCCTACTTTCGAAGGTCAAAGACTAATCTTGCACAATCTAATCACCTATTTTCATGGGATTAATAAAGAGCAAAATCACAATGAATGCATCTCACAACCCCGATTAAAACCTTAATTATTTTCATATCAAAGTTCCAAACGTTCACAATGTCATTCTAGGTAAGTTTTTATCTTTCGATGTTCACAAAACCTTAATAAAAGCATATAAGTCCTCTCTCGAGGCAATCAATGAAAAAGTGATGAACGAAGTGAATTCTAACCTAACAAGCATGGAACAACTCACTTGGTACTCAATTCACGATTATCAAGGCATAATAGGGATCAATCCCAACCTAAGTAGAGAAATTAGCCCCTAAACATGATACTAAACAATTGACAAAGATTGGAGAAAATAGCCATAGAGAAACAAAGAGAAATTGTGAAGAAAAGATAAAGAGAAGAAATTACGATTACCCAATAAAAAGCTTCATGCGATTCAATCATAAAAACTTAAAGTAGATGAACAATAGAGAGTGTTCTTGAGTTCTCCTCTCGGAGCTCCTCTCGAAGCCCTAGCTAAATTTCTAAAATTATGGAATAGAATCCTTCAACAAATACAATTAGGAAACTTAAATAATCGCCGAAATAGTAGTCGCACGGCCAGTGCGAAAGTCGCACAGGGTACCGTGCGAAAATCTGTCGCAGTTCTATGCTCTCTGCCTGTTTTGCACGACCGTGCAGATTCTGCAAGGGGTACCGTGCGCATTCTTCAACTTCGTAATTTGTCGCACGACCATGCAAGATGTGCACGGGGGCCGTGCGGCCTTCCTTCACTTCGGGCCTTTCGCTCGATGATCTGCACAGCATGTGCAGCTTCGCACGAGTTGTGCAAGGTCTTTTGATGTGCTTTAGGCTTTTTCCTTGCCTCCTCTTGCGTCCGACCTCTCTTCTTTGTCGCTTTTCATCAAATTTGTCTCGAATCTCTCGATTTTAAGCCCAAAAACCTGAAATAAAGAGATTTACAGAGCTTACGTGACGATAAAGAGAAAATGAGCAAAATCTAACCCAAAACTAAATAAATATCATTGAAATCATCATGGAATTGGGTTAAATAATGCCTTAAAAACCGATAAAAACGAGGTTTATCAACTCCCCCATGCCTAGTTCTTGCTTGTCCCCAAGCAAGACTATCAATTAACGATCCTGGGGTTAAAACCTCGCACTCACCCTCTTCAGCTGACGAGTTAACAGTTTTAATCAATAGGGATGACCATGCACGAAGACAACCTACTCAAAGTGTCATACTTGCATGAAAACTTGCCTGAAAACTTCAATGACTACAATGCTTGGTTGTAATGCACAATTGTCTCATATTGAACTACAATAACATTCATGATGCCCTCAAACAAATGGCGAACTAGCTTGACTTGTGGAACCTCACTTTAAGAAATGTGGATCACTCCATCTCATTTGAGGTTTCTTTTTGAGGTTTCTCTCAACATCTCTTTCCAAAACAAAACCTACCATAGGCTTGGTCATATTCTCATTCTCCACCACTATAGAGGCAAACATGCAAGTGCAATCAACAGGTCTTTCAAAGCTTGTAACGTGGCCAGGGTTCATTGGTAGAAAGGGGAACCAATTTGGGATATGTGGAGCTAAATAGCCGAGGCCTAACAACTAAGGAGCAAAAAACACTTCCAAACATGACTAAAAACTTTCTCCCAATTCACCTCTTTAAACACAACATGGTTTAAGACAACTTTTGAAATGAGCATACAACTTTTTTTTGGAACTTTCCACATGCCAACCACTTATTTCTTCACTTTTTTTTCTTTTCTTTTTTTTTTGTTTTTTCTTTTTTTCAGAAATTCAAAACTTTCAGGAATAGATATAATTGGCATGGGAATCATAAACACTACTCAATTCCAAAAGAGTCTAAAAGGGGAACTTATCATTTTTTTCTTTTCAATATGGATCCCCAAATGAAACTACAAACTGAATGAAACACTCCATCATTTAATCCAAAACCACCCATAAAGTATTGCTCCACTAGACCCGGCTTGGGTATAGGAAATGTATATAGGCCAAGGGTAAAACAGATGCAGGTGTACCAAGAAATAGGTTAAGGCTCAAAGGGGTAGCAAAAGGGTATAAATAAATGGGACGGCTTTTTGGCTCATGTAGCTTGAAAACAAATGAATGCCTCTATCATATTACACAATGCACATGCCAAGTGTGCTCTCAAAGAGAAACAAAGCAAGTTCTAGAGGTATGCATCAAGGAAGAGTCACACAAAGAATGAAACATGAGACTAAAATTGATGAATTAGTCTATAAGGCTCAAAGTCTCACAGGCTTATCCACCACAGTCAACAACTAGCTCAAAAGATTTACCACATGCTCAAGTTTGACCAATCATGTAAAGTAATTCTCAAAAACACCGGCAAGTAACTCAAGACATCACAATCAAATTCATTCGCAAGTTCATTTCCACACAAAGTTTCTACCAAGAATGGGCAATCAAATCATGCACAATCACGCCCAAAGATCAACTATCACAATTCACATCATCATCACGAGAGGGGTTTTCAAAACTATTTTTGGGATTTTTTATTTTTTTATTTTTTTAAAAGCAATAAAAGCTAACTAACAAAGATACCTCACATAGAAGAGAATAAAAGAAGGGATGGAGCGTGTTTACCTCAAAAGTTTATGAATTTCCCTCCTCCATAATTCCTCAAATGAGCCAAGATAAAAAAGAAGAAAAAATGTAAGTAATGCAAAGATTATAACCTATATGCTTAGAACTACATGATAAACGGAAAGGTGAAAAAAATGAAAAAGTAATCCTAAGAAACTACATGAATGCAACCTAAATGAATGCAAATCCATTCCTACTATCCTTAAAACATCATCCAAAAGTTGCAAGCTACTCCCCATGCTTAACTCTTGCATTGTCCTCAATGAAAAAGGCAAGAAAAGAAAGGAAAGGGAAGAAAGCCTACAAACAACGGGAAATTGTAATAAGGGTGGGAGGAAGGGATATATTTTTTGTTTTTTGTTTTTTTGAAAGCAATAAAAATGCTTGGGTTGCCTCCCAAGAAGCGCTTGTTTAAGGTCCTTAAGCTTGACCCTTACCTCAAACTGTTGACAAGGAGGACGGAGGATGAGGATAAAGTGAAGAATGGTCTTGTGACATGAAATTCATTACCTCTTCATCATGATCAACACTCCGAGCAAACCGAATATCTGCTTTGATGGGCAAGTCCGGTGGAGCAGGTCGGCATGGGTGGCTCATCCCATGTGTGGATATCAAATCAAGCTGTAGGGTCGGGAACAGGAGCCAAGGGTACAAGTGGTGGTGGGAGGAAGAAATCAACACTTTCACCACAGATGTGAAAGGAGATCTTCCCTGCAGGTACATCAATCACAGCTCCTGCAGTTGCGGAAATGGTCTCCCTAAGATAGTAGGGATTCGGATGCTCTCATCCATATCCATCACCACAAAATCACAGGGAACAATAAACTTCCCTACTTGAACGGGCACATCCTCCAAAATACCCACGGGATGCCGAACGGACTGATCTGCGAGCTGAATGGAGATATTTGTAGGTTGCGGATCACCTAACCGAAGCTTCTTGTAAAGTGGAAATGACATTATGCTCACACTTGCTCCGAGATCACAAAGGGCTCTATCGATATGCACTCCCTTGATTGAGCAAGGGATAGAAAAACTTCCTGGATCCTGCAACTTAGAAGGTGACTTGCTCTGCAGAATTGCACTCGCACACCTCCCCATGCTTGCTACGTGAAACATCATCCAACCTAGTTTTCTTGGAAAGAATCTCCCTTAAAAACTTAAGATAGGAAGGTGTCTCCTTGATAGCCTCCAAGAATGGCATGTTGATGTAGATCTTCTTCAACATATCAACAAATTTCAAAAACCGAGGCTCTAATAATCTCCGAGGATATGGTATAGATGGCCGGTATGGGCGTATAGGAGGTGTTTTGGGGGCATGCTCATTTGAACTCCGAATTGGGCTATGCTTGATCAACCTTAGTAGTGTTGTGCTTGTCTTCCTACAAAATCATAACAGGACTCTCTAGTAACTCTGCGCCACGAGTTTGAACAGCATTGACATGGGCCCTAGGGTTGGTCTCGAGGTTGACCTGGAAGTTGCCCTTGAGGTCTAGACAAATGACTCACTTGCTGAGCTATCCGGGCAATCTGGGTATCCATCATCTTTTGGTGAGTAGACATGCTATCTAGTTGCGCAGATGATGATCTTGATGGATCGGGCCACGTTGTCGTTGACCTTACTCGAGTCCGGATGAATGCTCTTATGAAGGCATCTGTTTGTGGTTCTTGCAGGAAACAAGGTGGACAGGTATCCTTCGATGAAAACCAGGAGGTTGGGTGGTCATCGATGGCTGAAGGTTGGGGTTACGATGAGATAGGGTCCGATAGTTCGAACCCCTTGAGTTATAGCTTTATGGGTATGGCCTCGCTTTGGGGTACTTGGTTGAAGTTGTGAAGAGCATTGACTTGCTCAAGGATAAGAGTTTGACATTCAACTCCTGTGTGCCCATGTATACCACATATCTCACATAAAGCTGTAGTCCCAAATGATGAACTAGAAGAACCTTCTTGGGAGGAGACTGTGGCTATCTTCTCCATCTTAGACGCTAGTGCATCTAGCTTGCTTGATAACAAGGCTACAACATCAACTTCATACTTCCCTCCTGTCTTGGGTATTATCCTTTCACTGCCCCAATGGTAACTATTAGCAGCCATACTCTCAATAAGAACTTTTGCCTCACCTTCTCCCTTAGCCATAAGAGCACCTCCTGCAGCTCGCATCTATGGAAATCCGAATTTGGGGAGGTAAACCATTATAGAAGGTTTGTAGGAGCATCCACCCTGGAATACCATGGTGAGGACATTTCTTCTGGAGGTCCTTGTACCTTTCCCAAGCCTCATAAAGTGACTCTCCATCCTCCAAGTAAAATGTGGAGATAGCGTTCCTCAATTTCGCGGTCTTGCTTGGGGAAAGAACTTTGCCATAAAGGCCTTTGACAAAGCTTCCCAAGTGGCATACTTGTTAGGATCCTCATTTAGTAACCAATCCTTGGCTCTATCCTTTAAGGAAAAGGGAAAGAGCTTAAGGCGGAGGGCTTCGTCGGTGAAGTTGTTGATCTTCACGGTTCCACACTTCTCCAAGAAGGAGTTGATGTGTCGAGATGACATTTTCGTCTGGGAGCCTTATTGTCGCACAAAGTGAATGAGCGACATCTTTACCTAAAAATCCTCAGCAACGACATTCGGCCCAACGATGGCCGAAATTGCCCCGGACGCACTAGGGATGGCATAGTCCCCTAGTGGTCTCGAGTCTGCGGTCCTTGTTCCGCCATTCTTTCCTCTCTTCTCTCGCCTTCCCGTAGCTGCGCTGATTGATCTTGCTGTTGCTTTGATTTCGGGGTCGAACGGGACAATTTATCTCCCTCTTCGACTCCTCCTACGCATGTAAAAACAAGAACTATACCGAGCGTAAAAGGTTCAAGCAGAATATCAAGAAAAGATAGGTGCTCGAGACAAGAATACACGACCCAGTTTCAAGTCTAAAAGCAAATTTAATACTCAAAAGAACAAAGTTCCCAAGCAACGGTGCGAAAAACTTGTTGAGAGAAATATTATACCGCAAGTGCACGGTGTAGCTGTAACTAGGAACCAGCAAGTACGGGTCGTGTCCACAAGGAACTCGTTTTCAAATACTAAATCCACCTAAAAACTCTAATCTAGGTAAAAACTCGGTTCGACAATGATTTGGTTTTTGGATTCAACTACTAAAATAACTAAGAGAAACCGATGAATAAAAAGCCTTAGATTGGGATTAATCACACTAATATGCTTGATACTAGAATTGAATACCGTTTGAGATTTACCTATGCTAGTAGTTTAGAAGAGGGAGACACCAATTAAGCCTATCTTCGCCTACTTTTGAAGGTCAAAGACTAATCTTGCACAATCTAATCACCTGTTTTCATGGGATTAATAAAGAGTAAAATCACAATGAATGCATCTCACAACCCCGATTAAAACCTTAATTATTTTCATATCAAAGTTCCAAACGTTCACAACGTCATTCTAGGTAAGTTTTTATCTTTCGATGTTCACAAAACCTTAATAAAAGCATATAAGTCCTCTTTCGAGGCAATCAATGAAAAAGTGATGAACGAAGTGAATTCTAACCTAACAAGCATGGAACAACTCAATTAGTACTTAATTCACGATTATCAAGGCATAATAGGGATCAATCCCAACCTAAGTAGAGGAATTAGCCCCTAAACATGATACTAAACAATTGACAAAGATTGGAGAAAATAGTCGTAGAGAAACAAAGATAAAGAGAAGAAATTACGATTACCCAATAAAAAGTTTGATGCGATTCAATCATAAAAACTTGAAGTAGATGAACAATAGAGAGTGTTCTTGAGTTCTTCTCTCAGAGCTCCTCTCGAAACCCTAGCTAAATTTCTAAAATTATGGAATAGAATCCTTCAACAAATACAATTAGGAAACTTAAATAATCGCCGAAACAGTGAGTTGCACGACCGTGCGAAAGTCGCACGGGTACCGTGCGAAAATCTACCGCAGCTTCTATGCTTTCGCCTGTTTTGCACGGTCGTGCGGATTCTCGCACGGGGACCATGCGCATTCTTCAACTTCCGTAATTTGTCGCACGGCCGTGCAAGATGTGCACGAGGGGCCGTGCGGCCTTCCTTCACTTCGGGCCTTTCGCTCGATGATCTGCACGGCTGTGCAGCTTCTCCAGGGGGCCATGCAAGGTCTTTTAATGTGCTTTAGGCTTCTTCCTTGCCTCTTCTTAGGTCCGAACTCTCTTGTTCGTCGCTTTCATCAAATTTGTCTCGAATCTCTCGATTTTAAGCCCAAAACCCGAAATAAAGAGATTTACAAGCTTAGGTGACGATAAAGAGAAAATGAGCAAAATCTAACCCAAAACTAAATAAATATCATTGAAATCATCATGGAATTGGGTTAAATAATGCCTTAAAAGCTGGTAAAAATGAGGTTTATCGGGGCCCAAGAGATGGCCCGCTTACCCAAAAAAAAAAAAGGAGGGAAAAGGGGTTGATATCATGTACTTTATTATTGAGGCTTTGTATTGTAGGAATTTGTATTCATAGGCTAGGATGTCTTTTATGGAGTATTTCACCGTGGATGACTATATTTATATATATGCACTAGTTGCAGTATTTATTTCTTCATATTTACCAATTATTTTTAAAAAGTTGAGGATTGAAAAGCATAGAGTGTTTTCAAAGAGAAGTAACTTTCATTCGTTGTAATGCTCCAATCCTTTGCTAGAGACGTCATATCATTAGGACCCTTAAGGCTAATTTAGGGAACAATTTGGCAAACATAACATATTTTTAAAACTATTGGAAGTTGAGCTAGCAAATTTTTTTCGTAAAAAAGTTACGATGAATCTTGAGCCCGCACGACTTCAAAAATTAGACCGTTGGGTTCACACAGTCATACACCATAAAATAAAGTACATTACCAACGAAGTCTTGGTGGGGGTCACCAAGGCTGAATCGGAGCATCTACAAATGCCAACATATACCTAGCTACAAACATGCCCCAATTATCGAATAAGATTTACATACCATGCTCAAGAGCACATCTATGTTATATATAAAGCGAGGAGGAATTTAGTACTATATAACTTTTCCGGACAGATTTACCCTTAAAATTTAACTAACCATTACCCCCTCTCTCCCTCCCCCTCCCCCTCCCCCGTGCGGTTACACCACAACCATTAATCTCCCTCCCCCTCTCTCTCTCTCCCTCCGCCCCAATTATGTATCTTTTTCTTAAAAACAATTTTTGTTAACTATTTTGTTATTAAAATTATTAATTATTTTTTATTTAGCATAATTATAAAGATACATTATGAATATGGTTCCTTATATGAATTATCTTGGATAATAGCAAAATTAAAAATAAATAAAGTCTAAGTTATAAAGTTTAGAACTTGGATAAATGAATAAATAAAATATATAAAGTTTGGATAATTTATTCCCTTTATATATCTATCTATCTATGTTATATTTATGTTATATATAAAGTTAAAAGGGTCTTAGTGCTGTAGAACTTTTTAGACATAAATATTTTCTCTATGTATTGAGCAACTAATAAATATCAAATAATACCTAAATGCATCAATTTAAAAAGTACCTAAATAAAATTTCATATATGCCTTCTTAAACAAGAGATGAAAAGAAAATAGGGAAGTATATATATATATATATATATATATATATATATATATATATGATATTCACATCAAGCTTTATTCTTATTCTTATTAATTCTTTTTCACTATTTTCACAAATATTTTATATATTTTCATTAGAATAGTAACAAGTGACATGATTAATTAGTTTTTTTAAAAAATATTTAATTTTTTTATTTTTTAATTTATAAATTTAATAGCATTATATTAAACAACTTAAGTAATTTATCAGGACTTAGATTATGTAAAATTTTTCTTAATTTAACTTATAATTTTTAATTGAGTATATATTTTTTATTTTTTAGTGTATGTATAAATTTTCCTAAGTTTTTTTAAAAAGTATTTAACTTTATTATTTAGGTAATATTTTCTCCCAATCCCTAAGTACTTATGGATTTTAATCTTTTGTTATTTGTTTTTCCTATTATAGGCTTATTTTATTGTGACTAGCTTTGAATTGCATGTAATACGTGCATGATTAAATTAAGTTCAAACATAATAGTTTTTATTATATTTGAATATTATGGTTAGGTTAGGGTTCAATTTGATAATTACCATAATATTCAAATATAATAAAAACTATTATGTTTGAACTTAATGTAATCATGCACGTATTACATGCAATTCAAAGCTAGTATAATTAAACATAAGTAATCAATACATTAAAGCTCCTTGTAACTAAAAGAGCATAAAAACAACTTCCAAAATGATAAAGTTTTCCAAGAACTTTATTGTTGCTCTGGATCCGAAAAGATGAAAAAGCAGGGGAATGAGCAACCACAACTTAGTGGGAGTCCTTCGCTTCCCAAAATCAAAATAGCTTTTCATGCATATACATATGTAAGAAATCATACTTAATAATAATAATATTAATAATTAAGTTGCATCATAAAGGTTATTATACTTACTCCACTCTTAATTGAATGAAAAGACCACAACTCATTAGAATTAAATTAATACACAAGTTTACTACCAGGAAGGACTCATAATCTACGAGAGTCGCTGCCCATAGGCGGGAATATGTCACCTTCCTAGATTTTGTATTTCGACGCCTGTGAGCTAACTCAGTATACCACGGTATAGGAATTTGGAACAACTAACGCGTATACTCAAGTTTCTTATCCAGGAGCACTCATAATCTAGAAGTGAAAGTTGCTGCCCGTAGGCCGAAATATAATCTCATGTCACCTTCTTAGATTTTTTACCGGTAATGTGCTCAAGCTCACGGAATTAACCTCTCGTTTTGCATTATGGTTGATATTTCTCTCATTTATTTACATATATGTTTATTAAATTGCTTTATGAGGCTTGAGGCCATACTTTAAAGTCTTAAACTCACTTCTCAACACAAATACAAGGCTCACAAACATCGCAGAACAAGGCCTGCCGGTTTTGGGTGTTCAAATTGCTTTGGAGGCCATCACGAACCGACCCATGGCTAGTGGGGGTCAATGTTGGCTTTAGAGGTCACCTCGGGCGTCCCCACAACAAGTGTGGATTTCTCGTGGTCAGCACGGGCCTCCCCACAACAAGTGTGGATTTCTCGTGGTCGGCATGGGCTATCCCACCACGAGTGGGTGTTTCAGTAGCTGCTCGGCCACCACGGCCCGCCCCACATGGTGGATGGGAGTACTTCCTAACTCCATTTTTTTTTCTTCTACGTATTGTTTTTCTTTGTGTAATATTTGTAAAAGGTTGTTTTCATAAATTTTTCAATCTTCTAAGTATCATAACAACACATTTTAGCTGAAAGAAAAATTGTTAAACACTCATGCAAGGTTAACTAAGCTGGCAAACATGAATTGAGCAATTCAAGCTAAAATTTCTGCTCACCATTGACTAAAATCATCAACCATGAATATAACTTACTAGCCTACTTTGAAACCTCAAGAAAATCATGATTTCACAAGATCTAAACATGATTGGTACACACTTTAAGTTCATGCATGAAATCACAACAACAAAGAGAAGCTTAACTAAGTGGATAGTGATGTTTATATTTCCATTCTCTTCTTTTTTGTCTTTTTCCTAACGAAAAATATATCAATGAGCCTCTCCAAAACACATGCATGCAACAATTTTTTGAAATTTTATGCATTCAAAATAGGTCTGCAAGAACACATACGAAATTCATTTTGGTTAGAAAGTAATATACAATGGAGAGGAGAAAGAAACCCACTTTAATGATTATGATTAGAGCTAAGTTCTTATTGTTTGTTGTATTTTGAACCTTCCTTTTACCCCTTTACCTTTGTTCTTGACTCTACCCTTAATAAAGATGTTGAACATTGAGGTTGAAGCTTGAAATAAATGTGATGGAAGAAGATAGAGTCCCCTTAGTCTCCTCTCTCTCTCTCTCTCTCTCTCTCTCTCTCTCTCTCTCTCTCTTTCTCTCTCTCTTTCTCTTCTTTGGAGTTGCTTGGTTTTGCATGAGAAAAATGAGTTTTGGATTAAAGAGGTTGAGTGTATCGGAGATTTGAAGGGGAGTGGTGTTGCAATGATGGTTGGGGCTTGGTGTAGGGAGGTGGAGTGCAACAGATTTGGAGGAGAGTAATGATTGTGAAGCATGGATACTTAGAGTTAGGGGTTAAACATGTAAGGTGCAGCAGTAGACAAAGAAGAATGAAGCAAGCAATTAGATTTTTGGCCTAAATGCTGGTTTTGGGAAGGAAGGAGTATGTTT
This sequence comes from Talinum fruticosum, assembly GCA_021018815.1. Classification (NCBI taxonomy): domain Eukaryota; kingdom Viridiplantae; phylum Streptophyta; class Magnoliopsida; order Caryophyllales; family Talinaceae; genus Talinum; species Talinum fruticosum. Next base: position 2,631,888 of record JAITYX010000076.1, on the reverse strand, counting down.
TGGATGTTTAGAACATAGGATGATAATCATGCTTTGAGATTTATTTAATACAAGCAACTAGCAAGCCAAATAAATATGTTCTAAGCTTACTACTAATATTATTTCCAACTAAATTGATCTTCAACTAACAAACTTGTAATAAGTACATATATATTTAAGCTAACTAGCATAATATGCAATTTATGACAAAGCTTCAAATTAATTTACTTATTGAATAAATCACATATATTAATCTAATATATTTGCTTAATATTTATTTTATTTCGGGCGTCACATTTGTTTGCCAAGATTTGGAGAACAATAGCCAACCTTATTCAACACAACACAATTTTTATTGGGTGTGTGGATCCTAATGGTGGCGTTTAGGCTCCGGAAATCGCCATGCGAGACAAGGAACAATGAGCACGGGCTAAATACATCGAGAATGGGGTGTGGCGAGATGAAAAAACAAAGGCAGCCCCGCCAGCAGCTCACATGGGCTGGTTGTGTCAATTGACACGACTTGGGCCAGGCTGTGTCCATTGGGCTGCGCTTGCTTTGGGTGTTTTTCTTTAGATTTCTTTGTGTTTAATGCATGTTAATTCTTGTAAAGGTTCAGTTATTGCTATTTAACTGAGTGATTATCCTCCATTGTTGGTACGTAGCAAATTTGCAAGGTGTTAGGCTTGTATTTTACTTGAGAGAAAAGTCTTTGTAAAGCTTCTCAAATCTAGTGCATCAATTCATGTTTTTCTCGTTTTTAGGTTTTTCCAAATTAAAATCTTGTGTCTCATTTTGTTTATTCTTTTGTTCCTATTTTATTTGTTATAGTGAGCTCCCGATCCTAACAAGTGGTATTAGAGCAAGGTGAGGTTGAGAGTTCACATCAAACATGGAGAGTGGTAAGGTGAAAATTGACGGGTTCGATGGAAAAGACTTCGTATTATGGAAAATGTGTAACAGTCCGACCCTAAACCACTTTATTTATTTCACTAATTACAAAAATTTATAGAGTCGAGCGTGCGCACTTCAATTCAACATTTAAATTATTTTTCTGTTGTCATATGCGGCTAAGACGACGAAGTGGCCTCCAATAAAATTTCATAATAATGATTGTAAACCTACGAATATGTTTAAAATGAAAATTTAGGAATTTGTATATTTTACAAGTCAAAAACTAAGAAAATAAGAGTATAAATGACGTAATATTTGGACCGAACAAATACTCACACACCTAACTTTTGCTCATCATCGAGCAAAACAAAAATAAATAAAACCTAATTCACTTTTGTAGGAATCATGATTGCACTTAGCATGTGTAACAAGCCCTTTAAACCCGTTGGTGGCCCAAGTGGACGAGCGAAGTCTCAAGAGAGTTTGTAGAAGATATACTCACAAAATCTTGAAAAAGGAAAGAGAAAATAGAAAATAGAAAATCTTTTTGGTTTTTCGAAAATTTTTACAAACATATATACAAAGTGGGAAGGAATTGTACACATTCTAATCAATCATATCACCCTTATACGTTGGATATTAACATGCATATAAAGACAATACACACATCAAGACACTTGATCCTCCATTAATGACATCCACATACCAATTTTCGACCCCAAACAGTAAATAATGAGTAAGTTAGATTTCACTTTAGGGTAAAGTGGATCACTCTCACTCATGTGTTTAGAAAATATAATGAGGGTTCACCCAAAACTCATTCCAATAGTGCACCCTACCATAGGCTTGGTCATACTCTCAATTCTCAACCACTATGTAGGCAAAATGCAAATGCAATCAAGAGGACTTTTTAGGGGTTGTACTAGGGCTAAGGTTCATGGGTAAGAAAGGGAATCAATGTAGGAAATGTGGAGCTAAATAGCCAAGGCCTAATGACTAAGGAGCAAAAAAAAAAAAAAAAAAAACGCTTCCAAATATGACTTAAAACTTCTCACCTAATACTTCCAAATATGACTTAAAACTTCTCACCCAACAAACCCGATAGAACCTAAGGAATGAGCGTAACAACTTTTGAATTTTCCTCATGCCAATCACTTATTCTTTTTTCATTTTTTTATTTTTTATTTTTTTTTTGTTTTACTTTTTTTCGAAACAAATATTATTGGCTTGAGAATCATAAACACAGCTCAATTCCAAAGAGAGACAAAGCAAGTTCTAGAGGAAATGCACCAAAGAAGAGTCATACATGAAATGAAATATGAGACTAAAATTGATGGATTTGTCTTTAAGGCTCAAAATCTCACGAGGTTCCTCTATCAAAGTCAAACTAACTCAAAAATTAAATGGTGGGGTTCTAACGGGACATAGAATACAAACTAATAGCCAAGTAACAAGAGTTCAAAGCTAATCAAAATGTCACAAGCTCCCCAAAAACAATTTTTAAAAATCAAAAATCTATTTGCTATTTTGAAAATTTTTTTCTCTTTTTTCCAAAATATTGAAGCATGACTTCTTCTTCCCGACACCTAAATCTCATAATGTCCTCATTGCGAGCCAAAGAGCAACCATACCAACAAAAAGACTCAATTACACACAAAAACACTACCACAAAAAACAAAACAAAATAAAAAACAAAACATTAATATATGCATATGGGTGATCATGACCATCATGGCTCAACAACATCCAAAGTTTATCCTCAAAATGATCACCCCACAAAAGCATAATCCTAAATATCCACAATTAAAAGAAAAAAAAAAACCACAATCCTAAATATCCACAACTAAAAAAATACAAAGAAAGAATAGAAGAAAAAGAGAGAAAGAGAGAGAGGGAACTAGTACACTAGGTTAGGTGTTGGGTGCACCTAAACTAATGCCTCCTAAGATAGTATTAAGAAGGCTCGAGGAGCATCGGGAACTTCTCCTTGTCTCAAGATTAAGCTCTAACTCAGATGCTATCAGGAGCTCTAAGGAGTTTATCAAATTCATGAGCATGCAACTCAGACAAATGAAAGTAAAAGAACATAAGCGAAACTATATCAATGACATTCAAAGCCCTCTTAAATTTATCGGATGCATTAGAAAAATCAAAAAGTGATCAAAGAAGCTAGTCCACATGATTTTTCTAGGCATGCCCTCTAGGTAAGCATGATAATGGTCAAGGGAGGGTTTAGAACCTTCGAAGGTACCTAGGGAGACAATATTGTCAACCTCATCCCTCTCAAACATGTCAAATAAGTTATCCACATGACTCACATCAAAATTAGAATAAAAATCACATAATAGGTTGTGGACTCAGAAAAATGATACTTGGGAGAAAGGGAGGGTGGTGAACAAATAGGGAAGTAGGGATCAAAACAAGTGGGTCAGGGGACACATGATCATCAACATCAAGACTAATACATGATGCCTCAACCACAACCACCTCACATGACTCTCCTAAAGGAGTCTCCTCATCAAACACCTCATCTAAAGCATCTTTTGATTCACAATATAAATCATCCTCACCATCTAAACTAGCACCAACACCTAAGGCAAACTTAGTGTTGTCCCTATGTGTACTAGGTAAGGATGGAGCAACAGATGGATAATGTAGTCGGGGATGGTCAATCTCTTCCTCTAGTCTAGACTCTAAAGGAAAGTAAGACTCATCATCATCGTCATCATAGAAAAATGCCTCAATTTTAGTAGAACTAAGACTAAGGTTAGTTTCATGCGATAGGTCGACTCTCTAATTTTAGCAAGATATGCAAGTTGCTCATTTTGTTCATCCATAGTCCTTATCAATTTATAAATATTAGCAAGAGACAAAATATAAGGACAAGAACTAGTATCATGATCGGAAGAGTTACACTTTTCACACCAAAGAGGGGTAGGATTGGGAATACGAGGGGATTGGATGTAAGATCTAGTATGATAAGCACAAGGGTAAGGGCATGAAAATCCAAAATCAGTACAAGCCTTTTCAAATTCACAAGTATCCCAAGCAACCCATTCAAGTAAATCCCAAGCTTCATCAACACTTTTTGCACAAAAATCACAATACTCTAAAAAGCACGAGTTTCACAATTCACACCTTCATAGATAACATTTAATACTTCCCATTTCTTGAAACAGTTACCGAAAAGAGTAAGAAAAGCATTAAGTCGATCAAAGTACCTATAAAATAATTCATGCTCATACTGCGAATAATGGTAAGTAGAAATGTTTCAAATTTTTTTTGAATTTTTGATTTTTGATTTTTGATTTTTGATTTTGGATTTTTTAAAGATAAAAGCCTAGTCTAGAATGTTCAAGTAAGCTCCAATATTGAAACTAAACAACTCCCTAGCAACGACGCCAAAAACTTGTTAGGAAAGAATTAAGTTCTAAAATTGTAACCGCAAGTGCACAGACATAGTTGTAGCTAGCCGAGCAAGCACGAGTCGTGTCCACAAGGAGTTGTGTTTCAAATATCGAAGCTACCTTAAACTTTTTGTCTAGGCAAATCAGCGAAGTTGAGACATATGATGACTAATATAATCCTAGAAAGCAATAAAAGAATGATCGGGTTGTGATTTTATCACTTAATAAACTAACTAATCAAGACAAGCCTAAACCTAACCAAGTCTATGCAAGCATTTAGGAGTGATCGGTTGCACTATCAAAGGCCACTCAAGCCACACTTTCGAGGTTCATGAGCTAATCTAATTGTTCTAACCACCTACTTTTGTAGGGTTAGCCCAATTAGACTACAAGAGTAGCAACCCATGAACCTAGCTAGGATTTGGGCTATTTTCAAGCCAAAATCTCGGTTATCCTCTATAACCACACTATTAAATTGGCTCCACCTTTTAGTAATAGATCAATCATCCAAAAATCAAGATGAAAATCCCTTTCAAACATTTCATCAAACACGTATTAGGCATGAGAAACAATCCCAAATAACAAGCATAAACTAGTTGGATTAAGGCCTAAAAGACATTAATTACCCATTAGGGAGGCTAATCACAACCAAAGCAATCAACTTTAACAACTAATTGACATAAAAACACGAAATAAACATAAAAACTACACTAAAGAACAACTAACACAAACAGACTTGAACAAGAACATAAACTAGATAATTAAACTCAAACATGAAAACAAGTAATCAATCTAACTATAATTAACATCTAGAATAATAAAAATTGAATTTTGAAACTAAATTGAGCGATCAAAGTATTAAACTAGAACTAAAGAAGAAGAGAGAAAGAGGAAAAGAGAAAGAGGAAACTTATGCTTGAATTGAAATTGAAGACTTGAATCCAAAATCTTGTACAAAACTCTACACTAATCATCCCCTAATGGGGTTTTATTTTGGCTGAGAAAGAACCCTAAGAAGTCCCTAAAATCCCTAAAACCGACCCCCTAAATTAGAGCCAAAACTGTCCTTTTATAAGCTGTAAAACCGAGAAAAATCAAAGCTGGGAAGTTGCACGACCTGCAGGGTTCCGCACGTGTAACTCGTGCGGGTTTATGAAAGTTTCGGTAAGTTCGCACAGCTGTGCAAGTTCTGCACTGGTACCCATGCCACTTCGTACAGCTGTGCGAAGTTCCACTTCTGCCTATGCATACCATTATCTTCCTCATTTTGCTCCCTTTTTGGCTTAAACTTTTTGTTGTTGTCTCGATTAGATTTATTACCTACAAAAGTAAGAAAAACAAGTAAAAATCCAAAAATTATATTATTTTACAAGTCAAAAACTAAGTAAATAAGAGTATAAATGATGTAATATTTGGACCAAACACCGGGTTATGTCAGCTGGCACGGCCCATATGTCATTGGTGTCCTTTGGGCTGCCGTGTTGTTTTAGTCTATTTCATCCGTTTCTAGCATTAATGACTAAGTTTTATGGCTTTGTAATTTTCGTGAGAGTTAAGGTAGGTTTAGGGGTGTTTCTTTCCTATTTAAATGAGGGCTTGTGTACCATTAAAAGGGTTAAAAAGGGAGTGTGGGTAAACAAACGGAGATGAAAGAATCAACCCGGGTAGGGGCTCTTGGGGCATCCCATGACTATCCTAACTAGATGATAAATCTCATGAAAGGGTGAGTTCCAACTAGAGTGGATTCTAATTAAGAGAGCCAATTGTAGAGCATCTAATTGAATAGTGCTATATATTTTAAGGAGAGTGTTGTGAGATTGGGATATCTTGGTGTTTGAGATCGTTTTCGTACTCTCTCATAATAGTGGATTTGTTTGTACTTGTGTCACCTACGGTTTTTCCCAATTTGGGTTTACGACATTAAATCTTTGTCTCTTTACTATGTGTCGATTTCCATTAAATTCTTGATATTGTTTTTGTCATCTTAAACCGCTTTCGTAATATTTGCTCTAGTTTCACCTAATAAGTGGTTTAACAATAGGGCCTAATTCCTAATAAGTGGTATCGAGCCCAACCTCTAGGATGACATTCATCACCAAATTTGATATCAAGAAGTTTAATGGCAAGATCATGGCCTGTTAGTGGAGTTCGATTGGTGGAGATAAGTTTGAGGATTTTGGTCCAAGAAAAAACAACTATTTATGACCGCAAAAATTAGTCGTAACTTGTGAAATTTTGGTTACAAAAAGCCTTCAACTTTGTGACCGATTTCAATGGACACAAAACCCTGGTTGGAAATTCCATTTATGTAATCGACTCGATCACAAATTTAACCCCAATACACCCGACTCATATTTAACCCGCCAGTCAAAATTGACAGGTCTAATGAGATTAGTACTATGAGAAATGATCAAGAATAAAATTATAATTTGTCTAATTACTTTGTCATGACAAAATCTCAATTTCGGAGGGCCCAAAATGGAAAAAGTTTGATCCATATGTCCTGTTGTATATATATATATATATATATATATATATTTATATATTTCCTAAACAGGGGATATCCAATTACATCATTTCCAGGTTCCCTAAATACATCATTTCCTTCAATAAAAAAAAATACATCATTTTTCACATTGTCAATTTATTATATTTTTACGATTTATTTGAAACTAAAAAGAAAACATATTTAATTACTAAATAAGTGTTGGATTTTTGATGAGTTGATAACAAAGTTGTGAGCTGGATGTAGTTCTTTCCGATTGTTTCTGACACTTTGTTGATTATTGAACTTCCATGTGATGAAGTTAGCTGGCATATTTGTAGCTGTTCATATCACCACCTTGTATTTGGTTTAGAATAAGTTTAACCTGATGAACTTCAGTCCGTTCTTAATTTTGCATTAAAAAACAAAACAACAAGATGCATCGACAATTAACCATTATTTCACCCTTTTTATTTATCTAGTAATCGTCCCCGGGGAAGATTACTGGGTACATTTATATTATTTCAGCCTTTTGATTTAGTAGTCAGGCCACTGTGGTGATTAACTATGGTAACGTTCAGTAGCTGTTTAAGGTAACAACAAGTGAAGCCTTGTTGCCGGCGGTAATCTTGCCGAAAATCTCGCATCCAGTGGTGTCGTCAACATAGTAGCTGGTGTCGCAAGAATTGTCAAGCTTGGCCTTGATGTCGTTCCAGTTGATCGCGACGAAGTCGTCGAGGTTTCCCAGCTTCCACGTATACCTTGTTATGATTGCCACAGCCCGTGCGGTCTTTAACAGACCAGGCCATGAGCCAAGCAGAGCCAGAGTCATCAGAGTAGACCACGGCAGCCTCGTCATTGTGGCCATGACAGGCAGAGCTGTGGACAAAAGTACCGGAGTGGTTTTTGGTGATGGTGTGAGGGTAAGGGACCATGCTGCGGCCAGCCCACTCGTGCTTGCTGAGGAACTTGACGCAGTCCGCCTTGGCAAGGTTTTTAATGACTCCTCCGGTGGATGCCCCGTGCTGGTGGCAGTGCTTGATCACAAGTTGGTTTGCCGTGTTGCACATGAGCGTCACCACCGCCTTGTGTTGCTCCTCGTATGCTTGAGCACTTCCGCATGCCTTAGCGCTAGCCATCTTTCTCCTCTTGCTACATTTACCAAATCAGAAGTCATTCTTCAATCATTCTATGTATGTTGAATATTAATTTGAAAAAATAAGGTCTTTACTTAACCTGCAAGTATCTACAACCTTGAACTAGTTTTCATACTGGGGGAGGGGGAGAGAGAGAGAGAGAGAGAGAGAGAGAGAGAAACCTTGAGATACAATTACTTGACCTTGTCACTAGAGATTGAGAAGAGAGGAGTTGCGTGTCTGTCTTCGTCTTCGAATTTGGGTATTTATAGACTGTAAATTAAGATCGGAGCACTTACTAGGCCATGAATTCTTTTCCTCTCTTCTTATGGGAATCTCTTCCTTTGTTGGCCATTTGCATGATTCTTCATGATCATGGTCCATGGCATCTCCTCTTATTTTTGTTTATTAATTTCCATTCCATGCATTTTCTTGGGCATTTATTCATGTTCTTGGGCATTTATTCATCTCCCATTCACTATCCTTTTTTTCTCCCCACTGAGAACAAGTTGATATAAAATGAAAATGACACGTAAGTTCAAATTGTATTGCGTGTGTGTCGATATAATTGAGGCACGGATGCCCATATCTCTCTATGAGTAAACGATTTTTTAAAATTTGATTCTAGCCTATTATTACAATTCTCGCAGAAAGAACCTTAGTAATAGACACTACAAGAAAATACAAAATTAACGATCGTTTTAATTCGTAAAATGGTCGGTAAAAAAGTATCTACTCGTTTTTCCGACCGTTTTTAGTGGTGGAAAAAACCTTGGTCGGAAATTTTTACCGACCGTTTTACATAAAACGGTTGGTAATTACCAACCGGTTTACCAACCACAATTAATGGTTGGAATTCCAACCATAATATTACGGTTGGAATTCCAACCGATTTTAGAATCACCAAAAATAGTTGAAAATATTTTTGACCGTTTTACCAACAATACCACGTGTGGATTTATCAACCGTTTTTAAAGTGGTTGGTAATTTTTCCAAAGGTTTTTCTCAAAGTGGTTGGTAATTTTTCCAATTGTTTTCATAAAGTGGTTGGTAAATTTTCCAACCGCTTTTATTTGGTTGAAAATTGTGAAAAATAATTTCACATAAATTTTCGACCATTTGAAAAAGGGTCGGTAATTTAAATTCGTTTTTTAATTATTTTTTATTTTAATAAAATAAAATCTGAAACTATACTTGTTTAATGTAATTTAAGAATAATTTAATATCAAATGAAACAAGACATAAATATAATTATATACCCAAATACAATGTAGTTTTTATTCATACATAAATAGGGTCCATAAATAAAAGTATAATAACACAATATTTCTGATTCTCCCAGTCCCATCATCTTCAAACCACATAAAAAAGAATCTGGGGCGACTTTCTGACTGGCTATCAATCTACGCATAGACAAACTATCAAGACCCAACCCAAGTAAACCATTTGGAGCTCCACCATTCAAAAACGAACCAGCCTGGACCTTGCAACAACTGCGATGAATCAGAATAGATCAACATTTGACTCATAATTGCTTTACACAGATGAAATATTTTGGTCTTCCATCCTAGTCAAATTCGAGAGTCATACTACGGAATTAATGAAGACACGTCAACTTTACCCAAATGGAATCATGGCATTCTTTGGTTCAGATGGAGAACATCAGTGGTTAGATGCAAAACATCCTCTACCAGGTAGCCAGAAGTGTTGGCAGAGAGATACATAACCCTGTAGGGACACATATCGGGTGACACTGAACAGCTTGAGTGATGTCCACATACTGAACTATTACAAGGAACCCTGGACCCTGTGGATGAGCTATTCAAGCGTTCAATCTCAAAGTCTATCTGCAGTGAGAAGTAGGAGAAAAAATGTCAGGATTGCTGAGGTGATCACAGGCAGTAGGTGCAACACGACAGAGGGAGTTCTTGATCCAACGTGCAGCAAAATTTCTCATCCACCAATGTGAAGTCATTAAGTCATTTTTATACATATATATATGACCGATTGTTCATGTAGCAACACTTTTGAGGGTTATTTGGAATCTTCATTTCAACCAAAATTATCTGAGCTACAATACCGTAAAAACAAGAAGCCCAATGTGGATCCACTTAAGCAAAGTCTGCTAGCCCCCGCTTACAATGACACAACAAAATAGTCTGCCACTCCACATCAAAACAAGAGTATATAAACCGTCATGATAAAGAACTTTAGACGACGGTTCTTAGTTGTGAACCATCGTCTAAAGTGCTGCACCAAAACCCCCTAGAACCCCTCGTTGTTCCATTCCCACCATCTCACTTCGTTTATCTCCTTTTGGGCTGTCATCTTCTCCTCCACCGGCGTCCTTCTCCGCTTGAGTTTTCTGGTGCCTGAATTCTTCTCCTAGGAGCCCCTTTCCTCTCACTTTCACTCGCCTCAACCGAGTGAATTTAGCCCCCTTCTCGCTGTTCTATGTTCATTGTTCACACTCTCTTCTCGGACTCTCCTCTTCTCCTCTAGTGGCATTCTTCTTTGCCGGTGTTCTTTCATCTGTTAAATCTATCTTTCTCTCTCTCTCTCTTTCTCCCCCTCTCGGTACCCCATCCCCTTCTCATATATCTAAAACTAGAGTTTTAGGGTTCAATATGCATTAAGCATTTTTGGGTTCATTTGGACAAATTATTTGAATTTGTGGGCACTTGATGTTGTGTGTTTGATTGAGTGGATTTATGCATCCGATAAGAATTTGTTAATTTGGTCTGTTTCATGGTTGTTTCAACTAGATTTTAGGTTGTTTAACTTGTATGTTGTTACATGTAGAAATTTAATCTTATATTTGAGGAATGTGAATGGATAGAATATGAAAATAAGACAAGAGACAAAAAAATTACCAAAATTAAGGACCATGGTTCGGGCAGCCAGCATGGGGCCGTGCTAGACTACATGGTCAGCCCGTGTTGGCTGCTGCCCGACCCAACTTATGTGTTTCCGTCCGAAAATTATTGTACATGTTTATTTATCAAGAGTTATATAATTGCTTGCAGTCTAAGATGGATTCTTCCAAAAGTACAAAGAAATCAATGGGGCAAACTATGCTTGAACAAGGAGAAGTTGATCCGGAGTAGAGACAATCCAACTCTCCTTACACGGATTGATTTTGACAACCACGGAAATGTTGTAGGTAGGAAGAAATCTACCTTGCTGAGCTACGTTGGTACGACAACCAGCTGCCACGTGAACATCAACTATAGAAAATGGGGTGATGTCCCCGATTCCATTAAAGACAACATATGGAACGATATTCGGGTAAATGAATACATCTCAACTTAGTATTACAACTTATATTGTAAATGGTTAATACATATGTACTAATGCATATCGTTCTTGTATTTTAGAGAACGTTCAACTTGAACGTTAATAAATCTCGGATCCCCTTCGTGAAACACAAGACTCTCATGTCTGCAGTAGAAAAGTTTGGAGACTACAAATATCGCATTGTCTGCTATATAGGGCTTTTAAACAAAGCGAGATAAAACTAGAATTTAGACCCGGGAGGTCTACAATTGTATCATAAAGGAGCATTGGAGATTGTTTGAGTCATATGTCACCTCTTCGGAATACAAGGTTATTTCATTCAATATTCAATCTCATATACACATAGTGTGATGTTGGTTGTCGAATTGATATAAAAATGAAGAAATGAAAATTATGCACCGATATTTTCGTTTCTTAATATTACTTGCGCGAGCGATAGGTGAAGCCAACCGGAAGAGGATTAAGAGTAATCCGTACCCTCATGTGCTGTCCTATGGGGGATACGCGAAGTTGGAGGTGAGGTTGTATAAGTAAAAGCTTGAACAACTTCAGGACACATCCGATGAAGGGTCCACCATAGATACCTTCTAGCTCGTTGTTGATAGGGACGAGCTGTGGATTGAAGGAAGAAAGAAGAAGGACAGAACCTTCACTACACCCAATATAGAAGCTATTTCTCACCGACTTGTGAGTTTTTTTTACTATTTTCCTTTATTTATTTTGAGAACTTATTGATTTATTTTCTGAATTTGTCAAATGATAATGTTTTTTCCTCTTACAACAATCTTTGTCATAGACATCGACTTCGATGAATCGACACCACGGGGATGAGGGACAAGCTAGCTTTGGCCCTACAAATAGATGAGCATCCCAGTCATGTTCGAGCCGTCGTTGGGCGAGTGAGGATAGTTGAGCACTTTGGGACTAGGAAGAAGTGCCAAATAGAGTCCCAAATGTCTCAAATGGCTGCAAAGATGGAAGAGATGAGGGCGCGGATGTGGGCGGAGATGCGGTCCCGGATGAGGACGTACTTCACTAACATGGGTATGTCGTTACCTAGCACCTTGATGATGTATGTCCTTTCTCACCCCACAAATAGGCCAGCATGAAAGCGGCTCACCCGTCGACCAATTCGAAGTTCAGGCGGAGGTAATTAAGATTTTGCAACATAATTATATTTACATGCATGCATATTTATATTTTGACTAATTAATGTATAATCTTGTTGAATAATTACTTATAGTATGTTTTTGTTGTTGCATAACTCCGGCGTGTAGTCGTTGAGTAATTACTTATTTAGTATGTTTTTGTTGTTTCGAATGAGGGTTGTTATCCCGGGAAAATGTTTACTTTAAAGGGAAACTTTGTCAATTTATTTTCGGGGTTTTTAGGTTATTTAACTTCTATGTCAAATGTTTACTTATTTTTATGCAGTCGAATTGCAAGTTAGCTTCTCATCACCCTCCCCTTTGTGGCATTGGGTGTTGGTTTCCTTTGGAGAGCGGATGTTGTCATTCACAGGACACCCCTTGCAGCTGATGAGGTAAGGGTGAGTGTCAAAGAGGTCATACACGGGAAAGGCGAGTGTGAGTTGTCGATCCGAGGAGCAGACCTCCACACTCGTTGACGATGCGATCAACGCATTTCTTTGTTGGCACAAGAGTTTGGTCATCCTCACTATGGTAATTCATTTGTATTAAAAATATTAGATTTAGTCGTTGTCAATATCACGTACATATATTTGTCATTTTTGTATTGATTATTCACTAGGATATCGGGGACTGATCCGATAGTAGGATGAAGGGCGCCACTAGCACAAGCAAATGTTCGAGTGGCGCCGGTTCGTAGTCCGAAGAATTCTAGTCTCAAATCCATTGAGGAGTCTCGCAGAGATTTGTGTGCTACTCGGAAAGTTATGTGCGGACATTGTCAATGGAGGATCGATTATCCGTAGCACGCCAGGTCATGTGTTAGGCCTACATGAAGTGGATATGTCGGTCTTTGTCTTCCACGGACGACATATTGTAATTTTTAGGCACGGAGGAAATTGGCGTATCCGCTATTATGCTTGGCATGATGTGAGTTAATATATTCCTAATCAGTTTTTTTTACTAATTAATTTCAATTTCTAACTACATATTAATATGTAAGGTGACTGCACGAGATTGGGAATGACTTCGTTCAATTTCGAACCCTACTTCGTTATTCAAGAAGTTGGGCTGAATCGTGACGAACGAGTCTCCTATATCTTTAACATTATGAAAGATGCCTCGTAACAACCCGTCCCTAAGAAAATGATTAACTTTAAATACATTAAAGATTAGCATGAGCGCGTGCATTTCAATTTTCAAATATTTTCATGTCATACATGTGTATAAACATATATATATATATATATATATATATATATGACGACACGCAATCATACTTTATAAATTTTAATGACTCATAAGATAACTATGATTTATCATTTCTATAAATTAAATTTTACCACCAACTAGTGGCCTTAATCAAACATGTTTAGATTATTCATTCTAAACGTTAACATTTTCATATAGTTAATTTATTTTGATTTTCAAAAGTCATATACCAATAAAATTAAGATGTTTTTTATGATAAGTTTAATATTATTAAAAATAAAAAGGTTAAGATAAGCTTAATAGAGAGGATGATAATAAGTATGAAAAGTGGGAACTAGATGAGGATAAGAGTTGGATTAGGATAAGTGCAAAAGAATTGGGCTTAGAAGAATTGAACTAGGTAGGTCGGCCCATTTAGAGGAAGGCAAGAACGAGTATAAAAGCTTAAGGAAACCTAAAGCTATCACTACCCTAAAACCGGAACCGATAAACTCACCCTCTCTCTCCAGCCACCAACCCCCACGCCTCTGCCTCTTCCCATCTCCACCGCTACCGCTTGCTGGCCACCGCTGCAACTTCGCTCCGGCCACCCCTAGTTCGACGCCAAATCAACACCACCGATCGCCATCAAAAACCCCAACTGCCAACCACCACCACAAAATCATACTCCTTTACTCCCCTCGGCGTCCTGTCCGGTCGTCGCTCGGCTCCAAGCAACCACCGCCTACCACCATCGGCTTCGTCCCGACCACCACCTTGTGACCGCCCAGCCACCAAACGCCAAGCACACCACCGGTTGTGCTCCTGTTTTGCCCCGAGTTCGCGCCTGGTTTTGCCTCGGCTGCCCTTGTCCTCGGGCCTTGTCCAGCCTCGGTCGCCTTTGTCAATCACCGGCGCCGTTCACTACTCCCGGCGATAGCTTCAACCACCGGTCAACTCGCTCCGTTTCGGTCATCCTCCAATCTTCAATCCTCCAACCTTCAACCACCCCGAAACCATCCTAAATTAACTTCCTCCATCTTATTGCTTAGGGTAAAATTTTCAGATTCAGTTGTTGTTAATTTAAGTATTTAAGTTGTAATCAGTTATTCTTTTCCTATATTATAGGCGATTGGAGATTAAAGTTTGATTATGGTATGTATGTAAATGATTCATGGAGTTTAGGAAAATTTGGTGACATTTGATATATGTTTGGATGTACTGAAATTGAAGGAAAATTATGGAAAAATCCCTGTACAAAGGACATTTTTGAGTTAGGAATTACTTTTGGTTAATTTAGATGGTTATTTAACCTAATGATGAGATTAGGGGAAAAATTGAGGATGATTTAAAATACTATGAGGTATAGAGAAGTTGAAGTGTTATGAAAATATTATGCCAAGAAATGAGTATCTTTTTGCAAATTAATTTCTGCCATGATAAGACAGAATATGTTAGAAATAATTAACAATAAACAAATGAATAAAGGCTTATACATAATAAACTAAATAATAACAGCACCTAAAAGTATAATCCTCTTTTGGTTATAACCCAAGCATTATATTCTTGGTAGAGAAAAAGGAGGTAAGTATTTGGTGTTAATATATATATTTTAGGTATGCATTTTATAAAAAGAAAATAAATCTTATAGATTAGAGATAACCTTAGTATTCTTTAGTAAAAGTTGACTTTGTTGATCTTCATTTTAAGTAGCTTTGAAGTAATTCAATAAATAAGAAATAAAAATTCAATTTATTAATAAAACTTTTATATCTCTACTTAAGGTCATCAAGCGTCGTGTGTTCATCCGGATTTTGCCCGAGAAAGAAAAAGAAGGAAGATCATCTACTCAAGGTACGTTAATTGATCGTGCCCTTCAATGTTTTATTTACAAATCAAGGCCGGATATGGCCGACATCAACAACAATAAAGAATCATTAGAAAATAATATTTGTCATCATTAATATGGACCCGCCCATCAAGTGCCATTATTTGGTACGCCTCAATATCCAGGTTGGTAACACCGTAACCGTTAACCACCTTCAACCGAACTATACGATCAGTCCGGGTGTGTGCACATGCGTTTAGGGAAACCCGATGATCGTAAGGGATCCATTTAGATAATTAATTAGCAACAGTTTTACCTTATTCACTCTCCCTCATTTACAAATGAATTGAAATGCATGCACTCAACTCAATTATTTCATAACTTTTATTTTACAGACATGATAGTAGACGTATTGAGTTTCGACTCACATTGCGAAAATATTTTCCTTGTTTTGTTTTAGGTAAGAATATTGAAGATGGCAGGTCGTAGAAGAGTTTTGTCCGAGACTAAGGGACTCGGCTTGCCGTGATGGCCTTTTGAATAATAGTGAACGAGTGTCGTGGGTTAAAGTTAGCGAATATTGGGTTACCATGTACTTTGTTCAGCTTTGCACATATTATAGTTTCCTTTTGTTGTTCACCGTTAAGATAATGTAATCTATGTTGAATAGTTTAGTATCCGACTCACAATAGCCTTGCTCTTTCGATGGTAAGGGCGGCGGTAACGACTCCGAACTCTCCTTCCACTGCACTAATCACTCGGTTAGCGGTTTATTTAGACTAAACTAGTGATTATGGGTTGGGAGCATTACAATGCCGCAGATGAAAAACCATTGTTTCGGCGGCGTTTAATGAGAGGTAAGTGGACAAATAATGAACTAACTAACCGATGAAGTTTTTATATGGTGTAATCTTATATAAAAATGTGTTATTTTGTAGCCATCATTGGATGCTTGTTGCTATATTTCCAAGGGCTAATATGGCTTACTTCCTTGATCCTCCGGGTCATGATGTCGGGGAAGATATCAAGGAGGTCGTTGATGCGTGAGTTCATACTTTTTATTCATTTTATGTTTTTTGTTAAGTAATCGTTCAATGATATGTCTAACTTGAATTTTATTTTTCCGATTGAAAAATAGTGCTCGAATCCATTATTATTATGGCGGAGGTCCCAAACGAGGGAAGAAAGCACAACCGCTAATTGCCCCCGTCAAGATGAGGTTCTCTTGGTTGTCACAATGTACTTTTGATGTTTTTCATTTAATATTACTTGCTAGATACATAAGTTCTAACAAATTCTCTATGTGTTGGGAATTTATTTTTATTATTGTAGTGCCATAAATAAGTGGGGAACGTGTAGTGCATGAAGGTTTGCTTGGGGAGAGTCCGAGTCAACCTAGAGGGGGTGAATAGGGTGATAGAAAATTCTTTCTCGGAATCACACACTTTTGTGCAGAATAGAGACGAAGACAGATTCCGAGTCTATCAACAAGGTCGAAAAGATTGGACTCGAAGGCAATCAATCGAAAGAACAAGAGCAAGAAAGCCGTCTCGAGTCTAGAATGAACTCGGAAAGATAACACTTAGATTTTACGTGGAAACCCTCCTGGGGCAGAAAACCACGGACCGTGTAAATTCGGACACGAAGTCAAATCCACTATTTTGAGTCCACAAAATACCGTGAACCGATCGAACCTCGAGTTGCTCCCTTAGACAACTCTATACAAGTTTTCCTAGACTCGAAATTCCCTTATCTCGATCTAGTACTTCCTAACCGAGATAACCCTTACAGCTAGGGACAACTAAGCTGAGTTAACCCTTACAGACTTAGTCAAGGGACCTTACAAAGAATGTAAGAAAGAGTTTGTAATCGAGTATAAGACCTTACAACTCGTAAAGTAATGAATTACAGAGTGGGAGTTGTAAGTTGAAGATTGAAAGTAAATACAATAACTTTTCTCAAGTATGTGTATTAACAATAGATTCGGCAATCTTCAAGTCTTGTGAGTTGGCTTCTATTTATAGATGACCAGGCAGAGTAGCCGTTATCTTTATCTCGCTGACCGAGAGTCCTCTCGTGACCATTGATAGAAGCTTTCGAGTCACACGGAAGGTATCCGTTGTAATATGAACATTGGACAACGGTTTAACTCTCTTGGAAGTCCCAAAACCATTAGCGGTGTCTTGAAAGATATGGTAGAAACAACCGTTAAGCTTGGCGTTCTAGTTTTCTATATTTGGAAACAGACAGCCCGACACAATCTACTGGGACTATAGCAGAGAAGGTGAAAAGCCATGTTTCTCTGGTGATTTGACGTTTTGAAGCTGGTTACTTTTGTAGTTTGAAAAATTGTATCCTCGATTGAATAACCTACAAAAGTAAATCAATTTTGGTTCTCAAAGTATAAAATACTTTGGCCCAAGATTAGACACGAGATAATAAAATAATTTTGATAAATAGACCAACCGATTATCTCGAGTCGGAAATGAAATGGAATTTTCCGAGTCCAATATCCATGATACTCGAATTCCATCCGACTTAGTCTAAACGAAGAATCAAGTTCAATAAAGAATATCGGAGAGGATTAACTTGATATAGACTAAGCATGAAATGAGCTAAGAATACTGACTATAATAAGATAGGACTTATAACCACAAGTCATATTCCGAGTGAGAAAAGACGAAATACTCGGTATATACAATCTGCGATTATTCCGAGTGAAGATGGACTTAGAACAAAGAACCAGTTTGAAGGTTGGCTCAAGGAGAGTCCGAGTCACCCTAGAGGGGGTGAATAGGGTGATAGAAAATTCTTTCGAAAATACACACTTTTGCGTAGAAAGAGGCAAAGACAGAATCCGAGTCTAATAACAGAGTCGAAAAGATTGGACTCGAAAGTAATGAATCGGAAGAAGCAAGAGCACTAAGGCTATCCGAGTCTAGAATGAACTCGGAAAAAGAACACAGAGATTTTACGTGGAAACCCTCCTGGGGCGGAAAACCACAGCCCGTGTCAATCCAGACACGAAGTCAAATCCACTATTTTGAGTCCACAAAATACCGTGAACTTGACGGAACCCGAGTGGCTCCCTTAGACAACTCTATACAAATTTTCCTAGACTCGAAGTTACCTTATCCGATCTAGTACTTCCTAACCGAGATAACCCTTACAGTCTAGGGACAACTAAGCTGAGTTAACCTTTACAGACTTAGTCAAGGGACCTTACAAAGAATGTAAGAAGAGTTTGTAACTAAGTACAAGACCTTACAACTCGAAAGTAATGAATTACAGAGTGGGAGTTGTAAGTTGAAGATTGAGAGTAAATACAATAACTTTGATCAAGTAAGTGTATAGACAATATGTTCGGCAACCTTCAAGTCTTGTGAAGTGGCTTCTATTTATAGATAACCAAGCAGAGTAGCCGTTATCTTCATCTGCTGACCGAGAGTCTTCCGAGACCGTTGGTAGAAGCTTTCGAGTCACTCAGAAAGTATCCGTTGAAATATGAACGTTGAACAACGGTTTAACTCTCTTGGAAGTCCCAAAACCATCGGTTGTGTCTTGAAAAATGAGGTGGAAACCACCGTTAGGCTTGGCGTTCCATTTTTCCGGATATGGAAGCAGACGACTTCGACACAATCTTCCGGGACTAAAGCGAGGAAGGTGAAAAGCCATATCTCGCTGGTGATTTGACGTTCGAGCTCGGCTACTTTTGTAGTTTGAAAAGATATC
Source organism: Talinum fruticosum (assembly GCA_021018815.1). Taxonomy (NCBI): domain Eukaryota; kingdom Viridiplantae; phylum Streptophyta; class Magnoliopsida; order Caryophyllales; family Talinaceae; genus Talinum; species Talinum fruticosum. The sequence continues at coordinate 2,612,791 of JAITYX010000076.1, read as the reverse complement.
CTTGATTGGATAACCTACAAAAGTAAAACAACTTTGGTTTTCAAAGTATAAAATACTTTGGTCCAAGGTTAGACACGAGATAATAAAATAATCATGATAATTAACCAACAGATTATCCGAGTCGGAAAAGAAATGGAATTTTCCGAGTCTAAAATCCATGATGCTCGGAATTCCATAAGACTTAGTCTTAAGCAAAGAATCAAGTTCCGTAACAAATATCGAGAGAGGAAAAACTTGATATAGACTAAGTACGAAAAGAACTACGAATGCCGACTATGCAAACAATAGAGTAAATAACCACAAGTTAGATTTTGAGTGAGAAACGGCGGAATACTGGTATATTCGAAATGCGATTAATCCGAGTGAGAGTGGACTCGGACTAAAGAACCGGTTTTCGAGTCGCTAACCGAAAAGCGATAACGAGAGATGAGTGAGGGCCGAATCACTTAGAGAAGATACTATTTTACTCAAGTGAGTTTCTAAGACACAGAGAATGCCTTGGAATCAAAACTTTATAAGAATGACATCGTTATACCTGATTCCTTTTGGCATGACTCGGAAAGATAATGAGCGAGTGTCCGAGTCTTCATAGATTTCGAGTCAGCTGCAGATAAGCAATAAATATACTAAGTAAGAACTATGTTACTTAGAGAAGATACCCTTTTACTCAAATAAGTTTACGAGATGCGAGAGAATGCCTTGGAATCAAAACTCTATATGTATGAAATTGTTATACCCGATTCCTTTTATATAACTCGAGAAAAGTATTGAGCAGATGTCTATATAAGTGGGCATCTTTTACTACGGTTTAAAATCGTCGTTAGAGCTGTCGTCATATATAGCTTTTTACTGCGGTTCTTATAGAAGAATTGTTGCAAAAGGTTAACCTATAACGACGGTTCCGGCTCAAGAACCGTCGTTATAAGTCTTGCCCAAATCTCGCGCTGTTTTGGCCAATATATTGGCAGGAGCTATTACTACGGTTTTTGGGAAGAACCTTTGTAATAGGTTATATTCGAAGCTATAGCTACGGTTCTTCTTCGAGAACCGTCGTAATAGGTCTGAAATTTTTTTTATAATTTTTTTTTGTTTTTGGTACCTCCTATATAAGTAGAATATACACAATTACAACCTCAACATACACAGCAGACCACCAACTAGCTTAATTGTTCCAATATACAAAATTTTCACAACCATTACAGTTTACATCATGAACAATTTCGACAACTTCTATATTTCACAATAATTAAGTTCCAGTAAACAATTTATTACAATGATGTCAAATATACAAAGAGTACTCTTCTTTCGAGTAACTACACAACAAAGTCCATCTCTTGTCTTAAAACTTTTTGGTACAAACTGATTTCAATGTTTTTGCTAAAAGGAAAATTTCTATTCTCCCAAAGTGATACTTTTGTAATAGATTTATTTATGTTATTGTCTTTATGACGGTATTGTTTATTTGGAGTTGTTGCAGAGGTAGCCTGGACAACATATATACATCATATTTGCAGTCCATGCTACCTCTACAAGAACTCCAAGTAAGCAATACGATCATAAAGACAAGCACATAACTCAATCTACTAAAAAGCATCACTTTTGGTAAATATAGATAAACCTTTTGGCATAAATATTGAAATCATCTACACCACAAAATTTCAAGACGAAGAGATGGACTTTTTGGAATAAGTACTCAAAGAGGAATATATAAAGAGGACATCTCACCAATAATCTCAATCTCTTTTTCATGGTCCTAAAGTGATGCTCCTCTCATGTATTGCTTGCTTGGAGTTCTTGCAGGGGTAGACTGGAGAACATTAAACTGAGAAAAACGATAAGTAACAACTTATCCACAAGAAACATAACAAACATAAAAGGATCATAAATTAGAAAGGGATATCAACGCTAACATTTTGGTCGCTATTTTCACTCCCGCTTCTCAACAAGGAACTTCGTGGTATAAATCACTTCATCTGAATTTATACCAAAATATTCCTTGTTGAGAAGCGCAAGCTACGATTAGCGACCAAGATTGAGAAAAGCATTAAGCAACAATTATCCACAAGAAACATTACAAACATAGTAAGGATCATAAATAAATGACTTGTTCATTACCTGAAAAAGTTTGTCATTATCATGTATGCACCTTTGGAATCAACTACTTCAAAAGCCATATCATTGACTTTTTGTTGATCTATAAAATTCAGGTACATAAAGAAACAAATTCTCCATGAGAAACAGAACAAACATGGAAGGATTATAAAATGGGAAGGGAAATCAAAACTAACATTGATCGCTAATCTCGGCTTCCATTACTCAACTGAAAAAGCATTCTACCCCTCCATTGGACAAGTTAGTCCTTATTTTGATCCTCATCGAACAATGATCTGTTACATGAATGCTACAAGTTAAAAATAATGAAAAGTAAGTCTGTAGTTTCTAAAACAAGCAACAATATGGGTATCCTCCGAAATAAAAATTGTTATACAATAATGTTCTTATGAGTTGATATAATTACATGGTTTATACCATATTATCCCCTCCTTTGGACTTATCTTCAATATATATGCCCTCTTGATGGTCAACCCTTAAATACAATTCTTCAAAATTAGCATCCTTATTTTCGACTGACCATTCCTAAGGAGAAGGGTGGGGTCTCCTCAACCAACTCACACATATCTTCACCATCCCTACCAGCAACGTGCTTCATCCCTTGAAGAACAATTGGCCACTTATCACGGGCCGGGTCCTCAACGTAGAATACTTGTCTTGCTTAGGATGCCATAATGAATTGATCCCCTTTAGGCCCTTTTCTTATGAGATTTGACCATTGTGAATCTCATCACATCAACTCGGACACCGTTGTTATTGTAAAACCATTTGCACCGGAAAACGGGCTCATGGAAGTCAACATAGTCTAACTCCCACATCTCCTCAATGACTCTATAATATGACATTTTAGCTACAATGATATTTTTGTCCTTGGAGCTGGAAACATGAAGTATGAGCATCCAATGTAACTCCATTACTTTGCGAGGTGCTCCTATTGTCCTAGCTCTTTACGTAGAAAGAGTATCCATTGATGTCATACCTACCGTAAGATATGACTTCCAACTGCGGTCCTCTAGCCAAGCTTACTGATGTTTACGAGATATGTTCTCGTGATTCTTCTAATTGGCTAGTGATAATTCTATCTCCGAACCAATTGACAAATGTACGATTATGATGGGTCAGTACCCATGTTTCATTTTTCCTCGGTACTCGTCTCCTTATGAGGGATTTGTGTTCATCAATGAGCGACTACACTTCATCGCTGTTTTGTAGAATATAAAGATGTGCTTAATCCCTCATATCCCGACTTATTGTTAGAACCGTCGGCCCTAGTTTCCTCTCGCCCACCGATCTTCCCCATAAATTGATATTTTAGAATACCAATAACTTCCATTTAGGAGTAGTATTCATAGTAGAACTCGACACACTCCTCAACTGTGTATGCCTCAACAATGCATGTCTCCGATCGGTACTGATTTCTAACCTATCCTTTGAGAATTTTCATAAAACGTTCAAAAGGGTACATCCATCGGTAAAGTACCGGGCCATAGAATCGCACTTCTCTCACCAAATGGACAACTAGGTGCACTATGATATCAAAAAAGAAGGTGGGAGTACATCTCAAGTTGGCACAATGTAATGATCACGCAGCACTAAAGATTGTCTAATTTCTCCAAATCAACGACTTTGCTGCATATGGCATTAATAAGAAGCAAGGTCTTGTGATCGAATGTTTGACATGTTTGGGCATCACGGCTTGGATAGCAACTTGTAGTATTTGTTGCATCAAAGCATGATAATCATGAGACTTAAAACTGATTAGTCTATAATCGGACATCGAAATGAGTCTACCGATGCTTGAAGAATATCCCTATGGTATTTTAAGTTTCTTCAAGATCTCACACAAACATTGTTTTTCCCTTCTACTCAATGTGTAAGACACCAGAGGCAAATATGAACTTCCTCTTTGGTTGTAGGGCTAATTCCTCCTGTATTCCCATGTCACACATATCAACTCTCTCGTCCTTGGTCTTCCTCGGTATATTCAAAAGACTGCCAATGAGACTATCGCATATGTTTTTCTTTATATGCATTACATCAAGACTATGTCTCACATACAACTCTTTCCAATATGGAAGATCAAAAAATATTGATCTCTTTTTCCATACACTGTTTTTGGATTGACGTCGGTATGGCTTGCCGAACTTCACATCAATATCCTTCACTTGCTTATATATTTGATGTCTTGTTAATGGAGTTGGATTAGAATACATCTTGGTTTTACCATTGCAAGCCTTCTCTTTCTTACGATATTGATGGGAAAAGGGAAGAAACTTTCGGTGTCCGAGATAAGTTGTCTTTTTTCATGCTTAAGTTAATAGGAGCAAGTACCCTCTACACAAATGGGGCATGCCTTATGGCCTTTGACGGTGTATCAAGACAAGTTTACGTATGCGAGGAAGTCATTAATTGTGGTGAAGATCACAACTTGTAGTGTAATTGCTCTTGACGGTATGCATTATAAACTAAAACACCTGCATCCCACAAAAGCTTGAAATCTTCAAAAAGAGGCGCCAAGTACACATCTACATCATTTCCTGGCTATTTAGGCCTAGAAATGAGCATTGACAACATAATGTACCTGTGCTTTGTACACAATGATGATGGTAGGTTGTAGATAACCAAAAGAACGGGCCAACTAATGTGCTTGCTACCGAGGTCATCGTGGGGGTTAATTCATGTCTGTACAAAGACCTAGTTGTAGATTTCATGCTTCCCTACCAAATTCGGGAATATTGAATCGATCTTTTTCCATTGAGGAAAATCGACAGGGTGGCATAGCTTGTCATCACGAGACTCTTCCGCCGGTATGCGATGTCAAGTTCTTGAAATCAGTTGCACTTGAAAATAAGCCCTTAAACCTCGGTATTATTGGCAAGTACCACAACACCTTTGCGGGATGTCCCTCAACAATCTCTCCATTATTGGGCAAGACATGTATCTTCTTATACCCTATGCCCATAGAACACAACATCCTCTTCACCTCATATGTATGGCTAGGAAGGACATTGCTTTTTGGGAGTATATCTTTGAGCACACTCAGCAAGTCCATGAAACTTTTGTCACTCTAACCATTAGGCATTTTCAAGTTCATCAACCTCAACACAGTTGATAAACGGGTATATTATCACATCTCGGGTAAATAGGCTTCTCCAAGTCGGCTAACTGTTGCTCCAATATGTGTGGTTGATCGACTAAATCATGTTCGACTCTATGAACTAGATCTTTAGGTTGATATTCTAATTCCATACTACTCGTTGGCTTCATTTTCATCATTCCCTTCATCTTCCTCTCGTATGACATTATTCACAAATTCCTCTTCCCCATGCCATACCCACTCCTTATAAGTTGGGTCAAACCCATGCCAATATAGGCGACCTTTTACAACCTTAGGGGCAATCTTGACGAGTTAAAACACCTTAAATAGGGACAGAATATGGACTGTTTGTCGAATTTGGTGGTATGTTGGACAACAATCTCTAGAAAGTTGTTAACTCCATCATGATATTCTACACCCCTTCTATCGCTATAAACCCACGCTTGATCCATACCTTACCCATAAAAACAAGAAGCAATTCACCACATATAGTTCGAGCAATACATACTTACACATAAATAATATGACATGAGCTTAAAATCTTTCTATAGGGATAAATGGTCTTAAACCCATTCAAGAATAATATCACCCTAGACCGTCTAGTAAAATCTTATCATGCATTTGACAAAATTCCGGCAGCATTTCCCCTTAGTCCTTCAAGTACAACATACGAAAACGAAGTGGCTAATGTGTATATGCTTGCTTAATTTTATGGTAACATAAGTAAAGATACACACATCAAATCCATCATCATCATAATTGCACTCGAAGAACGAGAGAGGAAATGAGCACCGTGATATCTTGTCAAATTTATGATAAGATTATAATAGCTACACAACCTATTATCATATTATTCTAAAAAATTCCAACACGAACAATTCAAAACCCTATATATACCAAGCTAATATCCTGAGTGCTATACATACATTTATGCACGTATCGCAACCTAGGATAACTTGTTATGTATAGATTTTTGGACGGGTTCTCTATGCTTATGAAATGCATATGATAACTTTATGAAAACCTTAGATTGGTAAAAAAATAAGCACAATTATTATACACAATTAAGTATGCCATTTATAAAATTACATGGCACATATACCAACAAATTTCTCTTTCTTTAAATATATATATACAACTCTTTCCCTCTATTCGTTGTGTAAGAGGTTTGTTTACGTATATATTATATATGTAATAATATATATATTATATGGTTTCTTTTTGGCTTCCAATTTTGATCTAATATAAATTTATCATAAACTAGACATGATTTTTTTAAAGTTTTACATAATACATAGGACAATTAAATATGAATAAAATGTTGAGGTCATTCCTTTATTTCGCTTTAACGACCCAAGACATAACTAGAATTGGAATTCCCATAACCCTTGTTTTCTTTAACAATGAGGTTGGGTTTACAAAGCAAGACATAGAATCTATGTACATCATTGGTCGGTCCACAAAGAAAAGGAAGAGGGATGAAAGATTTATTGGAGAAAAAGGTGATAGACAATGATAAAACTAGTAATAATTTCCTATTGTTTGTCACCTTTTTCTCCGATAAATCCTTCACCCGTCTTCCTTTTTTTTTTTTTGTGGACCGACCAATGTTGCACATAAATTTTATGTCTTGCCTTGTGAACCCAACCTTATTGTTAAAGATAACAAGGGTTGTGGGAATTCCAATTCTATAGTTTTATCTTCAGGTCATTAAAGCGAATTATAAGGATAGCGTCAACATTGTATCAATATTCATTATTGTCTTATGCATTACGTAAACTTCAAAAAATCATGTACTCTAGTTTACGATCATGTGTAATGCAACAAACTTGCAACCAAAAAGGAAACCGGAAATAAATTTAGATAATTGGATAAATTAGTTCACCCCAACATCAACTCATCAAAATAAATAGTTTGATAACAAATTTATCTTTATGACTAGTATTTGGGAAGATCCCTATATCCAAATACCTTTCCAATTTATATATTTTCACATTTATATTTTCTCCCAAAATTTTTCTATTTCTTCAAACCCTAAACCATAAATATTTTTATTTCTCTAAACTCTAACCATATTTGGATACCAATTTTGATAATTAGATAAATGAGTCAACCCCAACATTACCTCATCAAAATAAACAAATTTGAATACAAATTTATGTTTATGACAAGTTTTTGGGGATGACCTTATATCCAAATTATTTTTCTATTTCTCTAAACCATAAACAAATTTGGATACACTCCTTCAATTTACATCCTAACTATCATTCTATTTCCCTAATATTATTAAATCCTAAACTCCTAAACCTTTTTCTCAAAATCTCAAACATTTCACGAATTTGCAACTTAATAAATTAAACAAATGCTATCCACATTCTTAATAAACAATTCACCATTTCAACAATCTCAAATAATACCCATATTCTCAACATTCAAATTACCTCAAATACATTTATCATTCAACAACCTAAATTTTGTAAATAACTTAAAGCGAAAAATAAGAGATGATAGAGAATCATACCCGAAGAATGACGAAAATGAAGAGAGGGAATGAGAGAGTAGAGGTCGAACAAGTAGTAGACCGAGCAAAAGGAAAGAGGATAGCTACACCTAAAAGAAATGAGAGGAAATAGTAAAGCAAATTAAAGAGCAATTAGAGGTAAAGCCGAGAGCTTACCGGCGAGAGCGAGCAATGAGAGCTTACCAGCGACAAGTATCAAGCCAAGGAGATCTAGATCTAAGGACTATGGACAAGAAGAACTGTGGAAGAGCGATAAGACCGAGAAAATAAAGAAGATGAACTGGGCGTGTGTAAAAGAGAAGAAACGTTCTTGGATTTTTTAGATTTATGGCACACATTTAACGACAGTTCAAATACGGAACCGTCGTCAAATGTGCCCTATGATGACGGTTTTTATAAACAACGGTCGTCATATGTTGGGTGCTTCACCTATGACAATGGTTTATTGAAACAACTGTCATCATAGGTGATAAACAATGCCACTTATTTAAAAAATACCACCGGTCCATTTTTCATGACGGTTTGTCCTTTTAACCATCGTCAAAGACCTGTCGTTAAAAGTGGTTCATGTAGTGTGGTTCAAGGGAATAGATTTTGCATTTAGGAAAATAAAAATAAAAGATTTGTTGTACCAGATGGAGTTGCATGAACCCCTAGGAGAGAAGTCAGCATCCATGGCACAAAAAGATTTTAGAGGTGCTTTATCGACAAGCTTTATGGATTGTGCGTTTTTATCGTTGGCGAGGAATGTTGTGTTCAACGTCATGGATAGAAAAATGACGAAAGGGCTACTTGAAGCTTTTTCCAACATGTATGAGAAACCTTTGGCCATGGACAAGGTACACTTGATGCACCGTATATTTGATCTTAAGATGCATGATTCAACTAGTGTAAGTGATCATATTAATGATTTCAATATGATAATATCAAGCAGTGCTTTGATTTAGATCAATTTCGATGATGAGATTATGACCTTGACTTTATTATCCTCCTTGCCTGAATAATAGGACACCATGCCATCTACTGTGAGTAGTGATAGGGGGTCAAATGCTCTAAAATATGATGAAATCTGTGATGTCATTTTGAGTGAAAGTATTTGCAAAAATTATTCGATGAGTCATCGGGAGTACTTTGCATGTGAGAGGTAAGGGGATGTTAGGAGCGTAAATGATGTATTTTATACACCCTCTAACACTTGGTTTTTGCTCGTATATAATATAATTTTAGGATTTTTATTTGTTGTATTTACTTACATACGAAATAAGCCAAACCTGGCAACTTACGAGAGAATAGAGTGAAAACGATGATGGTTTCGGCAAATCAAGCTTCAATGATCCATACTCAACTTGTCGTAGCTATATTTAACCATCCGCAAGCCTATGTGAATGTTCCACAAGAGTTTTGAAAGTTTGAAGTAAAGTTTCGGAATCACCACACTCAAAGCTCAAGTATTTGTTGTATTTTGGGACTCAAGAAAAACCTCTCGAGGATCCTGCAGAGCGATCACGAGCCACCAAGATCACCCGGACCAATCCCGATGCCATCTAACGAACGTCAAAGGAAAAAGAGCCCATTTAGAAGTACCACGGCCTCCCCACAAGCCATGGCACAACTATTTTGGGCATTTTTTTACTTTTCAATCTAAAGCCTAACACGATCATACCCATGTCAACTTGACACAACCTTGTCATAACCGTGTCAAGTGACAGAGGCCCCGGGTTGCAATTTTGGCCATTTTTCTACCTGTTTAAACCAATTTTTGGCTACGATTAGGGAAGCCTCTTGGAGAGAGCCTTTGCTTAGGGTTTAGGTGTTATATTAGTTTTATAGTTAGCTAGAATAAATCTCCATTGGAAGATTAATTAGATTAGATTATTGTAGAAATCGGTGTTTTTACTTTAAAAGTTTCAATAAATTAATTAATTAGTTTTAATTAAATAAATTAAGTGGAATAACGAAAATATATACGTGGATATATATTCTAATTTTATTTAAGGGAATTATTATTAGTTTGTGTGACTATGGTTAGTGAAATATATTAATTCCTTCCTTTTAATTTTTCACCCGGACACTCGCTAAATAAATAAAAGAAACCCCGAGACCACTTATACTATTTATTTGGGATTAACCTAAATAATGCTTAACAAAAAAATGAAACAAAAAAGAGCTAAGTGGCAGCATTAGAAATTGAGTTGTGAAAAAGAGCGGTCTCGGTGTCATGACTCGGGCAAGGCCATGGGAGAGAGAGAGAGACAGAGAGACAGAGAGACAGAGACAGAGACAGAGAGACAGAAAGATATAGAGTAAAAGAGGAATAGAGATGAGCACAAAGGAAGGAAAAAGAAATAACAGAGAAGACCGAGAGAGAGAGAGAGAGAGAGAGGCCATGAGACTGAAATAGAGAACGAGGGAGGTAAAGAGACATGAATAGAGGGAAAAAGAGAGAGAGCTGAGTAGAGAACAAGGGCGAGAGTAGGCGGAGTGAGAACCATAGAGCAAGAGCGAGTGAGTAATTGAGAAAGAAGAGGGACAACAGCAACGACAGGTAAAGAAAGGGAGTCGGGAAAAGGAACAACAACCGATGGAGAGGAACCAAGGAGACCAACCGACGGCACCGAGAGGAGTAGAGGGAGCAAAGAGAGAGAGAGCAAGAAGCAAGGGGGAAGCAAAAGGGCGAGCGAAACCAGGCAGAGTAGAACCATGGGACAAACACCTAGAAGATGAAAGCAAGAAACCCCAAATCGACTATATTCAATTAATTTTTGACACCCTATAATTCAAGGTGGGTAATTCTAATTATTAAATTTATGGAAATCTAAATCTTGAATGAATTGTTGTTAATTTGTGGATTCCCGAGATTGTTATGTGGTGATTGAAATTCCGTTGAGGTCATTGAGTTGTTTAATTACGTGAAGTTGACATTGAAGTAACTTTGAATTGAAAATCAAAATTAAGGGATTGATTAGATAAACCGATGAAATTGTGGAATTGAGTCGAATACTCGGGAGTGTTAATTGTTGTGATTATTGTGGCTCGTGTTAATTAAATTAGTGAATTAACAAGCTAGGGAGAGACAATATGAGACTTTGAATTGAATTTAATAGATTGTGATGAGTTGTTATTCTTTGGGTTGAAATTATAACTATTTGCGATAGTTGGTGATTGTGTGTGGTTTTACAGCTTGTGTTATTGTGGCTCAAATGAGTTTTAGTTTTCCGAGTTCGTTGTGCTCGAAATTGAATTGAGTATTAGTTTACGTTATGGAGAAACTGTTGTGGGGAAATTGAATTAAGCCTAAGCATAACTCGAATTGTAGGAAAATGAATTTCATAATGAAATTGGGAATTCTATAACTGGAAATGGAGTTGAATATTGAGATTGGGATTACTAAATATTTGAGAATTGAGATAAGCTCAAGTTGAATCGTAAATGAAGTATACTCGAAGCGAATCGAGTTTGAGACGAGCAAATAAACTTGAGATAAATATGAGCTAGACTTGGAACCGAATTGAGGAAATTAAGCCGAACCCCGATTGAGTGTGACCTAAATTGAGCTGAGTATGAGCGAAGCTAGAATTGAAGTGAAACTAGATTGAGGGATATTCTGAATCTCGTGAGCTTGAATAAGTATATTTGATGATTAATGTGTATAGGTGTTGTTTCGATGAGCTAAACTAACTATTGACTGGATCGAACCTAAAATCCTATTAAATTAAATTTATTTTAACATTAATTTGTGAAAAGTGTGAACTATGATTTAGTAATGGTTTTCTAATGCAAGTTATGTAAGTTCCGTGGTAAACATTCATGAGTTACTTTGAAAATAAATGGGATTTGAATCAAAGTATCGGATTTGATTAGCAGTTTAGAAATGTGTTCCAAAGAAGTGAAACTGAATTGAGAAACTAAGTTTGGAAGGGTGGCAAGTTGTGTTATGCCTTCTATTGTGTGAAATTGATTTGTGAAATTGATTTGAGATTGCGAGTTAAAACCAACTTTGAGGAGTGATTGTGATCACTTTGGTTTTGAATGAATTTTAGGCTAAGGATTGTTTAGACCAGAGGAAGAAGGTAGTTGTGCGTAGCAGCACCACGGAGTCATTGCGTACCAGGATGCCCATTAACCTTGCGTACTCGAGGTTGATTCTTTCCTGACGAGGAAAATGGAGTCTTCCAAAAGTTTCCAAAAACTAGGTCCCGGAGCCCGAGTCATGGGGTCATGCCCCAAGAAACCGCCTCGTGCTAGTTCAAGTGTAAAGCCCCGAAAAGAGACTCGATGTTTCGAGTAATTGTTGACAAATGCAGAATCTTGTTTGAGAAAATGTGGAAATGTGATTTCGGTATTAAACTACATGAATTTGTGTGCGTATTGAATAACTAAAATTTTGTCTTGTTTGATTAAGTTTGAATCATTTAGCAAGATAGTTTAGGAATGTAGGAATAGTCGCTTGAGTGATGTATGCTGCACATGATGTGTTTAAAATAGAAGTTAAAGATTATGGAACGAAAGTTATGATATGGGTTATCACATGGAGATGAAGTATAAAAGTTGTAAATTTTGGGATAGGATTACCCATTGAACTTGTGGTTTGCTCACGCCATATCTCTTTGCGATTGCAGGTACTCCTCAACGTGAATTGCTCCTTACCTTTAGCTTACACTTGGATTCTTGCGTGTGACGCTATTTCGAGTGCACTAGCTGCTAAGATGTGCATTTTATATGTTGTATTCGTCATAACTTGTAGTTAAATTCATGTAAGTTGTATAAGTGTTTTCCGAGTCAATTAGATTACTTTAAAGTTTTAAATACATATCGATTGGACTCCAGCGTATGGCTGTTGAGTTGTGTATGCTGAGCGTATGGCTCCTTGAATTATATTGTGGTTTTATACAGGGTTTTAAGGCTTTAAGCCCCGGGTATAGGCCATATTACAAAATAGAACTCTGCCGAAATGTTTAGAAAATTTCAAATTAAAATGGAAAATCACCTCTATTACCTTTAAGTTAGAATTGGAAAGCCAAACTGACACCTTAAATAGCCTTAGGGGTTCCTCCCGAGGAATCCTAGCGATGTAATACACCTAGGGTGGGGTTCAGAGTGTCACATCGGGTCAAAAGCAAAGAAATGAGTGCACTATAATGACAATCAAACTGTCATACAATTGAGCAAGAATCGGGTATTGCATTCAAGAATTAAGCAAATTCGAGTGCAAGTTGCACCGAAATTGAGCAAATTTTTTATGGTATTAGACATCTAATGTACATTTCATAGGCAACAAAAGAGGTTTTAGTGAGACTGAGCATACAATGGGCGGATCTGCAGGGAGTCTTCTTTATGATATATGTTCGAAGAAATAATATACTATAAGTGCACGGTGTAGTCTGTAGTTAAGAATCGACAAGTACGGGTCGTGTCCACGAGGAACTCGCTTTCAAATACTAAATCCACGTAAAAACTCTAATCTAGGAAAAACTCGGTTTAACGAGTGATTTGGTTTTCAGATTTAACTAATAACAAAACAACTATGAGAAATTAATGAATAACAAGCCTTAGATTGGGATTAATCACACTACTATGCCTGAAACCAAAATCAAATACCACTTGAGATTTGCCTATGCTAGCAGTTTAGAAGGGGAGACACCAAATTGAACCTATCTTTGCTTACTTTCGAAGGTCAAAGACTAATCTTGCGCAATCTAATCACCTATTTTCATAGGATTAACAAAGAACAAAATCACAAAGAATGAATCTCACAACCTCCGATTAAAACCTTAATTATTTTCATAATGAAGTTCTAATCGTTCACAACGTCATTCTAGGTAAGTTTTCATCTTTCGATGTTTACAAAACCCTAATAAAAACATACGAGTCCTCTTTGGAGGCAATCAACGAAAAAGTGATGAGCGAAGTGAATTCTAACCCAACAAGCATAGAACAATTCAATTGGCATTCAATTCATGATTATCAAGGCATAATAGGGATCAATCCCAACCTAAGTGGAGAAATCAGCCGCTAAACATGATACTAAACAATTGACAGAATTTAGGGAACATAGCCATGGAGAAACGAAGAGAAATTGTGAAGAAAAAATAAAGAGAAGAAATTACGATTACCGAATAAAAACTTGAAGTGATTCAATCATACATAAACTTGAAGTAGAAAATTAGAATTGAGTGTTCTTGAGTCTCCTCCGGGGCTGCCTCTCGAAAACCCTAGTTAAAATTTAAAATTCTAGAAAATGATCCCTAAAAATTACAATTTGGAAACTTAAATATCCGCGGAAACAATGGTCGCACGGGATATCGTGCGAGATTCTATCGTAGTTTTGAACAACCGTGCAGCTTCGCACGGGGGCCGTGCGGCCTTCTTTGACTTCGAACCCTTCGCCTAATGGTCCGCACGGCTGTGCAACTTCGCACGATAGGCCATGCAACTTCTCTTGATGTATTTTAGGCTTCTTTCTTGCGTCCTCTTGGGCCCGAACTCTCCTCTTGATCGCTTTTCATCAAATTTGTCTCGAATCTCTCTAATTTAACCCCAAAAACCTATAATAAAGAGATTTACAAGCTTAGGCGACGATAAAGGGAAAATGAGCAAAATCCAACCCAAAACTGAATAAATATCATTGAAATCATCACGGAATTGGGTTAAAGAATGCCTTAAAAACCGATAAAAACGAGGTTTGACAACTCCCCATGCTTAGCTCTTGCTTGTCCCCAAGCAAGACTGTCAAATAACGATCCGGGATTAAAACCTTGCATTCACCTTTTTAGGTGACGAGTTAACAGTTCAATCAATGGGGATGACCATGAACAAAGACAACCTATTCAAAGTATAATACTTGCATGAAAACTTGATTGAAAACTTCAATAACTACAATGCTTGATTACAATGCACAATTGTCTTATATTGAACTACAATAACATTCATGACGCCCTCAAACAAATTACGAACTAGCTTGACCGGTGGAACCTCACTTTAGGAAATGTGGATCGCTCCATCTCTTTTGAAATTTCTTTTTGAGGTTTTTCTCAACATCTCTTTCCAAAACACAACCTACCATAGGCTTGGTCATATTCTCATTCTCCACCTCTGTAGAGGCAAAAATGCAAGTCCAATCAAGAGGTTTTTCAAAGCTTGTAACGTGGCCAAGGTTCATTGGTAGAAAGGGGAACCAATTTGAGATATGTGGAGCTAGATAGCCGAGGCCTAACAGTTAAGGAGCAAAAACACTTCCAAACATGACTAAAAACTTTCTCCCAAATTTACCTCTTCTTCAACACAACACGTTTTATGACAACTTATGGAATGAGTATACAACTTTTTTAAACTTTCCACATGCCAATCACTTATTTCTTCACTTCTTTATTGTTATTTTTTTTAATTTTTATAAACAAGTGTTCAAAACTTTCAGGGATAGATATAATTGACATGGGAATCATAAACACTACTCAATTCCAAAAGAGTCTAAAAGGGAAACTTATCATTTTTTTTTCAACACGAGTCCCCAAATCAAACTACAAACTGAATAGGACACTCCACTATTCGGACCAAAACTACCCAATAAGTGTTGCTCCACTAGACCTGGCTTTGGTATAGGAAATGTATAAAGGCCAAAGGTAAAATGGATGCAGGTGTATCAAGAAACAGGTTAAAGCTCAAAGGGGTCGCAAAATGGTATAAATAAATGGGATAGCTTTTTGGCTCATGTAGCTTGAAAACAAACGAATGCCTCTATCATATTACACAATGTATATGCCAAGTGTGGTCTCAAAGAGAAATAGAGCAAGTTCTAGAGGTAAGCATCAAGGAAGAGTCACACAAAGAACGAACATGAGACTAAAACCGATGAATTAGTCTATAAGGGTCAAAGTCTCATGGGCTTATCCACCACAGATCAACAACTAGCTCAAAAGGTTTACCACATGCTCAAGTTTGACCAATCATGTCAAGTAATTCTCGAAGACACCAGCAAGCAAATCAAGACATCACAATCAAATTCATTCACAAGTTCATTTCCACACAAAGATTCTACCAAGAATGGGCCATCAAATCATACACAGTCATGCCCATTAATCAACTATCACACATCACATCGTCATCATAAGAGGGGTTTCGAAAAAGTTATTATTTTTGTTTTTTTTTCAAGAGAAGAAAACTAACCGAAAGAAACTCACAAAAAAGAAAAACGAAGGAAGGGTGGAATGTGGTTACCTCAAAATTTTATGAATTTCCCTCTTCCATAATTCCTTAAATGAGTTAAGATCAAAAAGAAGAACAAAAATGTAAGTAATGCAAATATTCTAACCTATATGCTTAGGACTACATGATAAACGAAAAGGTGAAAAAATGAAAAAGTAATCCTAAGAAACTACATGAATGCAACCTAAATGAATGCAAATCCATCCCTACTATCCTTAAAACATCATCCAAAAGCTACAAGCTACTCCCCATGCTTAACTCTTACATTGTCAACAATGAAAAAGGGCAAGAAAAGAAAGGAAAGGGAAGAAAGCCTACAAACAACGGGAAATTGTAATAAGGGTGGGAGGGAGGGATTTTTTTAAAAGCAATAAAAATGCTTGGGTTGCCTCCCAAGAAGCGCTTGTTTAAGGTCCTTAAGCTTGACCCTTACCTCAAACGGTAGACAGTGAGGACTCGGGGATGAGGATAAAGTGAAGAATGGACTTGTGACATGAAATTCACTACCTCCTCATCATGATCAACACTCCGAGCAAACCGAATATCGGCTTCGGTGGGCAAGTCCGGTGGAGCGGGTCAGCGTGCGTGGCTCATCCCATGTGTAGATATCAAATCAACTGCAGGGCTGGGAATAGGAGCCAAGGGTACAGGTGGTGATAGGACGAAGAAATCAACACTTTCACCACGGATGTGAAAGGAGATCTTCCCTGCGGTACATCAATCACAACTCCTGCAGTTGCCAGAAATGGTCTCCCTAAAATAATAGAAACTCGTATGCTCTCATCCATATCCATCACCACCAAATCACAGGGAATAACAAACTTCCCTACTTGAATAGGTACATCCTCCAAAATACCCATGGGGCACCGAACAGACTCGATCCGTGAGTTGAATGGAGATATTTATGGGTTGCGGATCACCTAGCCGAAGCTTCCTGTAGAGTGGAAGTGGCATCACGCTCACACTTGCTCCGAGATCACAAAGGGCTCTATCAATCTGCACTCCCTTGATTGAGCAAGGAATAGAAAAACCTCCCGGATCCTACAGACTTAGAAGATGACTTGCTCTACGTAACCGCACTGCACACCTCCCCCATGCTTACTATAGAAACATCCTCCAACCTAGTCTTCTTGGAGAGAATCTCCCTTAAAAACTTAAGATAGGAAGGTGTCTCCTTGATAGCCTCCGAGAATGGCATGTTGACGTAGACCTTCTTCAACATATCAACAAATTTCAAAAATCGAGGCTCTAACAATATCCGAGGATATGGTACAGGTGGCCGATATGGGCGTACAGGAGGTGTTTTGGAGGCATGCTCATCTCGAACTCCAAATTGAACTATGCTCATGAATCCGAGTAGTATTGTGCTTGTCCTCCTGCAAAATCATAGTGGAACTCTTTACTAACTCTGCGGCTATAGGTTTGAATGACATTCACATGAGCCCCGGGGTTGGTCTCAAGTTGACCTGGAAGTTGCCCTTGACGTCTAGACAAATGACTCACTTGCTAAGCTATCTCGGGCAATCTGGGTATCCATCATCTTTTGGTGAGTAGACATGCTATCTAGTTGGGCAGTGATGAACTTGATGGACTGGGCCACGTCGTCGCTAACCTTACTCTAAGTCCGGATAAATGCTCTTATGAGGGCATCTGTTTATGGTTCTTGTAGGAAGAAAGGTGGACAAGTATCCTTCGATGAAAACCAGGAGGTTGGGTGGTCATTGGTGGCTGAAGGTTGGGGTTTTGATGAGATAGGTTCTGATAGTTCGAGCCCCTTAAGTTATAGCTTTTGGGGTATGGCCCGCTTTGGGGTCCTTGGTTGAAGTTGTGAAGAGCATTGACTTGCTCGGGGATAAGAGTTTGACATTCAGCTCCTGTGTGCCCATGTATACCACATATCTCACATAAAACCGTAGTTCCAAATGAACTAGAAGAACTTGCTTGGGAGGAGATTGTAGCTATCTTCTCCATCTTAGACGCTAGTGCATCTAGCTTGCTTGATAATAAGGCCACAAGCATCAACTTCATACTTCCCTCCTCGTCTTCGATCATCGTCCTTTCACCGCCCAAATGGTAACTCGTTAGCAGCCATGCTCTCAATAAGATCTTTTGCCTCACCTTCTCCCTTAGCCATAAGAGCACCTCCTGTAGTTGCATCTATGAAAATCCAAATTTGGGGAGGTAAACCATTATAGAAGGTTTGTAGGAGCATCCGCCCTGGAATACCGTGGTGAGGAAATTTGTTCTAGAGGTCCTTGTACCTTTCCCAAGCCTCATAAAGTGACTTTCCATCCTCCAAGTTGAAAGTGGAGATGGCGTTTCGTAGTTTAGTGGTCTTGCTTGGGGAAAGAACTTTGCCATGAACGCCTTTGACAAAGCTTCCCAAGTGGCGTACTTGTTGGGATCCTCATTCAACAACCAATCCTTGGCTCTATCCATTAGGGAGAAAGGAAAGAGCTTGAGGCGGAGGGCTTCATCGGTGAAGTTGTTGATCTTCACGGTTCCACACTTCTCCAAGAAGGAGTTGATGTGACGGATGGCATTTTCGCTGGGAAGCCCTCCAAATGCATCTTACCGCACAAAGTGAATGAGCGACATCTTCACCTTAAAGTCCTCTCGCAGCGACATTCGGCCCAACAATAGCTGAAATTGCCCCGAAGCGCTAGGGATGGCATAGTCCCCTAGCGGTCTCGATTGCAGATCCTTGCTCCGCCATCCTTTCTTCTCTTCTCCGCCTTCTCACAGCTGCGCTTATTGATCTTGCTATTGCTTCGATTTTAGGGTCAAGTGGGACAATTTCTCTCCCCTTCGACTCCTCCTACGCATGTAAAAACAAGAACTATACCGAGCGTAAACAGGTTCAAGCGGAAATCAAGAAAAGATAGTTGTTGGGACAAGAACACAAGACCTAGTTTCAACTCTAAAACCAAATTTAGTACTCAAAAGAACAAAGTTCCCGGCAACGGCGCCAACAACTTATTCGAAGAAATAATATACCGCAAGTGCACGGTGTAGCCGTAGCTAAGAAACGGCAAGCACGGGTCGTGTCCACGAGGAACTCGCTTTCAAATACTAAATCCACCTAAAAACTCTAATATAGGTAAAACTCGGTTTAACAGTGATTTGGTTTTCAGATTTAACTAATAACAAAACAACTATGAGAAATTAATGAATAACAAGCCTTAGATTGGGATTAATCACACTACTATGCCCGAAACCAAAATCAAATACCGCTTGAGATTTGCCTATGCTAGCAGTTTAGAAGGGGAGACACCAAATTAAACCTATCTTTGCCTACTTCCGAAGGTCAAAGACTAATCTTGCGCAATCTAATCACCTATTTTCATAGGATTAACAAAGAACAAAATCACAAAGAATGAATCTCACAACCCTCGATTAAAACCTTAATTATTTTCATAATGAAGTTCTAATCGCTCACAACGTCATTCTAGGTAAGTTTTCATCTTTCGATGTTTACAAAACCCTAATAAAAACATACGAGTCCTCTTTGGAGGCAATCAACGAAAAGTGATGAGCGAAGTGAATTCTAACCCAACAAGCATAGAACAATTCAATTGACATTCAATTCATGATTATCAAGGCATAATAGGGATCAATCCCAACCTAAGTAGAGAAATTAGCCCCTAAACATGATACTAAACAATTGACAGAATTTAGGGAACATAGCCATGGAGAAACGAAGAGAAATTGTGAAGAAAAATAAAGAGAAAAAATTACGATTACCGAATAAAAACATGAAGTGATTCAATCATACATAAACTTGAAGTAGAAAATTAGAATTGAGTGTTCTTGAGTCTCCTCCGGGGCTGCCTCTCGAAAACCCTAGTTAAAATTTAAAATTCTGGAAAATGATCA
The DNA here is from genome assembly GCA_021018815.1 of Talinum fruticosum. NCBI lineage: Eukaryota > Viridiplantae > Streptophyta > Magnoliopsida > Caryophyllales > Talinaceae > Talinum > Talinum fruticosum. The sequence continues at coordinate 2,592,983 of JAITYX010000076.1, read as the reverse complement.
CTAAAAACTACAATTTGGAAACTTAAATATCCGCGGAAACAGGTGGTCGCACGGGGTACCGTGCGAGATTCTGTCGCAGTTTCGAACGGTCGTGTAGCTTCGCGCAGGGGCTGTGCGAAAACTCCGAACTCTCTGCCCGTTTCGCACAGCACGTGCAGCTTCGCACGAGGGGCCATGCGGCCTTCTTTGACTTCGAACCCTTCGCCTAATGGTCCGCACGGCTGTGCAACTTCGCACGATAGGCCGTGCAACTTCTCTTGATGTGTTTTAGGCTTCTTTCTTGCCTCCTCTTGGGCTCGAACTCTCCTCTTGATCGCTTTTCATCAAATTTGCCTCGAATCTCTCTAATTTAAGCCCAAAAACCAGTAATAAAGAGATTTACGAGCTTGGGCGATGATAAAGGGAAAATGAGCAAAATCCAACCCAAAACTGAATAAATATCATTAAATCATCACGGAATTGGGTTAAATAATGTCTTAAAAACCGATAAAAATGAGGTTTAACAATATATGTTGGGAGTATAGACTAATCAAGTCAAGGCTTGGGATCACTTACCACATGTGTTTACAATCGGCACAGGGTAATTTTAAGGAGCATGGGTCATGCTCACTGCAAGAAAACTGGCTAAGTCTTCCAATAGCTGGCACGGCTTGCCCTTGTCCATGGACACGACCCATGCTGGCAACACCGTGCCAGGTGTAAGCCATTGGGCTTCGTCTTCTCCAGCCGTTTTCTCACCCATTTTGGCTCGATTAATGCGATATTTATGTGATGAGTGTGAGGTTTAGCTATATAATGGGGTTTGCAAACCTCCATTGTTGTATCCCATATAAACACAAAAGCTTCCTTGTAATCTAAATCATCTAGTGGATTATTTGTGGTTTTTTCCGGTTTTGGAGTTTTCCACGTTAAAAACTCATTTCTTAGTTTTCTCTCTTTTTGCTTGTTGTTGTTATGGCTCGTGATCCTAACAACTAGTATCGGAGCATGGTTAGAAGTCACAACGAAATGGAGGGTGGAAAGGCTAAGATCGAAAGGTTCGATGAGAAAGATTTTTCATTTTAGAAAATGCAAATTAAAGATTTGCGGTACCAAAGGGATCTTTACGAACCTCTTAGAGAGAAGCCGACCGAGATGTCACAAAAGGATTGGGACATGCTTGATCGCCAAGCACTCGGGACAATCTGGTTGACGTTAGCAAGGAACGTTGCATTCAACGTCATGAAGAAAAAGACCACAAAGACTTTGTTGAAGGCATTGTCTAACATGTATGAGAAACCATCGGCAATGAACAAGGTATACCTTATTCGCTGTTTGTTTGATCTCAAAATGCACGATTCCACAAGTGTAGCCGACCACATAAATGACTTTAACATTTGCATTTCTAATCTTGCGAAGGTTAATATCAATTTTGAGGATTAAGTGAAAGTTTTGATCTTATTGTCTTCTCTACCCGAATCTTGGGACACTATTGTTTCTGCTGTGAGTAGTGCTAGAGGTTCGAATGCTTTGAAATTTGATGAAATCTGCGATGTCATTTTAAGTGAAAGTATTCGCAAAAAGGACTAGGGTGAATCTAGGAATGCATTGCATGCTAGAGGTAGAGGAAAATAAAAGGAACAAAACAAGTCTAGGGGTTGGTTAAAATCAAAGGCTAGGGGTAAATGTCAAAACCCGAAGGAGACCATGTGTTAGGGATGTAATAAAAGGATTACTACAAGAAGAATTGTCCTAAACCTAAAAATAAGGGGAGGGGCAATAATCATGATGACCGGGATTCAGTGAATTCCATTGAGGATGTTGGTCATGCCCTTATTTTGAGTATAGATAGTCCAATTGAGTCTTGGATTGTAGACTCGAGTGCCTCATTTCACTCTTCTTCATGTAGAGAACTTTTCCATAACCTTGAGAGTGGACACTTTGGTAAGGTGTATCTTGTTGATGATAAGTGTTTAGAAATCTTGCGGAGAGGTAATGTGAACATCAAGTTCTCTAATGGGGGTTATTGGAAATTAGAGGACGTTCGATACATATCAAGATTGGCTAAGAATTTAATTTCGTGAGTCAATTAGATAAAATGGGTTATTTCACTCATTTTGGGAATGGGCATTGGAAAATTATCAAAGGGGCATTGGTGATTGCAAAAAGGGTTAAATCTAGGCCTCGTACTCTACTATTGGTTGTACCAATTTGCTTGTTAATGTTGACAACAAGTCCTCAAGTTCGGTTTTGTGGCACAATAAACTTAGTCACATGAGTGAAAAAGGAATGAAAATTATGGTTGCTAAGGGTGCTTTGTCGGGGTTAGTTGATGTTAATTTGGGACATTGGAGAGTTGTGTTCTCGGGAAACAAAAGAGAGTTAGTTTCTCCAAAGTTGGTAGGGAACCAAAGGCAAACAAGCTAGAGCTAGTTCACACCGATGTGAGGGGTCCTTCTTCTATTAAATCTATGGGTGGTGCTTACTACTATGTCACCTTTATCGATGATCACAGTAGGAAAGTGTGGGTTTATTTTCTAAAAATAAATCTGATGTTTTTGACACTTTCTTAAGATGGAAAGTAGAAATTGAAAACCAAACAGGGTTAAAGATCAAGTGCTTGAGATCTAATAATGGTGGTGAGTATGAGAAGGATGAATTCAAGGGTTATTATGCTCAAGAAGGGATCCAGATTGACAATAATGGGTCCAGGAAAAGCAAGGCAAAATGGTGTTGCCGAGAGGATGAACCATACCCTCAATAAGACAATTAAGAGCATGCGTATTCATGTTGGGCTGCTCAAATCTCTATGGGTAGATGCAGTCAACACACCCGGCCATTTTATCAATAGGGGTCCATCCGTACCATTGGGTAACAAAATATCGGAAGAAGTTTGGAGTGGTAAGGATATTGATCTATCCCATCTTCGTGTTTTCGATTGTGTTGCATATGTTATGGTTAAACCTAACAAGAGGGACAAGTTCGATGCTAAGTCCAAGAAATTTTATTTCCTGGGTTATGGTGATAACTTATTTGGGTATAGAGTTTGGGATGGGAAAAAGGTGTTTAGACATGTTGATATTGTCTTCGATGAATCTATTTTGTACAAAGACAGAGTTGAAAGAGAGTTCGATTGACAAGGAAGTAGTGGGAGCCAATGTCAGCATCAAGGAAGTTGTTGAAGTCTGCTTGGAGGGGAGAAAAGCATAGGCTAGAGCTCCACAAGTTGAAGAACCAATCATCGAACCGGAAACTCCTTTTGAAGTTAAACCCCAAACTCCTCCCATCTTAAGAAGATCGGCTCCATCAACTAGAGGTATACCAGCTCAAAGATACTCTCCTTCTTTTAATTATCTTTTGTTGACCGATGCTTGGTGAGCCGTAATCCTACACCGAGGCAATGCAAGTTAGCGATTGGTTCAAGGAAGAGCAAGCCATGGATGAGGAAATGGTATCGTTGGACAACAATCAAACTTGGGACTTGACTGAATTACAAGTTGGTAAGAAAACTCTATTAAACAAATTGGTGTATAGGATTAAGAATGAGCCTAGTAGTCATACTAGGTACAAGGCTCGGTTGGTGGTTAAGGGATTTTCACAAAAGAGGGGTGTTGACTATACCAAATATTTTCTCCTGTGTGAAATTAACTACCATTAGAATCATTTTGAGCTTGGCTGCAGCTGATGATCTTCACTTGGAGCAAATGGATGTGAAAACGGCATTTTTACATGGGGATTTGGAGGAAAATCTCTACATGCAACAACCGGAAGGATATGAGGTTCCGGGCAAGGAACACGTAGTTTGTAGGTGCACAAAGAGCCTATATGCTTTGAAGAAAGAACCTAGGCAGTGGTATCTTAAATTTGACACCTTTATGTGCAACAACGGGTTCCTAAGGAGTAATAAGGATCGGTATTGTTATTTCAAAAACTTCACCGATTCTTATGTCATTTTACTACTCTACGTGGATAATATGTTGATTGCGGGTTCTAGCATGGATGAAATCAAAAGGTTGAAAGAGGAAATGTCAAAGGAGTTTGAGATGAAAGACTTGGGCCCAACAAAGCAAATTCTCGGGATGAGAATAACAAGAGATAGGCCCAAAGGAATCTTGAAGTCTGTCTTAAGAAGAATATGTGCTTGAAAGTCTTAGAGCGGTTCAACATTGGTGAAGCCAAACCAAGAAATACCCCGCTTGCTAACTACATCAAGCTAACTACGGAGCAATGTCCAAAGACGAGTGAAAAGAAGCAGTACATGTCCAAGGTTCCTTATGCTTCGCCGTTGGGAGTCTCATGTATGTAATGGTGCACACAAGACCAGGACATAGCCTTCCCAGTGGGAGCAATGGCAAGGTTCATGTCAAATCCCAGAGAGGCGGAACAAGAAGGCTGCGGTTGAAGAAGCTACGGCTGAAGCAGCTCAGCTCGAGGAGAAGGAGGAAGAGAAGGAAGAGGAGAAGCGAGGAAGAAGAAAAGGAGAAGAAGGAAGCAGCTCGAGACGGAGGGACAAGGTGCTATAGTCCCCGAACCGGAACTTATCAACTCGGATGACTCGTCCGAGTGGGTCGAAAACGCTGCGAGATGTTGGTCGATCTGCAGTGGTCAAGTCAAAAGAACCTCCATCAGCTGTTTTCCAAGAGGATGAGCCAGAGGATGACTTGGTTCCGGGTCGATCCAACTGAAGCAGAGCCACTGCCCGACATCCCTATCATGGCACCACGGTCATCAACGTCGTCTCAAGCTTACCAACGCCGGCACACTCGCTCGCTCCTCCACCTCAGCACCACCAAGCACCCCGTCTTAATTTCTTTTTTGTATTTTATTTTATTTTATTTTTTTGGTCCAACATCAAGTATATCTTTTTGATGTTTTCTTCCCTGTTTTTGACGAAATACAAGGGGAAGAAATCTAGAAAATTGATGTTGTTATGTTTAGGGGAGCTCACCCTCTTGTTGTTTTTTTTATATATAAATGAATTTTCTTACTTTGAGCGAGACTCATTTCCGAGTTAACTCTTTCCGAGTTTGATTTCTTATATTATTTCTTTTACGCTCCGATATATCTGTTCATATTTTTATACTAATGTGTTATTCGCATAACTGTTATAAGTAATGATAGTATCTGCAATGCATTTTGTAAGTATGAAATATCTCTCACTCACTACTTCTTACTTTGATATGTTCTACTTAGTGAATGAAAACTCATATTTTACACTAAAAGGTTTCTATCCGAGTATGGAATGCCTTTCATCAAAAAGGGGAGATTAAAGATTCGATTCTAACTCTAAGACATTCCGAATACTGCATAAAGACTCGTGTACAAATCTCATCTCTCCTAAGTTTTGATTACAAATCATTCCGAATGTTATAGAAACTCCTATATAAGTTTTCATTCGTTTCTAACTAACTCGGAAAACACATTCTTGTACATCTATCACATTGATGTTTCCGACTCACTCGGACATCACTCAGAATAATTTCATGTTCAAATAATTAACATTTAGCTCCCTCGAGGTATTTGGAAATCACACCCTCCAGGTATTGGTATATATTTTTACCCAACCTGGGTTTAGAGATAAAAGAACGGCAGGAGGCTAATCGAAAATGTAAAAGGACAAGTTTGTCCCCGATTTTTAAAATACAATGACTATGCTACCCCCATTAGTTATTGGCGCATTGAAAGAGAAAACATGAAATGCTAGTCCTCAATCTCACCTTCCCGAAATGAAGAACCTCATCCGGGTTTAGGGTTGGAGAAAAAGAGAGTATTGACGATTAATCGAGTGCAAGATTCTGTTTCTCCCTTGTATAAAGTGGTCAATCGAGCAATTTCGAGTGGGTGAAGAAACGAATTGCGCCTCGGCGGAAGGCGGTTGTCGAGTGATATTCGAGCTCATGCTTCAAACCTCAGCTGGGTAACGGAAGAACGAAATTTTGTTCGGCGATTGTATGTTCCGAGGTGAGTATTTCGTTTTCGAGTATTAAATTTTCATGTTTGTGCTTGTTGGCAAAATCTAGGGTTAAGAATTTCAAGTATTATGTTTAAATTGTGAAATATAGGTGTAGTGGAAGTCATTTGTTCTGATTGTGAATGATAATGTCGTAATTGGTGTTTTTGTTTCAAATTGTTAATGCGCATGTCATTTGAATTAGTAGTGTTCTTAAGGTTTAAGGGGTGGAGACTTAACGTGGGAAAAAGGATTTTGACACATATGGGGAAATTGATTTGTATAGAGATGCTTGAGAGTTCCTTGCCAAGCCTATTGTAGAAGCTGCTCCTAGGTATTTTTGTATAGTTTCATATCCCCAGATAGGCCTAGACAAAGATGGCCAATTAATACTCGAAGAATAGTTGTCGGAAATGGCTATAAAATGGCTTATTAAGGGAGAAATTGAGTTCGTCATACTTGAAAGGCATGCTCCATCTCCAATGAATGAGATTGTTGAGGGACTTGATGGAGACATTGTGAATGTTTAGAAGGAAATACGAGAATGAGGTAAAGTTGGAGCATGTTAGTAATCCTAAATTAAATATTGTTGCTGACACTCGATTCCACAAGTAAAGGAGGGGGATGAACATTCAATCTGGGATGGGATCATAGCATCAATTGATGACTTTGTCTTTAATGTATATGAAGGAGGGTTGTCATAAATAGATAGTGGTTACATTGAAAGTGGTTCAGTTCATGTGGAACCAAACCCCTATTTCTATAATTGACAAAGGGAAGGGAAAAATGGTTTATGAACCCAAGCAAAACAGAAACGAGAACACCGTAAATTGGGAGGCAAAAGGGTATTATCATTCAAGAACCTGAGCATTGTGGCCAACCTGATTCTGATTCGGATGATGACACCAACCGAAGTTGTGACTCGGATATTGATGATCCTACTCAGGCTTTTGATGACTGTGACTCGGGTAGTCAATGTTCCTTGGTAAATGAAGATGAAATTTTTGACGACATGTCCGATGAGGAGCTTGATCCTAATGAGAAAATGTATGAAGGGGAAGATGGTGGATACTAGAAGTTGATGGTAAAGTAAATGTAAGGCAGTGGGATATGTTTGAAGATAAGAAGTGTTTCCTTAACGTCATTAGAGATTTCCAAGTCCAGCAGGGTTACCATTTGCGGTGGTTGAAGAATGACAACCATAAATACACAATAGTGTGTTCGGACAAGAAATGTAATTGGAGGATCTATGCATCCCTTATTCACGATGGCACTACATTTTAGGTTAAGGTCTTAAAAGGGTCTCATAACTGCTCTTTTAGTCAAAATAACCCTACTGCAAGTGCACCATGGATTGTAAGGAAACTACATAACGATGTTAAAGTAAACCCTTCAATGGACATGACAAGCATGGCAACTACACTCATGGATAGGTTTGGGATTGTAAGACCTACATATGTAGTGAGGAGAGCGAAAAACAAAATCTTAGATGCTATATATGGGAGACAAGAAGAGGGATACAAGTACCTAGCAAGGTACACTCGAAATGGTGAAGCATTCAAACCCGGGTAGCTTATGTTACATAAAGTGGCATGATCCTGCAGAACAAGGTGGCCTCCCTGTATTCTTCGGAATGTTCATATGCTTCAATGCTTGCAAGCAAGGGTTCCTCGCTGGATGTAAATAATTTGTAAGAGTTGATGGTTGCCATTTAAAGGGTCCACTTAAAGGAGTGCTTCTAAGTGAACTAGGTCTAGATGGAGACAACCATTACATCCCTATTGCCTATGCTATTGTTGACCAGGAAAGCAAAGACAATTAGTGTTACTTCTTAAATAGCCTTAGGGGAGTAATTGGAGATGACTTATCCGGTGAATATACCTTTATTGCAGATAGAGGAAAGGTAATTTCAATTACGTTGTTGTTTTTTGACTCGTAATGACATGTATAATATGCCTAATTATTTTTTTAGGGTGTCATAGCTGCAATAGAAGTTGTTTTTCCTACATCGTAAAGGAGGATTTCGTTGTGCACTTCATGAGGAACTATAAAAGGTTATTCCCAAGACCAAAGATGCAAGTGTATGCAAGGAATGCAATGCATGCATATAATCGGTTTGGGTATAAGAAGGGAATTGATGCACTTGAAAAAGAGAACCCTGTAGCAAGTAACTTGGTTGCATGAAGAGCCCCAACAATACTGGTGCGGACATCTATTTGACACCTCTAGTAAGGTCCCCGAAAATTGCACAAACTTTCTTGAGTCGTTTAATAACATATGCAATGGTTTTAGAGACAAACCTGTGTTCCTCCTTAGTGAGGCAATTAGAGAGAAATGCATTGATCTGGATGAATGAGAGAAAGGAATATTATGCAAAGTGGGAAGGTAAAGTAGTGCCTAGTGTTGTGGCTAAGTTGGATGTGCTTAAAAAGATGGATGGGGACTGACTATTAGGTTATGTGGTGAAGGTGAGTTTGAAGTGTTTGAGGGTAGGACAAAGTTTGTTGTTAGCCTAAACTCTAGATCTTGTGACTCGCAAGTATTGGGATATAACAGGCATTCCATGTAAGCATGTTGTAAGGTGCATAAAGTTCATGAATGAAAGTCCTCAAGATTGGGTTCATGAGTGGTATAGTGTAGACACATACAAGGCTACTTATAGCTTCAAGATCAATGCCATACAAGATCCAATTTTTGGCCTACAATGGATGACGTACCACTCTTAGGCCCACCTCTAGTGCGGAACTAAAAGGGCAGACCAAGGAAGGACAGAAGAAGAGGTGGAGATGAAGGTTTGAAGAAAAAAAAGAAGCAATACAATGAAGTGCAAGATTTGCAAGCAAATTGGGCACAACTCAAGCAGCTTGTCCATTGAATCCGACAAGAAGCCAAAGTCCAAGAAGAAACCCTCATCAAAGAAGAAGAATCCTATCGGTAGGCCAAGAAAGAAGCAAGCACCACCACCACTACCTTTATATGCAAGACCCATCACCAGATCTGTTGTGGCCAGCCAGGCTTCTTCTTCATCTCGCCATCATTCCGCAGCAGCCTTCGCAGCGAGCCTTCACGAGTACTATGCATCTTCATCCGCACCAACGACATCCACCACAGCATCTGCAAGGAAGGTGTTCACCCCAATCAGATCTCAACCTCCTCGACAGGAAAAAGTAGGAGCCAAGCGGACCAAGAGCAAGAAGATTTGGATGCCATGAAAGAGGAAGAGAAAACATAGTTGAAAACTATCTATGAGTTGTCCTTTTGTCTTATTATTGTGTTAGGTGAAGTTGTAGCCACAAGACAACTAACTTTGATTGCATTTGCCTTTTATTTTGTGACATGTGTGCAATATATTTTGGGCTATAACTTACTTTTTTAGGGGGACAATGCTTGTTGCAAGTTGTATAAAAATATGTTTTCATCTTGGCAAATGCAATACAAGAATGCGGTTTTATATCTTCCAAAATACGAGTGGACTTTTCAAGTCTGTGTAATCTTTTTGTAAAACACTTTCCAAGTTGTGCAAAGCCAATTATTAAACTTGCTTAGACTAATACAACAATACACATTGACTACAAATCATATTTTTAAAAGAAAGTGGACTATAAGTCCTCATAAATCATATAACGAGTACACTTTGACTACAATTGGCATAAAAACATGACTTCCTTACATTATATAATTCAAAATATCCAAAATATTAAACTAAGTATATCCTTAACCTAATTCCTAACTAACATTAAAAATAATACAATTAGAACCACCAATAGAATGCACAAAGAAAGAATAAGTACAATCATTGTTAAGTTGAGGTTCTTATCCAATGTCCTTTTCACCTCAATCCTCATTTCTTTACCCTCTTGAAGCACCTTTGCCATATGCTCCTTCAAATTAATTCTCATGTCATCAGCATACCAACCATCATCTACATTTTGATGCCTTCATTTTACTATGCCTACTACCCTATTCTGTGAAGCCATCCTTGTGCTTTTAATTCCTTCATGTTCATCACACCACCACAAGAATACATAACAGTTCATACAAGCAAAATATGGTCCGAGAAAGTTTTTTAAGACCTTGATCCATGATACTCCACCTCACCGAACTTTTTACATCTTTGGCAATGAACCTTCCTATCATAACTAGTGAACCCAGAGCTTGATAAACCTTCCATGTTTCCTTCAATAGTGTGGTCTTATCACCTGCAATAATTCAAGAACTAAGATCTCAATTTTCGCAAATACACCTCCCCAATTTCTTTACGTACATATCAATTTTCACATAAAAATAAATTCAAAGACAATGGAGGTGTGTGAATAGTGTGGTCTTCTTTAACTCATTAATGGAGGTCTTCAATAATAATAATAAAAAATAACGAAATCAAGTTCAAAAAACCTTACCGATTTCTTCCTTTATTGCTTCAATTTTGAACCAAGCTGATTTCAATCGAAGCTCCCCTCAAATTGCGAAAGAAAAAGGAAAACCTAATTTTTTTGGGGAGGGATGCCTAATCTTTCTTAAACGGGAATAGATCCGAGCATTCCGCCACTTTACCTCCCTTCATAGTCACCGTTTATGGAAAGAGGAAATGAAGGCTCGTCAATGGAGCCTCCCTTCACAGTTGAATATGCCAAGAAAGAAAAAAACCTATTTTTTGGGGGGACAAAGAAGCCTTTTCTTTACTACAAAGACGGAAATTCGACACTTTACCTCATTTTCTTATGCCACATCAGTATACTCACCGTATTAGGATGTTTTCTATTCTTAAGAACAATGGTCAATATATAACTCAAATATTAACTACTCCGGTCAGGGTGGGTAAAAATATATACTAATACCTGGAGGGTGTAAAAATGATTTCCAAATACCTCGAGGAAGGTAAATGTTAATATCCGTATTTTTAACGCAAAGTGAATTACAGTGTTAATTCCTCTCTCTAAGTTAGTTTGTTTGTTTGAGAGTTATTTGTCCAAATCAAGTCTTTATACTCTGACGATTCTACTCTTTTTAACTTGATCTTTCTTAAGATTGACTCGATGGATTTTGAGTATATTGAATATTAGACTCAAAAAATTTCACTTTTGTAGGCCTAAGATAATTATGCACCTAATTATCTTAATTAGCTTATTATCTCGTGCTTAATCTTGGACCAAAGTATTTTATACTTTGAGAACTAAACTGGTTTACTTTTGTAGGTTATCCAAATGAGGTTATCTCATTTTTTATTTACAAAAGTAGCCGGTTTCAAAATGGGTTAACAGGGTTTAGACACCGTGTCGGGGTTAGGGCTGGCAATGGGGCGGGTTTTCCTATACCCACATCCATACCCATCCTCAAATTACGTACCCATACCCATACCCATCGGGTGTTAAAAATCCATACCCATACCCATACCCACCGGATTTTAAGGGTATGCGGGTTTTATTCGAGTACATATAGACTAAAAATAATGATACCCATATTAAACCCATATTTAATATTTCTCATCATTCAATAAAAAAAATAGGCATCGAGACACCAAGAGAGGAGATGGGAGGACTAAGACACTCATAAACTAGGGCTTATTCTCTTGAAATGAATTTGGGCTTAAACATTGGGCCTAAAAATTCAGCCGTCAATTTCTTTTATTTTTTTTTAACATTTAGCAAAGCGGGTTGTGGGTGTTAAGTGGGGTAGGTATGGGGCGGGTGAAGCCTAAACCCATACCCGTACTCGCCCCATACCCATTTTAACCATACCCGGTCTATACCCATTTTTTCAAAATATTACCACCCATTCGGGTTTTAAATGGGGCGGATTTTGCGGGTTTTAAACGGGTACGGGTTTTTTGCCAGCCCTAGTGTAACGCCCCAATCACCATTACTTAATAATCCCCTCATTAGGGACTATTACGTAAGGTCGCAGCGGAAAGTAACGATCGAAGGCGCTACCCCCGTCCTAAAAATAGGACAAGGCTAAATAATTTGAAATAAAATGAAGTACGATCTGTGCATCCATCTGTTATATTTCCAATGATACTTGTTAGGAGTAACTACTTATTACCCAAGTAGCTAGGTCATCCCAAAACATAGGTTACTTGGTTTAGCAATGTAATATTTATACAACCTAAGCTTTTGTCTAGTCCACAAATTAATGTACGACGTATAATAATTCCCAAGGCCATACCTAACCCTGGTTGAAGGTAAAATCACCTGTGAGCGTCTATGTACCTTCGGATCCGTGAATGCCACGTGGCTGGCTAGGGTTTGCCTTCATCGGACTTAGGAAAAGGTTGATTGTTCACCAATGCTTCTTCCTAAAACAAAAACAGTAAAATATTTGAAAGAGTGAGTCGAAACTCGATACGAACATTCCTGCACTCGTAAAATAACTTGAAGAATATTTTGATTGAGCGCGCGCATTTTAATTCATTTTAGTTTGAAATCGGGGAGAGAATACAAGTAAAATTGCTTGCCGGTTATTATCCGGAAGTGGAACCCCTTGGTAATTGATACGATCGTTGAACAGGTGTCACCCCGGACCGATCGATAACCCGAGTTGACGCCGTGCGCTGGTGTAATTGGCGGGCCTAAGCCCTTGGTAATTGATAATTGGGCGGGGACCACTTAATTAGGTGGCAAAACTTGCCTTATAAATGATTCATTATTAATTGCATATATGAGAAATGTTGAGATTTGATGAAACATGTGAGTTTTCGAAAGGTACAGGCAATGAACGTACTCGAACCGAGAATATTTGTTTCTCGCCCTTTTATAAAAATTTGAGTCACCAGCTATTCGGCAACGGAAGTGGCCTCAATTCTGTTTCAATAAATTTCTGTTGTTAATAATGTTTCTCTTGAGTTTTTAATACTCGAATTTGTATTTTGTTGGCGTGAATTGAAAAGGTGTGTGTATATATATATACATGTATAATCAATCACTTATCTTTATTATATTCGTTACAAAGACATGAAACATGCTCTTAATAATTCTTATTATTGTTACCCACATTGTTGTAGTCCTTAGTATTATTGTCATTATCATTATTATCACTAAATGCAATCTGCTCCGATTAATTTGCCAAACGCAACCTATCTTTTGATTCCTATCCGTAATGTAATTTCTCTATTCCTTATTTTATCGAATTCGAACCCATAGTTAGGTGGTTATTCAATCCATCAATGCCTTTCCATAGGAGGCTTCACAATTAACCAAATTGCTCCAAATTCATACATTTCCTAATTTTAAGGTCATGAGCATTATTCTCACAATAAAATTCACATTGACAACCACCATTAGGCAACTTAATGCTCCAAGTTTTCTGCACACCTCTACATTTTCACATCACCGATTTCAAGTTCTACATGCATATTCCCCTTTCGTTTAATTGATATAATCATTCCCAAAATATAACAAATCCCTCAAAATTACTCGGCTTTTATAACCGGACATCCCTAACCTCGTTCACTAAATCATAGTTTCTCAAAATGAATCACATTCGTACAATCAATTCACCAAAACACCAACCCTAAATCCTCCACACCAATTCGAATTTTCCCAAATTAATCTTTAACTTTACTCCACAAACATATTTATAAATCAAATAATTCAATTTCACAATTATAATTGCTCAAATAAATAATGAACTTGATAATTTAGGGTTTAGGGCTTTTACCTTCGAATTCACAGAGGAGGACTCAAGGAAAGGAAGGAGGGGATGTCGGTGGTGCACGGTAGCTCCGGCGACGTGGGGGCAGCACCGGCATCGAGCTCCGACGGCCGAGCCGCGGCTGATGGCTGGCAGCGAGAATGGGTCGCCGGGAGTGGTGAGGCAGGGCATCTGCCCGTGCGCGAGAGAGAGAGAGCGATGGCGAGAGAGAGCGGTGGCGGGAGAGAGGCGTCGGCGCCTCCCGACGACGCCGACGTCGGCTTCGGCCGGCGTTGGTGGCGCTTGGTGGCCGGGAGCGGGCCGCAAGTGGAGGCGGGGAAACAGAGCATGCGAGGGAGAGAGGGAGAGAGAAAGCCGGTGCTCGCGTCGGCTTTTGCCCGGCGTTGGCGGCGGCCGGTCGCCGGGACCGGCCCGACCGAGGGGAGGGCGTGGAGAGACAGGGAGAGGTAGAGGAAGGCAGGGGAAGGGGAGAACGAAGGAGCACGGGAGAGAGAGGATGAGCCCGAAATATATTTTAAGCTCTCTAACGTTCCAGAGAATTCCTTCTCTGGATTTTTCCTTAGAAAAATCTGATTTGATTATTTGATTATTTTGATTTATTTATTTATTTACTTATTTTGTTTTCTTTTATTGTTACTTTTAATTTTGTTTTAATAATGATGTTCACAAATTAAAATCTTATTATGAGATTTTTATTAGGGCCACTCCGTCGCCTTAGCCGCATAACACATGTATAAGGATAATGTAAATACAAAATATCAAATTGAAGTGCACGCGCTCAATTATATAAATAGTATAATTAATAAAATAAATAATGTGATTTAAAATAAATAATTGTGATTTAGGATCGGATATTTACACCTAGTCGGGGTTGTCTATTTCTAGAACTAGAAAACTTCAACGCTAAGCACAACGGTGGTTTCCACCTTACTTTTCGGACATCACCGGTTGACTGGAGCACCTTCGAGAGCCAAGAGTCGCTGCATAATGTTCACATCCAAACGGATCTTTTACGAGTGACTCGGAAGAACCGTTACAACGGCCGATAAAGACTTCGTTTAGAACCAAGACACAATGGTCGCTCTGCTTGGTCATCTATAAATAGAAGCCACTTGACAAGACTTGAAGATTGCTGACCCATTGATCAATACACTACCTAACTCTCTAAGTGCAATACTCATACAATCTTCTTTTTACACCTCCAAGTCCGTACTTAATATTTTCCGAGTTGTAAAGTCTTGTATTCAATTACATACTTTTCTTACTTTCCGAGTAAGGTCCCTTAACTAAGTTGTAAGGATTAACTCATCTCAGTTGTTCCCAACTGTAAAGGTTATCTCAATTAAGAAATACTAGATCGGATAAGGGAACTTCGAGTTTAGGAAAACATTGCAAGGAATTATCTAAGGGAGCAATTTCGGTAGAGTCGATCCGTTATATTTTGAGGATTTAAAATAGTGGATTTGACTTGGTGCTTAGATTAACACTGTTCGTGGTTTTCCGCCCCATGAGGATTTCCACATATTTCTAAATGTACACTTTTCCGAGTCTAATCTAGACTCGGATTCGGTTGTTTATCTTTTTCAAGTTTAAAGTTACTAAGTTATTTAAAATTTTCTCATCATCCTATTCAACCCCCTCTAGGGTGACCTAAACTCTCTAGGAGTAAACCTTCACATCTAACATAGAGTTAGTGTTCCAAGAGAGTGATCTTAAACTTGAAGGCTTTGTGGATGTTGATTTGAGCAGTTATTTCGACATAAGCAAAAGCACTACAGGCTATGTCTTCACACTTGGAGGCACAACCATGAGTTGGATGTCAAAGCTCAAAAATGCATCGCTTTGTCCATAACCAAGTTCGAGTATGTGGCCATGTCGGAAGCTGGAGATGAGATAGTGTGGTTGCAAGAGTTCTTGGAAGTTTTGGACCAAAGGCAAGGGAACAGAGTGCTTTGCAGTGACGAGTCAAAGTGCAATCAATTGAGCAAGAACCCCATCTTGCATTCAAGAACCAAGCACATCCGGCGCAAGTTCCACTTCATTCAAAGCTTGGTGGAGAGTGGAGACTTGCAACTTAAGAAGATCATGGGTACCAAAAATATGGTAGATATGCTAACCAAAGGAGTGGATGCCAGGAAATTAGGGTTGTGCAAACCCTCAATTGACCTTTCTTATTGAAGTCAAGGAGAGTGTTTGATTCACTAGGTGTATTTAAGAGGAAGTAGTTGATTAGTCTCCAAGTGGGAGATTGTTGGGAGTAAAGACTAATCAAGTCAAGGCTCAGGATCACTTATCACATGCGTTTACAAGCGGCACGGGGCAATTTCAAGGAACACAGGCCATGCTCACCGCAAGAAAACTAGCCAAGTCTTCCAGCAGCTGGCACGACCTGCCCGTGTCCATGGACACGAGTGTTGCCTAGCATGGGCCGTGCCAGGTGTAAGCCATTGAGCTTCATCCTCTTTAGCCGTTTTCACGCCCGTTTTGGCTCGATTAATGCAATATTTATGTGATGAGTGTGAGGTTTAACTATATAATGGGGCTTGCAGACCTCCATTGTTGTATCCAATATAAATACAAAAGCTTCCTTGTAATCTAAATCATCTAGTGGATTATTCGTGGTTTTTTTTCCGGTTTTGGGTTTTTCCACATTAAAAACTTGTGTCTTAATTTTCTCTCTTTCTCTTTGCCTTAGTTTACTCGCTCGTTGTTGTGGCTCGTGATCCTAACATGATATACTCATGTACCTGGCTAACATTTTATTACTAGCAAATTTGACCTAAAGAAACCTCATTTGCAATGAGGTTATAACCATGTGTTCATCAATTTATTTATCATAATTAAGAGTGACATACAACAAATAACAGCTCGATCACAAACGACCATGCTAATCAATATAATGCAGCACTTCAAGCTAAGTTTAATCAACTTATCACCTCTACATCTATAAATTTCCATGGGGTCTTATATAGTAAAGCATGCCTTTAAAACTTTTTATTCAGTCTCTTCATATCGAGTATTTAAGTGTCAATTTATGAATCTAAAAACATTAAAGAGTCCTTAAAAATTAGATCTTTAAATTATCATCAAATAAATTTTAACCCTTGACCTTCGAAAAAATTTCATGGCCCATTACGGAATCAATATCAATATCTCTTATATTAAATCTTTGCAACAAAGTTTCTCTCTCTCTCTCTCTCTTTGAGTTGTTCATGAATTTTGTTTCATTAAACTCTCTCTCTCTATATACATATACGTATATATTTGTGTGCGTATACAATTTATTTGAATCCTTAGCGAGGTATGAATATATGTTAGGTGATGGCCCAAAATCAAGTTCAAATTCAAGATTATCTTTACTTTTATTCGACATCAAATTTCTAGTGGCACGACCCAAGCACCAAGGAACCGACCGTATTGGGCAACCAGGAAAAGGAAACAACCGACCAGCAACTAGCACTAACTAGCTGTGTTAAAGGGCACGACCAAGTCATATCACCATCACGGCACGTGCTAATGGCGTCATTTGGGCTGTCGAGTTATTTTCGTCCCTTTCATCTGTTTTTGCACTAATGGCTCAGTTTTATGGTTATATAATTGCAATGGGAGTTAAGGTAGGTTTATGGTGTTTCTTTTTCTTATTTAAATGAAGGCTTATGTACATCTTAAGAGTGTAGAAAAAGGGAGTGTGGACAAAAGGGATAAGAATCACCTAGGGTGCGGGAGCCCTTCAAGACTTCATCAAAGAGTGAGTTCTAATTATCTAATTAAAGAGAACCAATTAGAGAGGATCCAATTAAATAGTGCTATTGTAAGAAGAGTGGTGTGAGATTGAAATATCTTGAGACTTGTGAAGTTTTCAGGTTTGAGATTATGTTTGTACTATCTCATAACGAGTAGATTTGTTTGTGCTTGTGTCACCCACATTTTTTCCAATTCGGGTTTTCCACGTGAAATCCATGTCTCTTTACTTGTTTGTCGAGTTCCATTAAATTCTTGACATTATTTTCTTTTAGGAAATTAGCCCCACTCTAAACCTCACTTTTGTGTATGTAATTTAGGGCAACGATGCAGAACCGAATTTAGGATAACAAAACAATATCAAGAATGATTGAAGATCAATAAACACAAAGATGAGACAAGGCTTTTTAACATGGAAACCCAAACCAAAAGAAAACCACGCGTGACACAATCACCACAAATCCACTATATTAGGAAAGTACAAGAACTATCTCAACCCCGAGACCTTCTCAAAACCCGAGATACCCAATCTCACTAAACTCTTCTCTCAATAGCACACACATCAATTGGACACCCCAATTGACACCTAATTAAAATCACTTCTAATTAGGACTCATGCCTTTGATGAGATTTTGCCATCTAGCTAGCCTTACAATGAGATTTCTTTATCTAGCTAGACTTGATTAGAGAACACCCCCGGGCTCTCACCCAGGTGATCTTCTCACCCCAACTTTGGTGTGCCCCTTTACATTTTTCATACACGCTCTTTGTATCCAAGACGTATACAAATCCTCTTTAAATAAAGATGAAACAACCCTAAACCTACATTGATTCTCACTGCATTTACCAAGCAATAAACTCGAGCAATCAAAGTAGCAAAACTAACCAAAACCACATAAAACGGACAGGAAATGAAGCGGAATGGCCGTGCCAGCACGACACGGGCCACTGTGCAGCCAACACGGGCAGCCCGTGTTGACTCGCTGTCCAACTCGATCTTTTTCTTTCTCCGCCTAAACGTTTGTGCTCCTTACTCCGATAGTCGTGCTAGTTGTTCCAAGCCTTGAAATTGATTTTGGATGATAAGCCAACAATCTCCGTCTTGGAACAAAATCCTCAAACTTCACTACTACATGAACCACTTTTAACTACGTTTAAAAACGACATTTAACGACGGTTAACGAGTGTCATGTATTTGGGCATCGTTGTATATAGCATTTTTAACTACGGTTCAATAACCATCGTAGTAGGTCACCTCTTATGACGGTTTTCATGAAAAAACCATCGTCCGAGGTACCTATATAACGACAGTTTTCCAAAGAGAATCGTCGTCATATATTTACATATGACGACGGTTCTCTTTGACAAATCGTCATCATAGGTCCTACCCAGAAAGCCAAATTTTTTCGAGGCTTATGGCGAAGGTTCTAATGTAAGAACCGTCATTATAGGTCTTTATTTTTTAATTGTTTTTTTTGTTTTTTCCTTCCTCGTGTACATAATACAATCCAAAATACATCACAACCGACACAATAACAAACCAGCGAGCCTTAATTTTCAAACATAAATACAAGAATTTCCAACTTACTACAACCACAACAAAGTTCCATCTAAACAAGTTTGCAACTCATTCCATATTTCACATTTCAAGTTCAAGCAAAAATATATTATAGTTGCTTGTTTGGAGTTGTTGCGGAGGTAGCCTAGACAACATAATTACATAATATTTGAACTCCAAACAAGCAATATAGCCATAGAAACATAATACCACATGTCTCTTCTTGAAAAATTAAGGAACACAAATAGGAAATCTCACCGAGTAATGTCTTCATCCTTTGTGATTGTCCCAAAGTGATGCTCCTCATGTACTTCCTTAGCTTGGAGTTTGTCCAGGGGGTAGACTAGATAATAAGCGGGAAGTGAGATTAGCTTGCTGGATGGTATGCTCTTGTTTTGCTTCTTGGAGTTCGTGTAGAGGTAGAGGTTGTTCTACAACATAAAAGCCGAGGAAAACATTACAATTATTCACAAGAAACATTACAAGAATTCACAAGAAACATTACAAGAATTCACAAGAAACATTACAAGAATTCACAAGAAACTTTATAAGAAACATTACCTGAATGATGTCCCTCATCGAATGATGATTTTCTAGCCTTCCAATTGGATAGCTTATAGTCCTTCTTTTGATCCTCATAGAATAAAATCATTTGTTTACATGAATACTACAAGTCAAAAATAGTGACAAGCACGCTGTAGTTTCTAAAACAAGCATCAATATTAGATATCATCCAGAATAAAATTAATGTTCTTACCAAGTTGATATAATTATATGGTTTATGCCTTTTTTCCCCTTCTTTAGACTTTCTTCAATATATATGCCCTCTTGATGGTTAACCCTTAAATATGGTTCTTCAAAATTAGGATTCTCATTTTCGACAGGTATTCCTAAGGAGAAGGGTGAGGTCTCCTCAACAAACTCACATACATCTTCACCATTCCCTCCCAACAACCTGCCTCTTCCCTTGAAGAACAATAGACCACTTATCATTAGTCGGGTCCTCAACTTATAACACTTGTCTTGTTTGGGATGCCATAACGAATTCATCATTTTTAGGCCCTTCTCTTATGAGATCGCCCATCGTGAATCCCATCTCATCAACTCGGACACCGTATTTATTGTCAACCCATTTACACCGGAAAACGGGCTCACGTAAGTCAACATAGTCTAGCTCTCATATATTCTCAATGACACCGTAATATGCCATTTTATCTACAATGGGATTTTTGTCCTTGGAGCTGGACACATGAAATGCATGAGCCTCCAATGTGACCCCACTATTTTGTGAAGTGCTCCTATTGTCCTGGCTCTTTGTGTAAAAAGAGTATCCATTGATGACATACCCACAGTAAGATATGACTTCCAACGGCGACCCTCTAGCCAAACTAACTAATGTTTGCGAGATATGTTCTCGTGATTCTTATAATTGGCTAGTGATCGGTCTATCTCTCGAACTAGTTGACAAATGTACGATTATGATGAGTCAGTACCCATGTCTCATTTTTTCCTTAACACTTGTCTCCTTATGAACGGTTTGAGCTCATCAATGAACGACTCCACTTCATCACTGTTTTGTAGGATATAAGGATGTGCTTGATCCCTCATATCCCCACCGATTGTTAAAACCATAGGCCCCAGCTTCCCTTGCCCATCGATCTTCCCTATAAATCAATGTTTGGGAATACCAACTTCTTCCATTTAGGGGTAGTATTCACAGTAGAAGTCGACATACTCCTCACTTGTGTATGCCTCAACAATGCACGCTTCCGGTCGGTATCAATTTTTAACATACCCTTTGAGAATTTTCATGAAACGTTCAAAAGGGTACATCCATCTGTAAAACACCAGGCCACGTAATCGCACTTCTCTCACCAAATGGACAATGAGGTGCACTATGACATCAAAAAAGAAGGTGGGAAGTATATCTCAAGTTGGCACAACGTAACGATCACGCCGCACTAAAGACCATCCAATTTCTCCAAATCAATGACTTTGCTACATATGGCATTGAAGAAGAAGCAAAGTCTTATGATCGCATGTCCGACATGTTTTTACATCACGGCTCGGATAGTAACCAGCAGCATTTTTTGCATCAAAGCATGACAATCGTGAGATTTAATACCAATTAGTCTATAATTAGACATCGAAACGAGTCTATTGATGTTTGTAGAATATCCTCGTAGCACTTTGAGTTTCTTCAAGGTCTCACACAAATGTTGTTTTTCCCTTATACTCAATGTGTAAGACGCTGGAGGCAAATATGTTCTCTTCCCCTTTGGTTGTGGTGCTAATTCCTCCGGTATTCCCATTTCACACATATCGAGACGTGCTTTCTCTCCGTCCTTGGTCTTCCCCGATATGTTACGAACAGTTCCAACGACACTTTCATAGATGTTTTTCTCTATATACATTAAAATCAAGACTATGTCTCACATACAACTTTTTCCAATATGGAAGATCAAAAATATCGATCTCTTTTTCCACACACCGTTTTTGGATTGACGTCGGTATGGCTTGCCGAACTCCACATCAAGATCCTTCACTTGCTCATATATTTGATGTCCTATTAATGGAGTTGGAGTAGAATTATCTCGGTTTTACCATTGAAAGCCTTCTTTTTCTTACGATATTGATGGGAAAAGGGAAGAAACTTTCGATGTCCGAGATAAGCCGTCTTTTTTCGTGTTTGAGTTGATAAGAGCAAGTACCCTTTGCACAAATGGGGCATGCCTTGTGTCCTTTGACGGTGTATCCGGGCAAGTTTTCATACGCGGGAAAGTCGTTGGTTGTGGTGAAGATCATAGCTCGCAATAAATTGCTCTTAATGGTATGCATCGTAAACCGATACACCTTCATCCACATAAGTTTGAAATCTTCAACAAGAGGCACCAAGTAAACATCTATATCATTTCTCGGTTGTTTAGGCCCGGAAATGAGCATCGACAACATAATGTACTTGTGCTTCATACATAATGACGACGGTAGGTTGTAGATAACCAAAAGAATGGACCACCAGCTATGCTTGCTACTTAGGTCACTATGGGGGTTTATTCTATTTGTACAAAGACCTGGTCGTAGATTCCGTGCTTCCCTACCAAAATATAGGAATAGTGAATCAATCTTCTTCCATTGAGGAGAATCAGCAGGGTGACGTAGCTTGTCATCACGGACTCTTCCGTCAGCATGCCACATCAAATTCTTCGAATTATTTGCACTTGAAAAAGACGCTTAAACCTCGGTATTATCGGCAAGTACCACAACAACTTTGCGTGAGGTCCCTCAACACTCTCTCCATCGATGTTTTTCATTTTGTATCGAGGTACACCACACTTAGGACATTTGTTGTAACACCCCAAAGCACCCCTAGGAGTATTACATCGCCGAGTTCCTTGAAGGAACTCCCAAGGCTCTTTCGGTGTAAGTTTGGCTGTCTAAACTCAACTCAAAGACAATAAGGATGGTTTTCCAAAAGGACCCGAGATTTCATAAAAATTTCGGCAGAGTTCCGTTTGTAA
The DNA here is from genome assembly GCA_021018815.1 of Talinum fruticosum. NCBI lineage: Eukaryota > Viridiplantae > Streptophyta > Magnoliopsida > Caryophyllales > Talinaceae > Talinum > Talinum fruticosum. The sequence goes on along the minus strand of JAITYX010000076.1, from coordinate 2,570,590 downwards.
TATGGACTATCCCATAGGCGCGAAGCCTAAAACCCTACATAAGAAACATAGTAAAACTCGACGAGCCACACGCTCGGAGTATACAACTCAACGGCCACACGCCGGAGTCCAACCAATCGTGCTATAAAACTTAAAACAATCTAACCGGTTTACGATACTTCGGGTACAACTATATGAACTAAATTACAATTACAACATTTAGAATCATAACAATGCATGTCAGCCTACTTGGGTCGCTTCAACCACCAACAATCGAGCAAAAGTCCGAAGCATGCTAAGTGTAGATTATGCTTCGAAAGTGTACCTGCAACACCGGGTGGGGGCGAGGCAATTTGTGGGGGTGAGCAATAATCCACGGGCTCACCAAAGTCTTATACCCTTAAAAATGGAAATTCTTTACACATAATACTCATAATAGGGAAAATGCGTGAAAGCATAATAGTGTAATAGAAATCTATATACTTTTCACTCGAAATCTCTTGCAACGTAAAGATCAAGACTCTTTTAATCACTTAAAAGCACATATTCACATTCAAGAACACTTCTTTTGGGGTTGAATCAACTTTTCTGGGCCTTCGAGGATTCGAACTAACACTTCTTTCATCTCGGGCGCGACCCCGACAAAAAGCTCCCGGGACCTATCTTCGGGAAGTCTCGGAGCGAGCATCCCGCCTCTGCAGGACCCCTATTAGACTCCTTCCCTCGAAGTTTCTAGCTGGGCGTCCGCAGTTCGAACCCTTCGGTATGCTAAACGATCCGTAGCTCTGTCGATTCAAAACTATTTGCACATTCTCATTCATCACATTCACTTTCTAGCTTTCTCAATTGATTTAGTATTAAGGAAGGCATGACACCACGTGTCACCCTTATAAATTCACTTTCTCAAATCTAATTTACTTTCTCAAATATGTTACTTCTTTAGAATAGAATCACGTTGGAAGGACATTTCACAGAAATCACGTTCAATGGTCATTTCACGTAAAACACAAAACTTCTTTCGAAACTACTTGTAAGCATCACAAAAAGCAAACACATAGCACTAACAGTCCCCATTCAATGCAAGCAATCATTCCCCACTCTTTCCCAACTATGCCTTTCTCAATTAATTAGTTTAATACGGTTATCTCCATTTTCCGAGCCACAATAACCACAAGTGCGTATCACTTAAATTACGTTTCAAATTCGTCACAATTCATTGCCTTTTGCCTCACTTACTAATTTTACACTTCTACTTTATAACTCAACTTCTTTTGCCCGTATTCAGTCACACGACTCTTGCTCTCACTTTATTGCTTAAGTCCCTTTCACTGTGCTTAACTTCAAACTTGATTTCATCCCAAAGACCGAGATATGTTCTAAACTCATTACTTAACTTTTGCTCGTCCGTCCTTGGTTATGTAACTCTCAATCACTTTTCATTATTCGGTTTCCGTTATCTTTGCTTATTTTCACGCTTTGTTCAACCTCGAGGAATTAAATATACTTCGAATGTAATCAAGCTCACACTTACCCATTCTCACTTACTTGTCCCAATTGCGCATTACTCAATACGAATTCATACTCCTCTTTATACTTCGACCTACCATTTCCCAATGTTCGTAATTAGCTCTTGATACCGCCGGTTCAAGAATCTCTAAAACTTAATTAACTCATAATTCATATCCATGTCCTAACCCCTTCATCCTTAATAGTTATCCGAAACTTCAAAACCACACATTTGAACTGTACAAATTAACCTCTTCAGAATCGGTAGGTTCAGTTCGACCTTAAGTAACTACTAATCTCTTTAGAGTTCCCAAATTAATTCTCTATTTAACCCAAGTAACTCCTTTCATGTCCCAATTCAGCCCTATCAATTCTCTAAATCCGTTCTAAGCTCTTATTTCAACCTTAAACAACAATTAGGCCCGTTCTACAATACGGATACTCATCGTTCACAACAAATTCAATATTCACGGAACACATAAAACATTCACAACAAATGCATTTGGGTTTCGAAATTACTAATAATTTAGAGTATAAGGCTACCCATCTCGATTCGGGGATTGGAGGTTTGTGATTTGCTTGAGGTTCAAGCTCTCCTGGTTCGGTTCCTTCTTTCGTTCCTTTTTCCCCTACTGCTGGCCTTGGTTTCGCCGCCTTCCTCTGCGTCCGCCGTCGTCGCCGGTTGCGGTCCCGCGTCCCAGGTTTCCGACCGCTCGGACTCCCTCTCGTGTCCGCCTCTGTTTCGAGTCCTTCTTTCTCCCTCGCTCGGTCTCGGTCTCTCGCTCCCCTTCCCTTTGCTTGCGTCGCCGGCTGCCACTTCCGGGGTCTACGGTGGTCGCCGGCCACCCCTTGGTCTCCTCGGACCTTGCACCGCTCGCCTTCTTTCCCTCGCGGTTCCTCTCGCTCGGTCCTTTCTCTTCCCGGTCCGGTGTTCTCTCTTTCCCCTTCCTCTACTTTGCCTCTTTCCTTCACCTTCGTCTGCCGCCCGCTGCGTTCGTCACTCCGCTCGCCAGCCTCCGGCCTCTACTTCGGTTCCCGCATGCCCCCTCTCTCTCTTTCCCCTTTCGGTGCTCTTCCTTCGCTCGCGTCTGCTCGCATCGCCGACCGTCGCCTTCGGTCCCGCGGTGGTCGCCCGTCCTCGCGGTCTCCTTCGCCACGCACACTCGCCCCTTCCTCTCTCTCTCTCTTCCATTCGGTGGTTCTCTCTCTCTCCCTGTTCGTTTCTGTTTCCTCTTTTCCTATTTTCGCTCGGCCTGCTTCTTTCCCGAGCCTTCTTTCCACTCCTTCCTTCCGATGTGGCTTCTTCCTAAATTGCCGAGCACACCTTCCCTTCACACTAACTTTCTTTCTATTCTCAACACCTAATGGCCCCTTTTTCCTATCCCTTGGTCAATTACACATAATTCAAGCCCTTATCCTCCTTGATTTAATTAATTCAACACCAGCCTCCAAAGGGATTATAACGTAATATGTCCGGCAACAAATAAAATCAGTCACTCAACCCCTAATTGCGGGAATAATATTCAATAATTCAATGCTTTACAGACTACTTTTCTTTAAAATTCCAGGTATTACATTTGTGTATATGTGCATGTTCTTTTTGGTACAATATGCAATCGTTGGAGCGGACATGTATCTTCTTATACCCCATGCCCATAGGACACAACATCTTCTTCGCCTCATATTTACGGTTGGGAAGGACATTGCCTTACGGGACTATAGAAACTTTTGTTACTCCAGCCGTTAGCCATTTTCAAGTTCATTGACCTCAACACGGCTGATATACTTATCACACCCGGGTAAAGAGGCTTCTCCGACTAGGCTAACAATTGCTCCAATACGTGTGGTTGATCGAGTAAATCACGTTTTACTCCACACACTAGATCTTCGAGGTTGATCTTCTAATTTCATACTGCTAGTGGCTTCATTTTCATCATACCCTTCATCTTCCTCTCCTAAGGGTATATTCATAGACTCCTCTTCCCCATGCCATACCCACACCTTATAAGTTGTGTCAAATCCATGTTGATATAGGTGACCTTTTACAACCTTAGGGAGGAATCTTGAGGAGTTGAAACACCTTAAATACGGACAAAATATGGACTGTTCTCCGAATTTGGCGGCATGTCCGACGGCAATCTCTAGAAAGTTGTTAACATTATCACGATATTCTACACTCCTCCTATCGCTATAAACCCACGCTTGATCCATACCTTACCCATTAACACAAGAAGCAATTCACCACATATAGTTTGAGAAATACGTACTTATTACGCACAAATAATATGACATGAGCCTAAGATCCTTCTATAGGGATAAATGGTCCTAAACCCATTCAAGAATAATATGACCCTAGACCATGTAGCAAAATCTTATCATACATTTAATAGAATTCTAACAGACATTTCCCGTAGTTCTTCAAGTACAACATATAAAAACGAATTGGCTAATATGTATATCCTTACTTAAATGTATTGTAACGAAGTAAAGATACACACATCAAACCCATGGTCATCATAATTACACTCGAAAAATGAGAGGGAAAATGAGCATCGTGATATCTTGTCAAATTCATGATAAGATTATAATAGCCATACAACCTATTATCATATTATTCTCAAAGCTGTCCAACACGAACTATTCAAAAACCTATACATACCAAGCTAATACCCTAAACACTATACGCACATTTATGCGAGTACCGCGACCTAGGATAACTTGTTATGTACGGATGTTTGAACGGGTTCTCTAAGCTTATGAAATGTATATGATAATTTAATGAAGCATGCCATTAATCGAATTATATGAAAAACAATAAAGTCCTATATCAAAATTATCTTTCTATTTCTCTAAAACCCTAAAAAATTTGGATGCACTCTTTCGATTTACCATCATTAACTATCATTCTATTTCACTATAAATTAAATCCTAAAATCCTAAACCTATTTCTCAAAATCTCTAACGTCTCACGAATTTCAAAATTAATAAACTAAACAAATGTTATCCACATTGTCAACATTCACATATTCTCAATATTCAACATTTTTCAACAAAGATTCAACATTTCAACAATCTCAAACATTTACTCTCATTCTCAACATTCACATCATTACCCCAAATATGTTCACCAATGAACTATATTAAATCTTAAAAATAAGAAAGGATAAAGATTCATATCGTAATAATGAGGAAAACAAGGGTGATAAAGACGACTAAACCAACGGCAACAATGAATGAGGAAAACAACGGTAACACACACAACCAATACTACGACAACTACAAGAAAGAAGAGAGACAATGAGAGAGCGAAAACGAAAATTAAACAACAAGAATAACAACAGCGCTGATTACTTACCGACGACTCCGAGCGGATCTAGATCCGTGTTGTGGACGAAAGTGAACAGTGGAGAACAGACAAATAATAGCTTCTTTCAAGAAGGTTGCGAGTAAATAGCATATAAAGTAGGCGTGGAAATAGCAGGTAAGTTCTCGGGTTTTTATATACTGTTACGAAATTCATTGGACGACAGTTTTGTTGCATAAGATGACGATTCAAAGAAATCAACTGTCGTCCAAAAATACCCATCACATATGACGAAAGTTCTAATGTAAGAACCATGGTCATATGTGCTTGAACGCCAATTATTTACAAAAATGTCACCGGTCCGAGTTTTCATGACGGTTTGTCCTTTTAACCGTCGTTAAAGACCCGTCGTTAAAAGTGGTTTCTGTAGTAGTGCTTGTCTCCACCAAGCGGAATCAACTGAAAGGCCATGATCTTCCAATCAAACTTCTTGATATACGAACTTAGTGCTGACATCATCCTTGAACCAGGCTCGATACCACTTGTTAGGAAATTTAGCCCCATTCTAAACCTCACTTTATGTATAAAATTTAGAGCAATGATGCAGAAGCGAATTTAGGATGACAAAACAATATCAAGAATGATTGAAGATCGACAAACAAAAAGATGAGGCAAGAATTTTTTAATGTGGAAACCCAAATCGGGAAAAAACCACGGGTGACACAATAACCACAAATCCACTATATCGGGAGAGTACAAGAATGATCTCAACCCCGAGAGCTTCTCAAAACCCGAGATACCCAATCTCACTAAACTCCCCTCTTGATAGCACACACATCAATTGGACACCCCAATTGACACCTAATTAAAATCACCTCTAATTAGGACTCATGCCTTTAATGAGATTTTGCCTTCTAGCTAGCTTTACAACGAGATTTCTTTATGTAACTAGACTTGATTAGAGACGCCCCCTAGGACTCTCACCCAGGTAATCTTCTCACCTAACTTTGGTGTGCCCCTTACATTTTTCACACACACTCTTGTATCTAAGATGTACACAAACCCTCTTTAAATAGAGGATGAAACACCCCTAAACCTACATTGATTCTCACTGCATTTATCAAGCAATAAATTGAGCAATCAAAGCAACAAAACTGACGAAAACAACACAAAGCGGATAGGAAACGAAGCGGCACGGCCGGCACAGGCAGCCCATGTTGGCTGCTGTCCAACTCGATCTTTTTCTTTCCCTACCGAAACATCCGTGCTCCTTGCTCCAACGGTCGTGTAGTTGTTCCAAACTTTAAAATTGATTTTTGAGTCATAACCCAACATTTTCTTCATCTGTGATATTTGCTCTAATTTAACCTAACAAATCTTTTAAGAATGGGGTATATTTCTTAACCACATAAATAGGACAAAAAGTTATTGGAATCCGCTTTCAGCCAAAGCATTATCTAAGAATGATATTCTGCAAGTGAGGTGTAATATACCCAAATGTACGCAGTAACCAAAAGATGCACGTCGTCAGTGGCTTATCTATATATTCGCTTAAAATTCTTTAAAAACAAACTTTGGAGGGAAAAATTATCAGCAGCAGTACTGGGACAAAAGACTGGAGGTGGATAGGGAGATTAAGAGGGATATGTGTCTTACACGAAAATTCTTTTTAGATGTCTTATTTTAATTTATATTAATATATTTTATGATTGAAAATTATAATTTTTTAATAATTATGATTAATCATGAATACAAAATTTTAATAATTGTCAACTTTGCTGACAAGTAAATAACATTATAATAAGATCAATACAACCTAGAAGGTGTGTCATACACATAATTTTATAAATATAAAAAATTATAAATAATATGATAATTTTACATAATTGTAAGTTGTAATACAATTTTACAAATCAATCGTTTCTTTTTTTCAATTTATTACATGATATAGTAATTTTTAAATTAAGAGAAGATATTTAACTGTGTCACATATCATTTCGTAAGAAAGAATATCTTGTATAAAATTTGTGCTAATATAACCAAGGAAAAAATTATATAATAGGAGATGCCCATGACCCTTATGATAAAAAGGAGAATCACCACACTTTGTCGCATGTCTCAACTCCACTTATAGGGTATTTGTTTTATCTATTATTTCTGTTATCCTTAACAAAATTACACTTAATTGTTATTTGGGATACATAAAATGACTTAGACCGATTCATTTTTGTGTGAAATATAAAATCTATTTCACATAAAAAAATATCAAATAATTATTAACATAAATATCATACTAAAATTATATCGACTCATTGTAATTGGTCAATACCAACTATTTAATCAAATCTTTTATTTTCACGGTGATATTTTTCATGTAATTACACCATGTTGTATTTGTAATAATTTTGTATTAATTTAGCTAGTATCCATAATTATTGTACATTTTATTTTCACTTTTTTGTAGTTACAATATGAGGTCAAAACATGTAAATGTAAGGATCCGTGTATATTTGTGAACCTCATGTCACGATACTCGTATAAAAACATTTACCCTTCTGTTCCATATTAAGAGTTCATGTGGTAAATGTAACAAAATAACAAATATTAGATGCAATAATTTATATTGTAGAATTAATTTCTTAACCTATGAAAATATCGATAGCTAATTAGAAAAATGATTCTAAAGCATGTCCAAACACCTATGTTAAAATGACTGTTTTTAACAATGAATGTGGTACAGAGGAAACACAAACATTAATATGTCCAAACACCTATGTTATATCCATTACAAAATAATATGTATTGGAATTCCATTACAAAATATATACATCTCGTTGTAAGACATCTTTTAAGTGTCTTACCTCAACTTAGAAGATGTGTTGTCATATATTAAATTGAAAAAGAAAATTAATATGATTGAATATTATAATTGTGTTATAACTTATAATTTGTGTAATCTACTTTTTTATACATAATTTTTTTGCAATTATAAAATCATGCATATATATGATATGCTTTTACGGATAGACTTGATAAAATTAGGGTATCATTTTATTTATGTCCGTGTAATTAATGAATACTAAAAACTTATGGTCGATAATCAAATATAATTGTTGAAGATTTGATTATTTTAAATTACGTACCCTATTATTTTACATTGAAGTAAGACATTTAAGAGATGTTTAGTAATAATATATATCGTGCTTCCCTTCCCACGACGTGTAAAATTTAGACCTGCCCCTGAGAATCATGGCGATAGTTCGGCAAGAGATCGATGACAGCTAAAAGAATCTCCCACGCTTCTGTAACACATAGGATAAAGTTTATTCAAGCATTGTACTAAAAGTCCCCCTTTTATCTCTCGCTAGCAGGCTTGAGAACCACCTCTGTGTAGTTTGCTGAAAACAACAGGGAATTGAATTAAACATGGCTCACGCTCAACCAACTCATGAGAGCGCTGAATCGTACTATGAGAAGCATAAGGACGAAGTGACTGAGATGGTCAAGGTGGCAAGCGACACTTTCGCAAAGCACTGTGATCAGATTGGCAGGAAAGAGAAACCAAAAGACGCCTCGATCACAGGAGGCCGCATTCACCACAACGCCAAGGGAGACTCTGTGAAGCTCCATGACAAACACGATTGGTCCGGCCAATGCGTAGCTGCTTACCCTGATAGGATTCAGAAAGGACGCACTGGTGACTTCGTGCATTTTGAGTATACCAATTCCGATGAGGCTGCAGTGGTCTATGCGGATGGAGGTGGCCATGGATGGCTCCTCGCTTGGTCTGTTGGCCGCCATGCTACTTTTGGTATTAATCCGAACAAGGTATGCTATGCTATGCATATATAGTATGAGGTTAATACTTTTTCAAGTACTATTATTACGATTTATTGATTTAAATCAAGACTGCATATATCTAATCCTCTTACTCTGATTGGTTAATTTTATTTTGTATGTTTAAAATCCCCTATTTTCATAGTGGTTATTCGATCATTACGTTACGTCATGTCCATTTTGTAAGTGTATTTAGAATGATTGGTTTTTAAAGCCTCATCCCCAATGTTAAGAATAATGTTATTTTTGAGAAGTATTAAGGAGTGGAAGCATACTTATATACACTAATTAACTATTTTACTTATTTTTATAGCAACTACCAATTATCAGAAAAAATTCGTTACTTTTTAACTTTATCTCTTTCCATTTAACTCAGTAATTTTTTCTAACTCCTTCCGACTCATTCTAGGTTTTCAGTACTATCTTTGCAACGTACTACTCCTAACTCCTTCCGACTGTATAATACACACTTCCAACTCGTCCAGCTGTATTGTATAGAACAGGCCCTTATCAGGTATAACTCACCAAGACATTGACGTGGTTTGGTCCAATGTTAAAAGTTATGAACGCAAATTGCAAATATCTTATTTTCTATAATCATGCGTATTGGTTTCAAAAGAAGATACTCTAGGGGAAGAAAACAAAGTTTATATGTGCTGGAAAAGAATCTTAGGTAAAAAGGGGTTCATGTGTTTTATCTCGATCCATGCCAACCCACGCACACATTTTCCTCGACATCCCCCACCCCCACCAAAATGCTTTCTTCAAGACCTCCATTGGGTTTTGATTCAGGAAAACGCATGTCAATAAAATTCAATACAAAGCTAAATTTATCATCCATTGTTTATTATTAGTTTCTTCATGTGTATGTATAGGTATATGTTGAAGTTGGGCCTATTTGTAAGTACGAGAAAATTGAATGGGACGCTATCAAAGCCAAACTGGATATGTCCCGCGACATAAGTTCCTACACGGATGAGAGCAAAGGATGCATGGCCTTAGCCTTTGCCACTGTTAGCTCTGGCAAGAAGGCGGCGGTTATCGCTACCTTCAACACCATGAGTCTCTTTTAACCTTGCTATAGCAACTTGGTAATAAGAATGCTAAGCAGGCGGCATATAATGCCTGCTGTGCTATATATGTAGCCCTCCTTTTGCTGCACACAGGATCCTATAAATAAATAAGTAGACTTAAAGTTAGACTAATTCTTTTGATAGTTAAACACACAAAAAATGACTTTTATCAACATGGTCATATCTGTTAGTGTTGATAGTTTAAATGTTGGTAAAGAGGCTTAGCAACATATAATTATCTGTCACTAAACTATTGGTGAAAAACCTTATGGTAAAAGTTTTACAAACAGACAAAATCTTCTATTGGAATTGGAGGCTAATATCCACAAATATGTTTGTTTTGACAATATAATATTTTTACTATGATTTTTGTTGCTATTAATGCATGTTTACCAACAAAAAAGTTGTTGGAGTTGTGTTCCTGAAGACTATTTATCTTCTACATTTAAATATATGTTGTTGGAAATGTTTACCGCCAGTAGCAAATGTTTCTAACGGCTACTTGTTTCCCAACATTAAATATCTATTGGTAAAAATATATTTTCCACCAAGACAAATATTTCTTTGCAAAGATTATTTTTCGGGAATAATCCTATTTGCAATTATGTTATTATCCGTTATTGATTTACAATTCACATATTTATAATAAGAAAATTACATAAGTTAATTTAACATAATAAGAAAAAACTAAAATTTAAACAAAACTCATTCTCCATCTATAATTTTTTTATGTATTTTATATTCATAAACGAAAACATTGATATGTCCTAAAAAATTCAACTTAATATTCAAACCTTTATAATTAGTACGTGCAAACACTTTTACTAAGTCAAAATATTTAAAAAAAGTCATAGTTAATCCACGTTGAGGAACTCTTTGTATGCTTAGTTGTCATCTTGTCCACCATTTTTATCTTTATCGAGGATTATCTTCTTTATATTCATGGTTGTTTTGGATTTTCACCCTCACCCTCAGCATCAACATCATCACCACTGACATCATCATCTCCAAGTGAAGTGAAAAAATCATCATGTATTCCCTAAAAATAACAAAGTGAATTAATAAGATCTACGCACACTAACAAAGTGAATTAACCACCCCCAAGAAAAAGAGGAATCAGAAATTATTAGTTTCTACTAACAACAAATAATAAACACAATATGATCTCCATGAAGATGAAAACTTGTTTCTTACAATTATACTAAAAAGAATAAGTAATACAGTCGGAGGAATCAAAATCATCTTCGCGAAATCAAATTTCCTTAATTGATGTTTCTTCTTACAATTACTAAAAAGAAGTAACACTGTTGGATAAATCAAAATCAAAATCATCTTCACGAAATCAAATTTCTTTAATTGATGTTTCTTCTGACAATTACTAAACACATTTCATTTGCTTAATTTCATAAAACTCTTATGTTTAAGACTTGATTTTGTAAACACAATTACTAAACACATGCTTTTCATCATTAGAGTGACCCTATGATAGATGAGGCCCCTAATTGAGCTATATCTTAACCTAACACCCACCCTCCCAACACAAAAAAAAAGCACCAGACCAATAATGTTTTTTTTTTTTTTCTGTATAACAACACCACTGGCACTAGAGTAATTTTTTTAGGGAGGAGGCTAAGCTACATCGTAAGAGAAAACCCAACAATGCTCAGTTCCATCAAGTTTCAACAAGTTCCACCAACAAGACTATAGTAATGAGGAAAATAAAAAAAAGTACCTGATGTTTCATTAGCAATTTAACCAAATTCGTGATATCATTCAGTTTCTTCTCTATTTTCTAAAGTTTCTCTTCATTTTCTTGATGTTGTTGCTCAATTTTGATTCCTTTAGCTCGCTCTTCCTCTAGAGCATATCTTTTAGAGCTTAAACGAGGAACTTGACGCTTATACCAAAGGTTTTTGCATAGCCATATTTGTCATCTCCTACGACCTTTTTGAAAATTTCATATCGAGCAACGTCATCACATGGTTTTTCAACATTGGTCAACTCTGTTTCAATTGCTTACTGAAGGAACATATAAACATGGCAGAATGAATACGTCAAATAACAAAAAAATAAAACAATATCAGCAAATATAACCTCACATGTAGTACTGTATGTTAGTATATGATGTAACCATAACACATGAGATACAACAAATAATAGTAAATAAAGTACAAGGCAAAAATTAATAACACAATTATAAAATGGTAAAACAACATAATAAAAATAAATTATTGATCAAGATGACATGAAGACCAACATCAATAGTTCAAAATGTCAAATATGCATAATTAATGTTTACTTAGATTCAAACTCATATAATGTTGTATTTTCTTCATCAGTATTACATTGCTCTAATGTCAACTAAAGGCTTATACGAAGACCCAAGTATAACTTTCTATCTCTTTTGAGTTTTGATTTTAAGTCATTATGAGCTTTATAGAAATCATTATATGAGCTTTATAGAAATCATTATCTAAGTTTTCATCCTATTCGACCTGCTCGAAACCAGTCTCTTAGCATAACATTCTTAACTATGTTTCGACCTACTCGGACACAACTCAAAACTATCACATGAGTAAATAATTTCTCTAACACATTTATTATAAGCTTAATCAAGTTCTTGTTTCCAAGTCAGTTTATTTATGGAGAATTATTTGCTTAATCAAGTTCATGTATTTTGATATTTTATTCTCTCTAACTTGATCATCTTAAAGAATTGACTTAAGATGGAATCTAAACCTAATGGATACTAGACTCAAAAAATTTCACTCTTTTAGGCTGAAGATAATTAAGTGTTTAATTACTTTGATTTAATTATTATCTTTACCTAATCTTGGACCAAAGTATTTTTATACTTTGAGTACCACTTTGATTTGTTGTAGGTTGTTTAATCAAGCCTAATCTGAATTAAAAAGCAAAAACAACCAGTTTCTAGCCGTTAAACACCAAGCAAATAGAAATCAACCATTTCTTGACATGGCTCAGGTTCGTCGGGAGTGTTTGTTTCCAATTCCGGTAAGCTGCAACACTGAGTCCAACAGTCGTTTCCACCTCAGATTTCAACCACAACCAGAGGGTTGGACGTCTTTTGGAGTCAAGAACCGTTACCCAACATTCATATTTCAACGGATCTGTTTTTCTAAATGACTCGGAATAGCCGTTACAACGACTAATGAAGCTCGCTTGTCCAAAACAAGCCACAACGGTTATCTACATGGGTGCCTATAAATTGAAGTCACTCCACAAGACTTGAAGATTGCTAAACTGATTATTGAACTTATTGCTTGAACAAACTACTTAACACTTACTTAGTGCATTTCTACTCAATCTTCAACTTGTAACTCCAATCTGTAATTCTTATCTTCGAGTTGTTAAGAAGGTCATGTAATTACTTACATTCTTTTCTTACTTTCTTTGTAAGTCCTTTAAGCTGAGCTGTAAGGGCTAACTCAGCCCAATTATCCCTAACTGTAAGGGTTAACTCGGTTAGGAACTATTAGATTAGATAAGGGAACTTCGAGTGTTGGAAAACTTATAGAGGAATTGTCTAAGAGAGCAATCTCGGGTTAAGTCGAGTCTGTGTAATTGTGGATTCCATTAGTGGATTTTGACTTGGTGCTTGGATTTGCATTGTTCGTTGTTTTTTGCCCATAAAGGTTTCCACGTATTTACGAGTGTCTATCTTTCTAAGTCCAATCTAGACTCGGAATCTGCTTTATATTATGTTATGTGCAAAAGTGTTTGATTTTTCCCAAAATCTTCCATCACCCTATTCGCGCCCTCTAGGGTGACTTAATCTCTCCAAGAGCAAACCTTCATTTTCTAATGTGACTCTCGTTATATCATCCACGACATCATTGAATTCATCTTTCTCCACCATATTTCGAGTTGCTAGCTTACAAAATATCCGCTTGTGGAATGATATCGTCTTTTGAATTGAATAAGTCTCTTGGCTTAGTAGCAATGACATGCCAATTTTTCTCCTTGGATTTTGGAGTATCAAACACTTCTTGTGCTTGAAATGCAAAGACATACGGTGAATTTGTTCTCCAACATGATTTAAGGTTAACAAGAGTAAATCCTTAATCATCTTGTTTGATACCTCTAATTGGATCCACCCAATCACATCGAAATAAGATAACAGTTCATCCTTCGAGATACATCAACTCAATTATTTCAGTCAATACACCATAATAAGTTATGTTATCCCCTTCATTTGTAACGTAATACACAAGAACACCATAATTATTTGTCACAATTCTATTATCAATACCCTTTATTCGTCATCTATATCCGTTACGAGTTGACCCTAGACATTATGTTTATCTACTTGCTTGGAAAACTACTCAAATATTTTAAATCATCAACCACGTCCGAGTCAGCTGGAAGATACCTAGAAACCTAAGACAACATAATGTGTTAGACTTATGCATAAAGATTTCTATTTCATCCGTGATATAAATGTAGCACATATATAAGAATACTTACATTATCCCCAAACGAGATTGGGAATCTGGTTTTGCGCATTTCATCAACTTTTATGTTGGTAGTTTGACACTAAAGACTAATAATCGCATAATGCTCTATGAAATTATAGTAAAATTAAATATTTTTGAAATGTACTTAAGAGACTTGTAATTGTAAATTAGAAATTAAATCTTACTTTACAAACACCTGAAATTCCTCACAATTAAACAACACATGATTATGTGCTTACTCAATTATAGAATAATCATGTCTGTTGTGTCTCTATTTTAGATAGCGTTCGATAGTTTACACATAATACGGACAGTCCAATATATCCTTCATCGCCATCGTCATTGTTCCTTGAGTATTATTCTCTCTTCTTTCAACATGATGCAAATATCTTGTGCAAAAAGTTAAACATTCAATTGTTATATATCTTTCAAGAATTCAACCCTTGAGAGGATTTTTATTGAGAATATACCATTTACAAGTTCTTAAATACCTCTAATCATTTACATAAGATTTGTTAGTCTTATGTTTTCTTAGAAAAAGTAATCAAAGAAATTTGGGCTAGCCAAATATCTTTCCATGGGATACATCCAAGGATAGATAGCCCTACCCACCACTTCTACTTCATATGGTAGCTACACAATTAGATGCACCATTAAGTAAAAAAGGAAGGTAAGAAGATGCTTTCTAATCGATAAAATGTAACTATGACACAATCTTGCAAACTTTTACAATCCTTAATCGTTGCAACTTTAAAACAGAGCTCCTTAAAAGAGTTGCTCAACTCAATTAAAGCAATACCCATATTCTTGTTTTTGCATTTTTATTGCAACCATTAGCAATAACTATTACATTATATAATATGATGATCATGACTTTTGAGGCCATAGATTTACCATCAATAATGCACTTTTTATATTTGATGCATAACCACCTAGTACTTTCACTAAATATAGGACTTTGATGAAGTCCTTTTCTTTCTTAGTTAACAAGAAGCTTGTTGGAGGTATATATGTCTTATTCCCTTCTTTTAAAGGATGAAGATTATATCTACTGTTCAAATCCTCAAGGTCAAGACATTATTACAAAGTATCCTTTTTCTTCCATTCAATGTCTAGAAACATACCTAGTACGTTCTCCGAGACATTCTTTGTCACATGCATAACATCCAAGTTGTAGCGTACTAGTACATGCTCCCAATATGAAAGTTGGGAAAAAATACTTTCTTTTCTTCAAGGCATTGTTGCATCACTAATCCTTCTTTTATTCCTTTTGATGGTCTCGGGATGTTTTCCTAATGTAACATCAAGTCCCTTTATTTGCTTGACCATATCAGTTCCATATAATAATTTTGGAGATTACCTCAATTCTATTTTTCTATTAAATGTCTTCTTGTTGTGACGAAACCTATGATCATTAGGTAAGAATCAATGATGACCAACACATTTTTCTACTTTTATTCAAATAACGGAAGCATGCATCAAGATTATAATGTGGAAAAACAAACTTCCATTTGGTTTTCCACACTAACAAGGTACCATATGCAGAAAAATTATTAATGGTAAAAGTCAAGGTAATGTGTAAATCGAATGTTTCATCTTTGGACATACTTTTATATGTTTCTACACCTGACATCCTCGGTTTCTTCCGTTCATTAACTAAAGGTTCTAAATAGATGTCAATATCATTTTCAGGTGCCTCTGGACTAGGTATAAGCAATGTGAGAAAGAAATAAAGCTGCTTCATGCACAACCATGAAGGCAAAATTATAAGTCATAAGCACAATCGACCAAATACTATATTGAGTACCCATATTCCCAAAAGGATTTACCCATCACTAGAAGTGGTTAACCAATGCGTCTCGGACCAAATGAATGGCGAACTTCATTGTTTTCCTGCCAATGATGAAATCTACAAAACACTCTTTGATATACATCCAACTAAGACGTTGGGACCAAATGACTTTCGTGTGATTTTCTACCAAAAATTCTAGGATGTTGTTGGGGCATATGTTTGTCATTTTGTTCAAATAAGCATAGCTAGGGAGCTGGACTTTGCTGTAATTAACTCAAAAATGATCGTGCTAATCCCGAAGGTTAAGGAAGCCAAGAGTATCACACAATTTAATTGATTTCCCTATGCAATGTCCTATATTAGATCCTATCAAAGACAATGGAAAGCCAACTCAAGGTTATTTTACCTAAAGTAATCTCGGAGACTCAAAGTGTGTTTGTCCCCGTGCGTCTAATTATTGACAATGCTTTAGTTACTTTTGAGATTTTTCACCATTTAAAGCAAAAAGGCAAGGGGAAAAAGGCATTTACACATTCAAGCTAGATATGAGCAAAGCCTACGACTGGATTGAATGGGACTTCTTGAGGGCCACTACGCGCATGATGGGGTTTGGAGTTCAATGGGCTAATCTGGTGATGAGGTGCCTATCCTTAGTCTCTTTCAACTTCTAAGATCACCCATTTATTTTTCATTGATGATAGCATTCTGTTTGTCGAGCTAACTTGCGAGAATGATCGGTTATAGCTGAATTAATCACCCGAGTATGAATAAGCGTTAGAAGAAAGAGTCAATTTAGAAAATCAAATGCAGTCTTCAGCAAAAATGTCAAATGGGAAGCTAAAGAGAAAATTTGAATTCACTCAGGTGAAGGAAGTGAAAAGACACGAGAATTACTCGGGGTCTCCCAACCATAATTAGCAAGTCAAAGAAGGTGGTGTTCTCCAGCCTCAAGGAGAGGATTTGGAAGAAACTATAAGGAAAGAAAGAGCGATTACTATCAAAGCCAGGAAAAGGAGAACAAACTAAAATTAGTTGCGTAGGTTATCCTTATGTATATGATAAGCATCTTAAAACTATCAAATGGTTTACTAGAGGAAATTCGAGTCTCTAATGGCTTATTTTTTGGTGCAAAAACTCTACGATAGGATGTGCAATGCATTAGAAATCTTGGGACGACCTAAGTTTGCCTAAAAGCATGGCTAGGCTAAGTTTTTGAGTTTTGAAAGTGTTCAACTTAGCACTCCTTGTTAGGATCAAGAGCCACAACTCAAGCGAGTAAACTAAAGGTAAAGAGAAAGACGAGAAAATTGAGACACGAGTTTTTAACGTGCAAAAACCCAAAATTTGGAAAAAAACCACGAATAATCCACTTGGATGATTTGGTTATAAAAGAAGCTTTGTGTTTTGTGTGGGATACAACAATAGAGGTCTGCAAGCACCATTTTTACAGCTAAACCTCACGTACATCACATTAATATTGCATTAACCGAGCCAAAATGGACGAGAAAATGACTGGAGAAGATGAAATTCAATAGCCCACACCAGGCATGTGTGTTGCCAGCACGGCCCGTGTCTCTATGCCGGATGCTTGGAAGTCCTAGGCTGTTTTTCTTGCGATGATAACGGCTTGTGCTCCTTGGAAATGCCCCGATTGTAACTGCATGCAATAATTGATTCAGAGCCTTGACTTGATTTGTCTTCACTCCCAACAATCTCCCACTTGGAGATTAATCAACCACTTACTCTTGTACACATCTAGTAGATCAAACACCCTCCTTAGCTTCAACAAGCAAGGCCAATTGAGGTTTTGCACAACCCTAATTTCCCGACATCTACTTTTTAGTTAGCATATCTGTGGGATTTTTGCTACCCATGATTTTCTTAAGTTGCAAGTCTCCACTCTCCACCAAGCTTCGAATGAAGTGGAACTTGCGCTAGATGTGTTTAGTTCTTGAATGCAAGATGGGATTCTTGCTCAATTTGATTGCACTTTGACTATCACCGTAAAGCACTCTATTCCTTTGTTTTTGACCCAAAACTTCCAAGAAGTCTTGCAACCACACCATCTCCTTTCTGGCTTCGACGTGACCACATACTCGGACTCGGTTGTAGACAATGCAATGCATTTCGGAGCCTTGACATCCAACTCACGGTTGTGCCTCCAAGTGCAAAGACACAGGCCTTAGTGCTCTTACTTGTGTCAAAATCGCCACTTAAATCAGCATCCACGAAGCATTCAAGTTTAAGGTCACTCTCTTGGAACACTAACAATGTGTTAGATGTTCTCTTCAAGTATCTTAGAAGCCACTTCACGGGTTCCCAATGTGCTTCTTCAAGATTTGACATGAACCTTGCCACTACTACTACTGCGAAGGCTATGTCCGGTCTTATGCATACCATGGCATACGTGAGGCTCCCAACGAGTGGAAGCATAGTGAACCTTGGACATATGCTCCTTCTCCTCATTTGTCTTGGGAAGATTTGCAAGCAAGGTGTTTCTTGGTTTGGCATCACCAATGTTGAACCGCTCCAAGACTTTCAGCACATACTCTTCTTGAGACAACTTCAAGATTCCTTTGGGCCTATCTCTTGTTATTCTCATCCTATGAATTTCTTTTGCGAGGCCCAAGTCTTTCATCTCAAACTCCCTTGAAATTTCCTCTTTGAATCTGTTGAATCTGTTGATTTCATCCATGCTAGAATCTACAATCAACATATCATCCACATAGAGTAGTAAAATGACATAGGAATTGGTGAAGTTTTTGAAATAACAACATTGATCCTTATCACTCCTTAAGAAACCATTGTTGCATATAAAGGTGTCAAATCCGAGATACCACTCGCCTCGATACTTGCTTCAAACCACATAGGCTCTTTGTGAGCCTACAAATCAAGTGTTCCATGCCTAGAACCTCATATACTCCGGTTGTAGCATCTACAGATCTTCCTCCAAATCCCCATGTAGAAACACCGTTTTTACATCCATTTGCTCCAAGTGAAGATCATCGAGTAACAACCAAGCTCAAAATGATTCTAATGGTGGTTAGTTTCACAGCAGGAGAAAATATTTTAGTATAGTCAACGCCCTTTGTTTGTGAAAATCCCTTAACCACCAACTAAGCCTTGTACCTAGTATGAACACTAGGCTCATTCTTAATCCTATACGCCCATTTGTCCGATAAAGCTTTCTTACCAACTGGTAATTCGATCAACTCCCGAGTTTGATTCTTGTCCAAAGATGTCATTTCCTCATCCATGGCTTGCTCCCACTTGGATCAATCACTCACTTGTATTGCCTCGGTGTAGGATTCTGGCTCACCGAGTATCGGTTAACAAAAGATAATGTAAAGAAGGAGAGTATCTTTGAGCCGGTATACCTCTAGTTGGTCGAGCCAATCTTCTCAAGGTGGGAGGAGTTTCGGTTCAAGGATTGGTTCATCAACCGATACTTCAACTTATGGAGCTCTAGCCTAAGTTTTCTCCTCTCTAAGGAGACTTCAACAACTTCCTTGCTGCTCACATCAGCTCCCACAACCTCCTTGTCAACCGAACTCTCATTTAGCTTTGTCTTTGTACAAAACAGACTCTTCGAAGACAATATCAACATGTATAAACACCTTCTTCCTATCCCAAACTCTATACCCGAACAAGTTATTACCATAACCCAGAAAATAACATTTCTTGGACTTAGCATCAAGCTTGTTCCTCTTGTTAGGCTAAACCATAACATAAGCAACACAACCGAAAACACAAAGGTGGGATAAATTGATATCCTTACCACTACAAACCTCTTCCGGTATTTTGTTACCCAAAGGTACAAATGGTCCCCTATTAATCAAATAGGCGGTTGTGTTGACTGCATCTGTCCACAGAGATTTGGGCAACCCCGGCATGAATAGACATGCTCATTGCTCTCTTTTTGAGGGTACGGTTCATCCTCTTGGCTACACCGTTCTGCCTTTCTTTCCCGGAACCGTTCTTGTCAACCGATTCCCTCTTGAGTGCAATAATCTCTCGAACTCATCCTTCTCATTCTCACCACCATTGTCGAATCTCAAGCACTTGATCTTCATCCCTGTTTGGTTTTTAATTTCTGCTTTCCATCTCAAGAAAGTGTCAAAAACATCATATTTATTTTTCAAAAATAAACCCATACTTTCTTACTGTGATCATCGATAAAAGTTACATATTAGTAAGCACCACCCATAGATTGAATAGGAGAAGGATCCCACACATCGGTGTGGACTGGTTCTACCTTGTTTACCTTGGGTTCTCTACCAACTTTGGAGAAACTAACTCTCTTTTGTTTCTCGAGTACACAACTCTCACAAAGTCCTAAATCAACATCAACCAACCCCGGCAAAGTACCCCTAGCAGCCATAATTTTCATTCCCTTTTCACTCATGTGACCAAGTCTATTGTGCCACAAAACTGAACTAGAGGACTTGTTGTCAACATTAGCAAGGAAATTATTACACCCAAAGTAGAGTACAAGGTCCCGGATTTAACCCCTTTTGCAATCACTAATGCTCCTTCGACAATTTTCCAACGCTCATTCCCAAAATGAGTGAAATAGCCCGTTTTATCTAATTGACTCACAGAAATTAAATTCTTGGCCAATCTCGGTATATACTGAACGTCCTCTAATTTCCAATAACTCCATTAAAGAGTTTTATGTTCACATCACCTCTCCCAAAAATTTTCAAACAATTATAATGAGTAAGATACACCTTACCAAAGTGTCTATTCTCGAAGTTATGGAAAAGTTCTCTACATGAAAAAGAGTGAAATGAGGCACCCGAGTCCATAATCCAAGACTCAATTGGACTATCTACACTAAAAATAAGGGCATCACCAACATCCTCAGCGGAATTCACATAATCTCGGTCATCATAATTATTGCCCTTCCCCTTATTCTTAGGTTTAGGACAATTTTTCTTGTAGTGACCTTTTTCACCACATCCCCAATACACAGTCTCCTTCGTGTTTTGTAATTTACCCCAGACCTTTGATTTTGACCGACCCCTAGACTTGTTTTGTTCCTTTTGTTTCCCTCTACCTCTAACATGCAATGCATTCCCAGATTCACCCGAGTCCTTTTTGCGAATACTTTCACTTGAAATGACATCACGAATTTCATAAAATTTTAAAGCAATTGAACCTCTAGCACTACTCACAACGAAACAATAGTGTCTCAAGATTTAGGTAGAGAAGACAATAAAATCAAAGTTTTCACTTCATCCTCAATGTTTGATGTTCACTTAAGCAAGCTTAGAAATGCACATATTGAAGTCATTTATGTGGTCGACTACACTAGTGGAATCATGCATTTTAAGATCAAAAAATGACGCATAAGGTATACCTTGTTCATTGCCAATGGTTTCTCATACATATTTGAAAGCGCTTCCAACAAAGTCTTTGTGGTCTTTTTTCCATGACGTTAAATGCAACGTTCTTTGCCAGCATCAATCAGATTGTCCCAAGTGCTTAGCGATCGAGCACATCCCAATCCTTTTGTGACATCTTAGCCGGCTTCTCTTCAAGAGGTTGATAAAGCTCCTTTTGGTACAACAAATCTTCAATTTTTATTTTCCAAAATGCAAAGCTTTTCCCATCAAACCTCTCGATCTTAGTTTTTCCACCCTCCATTTTTGTTGTGACTACTAACCAAGCTCGATACCAGTTGTTAAGATCAAGAGTCACAACTCAAACAGTAAACTAAAGGCAAAGAGAAAGAGAGAAAATTAAGACACGAGTTGTTAACGTGGAAAAACCAAAAATCGGGAAAAATTACGAACAATCCACTAGATGATTTGGTTACAAGAGAAGCTTTGTGTTTTGTGTGGGATACAACAATGGAGGTTTGCAAGCACCATTTTTATAGCTAAACCTCATGTACATCACATTAATATCGCATTAACTAAGCCAAAACGGATGAGAAAACTGCTGAAGAAGACGAAACTCAATAGCCCACACTCGGCACGACATGTTCCGAGCAACACGGATTATTCGTATTGCCAGCACGGCCTGTGTCCTTGGACACGTGCAGGCCATGCCAGATGCTGGAAGTCCTGGGCTGTTTTTCTTGTGGCGAGCACGACCCGTACTCCTTGGAAATACCCCGTGTCGATTATAAATGCATGCGGTAAGTGATTCCAAGCCTTGACTTGATTAGTCTTCACTCCAACACTCCTCATGAAGTAAATGTGGCGACTACTAAGGGATGAGCCAATGCTAGTGCACAAATCGTTCAAGGCCAAATATATTATCCTAAGGTTTCAGTTTTGAAGGCCCTAAGAGGAAGGGACCCTAGCTACACTTGGCGGTCTTTTTAGGGTGTAAGATCCCTACTACTTGGAGGGCTATGTTGGAGAGTCGGCAATGGGAGAAGCATCTTAGTTTGGGATGAAGCCTGGATGCCTCCAAATGTTGATTCCCCAAATCCTATCCTCTCTATAACCCAGAATTAGGGCTCCTAGTAGGCTGACGTGAGCAAGACAGGCTTCGCATCTTAGAACGTAAGTATGGTTCGTAACACTTTCGTGTGAGAAGATGGTAGCACTAATTTGAGGTTCTAGTGGCCTTATAAGGATGATATTTTCATAGTTAAAACAACTTATTGGTTTGGGCATGTCCCGGAGTAGTTCTCATGAGCAAGCTCCCACAATCGTATATGGTGGCATAAACTTTGGGGGACTGTTGTGATCCCTAAATTAAAGCACTTTACGTTTTGTGTCTCGTGGGAAATTCTTAGGATAAATTCCGAGTTTAAGTGATAACATATCTGAATGGATGATATCTATGATGAGTTTAATGCCTAGATAAAAATGATTTTCCATGCGCTCTTCGACTGTTAACATCTCCATAGAGCATGGTTGAACTCGAGCTTCTCAAATAACTCAAGAGGCACCAAAGACCACCACAAAAGAGTGCTTACAATGGCTCTTGGACAAGGTGGAGGTGTTAATGTTGGGGACTTGCAGGGAAAAAGGTAGGTTGTAGGTGGAAGAGGCTAAAGCTCAAGCTCTACTGTTTGAGCTTCAAAAGACATTAGCAGTAGGTTACCGAGAAATTTTCGTGGAAAGTGACTCGTTGGGGCTTATAGCTAAACTTCACTCAGGGAGGGAAAAGGTTGGCTCCTGGTGACCTGATACTAGATGATATTACAACATTAGTAAGTTCTTGTCATAGTCTTTTAGCCTATCATGTCAAAAAGGGAGAAATATCGTAGCTCATCGGATCATTAGACTTCTCCTAGTTCATGGGACGGAGCAAATATATTTTGACAATTTTTCCAAGGGGTTATCACCCTTGGGGAATTCGATTTAATTTAATATCCTATTTTCGACTAAAAAATGAAATCAATATGTAAAATGTACTCATTAAAGCATTAATAACACATCTTCATTTTTCTTAAAAATCATCTTCAAACTTTAATATTGTAATAAAGTAAATGTTATAAAGGTGTGGTATAACATTGCAGTAATAGTGGCTAATTCAAAATATTTTTAAAAAATTAATAAAAAATAAAAAAATCAACTATAATGTCACATGTTTAATTAAAAAGAACCAACCAATAGGGTTGAGTATTCCTGAAGCCACTAAAAAAAGCGACTTTGTAGTAAAATTATAATCGAATTTCTTATGGTTTGAGTATTTCAGATTATTTTTGGGGTCTAAATTTTAGATGGTTTTGAGTATGGGTATACGCAAATAGGGGAAAGTTTTAGTATGTTAAAGGTATGTGTTTATGGATAATATAAATATATTTATTTTTTAATTTATAAATTTTTTTGTGATTGTGGCGGAAAGGATTAATTAGCCGACATTGATCTATACGATCGGTGTGGTATTGATAATGTATATCTTGTTGTGGAACCAAAACAATTATTTCAAGTTACTAAACAACTTGGTGAGACTACTCAACTTGTAAAAACTTTGTTGCAATATATGATGTTCTAATTCCAATTGCCCAAATGTTAATGTTGATAATGGTGGAAACCATATTAATAGGGGTAGTCTCACCATATCAAAGGTGGTAGTGGCAATGCTTGAAGATATGGTCTTATTTTTTTATATTTTTATTATAGTGCTATGGATATTGTACTCTTTTATTTTGGACTATTGTATAAGTATGGGATGTTGATAGGTTTAAGATGATCGAAACTATGTTTTGGGTGAAGTTATTTGTGTGTATAAATTTAGCTTGATTGTTATGAACTATGGACATTGGTTATACGAGGATTCGCCGCATGATTGTATGTAATGATTTTTATGACAAAAAAGTGGTCACAAAAACAGTCACAATACGTGGTTATTTTTCTCAGAATCGGTCACAAAAGCGGTCATAAAAAGTTAAGTATAAACAGAATCAGTCACGAAAGGGTCTAAAAATAAAACGAAATCAGTCACAAAAGCGATAAAAAATAGGCATAATTTTAAAACTAAGTTAGTCACAAAGTAGCATGACTTCAAAACTAAGTCAGTCACAAAGCGGTCACAATTGTCTAACGTCACAAAATAGGTCATAAAATTTCCAAAGAATAACGGTCGGTCACAAACGTATTTGGTCACAAACGTATTTGGTCACAAAAGCAATCATAGAGTGATCTTAATTTTACACCGCAAAAATGGTCATAAATTTAGTGTGAAATACAAAGCGGGTACAAAAGTCGGTCACAGTTTCAATCAGAATTTGTGACCGATTCGGTCACAAATTCTATTTCAGACCAAGAATTTTGGGACCTCACAAATCGATCACAAAAGCAGTTTGTGACCGAAATGTAACTTTTTGGTGACCAATTTTACCTGTCACAAATTGCAATTTTTCTTGTAGTGTTTTAATTATGTAGATGATCCTTCCTGTTCACGAGGAGGGTTCAAGTCCACAGCATTTCCTCTTTTATTAGCAATTTGCATTTTATTGGGCCATGATATATGTGTTGGCATCTCTTTTTCAGCATTAATGAGAGCGTATCCTTATCATGGTCCTCCAATTTGAGAATTATATTCTCGTAAAACAGTTAGGAAGATAATAGAGCAGTCCATATGGTATAAGGTTCTCGAAAAATTTAAAAGGTGCTTTGGTCAAAAGAAAAAAAAAGGAAGAAAAAAAAATAAAATCTTTGTGGTCGGGAGGAATGTATATCAAAACATGTAGATGAGGTTTTCAAAATGATAACATTATTCTCACCAAAATGAGGAAAAAACAAAAGGACATAATGTTCGGGGTGGAGTCTAATCAAGTCAAGACTCGGGAATTACTTATCGCATACTTTACAATCAATACGGGGCATTTCAAGCAGCATGGACCGTGCTCATTGCGAGAAATTCAGCCCAGCATAATCAGCACTGGACACGGGCTGCCCGTGTCCACTGGCACGAGCCGTGCCAATTGCAGGCTGCTGGGCTTCGTCTTCTGAAGCTGTTTTATGTCAGTTTAAGGCTCAGTTAATGCGTTTTGATGTGATGTTTCGTGAGGTGTAGCTATAAAATGATGGTTGCATACCTCCATTGTTGTATCCCATACAAAACACACAAAGCTTCCTTTGTAAACAAAATTATTTAGTGAATTGTTTGTGATTTTTTTCCGATTTAGGTTTTTCGCGTTAAAATCCTATGTCTCAATTTTCTCTCTTTCTCTTTGCCTTTTGTTTGCTGTTTAGTTGTGGCTCTTGATCTAACTGAGAAGACATTCTTTATGTTCGACAGTGATAGGATTTAATGAAAGATTCTTCTGTTTCATTCAGAAATCAACTTTTCTAATATTAATTGGATGACGAAAAAGAATTAGATTGGATATTATAAGGTTGATTGTAAGTGTTATTAGTTAGATTATTGAAATTGTTGTATTATATGCAATTCTCCTCAGTTAAATAATTAACGCATATAAATATTTTTCATTACTAGAGTTATTTATCGATTGTTGTGTCTTAAATACTCTGTCTGGTTCAAATTACTTGTCATTTTAAGATTAAGAAAACATTAAAAAAATACAAAATTCATAACAAAATTTACCTCAAAAACATAAAATTTGTGAAACCCCTTATCCACGCCATGTGATATAATTTAGTGACCAAATTTCGTGGGGACATATAGGAATATTATATTTAATCTAATTTGATCCTACTGGAACCGACTTACTATTAATCTCTAAGGGCTTGAATTTACTCATCATGTATGTTCTCCGTTTACAGGATCCGAACTTGAAGAAATAAGTGCGAAACACATAGAGGAATCTAAGTGCATGAAATTTGTCTTTTCTCCCAGATGATGGAGGTACTGCTTAGAAGAGAGAAAACGAGCAATCATGCACATCGCCAACAAGAGAAGAGATGCCGTGGAGCCCCAGATGATGGAGGAGAATGGACAATGCAAATAGACAGACAAGAAAATATTGGGGATAGGAGCACAAAGATTCTTTTATCAAGCACCTCATTCTCTTCATTTTTGTTTATGCTACAGAGTAAAGATTCTCAAATTCCATCAGCAGAAGAGAACAAAGTCGCAATGTATGGCCAAGATAGCCTGATTTTTACTCTATAAATAGGCTGAGGGGAAAACACAGCCTCCAAATTTCCTCCCAATCTTAGGTTAAGTAATTGCACTACAATAAGGTATACTCTCCCTCTTTCTCCCTCTACATACTATTAACATATGATATCTACATCCATCGTATGACATTTTTCAATAATCAGTCCCTCTTTCAGCTTCTAGATTGATTTTTAGATAATTGGACTAGATAAGATTGTTTTCTTAATGATAATTTGGGTTATGTTGAAACTAATAACAGAAAAAGATGGCCTGCATTAAAGCTTGCGGAAGTGCAGAGGCATACCATGAGAAGCACAAGTCTGCTGTGGAGGAGATGCACAACAAGGCACACTGCGCCATGAACAAGCACTGCCATCAGCATGGGGCCGTAACTGCTGGCTGCATTAAGAACAATGCCAAGGGCAACTGCATCAAGTTCCTCAACAAACACGACTGGTCCGGTCAAAACCAGGAAGCCTACCCTCACTCCATTGAAAAATGCCACTCCGGCACTTTTGTCCACTCTGCTCACTGCATTGGCCGCTCTGACGAGGCTGCCGTTGTCTACTCTGATGAATGTGGCTTTGGCTGGCTCCTCGCGTGGTCTGTCAAGGGCCTTCTTGGTGGCTCTAACAAGGTACGTACCACTAATGTAATTAGCAGTCAAAAACTATGTTAACTTTTCTGATAAAAAAAAAAAAAAACTATGTTAACTTTACTAACGGAATTAGTCTATATACTAAAGATTGCATATCTACACAGGTGTACGTTGAAACCGGTCCAATCGAGAACTACATGAACATTAACTGGTGCGCCGTCAAAGCCAAGCTCCACAAATCTTGCGACACCAGCTACTATGTGGATGAATGCAGTGGAAACGAGGCTTTTGCCAAAATTAGTTGCGGAAGCAAGGCGAAACTTGTTGCTTCCTACAGCTCATACTAAAGCCCTTTGCTTCATTGCTCAACCTATGCTGATATATAATGTGTACCCCACCCCTCTTGTGCTATAGGAGGAGCAATAATAAACGAAATTAAAGGATTGGATAAGGGGCTCTGATTTGTGTTACGATCGGGTTTCACAACAATGAGACTTTGTATAAAAGAAAAAGAACATTAATTTTGGGACACAAGATTTTAACATGAAAAAACCCAAACCCGGAAAAAACCACGAAACTGATGCACTAAACTTTGAGTAATTTACAAAGAATTTCCCTCAAGCACTCACTTGCTTCACTTTGTAATACACTACTCACTTGCATACAATAATAGAGGATGACACTGATTATATAGTCATAACCAGTCAAATTACATTTACAAGCCTTAAACCAAGCATTCGAGAGGCCTTAAACACGCATTAACTCACAAAAACTGACACAAAACGGCCAAAAATCAAAGTACCCGGGAGCTGG
Organism: Talinum fruticosum; assembly: GCA_021018815.1. NCBI lineage: Eukaryota > Viridiplantae > Streptophyta > Magnoliopsida > Caryophyllales > Talinaceae > Talinum > Talinum fruticosum. The sequence continues at coordinate 2,542,677 of JAITYX010000076.1, read as the reverse complement.
GCAGCCAGCACGGCCCATTCCGGCCAGAACGGGCAGCCCGTGCAGCCAACACGGGCTGTGTCGACAGACACGGGCAGCCCATGTTGGCTGCTGCCCGGACACTTTTTCTTTTCGTCCGAAACGCTCTGCGCTCGATGTACATGGCCCGTGATCATCATTCCTTGCCCGTAACGCGATTTTCTTGAGCCCAAAGCACCCATTAGGCTCCATAAACCCAACAATCTCCCACTTGGAGACTAATGGCTCACCTCCTTTGTTGCGTCCATCTAGCCACCGAAACTCGGCCCTTCATTGAGAGAGACCCACCGAGGCCTTGAACCTCCTCAATGTTTCGAGTACATTTACCTTGGACTAGCTCCTTCACCGGATTTCCGCTATCCAAGCCTTCAAGCCCATTTTCATCACCCGACGTGAATTCCCACTCGGATCGATCTACATCTAGCACACTTTCACCATGCACAAGCTGGCTCACCAGCATTAGCCAATAAAACATAAAGAAGAAAAAATTTGTACCTTCGAACTTTACCTTCAGTGAGACAACGCTGCGTTCTTCATTATCCCGATTCTTGCAAATTTCCTTGTGCAGCACCCCGATGACCCATTTGTAGACCCAACAAACACCATGTCATCCTTATCAACTCTCACTACAGCAGAACCCACACCAAGTCCTTCGTCCCGAAGACTCCCACTAGAATTGTTAACCCCGACATCCAAAGCTAAGTCACTAACATCCCCGGTATAGTATAAAGAGCCGATTTTATACCCTTAGCCACTACCAATGCCCTCTTAACAATTTTCCATCCACCACTGCCAAACTTCATTAGGTGTCCCGACTCATCCGATTGACCCACTGAAATCAAATTTCTAACCAACCTCGGGATATACCTAACTAGACCTGGCAAAACTAACTCGAACCGAACGGACCCGAACGATCCGAAACCCAAACCGAACCGACATCCGAAGCAGTTGAACCGATTTTAACCCGAAAATCGAAATGAACCGACCCGAACTAACCTGAACCGAACCGAACCAAAATCTAATGAACCCGATTTCGACCCAAACCGAAATGACCCAAATCGAAACCGAACCGACCCGAACCGAATCGGACCGAATCGATTTAACCTGAATAAAAGTGACCCAACCCACATTTTTTTTGTTGAGTCTTTCAAGATGGACTTTTGTGCCTACGAGTGGTACATTTTTTATGGGTACAATTTTGAATCGATTTTGACCCAAAAAGTGACCCAATTACGACTGAAGTTGACCCGATCCGAAATTAACCCGAATCGAACCCGAACCTGACTCGAAAAGATTGACCCGAAGTTGAACCGAACCGAAGTTGACCCGAACCGAAACCGAACGAACCCGAACGAGATCGACCCAAAGTTTACCCGAACCGAAACGAAATCGGACCCGAACAAGATCGACCCAAAGTTAACCCGAACCGAATTACCCAATTGTCGGGTATATACCTAACACCTTGCAATGTCCAAAACCCCTCACTTGAGGTTTTGATCATCACATCTCCCTTGCCTAGAATGTCCAAGCTCTTCCCATTTGCTACAAAAATTTTCCCAAGTTTTCCCGCAACAAAATTGTGAAACAAGCTTCTATTAGACCGGAATGAAACGATGCCCCGGAATCAACCACCCAAGCCTCAATAGGACTTTTCGCACTAACCACAAGTGCATCACCTACATCTTCCATGGAATTTAAAGAACTCCAGTCATCAAATTTTGTAGGACAATTTTTCTTAAAATGTCACTTATCCCCACAGCCCCAACACACAACCTCCCCGGGTTTTGGGACTTGCCCTTGCTTTGGATTTTCCCGGCCACTTTTTCCTTGTTTCTCCCTACCCCTTACATGAAATGCACTCCCGATGACTCTAGAGTATCTTTCTTGCGAATGCTTTCGCTCAAGAGCACATCTCGGACTTCGTCATACTTTAATGCATTTGAACCCCTAGCACTACTAGCTGCGAGACACTATGGTATCCCAAGACTTGGGTAGCGAAGACAACAAGATTAAGGCCTTAATTTCATCCTCAAAGCACCGAAGTAAGATTAGAGATGATCATATTAAACTCATTAATATGATCCGCTATCACTGGTGCTATCATCCATTTTAACAAACAATCGACGCATGAGATATACCTTATTTACCACCGAAGAGATTGGACAACGCCTCCAACAACCTTTTCATCGTCTTTTGTTCCATCACATTAAAAGTCACGTTCCGCGCCAATGTCAATCTCACCGTCCCAAGGGCTTGCCAATCAAGCACCTCCCATTTCTTTTACTTCATGTCCGTCGGCTTCTCTACGAGGGGTTAATAAAGATCCTTACAGTACAACAAGTCCTCCACTTGCATTTTCCAAAACAAAAAATCTTTGCCATCGAACCTCTCAATTTTAACCTTCTCGCCCTCCATTTTGTGAACTCTCAACCTCACTTTACTCGATATCGGTTGTTAAAATCGAGGTTCACAACAATGAGACTTTGGACAAAAGAAAAAGAACATGAATTTTGGGACACAAGATTTTAACGTGGAAAAACCCAAACTCGGGAAAAAACCACGAAACCGATGCACTAAACTTTGAGTAATTTACAAAGAATTTCCCTCAAGTACTCACTTGCTTCACTTTGTAATACACTACTCACTTGCATACAATAATGGAGGATAACACCGATTATATAGTAATAACCGGTCAAATTACATTTACAAGCCTTAAACTAAGCATTTACAGGCCTTAAACACGCATTAACACACAAGAAACCGACACAAAACGACCAAAAATCAAGGTCGGGAGCTGGGTAGCCGGCACGGCCTGTTACGGCCAGAAAGGGCAACCCGTACAGCCAACACGGGTTGTGTCGATGGACACGAGCAGCCCGTGTTGGCTGCTACCCGGACTCACTTTTTGTTTTCGTCCAAAATGCTCCGTGCTCGATGTACATGGCCCGTGTTCATCATTCCTTGCCCAGTAATGCGATTTTCTTGAACCCAAAGCACCCATTAGGCTCCATAAGCCCAACAATGTTTGCCCTTGTTTAATTATTTTCTCATTGACCTCCTTTTTTCGCCCGCATTTATCAAAATTATCTTTTGCAAGTGACTTTTATGGTTCGCGGGAATACAGTTTGTTGAAACAAGTAAGATAATCAAATTTATGCAAATTGTGATTGCGAACGGGGAACGAGGGAGGGATAGGGGAAGAAACTTCCAGCAAAGGGACGCGATTATTTTTATCCTCGTTTTGACAAAGGAACTCGAACTAAATGACCCGAATGTATTAGTTGTTTAATTTATTTTACAATGATAATGTAGTAGTTATTTAGTTTCATATTTAGTACTTCGAATCTAAACAAAATCAATTAGTAATTTGTTTTTAAATTTTGTTTTATAATTATAATTTGTTTTCCGACCTTGACATCACTCGATTTAAATCCTAGATCCACCCCTAGCCGAGTTGATATTCTGTCGTGTTGTGTCAAATTTTTTAGAAAACCTTTTTCGAGTTGAAGAAAAACCAATTTTTTTAAAGTTAATTTATTATTAATATTTTTTTATTTACACGTTTGTTTTTGTATAGATTAAAAAAGGAACATTATTTATTAAAAAAAGATACTAATAACTTTTAAGAGATAAATGTAAATAAGAAAATTTTGAATATTTGACTCTAAATTTAAAACAAGATAAACCAAGTTGATATTTCAATGCATCTCGAGAGACCCCACCAAAAAATGTGGGTTGGGTCAAATTCAAATTCGAGTGGGTTTGAGTTCGAATCACTTTTATTCGGGTTCGGTCAAAATCGAGTTCGGATCTAATTCGATTCGGGTCTAGTTCGGTTCAGTTTTGGTTCGGTTCAGGTCGTAATTGGGTCAATTATATTTCGGTTCGGGTTTGAATCGAGTTCATTACATTTCGGGTCGGTTCGGTTTCAGGTCGGTTCATTTCGATTTTCGGGGTCAAAATCGGTTCAAGCTGTTTCAAATGTCAATTCAGCTTGGGTTTCGGTCGTTCACATCGGTTTTACCAGGTCTAAGGACTGATAGAATTTTGAAGTACTACAACACACGAGCCATGGCAATCATGCCTTGACAGAGTTACTGACGACATCATTAAATCAAGAAGAGCATGTTCCTTTTAGTAATTACGGTTAACGGTTATCAATAATTACAGTTAGTATTAGCTATTAAAATTAATTTTTATTAGTATTTACAAATGGTTATGAATAGTGTTAACAACATTTATTAACTCTTACTATTGCTATCATAAATGTTAAAACGAATCATCCCTAAGTTAAAATATGTATATTTTAGGTATAGTAGTAGTACATAAAAAGTAAATGTCCTCTAAATACCAGCAGTGGTGGGCGCTATTTTTAAGGTAAGGATCATCAATATCACTACCCCCAAGTTTATATTAAGTTTGAAAAGTTAAATAAAGTTTATTACTTTCGGAAAGAAGGAACTACAAAGGGATGATTTTACAAGTGTTTAGTTAACAAGCTCATCCCACCCATTTATACAAAACATGACCCTGTAATACATAGCATATATTGTATCTAATTCGTGATTGTTTGACCAGATCTTGCATAGTGCATTAATATTCCAATATCGCGTTCATGCCATACTTCATACACAGTGGAAGCAAACACGTCTGCTTCATCTGCAGAATAACGAGTTACCTCAACAGTGCTAAGAGTAGACCTGGCAATTGGGTCATTCGATTCGGGTTAAGTTCGGTCCGGGTCGACTTCGGGTCGATCTCGTTCGGGTCCGGTTCGGATTCGGTTCGATCTCGTTCGGGTCCGATTCGAGTCGATTCAAGTCAACTTCGATTCGAGCAAACTTCGGGTCAATCTCGTTCGATTTCGGTTCGGTTCGAGATCAACTTCGGTTCGTTTCAACTTTGGATCAATCTCATTCGGGTCGGGTTCAGGTTCGGGTTCGGGTTCGGTTCGGGTTAATTTCAGATTGGGTCAACTTCAGATCGTAATCGGGTCACTTTTTGGGTCAAAATCGATTCAAAATTGTACCCACCAAAAAAATTGTACCACTATATGAACAAAAGTCCATTCTAAGAGACCCACCAAAAAAAATGTGGGTTGGGTCACTTTTATTCGGAGTTAAATCGGTTCGGGTCCGATTCGGTTCAAGTCATTTTGGATCCGGTTCGTAATCAAGTCAATCATATTTTAGGTCGGTTCGGTTATGGGTCAGGTTGGAATCGGGTTCATTAGATTTGGGGTTGGTTCGGGTCCGGTCGGTTCATTTCAATTTTCGGGTCAAAATCGTTTCAATTGTTTCGAATGTCGGTTCGATTTGAATTTCAGGTCTTTCGGATTGACCCGTTTAATTCGGGTCAGTTTTACTTAGGTCTAGTTGAGAGTACCATTTGATTTTTTTAGTAAAATTTAAACGTCTAGTGTGTTGTTTAGACCAAATTAAAATCTGACCCCATATTTCATTAGCCAGAAGAGATTTAAAAAAACAAGAACAATAACCAATTCCTGACCGTTAGCATACACACATATGTATCATTAGCATTCTAACCCCTAATTGAAATCAACTTATTGAAATTTTAAACAAAATAAAAAAGAATATACAATTAACGGGAGAAATAGAAAAAGGATACTTTTGTATCACTTTTTTCCTCAAAATTATATGTTCTACATTGAAATTGGCTCCAAAAATAATATTTCATCAAATTTAACTAGAATCAAAAATATTTTTTTCAAAATTAGTGGATCACATAAATAACCTATCTAAATTCAAAGGGGCACAATAAGCAAATTTTTCTTCTTACAAATTTTATGGCATATTAGCAATTTAGGAGATAAAATTATTTCTTACAAATAAGAAGGAGATAAGAACCCACGTATGAAAGACTCGCCTTGCCATGATGGAGAATCAAGCAATTTGCCAATTTAGAAATAGACGTAGAATCTTCGTGGGGTATAATATGAAAAAAATATATATTATCCTATACTTTGATACACGAGGTGTAAACTGCGAAGTTCAATATATATATTATAGTCCAGACCTCCCAAGGTTAAATAAACAGCATTAACTATATAAATGGAACCAGAATCCATAAATGAATGTCATGACAAAGACTTGAGCATATTTCATAATAAAATCTCAGTTATTCTCCATGTCCCTGCTAGTAAATTGGTTCTATTCAGTAATAGATCAACTTTCCAAAAATCAAAATGAAAATACTCTTTGAAGAATCTCATCGAACACGTGACAGGTGCAAGAAACAAACCCAAATAAGCACAAACTAGGTAAATTAAGACCTAAGCAAGCTCAATTAATGATGAAGAAGGCTAATCACAACCAAAACAACATTTAACAACTAATTAACATAAAATACAATTAATCTATCAATTAAACTAATAAAGACCGAGTAAAACAATGACATAAACTAACAAATTAAACTTAAACAATTAATCTAATGAGTATTAATATGAAAAGATAATAAAAATCAAACATTTAAACTAAACTAAACAAACTAGAGAGAACGGAGAAACAAAAAGGAACAAGTTATTAGGAAGAAATCAAACTGAAGCCGAAAGCGCAAAGAACTAAATTAAATAATTAAAACTAAAATAATCGTTGAATCTAAATTATTTGAGCCTGAAATTAATATCTATACTTTTATACTATATATAATAGCAATCTTGTCAAAATTATAAAATGGAGGTATGAAAGTGAATTTAGAAGTTTCAGTCCAATAAAAAAATTAATTTATCCTTTAAAAAATAGGTTTCCACTTATTTATGGACTCTCTTTTACTCCTTGCTATAATAAATCTAATATTAATAATAATAATCATCATCATAATCATAATCATAATAATAATAATAATAATAATAATAATAATAATAATAATAATAATAATGATTCGGGTATTTTTCGGACGGTTCCAACTCACCCGCCACATCACCAGCCAATTGTGCCTAATCAGTCGGATAAGGGAGATATCAGCCCAAGTCAACCCTTAACGGGTCAAGTAAAAGCCCAAAGCCGATTAGAGTTAGGATTTCCCTAAATCATGGTAGGTTACTATGTTACCCCTTTAAAATCCCCTATAAATACCCACCATTTCCCAACTTCATGGGGCAACAAGTCCAGGCTAGTTAATCCTAATGTAATCTAATCTACGGCTAATGGCTAATTGCCGTATTGGTTTCCTTTTTACTAGTCACCTTTGTACATTTATCAAATTTCCACCGCCTAATACCCTAACTGATATTAATCAAGCCCAAATCAGCTAATGCAAGAATGATTGTCATGAATTACTTGTCCCACTTGGACTTTGATTTTTTTTTAATGGCTAAAAAGAGGAATACACCATAAATTTATATAACCCTTCTCACAAGGATTTTACCTATATTATCATTAATCAGAATAGATGAAAAGAGATGAGAGGGGCTCTGTTCCCCAAGCATTGGGGCTGCCAACCCATGCCCAAAATGTGCGAACCAATTTAATGTACAGTTAGCTTCTCTGAATATATGGTTGATGGTGCACGAAGTGAAGTTTCTCATAATCCGAATGATATCATTGACAATAAAATCCACTTGCCAAGGTGGTTTAATGTTCCCTTTAACTGCTTCGATAATGATTTTGTTATCCTTGTCAATCTAGATTGTATGGACGTTTGCGTTGAGTGCTTATTGAATCCCCAATCAAAGGGTCATCACCTCAGCAACCAAAATTGAATTTTGACCCAAATTCGCAGCACCCCTTTGAGAAGCTTACCCAAACCCCAAGGCTCCCCCCACCACTTGGAGTTTGATTGGAAATAGAGTAAAAACAAGAATATTAGGATATTGAATTAATGCTAGTAGCTAGGCTTCGTATGGCTGGTTTTCAAATCACCGAGCTTGGCGTGTGGGTTACACATAATTGTTGGGTTTTCCTTTTTTATGAAAGATTTCAGGTTGGGCTCCAAATAGTTGATTGCGACTAGAAAAGTTTCTATGATTTTTAGAGGTTTTCTATATATATACTAGATTGTTTTACTTAGTTAGGTGTGACGCATAACATAATCAATTTGTGTCCGTTAGCTGCTCATGGTTATTTTCTCTATTCCACATATCTAGATTGGGAATCTTTGAGAGTTTTTCTCTTTAATTTGACCTTACACACATCACTTGTGAAGATTGTATTACTCACTTATCATATTATAGTGGATTATATATTGTTATCGTCAGTGGTTTTTCCCTAACTTCGGTTTTCCACATACAATCTATGTGTATCACCTTACTTACTATTTGTTAATTTATCAAATTTTCTACATCCCAAAATCAAATTACCTTCGCTTCCACTGCATATCGAATCTAACCCTAACGAGTAACTATGGGAAACAAGCGGCTTGGGTTGGGTTTCATATGACTCGCATTTGATCGCCTGGTCAATTAGCCTTAAATTTCAAACCTAATTTGCTCAATGTTGTCTCTCAATCAATATTTATTGGCTTGATCTAACTTGTTACCTACAAATTTAATAAAACAACTAAAAATCCTAAATTTAAATTCTTTCAATAGTCAAAAACCAAATAAATAAGGTATAACTAACGTAATATTTAAACCGAATATATTTATTGGCTTGATCTAACTTGTTACCTACAAATTTAATAAAACAACTAAATTTATATTCTTTCAATAGTCAAAAACCAAATAAATAAGGTATAAATAACGTAATATTTAAACTGAATAAAATGTGACTGGTCTGGCCGCCGACAGAAACTATTGTTGACATTGTTAAAAGTTGGTGAAGCTAACCGAGTTCTCAAGGAGGAGGTAGAAGTTAAATCGTTCATTCATGCGAGTATATGGTCCAACACTTTCGCTAAGACATGTAAATTTGTATTGCAAAATACAAATACGCCACATATACCAAATGTAGGGAGTTTGAATCACAATACATCAACGAGATGCCCATGAGCCACGAGGAAGAATCATTCAAATAGCCACTAAAACAAGAGATGCCCTTATCACCCCCTTATTTTAAGCACCACCTACTCATCATATTTTATCTTCTATTATTTAAAGTTGTCAAAATTCGCACGTGTCATTAAAAGTACGAGTCAAGCTTTGAAAGATAGAGCAACTACTGATCGAGCTTCGCCCTCTATAAATACGCAAAAGCAAAGACAAGAAAAAGCATACAGCCTGATCTACACATCTCTAGGGACCAGTTGGAGTAATTTTATAAGTTATTCTTTCTCTCTCTTAAGATAATGTTTATATGTCTGGCCATTATTATAGTACTGTTTGTTCAGTGATTATTTTAAAAAATACTATATGATTTACGAACAAACAATGTAATATGATGATAATGGTTTGGTTTTATTATGTTCACTGATGCAGAAGGAGAAAGATGGCTCACACTCAAGCATGTGGAAGTGCGGAAGCATACCAATACGTGTATGGGACTGCTGTAACGGACATGTGCCGCAAGGCACACAACGTGGTGAACAGGCACTGCCATGAGCACGGGACCTGACTGGAGGCCACATTCAAAACAATGCCGACTGTGTGAAGCTCCTCAACAAGTACGATTGGTCTGGTCGCAACAGAACCCCATACCCTTGCACAATTGGCCGGTGTCAGGCTGGTAACTTTGTCCATGCTGCTATTTGGAACGGATACAAAGACGAGGCTGCTGTGGTCTATGCTGATGAGTGCGAATCTGCATATCTCCTCGCTTGGTCTGTTAAGGACAAGGACAACTGTGATTGCCGCACCACTCGCAAGGTGTACGTGGAAACCGGGCCAGTTGAAAACTACAGGGTAATCAACTGGTGCAATATCAAGGCTAAGCTCGATTCGTCCTGCGACACAAGCTACGCTATGGATGAGTGCACTGGCAGTGAGATTTATGCCAAGATTAGCCATGCAAACAAGGCAGCACTTGCTGCTACTCTCAACAAGTGTTGTTAAAACTTATAATGATGAATAGAGTACTCTATGTCTTTTGGTCATAACTTGAACTCTGGCAGGCTATGCATACTGCTATGTAGCCAAAGCGCTCCTTTATGTGAAGTGATGAATAAATAGATAAAGAATAACCTGGGCACTGATATAAGCTTATTGTTGGTTCTACTTCTAATTATGGCTGTTCATTTTGGAGCAATAGTTCATTTCTGTTGGTCCTATTTAAGTAAGATTGTACTCTCTCTCTCTTTTGGTACTAACTTTACTTCTTTTTTTTTTTTTATTACTGATAACTGTTGTTCGTATTTTTATTTCAAGTATCAGGAAATTGAAAAATGAAAAAAGATAATGGTGCCTTAAACAGATGCCCATGAACATCATAGATAAAGAATCATGCAAATATCCATAAAATATTGAAGATGCCCTATCCCATTGCAAAGAATTTTGCAATTTATTACCAGAAAAATGAAGAGATGCTCATGAACCCATATCATGCAAATTAAGCAATATAATATAAAAATACTATCACCATCGACTTATCTACGATATACATAGGTGAATCATTCCAAAAATAATATGATCCAAAAATAACCAGCCCTCCTTCATATTAATGAGCATTCCTGTAAAATGTGGAACAATAGGGTTTGTGTCTTTAATGTGGGTGAAAATGCTGTCATTTAATTACAGAATTCTAAAATGTTTTTATTTAACTCAAGAATGTTGTCCAAATATACTCGAACTTACTTCCTCCTCTCAAATTATGCTCGTTTTAGTTGGGTAGGAGAAATTAAGGTTAACTAAAAGTCAAATAGTTAAAAGAAAAATTGTCTAATATACTTCTGTTTTTCGTTTGTCATTTTCTACTAAATAATTAATAAGGACAAAATTGATAAACTAAAGTAACAAGTATTATGAAACGATCAAAGTTAGTTAAAATAACATATATTACGAAATGAATGGAGTATAATCTTCTAGGTAACAACCCGATAATAAAATTCTTGTACAACATTGATTCCCAAAAAATATCCTTATAAAAAATAAAAAAACTACTTAGAATAAATACTCGGTTAGTTAGTCTATAAATGCATCAGGGATTAGTGATGCCAGCAACACAGAGCCTCCTTCCCTTAGAATATTGGGTGCTTAGGCGAATTCAGTAGCTGCATTTCAAGGTTCTCTCTCTGTCTCTCTCTAACCATGTTTTGGTGGGAAAACATGGCTTGTGTTAAAGCATGCGGAAGCGCTGAAGCATACCAACACCAAAACATGACCCAGGTGAAGAACATATGCAAGACGGCACACAAAGTGGTGACCAAGCACTGCCAATATGAGAAAGAGCACGGGCCGTACTAACAGGCCACATTCGAAACAATGCCAAGGGATACCGCATCAAGTTCCTCAACAAACACGACTGGTCTGGCAAAAGCAAACGACCCTACCCTCACAACATCACACGAATGAACGCCGGCACTTTTGGCCATGCCACTAAGTGTGGTGGTCATAGTGATGAGGCCGCGGTGGTCTATACCAGGCCTAAAAAATTACTTTTTAGCCCAAAGCAGCTTCATAAGTAGTCATGTTAGGAAATAAGCCTCACTCAAAATCTCACGTTATTAGGTGAAATTAGAGAAATGACGCTAAAGTGATTTAAGATGACAAAAATAATATCAAGAGTTTAATAGAAATCAACAAACAGTAAAAAGGCAAGGATTTAACGTGGAAAACTCAACTCCGGAAAAACTACGGGTCTCTCAAGTACAAACAAATCCACTATTATGAGAGAGTATAAGAATGATCTCAAACCCCGAGATCTTCCCAAATCCAAGATATCCTAATCTCACAACACTCTCCTCACAATAACTCCTTAGTCATTACAATGAAGGCCAACCCTCCTTTAAATAGGAAAGAAACCCTCACCAAAAAGAAACTAAGGCCTACAATAACTCTTCCTGAATAAATCGCTAAAACCCGTTAACAATTATCTTGGGATTAGGAAACAAATAGATTTTGAGCCACAACCAACAATCTTCACCTTGGATCAAAATCTCGAAAACATGATTGTCACTTTCAACCTACCTCTCCTTCCCGAGAAGTAGCACCCGGAGGGTTCCACCTCAAAGGGCAATCACATGTTATCACCATCCACTAAATCCCCGCTCCTCTTGGACTTAGCTAAAGGAATCATTTCCATCAATACCTTCTTCTTGACGTGATCCAACCACACATCAAACAAATGAATTAACCCATCATCTCGTAAATTTCCATAAAAGCTGTTGAACTTGCAGTTGAACCTTGAAGGATATAGAGACCTCCACGCCTCAAACCCTTCAACACCACCTTAGAACCCTTGGACACCTTCAAGACACCACATTCAATCAAATATGTTAGCCATTTAGCTTCAAAGGCACCCAACGAGTACGAATTATGTTTTGTACTAGGAACATATCGAACCTTAGTAAAGGTCTTCACAACACCATAATGAGTTTAATCTGAACTATACCAACTCTAGCAAGTGAGCATTGAGCATCATTTCCCAAGCTAACAATACCAGAATCAACAATATCATATGTGGAAAACAAATCTTTGTTAAGACACATATGAAAAGTACATCTAGAATCTAAAACTCATTCAGAAACACTTCCCTTTCATGAGAACCAAGCAAAACATCACCATTTGACTCATCATCGGCAAAGAGCAAAACCGGTCTCACCCATATTCTTAGAGTCTTCCTCCTTTTCTTTACCTTTAAAGCTTTACGTTTCGGACACTCGGGATTTCTTATGTTCAAGTTTCTTACAAAAGCATTACAAAAAATACAAAAATAACGACGGAAAATTTCCGATGGGTTAAGACCCGTAGGACAGTCCGATGGGAATTTTGACGGAATTTTTTAGGAATTTCGACGGGATGTCGGAATTATTTGATTGGCCCGTTGAAATTTCGCACCGACGAGCAATTTTCAGACGTCGGATTCCATCGGAATTCCTGTGGGAATTTCGCAGATCCTGTCGGAAAACCCGTCGGTATTTGAATTTTTTTGTAGTGAAGTAACAATATCCCTTAAACTTGTACTTAGAACTCTTCTTAGTACTACCCCTTACCGACAAGTCTTTAGCTCTTTCATTAAAACACACTTCAAAGTCAAATTTTTCTTTGGGTATCGTGTTGCACTTGACATCCTCATAACTCGACACTTCACTATTACCGTAAAGCATAATTTCATCAAAGTGCTCATATGAAAGGGACAGGGAGACAATCAGGAGAATAACTTTATCCTCATTATCTATATCAACCTCCGAGTTCTCTAAGTCCAAGAGAATAACATTAAACTAATCAAGCTGATTTTGGATAGATGTACCTTCACCCAAATGAATCGTGAACAATCTGCTCCTTGAGTCGAATCTTGTTGACAAGACTCTTTGTGATGTACATTTTCTCCAACTTTGTCCACATCTCCACGGTAGTCTTGTAGTGAATGACTTCACGAAGTACTTGATTTGTGATGCATGAATCGCAGTAAGTACCCTTTCATCCAACTCCTCCCAATCTTCCGCCCATATATTCCCGAAATAGATATTTTAGAGATATGCAAATTGATAAGTGTAACACCCTAGAATTTTGTGGTAATTACAAATTGGTAAAGTTAATATTAACAGCGAAAAAAAAGGTCAATTTCTACGACGCCATGACGCATATTTTAGAGATATGCAAGGCCAATAAACTAATAATAAAATAGATATTTTTATTACCAATAGTTTAGGAGTAATAACCTTATCCGAAACTTAAATTATACTCAAACTAACAAAATAACATAAACTAAATTATTATGATTATTTGTCTCTCAATGATAAACTTCATCACTCTATGATAGTATTATCTAGGTGATCAATCCCAATTAACGAAAGGACCCCAACAAGTAATCAAACTGAAAACATAAATAAATTTAAAAAGTGAGAACGGAATTTCGAGTACAGCAAACCCAACCATATTAAAATAGTTAGAAAAATATTTTAATTTGGATAAAGGGGATAAGAGGGAATAATGGTTTCAAATTTTAAGTCTCAAGGTTTCTCAAATAGCAAGTTATGCCGCCCATATATTCGCGAAAGGGAGATAAATGATAAGATAAGATGATAATACATGCGCATGTTGGGATTAGGCGGTGGAAGCCCCTAGGTGATCACGATAACGATAACAATAATACTAATTGGGATCTATAGGGTTAAAAATCAAATGTTAAATAATAAAACGATCATTTACAATAAATAAGTTGAGTCTGAAAGATTTGACATCTAATATACCTTTTAAAATCGTTCTGAATCGAACCTTAAACTTCCAATATTAGGTTGTAAGTATTAGTAACTAGGCTTTCACAATCGAAAAAGTAAGACCACGATACATATCGATCCCCTTTGTAGTTTGAATGATATGGGTTTGATTTATGGCAAATGCCACAATTGTGGTGTCAAAGTACCACTGCTTCCGAAATTGTAAAAGAAGATAGACGAATTTAAGGATATATTATTTTGGTTGAGGGTGTTTGGATCCCATGGTTTGGGATATATACGTGGGGTATTTATAGGTAAATTGGGGATGAATTTCATGAGGTTGGGAATGCAAAAAGACTAGGAGATTGTGCTTATATTAATTAAAAATATTTAAGAGATTGAGAATATAAAGAGAATTAAGATATGTGATTAAGGATAATTAATTTTTTAATTTATTATAATGAATTTCGATAAGATGATGCATCAATCCATTGTCATCGTTGGTCCAGAATACTGATATGAGATTATTATTATTATTATTATTATTATTATTATTATTATTATTATTATTATTGTTGTTGTTGTTTTTATTGTTATTGTTATTATTATTATTATTATTATTATTATTATTAGGGGTGTTACAATAAGTCTCCTATCTTCCACTGCCAAGGCTAACAAGTTCCTTCAGCATAAAATAGATAAGGAGATATGGAGTCTCCCTGTCTTAACCCTCTTGGGTGTTTAACTAAACCTCTAGGTTCACCGTTAATGATAAAAGAGAAAAAGGTCAACTCCGGACGCCCCATCCCATAACCTAGTTCTGTTGGAACCCCATTTTAACCATGACTTGTCTTAAAAATACCCATGAAATTGTGTCATAAACTTTGGCAATGTCCAATTTAATTGTCATAGGAACTCAAGTCGCAGTGCATAGAATGAAACACCTCAAAATGCTATCAAAACATTATATGAAATAAGCTACCTTGGAGCGAAGGCATTCTGATTAAAGAGAGATCAAATTAGGAAACATCTCTTTAAGTCTAGTAGTATATAATAACTTTAGTCACTACCTTCTAACATGATGTTACACAAACTAATAGGTATAAAGTGACTAATTGTTGGGCGTGGCCCAAAAACCATCTATGAACTAAGGCTCAACTCGACTCAAGCATGTAGACTACTCAAAGGAAGAAGGCTCCCATTTTGTGGAAGATCGCTCAACCGGACTACGGAACGAATCATGGACAGAAGTTAGGCACGGCTAAAGCCGTTCCATATGGCACGACCGTGCCAGGTCCGGCACGATACTGCCATTCCTATTTTCGGCAATTTTTCGTTTTTCGTGGTTTTATGTGCTGCAAACTGAAGGGTTTGTGTTATTTAAGTTACTTTGACCTAGTTAACTACTAGCCTCCTAAGAAAATTATATTAGGGTTTCACTATATATTAGGTTGTAGTTAAAACCTAATATCCACCCGATTAACATAATTGTATGACAGCTATTCCTCCTCCATATAACAAATACCCAGTTGAGAGAGTTTTAGAGAGTTTTTCTCTTTAACCTAATCGCACGAGAACTTATCATCATGGAGATCTTATTTTGTACTCCCTCTTTATTATTAGTGGATTATTTTGCTCTTCGCCATCCGTGATTTTTTTCAATTGAGTTTTCCACGTAAATCTATTGTTTTTCCTTCTATCAGTTTAATTATTGTTCCTATATCTAATTTCTTAATATCCCCTCATCCTATATTTAATTTACTTCTGCTGCAAACTCATTAGGCTTATTTCCTATCACTAACATCCTTCAAATTCCTTTTTTTTTTTTTTTTTTGGAATCAAGGCCACATGGGTATAGGCAAAACAAGTGGGACAAAAAATTGATGGCGAATATGAATTGAATTAAAGTTGTGATCTAATCAAGAGAGAGGAATATAGTATCCCGCTAGAAGAGTAATACGCTGGCACACTGACACCTAGCATGATAAGATTTGAGTCCTCTATTTAGTCACTGTTCGATATCTCATTGTTATCGACTTCATTAAGTTTCCACATGAGCATGAAAATAACTAGTATATATGCCAAGTAACGTGAGACATATAAGTCAGTATAGGCAAAATTTACATTTATATTCTTTTATAATAATTTTAAAATATTTTTATTAATTAAAACAACTAACATCCACTTGATACAA
Organism: Talinum fruticosum; assembly: GCA_021018815.1. Taxonomy (NCBI): domain Eukaryota; kingdom Viridiplantae; phylum Streptophyta; class Magnoliopsida; order Caryophyllales; family Talinaceae; genus Talinum; species Talinum fruticosum. The sequence continues at coordinate 2,526,257 of JAITYX010000076.1, read as the reverse complement.
TTGTTATAAAGGCCTTTTTAAAATTTTATTTTTAATACTTTAAAAATCAATTCTAAATTGCACAAATTTATTTTATTTGGACAACTTTATTGGAAATTAATAAGCTTTCTAATAAGCACGGTTATCGTGGACTCGATCTTTATAGGTGACAGTTTTGTTTTTGGATCGGTAAACATGATCGCTCATTTGGGCTCCTATCTTAGGGAAACCCAATATATTGCACAAGCTGTGGGAATCGAACCTGAAGGACGGGAATATAGTCGGTAACCACTGAGCAACTAACCGCTTCGACACCTCTAGGCTCAAAAGGTGATAATATGGTATGTATGTGAAAAACTCACGCTTTGGGGAAAATTGTTTCTATGGGCTTCCCCTTAGCCTTCAGCATATATTTATATGATAAAGAATACAAATCCTTAAAGGAGTCTGGCTACATGAATTAGATATATACATAAACTCCTATACGTAAAATTACATATATATTAGACAACTAATACTATCTCCTAAACACGATAAACCTTATCCGAATACTCCCCCTCAAGTTGGGTTGTAGAGGTCAAAAACACCCAACTTGCCAAGAAAATAACGAAATTGCCTCTGTCTCGGTGTCTTAGTAAAGATGTCCGCAAGTCTGCTCGATTGTAGAAATGTGTCGAACAATTACTTCACCTGATAACGATCGTTCCCGAACAAAATGACAATCAATCTCAATATGTTTAGTACGTTCATGAAACACAGGATTGGCAGCAATATGTAACGGGGTTAGCGGCAATATGTAACGCAGCCTGATTGTCACGAGTAGAGTTGTGCTTGTGGGAACTTGAACATGGAGTGATCGTAACAGGTTCCGTATCCAAATGACCTCACTTGGTGGCATTGGTCATGGCCCGGTACTCAGCCTCGGCAGATGATCGAGAAACAATGGGTTGCTTTTTGGTCTTCCAAGAGATTGGTGTCGATCCTAGTGTTATAAAGTATCCAATAACAGATCGTCTAGTCATGGGACAATATGCCTAATCCGAGTCACAGTAGACATGTAGGCTAAGATCGTTTGATGCCGGTAAAAGAATCCCTTGCCCCGGACAAGACTTGAGGTACCGTAGTAAGTGAACGACCGCATCCCAATGACCTTGTCGTGGATCTTGCATAAACCGACTAAGCATATGCACCGAGTAAGTGATTTCTAGACGAGTGATAGTGAGATAGATAAGGCGACCTATCAAACGCCGATATTGACTAGGATCGGATATTGGATCACCCGAGTTGGAGGAGAGCTTATGCTTTGTTGGATCATAGGAAATGAACTCGGTTTGGACCCAAACATGCCTGTCTCGGTAAGAATGTCAAGAGCATACTTCCTCCGACATAAGAACAGCCCAGCAGGAGAACGGGCCACTTCAATGCCCAAGAAATACTTGAGAGGACCCAAGTCCTTTAATTTGAAGCAAGTATGTAAATCCTTAAAGGCTGCACAAAGATGCGTGTCATTGCCTATAAGGACTAAATCATTTACATAGATAAGTAAGACAAGGATTTTATTCCCTCGATATATGTGAACAAGGAATGATCTAATGGAGATTGCTTGAAAACCATAGTCACGAGTGCGGAGGCAAGTTTGAAAAACCATTGACGGGGCGCTCGTCGGAGACCGTAGAGCGACTTTTTGAGTTTGCGAGATGACATTTGTTTTGAAGAATGAAAACCAGGTGGAAACTTCATATAAATATCTTAATCTAAGTCACCATGAAGAAAGGCGTTATAGACATCCATCCGATGAAGTACCCATCTTTTAGCTACGGTTAGTGTCGGTAGGGTGCGGACGGTGACCATCTTGGCTACGAAGCAAAAGTCTCATGATAGTCCTACCCCTTGACCTGATGGTTCCCCGAGTTACAAGACGTGCTTTTAACCGCTCAACCGACCCATCGATATTGTATTTGATTTTATAGACCCATTTACAGCCAACTGCCTTTTTACCGGAGGGAGCGAACTAAGTTCCCAAGTGTTGTTGGCTTTGAGGGAAGAAATTTCATGTGCCATGCCCTCACGCCAACGTGGGTCCTGAATAGCATGAGAAAAATGACGAGGCTCCTCCCCGAGGTGATGGCTGCTAAAAAGGCATGGTGAGTAGTGGAGAATTTATCATAAGCAACAAAGCGAGATAGAGGATGAGAGGTACCTGAAGACGCATCATGAGGTGGGGTCGAGGCAGGGGTGCTTGAGCGGATAGCATGACAAACATAGTCGTTGAGATGTGGTGGTGGTCGGCGATTTCGTTGTGGCCGAGAAGCTTGTCCTGGAATTGAAGTGGAGTCCAACTCCCCTCACGGAGATGCGTTGCTTGGTCGGGCCCCAAACATTGGTCATCAAGCCCATTGGATCAGCCCGCCGAGTTTGTTTGATCCGGCTGCTGGGGAACGAGAAGATGGGCTGTGTGGGATGTTGGCGGATCGAAGGAGAGAGCCCATGAGATGTTGGGTATCTAAGGCTGTAGGCTGGGTAGTGATGACAAATCACATGGAACTAGGTCCAAATTGAGTTGGGCTAGCTGTGTTTGTGGATATGAATTGTGGGTTATGTGTTGGGATGGTGAAGATGGGCTAGAAGCAAGAGGGAATATAGTCTCGTAAAAAATGACATCTCGTGAAACAAATATTTTCTTTCTTTCAAGGTCATAGACACGCCACCCTTTTGTCCTTGTGGATACCCCAAAAATAAACACTTAGTTGCACGAACATCAAATTTATCCCGATGTCGATCATGATTGTGAACATAACATAAACACCCAAACACACGCAAGTGTCTATAAGAGGGACTTTTACTAAACAACACTTCATAAGGAGATTTGAACTTGTTTAATTTTGTGGGTGTGTAGTTGATAAGATATGTAGCGAGTAAGTATACACTCTCCCCAAAACCTAAAGGGTAAGGATGCTTGGAATCTCAATGCTCTAGCAACATTTAATAAATGACGATTTTTCCGTTCCACCCGACCATTTTGTTGTGTGTCTACGCAAGAAGTTTCATGTAGCATCCCATGATCGAAGAAGAATTGTTGGAGTTCTCCCTTAAACTCAGCTCCATCATCACTACCCACTTTCTTAACACATGTCCCGAATTGAGTTTTCACCATATAACAAAATTGCATAAGACGTTCACATGCTTCCTTTTTATCTCTAATTAGGTAAACCTAAGTAGCCCGACTAAAATCATCCACCACACATAAAAAATAATGGCAACCAGACGAGGATGGTGTATGATACTTGTTCAGACAAATCACAATGGACTAACTCAAAAGGTTTTCTTACACAAGAACTACTTAAATGAAAACTATGTCTAGTTTGTTTAGCCCTATGGCATATATCGCAACATTATGAAATTTCCTTATTCAATTTGAATTCGCAAACAGAAGAAAGTGAAGCTAAACTACCCAATGACGGATGACCCAATCGTTGATGCCATCTTATAGTGTCATCCTTCTTCGGTGTTGCATGTGTCGAACCACCAAGCATATTTTTGAAGAAGTACACCCCGTTGCCTGGATCACCCGCACCAATCAGCGTTTTCGAGGTGAGGTCCTGTATTATGCAAAAATTTGGCCCATAAGAAACAACACAATTCTCATCTATAGCCAATTTTGGAGTGGAAATAAGATTTCATTTAAAAGATGGAATATATAAGACATCTTTTTAAAAAATATCGAGGACTAAGTTTAACGATCCCGGCCTTTTCAACTCGTACTTCCCTACTATCAGGTTGTCCAATAAATATTGGTAAAGATAAGGTATACACATTGCTTGAGAATGTCCAGATTCGAAGTTATATGATGAGAGGCTCCGAGTATCTAACACCCATCGCAAGGAGTAATATTGAGAGGACTCACCACTAAAATTTCCAACTTTTTCTTGATTTTTCCTTTCTTTAAAAAGAGCAAATAGTTTGTCCACTTGTGAAGAAGTAAATCCAGCAAAGTCGAGACTCTCCTTCTTTACCTCTCACGCTCTCGCCTCCATAGCCATGGCTCCCGGTTTCGTTTACGTCGCCGCCTCGTGCGCCATCGTGAGTCCGCTGAAGCCTAAATCTGGGTTAACAAAGGGTCCACGTCCGTTCGTCCTGCTTGTTTGCAACGCTCCACCGTTGTTCTTCGCAGAGTTTCCGGCGTTCCAGTTCCGATTCACACCGGAATTTCCACCGAAGTTGTTCTGTTTGATCGTCGATTTCCCCAATTAGGGGGTAACCGATTAGCTCGAAACATTGGTGTTGTTCGTGACCGGATTTTTGACGAGTGGCTGCACTTGGGTCGACTCATGGTGGTTGTCCGATTCACCTGTGAAGCTTTGAAGGCAACTTCGTCCATGGTCGTTCTTATCAAACCGATAAATTGTTGCTTGGCGTTCTTCTCTTACCATGGCCGCATATACTTTGTTGAGGGTCGGTATTGGCTCTGTGTTGAGGATAGCAGATGTGAAGGTATTAAACTTCGTCAAGTTGAGACCCATAAGAAATTTGTGTGCTTTTTCTTCTTCAAAAATTCTACTGACTTCCTTTGTGGCTCCGCATTTGCAAGTACAACAAGTACATTTAGGCATCACTTGGTAAGTTGCTAATTCGTCCCATAGTGATTTGAGTTTGGTGAAATACTCGGTGACTGAGAGCTCCCCTGTTCGACGAGGGTAATTTCTTGTTTGAGTTGATGAATTCGAATGGAATTACCCTGTGAATATCGTTCCTCTAGGTCTGTCCAAATTTCTTGAGCGAGTCTCTGCATATGCTATAGATCAATGTAGACTTTTGTCAATGACATTGTAGAGCCACGCAATTACCATTGAATTTACTTTCTCCCAGGCATTTGCTTCGGGGTATTAGCTGCCGGTTTTGTGATAGTTCCATTAATGAAACCAAATTTATTTTGGATTTTAGGGCATTGATGCAAATTCGTGACCAATTTTCATAATTGTCTCCATTGAGAATAACGGGACTGATCACATAACCGGGGTGATTTGACATGCTTAGGAAATATGGAGATATGAAATCACAATCTTCCTTGTTGTTGATGTTGTTCTCTCTTTTGGTTTACTGCCATTGTTAAATGTTGTGTTTTGATAGCTCGATACCATGAAAAACTCACGCTTTGGGGAAAATTGTTTCTATGGGCTTCCCCTTAGCATTCAGCGTATATTTATATGATAAAGAATACAAATCCTTAAAAGAGTCTGGCTACATGAATTAGATATATACATAAACTCCTATACGTAAAATTACACATATATTAGACAACTAATACTATCTCGTAAACACGATAAACCTTATCCTAAATAGTACGATAGTACCCCCCAACAGTGCGTGTAGTTGATGAGTACTGCAAAACAAATGTGGAAAAACTTCAAAATGAAAAGTCTTGACGATGGAATCAAGATTGATATCTAAACATTAATAACTACCAATTAATTTTTGTAGATGATTATCTAACAGTTCCAAATAATTTTGAACAAATTTTTTATATAACTTTTATATAACTTCAAACCGGCCCTGACTGATGGAATAAAGATTGATATCTAAACATTACATCGACCACCAGCTACAAAAGATTCTTACAAATCGCATAAGCTGAAAAGAGAGAATCATGCGAGGAGGAATGATTTGCACAATGCTTTTCAAAGTGCTATAAATATACAACAGGGAGAAAGAAAATTCTTCATATATACAAGGCAACACAGCTCTGCAATCTCAAGGTATGTAATCTCATACCAATTCTCTCTCTCTCTCTAAATTACTTGATGCATTAGATGCATGAAAAAAAAATTATTTGATGGTGCAATGTCATAAGTCTCTGTAGTTCTATGAAATCATCGTATTCTTTTGCAACTTATCTCCATTACAAATACACATATAATTCTTTTGTATCCTCTAATCCAACAATCGAATTACATGATGATATTGTTTAAGTGTCTTCTCTCGACTTAAAAACTATTGTATAATGTAAGAAATTGAAAGAGAATGGTTTGGTTGAATAATAAACTTTTATTAGAACTTACAAATTATCTAAAATTGTGATTTCATTTATAATTTTTCATATTTATAAAATTACGTGTGCGACACATCTTATGGGTAGGGTTGACCTAATTGTGGTATCATTTGATACTTGCTGATGTATTCGACGATTATTAAATTTTTAAATTCATAATTAATCACAATTATTAAAATAAAAAGTGATTTTAAATCATAAAATACATTAATATGGATTAAGACAAGATATTTAAGCGTGTTTTTCATGCAATACATATAGCGATGGAAATTGTCCGACGGGAGTTTCGACCAGATTCGACGGTTTTTTCTCTCGAACTCCACGGTAACTTCGACGTGCCTATCAGAATTCCCATCGAAATTCTAGAATTCCGATGGGCATTTCCGTCGGAATTTGGCAAATTCCGTCGGAAAACCCGTCGAATTCCTGTCGCTATTTTGATTTTTTATAGTGTTAATACTACTCCCTCCATTTCAAAATACATGTCACTTTAAATAACTTTTTGGTTTCACAATACTTGTCACTTTACAATTCCAATGACTTATTAATGACTAATTTACCAATTTATCCTTATTAATTCTTTATTTCTCTCCTTTTCTCATTAATTTTCTTCATTTTCAATGAAATTTTGGGACAACTTGGTCTTTTAACAAAAAGTTTGTCATGAATTTAGTGTTTCTTTGGTACTCTTTCATAACCTTAAAACGACATATATTTTGAGACGGGGCGAGTATATATAATTTGGTGATTAGGACATCTGAAACACGTAAATTTAGATCAAATTAAGATTTGAGACAAAAGATAAAGAAAATCTTCCATATCACCATTACCAAAAACTCTCCTTTTCTCATTAATTTTCTTCATTTTCAATGAAATTTTGGGACAACTTGGTCTTTAAACATAAATTTTGTCATGAATTTAGTGTTTCTTTGGTACTCTCTCATAACCTTAAAAGCGACATGTATTTTGAGATGGGGTGAGTATATATGATTTGGTGATTAGGACATCTGAAACACGTAAATTTAGATCAAATTGAGATTTGAGACAAAAGATAAAGAAAATCTTCCATATCACCATTACCAAAAACAATAACTTCATTGGAACTGGTGGTGCAGGAATTTCATAACTAAATTAAATTTGAGGAATAGCTTAAGATGGCTTTGGCTAAAGCAATCAGAATGAAAGATGCTGAGGAGTACTATGAGAAGAACAAGGTTACAGTGGATGAGATGACGGCCTCGGCCCAAACCCTTCTAGAGAGGCATTGGCCAATATTGAAGAAACTACCTACCGCTGCCACGGCTGGAATACTTAAAAATAAAACACATAGTCCCCTCCTTTTAGGCCCCACCCACGATTGGTCCGGGTCTGAGCCTAGGCCTGAACCTGCATCAGGGAAAGCTGTAGGTTTGCTCGTCCCCTACACTCCTGAGGTGGCCGTGGGGGATTCCGGTCATTTTCTTCATGCTACCCGCCCCACTTTGAACGAGCCCCACATGGACATGGCCGCGGTGGTGTATACCACCGGTAAATCTGCTAATGCCTGGCTCCTCGCTTGGTCGATTGGTCAACACTCTCTGCCTAAGGTATATGCATATCTTTTGTCATTATCAAATTATTTGAAATACGGCACATCTCATGTGAACACTCTTTCCCCATTAATGACGACATAATTAAGTTATACCAAATTGATCTTACTAAATTGCATACTAGAGAATTCATATGTGTGTATCGATGTCCAGGTTTATGTGGAAGCTGGGCCGTTGAACAAGATAACCAAGTGGGATGATATCAAAGAAAAACTCATTTTGTCTCGTGACATGAGTTTCTATGAGGATCACGGCACTAAAACCATGATGTTTGCCAAAATCAGCTATGGTTTAGGCATTGAGGGCCGAATCGCTGCAATCTATACAAAATACTAGATACCTTACTGGATTTCAATGTATAAATAAGACTTCAATAAGAGTGTTTTTTCAGTTGATCTGTCCCTGGGACTTATTAGAACTACCGCAAGAGGAATTGTCAGGGGCCACTGAGGTGTGTAATACTAGGTCTGAAGGTCCGTTGATGTGGAAACATCGTGTCTTTGCTTAGCTTCCAGGTTTAAGCCCGAGAACTTCCGGAAAGGATTAATGTACCTCGGTTGGTATATGCGTGTACACGTATGTATGTGTGTGTATGTGTGTTTAATAATAGTACATATGGAGTCCCTCTGCTTCATGTACTTTTTATTAGCTTGAGGATTTGCTACTGCATATGTAATGTAACGTGACCTAATTAATCTGTTTATGCAATGTGCTATCAACCTACTTTTCTTGGTAGTATTACTGTGGATGAATAAACGAGTAAGGTAAATTGAAAGACAGACATTTGATGATTCATCAATAGCTCTTACTTGATGCCAAAATTTAGTTGTCCTAATTAGGAAACCTTGTTACTAAATTTGCCCCAGTCTATATCTCACTTTATTAGGTGAAATTAGAGCAAGTATGCGGAAACGATTTACAATAACAAAAATAATATCAAGAATTTAATGGAAATCAACAAATAGTAAGACAAAGATTTAATGTGGAAAACCAACTCGAAAAAACCACGGGCGGTACAAGCACACCTAATTCACTATATATGAGATAGTAAAAGAATGATCTCAAACTCGACACCTTCCAAATCTGAAATATCGCAATCTCACAATACATTCTCCTTACAATAATTTCTTGACATAAACTGCTAAAAAACTTCATCTTTCGCTAGCATTATTAGGTGTTTTAAGTCACACCCAACAAACTTAATATTAGACGCGCATTTTTATCAATTCAATGCACTACAATGCATGTATTCATTAAAAAATCCAACTAATTCGGCTTATATCTTATTATTACTTCCTTCATTTCAAAATACATGTCACTTTAACTAATTTTTTTGTTTCATAACATCTGTCACTTTACAATTCCAATGGCATATTAATGATTAATTTACCAATTCTGTCCTTATTAATTATTTTTTATCACCTTTTTCATTGATTTTGTTCATTTCTAATGAAATATTGGGGCAACTTGATCTTTTAACACAAATTTTGTGTTTTCTTGGTATTCCCTCATAACCTTAAGCGACAACTATTTTGAAACTAAGAGAGTAGTAACTTAATAAGGGTCTATTTAAAATTACATAAAATCATCATTTATTTTTGCTTTATTTTATGTTCGTTTTTGCTATTTTCTATTCTTTTTTATTCTTTTAGTTTGTTTTTACTATATATGCTGTTTCTGTTCGTTTTTTTATATAAATACAAACAGGACGTAAGTTGTCCTGCTACTTTATATGTTAAATTTTTACCACTAGGCCTTTTATACAGCCTAGATCTAGTATGCTATAAAAGAACAAGGTGATGGCATGTAGGGTAGACTTTATGACTTGATCTAAAGGGCTAGATCTCTGTTAGTCGTAATTAATGATTGTGTAATGTATCCTCATTCTCCCACCCGCAAGTCCATTATGGTTACTACTAAAAAATCGCCAAACAACTTTGCAAATAGTGACAAAATATTGTCAATCGATGACGGAATTAGTGAATAATTTGTCCGTTGCTCTTTCACATGCAGCTAATATGTCATGTCGGGTCAGGCGACGGAATTTGCATTCATCTCTATCTCTCACCAAGGGAATTAGCAACAGACCAACGATGGGGAGGTTTTGGGATTGGTTATGGGAATGTGGGGGAGGTTTGGGACAACACAAGGTTTCGGGGATTGGGTGGGAAAGGAAATAAATAATGAAGGGGAGGGTGGTTTGTCTCACACTCTCACTGGAAATTCAAAAATTATAACTAAAAAAATGTTTCTTGACAATATTTTTTCAATAAACCAACGACGCAAAAACTTATTCGGTCGGTGTTATGTTCTTATGTTAGAGGCCAAATTCCTTTGCCTACTCCCTCGTTGTCAAAACCATTTGTGATGAATCCGTCATTGCATTTGGTGAATTTGAAAAGTTGTAAATATTTCCGTTGTTCACGGTGATGAACATCGCTATTTAGATTCTTTTCTAGTACCTGGAATGAATTCAATGGCCAAACACACTAATTACCCATTAAAAAACATATTAGGAATAAAATGGGGCCAATATTGGGAGACTAAATAGTTTCTTGCATCTTAGGAATGCTGTTGGTTTTCAAACGATAGCTCTAATCTAGAGGGATTTTTTTTTTTTTGGGTAAGCAGGTTCACCTTCTGAGTTGCCTACATCTTAGAGAAAGTCCAGAAAATTTATTAAGCCGAGAAAATAGGGGTGTCAAAGCCTAACCATTTCTCCCACACAATTTTCACAAATGAGAAAATCCCCCCAACCAACCAACCAACCTGGAGGGAGGGAGGAAATAGGGCCACTCAATGCTTCGACAACCTTGAGGGATTAATGGATTGTATATATATAGTATGATTCTTAAGGTTGTGAAAGCAAGGTTAAAGTTTCTAAACTCTTGCTATAAAATACCTTATGACAGCAGCGAACTTTGAATATAAAGATTCTAACTTGGCTTGAATCTTCATTGGGGCACTTGGGGAACTGGTACAAGAAGTTTGATATAGAGCAAAGTGTTTGAAATTCTAAAAATCGAAAATTTAGACCAGAGATGGAGAAGGAATTATCTTGTTAAAAGTGGATATAAAGATGGCTTGTTAAAGGTAAATTGTCTTGTGAGGGGTTGGAGTGAGAGGAATTGTTTTGGTAAGGAAGCTTCCCGTGAAGAAGAATGAGAAGGAAATTCATACAGGTGGAATGAAGGAATTGACTTGTTGAAGGAGAAGGAAAATTTGAGGGCACTTACAAGAAGAAATTGTCTTCTTAGTGGGCAACAATCATGGTGGTCAGAGCGCGGGCACGAGAGGAAGGCAAAAGAGAGGCCACGAGAAGGCGGTGGAATGAGAGATCCGAGAAACCCATTGCTTAGAGACCGGCACAATCACAGAGCTCTGGTTTTGGCTATCTTTTTAATAAGAATTTAAGATGGTTTGGGCAACCTATGAAAGAGAGTTGATTTTAGTTGGTTTGGTGTTTGTTTTGTTTCTTCTGTCACTAGGTTTATCTGTCTAATACCTACAATTAAATTGTTAGGTATTACTTTTTGTTTTTGCCATTATAAAATAAATTAAAAAAGATTCTAACTTGGCCTTTGGTCTTTTAAGGAAACTCTTCCTAGAAGATGGCTTCTTCAGCCAAATGCTCATAGATTATACATATGTCCTACATGGTTAAGTGTAATGAAGGTTTTAATTTGATATAGTTCACGTGGCCAAATTCACTGAGAACTCATCCTCAAGAATAAGTGCTTCACCTTTTTTTTTTTCAATGCCAAATATGCTCTTTTATGCTCCCCAATTTTGCTTTAGCCTATTATTCCTTGTCAATCTACAGAAATGCATAATTTTCCTTTATCGTAAGGTTCAAGTCAAGGGTATCTCTGGCTTCATTTATCGGCTGTTTCGATGTTTTTGGCATCTCCTTTTTCTCAGTCACTAAATGGACCCAGTCTTCATCATAGTGCTATGCATATATGCACTAACAATCCTTATGGCCTTCAACCTTAAAGTGAATCAATCAATATATAAATAGTTCAAAAACTAATTCACAATAGTGTTCAAACAACATTTCGTAATATATAGTTCAAGATTTTCAGATGCCATCTTTAGGTTTTTGTTCGATAATAATGTACTGAATTAGTTTAGGATTGTTATTTTCAACAAACTACCAGAGAGTTTTGGACTCTGTAATTTGTTCAAAAGCTTATATGTCAACTAATTTTTAATACGTGGTGGTCACAAGTAACTTATATTTTAATTAAGGGTATACATAGTGGCTTTTCGAACCGTTTCAAGGTTTAAAAGAAGGAATAAAATCAGTATAATTTACATTCAAACAAATCAATTTTCATAAAACATAGATATTGAAGATATCTATAGTAACCATTAACTCGATACCTCATTCAAATATTAATTCACATAAGCACAAGAAGTAAAGTTGCTATATATTATAAGCATATAAATGCATAGTTTATAATAAAGAAAAATATCGGAATCTAAGCACCCGAAACGATCCCCAATAAATCCCACGAGCCAAAAGAGAAGAATCTCTTTAGAGTGCTATAAATACGCACGAGAGAAGGCTATGTCTTCATACAAAGCAAACTCATTTCCCTTTAGCTATCAAAGGTATGTTGCAAACCAACACCTAATATTGTTTTCCGCCCCCCTCCCTTCCCCAATTTACTTAACATTTTAACTAGAAAATTAAGAAATATCTTGATTGTTGTAGGTGCAGGTGCAGGAAGTAAATTAACATGGCTAGCCTTCACCTTCAGTTGGACGTTAATGCTGAAGTATACTATGAGAAGAACAAGGCTAGTGTGGAGGAGATGATAAGCTCCGCACTATCCTTGATCACCAAGCATTGCCCTCCTCACAGGGTGAAAGGCGCGGTCACAGCAGGGACGATAAAAAATGATACACACAGCCCCCTCTTGTTAGCTTCGGTCCACAATTGGGCTGGCAAATTCATCGTTCCTTTGCCTCCCATCATTGAGAAGTGTCCAGCCCACTTTGTCCATGCTAATGAACTCCTTTGTGCCACTGACATGGCCGCAGTGGTCCACACCACGGGCACATCGGCTCAGGCATGGCTCCTCGCTTGGTCTGTTAGTGCCAATGGTTGTCCTAACAAGGTATGTGGGTAATTATTTACATATATGCTGTATATGGGTGTCAGTCGGTTTAATAGGCTCTTAATTAGATTGAAATTCAGCATACATCCATCTTTGTCCTTCTTGCCAGGCACAGAAAAGAAAAATATATGGTTACTGTACATGAATACATATGTTTTCAGGTATATGTGGAGGCGGGGCCGTTGGAAGCCCTAACCAACTGGGCTACAGTGAAGGCGAAGCTGGAGGCATCTGGTAGCCAAAGTTACTATGCAGACTCCACTGGAAAGGTGATGTTTGCCAAAATTACCCCTTCGGGTGATAAGGCTCGACTCGCTGCAGTCTACGCTCGTAACATAATAAATGAATAAATATGCTAATCTTATAATTAAATGAATAAGACTAGAATGGACTCGCATATATATACATGTAATGTAATGTATGTGTGTGTCTTATTATTTAAAAAGTGGCATGTAATGTAATGCGAGGGAGCTAAGCTGTGTAATGTTCATGTAATCCTTCTTCATAGGAGGGATTATTATGAATATATAAATAATAAACTATAATAATAATGATCTTTTTCTAATTTATCTATGCCCCTTGTTTTATACATCAACCGTTTTGTTTGGTTTGTCACATTAAATTTATCTAAAATTTAATCATAACTTATGTATGTTGGACAATACCAATTAATAATATTTACATGGTATTTATTTTATTTTTTTCCCTGTAGTGTAGTGTTAGGAAGAATTTTATGTTTTGAATTTATAAACAAGTGCAAGATATAGTTGTAGCTAGTCGATTAGCTTGGGTGGTGTCGATAGAGAGTTGTGCTTCGAGTACTATTGTTATATCTTGAGCTTTCAAGTTAGGTAAGAGAGATGACACATATGAGAACTAAACTAATCCTAGAAAGTAATAAAGGAATGCCTGGGTTGTGATTTCACAACTTAATAAACTAATTAATCAAGATAAGTCTAAACCTACTGCAAGTATTTAAGAGGAGTTGGCTGCACTACAAAACCTACTCAAGCCACACTTTTGAAGGTCGTGAGCTGATTTAATTGTTTTAACCACATATTTTAGTTAGATTAACCTAATATGACTACAAGAATTAATAACAATCACATACCAAGCTAGGACTCGGGTTATTTTTATGTCAAAATCTCCATTATTCTCTATACCGCTATGCTAGTAAATTGGCTTCACCTCTTAGTGATGAACCAATCACGCAAGAATCAAGATGAACAATTCTTTCAGGCATTGAACATGTGACATGTATGACAAAGAATCCCAAATAACTAACATAAACCAGGTGAATTAAGTTTTAAATGAGATTACTTAGCCATTAAAGAAGTTAATCACAATCAAAGTGACTCAAACAAGCAATTAATTAACATCAGAAGGACAATTAAAACTAAAAACTAAACTAGCATAATTTGACTCAAACGAAAACATAAACTAAGATATCATACACAATCATGCAAACTCGAAACACAAATTGATAATCGAAATTAATAAAAACCAAATCTTCAAACTCAAATAAAGAAAATAATAAACTTGAAGCAAAGAAGAGAGAAAGAGAAAGACTCATACTTGAATTGAACTTTGAGAAATTTCAACTCAATAATCTTGGACAAATTATACATTAATCTTTTCCTTAATGAGATTTTATTTTGACTAAATAAGAATCCTAAGATTACTCGTAAAATCCCCCTAAAATCGAGCTCCCAAATACAAAGCTAAAAACATACACTATTAGAAAAATTGGATTTTGTGACCGCCAAAATCGGTCACAAAATGGAAAATTTCTGTCACAAATGGGGTTTGTGACCGATTTTGTGACCGATTTCGGCGGTCACAAAACCGCTGGTCGGAAAATGAAATTTGTGACCGATTCGATCACAAATTGTGATCGTAATTGTGACCGAAATTTTGGTCACAAATTGTGACCGCTCAATATTTCACACCGATTTTGCGACCGTTATTTCGGTGAGAAATTGTGACCGTTTTGTGACTCGATTCTGTTTTATTCTTAAACACTTTTGTGACTGATTTTGTGACCGATTATATTTTTGACTTAACTTTTTGTGACCGCTTTTGTGATCGATTTTGAGAAAATTGAACACATATTGTGCTTGGTTTTGTGACCACTTTTTTGCCATAAAACCATTACATACAATGATGCGACGAATTCCTATATTATAAAATCATCTATACTAAATGTTTATACATAATCAATGTCCATAGTCCATAACAACCAAGTTAAATTTAAACAAACAAATATCTTCATCATCTTCAAACTATCAACATCCTATACTTATACAATATTCCAATATAAAAAAGTCCAATATCCATAACAATAGTAGAAACATAAGAAAATAAGACCATATCTTCAAGCTTTGCCGCTACAACCATCATCATCATCATCATCATCATCATCACCACCACCATTATCAACATCATTATTTGGGTTAGTTGGAATTGGAACATTCATATGTTGCAACAAAGTTTTTACAAGTTGATTAGTCTCACCAAGTTGTTTCTCAACACGGTTCAACCTTTTTGTCAACTTTTTGTTTATTTTTTTCTCCTTTTCAAGTTGCGCAATAGTAGATGAAGCACTAATAGTGGTAGTTAACGAACCAGTAGATGATGCACATGAACCTTTAGTGACAAATTACAAAATAAGTATATTTGCATTAATCATCAAAGACATACCTTTAGTGCACACCAAACACTAACTTCCAAATCAAACTACAACTTCAAGAGTTCTTGAAGTTATTTTTCCTACATGAAAAATAATAGTCATAAGGTTTTACAATATGGTAAAGAATTCATTAATACAAAAAGAATGGACAACTTTAACATTTTTAAAAATATTTAACTTGAGAATTCCATGGTCCCTATTTATAAATAAAGAGGTCAAAGACAGTAAGACACCACATTAAAGCCTAGTTTTAATTCCATGACTATTTTTAATTAATTTGGTAGCCTCTCTCCCTGAAACACCTTGACATTTTTCTTTTTTTGGGTTTTTCAGGGAGGAATTTGGATCCAAGAGATGAATGCGGGTAGGAAGATTTTAATTTAGTAGTTGAGGCATGTTGCCAGCTGATGAGTGAATGAATGAATTAATTTTTATGGGCAAGAAAACTGCTATTGCTTGGAGTTCAGCTTTAGAATTTATGGCAGTTGGACAACAAACATTAACAACACACGGTATTATCTCGTCTAATAGAAGATTCAAATATAAACAATCTTAATGTGCTTTACCTAAAGGTAAAGACAGAGGTCTATTCGAAGGGGTTGAATTTATGATAGCAAGTAAATTAGACTTGTGAGTGATTTTTCTATTACCTTATATAAGTGGCAGATCTAAGAGAGAGTCAAAAGGCATTTGGATGGAAGAAATTTAGTGTTCTAACAAAGTCGCCAAAATCAACGGACCTGTATGCCAGAGTTCACATGTCATGAGACACCATCAAACAAAATATCAATGCTTACACTGCAAGTCACAGCTTCTCCAAGAATCACTAGCAAGAATTTTCTTTTGTCCCTTTACTACAATGTTAGCTGCCAGAAAAATACTCTAAAAGACAAGTTGTCGATCCACCTTGATAACTGGTTAATTTAATTACGACAACCCCTTATATTGCAGAAGCCACTGGAGGAGATAGGAGATTTAAAGAATCAGTTTGTAGGTGGAGGAGACTATGAACATATGTATGAGCCAAAGCAGGCATGATTTTAATTAACAGAAGCATCAGCGACATACCCAATTGGCAAAGAGATTCTCTTTCTTTTTGTTCTGGAATAAAGCCAATTGAAATTCCTCCTGCAAACATGATACAAAGGTAAGTGCATTCACAGGCACTTCAGGTACAAATGCTCAACATGTTCTTAATTATGAAGCTGTTCTGATGACAGATACTTGTCCTTTTTCTCGAGCAGAGGGGGAGTTAATGTTTAATTGCAATTCAAATGTTAATTATGACCATGAGCATATTATGAGGACAAGAACCCTGTTGCACAGGCAAGAATATCACCGTCCAAGCATGACTTATGCAGAAATGTAAAGTAAGGGGGCAATGCATTTCAACACAAGTTCTACATTTCCAAAAGAATAATGTCGAAAGAAATTTTTCACAGCTACCACAGAATATACACTCAAAATATGTGACTTCTATGTTTCATAATTGATAAGTATTGGCAATACAGTAGCATGGATATATGCTAAAAACAAAGAATATGACAAACCCAAAGGCAAGAAGATACTAGACACAAAAAATAAACAAGAACCAAAGAAGGTTACAAAAAAATTGAATACCTTGCTTATAAGCCCATCATCTATGAGAGAACTGCTTGTGCTCTTGTGCAGCTCGAACAATGCTTCAACTTCACTAACACAGACTGAAAAGAAACTCGAGAATATTTTAACACCCATCATTCAATATCAGCAGCATCATGAACAGTTGTAGCAGTTGAAAGATAAGATAGTTTACTATTTTGGAATGAGTATCAACATGATCACGTTAATATATCAGGTTAACATTTGTTGATGATAGAAAATTATTGATGGTTGTACTATAAATCTAATAGCATATCAGAAACTAATCTTTACTTTGTGGCTTACATAACTAACAAAAGAAGTAATTCCCCAATTATCATAATGATCATAAGATTCACAACAAATATGTCCACCTAAACACCACTAAGTATGTGCCTTTGAAAAAACCAATGCATGGATCTGAATCAAAAAAGAAAAAGAAACAGAAAAGGTTCGGCTAAAATTAATGTTAAAGAGCTTACAAGTTGTTGTGAAGCAAGAGACACTGGTCTACATAGGCATGTCGTGACCTCTTTGGCCTTGAACTAAAACAACCCAGTTTCAGAGGAGGAAATCCCACCACTGGAGCATAGCCATTTGCGGATGTTAAGTGCCTCTGCCTAACATTCAGAACGGAGACCAACACTGGAGCATAGCCACGGCTCTTTGCGAGTAGCCTGAATCACGAGTTCCAAAATTCAGAACGGAGAGGGAGGGGGACCATCGAGACCTCCGAAATTAACCTCCAAAGTTCAGATCGAAGAGGAAGGTGGAGGGGAACTTACTGGCGAAAACCCCGTCATTGGTGTTGTCACCGGCCGTTTAGAGTAAGTTTAGAGAGAGAGAGAGCCGTGGTGGCGATGCTCATCGCTTAGAGATAGTTGAGAAACCTAGAAACCTAAAAAATGTGATCAGATCGAGATGGAAGAGGGAGGGAGGGAGGGAGAGGGAAGAGAGAGACTTACCGCTGGAGTTGCCAGCCGCCGTAGGAGTCGTCGCCTGCCGCTGAAGTCACCGGTCGCCGCTGATGCAATGAAGGTGAGGGCGAGTGAGAGACAGAGAGAGAGAGACGAGAGACGAGAGATGTGAATGTGACTGAAGCAGCATACGTGATTTACAATAGGGCAAGGCATTTAATAAGGGAATCAGTTTGACCGCTCATAAATTATTTTTCGATCATGAAATTAGTTAGAAAATTTTAAAATTTTAATTTTGTGATTGATTTGAAATTGATCATAAAAGTAGTTATAAAATATGACCGAATTTCTAACTATTGATAATTTAGTGATAAATTATGAACGCTTATAAATGGTCACAAATTATGATTTTTATTCGGTCATAAAATTACGATAACAATTATTAGTAGTGATACTTTTATTGGCTGTCAAAGGATAATCAAATTAAAAATATAGTAGCCCAGACAAATGTGCGGTTCCATATTGGCACGTGTGCTCCCTTCTTGAAACTTTATGGCAGAAGTCTTTTCACGCCGGTGGTTGGGTGACCTATTTGCAAACTTTCTGGTTAACTTTTATCCAGCTATTCACACAACCATATGGGTATGTTCACCAATCATCGCGCATCATTAAATTTTGTAGCTTCTCACACAACTATGTACATCTGTACAAACGCTTGCGTATGTTATTCATTCTGCTTTCTTTTTAGCTTAACCTTTTTACTGTTATCTCGATTCAATGTACTACCTACAAAACTAAACAAGTTAAGTAAAAATTTTAAAATTAAATTATTTCACGAATTAAAAACTAAGTAAATTAAAGATATAAATAACATAATATTTAGGCCGAACACATAGATACCAAATGTTTACAATAAGAAAACAAAGAAATTATTTAGGACTTACCCTTATTAGATAGCTAGCCTATTAGTGAATCCTAATTAACTAACATAATGTATTTTTCTTGATGATCATATCGTGAACCTAATATTTAATCATTTGTTTTTTAGGAGGAATAAGGTACAAAGTTTTTATATAGGTAGGATCTGAATCTAAATTTTGATAATAATTTTCAAAAGTTTTACCAATTGAACCAACTATCACTCACGGATTTAAATAGATGCTTGAATATTGGAAAATTACTTTTATTATATTAGCATGCATTCTTGCATGGACATGTTTGGTTCAAGGCGTTGATGATATTGCATATACCCCATTAATTTAGTACCTTGTACAATAACTTAATATGGAGGCTATTAAGATATAATAAAACATTGGTTGTTTTTCGTTTGAAATGTCGTACAAAGACTTTTACTAATGAGGAAATGTTCTAGTGATCGGGATGGATATATACCATAGATATATTAATTAGACCTTAGGAAAAAGTCTCATCGTCTCGTTGGACTATAATTGTATGGATGCGGTTATATTGGTTGTCAATGTAAGACATCATAATTGAAACAATTTGAACCATACACATGTTATATGTAAATCTTAACCGTTTGCCTATTTTCGTATTTTAATATGTATAAATTTATTTTTAAAATTTTTTAAAATATTTATAATTATAGCATAATATAATTTATTAAAGGAATGTTTGGTGACTTCCTCTTTACTCATGATATACTAGTTAAAAAAGAAATTTTATAAAAGAGAAGTTATTAATTAAAAATCAACCTTCCTTTTTAACCTAATATTCCTAAAATTGAAGGTTCCACCTCCAACCCCACCATCTTTCCCAGCCACTCCTCTCACTTTCCGGCATCCTTCCCGGCCACTTTTCTCACTTTCCGGCATCCTTTGCGGCCACTCCTCTCATTTTCCGGCGTCCTTCCCGACCACTCTTCTCACTTTCCGGCGTCCTTCCCAGCCACGCCTCTCACTCTACGACATCCTTTCCAGCCACGCCTCCAAAGGCTTATTCCGTTAGCCACAGCGTCACATTCAGCAGGTGGACAAGCTTGCCGGTGACCTGCCGGAAATAATGGTGAGTGGGAAAGGTTAAGGGTCTTGCTAAATTTTTAGGGAGGAAAGTCATTCAATACTACCAAACACTAATACAAAAAATTATATTAATTATAATTATTTAATTTTTAAAATCCATATTATCATATTAATAAAAGTAAACAAATATGAATGGTTATGATTGATTCAATACACATGTACGGTTAAGATTGAAAACAATTACGATGATTATCGTGGTTGTAGTATATTGACAATCACTATAACTTTTTGCTAATTGTATTGTACAATTTGGGTTAGTATTCATATGAGAACCCTTTGCCTACCATTCAAAAAAGAAAAAAACAATTGTAGTGAATCCTATAAACGAAAAAGATTTTCAAGACTGATATTAACACCTAAGCATCTATGGTCAAGGATTAAACTAGTTTGCACCCAAGTATTCTTTTGCTCACTTAGTTTCTAAACTCTACAAATTAAACAGTCTTTAGACTTAGATTGTGTAGGGTATAGCCTACTTATATCCCTCTCCACCAGGTAGGGCCATACAGGTGATCCACTCCCTTAGTTTGCTCCACAGTGCTTTTATGTGAAATGCATCGATGACAATTTTTTTGGTGATCTATGAATGTGAAAGTCAGGGATTCATGCCAAACAATTGGATTGTTGGATGACGTGAGGGATACAATTCCAACTTGTGATCTTAAATTTGGATCATTTATTGCGAGTGTTCTGAGTGAAGTCTATTATAATTCATATGGTCTTGATGGGAGACACTGAACGAAGAGACCATTTTAACACATTGGTTAGGGGAAGCGGGTTGTCTCTCAAAGACTTTTAACATCATCCTTTCAACCCATCGGTCTTAACCCTAGCTAGCTTATCTAGTAATGTATAATAGTTTTGAGTTGTACCAAGCTACCTTATTTATAAACCTGATTCCATAAGTATTTCACCATGTCTTTCATATCTCAAAACTTTCAAATGTTTTTTATACTATGTATGCGCCAACGTTGTGTTTTTTTTTTTTTTTTTTTTTGTGTTAGTGGTGAATCTTATCTCCATGAAAGTACTTCATTCGACCAGATCGAATCTACACACATGACTTTATCTATGGGCCTGATTTATTCATTTATTTATGTCTTAGCATCCATACAAGATCAGTATTCTTATGTAGCTAGTGCTATAAGAAAGTGATAGAGAATTCAATTCAACAAAATTTGTATAATCCAATCAATCCAAAGGAGCAATAGTTCGCATGAGGTGGATAAAAAGTTTAAGAACCTGTCCGACAACAGTTTTTGAATAGCTTTTAGTATTTTGATCAAGTCAAAATACCGAACAATCAAATATTAGTGTTCGATAAGGTAGTGTTTCAACTAGCATTTGCAATATCTTATAGCGTTTCAAGTGTTGTTCTTGAAAAGTTAAGAATATTAGCTTTTCACGAGTTAAAAATAGCGTTTCATATTTTTTGACAAAAACATCCCTTTATTAATTTGTATTTGGAAAATTATCTATAGTCTTTTACATCAATTTACAATAATCATCTAATCCAACCAGTAAAATTATCGAACACATTTATTCAACTGCTTAGTTAAACAACTATTCGTTAACAACTAAAATCTAACTGCTATCAACTACACCAACAATTATCCGTTACACAAACAGCTTATTTTTCCGAACACAACCTAAAACATTTACAAAATCATATCACTTAACATTATGGGTGTGATAAGTGAATTGGATTATACAACTTTTATCATTATCGAATAGGCTATATAAACGTTTATTTATTAGAAAAATCTTTAAAGAAAGGGTTTAACTATTTTGTTTTAATTTAGATGTTTAAAAATCTTTAAAGAAAGGATTGTGTTTCTATTAAGGAGTATTAAGGAGCGAGGTGTATTTATATGCAGTTGCTGTATTACCTTTTTTTTTTTTTTTTTGACTGCAACTCTTTTGGATTCCTTTCAACTCCATCTAATCACTTCCATGAATGTGTAGTTTAAAAAGGCAAACTGTGACAACCCTCTAATAAATTTTCGTTAGAACTCGACAATTTAAAATTTAAAATTATTAAGCATAAATATGAAAAGGGGTACAAAAATATCAACATCATAAAATTAAAAAAAACTAAATGGGGGTATATATCAGTATCCTGTTTAAAAAAAAATAAAAATCTTAGAATTTAGGCACATGGAAAAATTAAGATGCCCACTGATTGATCCTTGCTATAAAGTAAAGAATAAAGCATATGCAAAGCATAGCCAACCACCTCACTGTTTAGAGTTCTATAAATACGCAAGGGGAAGAGGCCAAGATCTTCATAGAAATCAAAGCAAAAAAATTAAGGAATTAATTTGTTGTGTGATCATGGCTAGCCTTCAAGCAGCTGCAAGTGCAGAAGTGTACTATGAGGAGAACAAGGCTGTGGTGACTGAGATGATGAAGGCAGCTGAGACCCTTCTCACCGTTGGAGGAGAGATCAAATTTGGTGCACAAACAGCTGGCCAAATTAAAAACAGCACACATTGGCCCCTCCTGTATTTTGACAAGAAGGACTGGGCTGGGGAAGTCCAGAAACCCTACCCTTTTGGCATTGGAAGCACAGGCACAGCTGAGTTTGTACATGCTTCTCATATGGGCGTTGGCCAAGCTGACTCGGGCGCTGTGGTGTATATCACCAATAAGTCCAACTATGGGTGGCTCCTCGCTTGGTCTGTTCCTGCTCCTTCCCCCATGCTGGTCCTAACAAGGTACGTGTATATATGTTGAGTATATGTATTTAGATTTGAATGAAATTACCTCTGAGACAAGGGTCCAATTAAATAGCTCGTATTTACTATTATAAAAAAAATGTATCTAGATTTAAAATAGAAAAATTCGAGTTTAAATCTGATTTTAAAACTCGGAATCTTGATTGGTTCGTATATAGAGCCTACAAATCTCATACAACAATATTGCTTGTGTTTTAACCAAAAATTTATTATTATTATTATTATTATTATTATTATTATTATTATTATTATTATTATTATTATTATTATTATGTAGCTGACCAGGCAGTTGCTAGAAAGTTTTGCATAAAATTGATAAGTGGATAATGGTGGTGATCAGGTGTATGTGGAAGCTGGGCCAGTTGAGCACTTGATAAAGTGGGATCATATTAAAGCCAGGCTGGAAGCATCTGGTAGCACATGTCTCTTTGTAGACCCCCATAAGGGAGCTCAGATGTTCGCCAAAATCGACCCTCATGCTAACTTTGCTAAACTTGCTGCTATCTACAGTCAAAAATTATAAGCTTATGGCTTGCCAAAATATATGACTTACATATGGTACTCCTAGCATAACTAAATAAATAAGACCGCAGTTAATGGACCGATCTGCATATATATATATGTACGTGTCGTGATTAAAAAAATATATGTACGTGTGTCTATAACTAGCCCTTCTTTATGGAAGGGTAACTGCGGAACGAAATAAATTAGTTGGAACAAATTGAATAGTGACCTTTGTTAGATATCTAATCTTCTATTGAAATAAAATCCAGTTACTATTTAATCATCAAATATATAGATATGGTAAAACTAACCTGAATCGAACGGGTCGAATCGAATGACCTAAAACCCAACCCAAAACGATATCCGAAATAGCTAAACTGATTTTGACCCGAAACCTTAATTTAACCAACCCCGAAACTGAATTGACCCAAAGTCTAATGAAACCCGATCCAGACTCGAATTGAAATGACCCGATTTGAAACCGAACCTATCCGATTAAGACCCAAACCGATTCAACCCGAATAAAACCGACCCGAATCCGAGTTTGACCAAAAATGGAATTTTGTGCCTCTAGTGATATAATTTTGGTTCTCTCTCCAAATCTTATTCAAGTGGATCTATACTAAAAGGGGTGGTGGTGGGTAGTATTTGTGTTAGTTTAGTGACCTATTCTACATAGTTCTCATAATTACCTGTTGTGTTTCCAGATTTTGAGCATGTGTAGATTGCGTGGAGCTGATGCATGGTACCACTTGCTAATATGATTTTTGGTGCGATACTAAGTACCTTTGAAAATAAAAAAATTAACCCGAATCCGATCCGAACGAGATCGACCTGAAGTTGACCCGAACCGAAGTTGACCTAAACCGAAACTTGAACCCGACATTCGACCTAAAATTTACCCGAATAGAACTTAACCCGAACCAAATGACCCGATTGCTAAGTTTACAAATATATCTCTCATTTTAATTTTTTTATCCACAAAATTTGAACTTAATATCTTATCTAATAAGTGCTCAACCATTTAAACCAACCTGTATTGATAATCCATTAATGTGAGCTCTTATTTTATCTTTCTAGATTTTATTCGAATATATTTAATAAGTATACCACGTAAGTATCACATATCACCAAATCACAACACATTTATTATCCATTAATCCAATACATGTATGACAATAGCGAAAGGTTAAAAAATTTGCTTATCGATACATTTAGGTGTGGGTAATTATTTACGCAACCTGCTAATTTCATTTCAATATTTATTGATCCATTATAGGCTTATTCAAATATTGTTTGGAATCAACTCCATTGTAAACTTGTAGTTCTAGGCAACAAAATGCTCGTGGCACTATGAAAGGACACAATTACCATTAAATTGTAGCTTGAATAATGACATGCAATGAAAAAAATCTATTAATAATAATAATAGTAATATATAGTAATAGTAATAGTAATGATTATTATTATTATTTTCATTATTATTATTATTATTATTGATACAAAATACGAGATTTTATTGACTTAATTCAATAACGAACTATAGTAATCAGTGACAGTCATATTGAGGATATAATCTCTCTTCCCTTCCAATCAAACTCTAATAATAGAATCATAGGATTGAAGATGAGTTAGGGTATATACCACCCTATTCCCGTTCTTGGAATATGAACAAAGGCACAAAAATTGTGAATTATAGTAGCTAAAAATGAAATATCTTGAATTAAGAGTGCCACTGTAGTATTTGGGCACTCCTTTTTCCTAAGCTATGAGAATGAGATAACACTTAGACAGCCGCCATCAACTATGATCGACTTGAAGCCATGCTCCATAGCTTGTTCTAGAGCAAATACACAAGCCTTAGCTTCCACCAACTCAGGCCCACTGAAGCCCAATCCTTGATAGGTGCCCAAAAACACACTTCCCCCGTGACTATCTCCTACCACCGCACCCAAACCAAATCCTCGATCCCATAATATTCTTTTTTAACTTGATTAACACTTGTAGTTGACCTAATTAATTAATATATCTTTTACAGTATTGATCACATTATTTCCCGCCAAAGATACCCCCACTCCCTATACGGATGATATGTTCAATGAGTTAAGACAAGATTGGGCAAAGTTTGTATATAACCGTATAAAGACGTAGGTATAAATTTACACTTATTCTTCATTATTTGATTAAGTTTGTGATTTTAATAGCCATACAGTTATAGGTATATATGTACATAGTTATACAATTACATAGGTATATATTTACAGAGGTATATGTATATTTTTACACTGCCTTTTTATATGTACCATATATACAAATATGTGATGAATCTGCTGGTTTGTATACATTCTGGTCAAGACTATTGGATTATGGTTTGTATATAGCTAAAAGAGTTTGTAAATAATTGTATATATATTATTTTGTATTATACAGGGGGCAAGCAAACACAAAAAGAATTATAAAAAAATAAATTCAGACCTATTACTACGGTTCTTAAGGAAGAACCGTAGTAATAGATCCTGGCCGAACCTATGATGACGATTCTCTATAAAAACCATCGTTATAAGCATCCTTTTACTACGGTTTTGAAATGTAATAAAAGATGCTCACATACAATTACGACCACATACACGATGCCCGATAACCGTAGTTAAAGGTCGTTTTAAACCATAATTAAAAGTGGTTCCTATAGTAGTATTTGTAGGCTTAAGAAGTCTCTTTATGGGCTAAGCAGGCCCCTCGTGCAATGATTTGCAAAGCTATCATCAAAGTTGCTGGAGTATGGTTTCACTAAATCCTATACTAATTATTCTTTATTCACATATAGAAAGTGAGATGTCTTCATGACCTTGTTAGTACATTTGGATGACTTGGTACTTATTACAGGAAACAATTCATAAGCTTGCCCTGAATTCAAAGCATATGTAAATAGTTGTTTCCACATTAAGGATTTGGGACCATTAAAGTATTTCTTAGGTATTGAAGTTGCTAGAAGTGCGCAAGGTAGATAGTTTTATGTCAAAGAAAAAACACTCTATAGATTATTGAGGAGAGTGTGGTCTTCTAGGTTCCAAATCAATAGATTTTCCAACGGAGACCAATCGCAACCTTACGATCACGACAACTCCCTCATTTGACTATGCAACGAGGTACCGAGAGATCGGTAGGGTGACTTATGTATCTCACTATTACACAACCGGAGCTATGCTATGCAGTCCACGTCCTATCTCAATTCATGCATGATCCAAAGGAAAAGCATATGGAGGCGGCACAACGCGTTCTAAGATTTTGAAAGGACATCCATGTCAAGGATTGTTTATAAGTAACACATGTCGGTCTATGCATATTGTGACTCGGATTGATGGTAGGTCTAATTACTCGAAGACCTTTAACCGGTTATTTTGTTACTATTGGAGGATCTCTTGTCTCGTGAAAGACTAAAAGGCAAAATACGTATCTAGATCTTCAGCAGAAGCCGATCACGAGCTATGGCCTTAGTAACAAGTGAGTTGATATTCGAATTAAGGTCATGTTCCATTTAGTCTGTAGGGAGTTGTAAGGCTGTAAGAAATTGTACAGAGCTGTAAGGAAAAGCTGTAAGGAGTTGTAAGGAGCTGTAAGAAGTTGTAAGGAGCTGTAAGAAGTTGTAAGGAGCTGTAAGAAGTTGTAAGATAGTTGTAAAGTTAGTTATAAAAAGTTGTAAGTAACCATAAAGGAGTTGTAAGAAGTTGTAAAGATCTGTAAGCAAGCTGTAGGGCGTTGTAAGGTTGTAAGCAAAATGTAAATGGAATAGGGCCTAAGTCTTTTCTAGCTCTAAGAGTATTTCGCGATAAGCCGATGAAATTATTTTGTGACAATTAGGCAGCGCTACACATTGCTAAAAATCCTGTGTCTCATGAAAAAGCTAAGCACATATAAATTAATTATTATTATGTCAGAGAACGTATTCTTTCAGGGAGCTAGAAACAACCTATGTTCTAGGTGATAGGAAGCTATTAGTATATATGTAACCCATGTTTGTCGTGGATTAAACATGAATACAGAAAAGTCTTTGATCTCCATCTATCTCCTTCTTACTCTGCACATTGTATTTTATCATCTAATTAAGTTCTTACTTTGATTATTTAATCAATTAATTATTAAAAAAAGCATAATATATACGTTTCGGATCTTGATTTACTAAAGCACATTTATTTATTTACTTAAGCATATATAGTTAAAAGTTGAACGAGGTCATGAAACTACTTATTCCTTGGCAAATTGCATCCATTCTTCAGACATGTTTTGAAATACCCAAGTACAGTTGATGGTTTCATCATTTCTCATCTTTATTATATTGAAGCTAATATGACATTTGATTGGTATTAGGAATAGAATTACAGTTGAGCTAGACTCCTAACCATAGCATAGTTACGTATTAGAATCCAAGTAGTCTTATGTCGCCAATAGGACTTAGAGTTATATTTGGTTTAAGAATTGTGTTAGTATGAGTCTTCTACTCCATTAATGTAACTCAGTTATTTCTATTATAAAAGGAATCGGAGGCCAAGGGAGAGGGCAACGAGCTCAATTCTCTCCAATATAATTAGTTTTTACATGTTATCGAGCACTAAAAAACACATACACAAACACACAACATGAGTAAGGACGACTTGAAGAAAGTCAATATCAATAATCCCCAATCACCATACTATCTATGTAGTTCGGATAGTCCCGGGAATGTAATTTGCCCAATTAGTCTCAATGGAGACAATTACGCAAATTGGAGTAGACTCACAATCAATGCCTTAAAGGCCAAAAACAAATTGGTCTTTGTTGATGGAAACTTGACAAAACTAGGAGACGATTCTCCGGATGTTCATGCCTGGGAAAAATGCAATGTCATGGTCATAGCATGGCTTTACAACATTATAGACAAGCACCTACACGGTTACGTGGCCTATGCTGAAACCGCCAACGAAATATGGACAGATCTAAAGGAAAGATATTCACAAGGAAACAAAATTCGTGTTCATCAACTCCGCAGAGAGTTGACAGTCATCGACCAAGGGACATTAAGTGTTACTGCATATTTCACAAAATTGAAAACTCTCGGGATGAACTTGATGCATACTTGCAATTGCCAATGTGCAATAGTGTGTGAAAGAGAGAGAATTCAATTTGTTCGGGTTTCAAGAGTCCAAGAGAATCCATCAATTTTTGATGGGTCTCGATACCACTCAATTCGGAATCGTCGGATCTAACATATTGCACATGGAGCTTTTACCCAATCTCAACAAGGTGTATTCCATGATACTTTGAGAAGAGTGACAGAAGAGTCTTACCCGAACGCAAAGCGAAGAACCACACCGAAGGAGCCCCTTTAAAGCCACCACAGCAAGTGGAGGAAGGGGCAAGCCCATTAATCGCCCAAGATGCACCCATCGCCGAAACTCGGTCATGAGAAGTCCCAATGCTTCCAATTGGTCGGATATCCCTCCAATTGGCGTTCTCCACGACAAAATCGAGCGACTCATACGATGAATCAGAAGCTGGAACAAGCCTCGGGCGCCGTTGCGAAGCTGCTCACGTTAGATCCCAAGCTGGAGCAACAGCACCGGCGTTGGAGGAGTAGCGTATGCGGCTGGGGCAATGGTGTCCGCGGCCGGAAGACAGGGGGACAAACCCGTTTTTGTGTATTCAAGCCCGGCCAATAGTAGGAATGACAAATTTGGTGGCCTTACTTTTACTCAAATAGAAGCCTTGTATACTTTCTTTAAAGAAAATGAGAGTAAGGAAAAAATGGTAAGTGTTCTATAAATGGCGTAGAATGGATTCTTGATCATTGGAGCGTCTTTCCACATGACACCAAATGCTCACATTCTAATGAATCGACACAAGTTAACCGAATCTATACGAATTTCTCTACCAGACGGCAAAGACGAATTAGTTACGAGAAAGTGGTACCGTGAATTTAGGGAATGGCCTAATTTTACGGAATGTGCTTTACCTACCTACTTTCTCATGCAATCCTATATATGTTTATCGGTTAACTTATGATCATGATTGTCTTATTTTTTGTGTATTGTGGATGACTGCGCTCCAGCCGTGTGGGTATTTCTTCTAAAAGATAAAGATGAGGCATACACAAAAATTATTAATTTTTGTGCGATGGTAAAAACCCAATTCGATCTCTCCATACGAATTGTTCGAAGTGATAACGGAACAAAGTTTATGAATGAACCTCTTAAAAGGTACTTCCTTAATAATGGGATTCTCCAAGAAAGCTCGTATGTGGGTACACCCTAACAGAATGGCCGCGTAGAAAGGAAGAATAGACATCTTCTTAACATTGCTAGGGCACTAAGATTCCAAGCTTCTTTTCCTAAGCGTTTTTGGGGTGAATGCGTTTTGGCTGCAGCATACCTTATCAACCAAACTCCCACTAAGGTGCTAGGATCCAAAACACCTTATGAGGCTTTATTCCAAAAGACAGCTAGCTATGATCATGTAAAAGGTTTTGGATGCTTATGCTATGTTCACAATCATAGCAAAAATTGTGATAAATTTGATGCTAGAGCTACTCGGTGTATTTTTATGGGATATTTACAAGGTCAAAAAGGATGGAAAGTATATGACCTGGACACTAAAAAAATTTTCATCTCCCGAGATGTGCAATTCTATGAAGACATATTTCCCTTTTGGGAAAACATCATTATGGATGAACAGGCCCAACAGTGCATAATTTCATTATCGCCCATGAAGATGTGGACCATCCTCTTGACTCTCGAGCCCAGTGAATTCTAGAGCCTCCAAGCACCTCCAAGCAGCGAGCCCAACGGCCCATGACGGAGAAGCCCACGAAGAGCAGCAGCCTGGCGCCGGTGTTCCAAACATGGAATGGGCCAGTTTTGAGCCTGAATTCGCGAGATGGGCTAGACGGAAGGGTAGCCCAGCCGACGCACACAACCTCGGAACAGCGCATGTCCCTATTGCTTCAACTGGGCCAAATTCTGAAAATTCTACTTGGGGCCCGAGAGGGATTAGGAGAAAATGAGTCTTTGGATGAGGAGAGCCCCATTAGATCTAGACCTCAACGCACCAAACAAGCTCCGACAAAACTTCGAGATTATGTATGTCATGCTATTCATCACCCCTCCTCCACACCACCCCATGAAGCTTCTTCAGGTACTCCTTATCCTCTATCTCAATTCATTAGCTATGATCGTTTTTCGCCATTGTATCATGCCTTGCTTGCCTCTATTTCTTCTAATAGTGAACCCCAACTTCTCTCAAGCCATAAGCTGATCCCAATTGGCAAGAGGCCATGAAAAAAGAAATTGATGCCCTAGAAGAAAATCAAACATGGGAGTTCACCACTTTACCTTCCGGAAACGATCACTCGGTTGTATAAAATTAAGTATCATGCAGATGGTACAATTAAGCGCTACAAGGCATGCCTAGTAGTTGTTAGCAATACTCAAGTCGAAGGAGAAGACTTCCATGAAACCTTCGCTCCCGTCGCCAAGATGGTGACCGTACGATGTCTTTTGGCTTTAGGCCGTATCTCAAGGATGGGATCTCCACCGGATGAACGTTCACAATGCATTCCTACATGGAGACTTAGATGAAGAAATTTATATGAAGCCCCCTCCTGGATTTCACGCACCATAACCGACATTGGTTTGTCACCTACGCAAATCCTTATATGGCCTCCGTCAAGTTACGAGACAATGGTTTTTCAAGCTTGCTTCAGCTTTACAAGCCTATGGCTTCACACGATCCTTGCTCAACCCATCCTTATTCACCTACCAAAAGGATGGCGTGTTCCTTGCCTTCCTCATTTACGTTGACGATTTAGTGATAATGGGTAATAACCCCACCATCTGTTGTAACTTCAAATAATATTTACAACGGTGCTTCAAGATTAAGGATTTGGGTTCTCTAAAATATTTTCTTGGCATTGAGGTCGCCTGCTCCGGTGCTTGGTCTTTTCTTATGCCAAAGAAAGTACACTCCGGACATATTGTCGGAATGTGGAATTCTTGGTGCTAAACCCACATTAGTCCCAATGGAGCAACAACATCGTCTCTCTATGGACTCGGCCGCATCATCTCTAATGCTTCACAATACGGAAGATTAGTTGGGAAACTAATATACTTAACGATTACACGCCACGACATTACCTACGTTGTGAACATTCCGAGCCATTTCATGCAAGCGCCACGTCAAGCTCACTGGGATGCCCCTATCCGTGTCCTACGATATCTCAAATCATCCCAGGACAAGGCATTCTCCTCTCGTCCAATAATTTGTTTCAGCTCTCTATGTACTCGTGACTTGGATCGGGCCGGTTGCCGCCTATCTCGCCAATCCATCACTGGATATCTTGTCAAAATTAGGGATTCACCTATCTCATGGAAGACAAAAAAGCAAGACACGGTTTCTCGCCCCTCAACCGAAGAGGAGTATTGGGCCATGGCCGACGCCACCAGCGAGGTCGTTTGGATCCGAAATCTGTTTTTATCACTTGGGTTGACTGTACCTACGGCCCATATTCATTGTGACAGTCAAGCTGCAATCCATATCGCTCACAACCCTGTTTTTCATAACCGGACTAAACACATAGATGTTGATTGTCATTTTATATGTGAGCGCATCATCAAAGGCGTCATCTATCCCCAATACACGCCCACAACTCGAACAAGTCATTGATATATTCACCAAAGCACTAGGACAACGTCAATTTCATCATTTGCTCGGCAAGGTGGGCGTTGCAAATCTTCACGCTCCACCTTAAGGGGAGTATTAGGAATAAAACTACGGTTGAGCTAGACTCGTAGTGTAAGACCCATAAATTTCAGCAGACTTGCCTACTTGATGAATTAAATTATTAAAAGTTAAGTCAAAGAGTCGAAATTATTATATTAAGTGAATTAGAATTTTTGAGTCGAAATTAAAACCTGAAAATTTAAACCCGAACGTGGGCTAGCTAAAATGGGCCTTATGAAGCTAGTTTGGGCCCAATTAAAATAAAAAGAAAACAAAAGAAAACAAAAGAAGATGAAAATGGGATGACTGGCATTTGAGGAGGAGCTGGCAATAAGATTAAGCAAGAGAGGGAAAGGGGTCCAATTGAAAGTTAGCAACAAATTAATTAGGTGTAGAAATTAAAAGAGGAGAGAGAGTGGGACTGAGGCTGAGAACAAAGAAGAAGAACGAAGGGAACGAAGGAAGCAGAAACAGAGCAAAGGGAAAGAGAGTAGAGCAAAGGGAGACCGAGAGGAAAGAGAGAAGAAACGGAAGAACGGGAAAGCGAGAGGGAGCGAGAACAAAGTGAGAGAGGGAGAGAGCGCGAGAGGCCGGTGGCTGGTAGTCGCCTGAACGGCGAAGGTGCCGCTGTCGATGGGCAAGGGAGAGCTCGAGCTCGGGAGGCCAAGCAGAACAAAGAAAGAGAAAAGTAGAGAGACCGAGCGAAAGAGGAACCAAAGGGGTTCCGCGGCCGACGAGCGCGAGGAGGGAGGCGAAGAGGACCGGAACTAGACCGAAACAGAGGAAGCCGGAGACAAGGACTGAGGCAGCGAGAGGAAGAAGCAGAGGGTCGGGAAAGAAGAAGGAAGAAGAAAGTAAAGTAAAGCAAAACTAATCCAAAAATCTTCAAACCGAAATTCATAGAACCTCTAAGAATGCAGTAACAACCCGACCCTAAATCACATTATTTATCTTATTAATTACAAGATTTATATAATTGAGCGCGTGCACTTCGATTCGATATTTTATATTTAAATTATTTTTACATATGTGTTATGCAGCTAAGGCGACGAAGTGGCCCTAATAAAAATTTCATAATAATAATTATAATTCACGTATATGTTTAAAAGAGAAAATTTAAAATTTTGCATGAGATGGTATATGATTATAAGGTCGTTAGTATTATATTTCAAGTAAATCGTTACAATTATAATTTGTGAACATCATTATTAAAATAAAATTAAAAGTAACAATAAAAGAAAACAAAATAAATAAATAAATAAATAAAAATTCAAAATAATAAAATAAACAAATCAGATTTTTTGAAGGAAAAATCCAGAAATAGATTTCTCTGAAATTTTGTATTAAAAAAACAAAGAGAGAGGAAATAAATAAAGTTACGAGATGAAAATAGTCGGGCAAAAGTCTCAGTCTCCATTTCCCTCATCTCTGCCCCCTACTGCGCTCGGGCCTCCTCTGCTTCCCCCTCCTTGCTGCCGTCGTCTCGTCCGGCCACTAGCACGACCGACGCCGACCGGAAGACCGGCGTTGGCCTTCCTCTCTCACTCTCTCACGCTATCGCTCTCTCTCTCTCCCTCGCGTGCCTCTGCTCTCCTCCCCTGCCTCAACCTGTTACTCTGGTCTCGACCACCAAGCGCCACCAACGACGGCCAGCAGCCGGCGCCGGCGTCATCGGGAAGACGCCCGACGTCTCTCTTTCGCGCCCTCTCTCTCGCTCTCTCTCTCGCTCGGGCGCACACCTTGCCTCACCTCTGCCGCGGCCCACCTATCGACCACCGACCAACCGCAGCGGCCGTCGAATCTAGTTGCCGTCCCCGCCCGAGTGGTCGCACGTGCGGCCACCACGCACCATCACCCCTGCTCTTCCTCTTGGCTTCCATCCTTTGGTTTTGAAGGTAAAACCCTAAAACTCATATATGAACACTTATTTTTGACTTAGTAATTGTAAATATAAATTGAATCATCTGATATAGAAATATATTTTTGGAGTGAATTTAGAGGTTGAATTGGAAAAATCCGAATTGGTGGATGATTGAGGGTTGGTATTTTGATGGATTGATTATGTATGAATGTGAATGAATGTGATTTCTTTTGGGAAATTATAAATCACTGAATGAGATTGGGGATGTTTTATTATAGAATTGAATAATTTGATAGATTTGTTATATTTTGGAAATGGTTATATTGAGCAAACAAATGGGAATGTGTACGTAGAAATTGAAATTAGATAATGTATAAGTGTAGAGGTGTGCGAAAAATTTGAGCTTTAAGTATACCTAATTGTGGTTGTGAATGTGAATTTTGTTGAGGAAATAATGCTCATCACTTTAAAATGGTGTATGTATGAATTTTAAGAAACCCTCCAATGGAAAGGCATATGATGGATTAATTGATTACTTAACTGGGAGTTTTGTATGCAATGAAGGGAGAAGTAAGGAATAAACTAGGAATAAGTGTTTGATTATGTGTATATATAAATATATATATATATATATATATATACCATTTTCAATCCAAGTCAACTCGACGAATTGAATTACATCAAAATCTTTGATTATCCAATTAGTCTAACCAACTTTTTTTAATTAGTATGCATTGTATTCAATATTTGAAACGGAATTAACGCAGTAAAGTTGAGTAATATAAATGCTAGTTTAACCGATTTCCGTATAAATATAAGAAATGAAATAAATTGTCAATGTTTATACAAATTCAATTATCGAAACTCAAGAGAAACATTATTAACAACAAAAATCTATTTGAAACGAATTGAGGCCACTTCAGTTGCCGATTAGTCTGGTAGCTTAAATTTTTATGAAATGGGGAGAAGCAAAGGTTTCAATTCAGGTACGTTCATTGCCTGTACCCTTCGAAAATTCACATATTTCCGCAAATCTCAACATTTCTTATATAAATAACTAATAATGAATAATTTGCAAATCAAGTTTTGTCACCTAATTAAGTGGTCCCCACTCAATTATCAAGTATCGGGGCTTATGCCCTTCAATTCCACTCGCGCGGCTTCAACTCGGATTCTCGGTCGGCTCGGGAGGTGTGCACCTTATTGAAAGATCGTATCAATTATATAAGGGGTTCCATTTTCAGATAATAACCGGCAAGCAAGTTTTACTCATATTCTCTCCCCCTAATTTCAAACTAAAATGAATTGAAATGCACGCTCTCAATCAAGGTGTTTAAAAATTATTTGACTCGTGCAGGAATGTTTGTATTGAGTTTCGACTCATTCTTCGAATTATTTTAAT
The DNA here is from genome assembly GCA_021018815.1 of Talinum fruticosum. Classification (NCBI taxonomy): domain Eukaryota; kingdom Viridiplantae; phylum Streptophyta; class Magnoliopsida; order Caryophyllales; family Talinaceae; genus Talinum; species Talinum fruticosum. The sequence goes on along the minus strand of JAITYX010000076.1, from coordinate 2,490,996 downwards.
GTTTTTGTTTTTAGGAAAAGCATATGTGAATTGTCCCTTACTTAAGAAGCCCGAAGGAAGCAAGACCTAGTTGGATACTTCGTTACCATTGTTCTATGATGGGTTAGATGCTCACAAGTGATTCTCCTACACATCTAATTTTGGGTTTGACTTAGATGTAATTAAATAATGTGTATTTTCTGTCACATACTATTGTATTGGTTTGTTAATATCTATTAAGATGTAGCAGAACCGTACTTTGGGATTAGTTTATTAAATTGTCGACTTGACTCCTCGCGACGTAACATTCAATGCTTTTCGGACTTATTTAAGCATAACCGATAAACACAAGTTATTATGGTATTTTATTTTATCCTGGTCCTATTATTAGGGCGGCGGTAACACCTTCGATCGTTAACTTCCGCTGCGATCATACCTAATATTTTCGAATTAGAGAATGATTAAGTAATAGTAATTGGGGGCATTACAGAATCAAAGGTGAGTAATTTGAATTCATCCTCTAAAGTTAAAATGAATTAGGAAGATGAAACTTGGAATTGATTCATGAAATTGGAAACCCTAGGTTTAATTGAAGAAGTTAAAGGCTTAAATTCGCTAAATTAGCAATTAACGAATCAAAGAGCATGTTGTGATTATCTGATATCTAGTTCTGAATTTGTGATGTTTAAGTATTATTGAGCATGATTATTGAGAATTGGATGAGATTAGCTTGAGCAGAATTAGGGGAAAAATCAGAAAGTTAAGTTAATGACTTATGTGCAGATTTTCAGTAATTATGCATACTGTCCGAATTTCTGTGAATTCGTGTGCAGCCCAAATTTCCTGAAAATTTTACTATAGCTTTGTGCCAATTTATGGAAATTTCCTGTAAATTTTGGTATGCATTGGATGAGTAGATTGGGAGATATGCAATTTTAAGTGAAAATGTCCTGTTTTGAGCTAAATCAGAACTAAGGGCGTAAATGAGACTAAGAACTGGAATTTGATAGGTTACACAGCTAAACTAAGAGATATGTAATGTTTAAGGAAAATTATAAAACCATAAACCACCTATATGCGATAATACGCAATCATGAAGAGATAAATTCAATACTTAGTAATTGATATGTATATGTATGATGTGGTTATCTTAAATTCATTGATTCTAAATGATATAAGTATGTCTTTATGAGTTGGATTGATGGTACATGAGTTGAAACTTGCTTATGTGAATTGCTTGTTTTGAAGAAGTTACGTATGAACGTGTTAAGCATGAATTATATTAATTAAGTGTATCTTATGTATAAGTAATAAGAAGATAATAAGAAGATAAGAAACATAAAGAACGGGAAAGGATTGTGTTATTGATCTAAGACCCCACGAATTAAAGAACCCTCTGAAGCTATGGCCATAGAAGTGTCTCGTCAACCCGAAGCCACGAATTATTTTGCTTCTACGAATTATTGACGATGATACGTCCTTCGAGTGAGGCAAGCCTCGAGGCTACGAATTATTTTGTCTCGAGGCCACGAATTATTTTGCCTCCAAGAATTGAGCCCACGAATTATTTTGGCTCCAACAACTGGATCTTTAGAGCGGAACATAAATCTTCTTTTCATTCGAAACTAAGAAGACCTAAGAATCTTGATATGAAAAAACGAATGATCGTGTATAACGAACAAGAAAGAAAGAATCAATGATTTATGAAATACACGATTAAACTCAAGAAGAAGAATGAGAAGAAGAATGAATCCTGATTTCATAAGAAATTAATACGATAAGAAGTAAGATATGAATTACGTGATGAATGATTTACATGATGAATGATTCTATGACCTACTTGCGTAGAAAGACGAATGAAATATGTATGATTGAATTCATGAGTAAATGATGTCACTGTACTTCTCGGTAAGTTGGTAAGTTAGAATCTCGCATGTCTTAAGCATGTATAATCCGAATCGCATGTTATGAATGAATTATGAACTTACGTGTGTTTGTTAATGAATTAATGTGCAAAGTGAAACCGGAGTTGGGTTTGGGTTATTCACTGGGCTAGTGGAGCTCATGACCTCACCAACATTTCAGGTAGAGAAGTTAAGACTCCCTGGAGTTGCTTTTGGCTTTTAGAAAAAGCGGACCAATGGATAGGACATCTCCGGACTTATTATGTACTTTATGTTTTTCATGTCTCGTAAAGATCGAATGTATGTTTAATCGAATGCTGACTATGTATAATATGAAAGCCCTAAGTGAATACTCCAAGCGTGTGGCTCGTTGAGTTGTGTTGTGATACTCCGAGCGTGTGGCTCGTTGAGTTTATGAATGTGTTTCGTGCAGGGTTAGGGCTTTAAGCCCATGGGATTAGCCATGTTACGAGAGGAAACTATGCCGAAATTTTCAGAAAACCTAGAAACACGCTTTCGCCAATCTAAGAAGGAGCTATTAACCCTAAGTCGAGATCTTAAGCAGCCTTAGGGGTTCCTCTCGGGGAACCCCGACATGTAATACTCCTAGGGTGGATTTAGGGGTATTACACCTAGTCATAGCATAGTTCTTTATTAGAATCCAAGCGGTCTTATGTCGCCAATAAGACTTAGAGTTATATTAGGTTTAGGAATTGTGTTAGTATGATTCTTCTACTCTATTCATGTAACTCAATTATTTCTATTATAAAAGGAATCGGAGGCCAAGGGAAAGGGCAACGAGCTCAATTCTCTCCCGCATAATTAGTTTTTTACAATTGGGCATCAAAATTGAGGCAAAGGCTCAACTCAACCGCTTCGTGGAAATATTTAGCTTCTTTCCACGACTCTTTCTTCTATTGTATATTCTGATATGGTTGGACGGACTCATATGAGAAAGACATCTAACCTTATTTACCACTTACTGTTATATATATAAATATATATTAAAAAACAAAAGGGGTCATAAAACATAAGATAAAACCAGAAAGGGTGAAATTTGATTAGTTAAAAGCTCGTGTATTTTATTTATATATATATCCAAGCAGCTAGGGTACAGTACCACATGAGATGCCATAGCGACACATTACATTACGAGTAGCTTGCTTTGCTTGTTACGTACAAGCAAATGACAGAGAGCGTATGCGTATATATATATATATATATATATATATATATATATATATATATATATATATATATATATATATATATATATATATATATACTAACTATATAGATGCACACATTTAAATACATACATACATACATAGATGTACGTATATGTATGCTTTTTGATGGGGGCATACACATACTCTCCAGTCGTGTTTATTTATTTGTTTTATTTATCTAGCATATGGTATTATAAAAGCAAGCAAGCTGATAGCAGAGTGAGGAAGCAATATTAATTCGTAAAGATCGCAACAAGTGCGGCCTTCTTCTCCTTAGTAGCGTTGATTTTGGCAAATGCATAGGATCCAGTGTCTTGATCCGGATGGAAACTTGTGTTTGAAGACTTGTTGAGTTTCTCTTTAATGTCATTCCAATCAATATTGTAGTACTTTTGAATTGGCCCGCAATCCACATACACCCTATAACCACCCTTATCAACGTTGGGACTAGGAGCAGACCAAGCGACGAGCCATCCGCAGGAAGCTGTGGCGTCTTTATAAACCACCGCACCCTCGTCGGGATCGTTAGGTAGTTGAGCAGCATGCACAAAATTACCGGAGCGAGAATTGGCAATGTTTTGAGCGTAGAGTTTCTCTATGTTCCCCTTCCAATCGTAGCTGGTATAGTAGCCGATGCTGTTTCCGTTGCTAGTGTTGTTCTGAATGTTACCTGCCGTGACCGCGCCCTTCAGTTTCTCCTTCTTACCACAAGTTTCGCATTCAGTCTTGAGGACCTCTTCCGACGACCTCAGCAGCTCACGCACCTCATTCTGATTTTCCTTATCGTAAGCCTCAGCACTCATAAGTTTAACGCAAGCCATGCTTGATCCTTATTCTCTATATATTCCTGCATGTGGCATTCAGTCAATTACGTATGCATAGCAGTGGCGTAGCCAGGTTTCAAATCAAGGAGAGTCGGAAATAAACATACATGGAAAACACTTCATTTCAAATGTATAGGGTTTTGGGGGGGCACATGTAAATACCTTTAAACTTCAGTAAGCTAAGAAATTTTGCTGCTTGTCTTGAAGTACGTCCTTACTATCCTCCCGTTGCTTATTTATAGCACTAAAAAGATGCACTGTCGAGAATTTATCCTGCTTCATCATTCTTTGCTTTATTCCTCTTTTGTCATATTATGGACGCACAGCCGTCTAAATATATTCTTTAAGTCACTGAACATTATCTACAATGAATTTGACACCCTAAGCAATTTTTAAGTTACAAGTGTGCATGGAATTTTTTAATTACACCCTAAGCAATTTTTAAGTTACAAGTGTGCATGGAATATTTTTAATTTGTACCTGTCCGTTCTGTATCACCATCTAACTGAGCTCCTCTTATCGATTTATTTAGGTTTTGAGTAAATATTTATACGATCTACTAATTTTGGGTAAATATTTTTGGATCCTTATACGTTTGGCTAAAATATTTTTGAGAATCAATTTCGATGTAATGCTTGTAATTCTTTGGAAAACAATGATGTGGCAACTTAAAAGACCTGTATACCCTCAGCTAAGGGGTTTCCGAGTGTGAAAAAAATTGAGGATATATAGGTCATTTCAAGCTCGTCACTTTTTTCCCTAGAATTACAAGTTTTGACATCAAAATTGGTTTCCAAAAGTATTTAACCAAACTTAAATGAACCCATAAATATTTATCCAAAAATTAGTGAGTAGCATAAATAATTGTTCAAATTTAAATTGACCAATAAGCAAATTTTTCAAAAAAAAAAATCATTCTACATGAATTGAGAATTATATTTGCATTACAAAAATATGCTACAGTAAATTGCCTCGTTACTAATGGTCGATCTTAATTTTAATCCTTTGAAAAACCAATGATATGTGCCCTGGAACCAGGATCAAATGACATTAGTTCTTCAAAATATGAAATATTAAAAAATATTAGCATTAAAGATGGGGATGCTACGAAGTTAATTGATAATTTAAGATATTATAAATAATATGATCCAAAATTCTGAATATTAAAATTCAAAAAAAACAATAATGTGTTCCAAGTATATTCAATCTCCTTCAGCTTCTTTTCAAATTTAGTATACAATAGTTGTTGTCCTAACCACAATGCTGTTAATTACCTATCCATGCCTACTAGATTCTCTCTTTATCAGCCATGTTCGGCAGAATGAGTTGTTTGTGTAGCGGATACCTGTTTAGGTAGTGGATAAGCTGTTCAACTGAGCGAGTTATATAAATCTGTTTGATAAATTTAGTGGTTGAGCTAGTGATAATTGTAAATTGATGTAAAAAGATATAAATAATTTGTCAAATATAAATTAATGAAGGGTCATTTTTGTCCAAAAATATGAAACACTACTTTTAAATGTAAAAAACTAATATTCTTAAGTTTTCAAAAACACTACCTGTTCGGAAAAATGAGTTGTCCGAGTAACGGTAAACTGTTTGTGTAACTCGATAGTTGTTTAGGTATCTGATAGTTGTTAGATTTTATCTCGTTAGCCAATAACTGTTCAACCGAGGGATTGAATAAATGTGTTCGGTAAATTTAATGGTTAAATTAGTTTATTGTTGTAAATTGATGGAAAAGGATAAAGATAATTTACCAAGTATAAATTAATGAAGGGATGTTTTTTTGTCAAGAAAATATGAAACACTACTTTAAATGTGAAAAACTAATATTCTTAACTTTTAAGAAACAATACTTGAAACGCTATAAGCTACTGCAAACGCTAATTGAAATACTACTTTACCGAACACTAATATTTAGTTGGTTATTGTTTTAACTTAGTCAAATAATAAAAGTTACTCCAAACACTCGTTGTCGAATAGGGCCTTAAAATATTATAAGTTATTACAAACGTTAGTTAAAACACTACCGTACCAAACACTAATATTTGGTTGATTAGAATTTTGACTTAGTCAAAACACTAAACATTACTCCAAACACTCGTTGTCGAATAGAGTCATGATATCGCATCAAGATTTCCGATCTCTTCTTGTTATTGAAAATCAGATCTACCATGAATTCGATGTTCCAAATAGCCTGTGTATTTAGTAAAATGTACCTGATCTTCAAGCCTGAAGAAGAAGCATTAAGGGTGTGGTTGGTTGGAGATTTTTTTTTTTTTATATCATTTTGTATGAAATATTTTCTTTTAGAGAAAATAACTTCAACATATATTTTCAAACATATATTTTCTATTATTTGGTAGAAAGGAAAATAATTTTTTAAAAGTTTCCCCTCAAATCAAAGTCGAACAGATCAACCTTTGATCAACTATATTTTGCTTGTGTTTTTATGAAACTTATGATTAAATCAAAGCGCTCCTAAATTTGACGTCAAGTTCGGACTTTATTTGGTCATTAAATCAAATATTTTGGTCAAAATCAGTCTATTATAAATTTATTTTAATGGTTATATATGTGGTTATAAATATTGATAAAAGAATTTTGACATTAAAAAATTTAGTGTTGAACTTCTTTTAGTGTTCCTTATTATATTGTTAAGTTTCTATTCAAATTATTAAAGTTGCCCTGCATTCGGAAATTCAACTTACTTTCTTTTTTAATAGAACATTTTTTCTCGTATGGGTGAAAATGATTTTCTTTCGAAAATAATACTAAGTGTTATTTTTCACCAAACACAAAAAAATTGGAATCACTCCACAAAACACCCTAGTAAAGTTTTTTTTTTTTTTTTATGAAAGAGGATGGGGAGGTTATATTAACTTAGAATTAAGAAACTCATACATGTTGTCCGATGCCCTAGAAGAAACGATCTTCAAGACATTAGTTTTCCATAACCTCCTATCAAAGTGGTACAATTGCAAATGAGTCGAGTTCTCCCCACTTAACAAAAGACCAAGAATAAAGATTTTTTTTTGGTGAGAACTAGTAAAGTTTTTTTTTTTTTTTTTGTTTTGTTTATCCTTGTTATATTTGCCGGTGATGTGGTATATTTTGCTTAAGCTTTACAGCTACTCTTCTGTTTAGCGGATATCATGTCAACAAGAGGCTAATTGGAACGTGTAATTCATGGTAGATATGATTTTCAATAAAAAGAAGAGATTAGATACCTTGATCCTAGTTGATAAGGCAGAATCAAGTAGGCATGGGTAGGTAATTAAGGCCCTGTTCTTTCTGCATCTTAATGCAATGTAATTTAACATCACCCAAGAAAAAAACATCGTAGGATAGCATATAAGCATCCAATTTATCTCAGAGGTAATTTTAATTAGACTTGAAAATTCAAGGAAATAGGATATTAAGTTCAGGTGTAAAGTTCAGACCGACAATCCATCACATCTTCTTTTTGCATGACTATAGAAATTGTCTCTCCCACCTTGGGAAAGAGCGTGAAAACGTGGAGCTTTAACTAATAGGCTAACACTCACCTGGTTTTAACTCTTGTGTTTTCCGTTTTATCGAAGTTAAGTCGAGTGTCAAACTTTATGTAAATATATTTTTCTTTACCCTTAAGTTGGGATTTCCTGCTAATGTTTATTATAAATCCTATTAATTAATTTGAAAAACATGAATTGGACTTGACTGTTCTCCAAAAATGGGTTTAATCTTGGTATTTGATAGGAATACTCATTTCATTTCAAAATACATGTCACTTTAACTAAATTATTTCGTTTCATAATACTTATCCTTTTACAATTGTCATGACATATTAATAACTAATTTTTCATTTTTCCTTATTAATTGCTTTATTTCTCTCTTTTTCTTATTGATTTTCTTCATTTCCGATGAAATCTTGGGGCGACTTGGTCTTTTTAATGACTAGTGTTTCCTTAATACTCCTTCATAACCTTAAAGCGATAAGTATTTTAAAATGGAGGGTGTAGTTTTTTTCATTTGATAGTGGCCAATGGCCAGAAAAGTTGAAGCCATATAATCTGAAAAAGAAATTTGGCATCTACAACTGAACACCAAACAGAATAAGCAGCTCCTACCCACTGAGCAAACCCAACTACTACAGGAAGTTTAAGTGAACAGATGGGGGATAGAAGAGAAATTCTTGGCCAGTGTCTCAGGTGAGTAGGCAGTATCCTCCTTCCAAGCTTTCCACCACATTGCCACTCTCCATTTTATTTTATGAGTTAGTGTTTGTGCATCCAGGATCATTTGTTCAAAAACCACCTAAATGGAGGGTGTAGTTTATTGCATCTTGGGAATGTTGTTCTTTTCTAAGGGAAACCACCTAACCCTAGCGACTTCCCTCTTTATTGAGGGAGTTGTGTGTGGGGTAGATAGCTGCCAGGCATCGACACTCCTTCCATGGCCTATATCAACTTCTTGGATTTTTATTGAAATAGAGGTCCAAGAAGTGAGTCTGCTTACAAAAAAAAAAATTTAAAAATACCTCGTTATCCTCATGTAAGTGTATTATACTATGAGGAAAAAGACCTACACTACATATATGATTGGTACAGACCTAGCTTAGTTTGGCAAACTCAACCTCTAATTTTTTAATATGCCCTCTTTCACCCTCTCCGGTTCTTCCCTTTCAGTAATCATTGGATACACCGACCTACACATGATATCTTTATCATATCAACTATATTCTCCAAAACATATTATATATGTGATTTTATAATTGTAAAATATTATGATAAAAAAAGTATTTTAATTCTTAATATTTTTTAACTTTTCAATTTTACAATTGTATATACTATAGGTAGCCCTTAACTATGGAATTAAATAACCTTCATTTTGAAACACCACCAAGAATTTTTTTTTTTTTTTTTTGTTGATATTTAAGGGGTTTGTTCTTTTGGTGTTTATAACAGACTAACAACTCATAAAAATTATAATAAATATAATAACTCTTAAACTCTATAACAGTTATAAGCGCAAATCATATTGTTGTTGTTGTTATTATTATTATTATTATTAGTTTTTATGGTCGTTATAGTTTATGTTATTGTTATGGTAATTGTATACTCGGTATGAAAAGATATACAAATCGATTAGTAAAAAAAAGGTATTTTTAAATATTTACTATTGACTTAAATATTCTGTATTTTAAAATATACAATGAATTATATGCACTAACGGTATCTTAAAAATTTCGTAACAACTCATAATAATTTATAACATCTTATAATATTTATGACAACTAATCATAACAACACATACTATAGCAACTCATCAGAGAAATTACCTGGGTGAAAATGGACCCAAGGGCCCATACGCGGTACTCCTTGTTTAAATTTATTTGTCATTTTGTGTTATTGATGCTTACTCAAATGGAATTAATTTTACGATAATTTATAGGACCTGCTTGAAATGGCTAATAAAATCAGTAGACTTAGTTATTATAGTAAAAATGAGCAAAAATGAGCATAAATAAACAAAAATGAACAGAAATAGTTGTTATACCTAATAAAATGGGTACAAATAAGCTGAAATGAGTAAAAAATAGAAATAAACATTGATAGACATACTAATTAAAACAAGCGTGATTAAAAAACCAAAGCATCATTAGAATTTCATTGAAAATAAAAACTAATAAGTATAAAATTAATAAATTAATTATTAATACATAATTAAAATTATAAATGACGATAGATATCATAAAACAAAAAAATTTAGAGGTAATAAATTAATTGAGACGTAGTGTATGGGAGTTAATTGCATGATATTAAGCCCAAGGAGATATGGAAAATTGGCTTAAAGGAACCCACTTAATATGGCAAATTACACACACATTCTCTCCATCTCCAATGTATACTATATCTACACTATATATAATAGCAATCTTTTCAAAAAGACGAAATAGCGGCTCGAGAGTGAATTTAGGAGTTTCGTCCAATAAAAAATAAATAATTTATCATTTAAAAAAATAGGTTTCCACTCATCTATGGACTCTAATAATAATAATAATAATAATAATAATAATAATAATAATAATAATAATAATAATAATAATAATAATAATAATCTATGCAATATATAATAGTAGTATTTTAAATTGGTCAAAAATTGTAATGGGAGTGATTGTAAGAGATTAGGGTAATCTTAATCATAAAAATTATTTGTACATTTAATATGCATCGTAGATGTAAATAATTAAATAATTAAATAATATAATTTATCCAAATAAAAAAATCCTTTTATAAGTGGACTCTCCTCCTCCTTTTTTTTTTGTGTGATAATACAGTCTCATTAGTATTTTTTTTTTTTTTTATCCTTCATATATTGAAACAAATCCATACAATATATAATAGTAATCCTTTTAAATAGGCTAAATACTACAACAAGAGTGATTGCAGGAGCTTGGTGTAATCTCAACCATAAAAATTATTTGTACATTAAAAATAAGTCATTGATGTAAATAATTAATTAAATAAAAATAAAATTCATCGAAAGGAAAAAAAGGTTTTCCTTTAAAAGTAGACTGTCTCAAGGTAATATTGGATCCCCTTGCTAAAAAATTAATAAATAATATTATAAAATTATTTAATCTTAATCTAAAAATTAAACAGTAAATAATTTACCTTATTAATTTTAAAAATATACAACATAAAATACAAACCAAATTGAGCAGCAAATTAATAAATAAAAATTACAGAAAATTATATAATGAACTAAATTAAAAATATATACAGAACTAAAAATATAAATACTTTTTATAATTTTTCAGAAAAATTAAACACAATTAAAATAGAACAACAAAAACATTATCTAAAATAGAAAGTTAAACAAATAATCAATTACACTACAATACATATGAAAATAAATAATTAAATTAACTAGAATATTAAACTATTTTTTGGACCAAAACATACCCTAAAAACTTAAAATCAAAACACAAAAATTAAATTTATAAATTTATTAAATTAAAAACTTAATTTAACCTAAATTAGAAAATAAATCTAAAAAATAATTAAATTAAACATAAAAACTAAGAAAATTAATTTTAAGAGATTAATACTCTAACTAAACCCTATAATAATATAAAAAATATAATTAACCAAAGGAAACTAATTTAATCCAACTTCTAACAATTTGACTAAAAATAACAAAAATAAATAGAAAAATAATCTGAAAATTAAAATATATTAGGACTCAAAATAAAATTAATATAAAATTACTGAGATATCTATTCTATTATCAATCAATTTAATTCATTCTCACGTCAATTATTAGTAAAAACCTATTTATGATTACATACAAATTCAAAAAACATAGTTATGATGTACAGATTGACGTGAAAAATTCAAAAAATATATTGATGAAAAAAAGAATATGGAATGATTTTTAAAAAAGGGATGCAATTAAGAGTAATGTTATATAAGATAAATTATAGAATAATATTTTAGAAAATAATTAAAGGATATTCTATTATTTTTAACGAGTGTTAAGGTTAATTCACCAATATTTTTAACCTAAAAAGTATAATCTATATTATTTCAAGTTTTGGTTTGATTTAATTTTACATTTGAGAATCACAAGTTATGTTTTTTTTTCCTTTGTGACTTCAAATTGTGACTCGACTAAAATCTAATGAGATAACCAATATGCTTTCATCCGGACAGAGAACTGGTTCACAAAGTTATGCTTTGCCAAGAGTTAATAAGAGGTTACAACAGGAAAGGAGGGGCTGCCAGATGTATTATGAAGATCGATCTACGAAAGCCTATGACTCGGTATATCATGACTTTGTTGAAGACACATTGATAGGCTTGAAATTCCCTAGGAAATTCATTCAATGGGTCATGATTTGCTTGAAGAATGCATATTTTTCGGTGGTAGTGAATGGAGAAAGTCATGGCTACTTCAAGGGTACTAGAGGATTGAAGCAAGGTGATCCAATTTCACCTTTACTCTTTGTACTGGTTATGGAGACCTTCAATAGATACACTAAGATGCATATACAAAATGCAAATTTCAGCTTTCACACTCGTTGCGGGAGATGAAGCTTTGCCAACTCTCGTTTGCGGATGACCTGCTATTATTTTGCAAAGCTAACAAGCAGTCGAGTAACTTGCCTACTTCAGGCTTTTGAGGCCTTTGCGAAGCTTCAGGAATGAAAATAAACCTGCACAAGTCCCAAATGGTCATACCAGGTGTTAACGAGTCGAGAGAAAAGTGAACTGCTCGCAACTCACGAGCTTCTCAGCTCTTCTCCAGGATATCAAGAAAATATAAAATTTGTGACAGAATATCAAGAAAATATAAAATTTGTGACAAAATTTGTGTTAAAAAATCAAATTACTTAAAGTAACATATATTGTAAAACGAATGGAGCATAAGTAATGTACTTGGAGTCGAAAATATTGGTTGACTTTTTTAAGATTTGTTATTAATTAAAAACTGCTTTTACCCTCCCCTCCCCCTCCCCCAAGATTAATTAATTCTATACTTCTAATGTTATATGCTTATACATTAAGTAACTTCACAAATAATAACATTTAATCTCCTTTTAACATAAAATTAGTGACATTTGTAACTTAATTATTTGAAGTAAATACGGTCAAGCATAGCTTGGTACATTATATAAGGCACCCACCCCTCAACCCTAACTCAATTCCTACATCAATATCTAAAAATTAAACATGGATTCCTCCTCTTCCATCCCGATACCTTTGATCCTTCTCGTACTCCTTGAAACCCTTATGAGCTTAGGCTCATGCCAAAGGCTAAGCGTCCTAGACAAATGCATCCTACATTATGTTTACGAGCACAATCCACAAGACGTGCTGATTTCTCAGCAACCATGGACCCCAACACTTGGAGCTGAGTCGCCCCATAACCCATTCTCGAAACACGCCCATGGTGATGGCATGCTCGTATCTGAGACGTCTAGGGCCCCGTCATCAGTCAGTCATGACCTGCCACATGTCCCAACCCTACCAATGGTCGATGTCATTTGCCATGACTTGATGCGTTACCTTAGCATGGCAAGCCGCCTCCAAGGGTCTCGCCCCGTAAAAGTTGCCCTTCTCAAAACCCTCAAAGAGTTGATCAGTTTGCACTTCATTAAGCCTAATTCTGCCTTTGAACAGTACGTTCAACTCATGAAACCCTAGTTTTTCAGGATTGATGATCAGGAGGACAAGCAAGGAGAACATTGAAGCCCGGATATATTATTATTTATTGGCAACATCCCCTCTTTTCCCCTTTTTTGTAATTCTTTTTTTAATAGAGTGGCACTTTCTTTTTCGCTTTTGTTTGATGTGTTACTTCACAAGTATAATTTCTTTTTTTATAGAATAAAAATGTTTGATTGGAGAATTTTTTTTATCTTTTTCGGCCTTAAAAGATATATTTCACACTATTTTGCGGCACATTTTGCTACAAACAATAATATATGTCTTGCAGCAAATTACTTTTAAAATATTTTTTATCTTTTTCGGCCTTAAAAGATATATTTTGAAGTATTTGATGGATGGAAACTAGTGCATATTTTGCTACAAACGATAATATGTCTTGCAACAAGCTACAAACGATCCTTAAAATCACCAAAATTTGACAGTTATAATTAATTATTAATTGTAAAATTATGTTAGCCGTCGGCTACACTAACAAGTATAAGTGAGATCCTAAACGGGTCAAATCTTATCGGCAAAGGCATATTGTGCATATAATTTTATATTGTCAAAAATTACAAATGAAAAGATTATTTTATAAAATTTAATAAGTGGTTTCACCTTTTTACTTTTCAATTTTACTAATATTTTTTAATTTTATACATGATAATATAATTTGTAAACCAAATGACAGATATTCAAGAAGTGTCTTACTACAACATATATTATTTTGCTTCACTAAATTGCTTTCTTCCTGAAATTTTCCTTAAATTATACTCTCTATCTCCCGCTGTGATTGAACTTTTTACAGTGAATAAAAAATAAGTTTGGCTATTATTTCTCACAAACTATATACAAAAATATATCACTAAAAATATTTTAGAAGTTCAGAAATTATACTTTTGATTATAATTCGTCAAAATATTAAACTAAATATTTATAGTCGGTGTTCATTAAAATTAATGAAGATATATATATATATATATATATATATATATATATATATATATATATATATATATATATATATATATATATATATATATATATATTAGTTATTCAATAATTTTATTTTTTTCACTGTAAATAGATATGTTGACATTTATTCTTTTAGCATATAGTTCCATTCTTTGTATATTAGTGGGCATGTTAATATTACAAACATATTTCATTTAAATGATTATTAAAAAAATTAACCAAATTAATATTTATATAATATATTTTGTTTACAATTAATTTTTTTAATCATAAAGAATGGTATAAGTAAGGAACGGTTTTCAAGGCATATTTATATTTACTTTAAGAGTTTTTTCAGAACTAGCAATATTAATATTATACTTAAGTTGACTGGGAAAAAAATTATACTCCGTACATCGTCCGCCACTGACTGCAACTATATTTGTGCATGCCTCTTCTTCCTTGGGAGATACTACAGCCTACAGTGTATTTGTGAATTCAAATGGGGAACCAGAATTGAAGCAACTCATGTTGAACAATCCCTCTCACCGTTAGAAGGGCTGGAACAGAGCTAGCTGATTGCTGTGAACTTGGAAGATCAAGATGGTTTTCCGGTTAAGTCGAAAATCTACCACAGCTAAAATGCCTACCTTTTCACGTAAACTGGTTCTACTGTGAGATCAAATATACTTATTGTTAGCCATATAGCACTCATATCTACTGAACTGATAAGTCATCCATCTCTCCCTAATTGTTTCGTTCATATTTATATGAAAAGGAGACACACTGTGGAAACAAAATAGCCAAAAGGAAACTAAAAAATACAATATCATATCTACACAAAATAAGCAAGGAACTATCTTAGAGAATAAAATAAAATATACAACTCTAAAGAGCACGATACTGGCCAATACCCAACAATAGAAGCTTGTCAGAACTCCGCGCTTTTTACGTTCACTAACAAGCTCGGTCACTTAATATAGTGGCATATATACTTCAATCTCGAACTCAGGTTAATCCAATTTGCTTGTTTTTCAATAGTCTAGGCAAACTTGCTGTCAAACTGAGTTGGACGAAGCATCCGCGCATAGGTTTGCAATGCAGGAAGCTATCAAATTGGGGATTGGAAATGTCATGGTCGAGGGTGATTGTCTGTCTCTCATTAACGAGTTGAAACAAAGGGAGTCGATTGCATTAGAAATGGCACTCTTAATTCAAGACTTTTTATTGCTTTGTTCTATCTCTGCTTCTGTTGCTTTCTCATCTGTTTGTAAGGAGGGAAATACAGTTGCTCATATGGTATTGCTCATTTCCAACCCTATGATCCAACTGTTCAGATTTAGTGTTGGATTATCCAAACTGTGTCTTCAACCTGCTGGCTTTCAAGGACTATTGCTCTAATTTGGTGTTTGATTAGTATGTTCCCTTGATTAAAAAATGCCCTATGCATGGCCGTAAGCAGATCCAGCATTAGCCTATGAACTTGCCTCTTTTTTGAGGGCTTCATAAAGGGCCCAAACCCAAATGAGGACCTTGGGTGTTGGTTATGATCTCAGTGCTTTTCTCAGTAATAATAAAAATAATCACTTTTATTATAATATATTGGGGTTCTTTTTATACAATGATCTCGAATCAGGACACCAAAACACAAAAAGTTAACTTCCTTCTTTTTAACCCCTAATCCCCTATTTTCCTTGTTGTCTAATTTATTGACACGTAACCCGAGACTAAAAATCTCATATCCATGATATAACGACTGATATTTGGGGAGGGGGTTTCTTTTAATTAATGTCTACATTTATACAATAAGTAACTTCACAAATGTTTAATCCCTTTATACTAAGACCAACTGATAACTCCATCGATGTAATGCAGCCAGCTATTATAAGTACACATTATATAGGGTTCCCTTCAACCTTTAATTCCTACGTCTTATGGCAATAAATAAATAAAAAAGACTCAAAAAAAAGATGACCATGGATTCCTCCTCTTCAATTCCATTGATCATTCTCGCACTCCTTGCAACCCTTCTAAGCTCGGGCTCATGCCAAAGGCTAAGTGTCCTAGGCAAATGCGTCCTACATTATGTTTATGAATACAATCCTAATGATGCGCTGACTTCTATGCCACCATGGACGACCCTGCCAGTCAGAGCTCAATCCACCCATAACCCAAACCCCGAATACACTAATCATGATCATGACGTGCTCACTTCTGAGATGTCTAGGGTCCCCTTAGTTGCTCGTGAGCCTCCTCGTCTCCCAACCCTCCCAATGCCCGATACCATTTGCCATGACTTGATGCGTCACCTCAACATGACAAGCCGCTTCCTAGGGTCTCGGCCCCCAAAAGTTGCCATTCTCAAAGCCCTCAAAGAGTTGATCAGCTTGCAGTTCATTAAGCCTAATTCTGCTTATGAACAGTTCGTTAAAAACAAGAAAGACTGAATCATTTGAGGTTTTATGATCATGAGGACATGGATTGTTTCCTAAGATCTTGTTCTGTATAATTTAAAAGTTCTTTTCCGAGCAATTTGGAGGCCTGAAATCTAGTCCACTACTGCATATTTCACTGATTGCTGCTTTTTCCCCCGTATAGTTATGTGACTTTTGATTAATGATCCTTACCTTTCCTGCGCTGAATACAAGATATTATGTTTTATCGCAACACATATGACAACTCTTACATATAATCATCTGGTGTTTGCTTTAGTTTTGTGCTTCTTTTTCTCTAGCGATGGGCTCCTCCTGGCCCCCAAAAAAACGTAAAGTCCAGGTTTTAGTTATTCATTGCTTTGCTTTCAGCAGACGCACGGTTACACAAGGCTAGACTTCTGCAGATTTAGCTATTGATCAAGTCAAACCCGGCCTAATTACTGTAGTTTTGTGTTGAAAGAGGTTTGGCTATGCAAAGCGCCCTTTTATAGGCTCTTACTGTTGGGTGCGGAATAGAGTCATATATAGTCTCACATTGGGATGTTTTCAGTACGGCACGTACTACTGATTGGTGATCATTCTTCTATTGGCTTTCTTACTATGTGTTCTGGAACGCAGCAACAACTCAGCCGGTTTTTATGCATACATATACAAATCAACAAATTAAAATGGCTTAAGTTCTATTTAGATCCTTCATTTCTGTCACGAGACTATTGTATTGGTTTGTTAATATCTATTAAGATGTAGCAGAACTGTACTTTGGGATTAGTTTATTAAATTGTCAGACTTGACTCCGTGCGACGTAACATTAATGCTTTTCAGACTTATTTAAGCATAACTGATAGACACAGGTTATTATGGTATTTTATTTTAGCCTGGTCCTATTATTAGGGCGGTGGTAACGCCTTCGATCGTTAACTTCCGCTGCGATCATACCTAATATTCTCGAATTAGAGAATGATTAAGTAATGGTAATTGGGGGCATTACAGAATCAAAGGTGAGTAATTTGAATTCATCCTCTAAAGTTAAAATGAATTAGGAAGATGAAACTTGGAATTAATTCATGAAATTGGAAACCCTAGGTTTAATTGAAGAAGTTAAAGGCTTAAATTCACTAAATTAGCAATTAACGAATCAAAGAGCATGTTGTGATTATCTGATATCTAGTTCTGAATTTGTGATTTTTAAGTATTATTGAGCATGATTATTGAGAATTGGATGAGATTACCTTGAGCAGAATTAGGGGAAAAATCAGAAAGTTAAGTTAATGACTTATGTGCAGATTTTCAGTAATTATGCATGCTGTCCGAATTTTTGTGAATTCGTGTGCAGCCCAAATTTTCTGAAAATTTTACTACAGCTTTGTGCCAATTTATGGAAATTTCCTGTAAATTTTGGTATGCATTGGATGAGTAGATTGGGAGATATGAAATTTTAAGTGAAAATGTCCTGTTTTGAGCTAAATCAGAACTAAGGGCGTAAATGAGACTAAGAACTGGAATTTGATAGGTTATACAGCTAAACTAAGAGATATGTAATGTTCAAGGAAAATTATAGAATCATAAACCACCTATATGCGATAATACGCAATCATGAAGAGATAAATTCGTTACTTAGTAATTGATATGTATATGTATGATGTGGTTATCTTAAATTCATTGATTCTAAATGATATAAGTATGTCTTTATGAGTTGGATTGATGGTACATGAGTTGAAACTTGCTTATGTGAATTGCTTGTTTTGAAGAAGTTACGTATGAACGTGTTAAGCATGAATTATATTAATTAAGTGTATCTTATGTATAAGTAATAAGAAGATAATAAGAAGATAAGAAACATAAAGAACGGGAAAGGATTGTGTTATTGATCTAAGACCCCACGAATTAAAGAACCCTCTGAAGCTATGGCCATAGAAGTGTCTGTCAACCCGAAGCCACGAATTATTTTGCTTCTACGAATTATTGACGATATGCGTCCTTCGAGTGAGGCAAGCCTCGAGGCTACGAATTATTTTGTCTCGAGGCCACGAATTATTTTGCCTCCCGAATTGAGCCCACGAATTATTTTGGCTCCAACAAGCTGGGTCTTTAGAGCAGAACATAAATCTTCTTTTCATTCGAAACTAAGAAGACCTAAGAATCTTGATATGAAAAAACGAATGATCGTGTATAACGAACAAGAAAGAAAGAATCAATGATTTATGAAATGCACGATTGAACTCAAGAAGAAGAATGAGAAGAAGAATGAATCCTGATTTCATAAGAAATTAATACGATAAGAAGTAAGATATGAATTACGTGATGAATGATTTACATGATGAATGATTCTATGACCTACTTGCGTAGAAAGACGAATGAAATATGTATGATTGAATTCATGAGTAAATGATGTCACTGTACCTCTCGGTAAGTTGGTAAGTTAGAATCTCGCATGTCTTAAGCATGTATAATCTGAATCGCATGTTATGTAACGCCCCATCCTCCAATCCATAATTAATTGACCAACATTTGCTTAATAACCATAACGACTTATGCTAATGAAAATTAAGATCAAGGTGGGGGCATTACTGCCGTCTCCGGATAATAGAGACAAGGCTAAGACACTCAATTAATTAATAATATTTTTCTTATACGACATAAACGATAACATGAAAGTTATGTTTATACAAACAATGGATAGGATGACTCTATTCCCATAATCGGAATTCATACATGACCCAAAAACTTAAACTTATCCTAGCGTAACCCATAATAACAAAGACATGCAAGAGGGGCGGTCAACAGGTCATTGCCCGACCTTGTCGGAACCCTTCTCGTCGGACTCCTCTACTTCCCGATTCTCCTCCTTAACCCTTGTCCTGTTTCTCCTTCCCTAAAACAAAATTTAAAGAAACAGGAAAAACTAAAAGTGAGCGGTTGGCTCAATACGTTACCCTTGTTCTGTAAAAACACTTTTGGTGAGCCAGTGAGCGCGCGCGTTTTCAAGAATTCATTTGAAACATATCATTTAAGTAAAAGCTCGGTTTTCTGTTTTATAGACTTTTCGGTTAAAATTTTCGATTTTCGTAAATGTTTTAGCTTCCGGCTAACACTAGGACCCCAATTCATATGCAATTGCAGCCATGGCTTCGGCTGTACGATTCGGTTAAAATTCCCGTTTACGGGAAGGGCCCATTACGATTAATTCCGCTAGCGGACGATTATGAACGGTTAATAATAACCGATCAACGATTAACGATTAACGATTAATTGGGTCCTATAATGTTAGGCCATTTTAAAACAAGTACGGTAAAGCATTTCATAACAATTAAAAATTTAACTATTTTAGAAGGGTACAAGCAATAACGTACCTCGGTTAGGAAGTCTCGCTTTGACAAATTTTCGGTTTGCTTTGACAAATTTTCGATTTGCTTTACTTTCGACGTTTCCGATAACCTTCGTTTGCAAAGAAATTTTCCCCTTTACTTTAATATAATACATATTTTCTCATACCCCTTTTTATCAAAATTACTAACTAATTCTTGAATTATACGCATGAATATGCATGTTCATATTTTCTTTAACTTTATTTTTTTTTCCAAATAATTTCCTCAATTTCTCAGCACACATAGATGTATTAATTATTTCCTTCTTTGTATCTATTTATTTTCCATTATGAATAATTAAATTTAGTTTAGAAGAAAAAAAATTAGAATTATTACCTTAGTAATCAAGGTGTTGACAAAAAGAGGGTGACGAAGGGCAATTGGTGGCTGGCCGGAATCCGGTGGCCGGCGAACGGCAGCAGGCGGCAGCTGGTGGACGGCAGGTGGTCAGGCGGCGTGGGCTGGAGGCTGGGCCGGAGGCGTGGGCTGCTGGCAATGGAAGGAGTGTTTTGGGCTTCGGCCTCCTTCCTTTCTTTGTTTTCGACTTGCTTCTCTTTTTTTTTTTTTGCTGCTTTGGCCCAGCCGACCCCCTTCCTATTTATATTGGGCTTCGCAGCCCAAATCTTATCTCTTCCCCCCCATCACCTCCATAAGATTTGGGCTTATCCAAATAATAATTATCTTCCACACTTGGTTAATGTCTCCACCATACACTTGTTCCCCATTTTTTTTTTTTCTTTCTGCTGTAAAATTATTATTTATTTATTTATTTATTTTTATTTTTTAATTTTAATGTATTTATTTATTGGATGCACATTTTATAAATTGAGCATGAATTGGTATTTCTAAGTCAATTGTTTCTCATTTCCATTTTGACATTTATGCGCGGCTCACTTGCTCTTAAATATTGAAATAGAAAAAATGCAATAATTAGATACAATTAAATTTTGGGGCCTTACATCCTCCCCTCCTTAAAAAATGTTTCGTCCCCGAAACTATAATCGATTAGTAGCATACCTTTAAAACAAGTGGGGATAATGATTTCTCATTTCCTCCTCGGTTTCCCATGTCGCTCGGACACTCCATGGTGGGTCCAAATTACTTTAACTAAGGGTATTGCTTTGTTACGCAACCTGTTTAACTTTTCGGTCCACAATTTTTACAGGTTGCTCTTCATAAGTCAATCCTTCCGCTTCAATATTTAACGGTTCATACTCGATTGTGTGGGATGGGTCATATACATACTTTCGCGGTTGGGAAATGTGAAACACGTCATGTACGTGTTGTAGTTCCGGTGGCGGGGCCGGGCGGTAAGCAACGGGATTGACTTTTTCAATGATCTCATAAGGTCCGATAAAACGAGGACTCAATTTACCTTTTACATTGAATCTTCGATTCCTTTGCTTGGAGAAACCTTAAGAAAGACCTTATCCCCTTCTTGAAATTCAAGAGGCTTTCTTCTACGGTCCGCATATGATTTTTGCCTATCCTGGGCCACTTTCATATTTCGTTGAATAACTTTAATCTTTTCAACCGTTTCGTGAATCATTTCCGGACCCAATACTAAGGTTTCATCCAGATCGTTCCAACAGAGAGGGTTCTACACCTTACGCCATATAATGCTTCAAAAGGTGCCATTCTGATAGTCGCTTGGTAGCCATTATTATATGAAAATTCAGCTAATGGAAGATATTCCTCCCACTTCCCTGAAATTCCAGTATGCATGCTCGTAGCATATCTTCAACCACTTGGTTTACTCTTTCCGTTTGCCCATCGAGTCTCGGGGTGATACGAGCTACTGAGCTGTAGTTTTGTTCCAAATGCTCTTTGCAAGGCTTTCCAAAACGAGCCTGAAATCTCGAGTCCCTATCCGAGATTATATCTTTAGGAATCCCATGCAAACGCACAACTTCTTTCACATATATTTGAGCTAACTTATCAATCCCCAAGAATCGTGTATTGGTATAAAATGAGCTGACTTTGTAAGTCTGTCAACAATTACCCATATCACATTTTTCCTTGATCTTGAAAGGGGTAATCCCATAATAAAATCCATGGAGATTGAATCCCACTTCCAAACAGGGATCTCCAATGGTCGCAACTCACCTACCGGGCGTTGATGTTCCGCTTTCACTTTCGACGGACAAGGCACTTATTCACAAAGTGGGCTATATCTCTTTTCATGTTGTTCCACCAAAAGGTTTGTCTCAAATCTCTATACATCTTCGTACCCCGGGGTGAATGGAGTACCTGGTGTTGTGTGCTTCTGCTAATATCCTCGCCCTTATTTGCACGCCGAGTGGTACACAAATTCCGTTCGGAATCTTATAACCCCTTGATCATCCTCATAAAATCCCAAAGCTTTTCCTTTACTTATACTTTCTTTGATTCTCTTAATCTTGTTATCCCGGCTTGCGCTTGTTTAATTTCTTCCGGAAGGGTAGGTTGAACTATTAACATTGACAGAATCATGTTTGACTCGTGGGATAATACCGGTTCAATCCCTATTCTTTGCAAATCTCTTAATATCTCGGGACATATAACCTTTAACGCATTCACACCATGATGGGCTTTCCGACTCAATGCATCCGCCACAACATTTGCCTTCCACGGGTGATAGTGAACTTGCATATCGTAATCCTTTAGGAACTCCAACCATCTTCGTTGTCTCAAATTCAACTCTTTACGTGTAAAAATATACTTAAGACTTTTATGATCAGTAAAAATCTTGCATACGCTTCCATACAAGTAATGTCTCCAAATCTTTAAGGCAAAAACTACTGCGGCTAATTCCAAATCATGAGTGGGATAATTCTGCTCATATGACTTTAATTGCCTAGAAGCATATGCTATGACTCTCCCATTCCGCATCAAAACGCACCCAATTCCTTGTCTAGATGTGTCACTATACACAACGAATTCCCCATCTTGCACCGGTAAGGCCAAAGCTGGCGCGAGTAGTGAGCCGTTTCTTGAGCTCTTGAAATGCGGTTTCACACTTGTTATTCCATTCAAATTTCGTTGTTTTCCTCAAAAGATTAGTAAGGGGCAAAGCTATTCGTGAAAAATCCTGTACAAATCGTCTATAATATCCTGCCATTCCCGAAAGCTTCGGACTTCGTCACATTTGTCGGTTTAGGCCACTCGAGTCCATCTGCCTTAACCTTCGGGGATCAACTTTAATTCCCTCTTTAGAAATTACATGCCCCAGAAAATTTACTTGAGACAACCAAAATTCGCATTTTGTCAACTTAGCATATAACTTATGAATCCTCAAAGTTTGCGAGAACAACCCTTAAATGATCAGCATGCTCTTCCTCCGTCTTAGAATATATTAGAATGTCATCAATAAAAACAACAACAAATTTATCCAAATAGGGCCTAAATATTCTATTCATCAAGTCCATAAAAGCTCGTTGGAGCATTTGTTAACCCAAAAGGCATAACTGTGAATTCATAATGTCCATAACACATCCTGAACGCCGTTTTTGGTATATCCTCGGGCTTAATTCGCAAGCGATGATATCCGGACCGGAGGTCAATTTTTGAGAACACTCCCATTCCCTGTAATTGATCAAATAAATCCTCAATCCTTGGCAAAGGATACTTGTTCTTTACCGTAACCTTATTTAGTTCTCTATAATCTATACATAGCCTCAAAGTTCCATCTTTCTTTTTACAAACAAAGCTGGCGCGCCCCAAGGAGATACACTCGGCTTTATATAACCTTTTTGCAACAATTCCTCCAACTGAACCTTTAACTCCTTCGGTTCACGGGAGCCATCCTATATGGAGGTTTGGAAATGGGTCGCGCTCCCGGTTCAATCTCTATCTCAAAATCAATTTCCCTTTTTGGGGGCAACCCAGGAATTTCGCTTGGGAAAACGTCGGGGAATTCTTTAACTACGAGGAATATCCTTTATCTTTGTCTCCTGTTTTTCTTCCGTTACAAAGCATAAATAAGCTTCCTTTCCTTGCTTAGCAAGTCGTCTAGGGGCTCTCGGCGATGCTACCGTACAGTCTCCAACCTCCCTAGTACCTTGAAACCTCACTTCCCTGCCGTTTGTACCCTTTAAGGATATAATCTGGCCTTGGCAATCTATTTTTGCCCCATACTTAGACAACCAATCCATACCCAAGATTACATCAAATTCCGACAGGTCAAATTGTACCAAGTCACCCCTAAAATTCTCTTGACTTAGGGTAATAGGGCAATTCTTATACATAACGTCACATTTTATGGTTTGACCTGTAGGCGGACTCACATATAATTCTACGGGTTGTTTATTCGGTTTCAAACCTATCTCGAGATGCGGACTTTGATGAAATAAAAGAGTGTGTGGCACCTGAATCAAATAAAACGAGTAAGTGGTACTGAATTTAAAAAGAGCGTACCGAGTCACAACGGTCCCCGTGTCGGTAGCCTCGCTTTTACTTATTACATAGGCTCTTCCGACCTGTCTACTGCCCGCAGATACTCGTGGCTGCCCTTGCATTCTTTTGGTTTTGGCTTGGACCTTTGCTTGCTGGGGAAGGTCTGGTTGGGCAATTCGCAATTAAATGGTTATAATCCCCACACCGAGTAACAACGATTGGTGCCGACCCAACAATCTGCTGTGTCGTGGTTGGTTCGACCACACTTCAAGCATTGTTTCTTAGCTGAGGTAGAGGTTTGGAACTTAGGTCCTGTACTTGCACGCTTTTTGCTTGGTGTTCCCTCTGTAGAATTCTTTTTTCATTCCCTCTCTTCCGAAAGGTATTCGGACTCAACATCCGTAATTCCCTCTTCACCCTTTCCACTTCGCGGCTCGCTCATACAATTCTTGACTAGTTTGTATAGATTGCCCAGCCAATTGGTGCCTAATATAGGGTACTAAACCTTCCTCAAATTTCGTCATTCTCATACGATCCGTGGCTACGTACTCCGAGGCAAACCTAGACAATTCGCAAATTTATTCGCATACTCCATCACCGACATATTGTCTTGCTTTAATTCCATAAATTCCTTTTGCTTTTGTCTTTGCAAGGATACGGGGTAAAATTTTGCTCTCAACTCCTTTAAAAACTTATCCCACGAGCCTTCGGAGTTTTGAAACTTAGTCCTTACAGTTCCCCACCGGATATCGGCCTGTCCAAGTGAGATAAAAAGTCCCAATGTTTACACGCTTCTCGGTTGGTACCTCTACCACATCGAATATTTTCTCTATCTCGCCTAATCCATTCTTCCAGTACCACTTGGATCCATTTTTCCATCATACGTTTTTGGATTTTGTTTTGCCACTCTTTCAAAAAGTCTCCCTTCCCTTCCGGAATTTTCAGAGTTGGATTCCCTAAGTTTACGTGTTACCACCGCTATAATTGTCCCTAACATTTCAGGATCTATGTCCTTGAGTATTCCCTTCTTATCTAGCTCATCCTCGATCTTTTGCACATTACTTTCGCCCGATGTGGGGTTAGAATTGGAGGGTTTGATTAATTGACTGGGTGTGTAACGATTCTTCATTGTTTTCTTGCGGTTCGTTTTTCGGAATGCTCTCGTCTTGAATCGACATTCCGCTCAATAAAAAAAACAACAATAATTAACTTTTCCTTTTCTCTCTTTCTCCATTTTTGTTTTCATCGGACTAATACACGTTCATATATATATATATATATAAAACACCTTCTTTATTCGTTAAAGTTATATTATACATTATTCGACTACTACACTAATATTCCCTTGATAGGTCTACAAAATGTCCACCCTTAGCAACAAAATTGGTGGAAAGAGGGGTTAGATTAATCACTATTCTACCCCTACGAGTACCTGTACTTATACAACTCCACTCCTTCTCTTTTCCCTTTTTTTTCATCGGTTAGTTTATATTACACACTATTTTACATATTTACATATTCTACACAGACTAGTTACCCCTAAATTTGTCAACTCTTCCTATTTCAATTTTTCACATCGTGAAATCCGAGTCGCTACTATTGCTCGGTGTCGGGCCCCGAACTCCATGAGTCACTCTCCTCCATCTCATCTTCCTCGGGATCTATCACTTCACTTTCATCGGAACTTATCTAAATAATCTCTGGGGACTCCGGGATATCAACTACACTCACAACATCGCTGGAACCACTAGATGCATCCGCCTCATAATTGTCCCATATATCATAGCCATCTTCTCCGGCCCAAATATTAACATTGTCGGACTCAAACTCGGGGACGGGTGAATTTGGAGCTACTCGGGTTCTCAACATTCGCTGTTCCCGGAAAAGAGTCCTCGTAACCGTGCGGGGTAAACCCACCACGGTCGGCCAAGTCTCGGAGCTTCAATTCCTCGACTATGCGGTCCCATGGATTCCCATAAGTCGGAAAATGTGCCCCATGTTCCCCAACATTTCCAGAGTGTCCATAAATTCCCGATATTTATTTTTAAAGGACAACCAGGGTTCAACATCGGGTAAACCTTTTAGTAAGCACCGTGCTTTGACAACGGGGTCAATGAAAGGAGTTTCGGGATTGCTTAGTACATGCTGCAAGAAGACAGCCTTTAACGTCTTTATATAGTCCGTCACACGTTGACCCAACTTCATTTTAATTTCGAACGGATCCCTTGGCGCCATTTCCTATTACCAATAACAAAACATTAAGAATTTGTATAATCTCACCTATACATTTATACGACGAGTATCTACTTCAATCTCACAATAATCCCACATATCCATCACAGTGACTCAACCACCTCTCTCTATTTTCTCTAAACATATCGCCCAAATTTTGGTCTCATTTTGACGTTCGGATACGGTCCAAAGTGCTAGGCTCGATACCACCTCCGTAACGCCCCATCCTCCAATCCATAATTAACCGACCAACATTTGCTTAATAACCATAACGACTTATGCTAATGAAAATTAAGATCAAGGTGGGGGCATTACTGCCGTCTCCGGATAATAGAGACAAGGCTAAGACACTCAATTAATTAATAATATTTTTCTTATACGACATAAACGATAACATGAAAGTTATGTTTATACAAACAGATGGATAGGATGACTCTATTCCCATAATCGGAATTCATACATGACCCAAAAACTTAAACTTATCCTAGCGTAACCCATAATAGCAAAGACATGCAAGAGGGGCGGTCAACGGGTCATTGCCCGACCTTGTCGGAACCCTTCTCGTCGGACTCCTCTACTTCCCGATTCTCCTCCTTAACCCTTGTCTGTTTCTCCTTCCCTAAAACAAAATTTAAAGAAACAGGAAAAACTAAAAGTGAGCGGTTGGCTCAATACGTTACCCTTGTTCTCGTAAAAACACTTTTGGTGAGCCGATGAGCGCGCGCGTTTTCAAGAATTCATTTGAAACATATCATTTAAGTAAAAGCTCGGTTTCTGTTTTATAGACTTTTCGGTTAAAATTTTCGATTTTCGTAAATGTTTTAGCTTCCGGCTAACACTAGGACCCCAATTCATATGCAATTGCAGCCATGGCTTCGGCTGTACGATTCGGTTAAAATTCCCGTTTACGGGAAGGGCCCATTACGATTAATTCCGCTAGCAGACGATTATGAACGGTTAATAATAACCGATCAACGATTAACGATTAACGATTAATTGGGTCCTAAAATGTTAGGCCATTTTAAAACAAGTACGGTAAAGCCTTTCATAACAATTAAAAATTTAACTATTTTAGAAGGGTACAAGCAATAACGTACCTCGGTTAGGAAGTTTGCTTTGACAAATTTTCGATTTGCTTTACTTTCGACGTTTCCGATAACCTTCGTTTGCAAAGAAATTTTCCCCTTTACTTTAATATAATACATATTTTCTCATACCCCTTTTTATCAAAATTACTAACTAATTCTTGAATTATACGCATGAATATGCATGTTCATATTTTCTTTAACTTTATTTTTTTTCCAAATAATTTCCTCAATTTCTCAGCACACATAGATGTATTAATTATTTCCTTCTTTGTATCTATTTATTTTCCATTATGAATAATTAAATTTAGTTTAGAAGAAAAAAATTAGAATTATTACCTTAGTAATCAAGGTGTTGACAAAAAGAGGGTGACGAAGGGCAATTGGTGGCTGGCCGGAATCCGGTGGCCGGCGAACGGCAGCAGGCGGCAGCTGGTGGACGGCAGGTGGTCAGGCGGCGTGGGCTGGAGGCTGGGCCGGAGGCGTGGGCTGCTGGCAATGGAAGGAGTGTTTTGGGCTTCCGGCCTCCTTCCTTTCTTTGTTTTCGGCTTGCTTCTCTTTTTTTTTTTCTTGCTTTTGGCCCGACCAGCCCCCTTCCTATTTATATTGGGCTTCGCAGCCCAAATCTTATCTCTTCCCCCCCATCACCTCCATAAGATTTGGGCTTATCCAAATCATAATTATCTTCCACACTTGGTTAATGTCTCCACCATACACTTGTTCCCCATTTTTTTTCTTTCTCGCTGTAAAATTATTATTTATTTTTTTTATTATTTTTTTAATTTTAATGTATTTATTTATTGGATGCACATTTTATAAATTGAGCATGAATTGGTATTTCTAAGTCAATTGTTTCTCATTTCCATTTTGACATTTATGCGTGGCTCACTTGCTTCTTAAATATTGAAACGAGAAAAATGCAATAATTAGATACAATTAAATTTTGGGGCCTTACATGTTATAAATGAATTGTGAACTTACGTGTGTTTGTTAATGAATTAATGTGCCAAGTGAAACCGGGGTTGGGTTTGGATTATTCACTCGGGCTAGTGGAGCTCATGACCTCACCAACATTTCAAGTAGAGAAGTTAAGACTCCCGGAGTTGCTTTTAGCTTTTAGAAAAAGCGGACCAATGGATAGGACATCTCCGGACTTATTATGTACTTTATGTTTTTCATGTCTCGTAAAGATCGAATGTATGTTTAATCGAATGCTGACTATGTATAATATGAAAGCCCTAAGTGAATACTCCAAGCATGTGGCTCGTTGAGTTGTGTTGTGATACTCCGAGCGTGTGGCTCGTTGAGTTTATGAATGTGTTTCGTGCGGGGTTAGGGCTTTAAACCCATGGGATTAGCCATGTTACGGAGGAAACTATGCCGAAATTTTCGGAAAACCTAGAAACACGCTTCCGCCAATCTAAGAAGGAGCTATTAACCCTAAGTCGAGATCTTAAGCGGCCTTAGGGGTTCCTCTCGGGAACCCCGACATATAATACTCCTAGGGTGGATCTATGAGTATTACACCTAGTCATAGCATAGTTCCGTATTAGAATCCAAGTGGTCTTATGTCGCCAATAAGACTTAGAGTTATATTAGGTTGAGGAATTGTGTTAGTATGATTCTTCTACTCCATTCATGTAACTCAATTATTTCTATTATAAAAGGAATCGGAGGCCAAGGGAAAGGGCAACGAGCTCAATTCTCTCCAGCATAATTAGTTTTTTACAATTGGGCATCAAAATTGAGGCAAAGGCTCAACTCAACTGCTTCGTGGAAATATTTAGCTTCTTTCCACGACTCTTTCTTCTATTGTATATTCTGATATGGTTGGACGGACTCATATGAGAAAGACATCTAACCTTATTTACCACTTACTGTTATATATATAAATATATATTAAAAAACAAAAGGGGTCATAAAACATAAGATAAAACCAGAAAGGGTGAAATTTGATTAGTTAAAAGCTCGTGTATTTTATTTATATATATATCCAAGCAGCTAGGGTACAGTACCACATGAGATGCCATAGCGACACATTACATTACGAGTAGCTTGCTTTGCTTGTTACGTACAAGCAAATGACAGAGAGCGTATGCGTATATATATATATATATATATATATATATATATATATATATATATATATATATATATATATATATATATATATATATATATATATATATATATATATATACTAACTATATAGATGCACACATTTAAATACATACATACATACATAGATGTACGTATATGTATGCTTTTTGATGGGGGCATACACATACTCTCCAGTCGTGTTTATTTATTTGTTTTATTTATCTAGCATATGGTATTATAAAAGCAAGCAAGCTGATAGCAGAGTGAGGAAGCAATATTAATTCGTAAAGATCGCAACAAGTGCGGCCTTCTTCTCCTTAGTAGCGTTGATTTTGGCAAATGCATAGGATCCAGTGTCTTGATCCGGATGGAAACTTGTGTTTGAAGACTTGTTGAGTTTCTCTTTAATGTCATTCCAATCAATATTGTAGTACTTTTGAATTGGCCCGCAATCCACATACACCCTATAACCACCCTTATCAACGTTGGGACTAGGAGCAGACCAAGCGACGAGCCATCCGCAGGAAGCTGTGGCGTCTTTATAAACCACCGCACCCTCGTCGGGATCGTTAGGTAGTTGAGCAGCATGCACAAAATTACCGGAGCGAGAATTGGCAATGTTTTGAGCGTAGAGTTTCTCTATGTTCCCCTTCCAATCGTAGCTGGTATAGTAGCCGATGCTGTTTCCGTTGCTAGTGTTGTTCTGAATGTTACCTGCCGTGACCGCGCCCTTCAGTTTCTCCTTCTTACCACAAGTTTCGCATTCAGTCTTGAGGACCTCTTCCGACGACCTCAGCAGCTCACGCACCTCATTCTGATTTTCCTTATCGTAAGCCTCAGCACTCATAAGTTTAACGCAAGCCATGCTTGATCCTTATTCTCTATATATTCCTGCATGTGGCATTCAGTCAATTACGTATGCATAGCAGTGGCGTAGCCAGGTTTCAAATCAAGGAGAGTCGGAAATAAACATACATGGAAAACACTTCATTTCAAATGTATAGGGTTTTGGGGGGGCACATGTAAATACCTTTAAACTTCAGTAAGCTAAGAAATTTTGCTGCTTGTCTTGAAGTACGTCCTTACTATCCTCCCGTTGCTTATTTATAGCACTAAAAAGATGCACTGTCGAGAATTTATCCTGCTTCATCATTCTTTGCTTTATTCCTCTTTTGTCATATTATGGACGCACAGCCGTCTAAATATATTCTTTAAGTCACTGAACATTATCTACAATGAATTTGACACCCTAAGCAATTTTTAAGTTACAAGTGTGCATGGAATTTTTTAATTACACCCTAAGCAATTTTTAAGTTACAAGTGTGCATGGAATATTTTTAATTTGTACCTGTCCGTTCTGTATCACCATCTAACTGAGCTCCTCTTATCGATTTATTTAGGTTTTGAGTAAATATTTATACGATCTACTAATTTTGGGTAAATATTTTTGGATCCTTATACGTTTGGCTAAAATATTTTTGAGAATCAATTTCGATGTAATGCTTGTAATTCTTTGGAAAACAATGATGTGGCAACTTAAAAGACCTGTATACCCTCAGCTAAGGGGTTTCCGAGTGTGAAAAAATTGAGGATATATAGGTCATTTCAAGCTCGTCACTTTTTTCCCTAGAATTACAAGTTTTGACATCAAAATTGGTTTCCAAAAGTATTTAACCAAACTTAAATGAACCCATAAATATTTATCCAAAAATTAGTGAGTAGCATAAATAATTGTTCAAATTTAAATTGACCAATAAGCAAATTTTTCAAAAAAAAAAATCATTCTACATGAATTGAGAATTATATTTGCATTACAAAAAATATGCTACAGTAAATTGCCTCGTTACTAATGGTCGATCTTAATTTTAATCCTTTGAAAAACCAATGATATGTGCCCTGGAACCAGGATCAAATGACATTAGTTCTTCAAAATATGAAATATTAAAAAATATTAGCATTAAAGATGGGGATGCTACGAAGTTAATTGATAATTTAAGATATTATAAATAATATGATCCAAAATTCTGAATATTAAAATTCAAAAAAAACAATAATGTGTTCCAAGTATATTCAATCTCCTTCAGCTTCTTTTCAAATTTAGTATACAATAGTTGTTGTCCTAACCACAATGCTGTTAATTACCTATCCATGCCTACTAGATTCTCTCTTTATCAGCCATGTTCGGCAGAATGAGTTGTTTGTGTAGCGGATACCTGTTTAGGTAGTGGATAAGCTGTTCAACCGAGCGAGTTATATAAATCTGTTTGATAAATTTAGTGGTTGAGCTAGTGATAATTGTAAATTGATGTAAAAAGATATAAATAATTTGTCAAATATAAATTAATGAAGGGTCATTTTTGTCCAAAAATATGAAACACTACTTTTAAATGTAAAAAACTAATATTCTTAAGTTTTCAAAAACACTACCTGTTCGGAAAAATGAGTTGTCCGAGTAACGGTAAACTGTTTGTGTAACTCGATAGTTGTTTAGGTATCTCGATAGTTGTTAGATTTTATCTCGTTAGCCAATAACTGTTCAACCGAGGGATTGAATAAATGTGTTCGGTAAATTTAATGGTTAAATTAGCTTATTGTTGTAAATTGATGGAAAAGGATAAAGATAATTTACCAAGTATAAATTAATGAAGGGATGTTTTTTGTCAAGAAAATATGAAACACTACTTTAAATGTGAAAAACTAATATTCTTAACTTTTAAGAAACAATACTTGAAACGCTATAAGCTACCGCAAACGCTAATTGAAATACTACTTTACCGAACACTAATATTTAGTTGGTTATTGTTTTAACTTAGTCAAATAATAAAAGTTACTCCAAACACTCGTTGTCGAATAGGGCCTTAAAATATTATAAGTTATTACAAACGTTAGTTAAAACACTACCGTACTCAAACACTAATATTTGGTTGATTAGAATTTTGACTTAGTCAAAACACTAAACATTACTCCAAACACTCGTTGTCGAATAGAGTCATGATATCGCATCAAGATTTCCGATCTCTTCTTGTTATTGAAAATCAGATCTACCATGAATTCGATGTTCCAAATAGCCTGTGTATTTAGTAAAATGTACCTGATCTTCAAGCCTGAAGAAGAAGCATTAAGGGTGTGGTTGGTTGGAGATTTTTTTTTTTTTATATCATTTTGTATGAAATATTTTCTTTTAGAGAAAATAACTTCAACATATATTTTCAAACATATATTTTCTATTATTTGGTAGAAAGGAAAATAATTTTTTAAAAGTTTCCCCTCAAATCAAAGTCGAACAGATCAACCTTTGATCAACTATATTTTACTTGTGTTTTTATGAAACTTATGATTAAATCAAAGCGCTCCTAAATTTGACGTCAAGTTCGGACTTTATTTGGTCATTAAATCAAATATTTTGGTCAAAATCAGTCTATTATAAATTTATTTTAATGGTTATATATGTGGTTATAAATATTGATAAAAGAATTTTGACATTAAAAAATTTAGTGTTGAACTTCTTTTAGTGTTCCTTATTATATTGTTAAGTTTCTATTCAAATTATTAAAGTTGCCCTGCATTCGGAAATTCAACTTACTTTCTTTTTAATAGAACATTTTTTCTCGTATGGGTGAAAATGATTTTCTTTCGAAAATAATACTAAGTGTTATTTTTCACCAAACACAAAAAAATTGGAATCACTCCACAAAACACCCTAGTAAAGTTTTTTTTTTTTTTATGAAAGAGGATGGGGAGGTTATATTAACTTAGAATTAAGAAACTCATACATGTTGTCCGATGCCCTAGAAGAAACGATCTTCAAGACATTAGTTTTCCATAACCTCCTATCAAAGTGGTACAATTGCAAATGAGTCGAGTTCTCCCCACTTAACAAAAGACCAAGAACAAAGATTTTTTTTTTGGTGAGAACTAGTAAAGTTTTTTTTTTTTTTTTTGTTTTGTTTATCCTTGTTATATTTGCCGGTGATGTGGTATATTTTGCTTAAGCTTTACAGCTACTCTTCTGTTTAGCGGATATCATGTCAACAAGAGGCTAATTGGAACGTGTAATTCATGGTAGATATGATTTTCAATAAAAAGAAGAGATTAGATACCTTGATCCTAGTTGATAAGGCAGAATCAAGTAGGCATGGGTAGGTAATTAAGGCCCTGTTCTTTCTGCATCTTAATGCAATGTAATTTAACATCACCCAAGAAAAAACATCGTAGGATAGCATATAAGCATCCAATTTATCTCAGAGGTAATTTTAATTAGACTTGAAAATTTAAGGAAATAGGATATTAAGTTCAGGTGTAAAGTTCAGACCGACAATCCATCACATCTTCTTTTTGCATGACTATAGAAATTGTCTCTCCCACCTTGGGAAAGAGCGTGAAAACGTGGAGCTTTAACTAATAGGCTAACACTCACCTGGTTTTAACTCTTGTGTTTTCCGTTTTATCGAAGTTAAGTCGAGTGTCAAACTTTATGTAAATATATTTTTCTTTACCCTTAAGTTGGGATTTCCTGCTAATGTTTATTATAAATCCTATTAATTAATTTGAAAAACATGAATTGGACTTGACTGTTCTCCAAAAATGGGTTTAATCTTGGTATTTGATAGGAATACTCATTTCATTTCAAAATACATGTCACTTTAACTAAATTATTTCGTTTCATAATACTTATCCTTTTACAATTGTCATGACATATTAATAACTAATTTTTCATTTTTCCTTATTAATTGCTTTATTTCTCTCTTTTTCTTATTGATTTTCTTCATTTCCGATGAAATCTTGGGGCGACTTGGTCTTTTTAATGACTAGTGTTTCCTTAATACTCCTTCATAACCTTAAAGCGATAAGTATTTTAAAATGGAGGGTGTAGTTTTTTTCATTTGATAGTGGCCAATGGCCAGAAAAGTTGAAGCCATATAATCTGAAAAAGAAATTTGGCATCTACAACTGAACACCAAACAGAATAAGCAGCTCCTACCCACTGAGCAAACCCAACTACTACAGGAAGTTTAAGTGAACAGATGGGGGATAGAAGAGAAATTCTTGGCCAGTGTCTCAGGTGAGTAGGCAGTATCCTCCTTCCAAGCTTTCCACCACATTGCCACTCTCCATTTTATTTTATGAGTTAGTGTTTGTGCATCCAGGATCATTTGTTCAAAAACCACCTAAATGGAGGGTGTAGTTTATTGCATCTTGGGAATGTTGTTCTTTTCTAAGGGAAACCACCTAACCCTAGCGACTTCCCTCTTTATTGAGGGAGTTGTGTGTGGGGTAGATAGCTGCCAGGCATCGACACTCCTTCCATGGCCTATATCAACTTCTTGGATTTTTATTGAAATAGAGGTCCAAGAAGTGAGTCTCGCTTACAAAAAAAAAATTTAAAAATACCTCGTTATCCTCATGTAAGTGTATTATACTATGAGGAAAAAGACCTACACTACATATATGATTGGTACAGACCTAGCTTAGTTTGGCAAACTCAACCTCTAATTTTTTAATATGCCCTCTTTCACCCTCTCCGGTTCTTCCCTTTCAGTAATCATTGGATACACCGACCTACACATGATATCTTTATCATATCAACTATATTCTCCAAAACATATTATATATGTGATTTTATAATTGTAAAATATTATGATAAAAAAGTATTTTAATTCTTAATATTTTTTAACTTTTCAATTTTACAATTGTATATACTATAGGTAGCCCTTAACTATGGAATTAAATAACCTTCATTTTGAAACACCACCAAGAATTTTTTTTTTTTTTTTTGTTGATATTTAAGGGGTTTGTTCTTTTGGTGTTTATAACAGACTAACAACTCATAAAAATTATAATAAATATAATAACTCTTAAACTCTATAACAGTTATAAGCGCAAATCATATTGTTGTTGTTGTTATTATTATTATTATTATTATTAGTTTTTATGGTCGTTATAGTTTATGTTATTGTTATGGTAATTGTATACTTGGTATGAAAAGATATACAAATCGATTAGTAAAAAAAAGGTATTTTTAAATATTTACTATTGACTTAAATATTCTGTATTTTAAAATATACAATGAATTATATGCACTAACGGTATCTTAAAAATTTCGTAACAACTCATAATAATTTATAACATCTTATAATATTTATGACAACTAATCATAACAACACATACTATAGCAACTCATCAGAGAAATTACCTGGGTGAAAATGGACCCAAGGGCCCATACGCGGTACTCCTTGTTTAAATTTATTTGTCATTTTGTGTTATTGATGCTTACTCAAATGGAATTAATTTTACGATAATTTATAGGACCTGCTTGAAATGGCTAATAAAATCAGTAGACTTAGTTATTATAGTAAAAATGAGCAAAAATGAGCATAAATAAACAAAAATGAACAGAAATAGTTGTTATACCTAATAAAATGGGTACAAATAAGCTGAAATGAGTAAAAAATAGAAATAAACATTGATAGACATACTAATTAAAACAAGCGTGATTAAAAAACCAAAGCATCATTAGAATTTCATTGAAAATAAAAACTAATAAGTATAAAATTAATAAATTAATTATTAATACATAATTAAAATTATAAATGACGATAGATATCATAAAACAAAAAAATTTAGAGGTAATAAATTAATTGAGACGTAGTGTATGGGAGTTAATTGCATGATATTAAGCCCAAGGAGATATGGAAAATTGGCTTAAAGGAACCCACTTAATATGGCAAATTACACACACATTCTCTCCATCTCCAATGTATACTATATCTACACTATATATAATAGCAATCTTTTCAAAAAGACGAAATAGCGGCTCGAGAGTGAATTTAGGAGTTTCGTCCAATAAAAAATAAATAATTTATCATTTAAAAAAATAGGTTTCCACTCATCTATGGACTCTAATAATAATAATAATAATAATAATAATAATAATAATAATAATAATAATAATAATAATAATAATAATAATAATCTATGCAATATATAATAGTAGTATTTTAAATTGGTCAAAAATTGTAATGGGAGTGATTGTAAGAGATTAGGGTAATCTTAATCATAAAAATTATTTGTACATTTAATATGCATCGTAGATGTAAATAATTAAATAATTAAATAATATAATTTATCCAAATAAAAAAATCCTTTTATAAGTGGACTCTCCTCCTCCTTTTTTTTTGTGTGATAATACAGTCTCATTAGTATTTTTTTTTTTTTTATCCTTCATATATTGAAACAAATCCATACAATATATAATAGTAATCCTTTTAAATAGGCTAAATACTACAACAAGAGTGATTGCAGGAGCTTGGTGTAATCTCAACCATAAAAATTATTTGTACATTAAAAATAAGTCATTGATGTAAATAATTAATTAAATAAAAATAAAATTCATCGAAAGGAAAAAAAAGGTTTTCCTTTAAAAGTAGACTGTCTCAAGGTAATATTGGATCCCCTTGCTAAAAAATTAATAAATAATATTATAAAATTATTTAATCTTAATCTAAAAATTAAACAGTAAATAATTTACCTTATTAATTTTAAAAATATACAACATAAAATACAAACCAAATTGAGCAGCAAATTAATAAATAAAAATTACAGAAAATTATATAATGAACTAAATTAAAAATATATACAGAACTAAAAATATAAATACTTTTTATAATTTTTCAGAAAAATTAAACACAATTAAAATAGAACAACAAAAACATTATCTAAAATAGAAAGTTAAACAAATAATCAATTACACTACAATACATATGAAAATAAATAATTAAATTAACTAGAATATTAAACTATTTTTTGGACCAAAACATACCCTAAAAACTTAAAATCAAAACACAAAAATTAAATTTATAAATTTATTAAATTAAAAACTTAATTTAACCTAAATTAGAAAATAAATCTAAAAAATAATTAAATTAAACATAAAAACTAAGAAAATTAATTTTAAGAGATTAATACTCTAACTAAACCCTATAATAATATAAAAAATATAATTAACCAAAGGAAACTAATTTAATCCAACTTCTAACAATTTGACTAAAAATAACAAAAATAAATAGAAAAATAATCTGAAAATTAAAATATATTAGGACTCAAAATAAAATTAATATAAAATTACTGAGATATCTATTCTATTATCAATCAATTTAATTCATTCTCACGTCAATTATTAGTAAAAACCTATTTATGATTACATACAAATTCAAAAAACATAGTTATGATGTACAGATTGACGTGAAAAATTCAAAAAATATATTGATGAAAAAAAGAATATGGAATGATTTTTAAAAAAGGGATGCAATTAAGAGTAATGTTATATAAGATAAATTATAGAATAATATTTTAGAAAATAATTAAAGGATATTCTATTATTTTTAACGAGTGTTAAGGTTAATTCACCAATATTTTTAACCTAAAAAGTATAATCTATATTATTTCAAGTTTTGGTTTGATTTAATTTTACATTTGAGAATCACAAGTTATGTTTTTTTTTCCTTTGTGACTTCAAATTGTGACTCGACTAAAATCTAATGAGATAACCAATATGCTTTCATCCGGACGAGAACTGGTTCACAAAGTTATGCTTTGCCAAGAGTTAATAAGAGGTTACAACAGGAAAGGAGGGGCTGCCGGATGTATTATGAAGATCGATCTACGAAAGCCTATGACTCGGTATATCATGACTTTGTTGAAGACACATTGATAGGCTTGAAATTCCCTAGGAAATTCATTCAATGGGTCATGATTTGCTTGAAGAATGCATATTTTTCGGTGGTAGTGAATGGAGAAAGTCATGGCTACTTCAAGGGTACTAGAGGATTGAAGCAAGGTGATCCAATTTCACCTTTACTCTTTGTACTGGTTATGGAGACCTTCAATAGATACACTAAGATGCATATACAAAATGCAAATTTCAGCTTTCACACTCGTTGCGGGGAGATGAAGCTTTGCCAACTCTCGTTTGCGGATGACCTGCTATTATTTTGCAAAGCTAACAAGCGATCAAGTAACTTGCCTACTTCAGGCTTTTGAGGCCTTTGCGAAGCTTCAGGAATGAAAATAAACCTGCACAAGTCCCAAATGGTCATACCAGGTGTTAACGAGTCGGAGAAAAGTGAACTGCTCGCAACTCACGAGCTTCTCAGCTCTTCTCCAGGATATCAAGAAAATATAAAATTTGTGACGAGAATATCAAGAAAATATAAAATTTGTGACAAAATTTGTGTTAAAAAATCAAATTACTTAAAGTAACATATATTGTAAAACGAATGGAGCATAAGTAATGTACTTGGAGTCGAAAATATTGGTTGACTTTTTTAAGATTTGTTATTAATTAAAAACTGCTTTTACCCTCCCCTCCCCTCCCCCAAGATTAATTAATTCTATACTTCTAATGTTATATGCTTATACATTAAGTAACTTCACAAATAATAACATTTAATCTCCTTTTAACATAAAATTAGTGACATTTGTAACTTAATTATTTGAAGTAAATACGGTCAAGCATAGCTTGGTACATTATATAAGGCACCCACCCCTCAACCCTAACTCAATTCCTACATCAATATCTAAAAATTAAACATGGATTCCTCCTCTTCCATCCCGATACCTTTGATCCTTCTCGTACTCCTTGAAACCCTTATGAGCTTAGGCTCATGCCAAAGGCTAAGCGTCCTAGACAAATGCATCCTACATTATGTTTACGAGCACAATCCACAAGACGTGCTGATTTCTCAGCAACCATGGACCCCAACACTTGGAGCTGAGTCGCCCCATAACCCATTCTCGAAACACGCCCATGGTGATGGCATGCTCGTATCTGAGACGTCTAGGGCCCCGTCATCAGTCAGTCATGACCTGCCACATGTCCCAACCCTACCAATGGTCGATGTCATTTGCCATGACTTGATGCGTTACCTTAGCATGGCAAGCCGCCTCCAAGGGTCTCGCCCCGTAAAAGTTGCCCTTCTCAAAACCCTCAAAGAGTTGATCAGTTTGCACTTCATTAAGCCTAATTCTGCCTTTGAACAGTACGTTCAACTCATGAAACCCTAGTTTTTCAGGATTGATGATCAGGAGGACAAGCAAGGAGAACATTGAAGCCCGGATATATTATTATTTATTGGCAACATCCCCTCTTTTCCCCTTTTTTGTAATTCTTTTTTTAATAGAGTGGCACTTTCTTTTTCGCTTTTGTTTGATGTGTTACTTCACAAGTATAATTTCTTTTTTTATAGAATAAAAATGTTTGATTGGAGAATTTTTTTTATCTTTTTCGGCCTTAAAAGATATATTTCACACTATTTTGCGGCACATTTTGCTACAAACAATAATATATGTCTTGCAGCAAATTACTTTTAAAATATTTTTTATCTTTTTCGGCCTTAAAAGATATATTTTGAAGTATTTGATGGATGGAAACTAGTGCATATTTTGCTACAAACGATAATATGTCTTGCAACAAGCTACAAACGATCCTTAAAATCACCAAAATTTGACAGTTATAATTAATTATTAATTGTAAAATTATGTTAGCCGTCGGCTACACTAACAAGTATAAGTGAGATCCTAAACGGGTCAAATCTTATCGGCAAAGGCATATTGTGCATATAATTTTATATTGTCAAAAATTACAAATGAAAAGATTATTTTATAAAATTTAATAAGTGGTTTCACCTTTTTACTTTTCAATTTTACTAATATTTTTTAATTTTATACATGATAATATAATTTGTAAACCAAATGACAGATATTCAAGAAGTGTCTTACTACAACATATATTATTTTGCTTCACTAAATTGCTTTCTTCCTGAAATTTTCCTTAAATTATACTCTCTATCTCCCGCTGTGATTGAACTTTTTACAGTGAATAAAAAATAAGTTTGGCTATTATTTCTCACAAACTATATACAAAAATATATCACTAAAAATATTTTAGAAGTTCAGAAATTATACTTTTGATTATAATTCGTCAAAATATTAAACTAAATATTTATAGTCGGTGTTCATTAAAATTAATGAAGATATATATATATATATATATATATATATATATATATATATATATATATATATATATATATATATATATATATATATATA
The DNA here is from genome assembly GCA_021018815.1 of Talinum fruticosum. NCBI lineage: Eukaryota > Viridiplantae > Streptophyta > Magnoliopsida > Caryophyllales > Talinaceae > Talinum > Talinum fruticosum. The sequence continues at coordinate 2,450,206 of JAITYX010000076.1, read as the reverse complement.
TATTAGTTATTCAATAATTTTATTTTTTTCACTGTAAATAGATATGTTGACATTTATTCTTTTAGCATATAGTTCCATTCTTTGTATATTAGTGGGCATGTTAATATTACAAACATATTTCATTTAAATGATTATTAAAAAAATTAACCAAATTAATATTTATATAATATATTTTGTTTACAATTAATTTTTTTAATCATAAAGAATGGTATAAGTAAGGAACGGTTTTCAAGGCATATTTATATTTACTTTAAGAGTTTTTTCAGAACTAGCAATATTAATATTATACTTAAGTTGACTGGGAAAAAAATTATACTCCGTACATCGTCCGCCACTGACTGCAACTATATTTGTGCATGCCTCTTCTTCCTTGGGAGATACTACAGCCTACAGTGTATTTGTGAATTCAAATGGGGAACCAGAATTGAAGCAACTCATGTTGAACAATCCCTCTCACCGTTAGAAGGGCTGGAACAGAGCTAGCTGATTGCTGTGAACTTGGAAGATCAAGATGGTTTTCCGGTTAAGTCGAAAATCTACCACAGCTAAAATGCCTACCTTTTCACGTAAACTGGTTCTACTGTGAGATCAAATATACTTATTGTTAGCCATATAGCACTCATATCTACTGAACTGATAAGTCATCCATCTCTCCCTAATTGTTTCGTTCATATTTATATGAAAAGGAGACACACTGTGGAAACAAAATAGCCAAAAGGAAACTAAAAAATACAATATCATATCTACACAAAATAAGCAAGGAACTATCTTAGAGAATAAAATAAAATATACAACTCTAAAGAGCACGATACTGGCCAATACCCAACAATAGAAGCTTGTCAGAACTCCGCGCTTTTTACGTTCACTAACAAGCTCGGTCACTTAATATAGTGGCATATATACTTCAATCTCGAACTCAGGTTAATCCAATTTGCTTGTTTTTCAATAGTCTAGGCAAACTTGCTGTCAAACTGAGTTGGACGAAGCATCCGCGCATAGGTTTGCAATGCAGGAAGCTATCAAATTGGGGATTGGAAATGTCATGGTCGAGGGTGATTGTCTGTCTCTCATTAACGAGTTGAAACAAAGGGAGTCGATTGCATTAGAAATGGCACTCTTAATTCAAGACTTTTTATTGCTTTGTTCTATCTCTGCTTCTGTTGCTTTCTCATCTGTTTGTAAGGAGGGAAATACAGTTGCTCATATGGTATTGCTCATTTCCAACCCTATGATCCAACTGTTCAGATTTAGTGTTGGATTATCCAAACTGTGTCTTCAACCTGCTGGCTTTCAAGGACTATTGCTCTAATTTGGTGTTTGATTAGTATGTTCCCTTGATTAAAAAATGCCCTATGCATGGCCGTAAGCAGATCCAGCATTAGCCTATGAACTTGCCTCTTTTTTGAGGGCTTCATAAAGGGCCCAAACCCAAATGAGGACCTTGGGTGTTGGTTATGATCTCAGTGCTTTTCTCAGTAATAATAAAAATAATCACTTTTATTATAATATATTGGGGTTCTTTTTATACAATGATCTCGAATCAGGACACCAAAACACAAAAAGTTAACTTCCTTCTTTTTAACCCCTAATCCCCCTATTTTCCTTGTTGTCTAATTTATTGACACGTAACCCGAGACTAAAAATCTCATATCCATGATATAACGACTGATATTTGGGGAGGGGTTTCTTTTAATTAATGTCTACATTTATACAATAAGTAACTTCACAAATGTTTAATCCCTTTATACTAAGACCAACTGATAACTCCATCGATGTAATGCAGCCAGCTATTATAAGTACACATTATATAGGGTTCCCTTCAACCTTTAATTCCTACGTCTTATGGCAATAAATAAATAAAAAAGACTCAAAAAAAAGATGACCATGGATTCCTCCTCTTCAATTCCATTGATCATTCTCGCACTCCTTGCAACCCTTCTAAGCTCGGGCTCATGCCAAAGGCTAAGTGTCCTAGGCAAATGCGTCCTACATTATGTTTATGAATACAATCCTAATGATGCGCTGACTTCTATGCCACCATGGACGACCCTGCCAGTCAGAGCTCAATCCACCCATAACCCAAACCCCGAATACACTAATCATGATCATGACGTGCTCACTTCTGAGATGTCTAGGGTCCCCTTAGTTGCTCGTGAGCCTCCTCGTCTCCCAACCCTCCCAATGCCCGATACCATTTGCCATGACTTGATGCGTCACCTCAACATGACAAGCCGCTTCCTAGGGTCTCGGCCCCCAAAAGTTGCCATTCTCAAAGCCCTCAAAGAGTTGATCAGCTTGCAGTTCATTAAGCCTAATTCTGCTTATGAACAGTTCGTTAAAAACAAGAAAGACTGAATCATTTGAGGTTTTATGATCATGAGGACATGGATTGTTTCCTAAGATCTTGTTCTGTATAATTTAAAAGTTCTTTTCCGAGCAATTTGGAGGCCTGAAATCTAGTCCACTACTGCATATTTCACTGATTGCTGCTTTTTCCCCCGTATAGTTATGTGACTTTTGATTAATGATCCTTACCTTTCCTGCGCTGAATACAAGATATTATGTTTTATCGCAACACATATGACAACTCTTACATATAATCATCTGGTGTTTGCTTTAGTTTTGTGCTTCTTTTTCTCTAGCGATGGGCTCCTCCTGGCCCCCAAAAAAACGTAAAGTCCAGGTTTTAGTTATTCATTGCTTTGCTTTCAGCAGACGCACGGTTACACAAGGCTAGACTTCTGCAGATTTAGCTATTGATCAAGTCAAACCCGGCCTAATTACTGTAGTTTTGTGTTGAAAGAGGTTTGGCTATGCAAAGCGCCCTTTTATAGGCTCTTACTGTTGGGTGCGGAATAGAGTCATATATAGTCTCACATTGGGATGTTTTCAGTACGGCACGTACTACTGATTGGTGATCATTCTTCTATTGGCTTTCTTACTATGTGTTCTGGAACGCAGCAACAACTCAGCCGGTTTTTATGCATACATATACAAATCAACAAATTAAAATGGCTTAAGTTCTATTTAGATCCTTCATTTCTGTCACAGACTATTGTATTGGTTTGTTAATATCTATTAAGATGTAGCAGAACTGTACTTTGGGATTAGTTTATTAAATTGTCAGACTTGACTCCGTGCGACGTAACATTAATGCTTTTCAGACTTATTTAAGCATAACTGATAGACACAGGTTATTATGGTATTTTATTTTAGCCTGGTCCTATTATTAGGGCGGTGGTAACGCCTTCGATCGTTAACTTCCGCTGCGATCATACCTAATATTCTCGAATTAGAGAATGATTAAGTAATGGTAATTGGGGGCATTACAGAATCAAAGGTGAGTAATTTGAATTCATCCTCTAAAGTTAAAATGAATTAGGAAGATGAAACTTGGAATTAATTCATGAAATTGGAAACCCTAGGTTTAATTGAAGAAGTTAAAGGCTTAAATTCACTAAATTAGCAATTAACGAATCAAAGAGCATGTTGTGATTATCTGATATCTAGTTCTGAATTTGTGATTTTTAAGTATTATTGAGCATGATTATTGAGAATTGGATGAGATTACCTTGAGCAGAATTAGGGGAAAAATCAGAAAGTTAAGTTAATGACTTATGTGCAGATTTTCAGTAATTATGCATGCTGTCCGAATTTTTGTGAATTCGTGTGCAGCCCAAATTTTCTGAAAATTTTACTACAGCTTTGTGCCAATTTATGGAAATTTCCTGTAAATTTTGGTATGCATTGGATGAGTAGATTGGGAGATATGAAATTTTAAGTGAAAATGTCCTGTTTTGAGCTAAATCAGAACTAAGGGCGTAAATGAGACTAAGAACTGGAATTTGATAGGTTATACAGCTAAACTAAGAGATATGTAATGTTCAAGGAAAATTATAGAATCATAAACCACCTATATGCGATAATACGCAATCATGAAGAGATAAATTCGTTACTTAGTAATTGATATGTATATGTATGATGTGGTTATCTTAAATTCATTGATTCTAAATGATATAAGTATGTCTTTATGAGTTGGATTGATGGTACATGAGTTGAAACTTGCTTATGTGAATTGCTTGTTTTGAAGAAGTTACGTATGAACGTGTTAAGCATGAATTATATTAATTAAGTGTATCTTATGTATAAGTAATAAGAAGATAATAAGAAGATAAGAAACATAAAGAACGGGAAAGGATTGTGTTATTGATCTAAGACCCCACGAATTAAAGAACCCTCTGAAGCTATGGCCATAGAAGTGTCTGTCAACCCGAAGCCACGAATTATTTTGCTTCTACGAATTATTGACGATATGCGTCCTTCGAGTGAGGCAAGCCTCGAGGCTACGAATTATTTTGTCTCGAGGCCACGAATTATTTTGCCTCCCGAATTGAGCCCACGAATTATTTTGGCTCCAACAACCGGGTCTTTAGAGCAGAACATAAATCTTCTTTTCATTCGAAACTAAGAAGACCTAAGAATCTTGATATGAAAAAACGAATGATCGTGTATAACGAACAAGAAAGAAAGAATCAATGATTTATGAAATGCACGATTGAACTCAAGAAGAAGAATGAGAAGAAGAATGAATCCTGATTTCATAAGAAATTAATACGATAAGAAGTAAGATATGAATTACGTGATGAATGATTTACATGATGAATGATTCTATGACCTACTTGCGTAGAAAGACGAATGAAATATGTATGATTGAATTCATGAGTAAATGATGTCACTTGTACCTCTCGGTAAGTTGGTAAGTTAGAATCTCGCATGTCTTAAGCATGTATAATCTGAATCGCATGTTATGTAACGCCCCATCCTCCAATCCATAATTAATTGACCAACATTTGCTTAATAACCATAACGACTTATGCTAATGAAAATTAAGATCAAGGTGGGGGCATTACTGCCGTCTCCGGATAATAGAGACAAGGCTAAGACACTCAATTAATTAATAATATTTTTCTTATACGACATAAACGATAACATGAAAGTTATGTTTATACAAACAATGGATAGGATGACTCTATTCCCATAATCGGAATTCATACATGACCCAAAAACTTAAACTTATCCTAGCGTAACCCATAATAACAAAGACATGCAAGAGGGGCGGTCAACAGGTCATTGCCCGACCTTGTCGGAACCCTTCTCGTCGGACTCCTCTACTTCCCGATTCTCCTCCTTAACCCTTGTCTGTTTCTCCTTCCCTAAAACAAAATTTAAAGAAACAGGAAAAACTAAAAGTGAGCGGTTGGCTCAATACGTTACCCTTGTTCTGTAAAAACACTTTTGGTGAGCCGGTGAGCGCGCGCGTTTTCAAGAATTCATTTGAAACATATCATTTAAGTAAAAGCTCGGTTTTACTGTTTTATAGACTTTTCGGTTAAAATTTTCGATTTTCGTAAATGTTTTAGCTTCCGGCTAACACTAGGACCCCAATTCATATGCAATTGCAGCCATGGCTTCGGCTGTACGATTCGGTTAAAATTCCCGTTTACGGGAAGGGCCCATTACGATTAATTCCGCTAGCGAGACGATTATGAACGGTTAATAATAACCGATCAACGATTAACGATTAACGATTAATTGGGTCCTATAATGTTAGGCCATTTTAAAACAAGTACGGTAAAGCATTTCATAACAATTAAAAATTTAACTATTTTAGAAGGGTACAAGCAATAACGTACCTCGGTTAGGAAGTCTCGCTTTGACAAATTTTCGGTTTGCTTTGACAAATTTTCGATTTGCTTTACTTTCGACGTTTCCGATAACCTTCTGTTTGCAAAGAAATTTTCCCCTTTACTTTAATATAATACATATTTTCTCATACCCCTTTTTATCAAAATTACTAACTAATTCTTGAATTATACGCATGAATATGCATGTTCATATTTTCTTTAACTTTATTTTTTTTTCCAAATAATTTCCTCAATTTCTCAGCACACATAGATGTATTAATTATTTCCTTCTTTGTATCTATTTATTTTCCATTATGAATAATTAAATTTAGTTTAGAAGAAAAAAAAATTAGAATTATTACCTTAGTAATCAAGGTGTTGACAAAAAGAGGGTGACGAAGGGCAATTGGTGGCTGGCCGGAATCCGGTGGCCGGCGAACGGCAGCAGGCGGCAGCTGGTGGACGGCAGGTGGTCAGGCGGCGTGGGCTGGAGGCTGGGCCGGAGGCGTGGGCTGCTGGCAATGGAAGGAGTGTTTTGGGCTTCCGGCCTCCTTCCTTTCTTTGTTTTCGACTTGCTTCTCTTTTTTTTTTTTTTGCTTTTGGCCCGACCAGCCCCCTTCCTATTTATATTGGGCTTCGCAGCCCAAATCTTATCTCTTCCCCCCATCACCTCCATAAGATTTGGGCTTATCCAAATAATAATTATCTTCCACACTTGGTTAATGTCTCCACCATACACTTGTTCCCCATTTTTTTTTTTTCTTTCTGCTGTAAAATTATTATTTATTTATTTATTTATTTTTATTTTTTAATTTTAATGTATTTATTTATTGGATGCACATTTTATAAATTGAGCATGAATTGGTATTTCTAAGTCAATTGTTTCTCATTTCCATTTTGACATTTATGCGCGGCTCACTTGCTCTTAAATATTGAAATAGAAAAAATGCAATAATTAGATACAATTAAATTTTGGGGCCTTACATCCTCCCCTCCTTAAAAAAATGTTTCGTCCCCGAAACTATAATCGATTAGTAGCATACCTTTAAAACAAGTGGGGATAATGATTTCTCATTTCCTCCTCGGTTTCCCATGTCGCTCGGACACTCCATGGTGGGTCCAAATTACTTTAACTAAGGGTATTGCTTTGTTACGCAACCTGTTTAACTTTTCGGTCCACAATTTTTACGAGGTTGCTCTTCATAAGTCAATCCTTCCGCTTCAATATTTAACGGTTCATACTCGATTGTGTGGGATGGGTCATATACATACTTTCGCAGTTGGGAAATGTGAAACACGTCATGTACGTGTTGTAGTTCCGGTGGCGGGGCCGGGCGGTAAGCAACGGGATTGACTTTTTCAATGATCTCATAAGGTCCAGATAAAACGAGGACTCAATTTACCTTTTACATTGAATCTTCTGATTCCTTTGCTTGGAGAAACCTTAAGAAAGACCTTATCCCCTTCTTGAAATTCAAGAGGCTTTCTTCTACGGTCCGCATATGATTTTTGCCTATCCTGGGCCACTTTCATATTTCGTTGAATAACTTTAATCTTTTCAACCGTTTCGTGAATCATTTCCGGACCCAATACTAAGGTTTCATCCAGATCGTTCCAACAGAGAGGGTTCTACACCTTACGCCATATAATGCTTCAAAAGGTGCCATTCGATAGTCGCTTGGTAGCCATTATTATATGAAAATTCAGCTAATGGAAGATATTCCTCCCACTTCCCCTGAAATTCCAGTATGCATGCTCGTAGCATATCTTCAACCACTTGGTTTACTCTTTCCGTTTGCCCATCGGTCTCGGGGTGATACGAGCTACTCGAGCTGTAGTTTTGTTCCAAATGCTCTTTGCAAGGCTTTCCAAAACGAGCCTGAAATCTCGAGTCCCTATCCGAGATTATATCTTTAGGAATCCCATGCAAACGCACAACTTCTTTCACATATATTTGAGCTAACTTATCAATCCCCAAGAATCGTGTATTGGTATAAAATGAGCTGACTTTGTAAGTCTGTCAACAATTACCCATATCACATTTTTCCTTGATGCTTGAAAGGGGTAATCCCATAATAAAATCCATGGAGATTGAATCCCACTTCCAAACGAGGGATCTCCAATGGTCGCAACTCACCTACCGGGCGTTGATGTTCCGCTTTCACTTTCGACGGACAAGGCACTTATTCACAAAGTGGGCTATATCTCTTTTCATGTTGTTCCACCAAAAGGTTTGTCTCAAATCTCTATACATCTTCGTACCCCGGGGTGAATGGAGTACCTGGTGTTGTGTGCTTACGCTAATATCCTCGCCCTTATTTGCACGCCGAGTGGTACACAAATTCCGTTCGGAATCTTATAACCCCTTGATCATCCTCATAAAATCCCAAAGCTTTTCCTTTACTTATACTTTCTTTGATTCTCTTAATCTTGTTATCCCAGGCTTGCGCTTGTTTAATTTCTTCCGGAAGGGTAGGTTGAACTATTAACATTGACAGAATCATGTTTGACTCGTGGGATAATACCGGTTCAATCCCTATTCTTTGCAAATCTCTTAATATCTCGGGACATATAACCTTTAACGCATTCACACCATGATGGGCTTTCCGACTCAATGCATACGCCACAACATTTGCCTTCCACGGGTGATAGTGAACTTGCATATCGTAATCCTTTAGGAACTCCAACCATCTTCGTTGTCTCAAATTCAACTCTTTACGTGTAAAAATATACTTAAGACTTTTATGATCAGTAAAAATCTTGCATACGCTTCCATACAAGTAATGTCTCCAAATCTTTAAGGCAAAAACTACTGCGGCTAATTCCAAATCATGAGTGGGATAATTCTGCTCATATGACTTTAATTGCCTAGAAGCATATGCTATGACTCTCCCATTACGCATCAAAACGCACCCAATTCCTTGTCTAGATGTGTCACTATACACAACGAATTCCCCATCTTGCACCGGTAAGGCCAAAGCTGGCGCAGTAGTGAGCCGTTTCTTGAGCTCTTGAAATGCGGTTTCACACTTGTTATTCCATTCAAATTTCGTTGTTTTCCTCAAAAGATTAGTAAGGGGCAAAGCTATTCGTGAAAAATCCTGTACAAATCGTCTATAATATCCTCGCCATTCCCGGAAAGCTTCGGACTTCGTCACATTTGTCGGTTTAGGCCACTCGGTCCATCTGCCTTAACCTTCGGGGATCAACTTTAATTCCCTCTTTAGAAATTACATGCCCCAGAAAATTTACTTGGACAACCAAAATTCGCATTTTGTCAACTTAGCATATAACTTATGAATCCTCAAAGTTTGCGAGAACAACCCTTAAATGATCAGCATGCTCTTCCTCCGTCTTAGAATATATTAGAATGTCATCAATAAAAACAACAACAAATTTATCCAAATAGGGCCTAAATATTCTATTCATCAAGTCCATAAAAGTTCTTTGGAGCATTTGTTAACCCAAAAGGCATAACTGTGAATTCATAATGTCCATAACACATCCTGAACGCCGTTTTTGGTATATCCTCGGGCTTAATTCGCAGTCGATGATATCCGGACCGGAGGTCAATTTTTGAGAACACTCCCATTCCCTGTAATTGATCAAATAAATCCTCGATCCTTGGCAAAGGATACTTGTTCTTTACCGTAACCTTATTTAGTTCTCTATAATCTATACATAGCCTCAAAGTTCCATCTTTCTTTTTACAAACAAAGCTGGCGCGCCCCAAGGAGATACACTCGGCTTTATATAACCTTTTTGCAACAATTCCTCCAACTGAACCTTTAACTCCTTCGGTTCAGCGGGAGCCATCCTATATGGAGGTTTGGAAATGGGTCGCGCTCCCGGTTCAATCTCTATCTCAAAATCAATTTCCCTTTTTGGGGGCAACCCAGGAATTTCGCTTGGGAAAACGTCGGGGAATTCTTTAACTACGGGAATATCCTTTATCTTTGTCTCCTGTTTTTCTTCCGTTACAAAGCATAAATAAGCTTCCTTTCCTTGCTTAGCAAGTCGTCTAGGGGCTCTCGGCGATGCTACCGTACAGTCTCCAACCTCCCTAGTACCTTGAAACCTCACTTCCCTGCCGTTTGTACCCTTTAAGGATATAATCTGGCCTTGGCAATCTATTTTTGCCCCATACTTAGACAACCAATCCATACCCAAGATTACATCAAATTCGACAGGTCAAATTGTACCAAGTCACCCCTAAAATTCTCTTGACTTAGGGTAATAGGGCAATTCTTATACATAACGTCACATTTTATGGTTTGACCTGTAGGCGGACTCACATATAATTCTACGGGTTGTTTATTCGGTTTCAAACCTATCTCGAGATGCGAGACTTTGATGAAATAAAAGAGTGTGTGGCACCTGAATCAAATAAAACGAGTAAGTGGTACTGAATTTAAAAAGAGCGTACCGAGTCACAACGGTCCCCGTGTCGGTAGCTCGCTTTTACTTATTACATAGGCTCTTCCGACACTGTCTACTGCCCGCAGATATCTGTGGCTGCCCTTGCATTCTTTTGGTTTTGGCTTGGACCTTTGCTTGCTGGGGAAGGTCTGGTTGGGCAATTCGCAATTAAATGGTTATAATCCCCACACCGAGTAACAACGATTGGTGCCAGCCCAACAATCTGTCTGTGTCGTGGTTGGTTCGACCACACTTCAAGCATTGTTTCTTAGCTGAGGTAGAGGTTTGGAACTTAGGTCCTGTACTTGCACGCTTTTTGCTTGGTGTTCCCTCTGTAGAATTCTTTTTTCATTCCCTCTCTTCCGAAAGGTATTCGGACTCAACATCCGTAATTCCCTCTTCACCCTTTCCACTTCGCGGCTCGCTCATACAATTCTTGACTAGTTTGTATAGATTGCCCAGCCAATTGGTGCCTAATATAGGGTACTAAACCTTCCTCAAATTTCGTCATTCTCATACGATCCGTGGCTACGTACTCCGAGGCAAACCTAGACAATTCTGCAAATTTATTCGCATACTCCATCACCGACATATTGTCTTGCTTTAATTCCATAAATTCCTTTTGCTTTTGTCTTTGCAAGGATACGGGGTAAAATTTTGCTCTCAACTCCTTTAAAAACTTATCCCACGAGCCTTCGGAGTTTTGAAACTTAGTCCTTACGGTTCCCCACCGGATATCGGCCTGTCCGAGTGAGATAAAAAGTCCCAATGTTTACACGCTTCTCGGTTGGTACCTCTACCACATCGAATATTTTCTCTATCTGCCTAATCCATTCTTCCGGTACCACTTGGATCCATTTTTCCATCATACGTTTTTGGATTTTGTTTTGCCACTCTTTCAAAAAGTCTCCCTTCCCTTCCGGAATTTTCAGAGTTGGATTCCCTAAGTTTACGTGTTACCACCGCTATAATCTGTCCCTAACATTTCAGGATCTATGTCCTTGAGTATTCCCTTCTTATCTAGCTCATCCTCGATCTTTTGCACATTACTTTCGCCCCGATGTGGGGTTAGAATTGGAGGGTTTGATTAATTGACTGGGTGTGTAACGATTCTTCATTGTTTTCTTGCGGTTCGTTTTTCGGAATGCTCTCGTCTTGAATCGACATTCCGCTCAATAAAAAAACAACAATAATTAACTTTTCCTTTTCTCTCTTTCTCCATTTTTGTTTTCATCGGACTAATACACGTTCATATATATATATATATATAAAACACCTTCTTTATTCGTTAAAGTTATATTATACATTATTCGACTACTACACTAATATTCCCTTGATAGGTCTACAAAATGTCCACCCTTAGCAACAAAATTGGTGGAAAGAGGGGTTAGATTAATCACTATTCTACCCCTACGAGTACCCGTACTTATACAACTCCACTCCTTCTCTTTTCCCCTTTTTTTTCATCGGTTAGTTTATATTACACACTATTTTACATATTTACATATTCTACACAGACTAGTTACCCCTAAATTTGTCAACTCTTCCTATTTCAATTTTTCACATCGTGAAATCCGAGTCGCTCATTGTTATCGGTGTCGGGCCCCGAACTCCATGAGTCACTCTCCTCCATCTCATCTTCCTCGGGATCTATCACTTCACTTTCATCGGAACTTATCTAAATAATCTCTGGGGACTCAGGGATATCAACTACACTCACAACATCGCTGGAACCACTAGATGCATCCGCCTCATAATTGTCCCATATATCATAGCCATCTTCTCCGGCCCAAATATTAACATTGTCGGACTCAAACTCGGGGACGGGTGAATTTGGAGCTACTCGGGTTCTCAACATTCGTTGTTCCGGAAAAGAGTCCTGTAACCGTGCGGGGTAAACCCACCACGGTCGGCCAAGTCTCGGAGCTTCAATTCCTCGACTATGCGGTCCCATGGATTCCCATAAGTCGGAAAATGTGCCCCATGTTCCCCAACATTTCCGAGTGTCCATAAATTCCCGATATTTATTTTTAAAGGACAACCAGGGTTCAACATCGGGTAAACCTTTTAGTAAGCACCGTGCTTTGACAACGGGGTCAATGAAAGGAGTTTCGGGATTGCTTAGTACATGCTGCAAGAAGACAGACCTTTAACGTCTTTATATAGTCCGTCACACGTTGACCCAACTTCATTTTAATTTCGAACGGATCCCTTGGCGCCATTTCCTATTACCAATAACAAAACATTAAGAATTTGTATAATCTCACCTATACATTTATACGACAGTATCTACTTCAATCTCACAATAATCCCACATATCCATCACGGTGACTCAACCACCTCTCTCTATTTTCTCTAAACATATCGCCCAAATTTTGGTCTCATTTTGACGTTCGGATACGGTCCAAAGTGCTAGGCTCGATACCACCTCCGTAACGCCCCATCCTCCAATCCATAATTAACCGACCAACATTTGCTTAATAACCATAACGACTTATGCTAATGAAAATTAAGATCAAGGTGGGGGCATTACTGCCGTCTCCGGATAATAGAGACAAGGCTAAGACACTCAATTAATTAATAATATTTTTCTTATACGACATAAACGATAACATGAAAGTTATGTTTATACAAACAGATGGATAGGATGACTCTATTCCCATAATCGGAATTCATACATGACCCAAAAACTTAAACTTATCCTAGCGTAACCCATAATAGCAAAGACATGCAAGAGGGGCGGTCAACGGGTCATTGCCCGACCTTGTCGGAACCCTTCTCGTCGGACTCCTCTACTTCCCGATTCTCCTCCTTAACCCTTGTCTGTTTCTCCTTCCCTAAAACAAAATTTAAAGAAACAGGAAAAACTAAAAGTGAGCGGTTGGCTCAATACGTTACCCTTGTTCTGTAAAAACACTTTTGGTGAGCCGGTGAGCGCGCGCGTTTTCAAGAATTCATTTGAAACATATCATTTAAGTAAAAGCTCGGTTTTCGTTTTATAGACTTTTCGGTTAAAATTTTCGATTTTCGTAAATGTTTTAGCTTCCGGCTAACACTAGGACCCCAATTCATATGCAATTGCAGCCATGGCTTCGGCTGTACGATTCGGTTAAAATTCCCGTTTGCACGGAAGGGCCCATTACGATTAATTACGCTAGCGAGACGATTATGAACGGTTAATAATAACCGATCAACGATTAACGATTAACGATTAATTGGGTCCTAAAATGTTAGGCCATTTTAAAACAAGTACGGTAAAGCCTTTCATAACAATTAAAAATTTAACTATTTTAGAAGGGTACAAGCAATAACGTACCTCGGTTAGGAAGTTTGCTTTGACAAATTTTCGATTTGCTTTACTTTCGACGTTTCCGATAACCTTCGTTTGCAAAGAAATTTTCCCCTTTACTTTAATATAATACATATTTTCTCATACCCCTTTTTATCAAAATTACTAACTAATTCTTGAATTATACGCATGAATATGCATGTTCATATTTTCTTTAACTTTATTTTTTTCCAAATAATTTCCTCAATTTCTCAGCACACATAGATGTATTAATTATTTCCTTCTTTGTATCTATTTATTTTCCATTATGAATAATTAAATTTAGTTTAGAAGAAAAAAATTAGAATTATTACCTTAGTAATCAAGGTGTTGACAAAAAGAGGGTGACGAAGGGCAATTGGTGGCTGGCCGGAATCCGGTGGCCGGCGAACGGCAGCAGGCGGCAGCTGGTGGACGGCAGGTGGTCAGGCGGCGTGGGCTGGAGGCTGGGCCGGAGGCGTGGGCTGCTGGCAATGGAAGGAGTGTTTTGGGCTTCCGGCCTCCTTCCTTTCTTTGTTTTCGACTTGCTTCTCTTTTTTTTTCTTTGCTTTTGGCCCGACCAGCCCCCTTCCTATTTATATTGGGCTTCGCAGCCCAAATCTTATCTCTTCCCCCCATCACCTCCATAAGATTTGGGCTTATCCAAATCATAATTATCTTCCACACTTGGTTAATGTCTCCACCATACACTTGTTCCCCATTTTTTTTCTTTCTCGTTGTAAAATTATTATTTATTTTTTTTATTATTTTTTTAATTTTAATGTATTTATTTATTGGATGCACATTTTATAAATTGAGCATGAATTGGTATTTCTAAGTCAATTGTTTCTCATTTCCATTTTGACATTTATGCGTGGCTCACTTGCTCTTAAATATTGAAACGAGAAAAATGCAATAATTAGATACAATTAAATTTTGGGGCCTTACATGTTATAAATGAATTGTGAACTTACGTGTGTTTGTTAATGAATTAATGTGCCAAGTGAAACCGGGGTTGGGTTTGGATTATTCACTGGGCTAGTGGAGCTCATGACCTCACCAACATTTCAAGTAGAGAAGTTAAGACTCCTCGGAGTTGCTTTTAGCTTTTAGAAAAAGCGGACCAATGGATAGGACATCTCCGGACTTATTATGTACTTTATGTTTTTCATGTCTGTAAAGATCGAATGTATGTTTAACTGAATGCCGACTATGTATAATATGAAAGCCCTAAGTGAATACTCCAAGCATGTGGCTCGTTGAGTTGTGTTGTGATACTCCGAGCGTGTGGCTCGTTGAGTTTATGAATGTGTTTCGTGCGGGGTTAGGGCTTTAAACCCATGGGATTAGCCATGTTACGAGAGGAAACTATGCCGAAATTTTCAGAAAACCTAGAAACACGCTTCCGCCAATCTAAGAAGGAGCTATTAACCCTAAGTCGAGATCTTAAGCAGCCTTAGGGGTTCCTCTCGGGAACCACGACATATAATACTCCTAGGGTGGATCTATGAGTATTACACCTAGTCATAGCATAGTTACGTATTAGAATCCAAGTGGTCTTATGTCGCCAATAAGACTTAGAGTTATATTAGGTTGAGGAATTGTGTTAGTATGATTCTTCTACTCCATTCATGTAACTCAATTATTTCTATTATAAAAGGAATCGGAGGCCAAGGGAAAGGGCAACGAGCTCAATTCTCTCCAAGCATAATTAGTTTTTTACAATTGGGCATCAAAATTGAGGCAAAGGCTCAACTCAACTGCTTCGTGGAAATATTTAGCTTCTTTCCACGACTCTTTCTTCTATTGTATATTCTGATATGGTTGGACGGACTCATATGAGAAAGACATCTAACCTTATTTACCACTTACTGTTATATATATAAATATATATTAAAAAACAAAAGGGGTCATAAAACATAAGATAAAACCAGAAAGGGTGAAATTTGATTAGTTAAAAGCTCGTGTATTTTATTTATATATATATCCAAGCAGCTAGGGTACAGTACCACATGAGATGCCATAGCGACACATTACATTACGAGTAGCTTGCTTTGCTTGTTACGTACAAGCAAATGACAGAGAGCGTATGCGTATATATATATATATATATATATATATATATATATATATATATATATATATATATATATATATATATATATATATATATATATATATATATATATATATACTAACTATATAGATGCACACATTTAAATACATACATACATACATAGATGTACGTATATGTATGCTTTTTGATGGGGGCATACACATACTCTCCAGTCGTGTTTATTTATTTGTTTTATTTATCTAGCATATGGTATTATAAAAGCAAGCAAGCTGATAGCAGAGTGAGGAAGCAATATTAATTCGTAAAGATCGCAACAAGTGCGGCCTTCTTCTCCTTAGTAGCGTTGATTTTGGCAAATGCATAGGATCCAGTGTCTTGATCCGGATGGAAACTTGTGTTTGAAGACTTGTTGAGTTTCTCTTTAATGTCATTCCAATCAATATTGTAGTACTTTTGAATTGGCCCGCAATCCACATACACCCTATAACCACCCTTATCAACGTTGGGACTAGGAGCAGACCAAGCGACGAGCCATCCGCAGGAAGCTGTGGCGTCTTTATAAACCACCGCACCCTCGTCGGGATCGTTAGGTAGTTGAGCAGCATGCACAAAATTACCGGAGCGAGAATTGGCAATGTTTTGAGCGTAGAGTTTCTCTATGTTCCCCTTCCAATCGTAGCTGGTATAGTAGCCGATGCTGTTTCCGTTGCTAGTGTTGTTCTGAATGTT
The DNA here is from genome assembly GCA_021018815.1 of Talinum fruticosum. Classification (NCBI taxonomy): domain Eukaryota; kingdom Viridiplantae; phylum Streptophyta; class Magnoliopsida; order Caryophyllales; family Talinaceae; genus Talinum; species Talinum fruticosum. The sequence goes on along the minus strand of JAITYX010000076.1, from coordinate 2,433,990 downwards.
ACCTGCCGTGACCGCGCCCTTCAGTTTCTCCTTCTTACCACAAGTTTCGCATTCAGTCTTGAGGACCTCTTCCGACGACCTCAGCAGCTCACGCACCTCATTCTGATTTTCCTTATCGTAAGCCTCAGCACTCATAAGTTTAACGCAAGCCATGCTTGATCCTTATTCTCTATATATTCCTGCATGTGGCATTCAGTCAATTACGTATGCATAGCAGTGGCGTAGCCAGGTTTCAAATCAAGGAGAGTCGGAAATAAACATACATGGAAAACACTTCATTTCAAATGTATAGGGTTTTGGGGGGGCACATGTAAATACCTTTAAACTTCAGTAAGCTAAGAAATTTTGCTGCTTGTCTTGAAGTACGTCCTTACTATCCTCCCGTTGCTTATTTATAGCACTAAAAAGATGCACTGTCGAGAATTTATCCTGCTTCATCATTCTTTGCTTTATTCCTCTTTTGTCATATTATGGACGCACAGCCGTCTAAATATATTCTTTAAGTCACTGAACATTATCTACAATGAATTTGACACCCTAAGCAATTTTTAAGTTACAAGTGTGCATGGAATTTTTTAATTACACCCTAAGCAATTTTTAAGTTACAAGTGTGCATGGAATATTTTTAATTTGTACCTGTCCGTTCTGTATCACCATCTAACTGAGCTCCTCTTATCGATTTATTTAGGTTTTGAGTAAATATTTATACGATCTACTAATTTTGGGTAAATATTTTTGGATCCTTATACGTTTGGCTAAAATATTTTTGAGAATCAATTTCGATGTAATGCTTGTAATTCTTTGGAAAACAATGATGTGGCAACTTAAAAGACCTGTATACCCTCGGCTAAGGGGTTTCCGAGTGTGAAAAAATTGAGGATATATAGGTCATTTCAAGCTCGTCACTTTTTTCCCTAGAATTACAAGTTTTGACATCAAAATTGGTTTCCAAAAGTATTTAACCAAACTTAAATGAACCCATAAATATTTATCCAAAAATTAGTGAGTAGCATAAATAATTGTTCAAATTTAAATTGACCAATAAGCAAATTTTTCAAAAAAAAAAATCATTCTACATGAATTGAGAATTATATTTGCATTACAAAAAATATGCTACGAGTAAATTGCCTCGTTACTAATGGTCGATCTTAATTTTAATCCTTTGAAAAACCAATGATATGTGCCCTGGAACCAGGATCAAATGACATTAGTTCTTCAAAATATGAAATATTAAAAAATATTAGCATTAAAGATGGGGATGCTACGAAGTTAATTGATAATTTAAGATATTATAAATAATATGATCCAAAATTCTGAATATTAAAATTCAAAAAAAACAATAATGTGTTCCAAGTATATTCAATCTCCTTCAGCTTCTTTTCAAATTTAGTATACAATAGTTGTTGTCCTAACCACAATGCTGTTAATTACCTATCCATGCCTACTAGATTCTCTCTTTATCAGCCATGTTCGGCAGAATGAGTTGTTTGTGTAGCGGATACTGTTTAGGTAGTGGATAAGCTGTTCAACCGAGCGAGTTATATAAATCTGTTTGATAAATTTAGTGGTTGAGCTAGTGATAATTGTAAATTGATGTAAAAAGATATAAATAATTTGTCAAATATAAATTAATGAAGGGTCATTTTTGTCCAAAAAATATGAAACACTACTTTTAAATGTAAAAAACTAATATTCTTAAGTTTTCAAAAACACTACCTGTTCGGAAAAATGAGTTGTCCGAGTAACGGTAAACTGTTTGTGTAACTCGATAGTTGTTTAGGTATCCGATAGTTGTTAGATTTTATCTGTTAGCCAATAACTGTTCAACCGAGGGATTGAATAAATGTGTTCGGTAAATTTAATGGTTAAATTAGCTTATTGTTGTAAATTGATGGAAAAGGATAAAGATAATTTACCAAGTATAAATTAATGAAGGGATGTTTTTTGTCAAGAAAATATGAAACACTACTTTAAATGTGAAAAACTAATATTCTTAACTTTTAAGAAACAATACTTGAAACGCTATAAGCTACCGCAAACGCTAATTGAAATACTACTTTACCGAACACTAATATTTAGTTGGTTATTGTTTTAACTTAGTCAAATAATAAAAGTTACTCCAAACACTTGTTGTCGAATAGGGCCTTAAAATATTATAAGTTATTACAAACGTTAGTTAAAACACTACCGTACCAAACACTAATATTTGGTTGATTAGAATTTTGACTTAGTCAAAACACTAAACATTACTCCAAACACTCGTTGTCGAATAGAGTCATGATATCGCATCAAGATTTCCGATCTCTTCTTGTTATTGAAAATCAGATCTACCATGAATTCGATGTTCCAAATAGCCTGTGTATTTAGTAAAATGTACCTGATCTTCAAGCCTGAAGAAGAAGCATTAAGGGTGTGGTTGGTTGGAGATTTTTTTTTTTTTATATCATTTTGTATGAAATATTTTCTTTTAGAGAAAATAACTTCAACATATATTTTCAAACATATATTTTCTATTATTTGGTAGAAAGGAAAATAATTTTTTAAAAGTTTCCCCTCAAATCAAAGTCGAACAGATCAACCTTTGATCAACTATATTTTACTTGTGTTTTTATGAAACTTATGATTAAATCAAAGCGCTCCTAAATTTGACGTCAAGTTCGGACTTTATTTGGTCATTAAATCAAATATTTTGGTCAAAATCAGTCTATTATAAATTTATTTTAATGGTTATATATGTGGTTATAAATATTGATAAAAGAATTTTGACATTAAAAAATTTAGTGTTGAACTTCTTTTAGTGTTCCTTATTATATTGTTAAGTTTCTATTCAAATTATTAAAGTTGCCCTGCATTCGGAAATTCAACTTACTTTCTTTTTAATAGAACATTTTTTCTCGTATGGGTGAAAATGATTTTCTTTCGAAAATAATACTAAGTGTTATTTTTCACCAAACACAAAAAAATTGGAATCACTCCACAAAACACCCTAGTAAAGTTTTTTTTTTTTTTATGAAAGAGGATGGGGAGGTTATATTAACTTAGAATTAAGAAACTCATACATGTTGTCCGATGCCCTAGAAGAAACGATCTTCAAGACATTAGTTTTCCATAACCTCCTATCAAAGTGGTACAATTGCAAATGAGTCGAGTTCTCCCCACTTAACAAAAGACCAAGAACAAAGATTTTTTTTTTGGTGAGAACTAGTAAAGTTTTTTTTTTTTTTTTTGTTTTGTTTATCCTTGTTATATTTGCCGGTGATGTGGTATATTTTGCTTAAGCTTTACAGCTACTCTTCTGTTTAGCGGATATCATGTCAACAAGAGGCTAATTGGAACGTGTAATTCATGGTAGATATGATTTTCAATAAAAAGAAGAGATTAGATACCTTGATCCTAGTTGATAAGGCAGAATCAAGTAGGCATGGGTAGGTAATTAAGGCCCTGTTCTTTCTGCATCTTAATGCAATGTAATTTAACATCACCCAAGAAAAAAACATCGTAGGATAGCATATAAGCATCCAATTTATCTCAGAGGTAATTTTAATTAGACTTGAAAATTTAAGGAAATAGGATATTAAGTTCGGGTGTAAAGTTCAGACCGACAATCCATCACATCTTCTTTTTGCATGACTATAGAAATTGTCTCTCCCACCTTGGGAAAGAGCGTGAAAACGTGGAGCTTTAACTAATAGGCTAACACTCACCTGGTTTTAACTCTTGTGTTTTCCGTTTTATCGAAGTTAAGTCGAGTGTCAAACTTTATGTAAATATATTTTTCTTTACCCTTAAGTTGGGATTTCCTGCTAATGTTTATTATAAATCCTATTAATTAATTTGAAAAACATGAATTGGACTTGACTGTTCTCCAAAAATGGGTTTAATCTTGGTATTTGATAGGAATACTCATTTCATTTCAAAATACATGTCACTTTAACTAAATTATTTCGTTTCATAATACTTATCCTTTTACAATTGTCATGACATATTAATAACTAATTTTTCATTTTTCCTTATTAATTGCTTTATTTCTCTCTTTTTCTTATTGATTTTCTTCATTTCCGATGAAATCTTGGGGCGACTTGGTCTTTTTAATGACTAGTGTTTCCTTAATACTCCTTCATAACCTTAAAGCGATAAGTATTTTAAAATGGAGGGTGTAGTTTTTTTCATTTGATAGTGGCCAATGGCCAGAAAAGTTGAAGCCATATAATCTGAAAAAGAAATTTGGCATCTACAACTGAACACCAAACAGAATAAGCAGCTCCTACCCACTGAGCAAACCCAACTACTACAGGAAGTTTAAGTGAACAGATGGGGGATAGAAGAGAAATTCTTGGCCAGTGTCTCAGGTGAGTAGGCAGTATCCTCCTTCCAAGCTTTCCACCACATTGCCACTCTCCATTTTATTTTATGAGTTAGTGTTTGTGCATCCAGGATCATTTGTTCAAAAACCACCTAAATGGAGGGTGTAGTTTATTGCATCTTGGGAATGTTGTTCTTTTCTAAGGGAAACCACCTAACCCTAGCGACTTCCCTCTTTATTGAGGGAGTTGTGTGTGGGGGTAGATAGCTGCCAGGCATCGACACTCCTTCCATGGCCTATATCAACTTCTTGGATTTTTATTGAAATAGAGGTCCAAGAAGTGAGTCTGCTTACAAAAAAAAAAATTTAAAAATACCTCGTTATCCTCATGTAAGTGTATTATACTATGAGGAAAAAGACCTACACTACATATATGATTGGTACAGACCTAGCTTAGTTTGGCAAACTCAACCTCTAATTTTTTAATATGCCCTCTTTCTCCCTCTCCGGTTCTTCCCTTTCAGTAATCATTGGATACACCGACCTACACATGATATCTTTATCATATCAACTATATTCTCCAAAACATATTATATATGTGATTTTATAATTGTAAAATATTATGATAAAAAAGTATTTTAATTCTTAATATTTTTTAACTTTTCAATTTTACAATTGTATATACTATAGGTAGCCCTTAACTACGGAATTAAATAACCTTCATTTTGAAACACCACCAAGAATTTTTTTTTTTTTTTTTTGTTGATATTTAAGGGGTTTGTTCTTTTGGTGTTTATAACGACTAACAACTCATAAAAATTATAATAAATATAATAACTCTTAAACTCTATAACAGTTATAAGCGCAAATCATATTGTTGTTGTTGTTATTATTATTATTATTATTAGTTTTTATGGTCGTTATAGTTTATGTTATTGTTATGGTAATTGTATACTTGGTATGAAAAGATATACAAATCGATTAGTAAAGAAAAGGTATTTTTAAATATTTACTATTGACTTAAATATTCTGTATTTTAAAATATACAATGAATTATATGCACTAACGGTATCTTAAAAATTTCGTAACAACTCATAATAATTTATAACATCTTATAATATTTATGACAACTAATCATAACAACACATACTATAGCAACTCATCAGAGAAATTACCTGGGTGAAAATGGACCCAAGGGCCCATACGCGGTACTCCTTGTTTAAATTTATTTGTCATTTTGTGTTATTGATGCTTACTCAAATGGAATTAATTTTACGATAATTTATAGGACCTGTTTGAAATGGCTAATAAAATCAGTAGACTTAGTTGTTATAGTAAAAATGAGCAAAAATGAGCATAAATAAACAAAAATGAACAGAAATAGTTGTTATACCTAAAATGGGTACAAATAAGCTGAAATGAGTAAAAAATAGAAATAAACATTGATAGACATACTTATTAAAACAAGCGTGATTAAAAAACCAAAACATCATTAGAATTTCATTGAAAATAAAAACTAATAAGTATAAAATTAATAAATTAATTATTAATACATAATTAAAATTATAAATGACGATAGATATCATAAAACAAAAAAATTTAGAGGTAATAAATTAATTGAGACATTGTGTATGGGAGTTAATTGCATGATATTAAGCCCAAGGAGATATGGAAAATTGGCTTAAAGGAACCCACTTAATATGGCAAATTACACACACATTCTCTCCATCTCCAATGTATACTATATCTACACTATATATAATAGCAATCTTTTCAAAAAGATGAAATAGCGGCTCGAGAGTGAATTTAGGAGTTTCGTCCAATAAAAATAAATAATTTATCATTTAAAAAAATAGGTTTCCACTCATCTATGGACTCTAATAATAATAATAATAATAATAATAATAATAATAATAATCTATGCAATATATAATAGTAGTATTTTAAATTGGTCAAAAATTGTAATGGGAGTGATTGTAAGAGATTAGGGTAATCTTAACCATAAAAATTATTTGCCCATTTAATATGCGTCGTTGATGTAAATAATTAAATAATTAAATAATATAATTTATCCAAATAAAAAAATCCTTTTATAAGTGGACTCTCCTCCTCCTTTTTTTTGTGTGATAATACAGTCTCATTAGTTTTTTTTTTTTTTATCCTTCATATATTGAAACAAATCTATACGATATATAATAGTAATCTTTTTAAATAGGCTAAATACTACAACAAGAGTGATTGTAGGAGCTTGGTGTAGTCTCAACCATAAAAATTATTTGTACATTAAAAATAAGTCATTGATGTAAATAATTAATTAAATAAAAAATAAAATTCATCGAAAGGAAAAAAAGGTTTTCCTTTAAAAGTAGACTGTATCAAGGTAATATTGGATCCCCTTGCTAAAAAATTAATAAATGATATTATAAAATTATTTAATCTTAATCTAAAAATTAAACAGTAAATAATTTACCTTATTAATTTTAAAAATATAAAACATAAAATACAAACCAAATTGAGCAGCAAATTAATAAATAAAAATTACAGAAAATTATATAATGAACTAAATTAAAAATATATACAGAACTAAAAATATAAATACTTTTTTATAATTTTTCAGAAAAATTAAACACAATTAAAACATAACAACAAAAACATTATCTAAAATAGAAAGTTAAACAAATAATCAATTACACTACAATACATATGAAAATAAATAATTAAATTAACTAGAATATTAAAACTATTTTTGGACCAAAACATACCCTAAAAACCTAAAATCAAAACACAAAAATTAAATTTATAAATTTAGTACATTAAAAACTTAATTTAACCTAAATTAGAAAATAAATCTAAAAAATAATTAAATTAAACATAAAAACTAAGAAAATTAATATTAAGAGATTAATACTCTAACTAAACCCTATAATAATATAAAAAATAAAATTAACCAAAGGAAACTCATTTAATCCAACTTCTAACAATTTGACTAAAAATAATAAAAATAAATAGAAAAATAATCTGAAAATTAAAATATATTAGGACTCAAAATAAAATTAATATAAAATTACTGAGATATCTATTCTATTATCAATCAATTTAATTCATTCTCACGTCAATTTTTAGTAAAAACCTATTTATGATTACATACAAATTCAAAAAACATAGTTATGATGTACAGATTGACGTGAAAAATTCAAAAAAATATATTGATGAAAAAAAGAATATTGAATGATTTTAAAAAAGGGATGCAATTAAGAGTAATTTTATATAAGATAAATTATAGAATAATATTTTAGAAAATAATTAAAGGATATTCTATTATTTTTAACGGTGTTAAGGTTAATTCACCAATATTTTTAACCTAAAAAGTATAATCTATATTATTTCAAGTTTTGGTTTGATTTAATTTTACATTTGAGAATCACAAGTTATGTTTTTTTTTCCTTTGTAACTTCAAATTGTGACTCGACTAAAATCTAATGAGATAACTATCAAAGTGAACAATATATATTTAATTATATATTTTAGGTGGATGAATAAGATATTTCATTAGATGAGAAAATTTGTTCTTCCTTTCTACTAAAAATAAAACATGTATTGCAAAGATGTAGCAATAGCTTATGTCATTATTTGGTTTATTAGTTTGTTAGGAAGATGTGGTTGAGGTGACTAAAGAACATGGTATCGGTTTCAAACTAATTTTTAATTAATGGCTTTAAGTTTTGAAAGTGATTGAATGAGCGAGGGTCGGTCAATTGGAGGAAGTCCGATATGATTAAGGTATGAGTTTAACTACTTATTTTATATTTTTAATTTTTAATATGTAATTTTTTGTCTAATTTTCGTTGTTTGGATCATGAGTTTCTCTGTCTTTTTCACTTACTTTTTAATTTTGTGTCTATTCTATCATTTTCAAAATACGACATGCATCCACGGGTAAATTGCATCTTGCCATGAGTATTAGTGTGACGAGGTTTTAACATACTATTATGTTAAGTGTGGAAAGGGTATGAGTGGATAAATATTCCACACACTAATTAAATAAATCAGGTGAGAGCTATCTTTAACGCACACTTATATCCAAAGAAAACAACATCACTCGCCATACTTATATCTATGAACATATTACCCTTGAGCGAGTCATTTTTTTTCCTATTACCGGTTTGCGCTTGAAGCAACTTCTACCACTGATATAGACACTTAGCTTGTCGCCGGTTAAGCTATAAAATTGTTTTTGAAATTAACTAGGGTTAATTAAATTATATTAATTTTTTTACTCTTTACACCATGTTTTTTTCTCTAAAGGACTGGGGTTGGGTGACCACGGTTGCCCCAACATAAATCTGCCTCTGGATTAAAAATATTTAATTCTTCAAATTAGGGTTCTGTTCATTAAAGTGAATTTTTTCAATTTTATTTTATTTTACTTTTCTTCAAACAACATTAAGAAAAAAAAAAAGGTATAAAGCCGGCACATGTGAAATTTACTGATTAAGCAGAAAATAAGAGAGAAAACGAGATTAAAGTTTGAGATTTGAGGTTTATTTCTTATTTTGAATTTTTCAATATATTGGGCATTGTGCTATAAAAGAGCGAGAAATCGAAAATTTGCATAAAAATATTTCCTCTATGTGTTTACTTTTTATAAAAATTCTTTTCAATTATTTTTAAAAAAATTCTTTTTGATTTTATATTTAGTATTTGACTTATATGATTATCATTAATTGTCCAATCCGAAGAAAAATTCTTTTTATGTATTTCAATTATCTCAAAATAATTGTCATGCTCATTATCTCGTCACGCTTATTGTCCATGCTAAATAATCATTTTTCAAGAGATGTAAATCGTCACTCTTAATATACATGGATATACCTTAATAAGGTAACTATCGCTCTTACAAGAGTGGTTATATTTTTCTACATTATTATGTGTGAAAATGATTTTAAGAAACTCATTTTTACTTATTTTTCTTTCACACTCAGTCATGTGTAATTAGATAAGGGTGGAAGCATACCATTTTTTTTATAATGATTGTAACATTTTCGATTATTAATCTCATTTATAAATGTAGTTATTAAATATTTACTTTTTTAGTTCATAACTTATTAAGAAGTATTAAATTACTCCGTGCATAGCACGGGTTCAAACTAGTAAATAAAAATACAATGTTATGGAAGAATATTATTAGATAATTTATTCTATTCTCATATAAAAAAAGGAAAAAATTATTGGTGTAAGCTAGTTATTATGTATCTCTAATATTTTAATTTCACCGATGTAGTTTGGCACTTATCTTCTTCAAAGAAAGTTTCAAATTTAAGTTTTGTGAATATGAAGAAAAAATATGTGATTGAGAGAATTTTTACGACCTGGGGTACAATATATTTTCATCAAACATTAATAATATATTTTGATATTGTTATTAAAGTATCTAATTATCGATCAATGTTAGGAGCACATGCATGACATGTTGATTATGACGGCAAAGATTAATCTCCAAAAAAATACAATCTTGAAAATTCTGTATGTTAATTACTTCAATGGATTTCCACTGGAAATATAATATTCCCTTCTTTTCACAATAACTATCGTTTTTGGGATGTGATAGAATATCAAGAAAATATAAAATTTGTGACAGAATATCAAGAAAATATAAAATTTGTGACAAAATTTGTGTTAAAAAATCAAATTACTTAAAGTAACATATATTGTAAAACGAATAGAGCATAAGTAGTGTAATTGGAGTCGAAAATATTGGTTGACTTTTTTAAGATTTGTTATTAATTAAAAACTGCTTTTAACCCCCTCCCCCTCGCCCTCCCCTCCCCCAAGATTAATTAATTCTATATTTCTAATGTTGTATGCTTATACATTAAGTAACTTCACAAATAATAACATTTAATCTCCTTTTAACATAAAATTAGTGACATTTGTAACTTAATTATTTGAAGTAAATACGGTCAAGCATAGCTTGGTACATTATATAAGGCACCCACCCCTCAACCCTAACTCAATTCCTACATCAATATCTCAAAATTAAACATGGATTCCTCCTCTTCCATCCCGATACCTTTGATCCTTCTCGTACTCCTTGCAACCCTTATGAGCTTAGGCTCATGCCAAAGGCTAAGCGTCCTAGACAAATGCATCCTACATTATGTTTACGAGTACAATCCACAAGACGTGCTGATTTCTCAGCAACCATGGACCCCAACACTTGGAGCTGAGTCGCCCCATAACCCATTCTCGAAACACGCCCATGGTGATGGCATGCTCGTATCCGAGACGTCTAGGGCCCCGTCATCAGTCAGTCATGACCTTCCACATGTCCCAACCCTACCAATGGTCGATGTCATTTGCCATGACTTGATGCGTTACCTTAGCATGGCAAGCCGCCTCCAAGGGTCTCGCCCCGTAAAAGTTGCCCTTCTCAAAACCCTCAAAGAGTTGATCAGTTTGCACTTCATTAAGCCTAATTCTGCCTTTGAACAGTACGTTCAACTCATGAAACCCTAGTTTTTCAGGATTGATGATCAGGAGGACAAGCAAGGAGAACATTGAAGCCCGGATATATTATTATTTATTGGCAACATCCCCTCTTTTCCCCTTTTTTGTAATTCTTTTTTTAATAGAGTGGCACTTTCTTTTTCGCTTTTGTTTGATGTGTTACTTCACAAGTATAATTTCTTTTTTTATAGAATAAAAATGTTTGATTGGAGAATTTTTTTTTATCTTTTTCGGCCTTAAAAGATATATTTCACACTATTTTGCGGCACATTTTGCTACAAACAATAATATATGTCTTGCAGCAAATTACTTTTAAAATATTTTTTTATCTTTTCGGCCTTAAAAGATATATTTTGAAGTATTTGATGGATGGAAACTAGTGCATATTTTGCTACAAACGATAATATGTCTTGCAACAAGCTACAAACGATCCTTAAAATCACCAAAATTTGACAGTTATAATTAATTATTAATTGTAAAATTATGTTAGCCGTCGGCTACACTAACAAGTATAAGTGAGATCCTAAACGGGTCAAATCTTATCGGCAAAGGCATATTGTGCATATAATTTTATATTGTCAAAAATTACAAATGAAAAGATTATTTTATAAAATTTAATAAGTGGTTTCACCTTTTTACTTTTCAATTTTACTAATATTTTTTAATTTTATACATGATAATATAATTTGTAAACCAAATGACAGATATTCAAGAAGTGTCTTACTACAACATATATTATTTTGCTTCACTAAATTGCTTTCTTCCTGAAATTTTCCTTAAATTATACTCTCTATCTCCCGCTGTGATTGAACTTTTTACAGTGAATAAAAAATAAGTTTGGCTATTATTTCTCACAAACTATATACAAAAATATATCACTAAAAATATTTTAGAAGTTCAGAAATTATACTTTTGATTATAATTCGTCAAAATATTAAACTAAATATTTATAGTCGGTGTTCATTAAAATTAATGAAGATATATATATATATATATATATATATATATATATATATATATATATATATATTAGTTATTCAATAATTTTATTTTTTTCACTGTAAATAGATATGTTGACATTTATTCTTTTAGCATATAGTTCCATTCTTTGTATATTAGTGGGCATGTTAATATTACAAACATATTTCATTTAAATGATTATTAAAAAAATTAACCAAATTAATATTTATATAATATATTTTGTTTACAATTAATTTTTTTAATCATAAAGAATGGTATAAGTAAGGAACGGTTTTCAAGGCATATTTATATTTACTTTAAGAGTTTTTTCAGAACTAGCAATATTAATATTATACTTAAGTTGACTGGGAAAAAAATTATACTCCGTACATCGTCCGCCACTGACTGCAACTATATTTGTGCATGCCTCTTCTTCCTTGGGAGATACTACAGCCTACAGTGTATTTGTGAATTCAAATGGGGAACCAGAATTGAAGCAACTCATGTTGAACAATCCCTCTCACCGTTAGAAGGGCTGGAACAGAGCTAGCTGATTGCTGTGAACTTGGAAGATCAAGATGGTTTTCCGGTTAAGTCGAAAATCTACCACAGCTAAAATGCCTACCTTTTCACGTAAACTGGTTCTACTGTGAGATCAAATATACTTATTGTTAGCCATATAGCACTCATATCTACTGAACTGATAAGTCATCCATCTCTCCCTAACTGTTTCGTTCATATTTATATGAAAAGGAGACACACTGTGGAAACAAAATAGCCAAAAGGAAACTAAAAAATACAATATCATATCTACACAAAATAAGCAAGGAACTATCTTAGAGAATAAAATAAAATATACAACTCTAAAGAGCACGATACTGGCCAATACCCAACAATAGAAGCTTGTCAGAACTCCGCGCTTTTTACGTTCACTAACAAGCTCGGTCACTTAATATAGTGGCATATATACTTCAATCTCGAACTCAGGTTAATCCAATTTGCTTGTTTTTCAATAGTCTAGGCAAACTTGCTGTCAAACTGAGTTGGACGAAGCATCCGCGCATAGGTTTGCAATGCAGGAAGCTATCAAATTGGGGATTGGAAATGTCATGGTCGAGGGTGATTGTCTGTCTCTCATTAACGAGTTGAAACAAAGGGAGTCGATTGCATTAGAAATGGCACTCTTAATTCAAGACTTTTTATTGCTTTGTTCTATCTCTGCTTATGTTGCTTTCTCATCTGTTTGTAAGGAGGGAAATACAGTTGCTCATATGGTATTGCTCATTTCCAACCCTATGATCCAACTGTTCAGATTTAGTGTTGGATTATCCAAACTGTGTCTTCAACCTGCTGGCTTTCAAGGACTATTGCTCTAATTTGGTGTTTGATTAGTATGTTCCCTTGATTAAAAATGCCCTATGCATGGCCGTAAGCAGATCCAGCATTAGCCTATGAACTTGCCTCTTTTTGAGGGCTTCATAAAGGGCCCAAACCCAAATGAGGACCTTGGGTGTTGGTTATGATCTCAGTGCTTTTCTCAGTAATAATAAAAATAATCACTTTTATTATAATATATTGGGGTTCTTTTTATACAATGATCTCGAATCAGGACACCAAAACACAAAAAGTTAACTTCCTTCTTTTTAACCCCTAATCCCCCTATTTTCCTTGTTGTCTAATTTATTGACACGTAACCCGAGACTAAAAATCTCATATCCATGATATAACGACTGATATTTGGGGAGGGGTTTCTTTTAATTAATGTCTACATTTATACAATAAGTAACTTCACAAATGTTTAATCCCTTTATACTAAGACCAACTGATAACTCCATCGATGTAATGCAGCCAGCTATTATAAGTACACATTATATAGGGTTCCCTTCAACCTTTAATTCCTACGTCTTATGGCAATAAATAAATAAAAAAAGACTCAAAAAAAAATGACCATGGATTCCTCCTCTTCAATTCCATTGATCATTCTCGCACTCCTCGCAACCCTTCTAAGCTCGGGCTCATGCCAAAGGCTAAGTGTCCTAGGCAAATGCGTCCTACATTATGTTTATGAATACAATCCTAATGATGCGCTGACTTCTATGCCACCATGGACGACCCTGCCAGTCAGAGCTCAATCCACCCATAACCCAAACCCCGAATACACTAATCATGATCATGACGTGCTCACTTCTGAGATGTCTAGGGTCCCCTTAGTTGCTCGTGAGCCTCCTCGTCTCCCAACCCTCCCAATGCCCGATACCATTTGCCATGACTTGATGCGTCACCTCAACATGACAAGCCGCTTCCTAGGGTCTCGCCCCCAAAAGTTGCCATTCTCAAAGCCCTCAAAGAGTTGATCAGCTTGCAGTTCATTAAGCCTAATTCTGCTTATGAACAGTTCGTTAAAAACAAGAAAGACTGAATCATTTGAGGTTTTATGATCATGAGGACATGGATTGTTTCCTAAGATCTTGTTCTGTATAATTTAAAAGTTCTTTTCCGAGCAATTTGGAGGCCTGAAATCTAGTCCACTATTGCATATTTCACTGATTGCTGCTTTTTCCCCCGTATAGTTATGTGACTTTTGATTAATGATCCTTACCTTTCCTGCGCTGAATACAAGATATGATGTTTTATCGCAACACAGATGACAACTCTTACATATAATCATCTGGTGTTTGCTTTAGTTTTGTGTTTCTTTTTCTCTAGCGATGGGCTCCTCCTGGCCCCCAAAAAAACGTAAAGTCCAGGTTTTAGTTATTCATTGCTTTGCTTTCAGCAGACGCACGGTTACACAAGGCTAGACTTCTGCAGATTTAGCTATTGATCAAGTCAAACCCGGCCTAATTACTGTAGTTTTGTGTTGAAAGAGGTTTGGCTATGCAAAGCGCCCTTTTATAGGCTCTTACTGTTGGGTGCGGAATAGAGTCATATATAGTCTCACATTGGGATGTTTTCAGTACTGCACGTACTACTGATTGGTGATCATTCTTCTATTGGCTTTCTTACTATGTGTTCTGGAACGCAGCAACAACTCAGCCGGTTTTTATGCATACATATACAAATCAACAAATTAAAATGGCTTAAGTTCTATTTAGATCCTTCATTTCATTGTAGACGCAATATATATATCAGGAATATGCGTTAATATTTCCTGGATCCGTGTAATTTCATTGAGTTTCCGCTTCAATATATGCTCCAAATTATAGCTTATCGGTGTGTGTACTGCTTGTAACTATCTTCATTCAATGTGTTCTTACTTGTGTATATTGATTTTTTTTTTTGGTAACCAAGCTATTGTCATGACAATGGATCATATATTGGATCATGGCAATGGATTTGTGCCATCGAGTCAACCTGTGTTAGGGATAAGTTTTGGGGGTTAAGTGCAGGGATCAAGTTAGCTTCAGTTGGATCCAAAACCATGCCACCAGAGTTTGTTAAACAGAAATAGCCTCATATTCTTGTCAGGCGGAAACCCTAGAGCGCCGGCAAAAGACAAGGAAGAAAAAGAGGAAAAAATAACACTACTATTTTTTTAGCTCGATACCACGTAAGATTTAGTCGTATAATGATTTATTCAAAATTGGATATCTGGCCTAGTATATATAGTAAACAACAAAATTACGGCACTGTTCGGCAATAGCGTTTGAAGTAGCTTTTAGCGTTTTGACCAAGTCAAAACACTAATCAACCAAATATTAGCGTTCGATAAGGTAGTGTTTTAACTAGCGTTTGCAATAGCTTTTAGCGTTTCAAGTAGTGTTTACGAAAAGCTAAGAATATTAGCTTTTCACATTTAAAAGTAGCGTTTCATATTTTGTTGACAAAAAAACCCTTCATTCATTTATATTTGACAAATTATTTATATCCTTTTACGTCAATTTACAATAATCAGCTAACTCAACCACTAAATTTACCGAACACATTTATTCAACCGCTCAATTGAACGAGCTATACTGCTAACGACTAAAATCTAACAGACTATCGACTACCTAAACGAGTTATCGGCTACACAAACGGTTATCTCGCTACTCAAACGAGCTCATTTTGCTTGAACAGGGCCTACATCTTGAACCCTATATATCCTCCGAAGACTCGGACACTGCTCTATATCTTTCCGAGTCATGCAAAAGGAATCGGGTATAACGATGTCATTCATATAGAGTTTTGATTCCAAGGCATTCTCTGTGTCTTGGAAACTTACTTGAGTTAAACAAGTATCTTCTCTATGCGATTCGGCCTTCACATATCTCTTTAATCGCTTTTCGGTTAGCGCCTCGAAAACCGGTTCTTTATTCCGAGTCCACTCTCACTCGGATTAATCGCATTTTGAATTTACCGAGTATTCATCTGTTTCTCACTCGAGAATCGACTTGTGGTTATTTACTCTATTGTTTGCATAGTCGGCATTCATAGTTCATTTCATGCTTAGTCTATATCAAGTTCTTTCTCACTCGATATTTGCTATAGAACGTGTTTCTTTACTTAAGACTAAGTCATATGGAATTACGAGTATCATGGATATTAGACTCAGAAAATTCCATTTCTTTTCGACTCGAGATAATCAATTGCGTAATTTTTCAAAATTATTTTGTTATCCGTGTCTAACCTTGGACCAAAGTATTTTATACTTTGAGAACCAAAGGTGTTTTACTTTTGTAGGTTATCCAATCGAGGATATCTTTTCAAACTACAAAAGTAGCCGGCTTCGAACGTCAAATCACCAGCGAGATATGGCTTTTCACCTTCCCTGCGTTAGTCTCGGAAGATTGTGTCGGAAGTCATGCGCTTCCATATCCGGAAAAGCTGGAACGCCAAGCCTAACGGTGGTTTCCACCTCACTTTTCAAGACACAACCGATGGTTTTGGGACTTCAAGAGAGTTAAACCGTTGTTCAACGTTCATATTTCAACGGATACTTTCGAGTGACTCGAAAGCTTCTACCAACGGTCACGAGAAGACTCTCGGTCGGCAGATGAAGATAACGGCTACTCTGCTTGGTTATCTATAAAAGAAGGCACTTCACAAGACTTGGAGGTTGCCGAACATATTGTCTATATACTTACTTGATCAAAGTTATTGTATTTACTCTCAATCTTCAACTTACAACTCCCACTCTGTAATTCATTACTTTACGAGTTGTAAGGTCTTGTACTTAGTTACAAACACTTCTTACATTCTTTGTAAGGTCCCTTGACTAAGTCTGTAAAGGTTAACTCGGCTTAGTTGTCCCTAGCTGTAAGGGTTATCTCAGCTAGGAAGTACTAGATCGAGATAAGGTAACTTCGAGTCTAGGAAAATCTGTATAGAGTTGTCTAAGGGAGCAACTTGGGTTCCGTCAAGTTCACGGTATTTTGTGGACTCAAAATAGTGGATTTGACTTCGTGTCTGGATTGACACGGGCCGTGGTTTTCTGCCCGGGAGGGTTTCCACGTAAAATCTCTGTGTTCTTTTTCCGAGTTCATTCTAGACTCGGACGGCCTTAGTGCTCTTGCTTCTTCGATTCATTGCTTTACGAGTCCAATCTTTTCGACTCTGTTATTAGACTCGGATTCTGTCTTTGCCTCTTTTACGCGCAAAAGTGTGTATTTTCGAAAGAATTTTCTATCACCCTATTCACCCCCTCTAGGGTGACTCGAGACTCTCCTTGAGCAAACCTTCATCCTCCATTATACATAGCAGCAAAACCATGGAGCGGTTTCAACAAAGAGTAGGTGTACTTGGTGGAATATCCATCTAATGACAATATGACTGACATAAATAAGGGTACATTGTATTGTATGTACTGAAACGGTGGTGAGATTATGCTAATAAATGTGTATGGGCAAGGAGGAAAATACTAAGTTGTCACATTTGTTTAAGGGGATGGATGCTCTGAATTTTTAACATGTAGACATCGTTATCTAAACTTTTGATTTAAAATTGTCGATATTTTAAATTAAAATTATATTTAAAAATCCATTTATTTGATTTCCGAGCTAGCTAGGTTGTCAAATTGTTCGAATTTCTTTGAAATTGAATTGGTCACGAAATTTCTATTAGAACTGCCTTGCTAACTTATTACCAAACGAAATATAATTAATTATTTAAATTTTAAATTTTTCAAATGAGACAAACTTGACCTATTATATGCTCAAACAAATTTTAGCTAGCACCGGCAAAAGTGGTGCATAGAGTTTAAAAATATCGTTGTCTTCATCGTACTTACCTCTTTGTAAGGTATACCATTGATAAACAAATAAATAAATAAAATGGTAAATATAATTTGAACACTTGATTGTTCGCTAATGGCTTGGCAAAGTGGGGAATTGTGTGCCTTAACCTTTACTCATGGCAAGAAAGCATTTAAGGTCTTTTACTCCCTCCATCTCATATTGATTATTAAAAATATTTTTTAAAATATTACAATAAAATTTATATTATTTTTAAATTTGACAATATTTTTATCAAGTAAAGAACCATTTCAAGTCAATGATGTAACTATAATAATTTGAGTATCAGTTAGTTCAAGCTGAAAAAATTTTGAGAATTATATTCAATTCAAATCCCGATTACATTGACATTGCTTCTCATTTGTAAAAAAAATAATAATAAACACATTTACTATTTATTTTCGTATATTTCCTGAACTTGACTATAAATATGAGACGAAAAGAGTATTGCTTAAAGAATGGGTTTCGTATGATTTTGCTAGTGTATATATTAGTGTTATACCAATATTATGGACCATCTAAAAATTGAAATAAGATTTGAAAATGTATGCCTTCCACATATTTTATGGAATGTTGCAATTTTTATACATTGTAAAATAGTTATATTTTACAACAAAAATTACATGCTTCTCATTATTTGTCACTACCCTTTCAAATTTATAGTGTACATCTTAGAATAGCAAATTTTGTTACCAAATAAATGATAGGCTTCATACTATTTTTAATTGCTTCGATATAATATTTCGTATAGTTTTCTACTTAAACTATTAAATTCTAAAATTTTTAAAAATACTTTTTGTCATTAAGAAAAAATCCTTTTATTACTATAAATCTAATCCATCAAGAATCCATCTTATCCAGTTGTGTAAGATCTACAAAGACTGACTTGCCAACCCTGAAAACTCAAAAAAAAAAAACCAAAAATATTCCATAACTAATTAATCAATTTATTTGGATTACAATATGACAAACAATCCAAAATAACAATTTACCTTCATACCCCCGCTTCACCTGCTACATAGAATGGAACAAGAGCGCCAAATACGTAAATTCACAAAATAATTAAAAAATGGCCAACTCAAAGAGAGATAGACGGGTGGAGCAATAAGAATGGCAAAGAGAGACACAGAAAAAAGAGCGAAACTTTAGCGGACGCGCCACGTGGCATCTCCATCGGATAAAATCATAAAATAAACGGCCCCGCTCTCCCTAAAAACCTGGTGACGTGTACTATAATGCGGCAGCCTCCATATAAATACCCCCTCATCTTTCTCTCTCTTCCCCTCTCTCCCTCATTTTCATTCTCATCCATTTCTCTCTCTCTCTCTCCTCTTTCTTGACCGATTATTAGGACACTCCTACACACCACTCTCGCACTTGCCCCTTCCTCAAATCCCTAGGGTTTGGCCCTCCCGGAATCGATCGTCGATCTGTGATTTTCTGATTGTTCTACGAGTTTCTGTGAGTTTTTGTGAGTTTCTGTAGCGAAGATCTGACGGTTTACTGTATTCTCTCTGTCTTGGCTCGAGATCCGGGCCAAGCACAGAAAAGAAGTGGGAAACAACGCGGTTGTCTTCTGGAAACTTCGGTTGACGGTATTGGTATTGGATTTCGATCGATAAGTTCGAGTTTGGAGTTCTGGATTTTGTATTCTGGTTTTGAATTTTTGAGGTAAGTTACTCATCTTTTAAACTTCTGGCTTCATTGCTAATGCTGCTGATTTATTGTTATTTCCATTTCTTTGAGTTTTATTTTCAGTAGTTGCAATCATATAGTTGTATCTCTCATAAACTATCCTGTAAAAGGGATGAACTTTCGTGAATTTGAAGAGGAGAATAATGCGATGATTATGAGCAGTTTTGTGTAGTTTGGTTAGATTTTGGAATTTCGGAGCAAGTTTAATGGAAGTTTGTAGTAGGATGGGGTTTTAATGGTTTATGTGGGTTTTCAGGAGTTAATATTTGAGTGTAAAGATGGCATCGAAGGAGGGGTTCTTGACGGAAGAGCAGAGGGAGATGTTGAAGATAGCAACGGCATCACTAACTGCGGAGAACTCGGCGGCAGCTCCTCCTCCTAAGTCTTTGGTGTCACCTAGGAATTTATCTTCTTCGCCGAAATCCACATCTTCGCTGCTTTCTGACCACCATGGAAAAGGCCATGGGGGTGGGGGTGGCGGTGGCGGGAAGGCGCCTGCTGTGAGGCATGTCCGCCGGTCACATTCCGGGAAGGTCATCAGAGTCAAGAAGGGTGAGTTCTGTTCACGTTGCTAGTTTTGTAATTGTAAGTTGCATAGCTTATCATTCGGACGGTTTGGTCTTACAAATGTACACCTATTTTGCGGTTTTTGTGTATTGTAAGTGATGTTCGTGACAGAGAAAATGACGATATGTGATCTCTATATGACCTTGTTAGTGTGAATTTGAATGTCCATGAATTGCATGCTTGTGTGCTATGGGTTAATGGCCTGGTGAAGACTAAAGAGGCATGTCTCTATTTTTCGAGTAGAGATATTTGCATATGTAACCTAACCAGAAGTGGTCATGTTCTTTCATTTGCTCTTCCTGACTTTGTTTCATGTTCTGTGTAGGGAAAGGATAGTTCAATAAGCTAGTTATCAGAAGTGAAGGGAAGCTTAGAACTTAGAGACCGTGCAATAAGTTAGTTTCCCTTGCCCCTAGTATTCCTTATTAGATAATTAATTTCCAATTAATGATAAGTATATGCTGAAATTCACAATTCAAGCTTGATACTCTGTTGGTATGGGTTCTGGTGAGCTGGATGTGAAGGCCAAATATGCACTAACACTTTCAGCCTTCTGGAGCGTGAACCCATGGAATGCATCGATGCATGAGTCTAATCTAAATTTAAGAAGCACGGACACTGATAGGCGATATGGCCATGACAGAACACTGACATAGAGACACCTAATTTTTCAATAAGTTAGGATGCGGCACGTGCAAGGCCACATTATTAGTGAAAAATATTAATTTAATTAATTGTGTGTTTACATTTCATTTAATGTCTTTGGTGTTCGGGGAGTCGTGTTTGAGTTGAGGCGATCACAAATTGCACATAAAATATATTAGTGACAAAACCGAATTTCATGTGGACATGAGAGTATCCAAAGGGTCTCCTAGAGTTTTGGTGCCCAATACTTCTCCAACACGGATACGTGAGATTGTGGAGAGTGTATGTGCTTCTTAGATCTAAATGGCCTCTAACTGGCGGTTTTGTTGTCTCAGTGCTATGTTCTGCCGTAAACTTGTAGTGATGTAATCTTATTAAGCTCAATCCAAAATAAATAGTGTGTTCCCATGAGGGGGAGGAGGGAGGACATAAAAAAATAGAAAATATGGGTTTCTCATAGTGACATGTAGGGCAACAAGGCCCTCCAATGTTAATGCTGGGTTTTAGGATGACAAGCCCTAATAAACCATAATTTCATTTATGTTTCTCTTTGATAGTGGTTGCTGGAATGCTTAACATAAATGGCAAGATCATTGCGTCATTGGCATAACTATAGTTCAGAAGTTCCTTACCTTTTGATCTTTGTTTATTGTTTATGCAAATATGAGTGTGTTCTCTTTGAATCTTTATCCATTTAGGGAAACGTGGAAATTTATAGAGCATAAATGTGGACATGGAAATTTATAGAGCATGAATATTCTGCATAAGCCTTTAATCATATAGATATCAATATAGAAATTATTCCTAGATTCATATGTAAATTGCTTTATCCTTGTTCTCTGCTTCCTCTTTTTGATATTTAAAAGGCTCAATATTTTTAACCATATCATCTTAGAGCCATCCCTTAACTTTTTTTTTTTGGTACCATATTTTCTGCCATTACCTTTAATTGTATTCTTGTAGATCGGTAGTTCTAATGCATTCCTGAGGTGCTGAAATGAGTGATTACTGCTTAGTAGAAAATGGGAAGATAACGCCTGTTATTGCGGATGTCAACTTGTAACAAATGACAACTGTTCGTAAACACCTATTGACAATCAAAATTTGATACTATCTGAAATTATTGAGTGCTTACTGACTTATGTGCTTCCAAGAGATTTGCCTTTCTCAGTGTGTTATTTTTCTGATTTTTGATCTTCTGATGGTCACACCAGATGGCGCTGGTGGTAAGGGAACATGGGGAAGCTACTTGACATTGATGGTGAAGCTCACCTTGACCGGAATGATCCTAACTATGATAGTGGCGAGGTGATTGTCTGCCCTCTACATGTTGATGTTTTGGCTTGTTAACGGTTAGCTGCACATTGGACATTATTTGTTCAATAGATGATGTCAACTTCCGCAGATATTCCGTTACACTTTACTTCTTGCTGCTTGTCGTTATACCTTCTTTTTATCTGTGTACTGTAATCCAAGCTTCTTTCTTGCCTTGTGCAGGAACCATACAAACTTGTAGGGACAACTGTCTCGGACCCATTGGATGATTATAAAAAAGCTGTGGTTTCAATCATAGAAGAATACTTTACAAATGGTGTAGTGGAAGTGGCAGCATCTGATCTGCGAGAACTGGGATCCAGTGAATACCATCCCTACTTCATTAAGAGGCTTGTTTCAATGGCCATGGACAGGCATGACAAGGAGAAGGAAATGGCTTCAGTTCTGCTTTCAGCCCTCTATGCAGATGTTATCAGTCCAGCCCAGATTAGCCAAGGTTTCCAGCTGCTGCTTGAGTGTGCTGATGACCTCTCTGTCGACATTCCTGATGCAGCTAATGTTCTTGCATTGTTTGTCGCCCGAGCTGTGGTTGATGACATCCTTCCTCCAGCATTTATTGCAAGGGTGCAGAAGATTCTTCCAGAATCCTCCAAGGGGCTCCAGGCAGTACAAATTGCTGAGAAGAGCTATCTCTCAGCTCCACACCATGCAGAGCTTGTGGAGCGAAAATGGGGTGGTAGTACTCACCTTACTGTGGAGGAAGTGAAGAAGAAGATTGCTGATCTATTGAGAGAATATGTAGAGAGTGGCGATACCTTAGAAGCCTGTCGTTGTATCAGAGAATTGGGAGTTTCGTTCTTCCATCATGAAGTTGTGAAAAGAGCTCTGGTTCTTGCCATGGAGACTCGATCTGCTGAACCCCTCATTACGAAGCTATTGAAGGAAGCATCTGAAGAAGGCCTGATAAGCACCAGTCAGATGATGAAGGGGTTTTATAGGGTAGAGGAGAGCCTTGATGACCTGTCTTTGGACATCCCATCTGCTAGATCATTGTTTGAGTCCTTGGTACCGCAGGCAATCTCTGAAGGATGGCTTGATCCTTCATTTCGAAAGCTACTGCCGAAGATGGTGAGGTCCCAACCCAAGATGATGAGAAGGTGAAACGGTATAAGGAAGAGGTCGTGACAATAATTCATGAGTACTTCCTCTCAGATGATATCCCGGAACTCATCCATAGCCTTCAAGATCTTGGTGCCCCTGAGCTGAACCCAATTTTCCTTAAAAACTCGTCACCCTTGCCATGGATAGGAAAAACAGGGAGAAAGAAATGGCATCTGTTCTCCTCTCTGCTCTACACATAGAGATTTTCTCCACTGAAGACATCGTGAATGGCTTTGTGCTGCTACTAGAGTCTGCTGAAGACACGGCACTGGACATCTTGGATGCCTCAAATGAGCTTGCTCTTTTCTTAGCTAGGGCAGTCATTGATGATGTTCTGGCCCCATTGAATCTGGATGAGATAGCTAGCAGGTTGCCACCAAACTGCAGCGGAAGTGAAACTGTACATATGGCTAGGTCACTCATTTTCTCTCGCCATGCAGGTGAGAGGATCCTCCGCTGCTGGGGTGGTGGGACTGGCTGGGCTGTAGAGGATGCTAAGGACAAGATATGGAAACTCTTAGAGGAGTACGAGAGTGGGGGAGTTGTTGGGGAAGCTTGCCAGTGTATTAGAGATCTTGGGATGCCCTTCTTCAACCATGAGGTGGTGAAGAAAGCCCTTGTCATGGCCATGGAGAAGAAGAATGACCGGATGCTCAACCTCCTTCAGGAATGCTTCAGCGAGGGCTGATCACAATCAACCAGATGACCAAAGGGTTTGCTCGGGTCAAAGAAGGTCTTGATGACCTGGCACTCGACATCCCAAATGCTAAGCAGAAATTCGAATCATATGTGGAGCATGCCAGGAGCCGCGGTTGGATCCTCCCCACCTTTGATTCATCCGGAGAGGATGCCTCCTTGGCTCCAGCTTCTTGAGGGAGAAGATGTTAACAGTATTTGGTCATCCACCTCGAAATACCTCCGCTGCTAGTTGGCACTTATTTCCCTTCCAGTTTCCTTGGTTTTACTGTGTTGCTGATCAAATAGAGTTTCATGCTGAGCTGAGAGTTAGATTGTATAAAGTTTCTATTGCTATTCAGATTTGACCCTTCGGATCTTTTAGAGTCATAACTCTTTGAATTAGTTTTTGAGGAGGTATATATATCGAATATATGCTTCTGTTACTTGGTAATTTCATTGTGCCTGAAATCTTCTGTTTAGGATATTGACTTGGTTTGGATATATCTGAGTGAGATCTGAATATCTGTAAACTAGAGAGAGTTCCAGGAATGAACCAAAATCAGCTTCTGGCTTGCCTCTGCTCGATTATTCTTCATTCTGTTTTCAGTGGTGGAGTTCCTTCTCTCTGGGTTCACTGTATATCTAGTGGACTAGTTGGACCTTTGAGCATTGCGAGTCCACATTGGATTTGTGTGACGATAGGAGTAGAAGCACTCTTCCTTTTTTAAATTTTTGCTGGCTCAATTACAGTTACAAGGAATCCAATCCGCAACTTAATGTAACTAGGACTGTAATTTTGATCGACAGTAATTTTGATCACTAGACCTCAAGTTATTTTTCTTTTTTTCTTAACAGACCTAAACTCTGGCAATATTTGCAATTCTTTTGTTCTTAACAGACCTAAACTCTAGCAGTATGTGGATAATTTGCATATTGTACTATGAATCTGACATCAGCTCTGTTCATTTACTTTTACCTTACAACTTTTTACACCTTTTTATAACTAATTTTACAGCTATCTTAGAACTATTTTATAACCTTACAACTCCTTATTGAAAAGGGCCCAAGTTATGCTATAGTAGTGTCTCTACCACAAAGCACTAGAATTGTGTTGTGATCCACAATTCTAGTAACTATGATTGAAACAAACTTTTTGATACTACGCAACAGTAGAGATTTGCCTGCTCTGCTCTAGCATGTTATTACATTTTGATGATATACGAATCGAGAAATCTTCATCACAAAGAATCATGGGCAACCACTACGATAAGTTGCTTGACACTTGCCTTTTTTTTTTTTTTTGCATCAAAATGCTTACATCATTTCCAGATATTAAAGACACGGGGAAAAACAGAGATGAACATTCTCAATGGGAGAATAAGCTAACTAGCTAGCAAACTGCTTAGCAACAAGGCTGCCGCAGAAATCTAAGTTGAACCGTTCCTCAGGTGGGTCTCCGATGCAATCAAAAACTGCATCTGCGTTCTCAAAGTCTTCATCGGCAGTGTAACTGAAAATAATGAAGGGGTTCTCATTTCAGCACAAGTTCGGATAATCAGAGAGTTGCAATTTGCAAACATCTATACTAAGCGACAGGATGCATGCTTTAGATGATTTCTGTGACTTACCCACTCTTGGTCACTATACACTTCATTCCTGCTGCCTTGGCTGCCGCAAGACCTATGGCACTGTCCTCTACGACAACACAGCTGAGAAAGTTCAAGGTAAACATAAATGTTTGATTGTGGAATTATGATAATCCAGAGCACAAAAAGAGGAACAGGAGAGCACTGATTGGAAAAGTAAATTTTATTTGTTCATTCCCCCCCAATGATGTACTCCTAGTGTTTGGGTTGCAAGGTTAAATTATGAAATTGCCAATCCCATACCTCGCTGGATCGACCCCTAGTGTTTGAGCTGCAAGATTATAAATGGCCTGCATAGAAGAAAGCCTTCAGTTATTTTACAAGCATCATTTAAAAGGGAAATGGAGAACTTTCTAGATGTTTTCAGAGGGAAAAGAATATGTTCAGTATCAGGCGACCTCAGATTTCATTATCATCCTATAAGAAGCCATTTTGCGTGATAAAGCCAGGCAATAATTAATTAAAGCATAAGGAAGGAGAGAGATTACTGGATCAGGCTTTTTACGAGGAACAACATCTCCAGCAAAAATCTGCATCTTCTCTGCTCGCTCAGGACCCAACAAGCATGAAACTATGGCAGAGACCTGAGACCATGACATTCTCCAGCCTAGTTGTTAGTTGCACCATGGTGAAACATAAACAGCACACGAGCAATAGCTGATTGTAAAGAGCCACTAAGGTCAGACCATAATAATGATAGAATTTGTGTATATAGCCTGAGAGTGTAGCACCATTGCCCCCTACTTGACATGAACCAAAGACAAATGTCTAACCAAAACCATCATCTAACTCATGTATATAACCACTTGTTATATAAACCAAAGACAAAGGTCTAACTAAAGGCACCAACCAAACCAAAGACACCCTGAGTCTTTTCCCGAGCAGGGAGATGTCAAATTTAGGCCCCCTTATATCAGAATTGTAAAGAGCTTGCTTCCCTAAGATCCTAGATCTGAAAGTAGAGGGTTTATTAAATTATTTTGCTCCAAATCCAATTAACTATAATCCAAAGCCATTGATCTCTCAAGTTCACAAAATTTGCACATTTACATTTCAAGTAGGTAGTTGATCTGAGGAATGATCAAAGGTGCACGAGTTTATATTGCATACCGCCTTCTCATTAGAGGTGCTGCATACAGCAACTTTAACTCCATTTGAAAGAGCTTGATCAATCAGCCTGTCCAATGTTAGAACAGTTCATTCATGGATCTGCTATTTATAAACAAATAGCACAACACTCTGAACACACCAAGGCATCTATCATAGATAACTAGTTATCAGAGTTTTTTGTGTTTTCTTTATTAATTGCAGAAATTTCTTTGAATCATGATTCATGACATGTTCACAATGCAATAACCTTGTTTTCAATAGTGACATATTAGAAATCTCACTCTGATGAGAGCTAAAACATAGTCACAAGCTACAAGGGTTCTTCTTCGTCCTCCAATAATGTTGAGAGGGAATTTTTTTTTTTATTTGAAGAGTGGTTAAATCGTTCAAAAAGATATCATTTGCTAGAAAATGTCCACTCTGATGAGAACTAAAACATAGTCACAGGTTCACAAGGGTTCTTCTTCGTCCATCCAACAATGTTGAGAGGGAACATTTTGTGATTGAAGAGTGGTTAAATAATTCAAAAAGATATCATTTGCTAGAAAATGTTGGTGATCCAAACTGTTTCAATACGTGACCCAAGCAGCAGCAGTGAAAGTGTCATGTCCCCTCTACAACTCTAATGAAGGAAACGTTATTGGGAATTCATGCATTAACCCAAATTACCTACTTTGCAACTCCTGGTCGAAGGGGCAACAGCTTTTTCTCAATAAGTGCCATGAAGAGTTCCGTCTTTCGCTTGTGTAGAGAGGCAATGAATGCTTTTCTCTCTTCGTCACTTGCTGGAGCCTTCTCTGGCCATCCCACCTTGTTAAAGTAGGCAGTCATCCTATGGGGCATTTCAACAAACCATTAGCATATGCTTAGGCACAAACACAAATTCAATCACAGTCCTTATAGCATATAGCTTCTAAAAGAGCAAAAATACCTTTCCTTTCCACCACCGATCTTGAGCAATTCACCATACAAATCCACATCCCAAGAGACACCCAGTCCCCTCTGTGGATTTACCAAATTTAAAATTCTGAAATGAATTCATGAAACAAGTTGAAAGCATACTCAAAAGACACTCTAGATCAGAAATCATCACACATGATCAGGACATCAAAAAACTAATCCTGATCGCCATTTACACCCTACACCAATCATTTGAAACCACATTGCCCTAGAACAGCACAGTTTTACTTGGGAAGGCGACACTAATTTGGCAGCAAACAGAAATTACCTCATCAGTCAGTCCAAAAGTATCAGCCAGCTGAAGATTAGATGATTGAACACAAACCCAGATACAGGGACCCAATTTCAAAAACCACTTAAATGTTAAATTCTAGCAAAGAAAAGACTACCCATTTGCCTAAAAGATTCACTTACCGGCAACTCTAATTTATTACTCACAAAAGCATACCAATCACATAAGAAATTTAAAAAATAATAATAAAAGTTGGGGGATTGGTAAGTACTTCAGTGAAGGTATCATTGAAAGAAACCCGGTGGCCATCTCTCTCTGTATCCACAAGAACACCATCACAATCGAAAAGAAGAGCTGCTGGGAGTGCAGAGGATGAAGCCGAGCATCTTACAAGGCTAGAACTCCTTTTCTTGTTAATTAGGTTTGGATTCAATGAGAATCTTGAGTGGTTGACGGTAATGGCTTTGCCAAAGAGAGAAGACGGTGAAAGGGCCTTTGCATTTTGCCTAAAGGTACAAACTTTGGGCAATTTTGAGTGAGAGGAAATGGGGGTAGAAGATGAAGGGGTAGCTGATGGAGAGTAGATCACTCTGGACGCCATTGGAGAGTCTAAGAGAGTGTGCCCAACTCTCTCTCTCTCGGTCTCTCTTTCTCTCCTCGGATGAGGTTCTTTGGCTTCATGGGTAGACTATAGAGTGTTGTTTAGTGGCTCACAGTCACAGGAGAGGATGGCTTATCCGCCACTCCCTATGGCGCTCGAGCTCCACCTTCAGTATTGAGACGGTTGAAGCTCAAGGCCACTCATTCTGATTTGGCCCCAAATTTGGGTCCCATTATGTGATTCTTAACCCTGTGCCACATCGACATCTTCAGTAATCTACGTCATATTCTTAACTATTTACTCCCATGAAATTTAACTGTGTTTTATATCATGTTTTTACGAGTATATATTCTTAGAAATTATAACATAAACATATTTATTATTTATTATAAAAATATATATTTTTAAAGATATGATATAAAAAATCAACATCTTCAATTTCAATCCTCCCCAAAAATTATTCTCGTCGTACAAATACTTCCACAAAAGCTTGCATAAGCCTAAGACCCAGTCATCCTAATTTCTTAGGAGTATAAATTTTATCCCAACCTATCATAGACATACCCTTATTCACATATGAATTTCTCAGAAAAAATCTCTATTAATTTTGTCCAGTGAATTGGCTATACTCAATGGAAGTTTAAAACTTTACATAATATGAGACAGAAGGGATTCTAGATTAGATTGGATTAGAGCTACTCTACCAACTTTAGAGAGCGAGTTAGCTTTCCAATTCTACAATCTAGAATCCGCCCTTCTTAGAAGGTCATCAAATACGAGACTTAACAATTACGCAATTTGTATGATGAGAATAATTTTGGGGGAAGATTATGCAAGCAAAGTATCTTCTTATAGAGGACCTTTTTACTAGAAAAGCTAAGGGTACAAATTCTTGGGTTTATAAGTGTCTTCTTAAGGAACGAAACTCTTTAAGAAGGGTATTTGTTAGAAAATAAGGAATGGAAAAAAAGTAAAATTTTGGGTTGATGTTTGGTGTAATAATATTTGTTTACGAAGTTTTATGATAGCACTTGTCGGCTTCCCTTTCGGCTTCGGTTAGTGATTGCATCACACAAGAAAAAGAATGGGATATGGGTTTGCTTCAATCCATGCTTCCCAGTGACATTTGCTAAAAAATTAAATCCATCCCTCTTCCTTCTCATGACATTGAGGATTATGTTTCTTGGGGGCTTTCTAGCAATGGTAAATTTACAACCAAGTCGGCCACCTAGAATGCTCACGAGAATTGATATAGTTACCGACTTAGGATTTTGCATGGATTTGGAATCTAGATTTGATGCCAAAATTAAAAATATTTTCATGGCAAATAGGGCACAAAGCCCTACGGACCCGCGAGAATTTAGTTATAAGAGGGTTGAATATCCAAACTAACTCGTCCACTCTGCCTTTCTAGTTATGAGTCTATTGGTCACTTTTTCTCTCAATGCAATCATCTTAAAGATGTCGGGAAGCGACTTTTTTCGAAGTGGCTTGAAGTTGATCTAAGTCCGTATCGATTAACTCACTCAATCGGATCTTTCGGCTAGTAAGAGGGTTGAAAAAGGCTAATCGAGATAATTCGTTTGCCTCACTTATTATGGAGTATTTGGAAGAGTAAAAATGAAAGTGTTCAATAATGGATCCTTCGATCCTACTGCTGCATGTTTCGAGCCAAATCAACTTGAGCGAGAATGGAGACCGAGGACCAGGCTGGACGAGTTATCTACATCCGGCTCCTTCTTCTTCATCACCTCAAACCAACAATCCTCTCCAATTCATCTGTTGGCATAAACCTCCGGGAGGCTTCGTCAAAATCAACTTCGATGGGTCTAAATCTTCTTCGATGTGTAGCGACGGGTTTTGTTGTCAAAAGTTGGGAAGGAAGATTCTTGCAAGCTAGGACCTCACATCTTGGCAAAGTTTCGATGTCGGTAGGTCGGGCAACTGCTATGAGAGATGGAATTAAAGCGACGGTTCGAGCATGATACCAATCTATGGTCTTAGAAGGAGATAATCTTACGATCATTAGAGCAATCGAGAGGAGATTCGGATCTCGTGGGAAATCCATACACTTGGTTTAAGATACTTGGTGCTTCCTTAAAAAATGCGAAATGTTGTTATTCGACACACCTTTAGAAAAGGGAATAGAGCCGCGGATTGGGTAGTTAGATTTGGGTTTTGTATTGCTTCTAATATTTTTGGGTTTACTATTCCTTCTTCTTCCTTTATCTTAATTCTAATGGAGGACAATTTAGATATAACCCTTACGAGAAGGGCTACCGTATAATTGATGTACTTACCTTTAAAAAAATCAAAATTATAGCCCATTTCTAAATTTTCAAGAGATGTTACTTAATTGCAATTTGTGTTCAAAAGTTACTAGAATTATATCGCAGATAATATAAAATTATTTTTTTCTTAATTTATGACGATATTGTAAATAATAATTGCTCGAAACATAAGTTCATATATTATTATTTAGACTTCTTATATATACAAAAATATTTCCTCTAATTTTATTGACGTATTACTTTTTTAATAGCATATTTTTCATTCTTTATTTTTAATTCACTTTAGATTCTTCTTATTGTAAAGTTACGTATTCATTTATATTCTATGAATTTTGTGAGAATAAAGTACGCTATCAACTATTTTTTACTTAGATACGACAAAAATAAATTTAAAATTTAATAAATTCATGACCCAATCTTAACCAATAAACTAATACTTTATTAGTTCTATTATTATATTAACAAATTAATTCATATCTATTTTATGTGATTTATCATTATTGCATAACTTCCTACGTGTTTCTATGTATAAACTGTATCTAATTTTAAATATTACGCATATACATAGAATTCTAAACACACATATTTCTCAACAGTTATTAGTTAGAGTTTAATCTTAATGTGGGACAAATTTTCAACTTATGCATAATTATTTGTTCTAAATTTGTGCTTTTAAGCTTTGACCCAGGCTTTGATACCCCTCCCTTCGACATGTAATATGTTGGATACTTCTAAGATAGAGACTCAATAGACTATGCCAACTTACCTAAAAAACACAAATTATATTAGGCTTCCCTTCTTAAAAAGGAGCAACATAAACAGAATCCCTCCGCGAGCATGTGAGACAACTCAATAAACGAAGGTGATGTGATTGACGTCTAGCCATATTCTTTGCTAATAAAATGATAGCCACACTATTTAATGCTAGTTTTCACTTCGTATTGTATATATAAATAACTAGACCTTGGTGACTAATAAAATCTTAATTGAGGTGGTTGCGAGATCTTCTCGATAAGGAGGATAACATAGGTTCGGATCCTTATAAGTATATTTATTGAGAGAGTTTTTATCTTAAAACTTGTAACACGAAAAGAGTTATCACACCTTTAGTCAAGCCAAAAATACCAAAAAAAAAAAAAAAATAGCCCTTGATTACTTAAACTAAGTCATCTTTGTACCTCTCTATAACAGTAAGTTTTCTATAAATTAACTAATTCACTTTTCATGCCCTAATCATCACAATACTACCTTATTTCACTTTTTTTTTAATGGTAAGTAGACCCATCCGTTTGGGCTCTTTATCTTAGGTGAAGTCTAAAGAGCTTATCGGGCTGAAAGAGGGGGATGTCAATCATTAATTATACCACATAGACACAAATTTCTCAAATTGAAAAATTTGTACTCACCCAAAATTGAACCCTGGATGGGAAGCCCGAGAATAGGGTCAAACTACTCACCTCTCGGCTACCTTATTCTGCTTATATATTCCTATACCTTGTGAAAATTTTTATATTATGGGCCCAACGCATGCACATGAAATTGATTTTGATGGTGTGCATTTTTTTTTGTCTTTTATATTTTTTAAAGGGGCTTTTTTTCGTTATTGCAAGTAAACTAAATAAATGTATGTAACTACTATGACTTATAAATTTCACTAATAATATGAACAATGTTCCTCAACTATTGCATAAAAATTAGCACTAGTATTTTGTTAGGAATATAATAATAATCAATAAGTTAAGCACTAAATTTTAAAAATATAAGAATAATTTAAAATTTTCATCATTATGATTAGTAAACATTGAATAGAAATAATTCAGAATGTAGTTTATATCCTCAAACTTGAAAAACCATACATTAAGGCTCTGTTCAACAAAATTAATTATTTATGTAACTGATAGTTATTTGACTAGTGGATAATTGTTTAGTTACTTAATAGTTATTTTCGTTTAATTGTTAGCGAGATATTTATTTAACTAATTGTTTGAAGAATATGTGTTCGCTTATATTAGAGGTTACATTAGGTGAAAAACATTTAATGATGAAAAAGAACACATCTTTTTTTTGATTGTTGTTGTTATTATTATTCTCAATATTAATAGCAATATCGTCAATTATTATTATTATTATTATTATTATTATTATTATTATTATTATTATTAGTTTCTTCAATGGCACTCAATTTAGACTCTCTCTATATATATAGAGAGAGAGATTGATTCATGGTATAAATTCTATGTTCAATTACAAATGAAATTTAGACACTCAATGTAATCGATTGTAATTGAAATGAAGAAGATGATGAATCAAAACTTACTTTAATTAATAAAATTAAACACTGTACGGAAGATTGGATAAAGCTCTCGGAGAGAGATTGGAAAAGTAGTGGGGTTGATTACAAAGGAATGTGTAGGCAAGTGCTTATGATTGTAAGTGAGGGTAAGCGATGCCCTCTAATGAACTAAGGGATGCCTATTTATAGAATACATTATTGAATTACAAAGGAACACTTGGTCGGTTGAGAAGTCTTGATAAGAATGGAATCATTATCTTGATAATATCTTCCGACAATGTTGAATTATTGAATCGATCTTGATTGGATAAAAAGTATGAATAATGGTACACGAATCATCTTATCTTGAACAGATCGATGGAAAGCTTGAACAGTAATGTCCTTGAGTGAATAGTAGTTGAATCATTCATGAATGAATAGTAATACCACATGGATAAATGTTGAATTGGAAATGTCCTCCATGACGTGCAATCATGGAATTGTCTTCCATGATGTGCAATTATGTAGGACAAGCATAATGAATGGCTTCATGAATAGTAACACTGAGCAGTAAGTGAACAATATATATATATATATATATATATATATATATATATATATATATATATATATATATATATATAACAATCGCTTTAAATTTTCGTCACTTGATAAAGTGCTTTTATCAATTGCGGATTTGTTGATGCAATCAATGATTAAAAAATAATTATGTTGATAATGCTTGGTTGAAGAAATAAGAGCACAAGGGTATCATTAGAAGCCAAATTGGAAACGCTACTCAATAATGCTCAAACGTTAGCGCCTTTAATGGTTGATAAACGCTGGTTCAAACGCTACTTATTGATATTAACGCTTACTTATTGAACAATTAAAATTGTAACAAATAGTGTTTTAACTAGTCAAAGCGGTAAAAGTTACCTAAAACGTTGTTGGCGAGCAAAGCCCGAGTGTTAAAGTATCAAAGATTTCCAAAATGTTCATTGTTATATTTTTATAAACGTTCATCACTATATTTAATAAAATTTAATCTAAGGGAAACTTTCATAGCCAAATCTGACAAATATTCATCACTGTACCAAATAAATGTTCATTGTCACCATCAAGATGACGTGCCCTGCAATGCATATTGATCCATAATAAATTTTTTCTTAATTGTAATAAGTCAATTTTAAACTTTTAATCAAGATACTCCTATTTTTACTGTATAAATCTTGTATTAATTTTTGTTAATGTATGTAGAATGTTTATTAAAAAAATCGTTAAATAGAGAAATAAACTAATTTCAGTAAAAAAAAAAAGAAAAAGAAATGAACTAATAGAGTGAATATAGGGATGACAAGATATCCGATCCAAATCTGTCGGACTCGACCCATATAATCGGATCTAAATCTATTTAATTTAGATCCGATGGATCTGAGTATAACTGGCTTGGGTTGGGTCTCAAAAATTAAGAAATTAAGATTCGATTCGACTCGAGACTCGATTAAGACCAAAAAATTTATTTTAAAAAATAACAAGGCAGATTATAAAAATTGTGAAATCTAAAGAGTCTGTCTGTCTCTCTTTCTCTCTCCCTCATTCGAGTAGTCCCCCCACCCCACGTACACACGGCACTCGCTGCTCTCCTTTCGCTCTCCTTCCTCTCTCCAGGCCACTTTTACGCTCGGAGTTGCTCTTTACGGCTCCTCCTCTCTCCAGCCCCTCTCTTGTTCTGTCCATTTTCCTCTTCCTCTTCATCTCCGACTGGTTGTGTCGCTCTCCATCTTCCTCTCCAACTATCACCGTCCGACTCCTCCGGCGAACCAATTTGCCCCTGCCTCCTGCCGAGTCTTTGCCATCCCCGCTTGCGTGCTTGAATTTCTACATTAATGTCGGTATTTTGAAGCCTTTTCATGAGTGATTTTCAAGTCCTTCATGGCATGAGTGTTCTTGGAACGGTGGGGAAAAAGATGGAGGGAAGTTCTTAGGCTATCTCTAGTTGCTAACATGTGGAGGAAAGAGAAAAAAAAGGGGTGGGGCTAAGGTGAGGCGACCCCAAGGAAGTTTGTCCATGGATATGCTCTATAGAGCAAATGGCCAAGAGGAAAAAAAAAAGGAGGACAGAGAGAGGGAAAAAGGAAGAGAGAGAGTAACAATTATATTTTTAAAAAATATTATGTGGGGTTCATTTATAATATAAATTAATATGAAGTAATTTAAAGGGAGCAACTCTCATAAGTTACTACCATTGATAATATGCAATAAAAGGGAGCAACTTTCTTGTCTATATGGCACTTGGAGCAATTCAAAAGAAGTTGTTACTAGTTGTGAATAGCGCTTAGTAATGGATTTACTTGGGTCATACGTCATCCCGATAACTACATACTATTTAGGACCTAAATTTAAACTTAGTGTGCGAAACGAATTAACAAAATACTTGTCTAATCAATATTGATTGCTTCGTGGCAAGTCTCTCTTGCTTAATTGGTATAATCTTTGCGTTTTCCCTTTGCACTAACCACCTTCTCCCAATCATAATCTTGCATTAGCTCTTTCTGATCCAATTTGACAGTAAACTTGTACTGAATTGAGTAACCGGCTTCCAGGTCAAGGTCTCGGATTCTTTGTACTAAATTGAGCAATTGGACTCATTTAAGACCCGTGGACCCATCAGACCCGCAGAATCTGGGTCCGGGTCTAGAGCCCATTGCCATCCTAAGCGAATATCTTGCAGTTCAAATTTCAAAGAATTCTCCCTTTTTAAGTTGAAGTACATCACAAAGCGTTTGTTGCAGAGAGCGTTGTGTAAATTCTATTCGAGTTCGGACCACCAATGAAGCGATTTTTCAAACCAATTGAAAAGGATGGCTCTTCCAAGAAGCCTGCTCTCTCAACCAAAGGGGAGGCCGAGGAGGAGAGGGAAACTGGGGATGGGCAGAGGAAAGAGCCCTTGAAGTTCTTGACATGGAACGCTAATAGCTTCCTTCTTCGTGCCAAAAACAACTGGCCTGAATTCTCTAAGTTCATCGCCACTCTTGATCCTGATATCATAGCTATACAGGTAAAAGCCCTTAAAATTTCACTCTAAATTTCATTTCATCATGTGGGCAGTTGATAAATTTGCTAAATCTTGGCTATTGTACATGGGTTTGTCAGTCTGTGTTGTTAGGGGCATTTTAGCATGTGTTGGTTAAATTTCGGAGGTAAATTTTGATTTTGTTTGTGTTGACGATGTTATTTATTTTGCATTGTCTGTTTCTGAGTAGTTAAATGGCAACATTTACAGCATTGTATCTACGTTTGATGATTTTGCTCAAGTTATAAATTTACTTCAGGGTTTTAGACTTAGTTTTTTTAGTTTTCTAGGGTTTTGGTGGAATTTGACTTTTCTGGATTGTTTTGACGTGTTTTTATGTGAGTAAGATTTTCATGATTTGTATTTTGGTCCAACAAAAAGTTATGTGCGACATTATGTCTGATTTTTCATGATCTCATTAACTTCTCTGTTTGATACTTTGTGCATTATAAATATTTTCACTGATATCTCTTCTGCCCTGTTCTATTTAGTTTTAGTTTAGAGCCACAGCTCCTTATAACTTTTTATATATAACTTTACAACTATCTTAAAGCTCCTTACAGTTTCTACAACTAAATGGTACAAGGCCTTCTTAGCTAAGTGAATGTTTGTGACGTGATTCAGTCAACTATGCAGCATAGTTAAGTCATACTTATTGTTGTAATTTTGATGATACATGTTCTAGATGGAGCGGAAATATCGCATTTTGCCTTCAATTTGGTGATTTAGGGAGGCTTTTCTATTTATTCAACTTAAGTTCCATAGTAAAAAAGGATGTCCAGGAGTGAAAATATGTTAGCTGAGGCTCAGTTCTAGTGACCTTTTTTTCTTGCATCTCCAGTGGTAGAAATGTCACCGTAAACATTTTTGCCTTCAACCTGATAGTATAAGAGGCTTTTCTATCTATTTAACTCCAGTTCCATAGTAAGAAAGCACGAGTGAGGATGTGGTAGCTGAAGCTGAGTTGTGAACTTTATTTCTTGTATCTCTAGTGGGACATTTGTCATCAGAAGCGTTTACATATCCCTCACCACCTAGTTTTGGGGTCACCACGTCTGTAGTGAGAATGAGATTAAAAAAAGGTAGATAATGAAACTTGAAAGCTTAGGGTTTTCCTGCAAAACTGAGTTATATAGGCATATAATACACTGAGGCATGATAATTGATAAAATCATTGGGGTTATTTTTCCCCTCATTTCATTGTGCTGTTAGTTACTTCTATATTATATATTCAAGTGAGTGGTCGCAAGAAGCACTTTTTGATGTAGGAAATGTTACCCAATAGCTCCTTTGTGGTAGGAAGTCAGGATGCCTGCTGCTGGTTCCAAGGGTGCGCCTAAGAACCAAGGAGAGTTGAAAGATGATACAAATGCTTCACGTGAAGAGAAGAAGGTAAAATTCTCCTTCAAAAGCTGCTTTGTACCACCCGTAATAACAATAGGTATATTTTGGTTTAGTCATCACTCCCTATAAAGCGATAGCTTGTCCAAGTGACTGCATTTGCATACTTCCGACAAATTCTGTTGCACAATTCATGTACTTCACTTCCTTCACTTGGAAAACAATTCATTGTTAGATTTTTTTATTATATTGGACACCCTAGTCATCTCAATTGCCTTTGATAGGAGCACAACACTTTGGGCATAAACAATTGACTCTTAATTTTAGACCAAAAACAAGCAAAACTTTAGAAAATTACTGTTTTGAGACCTATAAATCTACTGAAGCCATGCCGTCGCAGGAAGTCCAAGAAACATATTTAGATTTCTTTTCTCTTCTTACTCTTTTGAGGGGATACTAGAGTTATTCTTCTCCGCCCCCTCTCCTTTTTGGCGAGGGCGGGGGACTGGGTTCTTTTTGCTTGTGAATATTCATATTTTTCGCCTATAATGAGGAACATTTTGCATCAGCTCTTATCGAAAATGACTTAAGGCGGCAATTCGCTTTCGAGTATATCTCACAGTAGCTATATGAAGGGAGCAAAGAATGAGAATGAGCAGCTTTTTTCTAATTTCTTTTTTTCTGTGGTGGGGGAGGGGAGGCGGAGGCAGGGAGTAGATAAGCACCTAATTTTCTGGCAAGGTTCTGATGAGCTTCTTGCACTTCTCACTCATTGCACAACATTCATTTGGGGTGCATAGTAGTAGCTCTGGAAATTAAATCAATTCGACACCAATTTGCTGATATTTCAATTTCGGGTTATTAATTGTGGTATTTGAAACCTCTCTAAGAGTTCGCACCCTCCCAAAAAAGAAGGGGAGGGACTGAACAGAGGGTGATGCAGTTTGGTGCTACAAAACTGGTCTGGAAGTTAACAGTATAAGTTCAATTCATTCAAATGATGTGTTTCATGCACTGGAAATGGTTCTTGTTTTGATATTGTGAATGTGTTCTCATTACAAATCGTCCAGATCTTGATGCGGGCCCTTTCAAATCCTCCATTTGGAGATTATCGTGTGTGGTGGTCTCTTTCAGATGCTAAGTATGCTGGGACTGCTTTGCTTGTAAAGAAATGCTTCAATCCAAAGAAGGTTTCCTTTTCTCTGGACCCTTCAGGTTTTCTCTCATGCACTGGATTCCCCTGGCCCCGTCTTCCCGTTTGGTTTATACTTGATTATTCACATAGTTTTAGTTATGTGACCTTGCACTTGGGTAACTGGCCATCTACTTCTGCTCCAAAAATATTCTGCATGTTTTATCAGATCATTTTTCTCAATTATGATGTATTAACGTATAAATTATATGCAAAGTAGTTCGATGATGAGTATGTGTATAAAAATGATAACCACTCTTGAACGTCTTATCCATTTCCTATATACTTCCAGCATTTAAAGGTCACCAGTTTCGCCAATCTTGTTGTAGATTTGAAAAATTAAGGAAAAGTGCCCTTTGTGTCCTTGTGAGGAAGAGGTGAAGAACGGGTGCCATTGATGTACCTTCTTTACTCTTTCCTGCAACTGTGGTGCTTCTACCAAAGACGTGATTAGAATTAAGCATGAACTATATGTACAAAAAGGGATTGTTATTTTGTTTTTCTGTCTCTCAGTATTCAACAACTCTCCCACAAACACTAGCTAGATCATTCATTTTCTTTATGAATTTTTGGTCGTAGAACATTTGAGGCTTTAAGTCCTCAATACCTCATATAATCTTGCACAATGGATCGGATGTATTATGCAGGGAATGGTGGTACAAAATCTATAACACAGAAAATTTGATTTTTGACTTCCTTGTATCCTGTAGAGAAGAAGCATGAGCCTGATGGCCGCATTATATTGGCCGAATTTGAGACATTCCGTTTCCTAAATACATATGTTCCTAACAATGGGTGGAAAGAGGAGGAATCCTCATTCATAAGGAGAAGAAAATGGGATAAGAAGATGCTGGACTTTGTCTTGCAGTTATCTGATAAGCCGCTTATCTGGTGCGGTGATTTGAATGTGAGGTAGCTGCTGACTAATCCTGTTTATGTTTGTGTATGCTCAGCCAACTGATTCTATGTTGGAATTTTTACATACTAGCACTTTCCACGTGTATAATCTGCTTGTTGACTCTTCAACTTTTACAATAACGAGCATCTGAGTATTTGGACAGAAGATAAGCACTCAAGGAATAAAGGATTTGAGCATTGTTTGTTTGGTTTCATCATGTTTGGTTTCCCCAATTTCAATGTGTCAACGTTTTATTGATGGCTACAACATTAGACATCACTTCACCCGGAGCTAAGAATAGGGTTAGGACCTGACAGTTGTTTTCAGAAGTTTGCTATTAACTTTGTTTTCAGCCAGATTTTGTTTTCCTTGATGTTCCTGAATTCAAATTTGTTATTATTTTAGAAAATTGTAGTTAATTTGGACTTACCAAACCCTTGAATTTCTGCAGCCATGAAGACGTTGATGTAAGTCACCCAGAATTCTTTGCTGCAGCAAAAATGAATGGCTATATTCCTCCAAATCAAGAGGTAAACTGTACACCCACAATTGTGCAAATGTTTTTGGATGCTTGTATGAAACTAGTGTCTTTTCCGATAGTCTCTATCTATTTCTTTTCTAAATGCAGCTGCTGTATTTTAAACTCCTAACCCCCAGATGTCATATTGCTTGCCGGCAGGACTGTGGGCAACCTGGGTTTACAATATCCGAAAGGAAACGTTTTGGTGCCATGTTGAGAGAGTAAGCTATTTGTTTGTATTTGTATTGATGAATTTGTACTTTCCAATTTGGAATGTGGGGGAGATGTCAATACCTTTCAAACCTGGGGTCCAAAAGGAAGTCCGAAACTACCTTTCTGTGATTTTATTGCTAGGGGAAGGTTTTGCATATTTGAAACCCCTCCCCCTTCTCACCCTACCCTGGTTGGGACTGAATGAAATTTGTTCGAGTTGGATGTCAATGGGGTAGGTATTCGTGCATTCGACCTTACACTTTCTCCATGATGGTATGTTCTGTATATCCAAACAATAAATGTGTGGATGAGACCCGAAGAAATATTCAGACCTGCACAAGGAACAGGCACTAGTTACAAAATTTGATGAGGTGAAGGGGGGAGAAATGAGGAGATAAAAAGATCAGGAAGGGGAAAGAGAGGAGGAGAAGATGAGAGAGATGAGTGGGGAGGATGAGAGATAATGGGGCCTCCGTAGAATTTACTGATTAGTGGGCGCAAGTGGTGCTTTGGTAAATGATAAAAGTACAAGTTTTTTTTGCCTATTAATGTGAGAAAGGAACAATAGGAATTGTAGTAGGTTTCAATTTGGGCCTTTATGATGGAGATATTAAATGGGTTGTTTTCTCTATGTGAGAAAACTATTAAAAGAAGGTTAACTGGATTTGAAGTATACAATCTATTTTTAAGATCAGGTACGATAAATCCAGCAACGATACTAGACATCCTGTTCCAACAAGTGACTGACATACGGTCCAGTATGGTATTTATGACATTGGCTGTGAACCATTCCTTGATTCCTTCTCTTAGGTCTCGGGGAGAGTCAAAAGGTGTAGATTTGCTATTGATTTTTTAAGTTTCAGATTAATTTGATAATTGGTTGTCATTATTCATAAATCACAGCCAATTAGTTTGTCTGCCAATATTGTCAGTTGTGAAAGATTTGCTGCAAAGTTGGTGACTTCCCAATGGCTATCCTCTTATGCTTTTATTGGCTCCAAGCCAAACCAATAGCCTAGGGTCTTGCTTAGGCAGGGTGCAGGGGCTCAAATTAGTGCTGTCTTACTTTTACCATCAGGATGCAAATGGATTTAAAAAGGCATAAGCTGTCTACTACTCCCCCCCAATTTTTCCTCTTTCCATGACCTGTCAAATCATGACATAGTTTAGAGGCAGTGTTATGTCTAGCCCATTAGGTTTGTGAGGATATGTATTTAAGTTCTTCAGATTTTGATCGAAATTTCTAACTTTCCTTTGTTATGCTTTAGCGGAAAACTAATAGATGCTTATCGACACTTACACAAGGAGAAGGACATGGAATCTGGCTTCTCATGGTCTGGAAACCCGATTGGAAAGTATGACTTTTTGAAGTCGGACTTCAACTGATTTTAGAGACTACTGTTTAAGTGTTGCGTAGTACTCTGATTTTTACATAACTGGTCGTGCTCTAATATGTGCAGGTATCGAGGTAAAAGGATGAGAATAGATTACTTTCTAGTATCAGAAAAGCTCAAGGACCGAATAGTATCCTGCAAGATTCATGGACATGGCATTGAGTTAGAAGGTGCGTCGTATTTGGCTTCTGTGGCATCAAATGAATGAGTGGCTTCTACATTGTAGACACTTAATAACGTGACTAGAAATGCGAGTATTTTGAGAGAACTTCGATGTATGAAAGTTGATATCAAGAAACTATATTACCTAGACTCTTCATTTCATGTGAGGTACCTGAGTCTCACCCATAGATATGAACATTTAAGACCAAAAAGTTTCAGAGCATATGCTAGTCCGACACTGGGATATATACCTGCTATACACGTCTGGTCTAGTATGAGCAACATGTGAAGACGTTATCTAAGGACAGAGGGGCCAGAGATTTTATGTAACATAGTTAACAATGTTATATGGAAGTAAACAAAGAAATTTGCGGAAAAGGAAGAGGGAATCGGAACTTGTTATGAGGGAAAGTAAGGAAAGCTGAATAGTGTCTGTTTAAAGTTGTCCATCTAGAACTTGAATTCCTCCATGGTAGTTAAAGTTTAGAAGTGGTCATATGGTTCCCTTTCTCCGAACTTTGGACCCCGAACTCATCTTATTCTTACTGGTGTACTGACGGCCCAAGAAAAAGAAGGGAAGTTGCATTATTCATGCCTGCTGCAAACATGAACATAAATAGCGCCCTTTGCCTCACCTGACTTTTTGCTGTGTTTCCAGGTTTCTATGGAAGCGATCATTGTCCGGTTTCCCTGGAGCTCGCACCAAGCTCCCCTGAAGTAATGAAGAATGAACCTTCAAATTGACGTTCAAAGTACTATATCCTCACCTCATGCTCAGCTCAAGAAGGGCCGGGTTTCTATCTTGACTCAACCATGCCATGTAATTGAACTGCTAGAGCTAGCTAGGTCCTAGTTTCAAACTGATTATTGTCCATCTGGGTGAAGAGATTTTCCATTAAAATTGATCCCACAATGGGTTACTTCTTTCCCAGGTCTTCAATTGTTTATGACTGCTGGTTTTTTACTCTTATTCAAGTGCGTTTATCTGCAAAAGGTTGTGGTCCATTATATAATCTTTTTCTCAGTTTCTGTGATGCCCTGTTTCCTTAAAACCGTGGGAGTAGCTACTGTTGAGCACTTAGCTTAACTCGATTAATAAAGACAAAATTAAAGGCATAAATAAATAATAAAAATACTTATAAACGGACAAAATTTAAAAAGAAGTAATATATTACATCTATTTTATATTAATAGATTCAACATATCAATGTAGGATAGAATGTATCAATGACTGATATTAGTTGACGTTCATCTAGGAAGCAAAACATAAGTAAATAATTATATGGGGGAAAAGCTTGGAAATAATTTTTTTTTTTTTTTGCATGAAGGGAAATACACATTATGATAATGAAGAAATTCGAACAATATCTCCTAATTTATAATACTAATAATCAATTAGATTAATGAAACATATGAAGTTAGGAATGATTGATGTAGCTCGGATAGATTAATAAAATGAGATATATATTTTTTTTCAAAATAATCAACTATAAAAATGACTCAAATTAGCTTTTATTAAGTTTTTTTTTTATAGCTATTTAAGAATCATTTGTTAAACACCCATGAGGTCTTAATGAAAATATTATATGATATTAATTATTTTGATTTTCACTTTATTAATTTTTTGAGGATAAGATCATTTGCAATTGAAGGAGCATTGTAATCTTATAGTCTATCTATCAAATGATTGAGATTTGAATTTATTCAATTGAACATAACGTAAAATTATAATCCTCCTACAATTATAGAGAATTATTTCTATTTATTTAATAATTAATAAGGATAAGTCTTTTACAGACATCACCGGACCTGTTTTTAGGAAGAAAAAAATCTACCGGTGGTAAGTGCCAGTGGCTAAGGTTGCGTTCATGCTTTTTCATTCACTGAGGAAGCCTTGGAGGGTGAAAAGTATGATACTATGATGCTTTCAAGTGGGTCCATTTGCATGAAATGAAATTAAATACGTCTTACGTACTACTATAAAATTCAAAAATGTGACTTATCTCTCAATACGTAGTCGTATATTCATTATTATTCATGTGGTCATGGGATGGGAGACTAGAGAGAGATAGAGGGAAAAAAAAAAGGCATCTTTTGTGAGCCTTTAGTTCAAGGACTACCATCTACTTTGGCAATCTCACCGTTTTTATTTTCATTTTTTCCCTTTCTTTTCGTTTTTTTAAATTTTTATGCTTTCATATAAGTTTCCTCTATTTTTGTTTTACAAATTAATTATCCGATTTTTAAGACAATTTAATTCAATGAGTATTGATATAAGTTCTATTGGAAAAAATTATCCGTACTTTAATACGAGTAATAGTTGTAATATAGTCACGAATCTTCTTTTTTTTAAAATTATTTTTTATTATTTATAATAAATTAATACAGGATAAACTCACTTATAAGTTTTTCTCAAGTATATAGTGAAATTTATGTGTTATATTAAAAGTTTGGAACTATGTACGAAAAAATCTTCCATTGTTTTTCAATATTAGATTTACCCTCAAAAGAAATACATAGACTTTGGCTAATGTTATGGTTACTATACATATGACCAACTCTTTTACGAAGGTTTATTGTTAAAAATTAGATGGGTCACTTTTTAGGTTTCCAATTATTTTTTTATATAAATTAGGGTAAATTTTATTAAATAAGTTTTAAAAAATCTTAATGTGTACCACTCATCCCTTGATAAAATAAAAAGATTGTTTGTCAAAAATTATTATATTTGTATATAAAATATATGTTTTTTTCATATGATGTCATCTGCTATATAATATTACAAGATTTTACAAAATAGGTTTTTTAAATTGCTAAGTCATA
Organism: Talinum fruticosum; assembly: GCA_021018815.1. Taxonomy (NCBI): domain Eukaryota; kingdom Viridiplantae; phylum Streptophyta; class Magnoliopsida; order Caryophyllales; family Talinaceae; genus Talinum; species Talinum fruticosum. Next base: position 2,389,256 of record JAITYX010000076.1, on the reverse strand, counting down.
CACAATAAAAACTAGTGACATATTTGTCCTTATAAAATAAAAAGGTTTATAAACGAGTCAACATGATAACTTATAAAAATTTGCAACAACACTCTCACACTCATAAATGAATTACTTTTAATTTTTATATATCTTAAAAATTTATAGCGAGTATATTCCATCCATGTCGTAATCTGTGTCACTTTTACAATTCTAATAATATATATATATGACTACTAATCGCCAATTTTATTCTTTTTGATTTTTGTTCTTTTTTCATTAACTTTCTTCGTTTCAATGAAATTTTCAGAAAACTTAATTTTTAACATCAATTTTATGATGATTTTTATGTTTTCTTATAATAATTTAAAAATAATAAATATTATAAAACGTAGAGAGTATTTTTATATAACTGTAAATAACTGACTAAAATTTTTTTCCTCACCATTTCCTTGTACTTCACAAAGCATGCTTTTCAAGGATTTTCCCCCTCATTTTCAATTTTCAAGGGAAGTTAAAGAAAAGGGAGATCCTTAGAAGGAAATGAGAATTGACAAAGAACTAAATATCTTCAAAAAAAATGGGCGTCAATAAAATTAAAAAAAACAAAAAAAAAAATTCCCCAGAAAAGAATAGAACCCACTCACCCCACATACTCATCCACTCTTTGCCCCTTCCCCTGTTTTCTCTTTCTGTCCCTCTCTCTCCCTTTCTATCTCCTCTGTTAAAAAATAAAACAGAGAAGAGGCAGAGCAAATCAATATCATTATTAAACAAAAAGGGGCAAACCTCTATGAAGACGACCCAAATCCGATCACCACCCCTCTCTCTTTCTCTCTCCTCAATGGAAGAAACCCACTGACCAATCTCTCTGCTCAAACCCATTTCTCCCCCTTTCTTTCCCTTTTCTTTTTGGGGGAAAAATGGCTGCTTCGATGGTCACAGCAGAGCACTCAAGCCCAGAGGTGTTTTCATGGCTGAAAAGCCTACCTGTAGCACCAGAGTACCACCCAACTGTCCAAGAGTTCCAAGATCCAATTGCTTACATTTTTAAGATTGAGAAAGAGGCCGCCAAATATGGTATATGCAAAATCGTTCCTCCTTTGGCCCCTCAATCGAAAAAGTCTGTCATCACCAACTTCAATCGCTCAATTTCTCTCTCCTCTTCTACTCAAAACCCTAGCTCTGCACCCACATTCACTACCCGGCAGCAGCAAATCGGGTTTTGCCCTCGCAAGCAGAGGCCCATTCAGAAATCCGTGTGGCAGAGCGGTGGGCAGTATACCCTTCAGCAATTCGAGGCCAAAGCTAAGAATTTCGAGAAGAATTACTTGAAAAATCGTACTAAGAAGACCCTTTCGCCATTGGAAGTGGAAACCCTCTACTGGAAAGCAAATGGGGACAGACCCTTTTCGGTGGAGTATGCAAATGACATGGCTGGCTCTGCTTTTCCGCCCATGAAAGAGAAGAAAACAGGGAGGTGGTCTCTGTGACTGGGGGTGCTTCAACGGTTGGGGATACTGCTTGGAATATGAGAGGAGTGGCAAGGGCAAATGTGTCTTTGTTGAGGTTTATGAAGGAGGATATAGCTGGGGTTACTTCTCCAATGGTGTATGTCGCTATGATGTTTAGCTGGTTTGCTTGGCATGTAGAGGACCATGACTTGCACAGCTTGAATTACTTGCATTTGGGGGCTGGCAAGACCTGGTATGGGGTGCCTCGGGATGCGGCCGCCGCCTTTGAGGACGTCATAAGGAATTATGGGTTTCATGAAGAGATCAACCCTCTTGGTGAGTTGCATTTCGGTTATACTAGTTGCTTAGGATTGATAGTAGATTTGTGTTGACTTTTTGAGCTGCCATTAGCTCAAGCATAGAGCAAATTTTGAGCTTTTGTTCAGTGATCATGATGGAGGTATGCATTTAAGCTGCATTGGAACTGGTTCACGGGTATTATGTACTTTCTGTGATTACTCTGTCTATGCCTTGTGATGCTTAGTATTGGAGAAAAGGCGGTGGGATTGGTGCTTATGATCATATTCATGTGTTCTTCTTAGTGCGAAATTTGCTCACATAGGCCTGTGAACTCCTTGTCAAAGCAATTATCCGATTAGGTTATGAACTTATCATGTTGTTAGCTATTGGGTATGTGTCTCCATCATTGGATGGAAGTTAGAATTTAGATGCTGTGGGTGATTTGGCAATAGTATTGTTCAATGTTTGTCAGAAGACCACAATGGACAGACCATGAAGCGGTTCCTTTTTAAACTGAAAAAAGTGCTATGCTTTTGCTGAAAAGGCTTTCCAGTCTGATCTTGCTTATGTCTTTCTGAGTGGAAATATCTGGAGTTAAGCTTTCACTGACGTACTACTGCACGAGTCTTGGGTTTTTACTTGTACGCTAGATGATGTTGGGTAGTCTGTATTGGAATCACATTCTCTATCAGTCTATCACTTGTCCATCAGTAAGGAATGATTCTTGCTAACATTCTTTGTTGCTAAAATTAGAATTTATTGGTGCAGCATGCTCATTGTGATGCTTTTTCCCCTAACTTTCCATCGGATAACCTTGAACTCAGAGATGATGTCAATGACCCATTGAATTTATGGTCCAACAGTCTTAGGTAGAAGTCCTAATTGTGAAATTTACTCGCTGAGGTCTGTGAATGTATGGTCCAACAGTCTTGGGTTCTGAACTTATCATGTTGCGAGCAATTGGGAATGTGTCTCCATACTTGGATCAAAGGTAGATGCTCATGGGTGACTTGACAATAGTATTACTCAATGTTTGTTAGAAGACCACGATGGACATATCATGAAGCAGTTCTCTTTTGCACTGAAACAAGCATTATGATTTTGCTCAAAAGGATTTCCAGTTTGATATTATCATGTGTGCCCTCTGGAGTTAAAGTATCCACTGACGTACAAGTCTTGGGTTTTATCACGATGATGTTGGCTCGTCTTAATTGGAATCACATTCTCTGTCATCCAATAAAAAATGATCCTTGCTAGCGTTCTCTGTCATCAAAATTAGAAATTATTGGCATAGTGAGCTCATTGTGATACCCTTTTTTTCCTTTGTAACTTTCCGTTGGTGAACTCAAAGATGATGTCAAGGAACAATTGAATGGATGGGTCAACAGTCTTAGGTTCTCTTCTAGGTGATCCCTTGAGCTGCCTTACTTAATTACATGTGTGCAAGATGTTGGATTTTCCAACTCAGGTGAACAAGGACTCCTAAATTTCTTCATATTAAGGTTTTTCAAGTTAACTTTTTGGTTGATGTTTTCTTTTTCTTTGGGAAAGAGCTGGGGGTGGGGGTTTGTATGGCTTACCCATGCATAAACAGATGGCTTATATAGAGTGCCACCTTGGAATGAGGTTGTTTAATGCTGCATCGGATGTGGGGAAGAATTTACTAGGAGGATCTCATTTTTAAGCTAAAACTCTTATGTATATGCTGAAATACGTTGAAGAAATAGGCAAGCTGTCTGCTGTGAGTAAGCAGTTGTTTGATTTTCATGCTTTTTCTCTGGCATCTCATGTACTTGAATGCTGCCTTAATATTGATGTGAAAATCCATTGCTCTTGGGGCAGGAGCAGTTCAAGTATTCGGCATGTCAGTGGTAGTCTTATTTTTAAGTGCCATTTGCCTCTCTGTTGACTCCCTAAACTAAATACTGTCCTTTCAAGAGTTGTACATAAACAGCCTAACTTTAATGAGGGGGTGATGCTGCATAGATCCATCTACCCCGCTGCCTCAGCAGGAGCCTTGTGAGAGGCATTAGGGTAATGTTTTGGTATGGTAAACATGCTAGTCTTGCACATTTCACCTCTTAGCTTCAGTTGTGTCTTGGTTAGTCTATGTTCATGAAATGAATGTTGAATTACTTGGTGCAAAATAACAATCTAACTTTGTTCTATTTTTGTTCAACAGTTACTTTTGCTACCCTTGGAGAGAAGACTACAGTGATGTCCCCTGAAGTGCTAATTAAAGCAGGGGTTCCCTGTTGCAGGTGATTATTGCGGTTACATCATATAGTAATTGTTAAGAGTTTAGGCCCAACCTAATCATCTAAAATTTGAACTTCTAAAGAATTCCAGAGGACTTGATGACTATTCTTTTCTGCTTTTTTTTTCCTGAAGATTTTCAATGTCTATTTTTTTATTTACTCTGTTTGGAGTTCTTGTCAGATGGAGATCTTTTGTGCTCTGCTATTGGTTAAAACAGTTTCTTAGGTTGCTTTTGTCGAATGACATCTCTTCAAGTTGACCTGAATATAATTATCCTTGCAATTGCTTTTGCTTGTGATCAGGTTAGTGCAAAACGCAGGGGAGTTTGTTGTGACTTTCCCACGGGCTTATCATTCCGGCTTTAGTCATGGTGAATTATCTTAGCTTCTGCCGTTGCTTTCTTCTGTACTTTTTTTTTTTTTGGTTTGATGCTTTCTTCTCTACTATGAATATCAATAATTTGGGTTCAATTGATTTCTGTATAACTTAAATTGTAGGGTTCAATTGTGGAGAAGCATCTAACATTGCCACTCCTGAGTGGTTAAGGTTTGCAAAAGATGCTGCAATTCGCAGAGCTTCTATAAATTATCCACCTATGGTCTCTCATTTCCAGTTGCTGTATGATCTTGCATTATCAATATGTTCAAGGTGGATATTCTATATCTTGATCGATCTTCCCTTTCATTGCACTTTATTGTCAGCATATTCTCGTTTTCAGTGTTCTTCACAAAGCATAGATGCAAATTAGTAGCCATTTATTTTTCTGGACTTTGATTCTGTTACATTTTGATTTGTTGATGGGAACACTATATTTTCACATTTACACCATGGAAATGCTTTTGTGTTTCTCTCCTGCTTTGTCGCGCCCATTTTTTCACATTTATTTGAGTAACAGCCCTCCAGTGTCTTGTAAACAATTTCCACCAACTTCGTGATCATGTTCCTGTCACTTTTCTGTTGTGTCTCCTCTGTGATGCCACCAGAAGAATGTAGATTTCCACTTTTACTTGCATAGATTTAGATCACATGTTGCAATTTAGGGCAAGATTTGTCTCAATGTGCTCTTTTCTATACGTTAGGGTGCCAATGGGCAGCGGCTCTGAACCTAGAAGTTCTAGACTGAAGGATAAGAAGAAAGGGGAAGGGGAAACATTGATCAAACAGAGGTTTGTGGAGGATGTAATTCAGAATAACGAGCTTCTTTATGCTCTTGGACAAGGATCTGAAGTTGTCCTCCTGCCTCATAATTCTTCTGAAAAATTTGTTTGGTCCAATTTGCGTGTTGGATCCAAATATAAGGTGAAACCTGGGTTGCCTTTTAGCTTATATAGTTCTGAAGAAGCTATTAAAGCTTCGGATGACATCATGTTAGCCAGAGATGTTAAGCAACAGAAAGCTTTCTATCCAGCCAAAGGAAAGTTCGCTTCCGCATGTCAAAAGAACAGAGTTCAATCTCACAGCAGTGATAATAGTGCATTTAAGTTGCCGCATGAGGCGCATAACTCGGAGAGTGGAAAGCAACGAGGGGCAGGTGGAGATGAATTATCTGACCGCGGGTTATTCTCGTGCGTCAAATGTGGGATTTGGACCTTTGCTTGTGTCGCCATTGTTCAACCTACAGAATCAGCTGCACAGTTCCTGATCTCTGCAGATTGTGGCAGCTTCGATGATTGGGCTGCTGGTTCTGTATTGCCAAGTCACAGGATAGATGTGAGTGATGGTGTGGTAAAACGCAGAGAGCCAGATTCCTTTTCAGGTACGATCCCATTTCTGAATTTTCCAGCAGTTTCTGTTGATTCACGGTACATTTTCTTGGGGTAGAGCTTCTTTGTTCTTTTAATGCTTTGTGTTGTCATTTGCTTGATCCTTGTCAATGTTGCTTTATATTTGGAATCTCATGGAGTCAAATGTGGCTGTTCCACAACAAAAACAGTGCATTGGACAGGTTTTGAAGTTGACCGAAATGTGTTTTCACCCCGTGACAACCTGCGGTATGCAATGTGATTTTTTCATTATGTGATTTTTGCATTAGAGCGATTCTGCAATACTGCACGCCACATAGCAATGGCAATTGAAACCACATTTTGAATCCTTGATTTGGGTACATAACATGAAATATTGTGCCATTAGATGAACATAATCTTTTAGAACAGGAAGCAATGGGAAGAGCCTACCACTACAAAATCTTTTTGGGAAACTGTTGTGAACTTGCTGACGGTTTTGAGAAGTGGAGATAAGGGGCATCTGTCAATGAATGCCTTTTTTCTGTTTCCTTGTTTTTAAGAGATGCTTATATGATGGTTGAATCTAGAATTTATTTTGGGTTTGCGTTTTTGTTTTGGATTTGACATGCCTTTTCATATGAATGAGCTGTAGTGTTTCTAGTGTGCTTTATTGAGGTGGACCCAGAAAACTCCCAACATCTTGGACTTCTTTGTTCCCTTCATTATGTCTCGAAAGACCTTCTATGTAAGACATTGCACATGGTTAGAGGAGGAATGGAGAAGAAATAGGGGAAACATAGCAACGAGGGAAAATAGGTGAGAATAATTAGAATACCATCATCCATCCCTATGTCTTTTGTCCCAGAAACCTTAGAAAAGCTGCTATAGAAGGTTAGAGTGAAAGATAATAGAAGTATAAGAATTATCAGCGTCATCCTCTTGTGGGAAGAAAACCACCTTCAAGTTTCCCGTGCATGCCACTGCCACAGCTAGTAACCCCCTCTTTCATGTGTACTCATGATCTTCTACTTGATTAGCAACAACCATTATCCGGAGGAAAAGATGCAGTTTACAAGAGGGAAATGGTATGATAGGGTGTTGAGTGCCTTTTCTTTTCTTTTTATCCCCCTCTTCCAGCAGCCAGCATATGCTGCTAGAGAAGGATGGTGAGTCGTGAGTGAGGCTCTGTGTTGCATCCGTGGCACGTGCTGTTGTCGCCCAAAGACAGGAGAGCTCAAGAGAAAATAAAAAACTGAAATACATCTGTCTGACAGATCTTGTTCGGTAGTCAGTCAACTTGAATGTACCGTATTTTCTCTTTCTGCGTTGTCTTGGGTTGCTGGTTATGTTTTGTTGCTAGTATCTAACCAACTTATTGAAGCTGTTTTCAACGTATCACTGAAATGATGAATATGGCTTAAGGAAACTGATGAAGGTGTCTGAACTAATGCTGTACACGATGCTTAATACACTGCTTAGAAACAGGATTCTAATGAAGAAGTAGTAGTATACTATTATCTATTAATCATACTCGTTTTTATGTTTCCTTACCCTCAGGGTCCATAGAAAGGAATGCCCAAAATGGGTTTAATGATATCCCAGTCCAATTTACTGATTACCAAACTGGAAGCATGGATAATGCCTCAACCAGGAAGTCAGCTACCACTGAAATGAACAAAAGGAGTTCACATGCTGAGAACGAGAATGAATCTTCTGCTCTTGGTCTATTAGCTATGGCATATGGAGATTTTTCTGAATCTGATGAAGATGATGGACTACTCAACCATCCTCCTGTTTCTGAAGACAATATTTCTGGAGATAACTCGTGGGGTACAAGATTTCACAATGAAGATTCTGCATCACCAGCTTCTGAGCAAGCCTATGATAGTGGTGTTGAAAGGGGTCCAAGCCTAGCTTCATCAAGATCTGAATGTGAGGATGAAGATTCTCCTTCACGATATGACTTGCATGGGCACATAGTACCCAGAAAAGCTAATAGTGACAGTAGTGAACCTGAAGCACATGACTGCTCTGTCAAATTTACAGAAGAGGAGACCATGACTTCAGAACAAAATTACTTTCCTACTGCTGATGAAAATGATACTGCTAAGACAAACAATTCTGTTGACCCACTGGTTAAACCAAATTTCCCTTCTGCTCATAATTGTGATGAAGAGTCTTCTAGACTGCATGTTTTTGCCTTGAACATGCTGTGGAGGTTGAGAAACAACTGCGCCCGATTGGCGGAGTGCGTATCCTGCTCCTTTGTCATCCAGGTGTGTATGAGCTTAGCTATATGTTGAACTCTACATCCAAACTACTCTCTTTTTAATAACAGTGATGAGGGGTAGTTGTCGACGCAAAGTTCATCTCTAGCCGTGTTGTTCTGCTGGTTGCTTCTTAGCAAGTTGCCTGATGTCAACCAATATGGTGTAGGGTCACATGAATCAGTTCTGATCAAACTACATATTTTCTGTTTAGCTGTCTCAGAGCCTTTAGTAGAAAACATCACCATCGAGGAGTTAAACATGGAACGTCAAGCTAGATGACCAATTTTTGGACAATATCCCTAGTGCTGAAGCATTTTGCTTGTTCTCTAGAGTAGCCTTGGCCTGGGTATAGGGACTTGAAATTGATCCTAAATCTTTGGTGTCAGTTAGCTTGCTGTAGAGGTGTTTCCTTATGTTTATAGTTGGTTTGGTTTTGGAGGAAAAAGAAAAGGGGGATGGGGTGTGAAAGGGGATGAAACCACTACCCATTTCACTAGGAACTAGTGGAGGAAAATTTTGTACTTCTATCTGTTTTTGTCCCTCCCCTTTTTTCTTGTTTGTTTGAATAGAGTGTTAGGGCTTTTGTTTTTTCTGGATCGACATTTTAACTGTTGTATGCTGCAGTAAGTGGGTTGTTTTTTGGATGGCTGCTCTGGACCCTCCTTTTTTATTTTGAATATTATATCTGAAATTCATTTTTGTGTCTCACATAAGTAGAGGGAACTTGCTTTGGTGTAAGCAGAATTGAGTTCTGTCTGACATATATGAAGCTTTTTCTTTCTGCTTTCGGTTAATCAAACATCTAAGTCAGACATGGCCTTTACTATGACCACAAATTATATTTGCATGTTTTTACCAGAGAACCAACTCCTGGGTCTACTCCTGATTGTTGGGAACGATTGGCTGCATTGTATGTAATTAGTAACTTGTACTCAATAGGCCACTCATGGATTTTTATATTTTGACATCACCAACAGTTGATGCCATGTAGACCTAACAAATTGACCCTCAAACTTTCTTATACTAGAATAGAATTGATTGTTAAGCATTTGGAAACCGTAGCTTAAACTTAGAACTCAGCCTACAGATGTCCCTGTCCCCGAGAGGCTTTTTACTTTTGACTTCTTATTATCTTGCTATTACATAGCTTCTTGTTCCTTTTGGTTTAATGATCACTTGGCAACGTTTGTTGATACGTCTTTTTGCTCTCTTTCCTTCCCCCCTCCCTTTTTTTTTTTGGTGTGTCAAGACTACCCCAAAGTACAGGATGAAGCAAAAAAAGTGGCTGAAGAATTGGACATGAATTATATTTGGAAGGAGATTGCTTTCTCAGAAGCCACCAAAGAGGACGAAGAGCGAATTCAATTGGCATTGCAAAGTGAGGAGGCCACGCCAAAGAATGGGGATTGGGCCGTGAAGTTGGGCATCAACCTCTTTTACAGTGCCATCCTCAGTCGCTCTCCCCTTTATAATAAGCAAATGCCCTACAATTCTGTAATTTACAGTGCTTTTGGGTGCAATTCTCTATCCAAGTCATCCACAGAAGCCAAGGTTATTGGCAGATGGGTTGGGCGGCAGAAGAAATTAGTGGTTGCTGGTAAATGGTGTGGTAAAGTTTGGATGTCGAATCAAGTTCACCATTTGCTAGTGCAGAGAGAATTCTATGAAGAGGAAGTTATTGTCAATACTCGTTTATACCCAGATGATAAAATTGGGAGAAAGTCAGAAACTAGCTATAAAGCTCAAACTGCATCCAGAAAGAGGAGTTCAACAACAGGGAGAAGAAAACCAGCCCAGAAGCTGAAATTTGAGCCCATTGGATTTGCAAATACTGATCTTGATGATTCAGAGGGTGATAAACCCGAGCCTGAACCCAGGAGAAGTATTAGAAAATCAAAAACACGGAATACACCGACCAGGAAAGCAAAACCCCGGAAAGAAGAAATTCCAGAGAGCGGGTCAGAAGATTCAATGGATGAGAAACTTCTTCTGGGATCTTGGAGAAGTGCTAGATCCTTGAGGCCGGGAGGTAAACTGACACAGAAAGCAAAAGTCCAACAGGGAGTGACCATGGGTAGTTACTCTGATGATTCAGTGGATATTAGATATAATCATGTATATAAGACCTACAGTAGAAGAACAAAGGCTGAGAGGAAGCCAATTAGAAAGGTGAAAGCCCAACAAGAGGAGATCATGGGTAGTGAATCTGAAGGTTCGCTAGATGATGAATCTCCACATGGCCATCAATTAGAACCCACAATTTCTCAATGGCAGCTCCAGAATCAATTTGACCCAGTTAGTGAAGATGAGATAGAGTACGGGCCAAGCACTCGTCTCCGGAAGAGAGTCCGAGAAACCAAACCAACTGTAAAACGACAAGTGGTGAATCCCAAAGGAAAGAAGGGTCCAGTTACAAAGAATGCTCCAGCAAGAAAGGGTCCCAAAATGAGACTTCCTAAACCAAGAGCTCCATCTACTTCTGGTGACACAAATCTAGAGGAAGAAGAGGAAGGTGATTTTGTCTGTGACATTGAGGGTTGCACCATGAGTTTTGAGTCCAAACAAGAGCTCTCTTTGCACAAACGGAACGTATGCCCGGTCAAGGGGTGTGGTAAGAAGTTCTTCTCTCACAAATATCTTGTGCAGCATAGGCGTGTTCACATGGATGACAGGCCCCTGAAGTGCCCTTGGAAGGGCTGCAGAATGACCTTCAAGTGGGCGTGGGCCCGCACTGAACACATCCGGGTCCACACCGGGGCCCGTCCATACGTATGCTATGAGCCCGGTTGCGGCCAAACGTTCCGGTTTGTGTCTGACTTCAGTCGTCACAAGCGGAAGACAGGCCACTCGGCTAAGAAGACCAGAAAATGATAAACAGGATATGTATAACTTGATTTTTAACATTTGAGCTGTCCAGGAATTGTTCCAATTGGATTGACCCTAGTTCTAGTTTCAGTTTTAGCGATAGAGAGTGTTCCTGTAATTGGCATTGGTAACATTGTAACTGTGAATTCTGTTGTGGCTGAGGATCTTCATTGGGTCCATTCTTTTAGTTCAAATCCATCCAAAAATTTCCTTGCTCAACTTTTATCTTCTGCACAATTTGTTTTTTTTTTTGGTGCAAGTCTTCTGCACTCTATTGCACAATGATTGCAACCCCCCTCTTCCCTTCTTGTGGACATTGGAAAATAGCCCTTTCTTTTCTTTTTTCTTTTATTAAGATAAGACTATTTTCATTTAAATGTTTTACGTTGTTGTTATAGTTAATAAGAATTAATGTATTTGGTACAAATAGTATAATTGTGATTTAAAGAGGTGTGTATTTTGTATATAGAAGTTTAAAGTCAAATATGTACAATTTTGAACAAAGCAGGCAAAAACTTTTTAAGTATGTATATATATAAATACACATATTTATACGTAATTATAAAAGAGATGCATTTTGTATATGTAAGTCGAAAGTTAAGTATGCAAATTATGAACACAAAAACTTTTAACAAATTACGTATTTAGTACAAATAGTATATAATGCATGTAGGATTATAAAGAGTTACGTATTTTGTACTAAATAGTATATAATGCATGTAGGATTATAAAGAGTTACGTATTTTGTACGCGTAAATTGGAAGTCAAATAAGCAAAAATTTGAGCATAGTATGCAAAATCAAAAGTCAAATACGCAAAATTCTGAGCATATTATGCAAAAGTCCGAACATATTATGCAAGATCTGAAGTTAAGTATGCAAAATATTAAACATAGTACGCAAAAAAAAAATGGAAGTATGTAGTTAGTATAAATAGTGCACGTGATATATATGTGATTTTAAAGAAGTATATATTTTGTATACATACATGAGTAATATGCAAAAATTTGGACATAGTAAGCAAAAATATATTAGTACAAATTAATGTAATTTAAAGATGTGTGTTGTATACGTAAATTGTTATATCTTGTGTTTTTAGTATATATATTTGTATTTCTATTGATTATGGAAGATACGCATTAATTAGAAGTTAAATGTGTAAAACTTTGAATATGGTGTATAAAACTTACAAGGATCATTTCAAACAATTTTGACACCGAGAATTCAAGATATTAGATCACGCCCACATAACGTCTGACGACGGATCAAAAACCTTATACTGATGGCCCTTTACATCAAATTTTTCCATCTTTCATCCTTTTGTTTCATTAAAATCTTTGTGGGGGCACGAGTACTTGACTTTGAATGTGAGTGTATGAGATTGAATTGGTTTTATCACAAAACGTAGTTCACGTGAAATTCGAAATACTTGCGACGACGATTCGTGGTTTCCCCACAGTTTTTGGCTTTTGCAACAAAGACAGCCGTGGGACATGAGGGAACCTTGATTTTTTATGAATAATTTTCAAAATGAATTCATTAATGCTTTGTCTTTGGGAGAGCTTAGCTCGTCGTCTTTAGCATTAATGACATAAAATTAAAGCTCATGAAATATATAATTCTCGACATTATTGTCGTTCTGTATATGTGTGACTTATAATTAAAATGTTTATTAATATAATAATTTTGTTTTCAATTTACACTTCTTTTTGAATGGATACGTAAATGAATTTTCTGACAAGACTTACATTAATTTATGTGTTATATACAAATTGTAATATTTTAACAAGTTTTCTATTGATTCTTGTTAACCGATCTTCTAACAAGAACTAACAACGATTAATCTGAGCCATTAACCTCTAATTTAAGGGTCTAAAATTTGCCACGTCAAATTCTAATTTAAGGGTCTAAAACTTGCCACATCGTCATCTCTTCTTACCACCCACCCAAAACCCTAATCCCCTTATGCCACCAATTGCACAACCGTAGCTGCTCAGCACTGCTGCCCACAGCTGCCACCAACAAATAGCCCAGAACCACCGCCCATGACTGACCGAGCATCAAGGTTTGGCCGGAATAATCATGTTTTTCCCGGTGTGGGGTTAATGATGCCCTTTCTACGGTTTTTAGTAAATTCCGGCAGCTTTGCCGCCTGAAAATTGTATGAAATAGCCATGCTTTGGCACGGGGAGAGATTGATTTGAGCAGGAGATTGGTTCTGCTTCAATTCAACAACATTTGGGCACAAATCGAGCGAAAAATTGAGGAGAGAGAGAGAGAGACGAATCAACTCGCCGAAGGCCGACGAACATGGGCCGAGCATGACCACCTCAGGCGAGGCTCATGGAGGCCGCTGTGAAGCCAATTGACCATGGTCGTCGACGATGGTTGGGGTTGTTGGGGTCGATGTTCGAAGTTTTCTTCCCCGAATTGGCTGGGAAGCAAAGAACTCTGATCGGAGTTCGACGACCACCGGTAATCCCAAAGGGGGCTGTCGGTGGCCCATGGGCTGCCGGCGGTACAGTGGTTGTAGAGAGAGAAGAGAGGGAATGGTGGTGGGAGTTTGGGAAGAACAAATTAATGATGACGCATATCCGTGACCATTGGATGAAAAATGAAGGGTCAGATTTAAAGTTTCCAACACTCGTTCTAAGACCTAATTTTCAGTGAATATCTTCCATATATTTATATATATATATATATATTTATTTAACCAGGAGTGTAATCCTTTTGGAGCCAGTGAGCGTTTAAGGTAAAATTCCTCCTAATAAGTAGGATCAATTTCGTAATTATCTTCCAAAATGAGAAAATCATATGTTTTAAGAAATTGAAACGTTAACTAATGGATGACAAGTTTAGTAAAAAAATATATATAATTGGTAAAAATTACTTCTAATGAGCTTATAAGAAAGTTAATTTGGGACAAAAAAATTTGTAATTTACAAAGAAAATTACGAAATATTTGTCATGGGCCAATTATTTATTATACAATAAAAATTACTATTAAAATCAACTGTTATAATTAAAATAATTCTCTATTATAGGTAAAAAGATTAGATATTATAATTGATATAAGTCTAAAAGCTGTTATAAATACTCGATATAAATATCATTTCAAACAAGTCTTAATTTTAAAAAATACAATATTTCCTCCATTCAAAACATATATCACTTTAATAAATTTTTTCGTTTCATAATATTTGTCGCTTCTATAAATTTAATAATTACTTACCAATTTTATTCTTATTAATTATTTTTTATTAAATTTTTTATTTTAATAAAATATTAAAGTAACTTAAATTTTATTATAAATTTTATGTTCCGGTAGTACTTTTTCGAAATGAAAACTGGTGTAGTTAATTGACACCCACTAAGGTTGGACCGACTCCTCTATCTCTATGGGTGCCACAAGAAGTCCAAAACCAGCCCCCGAAAGAAAAACAAATTAAATAGAAATAAATAAAAGTGGGGTACCACTAAATACTATTTGGATGCTCGAAATCGAAGCAGTGGAGAGTGACTTAAAGCCCCCCACCCCACTGGCCACTACTACTTCTACTGGGACTCGTACTGTGCAACTCCCACCAACCTTTAATTTAGGGTTTTTGATTTGCAATGTGGAGATAGAATCCAATCCCCAATCTCAATCCCAATCCAATTATGGAGGTTGTCTCTCATTCTTCCCCAATTTCCTCCTCCGATCCTCCCCTTGATCTTCAGCCTTCCGATTCCATCACCGATCAGCTCACCTCTCTCTCTCTCCACCCCGAAAAAGCCGACACCAACGACAATGGCGGCGACGGTGATGTGGCCGACTCTGAGGAGAGAGACAGTGGACAGAATGGGGAGGATGAGGATGATCTCGAGAATATGAACCAGAGTGAGAGTGGTGGGAAGCAGCAGCAGCAGCAGGAGGAGGAGGAGATAGAGAAGAGCTTGAGGAGTGAATTCCCAGTTAGGCCTGAGGCTGAGGATTGCTCGTTTTATCTTCGTACTGGGATGTGTAAGTTTGGGATGAACTGCAAGTTCAATCACCCCCTGACAGGAAAACTCTGGTGAATTTCTGCTCTTCCTTGATGTACTAATTTGCATGTACTTCCTTTGATTAAATTAGATAGTTTTGTTTGGAAAATCTGTGTGATGATTTACCTTAAACTGAAGGTCTTTTTTTTTTTTAAATTTTTATTAAATCAGGGTCCCAGGGTTAAGGGCAAGGAAGAACCTTTTGATGGTGCTGAAGAGAATGCCAAGGGAAAGGATGAATCTTTGGGAAAGGAAGGGCAAATTAACTGCAAGGTAAAATGCTGAATTTTTTAAAATTTCTGTTATTTTACACCGAAATTTAAGCTATTGCATCCAACCACTCATTTAGGCTTGTGGGATCGACAAGATTGAAAAGGGGTTCTTTTGAATGATTTGATATGGATTTTTGTACCTTTGCTTTGTTCTAGTCCGCTTTGGAAACCTCTCTTGGTATTGGAAGTAATTGGCTCAGGTCTTGTTCTAATTGTATGATTTTATGGTATAATACTATTAATGTGCTCTGTAGTTCTTACCATAATTAGATTTTAGAAATTGTGTGCCTTCAATAATATGGTTATTCCTTAACATAAGATCATTAACTGACTGCTTGATTTGGGTGCCTAGTTAGGCTAGAAATTTATGATTGGATCATTTGGGTTCCATCGTAGCCTGTTGGTTTATCTAAATTTTTAGTGGGTATATATACTGTGTGATTTTGGAGACTGCCACACCAGCCCTTCCCCGTCTGTAAGGTTTCGAGCTTGAAAACTCTCAGGCTTTGGAAAAACTTGAGTTAGTTTGCTTGTATGGAGAATGGAGATTACAAAGCATTTAGTGATATCATTTTACGTGAAAGTATGAGATGTCACCCTCTTAAAATAATATTTTCCAAATATGTATTATATCATTATAACCAAGTTCTCCTCATGCTAAAAGGAAATAATGTTGCATGTTTTGGAAAAGGTGTGCTCTAGGTAGGCTTGGAATTGATTCTCATGAGGCCAAAGAGGCTCATTTCCCTCTCTCGAAGTAACTCAAAGAGGCTGGTATTTACAAATTTGGCTATTAGGCCATACCTGTGCTTTTGTATCTAATCAGCAGATCTGAATTCAACTGCGACTGTGGTAGGGATGGTGTCAAAAGGATGTTTTCAGCTTCTGGAACTTGTTGTTTATGATGGGAATCCGAATAAGTTAGTCAGGTGTCTGATGTTGGAATAATTTTTACTTTATCTTCTGAATATTTTTTATGCTTAGGAGCTCTTACATACGCAATTAGACTCCAGCTTCTCAAAGTTCCTTCCTGTAGAGACTGAGAAAACTTCTCTATTGTAAATATTTTCTGAAAATCCTTTTATGGTGTTTTTGTCGAATGTTGATACTTGACCAAGTATCTGAATTGATTATGCGTCTTTATGTCAAACTCATTTGCCAGTAGTGTTGATGGTTTTTACCTATTTTGGATAAAATACAGTGTCCAAGTTTCATTATGATGCCTATCTGTAATAAGAGTCTGACATCGATATTCCAAGTGACATACAACTATATAATAATCATTCCCCACTTCTTTTTGTACCTTATCTGCAGAATCTCTTTTACATGTTTTTTCATCTTCTATAATCTTGTCAATTGTTGTCATTGCATCTCTATTGGCTGGTTTTGCTTGCCTATTACATGTCTTCTGTGTTATTGACTGTTCTATATGGAGCCTGTGTGAAGAAGATTTTCTCACTCTTCTCACTTTTTCTTTGCT
The DNA here is from genome assembly GCA_021018815.1 of Talinum fruticosum. Taxonomy (NCBI): domain Eukaryota; kingdom Viridiplantae; phylum Streptophyta; class Magnoliopsida; order Caryophyllales; family Talinaceae; genus Talinum; species Talinum fruticosum. The sequence goes on along the minus strand of JAITYX010000076.1, from coordinate 2,372,631 downwards.
GTTGATGCAGTACTTTGACCGCCCTGGAGGGTGTAAGTTTGGGAAAGCATGTAAATTCAATCATAGCAGGAAAACGTCCAACGCATCACAGCTTAATTTTGTTGGTTTGCCAATTCGTCTGGTACTACGTATTTTTACACTCCGCTTTCCTCTTCCCCCAATCCCCTCTCAGTAGACGATTACCATCATCATGTTTTTGGACATGGCTTGTGACTCTAGAGATACAGTTTTGCATGTTAGCTAAATTTTATTGTCATTTACTCATTTGTTCCATCTTGTTTCTGTATTTTATATGGGGTTCTTTCTTCACAGGGAGAAAAGGAGTGCCCTTACTACATGCGTAATGGTTCATGCAAATATGGAGCGACCTGTAGGTTTAACCATCCTGATCCTACATCTCTGGGACCGGATCCCATTTCTGGCCGCAGTAATGGAGGACCTGTTTTGTCATCTAATGCCTCAAAATCTGCTCTGGCACCATGGTCTCCTCCTGCTTTAAATGGAAGCCCTCCATATGTGCCTTTGGTTTTCCCATCAACTCAAGGTGTTCCATCTCCAATAGAATTGAATGCTTATCAGGTAGGGTTTTTACTAATCTCATGTCTTATTATGCTGTTTCTATTGGGGAATAAAATTCAAATGTCGGTGATGAAGTTTCTTCTTTTGGGTCCTAGTACAATGTGACCTTCAACAATATTATCGACTTTTTATGATGGTGTGTTTTATTATATGATTCTTTAAGCTGATGACTGTTTTGCTATTACACGTGTCTAGCAAATTTGATTTGCTTTATTTCTTTTTCTTGGTGGTGTGTTCTAGGGCCTTTTTGTGTATTTTTTCCCTTTTTTTTTTTGTGTGTGGGGGGTTTGGAGGAGCTGAGAAATTGAGCTGAAGATTTGAAGGTAATATTTTCGAAATACAAAAATTGTGCAAATATTTTACTGGTTTTCAGGGATTTAGTTTGATTATACCCTCTCTGACGGTTGTTATCGTTTGCAATAGAATTGTTAATTTGTTATCCTTACTCCATTTGTGTTGTGTGAAACAAGGCTTCTGTATATCCTCCACCTGCGAGGAGTATGACCATGCCACCTGCATATGCTTTGAATAGTCAACTACTAGCAAGAAATGTTTATACACATCAACAAACGCAGATATTGGTTGATGATTTTCCAGAAAGACCTGGTCAACCGGAATGCAATTACTTCATAAAAACTGGCAATTGTAAATACAGATCTGCATGCAAATTTCACCACCCCAAGAATGCAACTGCAAAGTCACCTCCATGTTCTCTCAGTGAGTTGGGCCTGCCTCTGAGACCTGTAAGTTCTAGTGTCTCTGTAGCTGCACTTTTCTGCGTTGACTTTTGGATCATTTCATTACGATCCAAAGCCACTGTATTTTTATGCTGCTATTTTGGAAAAAATTTGGTACACACATAGATCTACTTGGGTATACCGTCTCGATACAGAGTGAAATTCACTACCAGCTTTCATACCAAGGAGTCGAGCTATCCTTCACCCATAGCTCTTCCTTTCAATAAAATGATGGGATTCCTCAGTCAACCTGAAAGGCTTGTTGTTATTCCTTACCTACCTACCTTGTCTGTATTTGAGGAAGCTTGCCTAGGGTTAATAATTAAAAGTACTGATGCAGTTAAACTGCCATCAATGGTAACTGTAAACTGCATTTAGTTTACCCTAAAAATTTAATCATCAATGGTAACTGTAAACTAACTCCCATCTGCTCAGGTGAAGTAAACATTATGTTGACGCCTCTATAGTGAGTTGTAATCAAATTTTGGCATTTGCAATCCCCTGTTCCTGCTAAATTTGGTTTTGTGAATATATTGTCATTCATGATACATGTTGCCTGAAAAGAACCAATTTTGAGTTTTGACCAAGTTCAATGCGTCAGACTAATGTTGACCAACGTGAATTCATCTTCATTCATTTTCTCATAAAATTTTAAACTAGAAATGTGCAGGCAGACAAAAATTTCAGAGTCTAGAAGTCTCTCTCCCCTCAGGAATCTACTGAGAATTTAGAATCGAAAGTTCCTAGTAGACAAAATGAACAAACCTTCATCTTGTTCACAATTTAATGAGCGAAAACTGATTTGATGATTGATCCTTAGATGCTAATTTCTAACTTGGGCTACTTTCTTTCTATGGTTAACCAGGGTGAGAGCGTGTGCAGCTATTACACCCGCTATGGAATTTGCAAGTATGGACCTGCATGTAAATATGACCACCCGGTAAATTATGCTCCTCCAACTCCTCTGGCTCTCTCTGCAGTAAATCAGAGCCCCGTTTTAGGCAACCCTGTGGTCAACGAGCCTATGGCAGCTAGTAGCTGAATTGAAGGCAAAAATCTCTAGTTACCTGAGAAAGTTTTCGAGTGCCTGTGTGATCTGTGATTCAGGTCAGAGGTTCTTTTTCTGAGTAGAGCCTGTTGAATCCGACAGCACGAGGCCTCTCAAGTGTTCAGTGTCAGAAAGTTAATATGTAAATTTACTTTCCAGAACAAAGTACAATATGTAAATTATTAAATTGAGATGATATGTAACTGAATTTTCACCCCTGCTGGGCATGCCTGTATTTTTCTTTAAATTGAGCTGTTAATAGACCAGCAAATGTGGGTTAGGTTTGGGCCGTCAGGTGAGGATAGGGCGGAGTTCAGCAAGGACTAAAGCTCAATCCATTGACCGCCCAACGTTTCTTCCCACTGGGAATTTGGGTAGGAAACGTGCATCTTACAATCCAAAAACCAAAATCTTGCATGTGTGGATGACTCTTTTGAAAACCAAAATTTTGCATGTGTGGATGACTCTTTTGATTGATCTCTGTTACCCCGATCTGGCACCTATGACAGGGCAACCCAGTGGATCTTTGTGGGCAAAGAAAGGGAATGTGGTCTGCCGTCCAACATCACAATCAGGAAATAAGAGCCCCTGCGAATCCCAGCTGGGGTGGGAATGCCTAGCAATCAAACTTCCGCTTGAGACATGCTCATTGGTGGTGTTTTTTTTTTTAATATATACGTTATCCTTTTCACAATTTCTTTTTCCAGAATGGTGCCCGAGCCTTCCTACGTGGCCCAATATTAGGCTAATTCAAGTAGTACTGCGGACTGGGGGTGGAGAACATACATACCAGGCATAGCTCCAATGGAGATCTGACCCATCGTCACTAGCATTTCTCTTCACATTAGAGAGCGATCCATCCTAGGTTCGAATCAAAATGCCCTCTATGAGGGACGGAGGCACCCTTGCCATTGCGCCAAGAGGCACTCGGCCGTCGGCTCCTTGTCCTTTTCAAATGGTTGTGACTTGTGACCTAACGCTTGATACCTTTTCATATATGTATGTCAGTTCATCACGTATATCAATTTATAGTCAATTTGAAGACAGCTTGGACACACTGGCCGATTTTCATAGGTAATGGAATGTGCTCGGCAGCTCCCATACAAACTTGAGACTGACAAACTTGAGTATGGATTCCACAACCGGAGCATTTTGTCAAAGCATAACTTGCCGGTTCATGCCCTTGTATCTCAGTTCAGCTCGAACAAAGCCTTTCACTTGTTGACCTGAATGAAGTACCGGACACATGGCTACTCACGTCAAGCAAGTCGGGCTGAATTGCGTTTTGTGCCTATAGCTCAGATGAGCTAGATCTGGCCTTTCATTTTCCATCCCCTGTGGAGAGATGAATTTTTGGGGCAAGGCAACCCGTTTTAGCTTAGGTGCATCAGACTAGCATCAACCAAGTTTGAAATCTCCTAGTGCCATATCCATATCCAAGTCTTATGAGACTCGGAACCAAAGTTTGGAGTGTGTTTGGTATAAGATGGTCATCAACATGAAGTGTAAAACTTTCACTTAATAAACTAAGGTAAAATACTTGCTGCACCTTTTTATGGAAACTGAAACCATATGCATTTTACCTACATTAGAGTGAAGGTGTACCAACCCCTGTTTACATTTTCCCTGAAAAGCCCTGTTTTTCTTGTGCACAATGTCCTGTTGCTCATCCTGTCCTCCATCACCATGTTTGGATCAACCACATCGCTGCCACAGGTGAGGATCCAGAAACCCCCCAAAAAAACAAAAAATCCTTCTTACGCTCACCTGGCATGAGCATACGAGTATGTCTATGACCTCAAAGTCCTGTAATTTCGCACACCTGAACCTGAAACTTTATTTCTAAGACTGTTGACCGGAGAGTAATAACAGTCACGTACTAATCCACCATTAAGTGGATGGCAATTACGAGGAATCAGTCCTATTATTCACCTCATTCAATTAGCAGACTAAGTGCCTATTAACGGACTGATTAAAGGAGTTTAGGTAATAAAATCAATCTGTGTGATTTTACTTAGAATACTGTCTCACACAAACATTCTGCCTTCTTTGCTCTCTGGTTCGGGCTAATCCCACCATCAATTGGGGTGTTGGTTTGGAGTGAGGCTGTTCCTGGCAACTTAAACAACACTAGTAGTGGCTGAATTCCTTCCTATCATGACTTTAAGTGACCCTGGCTTGGCATGTCAGGTAGACAGCAAGGGGCACTGCCCAGATTGTGACTTGGTTCAGGCAATCAACGAGTCCAGGTTCATCAATCTGTGCCTAGCAAATAGCAATTGATCAATTTGCTTCCACACTAAAGATAAATCCTTATTTACCAACAAAGACAATCATTATTGCTTCGATGAAGTATTAGATAGTAACTTGAGATGCAAACCTATGCAGTCACATTGAATGTGTGCTGTTTGCCGAGACAATTTTGATGCACAGTTCCAAACAGATTCCACACTTATCTTCCTTCCTGAAATCAATGTCTGAAATTTGCTCCTCTCTTCTGGGGTCTTCCTGACAACTGGTTCCGAATCAGAACATTTGTAAGCGAGCCCAAGTAACACAGCCTAATAAGAAGACTCAGCTTCAAAATCGTTCTACCATTACCATCAAACATCTCCACACAGTCTATTAATACTTAGCTGATTATGGATTTGATAGTTGGATATTGACAAGAGTTAGGAGTATAAAAGTCGTTCCAAGTAGAGGAGTCAATCAAGCGATCGATCAGTATGACAAACTGTATTATATGCACAGTGAAACTTCAACTAGTGGACGACGCTGCTTTGTTGGGTATTGATTGACTATCCCTCTCTTGGCTATTATTTGAAAGTTAGCACTATGGTTTGGCATTGAAGGGAGTACGGACCATCACACACGCGCGCACCACCCGCCCACCTGGTCCGGGCTAGACGCAGCATGGGCTGTGGCCCTTATGTATATTTTTTTGGAGAAATTTCGTTTGACTTTCATTGACTCATTCCTTGCATGACTATTAGTCGGAGATATTCGTGGCTTAATTTCCTGAGTAGTGGAGAAAAATCCTTCACTTCTACTTCTCTGGGCATAGTTTCTGCATACTCCATTTTCTTCGCTTTCGAGGGCATAGTTTCTGCATACTCCATTTTCTTCGCTTTCGAGTGCACGTAAGTGAAGCTGCTGTGGAAACCTTGGGGAGCAACCGACTATTACGATTGCACGGCAGTCGAGCCGTATTTGCTTTCAGGTCGGTGGTTATACCACGACACAGCTTTTTCCTCTTCCTGTCTTCTCACCATTGATAACTTCTGTTCTTCCTACAACACGTAAATCAGATTAGGTCCAACAGAAGCCTAGCCAATAAAGTAACCAAGTTCACTATAAGGGAGCTTGTACGAATTCCCAAAATTTTTTGAAAGAGAACGATTTTTACATAACCAATGACCGAAGTTTAACCTTAAGAAATAGCATATCTATAATCATATACGCCAATGAAACTTAAATCCACGAAATTATTAGAAGGGGAGGGGAAGATTGGTCGAATAACACCACCAGGCAGTCTGGGAGCCATGTCTTTGAGTTAGAGTTATCTTTAAGAGGCCGACCTATAGAAAATTCCTCGAAATTTATTAAATGATGTTGGATGGATGGATATGGATGGGAATTCATGGATGATAGTGGGTGATGGATGTAGATGATGGTTGACCCGATCCAAACCTGATCCGTTGCCACCCATATGAGAGACTATAAAGACAGAGATCCAGCAGCATTGACCAGCACACTAATCTACGACATAAAAGCCAACTCCTCTAACTTCTGTCTCTAGCAGCTGGTGCTGCGGCCGTGATCCTAAAATTATGGGGTTCCTTGAGATTCTTGTTTCTTCTCTGGTCAAAAACAGGAAAGAAAGGGTAAAAAAACAATTGGCAGTGAAATGCAGAAACAGTTGTGACATTGAGGCAGAGCAAGTTGATTGAAAAATATGTAAAAATGCAGGCAAACTACATAGATCAAAGACCATAGCAGCAATTATACGGAGGAACGAGGAAGAGCAAGGAAATGGAGAAGGCACTCTACAGGGCAGCCATTAATGGAGATATAAGCTTCCTCAATGAGGTCTTATCCCGTGAGATAGAGAATGGCACCAACGACTACTTTCTCTCCCAAACAACTATCCAACACAACAATATCATACACTTAGCAGTCCAATATAGGCACTTCGATTTTCTGAAGGAGGCCCTTAGAAGCTTCCTTTCGCTCATTCATCAAAGGAACACTAATGGAGATAACCCCCTTCATATTGCTGCCAAGGGGGAACCTAAAGATTGTCAAGTTACTGGTTGAATCCTACAAGGGTTTTGCAATATCAGCATTGCCCTCTTCAGAGAGCGAAAATGAGATTGAGGTTGTGGGATCGGAAGACAAGGACCAGCTTCCATGGAAGGTGAAGAACTTGAAGGGTAATACACCCCTTCATTTGGCACTGAGCTACGGCAAAGTTTGGGTTGCCACCTATTTGCTTGAGGTTGGTCCTGAGGTGGCTTCTTTTGTTAACAATTGCAATGAGACTCCTCTACATCTTGCGATCAAACATGGGGTCGAGGGTAAACCTTCTAAATCTAACCTGGTCTATGTGCGTTTTTCTTTCTAATCTTAGCATTATTTTTGTGCTCTAATAACTTACTAGCTGATCAGGCAATTTATGAATTTTCCTTTTTTTCTCGCTTGTGGTGCTATCTATTTGGATAGAACTATAGTGTGGATATGAATTCAATATGTGCAGTTTGAGGTTCGGTGAGGAAGATAAAATGGGATGAAAGGAACTCTTTACACTTGATTCAGTATCTACTAAATAGATCACTTGGATTGAATAACACTGCACCTGTTAGAAGAGGTTGTACATGTTTGTTTCCAGTGGGTTTAAGAGGTTCATTTCAAGTTAAGGTCATATTCAAGTTTGCTCAATCAGTATGAATCAATCAGTATCAAATTATCAATGAATCAATCAAATTTTGGTTTACTTCTATTTCTTCTGGTCAAATTGGATTCAAGTCAAAATTCTGCAGCCTTATTATGACTTTGAGTTCGGTTTGGTTTGGATTGCATATATTGAGCAATTAAATACATTCAATTATGCTAGATTTGATGATTTTTCGCACAGTTACTAAAGCTAGCGAGTTGCACACTTTTCTGCACCAGATAATTTCTAGGAAAACCATCCTTGTGAATCTTGTGAGTAACTCACCCTCTTGGTGCATCGGATGATTAAGTCTTTATCCTTGACCACAATATAGTAGGATGTTCCAACTTAGTATGTTGGGTAAATGTTTGCAACACTCATAAGTTTGCAACGTTTTTAAAGTAATTATCCATGATCTTCTGCCAATTCGTCTAGCCTTCTTGCTTATTTGATCTCTTTTTCATATTTCATGGATCCTTTTTTTCGACCATTAAATGGGTAAAACCCAAGATAGATGCCAATAGGCGTGATACAATCATATTTCGTGGATCCTTCAGGTGATAAAGAGTTGGTCGTAAAGACCATACAACTAATCAACAAGCAACGAGCTGGGTTGACATACAAGGGATGTCCAATAGGTGAAGATTCGCTTTCTATAATACACTTGTTGCTGCAGAAAAATAGCTCTGCTGCTCGTTCGTGTGATGCTAATCAATTGACTCCTCTTCGTAGAGCGGCCCTTAGGTCTGATCTACGAGCTATCAGGGCCATAATCAATGAGTGCCCAGATTCTGTGGAGATGAGTGACTGTAATGGTAGAACAGTCCTGCACCACTTTAGGTCACGGAGTTATGAGGAAGCCAAGGAGTTGCTGAAGATTACAGAAATTCAGGCCCTGAAGGATCAACAAGATCATTATGGAAATACACCAGCACACATAGCTGTGAGGAATCGCAATGTGGAGATGGTGATGCTCTGCTAGAGTCCTCGGCAAACTTCACTATAGTGAACAAGGATGGTGTCTCGGCTGCAGCTTTGATTCATCTTCAAACCGACTTCCTTGGTAGTAAAATAATTAAGGTATAGATTTTTAGTGAAACCTGCTACATTCAAGTTGTAACAATATTCAACAAAACCATATCCCCAAGAAGAAACCTCCATATTTTAGCTATATAAACTCTACAGAATCATGCAAAATTTATGCTTGCCGGGGGAATAAGGCATATCTTGCCATTGCAACACGGGGCAATGATATAGTGACAAAAAGGAAATGACTTGTTCTCTTGCTCGTATATCACCTGATATACAAAACAATAATCGGGTTTCATCCAATATTTATACTATATATTTAGGGGTAGGCACATCTTTTTTTTGGGGGGGCACCACCAATAGTAGGTTAGCTTACCTTCGTCTTGAGTTATTTATTGTAGTTTTAGAGCATAGTGAGAGCTTCCTACATAATTTTGATTTAGTATATAATTTGCAACATATAATTAAATGCAATGATTAGATTACTTTGGTCAATGTAACAAAGAAGGCTTCAAAAAATGCAAATGATTAACTTGCAGATTGTCGAAACAGAGGAGTCTGTGGAAGGCACTATGGGAATGATGCCAGAAGAACTCTTTGAATCAGCAATGGAAGGTGACATAGATTTCTTAAGGAAAAAGCTGTCCATGAATGAAAGGGACTATTTACTCTCTCGAGCATCAGCTGGAAGAAATATTGTTCATCTAGCTTGTCAATCAACTGGTGCCAAAAGGCTTGCAAACAGTACAAATTGGAGATCATTCATTATGGAAGCTCTGGAAAGCTTGCCTATCCTCATTTGTCAGATAGACTCTAGAGGCTACACTCCTTTGCATATTGTTATAACACGGTGTAAAGTTGATGAGGCGTTCCTTGAAATGTGCAAACGTTGTTTCCAAAAGGCTCAAGAAGAGGCTGCTTGCTGCGATGAAGAAGTCTATTGCCCACCATGGAGGGTGAAGAATAAGGATGGCAACACTCCTCTACACATAGCACTACAAGTAGGTTGCATTGATAATGCTAAAAAATTGATCGAGTTTGACAGAGAAGTTGCTCAGGACGTGAACAATGACAATGAGACCATTCTTCACGCCTTACGCTATTCTGGAGAATTTGTGGATTCTGGTAGGTCATCTTGTTCTTATATATATATATATATATATTACTTTATTGCATAAATATGCACTTTTTTTGGTCTTGATCTTCAAGTTCACCGGAGTTGAGCTATTGTTGGCTTATAAAAGGTAGAATTCTCTTATCACAATTTTTTTTGTTCACACGAGTCAAACCTAAGACCTTGGTTAAGGGGAATAAGTGTCAAACCACTTGAACAACCTGTTTTGGTATACATTTGTGAATTTAATGGGCCCTAATTTTCTTGGATTGAGAATGATCATAGGTTGATTTTGCAATGGTTCAATTTGCTTATCTATTCTGAAATTCAACAATATTGCAGGTAGCTGTAGTGACGAAGATATAGACTTCATGATCCAGGCAAATGCTTTTGCTGTTGATGTTCATAACTCCGAAGGTCTTACACCTTTGTTGAAAGCAGCCAGCTGTGGATCAATGCGGTTAGCTGAAAGAATTCTCGAGCAAAACCGTCAGTTAATGATGCAATGTGACCGTAATGGTGGTACAGTATTGCATCGTATGACATATGGTAGGCCTTATAACAAAGACACAGCCAGAAAGCTCCTTAAATTATTAGCTCCAGTATGGCACAAAAAGGATTATGATGGAAACACACCATCGCATCTTGCCATTGAAAAAGGCAACTTCGATGTAGCTAAACTTTTTATGGAAGGAGGGCTTGCACTGAGTCTCAGGAACAACAAGGGTATCTTGACTGGTGATTTACTTGGATCAGCAGATGATATTCCTCGTAAGGTATTAAACACTTCACAAGTTCCACAATTATTAGCAACCATCCTCAATTTTCTTTCTTTGTGGGCCTCTTGGAATCGGATTCTCCGTTTGCAAGAGTAAGACTACTTATATCTAATTCTTGCCAGACCTCATGGCAATGGGACCCATGCTAGGAGGAGTTGCATTCTCAATTTTCTTTCTTGCACCCCAAAATAAATGTAGCTCTTATACCGCTGCTCATTTTTCTTTGTCAGTTCCAGCAATTCCTCTGGAAAAGGGTGGATGTGGCCGCTGAAATCTTTGGGTTTCGAACCATGTGTGGTATCCCTACCACAGAGATAAAAGACTACATTAACACCATGAGTCTAACTGCAGCTCTTCTGGCAACAATCACATTCACGGCAGCATTCACAGTGCCAGGTGGATTCAACAGCCAAGATGGAACTCCCATCTTAGCAAAGAAGGTTGCCTTTTGGGTTTTCGTGATCTCAGACATAACAGCTATGTGTCTCTCAATGATGGTTTTATTTTGTCTCCTCTGGATCATGACTGGTGATCGAGAGGAGAGAGTGGTGTTGGTGGATTTCAGTCTCTTCCTACTCCAAGCATCCTTCTATGCAACTCTTTCGACATTCATGACTGGTGTGTTTGTGACAAATATCCCCATGGTACCGTGGCTGGCCATCCTTCCTTTCGTTTCTTGCTCTGTACTAATCCTGCTCATGCATAAACGTTTTATCATGGGTCTCATACCATGTTATCGAGTAATATATTCTCTATATCAGCTAGCATCTTATCTAGTTTGTGAATCAAGTTGTTACCTGAAGTATAAAATCTCTCGGACATTGCCAACAATATGTCTTCGCCATTGTACAAGCCAAAGAGGTCAAGAGAGAAACTCCCCAAAATTTTTCCAGATATTTAAACCCTGAACCAGAGACTCGTGAGAGAATGACACTGCAATATTTGTTTTCTTTAAATATATGCAGCAGGTATTTTTCTGTCACATTTTCTGTATTTTCAGAACAATGTATATGCTATCTAACATCTAACCATGATTTACATGGTGACCTGAGTCGTAACCCTTTCGATTTTTCATCTATAATACTATTCTATCCCCAGAAACAAGAGCGGTGATTGACCTCAAATGAGCTAGTCCATGATGACTTGACACCCATTGTTTTCTACTTGCTCCAGCGGATAGATTGATTAGTTAGTATGTATCCTCTTCCCAGCAATTTGAATATCAGAATGTTGTTCGTAAGGTTGGTTCCTCGCTCCAGCTTCAGTGTCTTCCTTGCTCAAGGAAAAAACTATGAAGTAAATGATAGAAGGGTTAGAAATAATCAACTGATTTGGTTTCACCTTCATGTAATTTTTGATGGTAGGTCAAATGTATCGTCATATCATATGGCTGCAGAGCAACAAGAAGGAAATTCCTTGTTATGCATGTACAACCCATCCTTTTGAATCGACGACTTTCTGTTATCTGTTACATTCAAGCAACAACTAAGTCACAAGGATCAGTAAAGAAATATATAGAAACTCCAGGTCGAGTTTTTGAAATTACAGGAATTTGAGGTCAGAGTCATGTCTATTTTGATAGGATAGGATAAAGATCGAGGGCGGAGTCTGGGACCTCTGTGTTCTCACCTATGGCGGTGATGTGGTAATTAAATTGCTCCTGGTTGTTCAATCATTTGACTAAATACATCCACGACACCTAACATGCGAAATGGGTGCATAAAGATGTTGGACTCGGCCTGGAATACAATCACAAAGTTGAAAGTACCAGAACTTTTGTTCCATAGTCCAGGGGCTATTTGCAACTAGCCAGCCAATCAAGAATTTGCGGATGTATTAGCAGCGCCCGCTGAATCCAGGGTTTTTGGTGCATACGAGTATTATTTTTTGGAACGTTGATACATAATGGAATGCTTACACCTTCAATTTCTCTGTATAAATAGCCAGTCAAAGTATGTTCCTGATGTTACCTTAATGTTAATAATAATGTACTTTGAGTACTTGATCCAATTTATCCCTGATGTTACCTTAATGTTAATAATAATGTACGTTGAGTACTTGATCCAATTTAAGTGATAAACGAGGGATATGCATATTATACAGGATAAAAAGGCTGAGGAAATACATATGTATAAGGGGATTGGCACACTTTCTTCGCACAAAATTGAAATAGAATGTAGTTTGTAGTCATGTTGATAAGTGCATATTAAGCAGACTATAATCCAAAATATTGATTGTGGCTATGGACGCTATACGATCCTTTTTTCGGTCTTTGGTCCTCCATAGTAGAAGTCAAGCTATCCTTTTTTTTTGGGTTTTTGATTTTCATTAGCAGGAGTCAAGCCATCGTTGGCTTTTGAGAGATGGATCTCTATTAGAGTTTCCTCGGCTAACGCACCTGCTTTCAACTCCATTTTAAAAAGTTTTGACTCTTGCGTTTTTAGGAAGCACCTAGATTGTCTGCTCCTACCGGGCGTTTAATATAATTGCAATGCTACTGTACTAAAGCATGTAAAACGTAACCTTCAAGATCAAATCCTATGTTCAAATCATGGATCGATTAGCTTATGTGCCTTAGTTAGCACCATAAAATGCCATCACAGGTAACTGGTAAACCAACAATCAGGGATCGACATGACAGGGCAGCAGATTTTCACCTATAAGTAGCCAACTAGACCAGTTTGAGCCAGTTTGGGCTCCACCCACACTCTGAAATATCAAGTATCATATATCATTTCAGGTCTCCAAAGATTCATAACCTGAATGTGTTTGACTACAGTATACACATATTAACAAATTGTAAGATGGAGACCTTTCATGCTTACGAAGAACTTTCATGCAGCAAAGCAAGAATAATACAGCATGCTGCGCGCTTTGAATGTAAACCGAAACCATATACATTTTATTCTACAGTTGGATGAAGAAGCTGCACTGACCCTATATACATATTCTCCGGAAAGCAATTTTTTCTTCTGTACAATATATATTTTCACAATACCGGTTAATTAGATCAAATACTCATAATACATTAAAAAAGGGCATCAGGAACATCCTTAGGCAGGCTGTTTATGTAGAGATACAACCGCAAGATGTCCTCCTTCATCACGGTTTTTGGGTCCGCCACATCACTGCCACAGGTGAGAACCCAGAGGTCCCCAGACTTCACTCTCTTTATACTACCCCGGCAAAATGGGCAGGACTCTGACCTTAAATTCCTGCAATATCAAAACCCCGAGCATGGTAGTTATTACTAAGATGATCAACAATACTCCCAGCGTGGGACCTGTTTTTTACGGGGTCTGGGAAATCAGGATGCAAAAGTAACTTACCAGTCTCGATAGCAGTTGATGCACATTGAATGGCAGCAGTTGGGCAACACAATTTTGGTGCAAGGCTCTAAGCAGATTCCACATTCATCTTCCCTCTCGAAATCAATGTCTGAAAACTTTCTCCTCGCATCAGGGTTCTTTCTAACTGCTAACTCGAAACCGTTGCTTGCATTTGCACCATCATCTAGCTCCGTAAGCCGCTGTAGATATGGTAGAATAATTGCTGCAGATTCATATTTAAAGTAACATATTAATAACATAGATCTGTAATGAGCAAAGCTAATGCAGAGAAAAAAATGCAGTAACTCAAAGAGGCATGTCCTAGTTCTAGTTTTTGACTTTTGCTAAACACTGATCCCAGAAAAATGGGGAGAAATTTGCACACTGCATTTTCTGAGCAAAAACTGACACTTCATTGATGAAGATAATAAATTATTATGCTTTGCCTTTCCATTAAACTTTCACATAATCCGCTCACATGAGATGGCTTGCATTACTTTCTAGTTTCTCCTTACTTTTTCTTCTCTCTGCTTCTCCATTCTTCTCTCAAAAGTTAATCATATTTACAGGGTTTTTATTGCAGATGAAAGGAAAAATAGGGAATTAGTCAAAGGTCAAGGACAAAGGATGTACGGGAGGATGCTGAGTCATCACTCATCAGGAACCAATGTGTAAAACCCTCTCTTCTATCATTGCAGGTTTGGTCGAATCTAAGAACACAAGATGAGTTGAAATGGCTTCAGATGAACGGCATGGACCCATGTCAGATGAGCTCTCTCGGAGCATAAGTTATGTGTAAGGGGGTCAACCTATACAGATTTCTCCAGATTCATTGGTGATCCTTTCTTTTTCTTTTCTTTTTTTTTTTGGGGAAGGGGGTGGGGCTTGGCCATTCAAAAGGCACTGAGATTGGTGGAAGAAGAAGCAACAGCAACAGCAACAGCAACAGCAACAGCAACAGAAACAGAAACAGAAACAGAAACTACCATACTAAGGTTATCAGCAATAGAAGTTAGTTAAAATAGCCTCTGACCATGATGATGATCTAAGAAGTCGACCTTCTCAAAGTTCAGTGGAGGACAAGTCATTCAGCACAGAAAGATGTTCACAAATGATAGTCATTGCTGCCAAAATCTAATAGCATATGGAAGCAAGAGGACCCCCTTAACTCATTGCCCCACCTTTCTTCATTTCCAGCCCCCTTACACCAGTGACCCCATCGCGATAAACACCCCCACCCTCTTAAAAAAAAAGAGAAAAAAGAAAATCAAGGAAAATAAACAAGTCACAGCTGACGAAAGCAATGGAATGGAGACAGCCAACAAGACGAAGCCCATCTCTGGTGTCCAGAGTGGAGTTTCAAAGGTTGACTCTAAAGAGGAGATTCCAATCAACACAGAATCTGTTCTGAGGTGAGACGCCAAAAGATACAGATGCCATGGAAGCAATGGAATGGAGACAGCCAAGAAGATCAAGCCTATCTCTGGTGTCCAGAGTGGAGTTTCAAAGGTTGACTGTAGAGAGGAGATTCCAATCAACAACGAATCTGTTCTGAGGTGAGATGCCAAAAGATACAGATGCCTAGGAAGTTACTTCCATGAACTTTATAGCAGCACAGAAGGCTCGGTAACAGCTTCTAACATTGATCAAGGGCAAAAGAGGATTCAGTGGGAACATATACATTGTTGTACGAGTTTGAGAGACATAGTGAATGTGTTTGCTCTGTAAATTACAACTTTGGGCTCAACTTCTACCAACATTGAACAAGGGCAAAAACAGCTTTTGGGAAACCTCATAAGGGTATGCCCAAAGGTGTAATTATTCGATTAAAATAGCTCCTCTCAAGAAAAGTCCACACTACACCCAAACAAAAAAATATAATGAAAAGTAATTGTAAATGGATAAAGGCAAGAAACACAATTTCAAAGAAAGTTGGACGTCCATGCTAGCTCAATTAAAGAAAACGGACACCAAACAGAGCTGCACAAGCATTGTGAATTATGACAAATGACAATACCGTGCTGCTAACTATTCCATAAAGGAAATACACAGCACTCAAAGCCAGATTTGTCTTCAACTTATTATCCACAACAAGAAGCACAACATTGTCTGGAGTGAAATAGGGCAGCAAGGCGGGAGGGAGAGAAGGAAGTGGACACAAGCCTTTCACATACCATAGAATTCTCGTATTGTTGCTCTTCTCCCATATGATGATGCATCTGGCCTACCATCTGCATTCACCTGTACACTATAAAACAATCATTTCGGGCATCATAATTGTTTGAACATTCTTTTACATCATTTTTACTTGAACAAGAAAAAACATGAACAAGTGACCAAGGAACTAACCTTATATATAACTACGTAGAAGAGATTCAAATAACTTGGAAGGAGACATGTACATGAGCAATCTATCCATTGGAGCAAGTACAGAATAAGGGGTGCCAAGCTATTATGAACTAATTTCATCTGAAGCCTATGACCGCTCTTGTTTCTGGGGATAGAAGATGCACTGAAGAAAAAACAACAATTCAGTCATTTAGTTTGCACACTAACCACAGTTCAAGCCAAAGAATCTTGACATGTTTAGGCCAAAAAAAAAAAACCACACAATCTGTCCACTATGCATTGCAATTGCTACAGCTAATGGCAAAGTGACTATGTCACCAAATGAAAACAATGACCAAAATCCCACCAGTAGCATTCATTTATTTCCCTTTGTTCTTGATATGGGGTCGGGAGTGGGTTTGGGGACTGAAGGGGGTGGGGGCAGCATATTTCAGTCAACATAGATTTGAAGAGCATCTACAAAGAGATATTTGAATTTAGTACACTTTCAATCTCAAAACAATCATTAAAATACTATTTATCGTCCAACCAGAAGAGATAACAGTAACGGACTGGTACAAGCCCCAGACAACAAAGCCTAAATTTAACCATTGGCACTACAAAATACACAATTCTTTTGTGAAACCAGGAATTCAAAATCCTTTTTCTGGCTGGACTATATGCCAAAAGTCATATATCAAGAAATCCAAAATAAATCTCAAAACAGCAATCATGGAAATAACTTCATACAATTGACAACATAAAGTCCATATTTGGTGTTGATTTTTCTTTTATGTATACATATAAATGAACCAAAACAAGGCACTTACTTATTAGATAAAAATTAAAAATAGAAGCTTATTCAAGAGCGCCAGAAATGTTAAAAATTAAAAATCATCCATAGCTTGTTTTTCCAGTTTTCCCCACAACATATAATTCTATAACATTAGCGCAGTCAACGTGACAAAAAATAGAAGCTGAATTTGAAAAAGTAAATACTCCTATTAGATAAATCCAGCCGTTAACTTCAAAAATAAATTTTCAGGTCCTTTTTTTTTTTTTTTTTGGAGAGGGAGGTGGGTGGGTGGCTTTCGAATTCAAGTCCCCAATTCTGATAACTACAGTCATAAGAACCACCGTATTAGCCAAGCAACACGAAACAGCCGAAAAGGTTCAGTCTTCAAGAAATTGAAGTCTGCGGGTTATGAATATTCAGACAATTAGCGCAAATTACAGATGAAAAAATAGAAAACCCTCTTCATCAACTGATGAAAGGGCAAAACCCCAGAAGCCATTTTTCCTCAATTTGACAAGGTGACAAGAGTGATTCTAAAAGATGAATGAAAAGGAAGAGATTATCTGAAGAGAGAGAGAGAGAGAGAGAGAGAGAGAGAGATTACAGCATATTGGCATGTTGCACATCAGCTTCAATGACCTTGAGAGACTCTTGGCAATTAGCAGACCTTGCAAGCTGATAACCCAACATTTGATTGCACTTCTCTCTCTCTCTCTCTCTCTCTCTCTCTCTCTCTCCTCTCTCTCTAATCAATCAATTTCAAAGATAAGCCACACCCTGATGAGAAACCCCGAAAGAAAGCCCAGAAAAGTGGTCGATGAGCTGAAATTTCTGGAAATGAAGTTGCAAAGTTTTGTGGGTATTTGAAAACAGAGAAGGGAAGGAAAGGAAAGGTCTTTCGTTGTATTTCAACTTTCAAGGGGCCTTGGGATTGTTCATTAGGACAGCCTGGTCTCTTTGAGTTGAGACTAGAGAAAACCTAATCCTCTTACAGAATCAAAGAACAGGATCTTGATAATATATTGAAAGTCACCCAATTCCAATTCCAAATCCAAATTTTATTTTTGGAAAATTTTGTGGGGATTTGATTTTGATTCCTCCTTTTAAAGGATGGTTTTACCCTTTGCCCTTTGACCACTGGCAGGCAAGTTTGATCACCAAGAAGAACAACCTAGAGTATCCAATACAATACGTCATCATCCCTACTCCTTAGACCTTCCCTGTTAAATAATTTATCATAATTTCTATCCAAAAATTATTTGTGATATAAAAATTATAAGCAATTACACAATTAATGGGAGGAATACCAGTCCATCGCAGTTCACATGGAGGCCTAGTCAATTTTATGAAAATGAGTTGAACAAAATATATATTTGCATAAAAATTTTACTGATTCATTTTGATAAATTTATTTCTATTTTTATATATTATTCAAAATCATCTATTTTTAATGTGAATTTTATTTTACCTTTATTTTATATTGATATATTAATCTATAATTTTTATTAATGTATTTAGAATAATTACTATTTAAATTCTCCTCTAAATAAGTTTTCTTTCTAGTTCTATCAAACATCCTCCCTTTTCAATAGCTTCGCTTATTTATCTCTCATTACGTTTAAGTTTATATAAACTAAATGTCTTATCTTATAATCTACAGTAAAATGGAAAAAAGTATATATTTTTAAAATAATTTAAAATTATCCATAGTTTGAGTAAACACGATATCTTCTATTGTCACATAATAATTTTATAAAATTCTTAAAAATAAATTTGAAAATCGTTAAAAATTTTCTTCAATTTATTATCTCGTGTTCGAAAAAGTAGAGCTGATAAAACCTCTATATCATAAACTTATTAGTGGTATGGACAATTTCTTCATGCTAAGAAAACTTATTGTGAATACACTACTTAGAATCAAATGGAGGAAGAGGGCAATATAAGACTTTTGAAATTCTTGCATGTTGTATCCCAAGAAAGAAAAAAATGAAGGAGGAGGAAGAAGGGGAGGAGAGTTCTGAATGGCACATTGTGTTGTCTCATTTATTAGGTGGACATCTTCACCAATGACCTTTGTCAATGTCAATTCTGAGTATAGTTTGGTCATAGATGGTTGTTTAATCCATGCTCATTTTGAACAAAGATAGTATATTTAATTTAGGTAGCCTTTATATTGCACTATTGAATCTATAGAAATTTAGCTCCTGCTTAGCAATCAACATTAGTTGTTAATTGTTAGTTGCTTGTATTAACTGTTAGTTGTTAACTCGTTTGTATTAACTGTTTAAGAAAAAGATGTTTGATAAAATTAGTTGTTTATAACAAAGATATTCGATAAAATTCTAGTTATACTAATAGCTCAATTTTATTAACTATTTTATATATTATAAATGTTTTTATTCCATATTCATATTTCTTCTCAACATGAATTGAGAATTATATGATATATAAAATTACATTTATACCTTCTACACAATTTTAATTATGAATATTTTTTTAAGTTTATTTTTAATAATATATTTGACATTTACGTGATAAAACTATTTATTTATTATGATAGACTAAATTATTTGTTAAAACATATAAAATATTAAAATAAAAACATAACTTAAATATTCATAATCATCCTCTAATTTTCAATGGCAATTAGCGTAATTTTACCAAAATATGAAGGGTAATATAGTAACTTCAAGTATCAATTGTAATAAACTTTTTCAAAAAACTTTTTCCAAAGAGTTTTTGTAAAAGAGTTTTGTGGGTCAAAAAATATTTCAAAAATTATTTACCAAACAATCCAGTTAGCCTTTTGACTCGACTCAAACGACTAAAAAGAGATTTTTGGAGACAAGAAACTCTTTGTCAAATATCCCCTTTAGTCTTTTAACCAATATTAAGGAATACTATGACAAACTTAAGAAATAAAATAGAAAAAGAGAATAATATCCAGGAACATTAAGGACAAACTTAGATTATGTTAAAATTAACATTCATAATCGTTAACGGTTCATAACAACAAACAACTACTTTTAACCGTTAACGGTTAATTCTAATCGCTAACAACTAATCGTAATCATTTATAACGACTCATAACCGCCGACAACAAATCATAGTTATTATAACCGTTAATCATAACATCATATTATTATTAGAAAATAAATGCAAATTATGTCGTGACACTTCAATTTTGATGGTTTCGTCTTATGATTGCCTCGTAATTGCTATTAAAGCCCGATTTATGCGATTGTTTTGAGGTATCCACCACCATCTTCTTCATCATTTTCCACTATTGTTCATCCTCATTAGCTTCATCCATCATTAGAGAAAGAGGGAGTTTTGAAAGATTCAAGAAGACATGCAAAGTTGAAGGAAGGTTTGAAGATCGAAATATTGAGTTGTTTGTACCAAGAGGTTCAAGTAGTGCTTTTGGAGACTAAGCATTTCTACTCCTCTCTTTTATTTCTTTTCTTTCTAATGCAAACCATGTTAGATTCGTTGTTAGTTTTGATTAAGTATGAGTAGAACTTTTTAACCTAGGGATTGCTAAAATCGAACAATGTTATCTTTTCAGTAATTGAACGCTTGTGCTTGAACTTTGTTTGAATTGATTCAATTTATCTTAGAGTTTTCATGTTATTGTGAGATTATTGTTTTTCTTGCATGGATGTTTGAATGAAGTACTAAAAGGAGAAGTTCAACATCGAAAAACTAAGATAAACTTAATTTGTGATGTCTAGAGATAGAATTGCTAAGTAGAAGATCAATTGATATTGAATAAAAAAACCCCATGAGAATAGGCAATTGGTTTAAGTCAAGTAATTCATTTCATTTTGAAAGAAAGTTGTGATTGCCCTATTGATTATCGATCTTTGAATTATCTAAATGAATGAAAAGCATATGTTTAACTATTGAAAAGAAACATTTTAGGTGAAACAATTCCTAGGTGTTTTAATTTCATAGATTTCTTAAATTGATTTTGTAGTTGTTAATCAATCAACTCATTTGATTTGAATAACTTAGCATATTGAGACAGTTAATACTTAGTACATTGTATTAGTTCTTGTGGGACGACACTTGATCATTATAACGATAAATTCGTGCAATTGCGCTAGTCGATCGGATATCTTAAAAATATCATAACCGCTAGTAAACATTTTTAATCATTAACAATTAACTTTAACCACTCATAATCATTAACCGTTAAAACAAACATACCCTTATAAAAAAAAAAAAAAGAAGAAGAAGAAGAGACACTACTATATAAATTGTGTCACTCAAGTTTGGCTTTTCTTATAATTTATGGACATAACGGTTCATAATATGCAGTCAATGCCTTTGTTTTTCATATCCCTCTTAACTTTCAAAAAAAATTCTTTACATTAAAATCACCACCCTATATAAAAAAAATAGTTCATATTGTATTAGAATTAATATGAAAAGGTTTATGTCACATCTGACACTTGTATTTTTCATGCACTTAAGGAGGAAAATTGTGTAATTACTAGGATTAATAATATATTTTTGCTATATCACAATAATATATATATATATATATATATATATGAGAGCATTATTCATGCTTGGGTCAATACCAGTATTTTTATTATTATCACAATAAATAATGCCTATAACTGTCGTTTTTGATTTGGTCTATACACTCACTAATTATTAATTTTTGTATAATATTATTATTGGCTTTTATTTAATCACTTAATTGATCAAAATAATTTATGTTGTGTTTAGATTTTAAATTATTTTGACCTGACAGCTTTATACCCTAACTTGTAAGCATTCCTAGTTATGACACAATACATGATTTAAAAACATAATATTTCCTTATCCATTATTTTTCTAAGCCACCATTCTTTGGCTTCAAGCAAGTTCAACATTTTAATATGAATATCATATTATTTACTATTTTATTGATCTCTTATCTACCTCTTTGGTATTTCTTGTGCCCATTTTTTGTTTTCTTTCTAATTTTATTTTTATTTTTTATTCACTGAAGTCAAGTTATCGACGGTTATAACGGTATTCTCTTCATATAAGTATTTTCCATTCAAATATTGATTCCGAGACTTTATAAAAATGAGCGAATGAGATACTATACCAATTAGCCCGTATTAGTTTTCTTTTTGGGTACTTGACATGCAGGTACATATATAATGTATATCTTGATCGCTTCCTTTTTCCTTTTAAAAGTTTGTATTTCTTCATTCAACTAATCGTTTTTTATAAAATAATTGGTAAAGGTTCTTTTGAACTTATTAACTCACCTCAAATTCCTCCAATTATTCGAGGGAAAAAACATATCATTATGAATAAATTCAATATTCTAATAAATTTAAAGGAAATTATGTGTTATTATCTTAAAATAAAAAGACGTTTTGTAATTCCTACGAGTCAAAAACAATAAAAAGAGAAAAAAATCAATCAAGGTCTAAGGCTATTGCATTTATCTCCATCTATTTGGAGTTGCTCCCCTCTCCCATTTTCTCATCTATTCTGGACTATAATAATTTAGATAGAACCCTTCTAAAAAGGTTACCTAAGTTCTATTATGTTCCACTTTTACCCATTGCCAAAAAAAAAAAAAAATTGCATGAAAACCTTGAAATGTTCAAAATACAGCTTCCCTCCTATTTAGTTTGGCCTTGGCTCAGTCTTCTCAGCTAACCACTGCAATAAATTAGACAAGTCTTCTTTTGGCGACTTACCTACTTTTGTTTATTTTTTTAATAAAAAAATAATTTAGCATCACGGTGTGTGTATATATATCTATAAATTCCTGTTTAAATGGTCATACAAATTGCATGTCTGAATTTATTTTCATAAAATCTTGCATTATTCTACAATCTTATTTTGGTCAAACGATTGAAAAATAATTACATTAGCATCTTTTGGGAGAAATCAAATCAAATCATGATTTTCTTTGACTTTATTTAATACCTCAAATTGGCAGAAAATACTAATAGTATAATTAATTTGCATAAGTTATATTTCACCAAAATATGCCAATTTATTTTAATTGGTATTTAAATAAATTTTATTTATTTATTTATTTCAAATATCCTCAAGAAAAATTCGTAGATTTTCTTTATCAACCCATCGTGTCTGTTTTGAATCGATGTCGATCTATTTATGTTAATTAAAAGTTAGTTCAATAAGAGGTTCAACAACAAGATATGCTACATGTAATAGTATTGGAAGAAGAGAGCATTACTATTTGTTTTCTTTGTTAATTAAAGGAAATTTGCCCTTTAATTTGTTAGTAGTAGTAAGGCATGTTATAATTTGTGAAAATCGATGGAGTTGCATGAATTTTTTTGAAGTAAAATAGTTATTAAGACCTCGTTATTTTGGCTATTATAATCCGATGCAAAGGATTTAATACTTTAACTGAAGAGGGCTTGATAAGAGAAGGAAATAAGGGGCAAAGCCTCTTCTTTTATAATACTTAAAATGAAATTTAAAATTTATTGTTTAAAAAAATATAAACTTATATTAATAAGATGTGTCAAATAATATATATCACTAGACTCGATTTTTTTAATTATTTGATACCCAACTGGTTTTTAGTTAGTATAATTCTTCCTCAAATTTGGCCCATAGCAATAGATTGGATATAAAAGCTGGTTGCTATGGATCTCATGAAAAAGTGTGGATGGTGGGGTCATTATTTATCATCCAATAAACAAAATATATATATATATATATATATATATATATATATATATATATATATATATATATATATATATATCACGATTCTCAAACAAAAAGGAGATACGAAGGTTCTTATTTAAAATATATGAGAAATTATTATCACAAATAAAAATATTAATTTTATAAATTTCAATAAAGTTCTCATCAATTATTAATTGTCAATTATATTACTTCTATATCCCCCATCCAAAAAGAGTTCAAAGTTTAATTCATAAGGTGCTACTTTTTTTATGTAAAAAGAAAAAATTTATTAACGAAAACTCATATAACATTGAAATGAATATTTTCAAAGAAAAGTAAATTTAAAATATTAAAATAAAAACCTTATAAAAAGCTAATGGTAGATATATTATCAATTAGCTCTAAACTTGTAATATTTTTCTTCCTATGAACTAACATATCTTTCCCGAATGTCCGATGAGTTATAGTATAATTTTATAGAGCAACTGTGTAAAATTTCAAATAAGACATATGTTGGAGGTTTTAATTTCGACTCCTTAAAATTGGAAATTTATTTAAACGATTCGAATCAAATTGTTAAATTTTTAGGTGAATACCCTAAATTGCTCACCGGATGTTACAATCAAGGGGAATATGACGTTGTAGCTTTTTTAGGGGGAGGGGGAGCCATATTAGAATTAATGGAAATTTAGTCCATTAGGCTCTGTTATCTTTTTCTTTTTTCGTTTCTTTTAGCTTTTATTCCCTTGAAAAAAATTATATTAAATTTTGAATTAACCAAAATTACTATGGATTCCAAAAACAAGAAGGCATAGATCACAAAATATATTAGAAAATCTAAATTCAAAAAGCAGATATGATTATAAAAACTTATAATAATAAAATACTTTTTTTTTTTGATGCGTAATAATAAAATACTTTTAATCATACTTACAATTAAAAATATATACTCATGAAAATAAAAATATAAATTTTCTCCATATATAAATATTAAAATATATTTTAGTCAAGTCTATTCACATTACTTTATACCCCTCAATAAAATTAAAGAGTCAATTCAAATTTAACTCAAACCCAAGCTAAACTTTGACCATACGTTCACTGGGTAAAAGCCTCACCGAGTGGCCATATAACTTGTGAGAGAATCTACATGAAATTTTGTCCGCTGAGTGAAAGGAGGATGGGGCTCCAATTGCGGGAGTATGTAACCTCGAAAAGTAGAAGGCTGCTGATGACCTCTGTCTTTGCTGCTCAGTCAATTCCCTTCTTTATTGCGCTAAAATTCCGCTGCCCCTAGTTAAATACAGAGCAGCAGTAAATACTGATCAAAGCTGCGAAAAATTTCCTCTGGGTACAATTCAAATCAATCCAAAATTATCAGTCAATTTACATGCACATCATTCGCGATTCTTCGTCTCATTCTTTCTGAAGGTACATTGCCCAGTTGCCCTTCTGCTCTCTCTCAAAGGGTTTCACCTTTTTTTGATTTTTGTTTTTAAGGGATTTTGGGCTCTTGTACTATATACTTTAGTGTTTTTTTTGGTCGTAGTTTTAATTATTTGTTTTGGTCGGTAATCTGTATGCTTACTGTGAGTCTGACCCTTCAAGGGTTTTTGAGTTAAAGCCGTTTATGTTGGGTTTCGTAATTATTTTTTGGGTTTTTTCTCCCCAAAAAGTGGCTGAAAAGTTCAGTCACCCCCCCACAATTTTTGGGTCACTATTCTATTGGAGTATGTTGAAAATTCTACTTCAGAAAGTGTACTGTGACCTACAGTCCCCTACCCTAACTAGTTTTTGGGACTCTGTTAATATCTGAGTTTTTGAAATCTGTTTCAATAACCTAGATGAAATTAAAACCATACCCTCAGAATACCAGCTAAGCATAATGGGAGAAGAGGGGTCGAATGTAGCAAAATTTTCACTCACTGCTGTGCTGATCCATAAAGGAAAAGAAATAGAACATAGTTTAGCGACACATTTTACTTTTCTCTGCTTTGATACAAGCTGAAAGGATTTTAGTAGACCTGCAATAGATTGTTTGTCTATTCTATGTAATTATATATGTTAGCTGGTTGGTCCACCCTATTATTTATTTTCAATTTATCATGTAATATTGGGTGCACCAGCATAATAGGTAGGGGAATACCTGGATCTTGTACCAAAGGTTAAAATGATACCGGTGAAGTTTGTCATATGAACCAATCTGTGTGGAATGTATGAACAACTGTGATTATGATCTTGTGATGTTTCGTTCAACCAAGGATTACTTTATGTACACCCCACGTAGCGCATAAACAATGACATCCCTCAACAAAATTTTTCTCCTAATAGCAGTGAATTCTTCCTAGTTTCTTCCCTTATTAATTTATGTATTTTGGGTTCACAAATTTTCCTTCTGACAATAAATTATTGCATTGGATCCACAATTTATAATGACAAATAATGCATAAGTAACGAAAATATCGAAAGAAAAAGTCGGAGTGATACCAGGTATAACGACTGATACAACTAATGGGCAAGAAACGTTCATTGGGCTTGCTTTAAAAGTGTGCTATTTTATGAGGGAGTCGCTGTGACCAAAAGTTTTTGAATGCAGGTTGACCTTACAAAAACATTGAACATATCATCATGGACGATTAGGTTGGTATTTGATGTCCTTTTCATTAACTGTTTTAGTTAATTTTTTAACTGTCAAATGGCCCATGCATTTTCAATTTAATTGATATTCAGTTAATTGCGTTAGTATTATTTTATTTTTGTGGGACTAAGTCTAAGTCTTTAGTTTACTTAATCACCATCACTTATGGCCTACCTCCGGTTTGTAGAGATTTTGGACTTCTGTTCACCTTGATTGACACAGGCAATGGCTAATTGTCATTTCCTGAATGGTTATTTATTGTGTTGCTCCCAAATTTTAAAAGAAGCTTTTATCTGGAGAACAATGGGGAATTTGGGTTTCTATATATATCAATTGCGCTTTCGGAGAATGGTTCTGCTTCACTTGTAACTTGGAAAATTTCAGACACAAAGGGAGGCTGGTTTAAAAATCTACTTGAAATCATACCATACCCATGCCTTCGTCATTGGATTTAATAAGTACAACAGGCTGCATAAGACGGTTCTTCTGCCAAGTGTTAGTTGGTCGAAATGGTGCAATGATACATGCAATCATGAGTGGTATGTAGTGCCTCTTTGCGAGTGCTATCACTACTATAGAGTGTTTCTTAATTGCCCTTTGTTGGGTTGTTGTTGGACTTGCCGTATTTCTAGATCATGAGGAATTTACAACCTTAATAGTTTGTATGCATAATTAAGTCTTTATTTTGTAGAAAGGAGAAGAAATTTTGTTGCACACAGGAGTTGTTTTCCTTTTCATGAAATAACGGTTAGTATGCTCTGTGTTGTTGCTAAAGAAGTGAAAACCTGCTGTTGGATCTACCTTGTCTCCTTTTGATTGTTTCATAGGCTTATGATATCAGAATCCATCCCTTGGTACACATTTACACAGGGCAAATTCAGAATTTCATTCAGAAATGTTTGTTGCTGTCTAGAAAGGAAACTTTTGTAGATAATTAGTTCTCTGCTTGAGCATTCTGTTCCATATTGTAAAACTAAAACCTGTTGGAGTTGGTGGGTTGTTAACCGCAGAATATTTCTTAGGTTGCTTGGCGTTGTTGATAGTAGTGGTCATCCTTCCTTTTCGGTCAAATGCATAGTGTTCATTGTACAAACCAGCTTTTGGGGAGGATTGCTAGTAGGCACTTGACATGGAGGTAAATTTGGTCAGAGCTTGTTGCATGGATAATAGCTGATTGATTGGGAAAATACAATGGAACTGACTCTGCATAGGGTGACAAAAACTGAAGTGAGAAATGACCATGTAGGTGACTTCACCCAGTGTAATAAAGACTTAGATTAAAATGTTTGATCTCGTAAATGGAAAAATTACAATGGGTTCTTGCACTATAAAGTTAAGTGCTTGTGCTTGCATTCTAGATTGTTACTATGCTGCAACTTCTATCTCTGTAGTCTGTTCAGCTGCTGCTAGTTGCTGAAAAAGATTCCATTAAAATGGAAGTCAGCCATCCACAAGACCTTTTAAGTGATATCAGGTTTTGTTGGTTGAGGCTGTTTTACCATGTTTTTTCTTAGATTGATACCGTACACTATGATATCACTGATTCTGAAGGATATGAGCTATCAAACATGTCCCTTGAAACCTTGCCAAAATTATCTGTGGCCAAATGTGAAGACTGATGATCAGGTCAAGATTGAAGTTTGTACTTTTTCTGGGCTTTTGGCATTCACTTGGACTTGGATTGCTCCCTGACGATTGGCTTCTGCACCCTAGCCTTGAGGCATGGTGTATTCTAGCTGATATATATCTTGGATAATTGTCGTGCAGCATAATTAAAGTTATCAATGACCTTGGGGTCTCTTGTTGTAGTTTAGTCTTTGATTAGCAGCTTTTAGTGAAAATTTTTCTATTCCTTCAATTATTTATGTGATATAATGAATGTCACTTCCTGATTGCTAACATTCTTTTTGTGTTGGCTAATTTCCCAGTGCACACAGCCTAGGCTAGAATATGGGTAGCGAGGTGGAGGCATGTGCTGAGTGCTCCAGGAACTGTTTGTTGATCCATCGGAAGCATGATCCTGCTCCGACAGTTTGGTCGTTTTTCAAAGTCATGTATGGCAAGCGTTTCGCTGATCTGGTGGTATGATAAGAAATGCCTATTACACACTTACATACATTTTCCCCACTTCTGTATTTCTTAATTGCATATCCAAAGATTCATCAACTTTTCTAACATTCTAGCTTATGCTGTTCGTTTCAATGGTGGTCATTGTTTTGGGACATTTTAAATGTGGAATAACACCATCACATACTTTCATAATTTTTGTTGCGTTCCTTCATATTACATTTGCATCTAATAGATTATCTATTTGCAGATTTTGCCTCCTAGATTTATTGAACTTACATTACTGGCGGGCAAAGAAACCTGTCTTGAGGATTCAATTGGGCGAAAATGGAATGTGATCCTATCTAATTTTAAGGGTTCTCTTGCCATCCAAAAGGGTTGGAATGAATTTATAGTGGATCATGGCATCCAGCTGGGTGATTTTGTGGTATTCCATTACATCATGGGATCACACTTTATTGTCCAAATTTATGGTACTCATGGATGTGAGAAGCTATCCCTGTCTGGGGAGAACGCCTATCTAAACAAGAGAGCTAAAGCTACCAAATATACTACTGACACAGATGCCTGTGCTGTTTCTGAACTAGAGATTGATGACATCCGGAGGCCTTATTATACAGATGATGTGAAAGAAGAACTGGTGGTGGCAGAAGGTGCTTCAAGTCAAGCAGAAACCACTGCAAGAATGAAAAGAGTTTCCTCATCAGGTTTTTAGATGACACACAGTTCATCATAAACCAAGACCATTTTGCAAGAGAAGGTGACCGAGACCACCTATTTGATCTATCCGTCTTTGAAATGGCCAACAAGAGTGTGGATGCCAATCAAACCAATGTGCTCCAAATTCAAGGATACAGATGTTCTCAAGTTTTTGAAGCTTTGCAAAAAGCTGAAATTGGGGCTGCCTCAAATTCAATTGTTGCACATAAATGCCATGTTGATGAGGACAACATACTCTCACGTAAGCTCCTTGGCTTTGTATCTATTTTTCTATGGAATTTTCCCAAGTGATTTCTTATTATTTGTAGTATTATTATCTTTCCTCCCTTGCTATTATTCAGCTGTTTCTTGGCTTCTGCCAGAGCACGAAGAAGAATTCATGTTAAGAAAGGAATATACTCCACCCAGTACTTGTCCAAGAGCTGGTATTCCTTTGTTTGTGTGTTCAATGATTATCCATGAATAATTACTGTGAGCTTAACTGTGATTTTTGAAGTACGTATTGATGTGTTATCTGCTTCTTTGCTGATTAGGTGGAAGAACAGCTGTACTCATGCAAGAACCAAAGGTATACAGTCCAGATATTAGAGGTGGTACGTCTCTTGGTGTTATCCAGCAGGGACCTCTGAGCTCAAATATGACACAGAAATCTTTTTGGATACCACAAAAGTCTAAATCTACAGCAGGATCAGATTATTGTCAGGCTCCTGGTAATTTTCCTATCTATATATCTACTCTGCTATGGTATTTCCTTTGATTATACGGTGAGGCCCACAGTTGTAGTGCGACTTTTGGCCTATAGAACCTCTTACGTTTAGCTATCTATGTCTTTCTGAAATACAAAATAACCAAACAAACCAAAATTACATTACAAATGTAATCCTGCTTGGGGAAGTTGTACTGTCTGAAATATATTTGGTTCTGCCGATAAGGTGGTTGTTGATGTTGTTGTCTACTGATTAGGTGCAAAAATGGGACTGGTCAACCGAGAACCACGGGTATTGAGCCAAAAATTTTGTGGTAATGCAGTCACTGGTCTTTCTGTGGGTGCATCCTGCCGTAACTTGGGCATGTCTACCACTATCAGTAAGGAGGCTAACACGAACAGTGGAGATCTTGATGGGAATTTGAATAATGTGGTGAATATTGGTAGTGTACTCGGTACAATTGTGAAGCCAGAACCTCTTGATCTATGCGCATCCTCATCTGCACCCATTGCCAAAGTTACATGCTTAGTACCGCCAGCCAGTGAATCTTTTCTTGTACGTTCCAACTTTTTTAAACGCTGATTGCCTTGAATTTTAGCTGTTAAATTAATTACCAGTGCTTGATTGGTGCTGAAATAGCTTCGCATGCTCACTAACTCTTATCCTTAATTACTCAGCAATTGTCTTACAGTCTTACACCATAAACTTCTTATTTAGCTTTTACTGTTACCTAGTGTTGCCTTCAAATCATTAACTTTCATTTTTTCCCGCTTGTAAGCCTAGTTGAACGCTTGAAAAGAAACTTTGGCTCTACTGTAATTTTCAAGGCATTAGCATGAAATTAGCTCTTTTCCCGGGCCTTAGGAAAACTGGCACCTATATAGAATACGAATGTTTCTTCAGGGCAAGTTATTTTTGTCTCTGGGAGCTATGTTTGTTCTTTGCAGTGGGTCCGACTTGGTGAGATATGGGTCAGTTGATAGCAGCCTTAAGCCTAGATTCTTTTTTGAGGGCCACTTGGTGAGATATGGGTCACTTGGTGAATGAGTTTTTTTTCTTTTTTTTTTTTTTGGGGGGCGGCGGAGGGGTGGGTTCGAACCAGGCTCGGACTAAGCTAGCCTTTTGTTGCTCTCATACTTGGTAGCTTATGGTGTAAGGCTAAGAAGACGACTTACCCATATTACATCTTCGTTGAACAAGGGGCTTTGTTTGTCTTTTTCACCTATTTCTACTGTGCTTCTGCAGGAGTTGCCCGAGTGTTTACCACTGAAAACATGCGGACAAGCTGCAAAATTTCAAGCAAAACTGGTGCTTCTTCAGGACCCTGCTAGAAGAGTTTGGCCAGTTTTATACCATCAGAAGTACGGTGTCAAGGTTTTGGCTAGTGGGTGGAAAGCATTCAGAGAGGCTAATAATATTCAGCCGGGTGATGAGTGTACTTTTGCTGTCGACAATATGGACGAAGGCAGATTCTTGGTTCACATTCTTCGTAGTAAGAGAACTTGACTTTCAGTCGATCATCTTCCTCGGAACTGGATGAATATAGGATACATAAACCAAAATCTACCACTACTATTTTGGTTGTGAGGTACATAAACTTTGTTTTGCATTTGTATATTCCACTAGTTTTGACATGGTACATGTAGTAGTTGAAAGTTGCCTTTTTTCGGATACAATGGAACACTCTGAACTAACTGTAGTGTATTTTGGAATGATAGTGTGCTTTTGTTCAATTAAAGAGGTATTGAAAGCGGATTTTCAGAATAAAACTACACATGTCTCACCACAACCACGAGCAAGTAGAGAAATAGTATGATTAGTATAGATAATACTTATATCAAGCTTTTACAGGTAAGTCTCGTACGAGTTCGCTTCATGAAAGACACATAGTGAAAATGTTTTTATTGTGATCTTTAATAATAATTGGGGGTGATTAATAGTTCACTAGAAGTGATTCTGATAAAAGTCGCTGATAGATCAACTATTAGTCAAAAAGTTATTCTTAAATATAGTATTAGTCAACCCAAAACTTTTAAAATATCATCCTTAAACGAGTATAATTTATTTATGAGACCGTCTCATCTAAAAATTTATAAAACACAACAAATCTGTAACATTGATGCAAAATTTGTTTAACCTAATTACCCGAATTTGTCCGACCTAAAAATCTGGGTCCGATCAAGATTTTTTTGTCTGAATTTTAAATTCAGACATAATATTTTCCTATTTCTATTGTCCGAACCCGATTTTATCCGAATTTTGACTTGTCTGACCCAAAAACACAGAGTATCGGACAAAAATTTTGTCCGATAATCGACTTGATGTTAACCCGAACCCGAATTTTTGTCGCGCTATTTCCAGCTATTATGTGTTATTGTATGAAAGTATACTCCTTTTTGGAAGTACTTGTGCCTGAAGCTCATCCCAGAAAAGTTAAGGGTTTTATATATGTGTATATTTAAACTACATACGCACGTACAAAGGGCCTTGAAAGATTTATACATCTAAAGTCCCTAACTTTAATCCTAACAATCTCTCTCTCATGGCACTTTGTGCATACATTACATATTATGCTTGCTGTTACCTGAGCTAAACAAATCAGGCCATCTCAACTACAGCATCAGGCCTTGCAGTTTTGGACACTTGATTTTCTTCTTGAACAACACCTTTTCTCTTCTTAGCTAGCCATTTTATCGTCTTCACACTGTAATCATACAGGCTAAGAGCAATGTAGAACCCAATTCCTCCAATGATCCCGTTCGATATCGAGTATGTCAAGGGCATAAGAATTATGGTGATGAATGCCGGCATTGCCTCCTTCATGTTACTCCAGTCGATATCTCTTACCACTTTCATCATCAAAACCCCTACTACCACTAGTGAAGGCCCTATGGCCCAAGGTGGCACGCTAGACATTAAGGGAGTGAAAAATAACGATAAGAGGAAGTATATACCGACTATTACGGCTGTCAGCCCTGTCCGGCCGCCTTCTCGGATCCCCGCCGATGACTCGATGTATGTCGCGATGGGGAGACCCCGAGTGCGGACCCCACGATGGTAGAGCTTGCATCAACCATGTAGGCAACATATTCCTTGTCAAAGCTACCTTTTTCGTCTATGAACCCTCCAATTTCAGCCAACGTGTATAACGTTCCTGTTGTGGCTAACACATCTACATATAATAATGTCACCAAAGCCACCCAAACTTGACTATTATTGAAGTGGGCAAAGCTGATTGCCCCAGCTGTGGATTTTATCATATGAAAATCCACCACTTTCTTGAAGTAGTTGTAGTTTGCATCACCACTTGGAGTGTGGGTAAAATATGTAACCTCAGTCCCTCTAAACCATGAAATAAGTGTGACAAAAAGTATACCATATATCATGCTACCTTTGATGTTCTTCATGAGCCCATATGAGATTATCAAGAGGCCCACCATCCCCAACCAAAATGTTGGGCTTTGCATCTTCCCTTCGAGGCACTGGCCTGTCGTCGGGTTGGTTGCTCGACATGCGGTGATAGTCACCAATGTGGATGGGTCAGGGCCCACTAGGCCCAACCCAAGATGGGACTGTAGCCCAGTGAAGGCTATGAAAAGCCCAATTCCCGCCGCGCAAGCTAGTCGGACAGGCGACGGAATCAAGCGGGCCAACTTGGCCCGAACTCCTAGAAGAGCTATGAGAAGGAAAGCAACCCCTTCAACAAGCACAATAGCAAGGGCAGTTTGGTATGACATGGGTCCGGACCCGTGGAAACCCACCAAGTTGTACGCCAAGTAAGCATTCGGCCCCATTCCGGGGCCAAGGCTAAAGGAAGATTGGCTAATATTCCCATAGCAACTGACCCAATGAAGGAGGACAAGGCGGTGGCCACAATAAGGTCGCTCTTGAGCCCGGCCAGGCACTTGTCATAGCCTGGGTTGGGCTTGAGGACGCAACCTGGCCCTCCCGGTGGAGAGCAGTCAGCATCTGAGCACCGACCTCCGGAATCCGCAATGATTGTGGCATTGACTGTGATGATGTAGACCATGGTGAGAAAAGTAGCCGTTGCAGCGCGTAACTCATTTGTGAAACAACTTTTTCTAGCTTCTAACTTGAAATACTCACCGACTATACTCTTTGAGACAGTCTCATTGAGACTTTTCTCAAAGTTTTGCCACATCTTGTCCAATTTGAAGCAAAACCCATCTCCCATACACAAGTCTCTCCGCATCTCTCTCTCTCTCTCTCTCTATAGTGTTACATGAGATGTTGGGTTTGGGGGAAGCGGAAAGAAGTGATAGGGAGAGGTGAAGGAAACGTGACAATATAATTTATATATGAGTGGAGTGCTCAAGGTTGAAAAACAAGGCAAGGAAGGAGGATAGTGGAGAGCACTTAGAGGGGTGATTAGATTAATTAATTAAATTATTTCAGTGAAAGATTAAACAAAATCATTTAAATTAATGGATATAAACAGTGCTACCATCAAAAAAATAAGGCCAATATGAAACCATGATTTTCTTGCCCTTGCTTGACTTTTTTTCTTTTTTTTTTTTTGGGGTGGGGGTTGGTTGTGGGTGTTTCTTACCAAGAGGAGGATTTCTTTCTTTAAAAGCTGGAAATCATACAAAACATCTTGCTTGATTTCTAAAAATTATTTACCCCTTTTATTATTTGACTCCCTCAAAATATTCATGATAACGTATAGATACAATGTAATTTTTTAATGGTAATAATTTCAGTGACAAAACATTAAACGTCACTTACAATGAAAAATCTTATATATAATTAATTGTAGATCTACATTACATAAATAAAATTCAACTTTTAAAGAATTAACTATTATGAATAATAATATTTAATGACTCTGTATTTTTACTATTAATGAAGGATCTCACAATATATTCTATAGTGATCCGAAAGTCGATTTAAATCCAATGTTTTCGACCATACTAATAAAGCAAAACTCTCATAAAAAGATAGACTAAAATTCCCATCAAAGGGTAAAATAAAGCTCTTACGAATAAAAAAACAAACTTTATTTTAAAAAAAACCAATATTAAACTTACTATTGTCATAGAAATCAATCAAAATAGGGCTTACCATCAACAAAAAATATTTACGACAGCCCTCTAAAGGGAGTCGAAGCTAGGATTTTTGTTTTTTGGATTTAAATCAAGGTCACAACCACTCATAAATATAAAAAAATCAAATAATTTTGTTAAAAGAATCCTAAAAGTATAAGAAATTAATTAGTCATGATAATGGTGTTTAACATAGATTTTTATTAATCTTGTGTATCATTAGATTTTCTAACTCAGTGAGTGCATCGTTACAATGATTTTTAAAATTTTCACAAATTTCGATACACAATAAACTACTAAATTCACAAGTATCTTCTCTTACATCGATTTTTTTTTGTATAAACGAGGGACTCATACAAATAACGTGGCCAAGCAACACCACTAATATCATTAAATTATAAACGTGTAACTCGATCCAGGCTGCGAATTGAGGTTACCAAAGAAATGTTTTGGTTAACATCCAATTTGAATTGACAAAGTGATCAGCAACACAATTCACCTCTCTATAACGAGTGTTTTATAGAAATTATTCAATTTAAATTGTCGAGTAACTGTTAGACATTATTTTACATCGATGTTTTTGAGTAACAGGTAATTTGAGACGGAAAACTTGAGAAAGTATCAAATGATAGACTTTGTATGTCAATGAGACAATTACTAATATCTTATGATATATCCATTTATATGTCAACTACTCGATCCATCCAAAAACATGAGATTAAGAAAAACAGTCACTTGTGTGACTCTGCAAGCAATTAAAGACATATCTCGACCAACTTTTTCCATATGTAATAAATTATTGTGGGATTGTTTCATCAAATAATTAATATTTTTTTTGTATAGGATTAAAAATTAATATTTATATTTCTGAAGATAAATTTAAATTTTTATTAAAAAAGGACAAATTAAAAGTCTCAATCATAGATACTACTTGATACTAATAAACATTCTAATATTTTTGACGGTTTATTTTGCTATTTTTATAAATACAAACATTCATAAGGATAAGACTACATATATATTAATATCATTATATTCTACATAAGCTGTAGTCACAATAAAAGTTGTTCTTATTATTGTATTCAAAACAAGAAGAGGAAGAATTAGAACTGTTATTTTAAATTCATGCGTTTGTATACTTAAGAATTTTTTTTTTTAAAAAAAAAAATAGTACTCGTGCTTATCAAGATTCTCACTCTTTTGATCATATATTTAAAATTTTAAGGTATTTCTTTATATATAGAATATATTAAGGAATTTTCAGTGGTCCTGATTAGAGCTACGAGTGCTTTTGGCTGCTGATAGGCTTGAAAAGGGCTACGTCAAAATTTAATAAAATTAAAATGGTATAGCCTTCTTTTGACATTTTGAGGTGAAAATAGTTTAAAAAAACATTGTATAGTTTGATTTTCCTGCACTCTTATCATCAATTCTTTGTTCTTTTATTCTTTCGGATCCCATGAGTGGGAAGGAGACTCAGAGAGAAACCCCTCCCCACAAAATCTATTATAGTCCTTGAACTCTAATAAAAAAAAAAAATGATTTATGATGAAATTTTTTTATTTATTTAAACCCGTTTTCTATTTATCCTTTCATTTGGTCATCTGGTAATAACATATTATCTGATAGTATATTATATGGTACTTTAATAATTATAATCTCACCACCACTTAAATTTTGTTAGCTTATGTAATGATGGGATTAGCAACCGGGTCGAATTAGGATTGAATTAATAATCCTCATTTTTGTGTCTACATGTAGAGTAGTTGAAATTCATCAAAACATAT
The DNA here is from genome assembly GCA_021018815.1 of Talinum fruticosum. Classification (NCBI taxonomy): domain Eukaryota; kingdom Viridiplantae; phylum Streptophyta; class Magnoliopsida; order Caryophyllales; family Talinaceae; genus Talinum; species Talinum fruticosum. Next base: position 2,336,290 of record JAITYX010000076.1, on the reverse strand, counting down.
TGACATGTTTCCATGTGGTTTATGGTCAATTGGTCACATTATGTCAATTTTGGTTTCAAAATTTGGTCAAATGTTATGTTTGATATATATTTCTCTCAGCAATTTAAGTCAAGTTTATATTGCGTTATCTTGTATAACTATATAAAGGTGTCTAGATCGCATGACATGTAAAGATGTTTAATTCATAAATTCATATCATATAGTATTAGGATTGCATTATAAGATGTAACATGTATTTTTGTTCAACTTGTTAATAAATAATTAAGTGTATGAGCACTTATCATGTACAATATTTTGTCTTATTTCGATAAAAATTCATATGATGCTCACAAAGAGCTCTACTTCCTTCATTTCAAAATAGATATCACTTTAACTAATTTTTTTCGTTTCATAATATTTGTCACTTTATAATTTTAATAACGTATTAATAACTAGTTCATCAATTTTGTACTCATTAATTTTTTTCTCTCCTTTTTTCATTGATTTTTCATGTTCAATGAAATCTTAGGGCAATTTGTTTTTTTGACTCAAATTTTGTTATGAATTTTGTATTTCCTTGGTATTTCCTTATAACCTTAAAGTGACAAGTATTTTAAAACGAAGGGAATATTAATAGAGATTTAAGATTTAGGTTTGAAAGTTGAATCCAGCTTATTATACCTCTTCTTTATATAAAAAGAAAGAAAATAACAAGATAACAAGTGGTTATGAGTTAAACATAAATAGGATGTTTTAAACTAACTTGACCATATTTGAAAGACTATTTTAACCTGTTCGTTTCAAACTTTTAACAATTAAAATTAGATATAAGAAAAGGAAAATTTTATTTGTAAAGAGCCGTGTTTAACAATTAAAATTAGAGATAGGAAAAGGAAAATTTTATTTGTAAAGAGCCGTACAAAGGAGTCGTAAGAGTGTTAACAGTTTACCGTAAACAGTAAGGAGTGGTAAGTAGTATATTAATTCTAAATGATGCAACAAACAAACACTTCGAGGTGGTAATTGAGCTAATCAAAGTAGATGATAATTTCCCAATTAAAGCAGCTGATTGAGCAGCACGTCAAGGCCATTCATATCTATACCCTATGATTTGGGATACTTGTACTAATCTTGAGCTCTTATCCATTCTTGTTGATGATAACGTGGGTGGATCTCTTTTGAGAAGAGGTACCTAAATTTTTGTATGTTAATTTACCCTTTTCCAAAAAAAAAAAAAAAAATTTCCCAATCGATAACCACCATAATGTTTTACATAAAATAATGCTTTTCAGCCTTTTAATTTTTTCAAAATCACATAATTAGACATAAAAATTAATACAATATAATGTAAAACGATAAATTCAACCCGATAATGATCCATACATTTCTTATATCTAAAAAGTATACAAGAATCCATTTTTCAAGCATACTCCTATAAAATGATTAGTTGGTGTTACAAGGAAGTATCTTCGAAACTAATTTCAAATCAAACATGCAATTTCAAACTTGATTTTATAATAATACCGGCAAAACCTTCTGACAAGCTGTCATTAGTTGTCAAAGCTTACATTTGTTCCCTTGAACGAGAATGGCTGTCAATGCCGAACATTACCTCATTAATCATAATGACAAAGAAATTATTATTCATCCTAATCATATTTCAAATGAATTATTCTTAGTGCTCTCCCTCCCATCCAACATTAATTCCTGCCCCCATGGAAATCTGCTAACATATTGTAATCATATCAGTGAATCTAATTAAGAAAATATGGGAAGGAAATCGAGGAAATCTCTCAAAGAAAGGGGTAAAGATGTCAAATACATTAGGATTGACTAACATATGCTCTTGGACTTTAGGGCAAGGGTGATGCCAAAATTATTCAAGAAAGTACAGATTGTAATAATTTGGGAAGACAAAAATATCGAAAATCAATTCGATCTTAGACATTGAACGATTCTATATGTGTTTAAAAATATAGTAGGGTTTTAAAAAAGGTATCGCTAACAGTTCGTGAAACAGCAACACATGGTCAGAACACCAAGTTTATTGAGCATGCCATCTACTTTCACATTCAAAGATTGTTCTTCTTTCTTTAGGGATACAGTCCATATCAGAAAATCCGCATGACAATTCTGAATCTTCCCTCCATCAAGGAAAGAAGAAAAGGTGAGAAAGTGAACATTTGCATACAAGTCTGAAGAGGGTCATATTTTGTGCCTGCAAGGATTCAAGTGTTGTGCTAGTCATATTTTGTGTATTTGAGGTCGATCTGGTGCTGCCTCAGATTACTTATTATCTGTCAGGGTTTGGCATATTTCAGAATTAATTTGGGGCCCTGCAAAGATTGATTTAAGGCAACTCAAGAATTGATCCATGGCAGAAAGACTTGCAAGCAAGAATGTGAATAGATCTTTTGATTTGTAGAAACTGGGATTAGAGTCAACTTTTTACTGCATCAGGGGCAGCTGATAAACTAGAGGGTAGTTTCTTGGACTAAGAAGCATGGACACTTTTACAACACAGGACACCTACACATCAAAACACGATTTTTTCAAAAAGATAGGATACAACGTGTTATGCTAAGTTGAAGAAATTATCCGTGCTTTTTGGCCATTGATTGTAACAAAGCGGTTTTACACAATCGGGGTCGTCTGAAGTTGAGACAAGGATGAATCCTTCTCTCAATGTAGCCTGCTCCTCGACTTTCACTACCTAACAGTCTCCGTTGCTGGTCATGACTAATTCTGTAAATATGGAATTCCATTGAATAGTTCTTGGTTCAATGGAACTCCTGATATATACTAAGAATGAAATAAATTGAAATAAGTGCAGAGTTACGAGGGGAGGGGCTCTCCATTTGCGCATACCCATATCAGACAGCTAGACTCATAATACTCAGAAATGGATATAACACCTGAACATACCAAATAAGGCTACAAGACCTTAAAGTTTGTTAAAAGTAGTCATATGTGGTGCTTGGACAGCTCTGCACCGGACACTGGTACAGTTATCTAAGAAAGATAGCATTTCATGAGACTCAAAAGCATTTGGTATGATTCGAGCTTGTTTTTCTCTTGATATGGAGCTAAGTATTTGCTTGTTGACAAGAATAAAAATTTTGCATCAACAATATGGCATATATTTGTAATGGTCACTGTCTGTTTACCCGTGGAATAATATACTGGACATCCAAATTTACAACAAATTACCTCCCATGAAGACAATGTTGCAGAAGTAGTAATTTGACCAAACAGGGAGCTCAGTAAGGTGCAAGACTCCAGAATGGACATCCATCCAGCTGGCCAGCTCTATGGAGTCAGAGCTCAATCAAGCAAATACTTGCAAGTTGTTAAGAACTAACATCTCTCAAATTGTGTCTTGGAAGGAACAAGATTTTCCATCACATGGCCACAGCATTAAATGCATCATGGGGCGATAACCCCAAATGCAACTGATATCAACTCATTAGAAAGAAGAAAACCCTCTGGATCACTAAGCCGAATGAATGCAAATCTCTTTTCCAGCTTGTCTTCACTAATGATCAAGGACTTCAGTTCATCTGCTGGTATGAGCTGCCTTTCCTCATTGAGGCAGAGAATATGTCCACTTTCAACATAAGGTATATAGGCCTGACAAAGAGACATGGCCATTGAGCTGCCAAAAGCTTGCATGAAAGACTTCACATCTAAGCCTCTTGCAGTTCTCAGAGATAACATCACAACATCCATTGCCCTATCTTTGAGGTCGACTTTGCTACTCTCACAATCATTCACCAATCCATTTTCCAAATTTTGCACATAAGTTTTGTACTCTCTCATCCTCCTTGGTCGTGAAAATCTCACACCTCTTACATAACTTGCGGAACCAAGACCAAAGCCATAGAACGACTTGTTCGTCCAGTACGTAAGATTATGCTTACATTTGAACCCACTTTTTCCATAACTACTGATTTCATAATGCTCATACCCTGCAGCAGATAGTGCTTTTGAGGCCATCTTATAGAACTCTGCGGATTGGGATTCAGATGGTAATGGGAACTCTCCTGGTATGTACCTGCACATAATCCAAGTTGATCCTAGTAACCTTCCTATCAAGAAACAAAAAGCATAACTAAAATAATTGAATTTGATTGTAGGAAATTCTTACAATACTCCAAATTTAGTGTCTTTCTCAACTTGCAAATCATAGACCGATACATGAGCAGGATTTGCATCTATTGTGAGCTGCAAACTCTCATCCCACATTTGCATGGTTTGATGAGGGAGAGAAGAAATCAGGTCCATGCTCCAATTCTCAACTCCACATGACTTGACAATCCTGATAGCCTCGTAAACCTCTGTAAGACCATGAGCTCTCCCACAAGATTTGAGCAACTCCTCTTGGAATGCCTGCACCCCTAAAGACACTCTGTTCACACCCAACCCCATAAGCTCCCTTAACTTATCAGCATTGAATGTGCCCGGGTCCATTTCCATGCTTATCTCAGCATTGAAGCCGACCCCAAATTTTGACCTTAATGTATCAAGTACCACTGAAACAAGCCTTGGAGGGACCAAGGAAGGGGTACCCCCTCCAAAGAACACAGTTTCAAGTGGTGGGCACTGATCAAAGTCTGATCTTGTGGCCTTTATTTCCCTGCATATCAATTCTATGTAATCTGTGATTCGCGGGTCATCATCATGGGACTGGTTTGCGGATGAGCCCAGCGCAACAATAGGAAAGTCACAGTAATGGCAGCGTTTTCTACAGAAAGGAAGATGGACATAAGCTGAGGTTGGAGGGAGTTGATACAGTGGTGTGGAATCGGTTGGAGCATTTTGTCGAATAGTTGGCGGGCAATTTGTATAAGCATTTCTTACGGTGAAAGCGAACTTGGGAGCTTTACATTTCAAGTGCAGACTTGATATTAACGGAGAAAAACTTGTTTTCATCATGATTTATTAATGCGTTGCAAATAGCAGGATTTTTTTGGCAGCCTAAGCAACAACAGGAAACGGCGCGAAAGGCAGGTGCCGAAGCCGAATAGCATAGGCTTGGTTTGACAGTTGAGTCGTCTATCGTTTGTCCAACCTTGTGCTACTATTGGGTTCTTTTTGGGGTATATACAAATTATAATGTGAATCCGAATCAAACAATTTTTTTTAGTGTCGAAGGGAGGGGTATACACAAATTGTATGGTGAACCCGAAGTGATAAAAATAGTTTTTTTAATTATGTCTTAAATTTTTCCTTCTCTCGATTACATGATCTCTTTGATCAAGATGTTACATTTAATATATGATCTAAATTAATGATATAAACTATAGCATATTTGCTACATTTAAAGCCACAATATAAAATTTGAATGTTATAAGATAAAAGAGTTTTAAAAATTAATGATATAAACTATAGCATATTTGCTACATTACTCTCATGAATCGTTTCTTTGTGTTCATATTTATAAAATATTTTGTAATTTTTAAATTAAAAAGACAAAATTTTATTATTTTAAATTAATTTTCGTAATGATTTAGACAGATATAGGGAAATTATCAACATACAGTTTCTAAAAGTCGTATTTTGAGCCTAAGGAAACCATGATTTCTTTTCTCTAAAAAGATAAATATTTAGCCCGCTACTATCAAACTGGGATAGTGCTAGAACTTGAACCAAGGTCAAATAAAACTTCACTCCTTAATCCATATTTAACAAAACCAATAGCAGCAGCAGCAGCAGCAGCAGCAGAAGAAGAAGAAGAGGTCAGGGAAGGAAGGGAAGATTAATGGCGGAAGAGAATTCGAAGAGAAGGAGAGAATTCGAGACCCAATTCATGGAAAAGGTCTCCGACACCATCTCTGCCATTAATTCTGCCAGGAGTGTCGACGATGTTGTTTTAGCTCTTCATTCTCTCGCTTCCCTTCTTTTCCCGATCGACACTTCCTCTCTTTCAGGTAAAAGCACGAAAGAAAATAACCAATTTTTTTGTTCTGCCTTTAAATGTTTGTTAGTTTTTAGCAATTGGGTTTTCTCAATTTCCCAATTTTCCTTATTGGGTTGTGTATTGTTTCTGAGAAATGCGGTAATTTGTTAGTGGTGTTTGGAAATGTTAATTTGAAGCATACTAGAACTTAGAATTTTCAAAATTAACTTTTTTGGGATTGTATTCAGTGTTTTCTTTTATTGCATTTTAATTTGATTTTCCAAGTTGTTGAAAGAGAAAGTTATGGGTTTTGCTGATGCTTGTTCACTTGCTGATTGGCAGGAGTGATCTCAGAGAAGTACAGGGACCAGGTATGTTTAGTTCCATTAGTATGACTACTATTAGAAGCTTTCAGCATACCGTTTCGTTTAAATATGACACCTAGTATCAGTTTTATCTTCATCAAAGAAATGATGCTTTAGAGTGGTAGAGGTTAATTATTCTTGCAATGGTAGAGGTTAATTATTCTTGCAATGGTCCAAGCTCCCAATCATGAGAAAGTAGCATCAAACTCCTGGCTCATGTTGTTTGGAAATTTCGACTTGTATCATGGTGGACGAACTATAATTGTGGTTTATGTTGTTACTTTTGCCATATGTTGTTGATTTACGATAGTTTTTGGATTTGATGTTTACAGCTCAAGAAATCTGGAAATACATCTGTGTGTGAGCGTGGTGAGTTGTGGGAAGTGTTCTATCGAGGAGCTGCATTTCCTGCACTAGCTCGGTTTTTGATATACGGTATTGCCTTCCTTTTGATTGGCTGTGTTTTTGTGAAGTGTCATATTCTGATATCTATCAACGTTATGCGAAATGAGCTTCATGGACAAGAATTACCAGTGGGTTCATTTGCTTTAGGCAGTGGATACTTGGAGAGGGAATTTCAGCTGGTGAACTGTCAAAGGTCATTCTGACAGGTTTACCGGGATGATTAAAATTACCATGTATTGTCATTGATTAAATGCAGCCCCCAATTGGTTAGTTTCTTTTGTTTTTGACATACATTATTCTTCACCTGGTTGCTTTAATAATTGAAGGAGAGCAGAACAGGCTGAGATGTATTTTTTCTTTTACAAAAACAAAATAGAAGAAAAAAGGAAAAAGAAAAGAAAAGAGAAGGGTAGGGATAAAAATGTAAAAATCTTATAGCCAAGAGGCAGTAGAATTCTCTTTATGTTTATTTGTGTATGCCATTGTCACTTGAGAAGGATAAAGAAATGGAACTGCAACTGTAAACAAGCTGAATTCATAAAATTATTAGGGGTGTCTCTATGATCTTGTAGTTTAGTTGGAACCAATTTACTTGAACTTTGAGGAGGCTTAACTTGGTAATGTTATCTGCAAGTTCAGCCAATCATCAGACAACTCAGAATTACTCGTTCTTTTATTACCTGCAGATGTGGCTCTGAATTGGCTTTCTTGCATTCCACTTACTGCTCGAAAGCTTGTCTATGATGTGTTTTTTGAGAAGGGGCTTACTATTGAAGTTGTTCAAACTGTAATTCCTTCTCTAGACTGCAATGCTACTGATGTTCATGATGCCAATGCTATTAGATCAAATGCTGAAAGGTTGTCTCTAATCTTGGTAGCTCACATACATTTTGAGTCCCTAGTCTTGTTTTTTAGTTATATTTTTTAGTTAAAGTTTCCTGAAAGAAGCATTCCATAAGTTTAGTGGGGAAAAAGTTTAGTTGTGCTACTCACAATTTTTCTACCTTTAACTTTCACAGACTCGTTGAACTTTGCTTGTTAGAAAATGAAGGTGTTCTTCATCTGGCAAGAGAATTTGGTGCTTACCATGAATCTGGTGATAGCTCAAGCTCTGCGTTGAAGTTGGTTGTCGCCAGGGTGGCACAGCTTGTTGCATCTGTCCCTGACAAAGCACGGATAGGAGCTCAAAGATCTCTTTCATCTCAGTATCCTTCAGCTAAATATGTTTCACAGATTTCAACTCCTGAATCATAAACTGCAAAACATGGATTTTTTTAAAAAAACAGTGTTTCTAAATGTGGATGGCCAGCTAATCACATAGAAATATTTTTGTCTCTTTGCTTGCTTTATAGATAACTGCTGATTATGCATATATCACTATTCGCTGTATGTGATGCTTGGGATTATGGGCTGTGTATCCTTTACAAAGGTTTTTAGTTTATTTTTCAAACACATTACTGTTCAACTTCTTGTTGGAGCAGAAGAAAGCAGCTTGAAGACATATAGTGCACACGGTGTAACTTGTTCCACTGATGTTGATGGTACCTTCCAGTTTGTTGGAGAAATGTTTACACGCATTTGTCGTCGTGGGTCTACTGGTAAATAACTTTTCTGACATGAACCCTTCGCTTTGTATCCTTTTTTGTTATGTTTTACCTTTTACTTAAACCTATAGACTCAGAGGACAATGATTTCAGTCAACAACTGCTAGCAATTGATGTTGGCTAACTCAGAGATACGTGAATAAACTTATCAAATGAATTTCTACGTGTAAACATAACATTTCATAACTATGGTAATCTTAATGTTGGTAATCGGTACTAATTAGGACTCAAATTTCTAGGGCAAGTCTACATTTTCTCCTTTGTGGATTGACTGATCACAATTCTAGATGAAATGTAATTGGCTGATTGGTACATGATAGCTCATTACTGTAAGGAAGTATCTGATTAGGTATGCATGATTCTAGGACACGGTGTTCACTGAAGGATACATTTGTAGAAGCTCCTGGACTTGTACGGTTGTCGTGGAGGACTTGGGATCAAAGGCGTCACTCTTTTATGAGAATAGAATTAGAATAGATTGCTGCAGGACTTGTGTATCACATCAGTAGGTTTTTGTTTGTTTGTTTGTTTGCTAGGAGGGGGAATCATGGAAAGCATTGGTGGCATGTAGCAAATGGTGACTAGTGAGCTTTGCCTTGCATCTGTCTTCCCAGTTAGCATGCCTGAGAATCAAACCTGTAAACTCCTATTTGCTCAGAAAAAGGAAGATGGAAAAGCTTGGTTAGCTATGTTTGAGATGGCTTTTGACTTGTGAGTCTTCTAGTTGGGATGGATATGGTTGTATGTTTGCTTTTGTGATATGTCATCATGACTTTGAATTGCAATTAGCCTCCATATATGCCTTTTATTGCTAGAACATCTTTGTCTCTGTAGCTGATTGCTTCTCTCTTTTAAATGTCTTAGTTTCTGTCTTGACACTTCCTTATGTCAGTACGACTTTGCTTCTGTAGTAACAATTTATACACACCTGACATAGAAGGCTGGAGAAAAAAGCGGGAGGGGCTATCGAACTTTACTTTGCGGAGACATCTAAAGTGCAACAGATTAATTATCTTTTTACCAAGTAGGTCAATTTTGAATATTATTTGTTGTTTAACTGCAGATTTGCTACTTAGTGAGGTGACTCCATGGATTCTTAGACGTGTACGGAGCTTTTTATCGTCGAATAGAGATATGAATGTTGATGACAGTTTCACCTCCGATCTCAGTTTTCAGTTCTGGTTTCTGATGATGGAAGTCATTAAAGATGCATATGTTGTGGAAAGAATATCTGAGCAGATACTGCATCAACTAGTGACTGAACGTGCAAATGACATTGAAGCATATTGGATTCTTTGGATCTTGTTTCATCGGTCTCTTGAACATCAAACAGCAGTTAGGTGAGAGCAAATTTTTCCCACAGATATCTTAGTGAATGCTGGATAATGTGAATATTTGGTTGTCTATGATTGTTTTTTTAACAAATTTTTTTGCTTAATAATAGATGCTTATTTAGAAATCTTATCTACTTTGTGGTGCATGGAAATAATTTGAACATAAATCTTTGATTTGTTAGATTCGAAATATGAATATATTGAAGAGATGTTGTGTTTAAGAATGGAATTGTGCTACATGTTCTCTTTTATAATCAGTTTTGTCTTCTTCTCAGGCTCATGTTTGTCGAGAAATTTTTGCTGTGGAAAGTATTTCCCTTTTGTTGTTTGAGATGGATACTACAGTTTGCTGTTTCGCGTTGCCCTCCTTGTGGTGACAGCTTGAAGAAAAGCAAAAGAAATGATGGCCTTTTGGATGCTGTCCAACGTGTAATAGCTGTGTGGTCAAACCAGGAATTTGTACAATCGGCACCATTGGAACAGCAAGTGTGTATCCTTTTTCTAAGCTGACTGTATGATACTGCCATGTGATATATCTTTTCACCCATGTCGCTCGAACTCATCATTTCACCACATTTGCTATTGGATCTTGACTCTTGAGACTCCAAAATAGTACACTACACACTTGATCCGCTATGGGTGTGTTTAATGTGTAGACACATGCCCATGTCATGCACTTGTGGGCTGTAGCTGAGATAGATGTACCATAGTTTGTCGTGCAGTTGCTTTAGAGTGTGTTAGACTTAAAAAAAGGAAGGCTACTTTATTCCTACAGTGTGAGGCATGATGCCTTTTTTAAAAGAAACTTCTATTTTATTTTTGGTCCTAACTGCTAATTGCCGATGCTGATTGCCATTTTTGTTATCATGAAATTGTATATTTTGAATTATGCTTCCCCTTGATCTGCATTCAGATGTAACAGCAGCCGCGGGCCTTTTGCTGGAGAACATGTCAAGGGAAGAGCTAAACTCAACCAAGGATGTTATGCGCTCTGTTCTAGGAGGAGTTAGCTGTAGAATCTCAAATCTTTTCGGATTATTTTAGGAGCTGAGTGCTTAATGGAAAAGCTTCCTTAAAATATGTTCTATTCTTGTGGCAGGTAGGCTGGAGAACCCTGATGAGCAGGTCCGAAGAATGGCTAGCAGTATTGCTCTAGTGTTTTCTAAGGTAGTTGATCCAAACAATCCTCTTTACCTTGATGATAGCATCAGAGAAGGAGATATAGACTGGGAGTTTGGACTGGCCGCCCGAAACAAGGGCAAATTGTCTACGATGAATAGCACCCCCATGAGTCAGGAAAATAAAGAACTCTCAAGTAATCTTGTGGAAACGACAGAACTAGATCATGGAGACACTGATGAGAGGGGCTCTAAGGTGAATGCCAGAAAGAAGAAATTTTTAGAGTATAAGTTTGTTGATCCAGATGAGGTTATTGATCCAGCAACATTGAATGATGAACTGGATTCTGATGAAGATGAGGATGATGATAATGCAAGTGAAGCTTCTGAGGCTTCAAGTGACTCATCTTTGCAGCCTTATGACTTAACTGATGATGACTCTGATTTGAGGAAGAAATTCTCTCAGTTGGTCGATGTGATTGGAGCACTCAGAAAACCTGATGATTCCGATGGAGTAAGCCTCTTGTTTGCTTGTCATTTTTGTCTGACTTGTCTGTAATGTTTGTTGCAATATTATGGTATTTGACTTTGTGTAACTGTAACATACATGCGGATTTGGTGGGCCTTTTTTGGGAGGGGAGGGGGAGGGGGAGGATAGTGCAGATGATGTCTCTTCACTTGAAGGTTATAGACATAACTGCACAGCATACCAGGGCCCGAATAACTGCATAGCAAGTCAGCAACTCAAATAGGGGTTCAAAGAATTAAGAAATTCATCAAATTTCTTAAATTTTGACCCTTAGAATACCATTTTTTACCTCCTTGGAGCTAGCACCCAGGTCTGTGCTTGTTTATCCAATTCCTAACACTTGATCCTCTGTGATGCTTAGATTTAACGCTTGGTTTGCTCTGCAAACCCTTGATTTCTTCTCCCTTACTGACCTTTTTCTCACTGATATGCATCATCATTATATAGTCTTGTTTATGTAACTATCCTCAGTTTTATAGGAAGCTAAACATCACTCATGACAGACATGGTGGGAATCACACCATTATCCGTGTATCAGTTGATGAATTCTCTTTTCTGGATTTAGTTAGCCCAGTGATAAGACCATCAATTTTAAGTTAGTCCAATATGAAGCTAAAGTTCTGAACATCACCCCCCTCCTTCTCTCCTGGGGTTCAGTGTGTTGTTCTTTCATGAAGAGGCCCCATTGAGTAGTTCCTTCTGAAACCCATGTCTGATCAACCTTTTAATAGTATCGAAAGGAATCTTAGTACATGTCATTTTCTCCACTAGAAGCCAATGAGGTCTTGGTCTAGAGTTAAAGACTGAGGCCTTAAGTTCGTTAGGTTCCAGATTTCACTACCTCTCCATATATGCAGTTGTCTTGTATTAACCTTTGTGCCTCCTATGGATAAAAAAAATTAATAAATATAATCTTCACTAGGGTTAATAGCAGATTCATAAACTAGAACTTCTCCAATTCCTGAACGTACAATCCCCGTCATTACCCTGTTTCTTTTGTTAGTAAGTTGGCCCATCTGGAGGCACCTACACCCAGTACACCCTACTGGGTGAAGGCATTGGAGGAGAGGGAGGAGGTGTAAGAGTGGGGAAACCTCCTCCATGCCTTAAGTGGGATTTGAACCTCCCTCCATAATGTGGAATGTGGGTTTCCTTCTATTGGGTTGTCCCTTGATGGTTCTCTAACTTGATGTTCGTGTTCTTTGTCTGTTCCATAATGTAACCCATGAATGCTCCTCGGCATGCATCACCTTGCCTTTTGGAATTCCAGATTTGTGCATGCGCGTTAATCAGAATTTTTGTCATCTAATCCCTCAATCTTGTATACTTGTTCGTCCTATTTGACCTTGTCCTACTCCGTGCATCCTACTAGTTATTTATTTATTAGCAGAAATTTGTTCAAAAAGTTGAAAATGTTGACCTCTTATTGAGCTTTGAGGTTTCAAAGGAATGAGTTGATGAATGCTTAGTTATTACCAATGGCAATTTTGATTTGAGAATACCTCTTAGTATTTCATATAGTGAAGTAGCACAACCATAATGTGTCTTGGGGTATGTTTGCAAGAATACTGTTATTCCTCTTGAAGGATGATAAGAGCAATCAACCAGCCGACCAGCCGACCAACCAAGAAACATTGCCCTGGGTTTCCATCTATGGTGTGGCCTGGTATTTTGGGGAAGGGTTTAAATTGTGCAGCCTTCTTCTAAACTAAAATTTTAGGGAAGTCGATGGACCCTTGATTTGAAGCTGTCCATTACTTACTAGACAATAGACATAAAGAACAGTCTAGTGGGACATTTTCCTTTAGTCTGCTACATTCCAAAGCTGAAAACAATAGTCCTATGATGACTCTTTCTGCTATGAAAGTAGACAAGATACTGAGAGCAACTTTGTGCTTAATTTCATGTGTAAAACTGCTTACTGTAATTTTTATAGTTGGCTGAACCTCTCTTCTTATGCAGGTGGAAAGGGCTCTTGCTGTTGCTGAAAATCTTGTACGTGCATCACCTGATGAACTCCGGCATGTAGCCAGTGATCTAGTCAGGACACTCGTACAAGTTCGTGTTTCTGATGCTGCAGTTGAAGGAGAGGAGGAATCAGCTGAAGAAAAAAGGCAAAAGGCTCTGGTTGCATTGCTTGTTACTTGCCCATTTGAATCTGTAGATGCTGTAAACAAACTTCTATATTCACCTCATCTAGATGTTAGCCAACGCATCATGATTCTTGATGTCATGACTGATGCAGCTCAGGAGCTTGTAAATACTAAAACCATTATTCAGAAAAATCAGCCCAGAACCCTGATATCATCATTCTCAGAACCTCAACCCTGGTTCTTGCCGAGCAGCAAAGGGCCACCTGGAGCTGGATCATGGAAAGAGGTCTCAGATTCAGTTACTCCACTTAGCTGGACTCACCAGTATGAGAGAGAACTTCCGTTGAAGCCGGGTCAGATAAAGAAAGGGAAAACAAGAAAGTGGGGTCAGAGAATGGGAAGTGTGCAGGCAAATGAGGTTGACTGGTCCCTGAACAAGTTCCCCCTTTATGCAGCTGCATTTATGCTTCCTGCCATGCAAGGTTTCGATAAGAAAAGGCATGGAGTTGACCTGCTTGGTAGGGACTTTATTGTCCTGGGGAAACTCATTTATATGCTAGGGGTCTGTATCAAATGCACAGCCTTGCATCCTGAAGCATTTGCTTTGGCTCCTGCTCTTCTGGACATGCTAAGTTCAAGGTACAGACTGTATCAAAGTGCTTAATAGTTAAGAATTCCTTCATCTGATTTTTACTTTTAAATAGCATGTAATTTAAACAACCATTGTGAAGCAGTTATAACAAGAGAAGGTAAAGATTAAAATCCTAGAACACAACAACAATTCCTCTCACAAGGCTCCCACCTAGGTTTTTGTTTTTTGGTTTGGTTTGGGGGGAGGATTGTTGGGTGGGTGCTGAGTGAGATCTATAATACCGTTGTGATTACTGTGGAACAGAGAGGAGGTACTCTTAGACCCTTCATAGGAAACTTACTGACCTTCTTAGTTGGATTCTTCAACCTTAAGTACCTCAAATTCTTGATGCTCCGATGTGGTGCTGGCACTTTAACCTTCATTTTAGACTAAAAAGACTTTCCAGAAGATTGCCGAGTCTGACATTGGAAACCATGGCGAATGCTCATCACTTGAACATGGCAAGGCAGTGCCTATGCTGACAAAGTTATTGACTGTCTTGAATAGTTTAATTTATCATTCTACTTTTGGTTCATCACGATTGAAGCTGAGACATTTCTAATTTACTACCCCTCTGGTAATGGGCATTTGATAGTTTTAGCGACGAACCAAAGTCGAAAGTGAGATATCATGGATAATAGTAATACTGACATTGTTGTCCTGAAGGCATGAATTTCCTGTAACTTAAAACCTTTCCCTTGACCACATCTGGCGGAGAAGATCCGACGTTGTGGTCTCCCTTCTTTAATTCTCGTGGTGACTGTTGAGAACAAAATTGGTTTACTTTCATGCAGGGAGGTATGCCACCACAAGGAAGCATATGTAAGGAGAGCAGTCCTCTTTGCCGCATCATGCACTCTAACAGCTCTTCATCCCTCGTTTATAGCATCCGCAATACTTGAAGGGAACCTGGAAGTTTCTAGAGGACTTGAATGGGTCCGAACTTGGGCGCTTGAGATAGCTGAGTCGGACCCTGACAGAGAGTGTTATTCGGTAAGTCTCATCACAAATTTACAAATGAGGCTTTCTGCTTACATTTAATCATCTTACTTAGATGATTTGGGTTTTTATAGATGGCCTTGACATGCCTTCAACTTCATGCTGAGATGTCTTTCCAAGCTTCCCGAGCTCTAGAATCTTCAGAAACTACACCGCAAAATAAAAGTATTGGGCTTCCTCCTGATCTTTCAAAGGGGATTATCAAAATTCCAGGCTCGAGCAGTTCATTTCTCGGCTAATTTGGTCATCATTTTGCTGCACGTTTACGGTAAAGTTTGTTCCTCTGTGACTATGATGTCAGATTTACCAAGTAGTACTGCTCTACTGCTGACATGTATATTATCAGCAAGTTTCTTTATTCATGCGAGTTGCATGGTTTATTTACATTCAAGGGTTGACCTGACACAAGAGCTTCAAGATAGGACAATGCAGTCACGATGAAGAAGTAATCTTGTGAGTTTGATAATGATATCTGGGACCTTCCTGAACATGATCCTTCTTATTGACGAATTTGTTGTCAGTAAGGTTAGTTGGGGACCACGGGTTGGGAGAACTGATCTGATAGAGTTTCATAAATATTGTGCAACCTAAGGCATGAAGTATACAGCCTATAGTTATAGTAGCAGGAAGTGCCTGGTAAATGGAGATTGCTACTTGCCAAATGAAGCCTAATTTGGGCTTCATGTTGCTCTAACTGAACATAGTTCTTAGGCTTGATGAGTTGCTGTACCCTAATATAAATTCTTAGGCTTGATGAGCTCTCCGTAACCAGAGCTGACCTTTTTTTTTTTTTTTTTTTTTGCGGGGGATGCTGCTATTGCAGAGGTCCACATTCTCCTCCAGCTGTTATGTTTGCACTAGCATCTTCCCCCAGCCGCCCCCAAAAAAACTCACAATAAAACCCATGAAACAGGCTGTATATACAATTGAGCTCTTGAGCATGTGGGTGTGAGGCATATTTCTGAAATCAATGCTAAGATGTTACTTGGTGTGCTAAATTAAGTGGACCAGTTTTCAAATTTTCATTTTCTTTTTGATGTTTAGCCTAGATTCTGCAACTTTTTGTTCTGAAGTGGTTCAATGGGAAGTTGATCATATAGTTTTGCTTCTATGCTTGTATCAGCTGCTACAAATGCATGTAATTCTGAACGGCTTTTGCAGTTGTCGATTTTGGGTTGCATGTGCATATTTGATTATTTCTTATGTCAAGTGAAATCATGAGTTTGATAACCTTTTCTCTGCAATTGATGCATTCTTCATGAAACCTCATTCACAACCACCCAAAAATCCGTGTAAATTGAGATGATGGATTGTTTTAAACTTCTTCATTAACTTTGTGTGTAATTCACACCTCTTCGGCTTGTAATGGTATGAACTTGGTGATTGTTTCAATTAGAAACGTCCTTAAAATACCCATTTCATATATATTTCATGACTTCTTGCTGTGGAAAGAGTGAAGACATGTAAGATTGGTTAGGGTTCCGATGCAAGCAAGTGCGATGTTTGCTCCATACTATCTGTAGATTTAGTACTCGTAGTAGAGATAGATCTCCAACTAGCATGGTACCTATGCACCCCACGGTCTCTACTATTGTTTTAATAGTAATGATATATATAACTCAGTATGTTTTTAATAATACTAAAGATTTAGAGATGTACAAGTAGTATATGAATATATGAAGGCCCCATAACACATCATTGAGCCAATAAAAACAAAATGATGAATAAAAATCAAGCAACTAATTAAGAAGAATATGAAGAGGTTGGTAAATGTTAAGACATACATTGCATTTAGGGATACTTTAGGAGATATTACCCATGTAAAAAGGAGAAAAACTCCAAATAACATAATTATAATAGATAAACCAATCACATTATGACAACTGTCCAATTTATGTGGTTTCACACTTTCACTCAACTTTATATTTGTTTATTTTCTTATTTGTTACTCCCTCCGCCCCATTTTTATCTTCCTCTTCGACAACCTTTTTGTCCCAAAATGATCTTCTAAATGGTCATTAAATACATTGTTAATCAATAATTTTGCATCGTTTATACCAAACTAACATCCTATTGGTTTTTATTTATCATTCCTAAAAAGTATGTCTTTTGTATTTAGGAAGATCAAAATGGGATGGAGTCAGTAATTTAGATTAGAATAATGGATATTAGGTTTTTTGTGCCTTATTTATGGTTTGTCCTTTGGCAGTAGAAAAGCCATTGCATCTGCTTCTCAGGAGACTCCTGCCTCTGGCAGCTGCTCTCGTATATAGCTAGCCCTGTCTTGAAACTTCAAATCCATGGGGTTAAGAGTTCTTGTTTTTGTTCTTAAAGAGAAAACTCTCTCATTATTATGAATCTATGATGTCAAATGCAGGGTTTCGTATCATATTAGGATCTAATCAAATATTATCGTCTGATTTATGACAGTACAGAATGGCTTCAAGCTTGGAAAGCAACATCGATGAAGTTATTGATGAAAGCAGTTGCAGATTGTTGTTCCTTCCTGGAAGCGTCCTTAGATCCTCTTGTGGCTGGACTGCTCGAATCACATCCCGGAAGAAATCATCCAAATATGTGGCTTTCTTCAGGAATGGGGAAATTGTGAAGAGCGACTTTCAGATTTCAGTCTCTGCCCACATAGAAAGAAAGGGCTCCTGTCATATTTTAGCATGCCCTTGATGCTGTCTGACGATGGTCACATATTTGTCGAGTATGTATTTGGTGGTGCATCATCTGAAGGGAAAGTAAATACCAAAAGGAAATCAAGACTGCTCAATTCTTATTCTGTACCCTATGAAAGTAGTTTATATTAATGGCTGGAGCTGAATAGTTCATTGTGTAGGAATTACTGATAGTAATTTTTCATAGAAGCAGATTTGGACCCAAGTAATGTGGATTTGGAATATGTTCAAGGAC
Organism: Talinum fruticosum; assembly: GCA_021018815.1. Taxonomy (NCBI): domain Eukaryota; kingdom Viridiplantae; phylum Streptophyta; class Magnoliopsida; order Caryophyllales; family Talinaceae; genus Talinum; species Talinum fruticosum. The sequence goes on along the minus strand of JAITYX010000076.1, from coordinate 2,318,415 downwards.
CAAGACAATCAATTCTAATGTGTAAAATCTTTTTCCATAAGGAATGCCGCAAAAATGACTGCATTTTTATTAGTTACTGGTTGCAAACTTGCAAAGTTACATAGTTCAGTTTCTTGAATACTCTCAGCTTATAACTGAATTTTGTTTACATACATTCATACATAAGTAACCTTGAAAAGTTGCATGGGTGATATATAAAGAAAATTCCAGTTGTGGGCTGTGGCAATGTAGTTGGACTCAGTGTCCAAATTAGGAATTTGAACTGAGTGTTTCCTTCATAAGGGTGTTTACTTAATTTTTTTATGAGAGTCGATACATAAACTATATCCAAATTAAAGATATTTCGTTAGTATGTAAAAAACATTTTTCTGGGTGCAATAGTATCTCAGGACACCGTCGATCTGTTCCAAAATTATTAGCACGTATAACCATTTTTCTATGGAAAGAAAATGTAATAACCCTCCATTTCAAAATGATAGTCCAACTTAGATGATGGCAATTGTTTTCTTTTTGGTTCGATGGCAATGAGAAATTTTACCATACCGTCGTTTAATACACCGTATTTTATGAATTTGAGAAGGACGTGAACTGTAATACTAAAAATAGTTAAAAGAAACTTCACTTTGAGAATTTCATTGAAAAATAATAATAATTTGAAACGAAGTGAGTTTCTGCATTAATTTGACTTGCACTTTTCAAATAACATGGCCCCTGTTTGTTTCATTTTGTCGTTTGTCCAGGAAATTTTCTGAGCAAATTTTATGGCTTGGTGTAGTGCATATTTCACACCTCCATAAATTTTTGGAGCAGATTACAGAAAATAAGCAGGGCCATTAAGCCACACTATCTGAGATCCTATCGATGATATATAAAATGGAAAGTATAGTATCATTTCTGTCTTAACTCAGCTCTGCTTTGAGGATCCTTCCTTTTTAGTTGAAGAAGAAGGAAGTGTTTTAACATACCAAAAAGAGCATTTACATGGCCATCAAAAGGGAAAAATCCAATGAAAAAAGGTGAAGGGGATTAGTATTTCTAGCAGCTGCATATCTAACCATTCCACCTCCCCGCCCGGATGCAACCACCAAAATGAAGAGGAATAAACATGAGATCTGCGAAATCTGAACGAGAAACCCTCCTCATTGCCTTGCCCAATTGCTCTCAAGTAACTGCCTACGATATGTTCTTCGATAGAAGCCATGTCTGCATATTTTCTCCTTGATATATTTGTCTGTAACTTCATAGAAAGTTTTCAAGTTTCAGAAACTCAGATAGCCATGTTCTTCGATAGAAGCCATGTTGACGCATACAGCATATGTCATAATATATTTAAAATGGGGATAAAAAAGAGACGAGGGGCACCTTGAAGTCTGCCGGCACGATATAATACTTCCTCAGCAATGGGGCGCCATTGCTTAGCGCAGGAGTAGTTTATACCAAGGCCGACACTCAGTCCTCTCAGTAGCATCACGGTTCGAAGAACAGAAAAGAGTTCCTCTGGGAATGACTAGAACAGGGAAGAAAGACTTCAGGGAAGAGGGGAAAAGTTCAAGAGAAATGCACTGATGATGATGATGACAAAATGACTGCCCCAGAGTTCCAAGAGCATAGTAGATGATTGGTGGAGGAAACGAAATTGCGCATGTACCTCAACGGAGATCTTCTTAATAGTAGAATCCTCAGAGAAAGGTTGCAGTTGGGTAACTCCAGGGGGTAGTATTGTATCAAACATGCCTTGAGCCAACTTCAGCATCTCTGTCTGGTCAACTTCGCCTTTCATCATTGTGCCGATTCCAAGCTCCCTATTCATTGAGAGGAAAGTGGAAGCCATAAAACCTACTGATAAGAATGGCCACGCAAGGAAGAGTTTTGGCATGCAACGTGCACAGCTTATGATGGAAGACAATTTGCTGAGATGACTAAAAAATATAGACTCGGCAAACAGATCATTCGGGCGGGGTTTAGGTCATATTCAGGTCTACTATCAGTTTGTCCAAAGAAAAGCAATCAAATATTGGTAAGTTCAAAATTTCAGTTGCAAGTAGGTCGATTTGGTTTCAGGTCAAAATCAGGCGCCTCGAGTAGGGTGTATTTTTGGGGCGACAATTGGGTTACTAGCAAGTTTTTCAATGTCTGTCATCTCCCCATTTGACGCATCATCCAATTCAAAATTTGAGCACTATTTTAAAGTCTCAAATTAAATCATTTTATCTGTCCTGTATTTCGCAAGTACCTCACGGTTATTCTCAAAATAAACTTTAGTTCATAATCGGGGCAAGGATCATTACCTAGTATGGATCATGGACAGGAGTCAGGACCGGGATATCTCAGGGGAGCTCCAAATTTGAAGCACCCAAGTATTCTATCATATATCCAAGAATCTGATGAATGCCTAAGGATTAGACCCAGCCAGCCTGAGTCTTGCTACCCGCATAACACAGCTTAAACATCATTCTTCCCTTCTTATCCACTAGAAAGCTAGAAATCATGCAATTTGAAAGAACAGCTACCAAAAGTTGTAACCACCTAAAGCTCTCAGTTGCTCGAACTGGATCATTATCAGACATAGCAAGCACTAGATTTGCGAATCCAAGCCTCAGGCTGTCTGGAAGGTCTTTCACTTGCCCATAGTCCAGCAAGGCAACCTAAACAAATAATCATAAAAATAAATTAACACGCAAATTATTCACATAAATTCTACATTGAATAATTCAAATAAACACTAGATCGAGTTAAACAAATAGTGTAATGCCCCCAATTTCAGACAGAGGAATTCATTCAACTGAATCTAAATTCAGAACTGGCAGCTCAGATTGTAGAGTGAAGAAACGCAAATCTTGCACATGGACAGAGAAGATCAAGGTATGTGAGGTATTTTGGAATAGGATCTTTCTTAGCAACTCACATCGGAACCTTTACATATTAGGATGTTTCCTGGGTGAGGATCTGCATGGAAGAAGCCGCTCTTTAATATCATCTGCCCATACGCCAAGGTCAAGCTTTTAAGGATCTTCCTGTATCCACAAATGAGTATAATATATTCACTTTAGATTGAGTTATTAACCATTGAACCAATTCCCATGACACATGAACATCTCAATAAGTTATTACTCTCACGGAAACAGGATAGGTAAGACCACTGCTATGAAAAAAAAGGGTCCCAGCCAGTTTAGGTTGGTAATAACCATTTCAGTAATTAAAAAAAAAAAGGGTACCATTCCAGAAAATATATACCAGTGCATACTGGTTAGGTACCATTCACTTCCAATGTGAATTAGTTTGCACATCTATCCGGTACGCAGCCATATTGATGTGGGAGTATCAATATCAAGTATCCAATATTTGATGCTTACTGCGATCAGAAGGGTCAAACATCCATACCCATGTCAGAGCAACAGGGGTTGGACACAGGTACTTGAGGTGAATATAGAATCCAAACAACAAAGTTAGTCCAGTTTATTCAGGCTCATGTCAATCAAAACTTTTTTTATTATTAAAACTTTATTGTGTCATATCCTATTTGGCATATTTGATCGTGGGATTCCAGTACTTCGTAAACAAAAACAGTGCATTCAGTTCAAGTAAGCCAGTACATTGATCAATATGCTCTACTAAAGCGAAGCATTTTCACCAGCAGCAAACAACAAGCACCAAATAATCAGCAAGAAAAGGGGTCAAAAGAGACTGCATACTTCTGAATGAAAAGGGGCTTACTGCTTTGCTGCAGCCGCAACCTTACCACCAGGTTTGAAGCCTCTTTTTGCCATTTCATCACCAAGTCTCAGGATTGGAATCCCATCAATGTATTCCATCACCAACACCCTCCTAATGATTTCAGAGCATAACAAAATACATGAGGACCTGTTTAACCACTCAATAATAATACAGCTAATCATATGCCAATGAGGAGTCAAAATACATTCAAAAAATGAGTTCCAATATATAAATGTATACATATTTGAAAAATGAGAAGAACAAGAAGCGCTAGACTATGGCCAAAACTGAATTTCATCACCTAAATAACACGAAATATAAGCAGATACAGGAGACCAAACATGTAGCCTTTTTACATTGCTAACCCACAAATTTGGGCTAGCAAGGTTTGAATTTAGAAAAGAAACCATCTTACCTACTGACCATGTTGTTTATGACTTGTGGCACCAGCACAGGACTTTTCTTGTTATTTTCATACAGAAAACGCCGGATCTTTTCCATTGCTTTGGCCTCCCTTGTAAAGTCAAATTCATATGAAATCTTACAAATGAAAAAATATATAATCAATTTCATAATTAACATAAGTATTTTCAAGAGCCACAATTGCCAAGTGTGTAAAATCAATGCAAAAATGGCAAAATTTGATGTACGTATAGAGGCCACAGGAAACATGCTATCAGAATGAGCTTCCCAAAAACAACCATCACAATAGACAATATTAACATCATAACTCGCAATCGGCAGAGAACCTTGCAATTCATTATATTTCCGTAAATGCAAAACAATTCAGAGTTATTCACTTGATTCAAAGTAATCTGTCCTTCCCAATCCCAACACATCCAAAAAATCACTATACACAATACACCCAACTATAAATAGGATCAGGTGGCAAAAATCTCACCATCATGGAATTGAATCAATTTGGGAATAACATGGTTAACTTTTAGGCAACCTGTATTTCAACAGATATAGATGAGCAATCATTTTCTGGTCCTCGAATACTAGCAGAAGTACACTAGAGAACACCATCAAGTATAATACAAAACAAATCTCAAGAGTATATATGTGGATCATTGCCCAAATAATTTCACTATTGGGAGTTGAGACATGAAGAAGCTTCTTTTTATTATTTTCTTTTTCAAGACAAAAGAAAAGGCCTCTGCAACTTCTATGAATTTCTAAAAACATGGAATTTACATGACAGATTGAGTGACTTTTTCCAACATGTACTTGGAAAGTAATCCATCACAACCTACTTTTATGATACATCACTATGAATAATATGGTGCCACAAACTTCCCCAATCTATTGCTATTTACATTGCTTCCACTTAACTCGGTCATAAAGCATGATGACAAAAGTAAAAGAGCATATAGTCACCTGTTTCTCCATTTCCTTGGTTATAGAATACAGATCAAATTTGATATCTGTCTTCTGCATGTACAAAGCAAAAGCTTGCAAATTGTGGATATCAGTCATCATCAACTCTTCAATGCCAGGATGTTGCACCTAGGAGATTTTCGGAGATCAGAGATGCACACTATGATGACAATAACAAGAAGATTTCTCAGGATATATTCTAGTTATTTTACCTTTACAACAACATCACTCTTGTTACCCTTCAACCTTGCTCGGTGAACCTGAATTAGCATAGCACATAACAAAATATAAGGATTCAGCTAGAATGACCAAGCAGAACAATTAAAGTAAGAATTCCAGAACTACATGATTCATACAACTATATATTTCAGATGGTCCTTTTAGTAATCATAACAGATAGACAGAATGCTGACCATAAATGGTCATTATAGTATTTACAACAACAACCACAGCCACCTAGCATGGATCAGACAAAAACAAGGTATATGAATATTTAGATGTATACAGTCTTAGCCTCAGCCCAACAAGCTGAGAGAAACAATATCCAAAGAAACCGCCACCCCAAAAAAAGGAAGGTGGGGGGGTGAAGAAGTTTTTAAGAATTTATAATCACTATGAAAAAAAAACTTATAACAAAGAGAACATACAACCCAGTGGCCTTATTCATACTGAATCAGATGGCCACAAGTGTGCAGGCTTTATCCTTGCTCAAGGTATTGCAAGCAGCATGCACAATGGAGGAAATCAAATTCATTTGTCAGCTAACAGCGAGTAGTTATCAAATTTTTAGCCAGTAGAAGGCTTTGTTTTTCATAGGGGAGGGAGGAAGCAGACACAACCAGCATTATTCAGAGGGGGAAAAGGCAGTAATTCTTTCCTGGGAGCATAGTTTCTGCTCAGCAAAGAACAATTCTCTCAGTACCAAAGAGAACATACGAACCTGTGCAATGGAGGCAGAACCAAGAGGATTTGGATCAAATGTCTCAAACAAATCGTTCACACCTCGACCCAACTCTTTCTCTAAAACTGCTCGAACAACCTCAGACGGGGTGGCAGGAGCTTGGTCACAAAGTGTTACAAGACGCCGCACCCATGCAGCTGGTGCCAAATCCGGTTTCCCGAGAATTTGAGCGATCTAATCAAAGTCCCACGACCAAAGACATTTGAAAACAAATTGTTAGTTACTGTGCTATTTAGAAAGATCAAAATTATATCACTTGATCGCAAAACCCCTCACAAATTGAAAGGGATTCATCTAACATTAGCCTAAGCTATATTAAGTACAATTTCTAACATTGCCACCAATTTTCAAAGTTATTCAACAGGGTACGCATAGAGCATTAGAAATGCTATACAAACATATTGAGTAGTAGAAAAAGACTGAATCGATGATTTTGAGCAACACTTGACCTACATGCAACATTCAAATGAGTATCCCAAAATGGTTAGATAACCAATGGCCGTTGGTGCTTCACAAATGAAGCCTCCATTTTTAAATAATGATAATACAAAAACTACTTTCCTATTTCAGAAAACAAGCTCCTCTGTTGCAAATGTATACTAAGTAAGCAATGTTGGGGAACAACGAATGGGATTCAATTCTGAGTCTAACCTTTCCCAATTGACCCAAAATTAGTGAGAGAGAGAGAGAGAGAGAGAGAGAGAGAGAGAGAGAGGAGAGTTCTTTAGTACCTTAAGGAAGAAACCACCCAGTTCATAACACATATTGTATATCTTCTCAGCAGCAAGCTCATGCTGCCTTTCCCACATTTCCTCTTGCTTCTTGGCATCCTTCACAAAACTCACTCTAACTTGAAACACCTAATGATATCAAAGCCCACCAAAAAACAATTAGTCAAGTTAAACCAAGTACAGAACAAATGCAAATACCCAGAAGTATTATTACACTAACAAAAACAAAACTATCAAAACCCAGAAAAAGAACATACCTTGTACCCGGTGTAGATTTCAGCAGTACGAACCCAGAAGTGAAAGGAACGTTGCCAGGGTCTAAATTGGGTGGCGAGCTTTTCCCGGATTTCGTCCAACGGGGAGGAGAGAGAAACGGCATTTTCATCTTCTACTTGAAGGAGTGATTTTGTTTGCTTATTTTCAGTGAAAGATGGGAATCCCAAATCATGAATACCAGAAAGTTGTGGCTCGCAAGGCAATTGAAATTTCATTGTGGGGTTTCTTTCAAGTGTGTTCCTAAAGAATATGGATGAGGAGAAATGATCGTTGCCATGGGAAAAAGATATCTTTATCTTTTCTTGTAAGGCCTAGGGAAGAACAGAAAAGAAGGGCAAATATAACACAGAAGGGGGACAAAATGAGAGGTGGTTTCATAGGTGAGTTCACCTTTGGTGTCATTTATTTACATAGAAATAAATCAAATAATCTGACTTCTAAATTTAGTTATTAAACATATAATGTATGTAACTTTTAAGATATGATAATTGAATCCGTAATTTTTTGGTGTATAAATTAGTATTTTTCGCTTTATGATGTATCATGTATATGAGAATTTTTTTTTTTTTGGTGATAATAGTTATTTACATAAATTACAATAAATCATCTAATAACTAATGTGATACTTGAAAAAGAATTAAAAGTTTTTATTTTAATGATTTTAAAGAATTAACATAGTTGTGTAGATGATGTGAATTATAATACACCATTAAGTCAATAATTCTAATATAAATCGTTATATTGAACTAATTAGTTTTGATAACTAACTATAAAGTCTTAAATTTGTGTAACAAGGATAACTATGGTAGTCTAAAATCATCTAATTTATTGATAAAATTAATAATAAAAAAAGTTATAATTTTGTCAAAAAAATATTTTAAAATTTATAATGAATATGGAACTAACATGATTTTGTAACTCTTACATTGATATATTTTTATTTTTCAATTATATCATAATTATTACATTATGGAAAAATTACACATAAGTAGATATATGATTGTCGATGATATATTTTTCAAATTTAGGTTTTGTTCCATTTAACTTTAACTTATATCATTACGGTTTCTTACAACTTTTTATAACTAACTTCGAGTGGCGGAGTTAGCAAATATATTTAAGGGTGTTCTTTTTTAATTTTTTTAAAATATTATTATGTTTTATGAATGTCCCCTTTAACAATCTTATAAATTTTTTAAAATTTTAAATATAAATATAAATATAATTTTTTTTTTTACTATGGGTGTCTCGGAACACCCATAACAATAATATGTCTCCGTCCCCTCACTAACTTTATAAGCTGTCTTATATCTCCTTACAACTCTTTACAACTTCTTAAAGCCTTACGAACTTCTTACAAGTAAATAAAACAAGACCTTATACCACAATCACACAAAACATGGTGGGTAAATGGGAAAAGTATGTTTTGAAATTCAAAAGCTCAAAGAGAATAAATAAATAATTTTTTTTTGTACAAGATTTTATTAGAAAAGCTCATTTCCCACTTTCTCTAGAAAGGTAAGGATTAATTATAAATCTCTAGTCTCTTTCAAGACTTTCATGAAAGCACATCATGATCATTAGTGAAGTCATTTTATCAAAAGCACGAAAAATGTTCAATAGAGCCAATTTCATTATTAGTATAGCAAAGCTAGGACTGATCCCAACCTAAGAAAAGAAATTTAGTCACTAATCATAGTGATTATTCAATAAGTATAATTATGATAAAGATCAAGAACACTAGATAACAACAAAGAAATTAAAAAAGAATTAAGGACACAATACTCGATTAGCAATAGATTCGTCAAGATTTAATCCCTAAATTTAAATCCTTAAGCTAAATCAATCTATCTTAGAGAGAGAGAGAGAGAAACCCTAATGTTAGACTAAGATATATTGTTTGCATCATGGAAATCCCCCAAAAATTCCCTTGAATAATTTGAAAAAATAGGGTAGACATAACCTTGGCTTTTAACACAACCAACCATTTCAAGCAAAGGTCAAGGAAACCATGACCAATGGCGATCAGAACAACTGCTCGTTTGCAACTTCTTCATTGGATTTTTTTAGGAAAATTAAGCGGCAACATTTTCCAATAACGTGATTTTCTTTTGTAAGAACTTAGAGTTATACTTTTTGATGACTTATTGGTTGTCTCACTTGATGTTACTAGTCCGAGGTAAAAATGAAAGATGCTACTTATATTAACCTGTACTTTATTATAGCCATTATTCAATTGTCAAGAATTAGAGAATCTACAAATAAAACCCAACTCCGATCAAATCATTGCCCTCATAGAGAGTCAAGTTGAGACCAAGGTCACAACTACATGTTCGACTATTTGAGACGTTTCGCATATGTGTCTTAGACTTGTTCGTTGCAATGAGACATGTTACAACCTCAAGGTATAAATATCATCACGTATGACAAAACGATTGCTAGCACTTTATTTTCCTGACATGCTTGTTGACCAAACGTTATCAAAACTTGTAGCAATGGATGTTTGACTTTCAAGATGTCCATGAGATACCATGGGGGCTTTGTGTAGCTGGAGTTAATAAACAACATCGGCCCACCAATTTGAGCCCAGTTTAGGATTTTATTCTCTCTTATGTTGGGCCTGACCCAAGTCTAGCTGAGTTAATTAGATATCTTAAGCCCATTTTGAGCCCAAAACATGATTTAAGTACAAATTTGCTGCACTGAGCTTCTACTTCTGCGGCTGTCCTCCATTGCAACAACTTCTTACCATATGTAGGGGTTATTCGTTGGATAACATCCAGACTGACTTAATTAAAACTCGGATTAGATTAGATTGGATCAGATCGGTTTGGACTGATGTTGTTTATAAACAAGTTATTTATTTAAATTCGTTTGGCCTAATTTTTATTAAATAATTTTTATTTTTTAAAAAATAGTTTTTTTAAAGTAATTTTGGAAAAATCACAAGGTGTTTGACATAATTTTTTATTAAATATTTTTGAAGAGAGAAGAAAGAAAGGGATTAATTGGGGAGAGGAGAGATAATTAAGAGGATAGAAAGAGATTTAGTACATAGAAATTAGAGAGAGGAGCGAGGAGAGACAGAGATGAGGAATTGAGTTATGGATGGTTATTTGTATTATTGAGGAAGATTTTTCAGAAATTAGAAACAGAAATAACTCTTTGTTATTTTTATTTTTTGGGTGATTTTTTTCAAAATTACTTTTGAAAAATAATTTTATTTTTTAAAAAATTAATATTTGACCTAATTTTAGTTTTTAGAGTCCAAAAATACTTTTAAAATATAGGCCAAACAACCACTTATTCTTTTATAACAAAATAATGAATAAATTTGTGTTGAGAAATAATGTCGTTTATATTATTTTTTCGTTCACTAGTTATGAAAGATAGCCATATTTGATGTCAATTTTTCATGAGAGAAAACATGTGAAAGGGATAAAAAAAATTGAGATAATATGATGATGCTAAGTTATTTAAAGCGTTTCCTTTTCATCATATTAACATAACCTTTTTTTCTATTTTTAAAATAAAAGTTCAGATTTTAGCGCATATTGTCTATTTGATTGGATTTATGATCCAAATTTGGAGTTTTTCGAGTTTAGACCTGGATCAAAAATTAAAATTTGTAATTTAAAAATTTTAAGACCGGACCGGTTACATTTAGGCCCTATATCTCGTTTAGTTGTAAGGAGTTGTAAGGCTGCAAAAGGTGCAAGGAAAGATGTAATAAGTTGTAAGGAGAAGTAAAAAGTTGTAAGGAGTTTTCGAAGTCGTAAGCGGCGTTAAGGAGTAGCAAGGAATATAAAATGTTTTACATGATTTGATAAAAATGTTTAATATATTTTTATATTTATGTACAACATATTTTTATTTTTTTATGAATTTAATGTAAATTATAAAATTTATATATTTGTAATGCTAAATGTATATGACTATGTATCAGTTTGATGATTTGTTTTCTTCCTTTTTTACTTTTAGAAAAAACGAAATTATGTTTGATACTTGTGAAAAGAGTTTTTATAGATGCATAAATGACGTTCATATAATAGATAGTTGAAAATGCCCTTAATTTTACAAGTTTGAAATAAATGTTCTCAACTATTATGTTGTCAACTACTAAAATTAGTAATTGAGGACATTTATTTCAAACATGTAAAATTAAGGTCATTTTCAACTACCTATTACATGAAAATTATTTATGCATGTATAAAAACTTTTTCATAAGTATCAAATATAATTTCTTTTTTCTTCAAAAAACAAATCATTAAACATGACATATATGTATTTGGCATCACAAATATATAAATTTTATTATTCTATTACGTAGAATTCATAAATAAAAATACAAATATGTTGCACATAACTATAAAAATACACATATAAATACATTAAATATTTTTATCTAATCATATACAACATTTTATATTCATTCTAACTCCTTTCAACTTCTTATAAGTCCTTATATCTTTTACGCATCACAACTCCTTACAACTTATGCTAAATGAAACATGGCTAAAATAACCTAAATAATTTTGTCACATTCAAATTAATTATGCATCTATAAACTTAAACTTTAGCAAAATGTGTAATATTATTCATGATAACTAACTTAAATAGACATGATACTTTGGAAATTAATTATTCGTTGAAATTGGTTTGTGAATTTCTTAAGACATAAAATTAAATTAATGTATCAAATGGGTATTAATTATCAAAATCCTTACACATGTACATAAATAAATCGATAGACTTGAAATACCCGATAGGAATATGATTATAGGAATGGGAAAAATAGGATGTGAGTATAGCTATATCCGCCACGTACATATCTTACGACCATCCCTAGTAGACACCTTTACATACATAAATATTCACCAATAAAAATTTTTCATTAACGGTAGAAAAATAAATTCATAATAAATTTCGATATGAAAATAATATGTAGTTGTAAGGAGCTGTAATAAGTCTGTAAGAAGGTGTAAGGAGTTGTAAGAAATTGTAAGAATCTGTAAGGAAAGATGGAAGAAGAGCTGTAAAACTGTAAGGTAAAGTTAAATGAAACAGGGCCTTAGTCCGATTCGGACACAAATTTCTGTGCTGACTAAAATATGAACACCTCTAGTCCATAAGTTCAAATGAGGATTCTCACTACCTTTTGTTTGATGAGCTCAAATACACTTTGTACATGAGTTTATCTTATTGAGTGGTGTTGCTCAACTTGCTTTTATAGGCATAAGGGAGAGTTTTTTTTTTTTTTTTTTTTTTGGGGGGGAATAAGCTCATTTCAAGTAAAAAAAAAAAAAAAACTTCTCAATGAGCTCACAACAACCAAACACCCCATAGTAAAAAATTCTCAGTTAATTTGTATATGGGCCAGCCAGGAAAGGCCATGGAGTGTTTATTCATAATCGAGAATGATTATTATGAAATTTCTCTAATTAATTTATGAATTATTCAATTCAAGTGAGAGGTATATATATATAATTTATGGTGTAATTTCTTTTGGGCATTGAGCATTTAAGGTGAAACCCCTTCCAACAAATACACTTTGGGAATTTGAATTAGTTGCTCTTCCCTTTATTAGAAGGAGACCCCTACCACCTCAACTAAAACTTTGTTGGTAAGTACGGAAAGAGAGAGATGAGCAAAGAATGAATCAAGTCGGTGCGATGGTGTGCAACAATACATGCAATGTTTTACGTACTTCATATAAAGAGGGGTTTGTTTTGTAATAATTTACTTATTTATTGTAAATAAAAGTATAGTCAATATTCTTTTTTGGTTATCCGAGGAGATACTATTAACGGTGAAGTTTATAGACTCAAGATAAAAATAATGGTAGTATACTATGAACTATTGATCAATCCTCAAAGTTCTTTTGTACCAAAAAACAATTAAAAATTTTTGAATAAAAATAAGCAATATTGACTATACTCTCATTTACAAAAATTTTTTTTTCTTAAAATGAAATGAAACTCCTAGTATACCTAACAGGAAAAGAAACAAAAACAGAAAAAAGGAAAACTGGTCATAATCTTGAAGCAAAGCTGAGTAGCGCCATGTATGGGAGGAAATTGGACAGAAAATAACTTACTTTATATTTAACAGACAACCCAGGCTGAAGTATATTGTTGTCTTTTTTACTGGGTAATTGCCCTGCTCTTTACAAAGATTGTGATCAGACCTTTTTCTCACCTTCCCCCTATACCAGCAATTATATTATTTTGGTGGAGCCGGGTTTAGGAAGGGGGTTTTTGGTGCTCATCATTCCTCAGATATTCGACATTAATTTTTAAAATACCCAGCAATTATATCAGAGCTTGGCTCATGCATGACATATATTAAAAAGAAAGGTAGGAAAACAGATACGTACATTACTTAAAACACATAAATTATTACATACTTTGCCCCACGCCACGCTCGTATGATTTTACATATAATTCGTGCTTCATACATAATAACATTGTTCATACATTAATTGTGTTACATTTAAAAGTACGCGTTTCAAAACATTCAATCATATGTTAAGCGTGAACAAAACAATTAGTTGCTTTATGAAAAAAACTTCTTTGGGTTTGAATTGCTTGTACGATTGCCAAATGCCATCCAGGTTTGTTTTCGTTTCATGTAATTGTTGTGCTCCCCTTTGCCTTATGGATATCAAACTCTTGGAATAAAATAATTTCTAATACAATATTCTGCCAATTTTATGAGATTTATTTTTTTATAACATAACTGTACACTAATTAATTTCTTCGTTCAATGTAGTACTTTTTTTTATTAAAAAAATTAGTTTAGGTAATATTTGAGCTCAAATCGTTGGTAATTAGAATTTACAAGTACTTTATCTACTAATAGTACCCACAATATGTAGCAAATTTAGAACCCGTTCGAAATTATATAAAAACCATCATTTATTTATATTTTCTGTTTATTTCTGTTCTTTTTGTTACTTGTTTCTATTTCTATTTTTTGTTTTTTTATGTAATTTCGGACAAACTTATTTAGGAAGAATTGACTCAAAAATTATTTATATTAGTTCATTATATATATATATATATACACCCTAAGGGTGCGGAAGTGAAGAAGGCAACAGTATATAAATGGTTAAGTAGGTGCCCTTGAACAAGTACTGAAACCTACCCAAAAATGGCTTCCCTTCTAGTCAACGTCATACTTGTTTTAGCCACCCTTAGCCTCGCCTCCATAACCATGGCCAATCCCGATGACCATATCCCTACTTCACCAGCCGACGCCCGACACCCGTCCATAACCATCGCCAATGATCCCGATGACCCTATCCCTACTCCGCCACCCGACACCCGACGCCCCTCCATAAACATCGCCAAGCCCATCCCTACACCACCACCCGACACCCCCAGGCACCCCACCATAACCATCACCAACGATCCCGATGACCCCATCCCTACTCCACCACCCGACACCAGGCGTCCCTCAATAACCATCGCCAACGATCCCGATGACCCCATCCCTACCCCACCGCCTGATACCCGGCGATGGGCCACCCCCTCCATCAACACAGCTCTTCTGGCTGCCACACCCTCATCCATTCTTCAGGCCACGACCCCACATCATTTTCCCACACCCTCATCACATCCCTTTCTTTGTGCCACCCTACCACCACCACCACCACCACCACCACCATCATGATGACAATGTTGGGTACGGGAAGGGCTCGGGGCACCACCACCACCACCAGCATCACCACCGCGAGTACTACTACCCTTCATCCCTTGCACGTGCCTCCCTAGTATTCCTAGTTACCACAGTCCTAGTTCAAAATATGCTGCTAGGGATACGTCACTTTCTCCTGAGAATTACAAGCCCTAAGCCCCACCTACTTAGTTTAAATAAGGTGTGAGATTCACACTTTTGTTTTTTGGTAATTATATTATTATTATTATTATTATTATTATTATTATTATTATTATTATTGTTTTTTGGTTATGAAGAAGTTAAATTACTTCAATTTCATGCAGGTTAGGGGAGAGATTGCAAGCTAAATAAGAGAGCTAATCTTACAGATGGAAAGGAACTTCATACTAATTATAAGAATTGTTGAACTCTTACTAGCTTAAAAATTATGAATAAAAGTTTCTCTTTTGTGTTAAAACTGTCGACCTCAAAATTTGTCTTGTGTTTGTACCTCCTTTGAATTTGGATTAAACTCATTTGATACGAACGACTCTCGGTAATTATATGTATATAATATTAAAATTGTGATAAATCTTATTCTTACAAATTCAGGTAATCTTCGGTCGGTAGACATTGACGATTATAAAGTGTATATTATTTTTTAAAAACTGAACCTTTCTCGTTTTCTCTCACTTCCATGCATGCACCACTCCAAATCCTCCATATGACCTGGGTCTATAGGCTCCGATATGTGAAATAATATTATTTGTTTTCTAGTTTTCAGGTACAGGTTGAAATGAGACCGTATTGATCATTTGACTACACTTGAGTGCTCTAAATTACCAAAAATCCAAGGATTACAAAACCTTTTCTCTTATACAAATTGCTTTGCTAGGAAAAGATATGTTTGTTGGGTTGGGCTTCACATTAGAGTAAATTGTCTGTCTTTGATGTGGGCTTTTTTGTTCCAAAGTCCATGGTCAATGAGCCTATCAAGCATCCAAACAATTGAGAGCTGTTTCCATCAAATCTCTACTGCAAATCTGTAAGTGGAATCTTAAGCATAGCAACTCCTATAGAGGGGTGAGATGGCCACTCACCCTATTTTCGGGTTCTCCATTCAAGTTCAATTTCAGGTGAGACAAATTTCTCAAATTTCTCAAATTTGTGTGTTGTGGACATTGCTATGTTACCCATAGATATCAAGACCTAGGTTAAGTTAGCGTTTTCCGACCACATTGATATAATGATGAGAAGATTATAGACATATCGGGACATACATGTCTTAGTTATATCGACTAACCTGGTAGATCGAGATAGAAACTTAGTGCAATTTGAATTGACTTTATTACCAGTCAATGTTTTGCACATTAATATTCAATAATTGTATGTATCTAAATAGTGACAAGAATCGTTTGATTTAACAAAAAAATAAAAATATCCCACCATCAGTTCATGCTCAACTTATATTGTTTGAAATTTTAAAGCAAAAAAATTTAGTTATGTGTAGAAAGTTTTAGATTCACCATATATCTTTCTCTAATTTTAAAATATACGGCAATAATTCTATTTTAAAAAATTTATTTATCACTTAATTTTGAAGTGTATTTTGATAAATATTAGTGGAAAAATGTAACTTTTTAATTAAACAATGAAAAAAAAAACACACGAATGGAATGACAGAATTAGCACCTAAGTGGACGCAACTTGTCACCAAGAAAAAAAGGGTTTATCCGCACAAGACTGTGAGAAAGGGGTGGAGAGTGTAGAATAGCTAATTCCCATCTTATTTGGTGGGCTTAATTTTCCAAAGATTGTGATAAAAGAAGTTTTTGCCGATTAATTTGCCACTTCTTGATTAAAGTTTTGTCTCCAAGCATAGTAGATGGATGGAAGTCACCACCTCACGTTTTAGAGCTTCTCATCCATGGCCTCTCTCCTCTCCTCTCTCTTTCTTGCATTCATCTCTCTTAGCTTCCCCTCCTCCACCTCAGCCGCCTCTCGGTCGCCTCCACCTCCACGGAACCACCACTACCTCCACCACTCCGCTCCCCCACCTCCAGTTCATCGTCATAAGCCGTCTTCATCATCGCCACATCACCATCCCTCACCACCGCCACATCACCATCATAGGCTGCCCTCGCCCTCACAGCCACCAGAACCATCTGCGCACCACCACCGCCACCGCCACCGTCGTCGTCATCATAAGCCGGAGTCAGAAACGCACCACCATAATCATGACAAGCAACCACACGAGCTTTTCCTAAGACCGCGTTATCATCGTAGTTATAGGCCGCCACACCGGCTGATTTTGCCCCCGTTTCGGCATCCTTATATCCCTCCGCCGAGGATCATTCGGCCGCCGTATGTTCATCCTCATAAGCCACCGCATAAGTTCATACCACCACATCGTCTTCCTCCCCACTATATACCACCACACAAGCTCATTCCCCACACCATGAACCTCAACTACCTCACCCTCATCATAAGCCAATCCATATTCACCACTTTCCTCCACCACACCACCATGAGAGACACCACAACCATCACCATCCACCGCCTCCGCGTTTCCATAGACATCATTTGCACCACCCTCCTCCGCCTCACCATCACGAGCATAGAGTGCACCATGGTCATTACCACGCGCCTCCTCACCACTGGAAACCGTTCCACCACCCTCCCCGCCTCATCACCGCCACTCTCCGCCCTATCATCACGAGAGGCGAAATCATCGCAGCCATGACCATCTGATGCATCATCATCATGAGGCACCACCCCACAAACAACATCCTCCACCACCTCATCATCATCATCGTCATCACGAGAACCAAGAACATCACCGTCATGAAGTTCTTCCGCTACTTCAAAGCCGTTTGTCCCAAAAGCCCCAAAGTTTAGAAGCACCACATCATCATCATGAGAACCCACAACTTATGTACCATGATCGTCGCCGTTTATCATCTTCAAAAATCACTTCAGCAAAACGAAATAAGAAGTTTATATCGATGATGGATCCGGGAGACCCATAGAAAAAATGAAAATCGAGGCTGATGAGAGGTAGTTCGCCTAATCGATCACAGGCACCTTCAACTAACTTGTAATCTTTGTGAATGCAGCTCGACTTCTCGGTGTTCTAGACGAACTCGATCTCGCTTGATTCAACTCTAGAAAGGGCAGCTTAAACAAGACTGGATTTAATTGTTTTCCCTATCCTGTATGAAGGACAATCGAAAAACTGAAACTATATATATTGTTTTTAATGATATAATGATATAATTGATATAGGCTGGGGTTCCTATATATAGCCACTCTGTGCTTCAAGCTGAGGAGCTCCTTTTTGTATGAATAACATTTATGTGAATTGTTCCTTACTATGCTCATTTCTTTACTTACTCAAAGGAACGCCATATACTCGACCACCTGCTTCACTTACATTAACTTTTTCGGGGTGTTGGACGTATATATATTTGCTCAAGTACGTACACCGTCTCCCTAGTGTTTCCGGCGCCCTTGATATCTTCTTTTGTGCCCTTTTCTGTTCCATGTGTGTGTGGGTAAGGCCAATTAGCCGAATAACAGACATTATGCCTGACCATGGTTCGGTGGGGGAGGGATTAGGGAGCTGAGGGCTCGTATTAAACTCCCAACTTCAAGCTTGATGAAAACAAGCTAAGCCACCGAAAATTAATTAACAAAAGTCTTAAACTTGTTATGTGGTATGGAAGAGCTCTCATATAGCATATATGCGGTTTTATTTATCAGTTTAAACTTTTAGTAAAAATAATTTTTAAAATATGATATACTTTAACATATATCGAGTTAAGTCAACTTACAACTAGTTTAAGCTTTTAGTTGAGTTAATTATTATATTATACCAAGTCATGTCAACTAGGTTGATATTTCCATGGCAACCGAGTGTTTAGCGCTATTATAAAGTTAATGTTTTACAGGTTATAGTGCACAATAAAAATTCATAATCTCCCAAACCCAATACAAGAAACAAAAAGGGCAACAATTAATTGAAACCAATCCCAAGAGGGCTTGTTCATTCATGTTCTCACAAAATCGATCGATCAAATTGGCTAACATATTTTCTTTTGAGGGGTGGGGTTGTTGAGGAGAGGAAGGTGCTTACATAGACAACACGCTTCTATTGTATACCGTAATTATATACCCGATGACATGATATATTTTGAGGCATGAAATTTTTAGAAAAATAAACTATGTAAACAGAGTTTTAAAAAATTAATATAAATTATCATATGTATCATGGATTATAGTATACTTTGTATTACATTGAGGATAAACTGTAGACGATTAATAGTTCCTTTTTTTGTTTTTAATCTTTGGTTCTTCATTTTATCAAGATCGACCTACTGCTAATTCATAAGTAATATATCTCTTTCATCTCAAATTTTTTTCATCGATAAGATTCTAACTTGAAACACTGCTTATAAAAGACAAGTGTCAAACTACTTAACCCAGTCTAATTTTTTTTTTTTTAATATTTAGGTGGTTAAAATCTAAATAAAATTAGTCTATAACCTCTTACAAAAACCTACACAAGCTCTTGTCACTGTGATTTGCTATTTCGAAATTGAATGAGTTTTTGTATTGAAGTTTATCACACAAGCTTAGTCTCACATTAATTTTTTTCTGTTAGTCTAATTTAGATTTTATATTAATTATTTTTTAAATATAAATCATCAGAGTCTTTTCAAAAAATATACTTCCGACTATTCAAATTTGCATTTTACATAAGATCACTATTATTTCAACTAATATTTTATTTATCATATTCTTTTTTCATTTTAATTTTTTAAATGATTATAATAAAATAAGAATTATTTTTTAATATTTTTTAATTTTCCGGCACATGACAAATTACGCTTTGATATTTGTTTTGTATTTTCCCGCACATGACAATTCCTTTTTGTTCCCTCCATCCCCATCTCCTTCCCACTCATCTTCCTCCCCCCCAACCCTTTTCTCACACAGACATGCTTGACTATGTTTGACCATGGCCGTTGACCGCACCACTTCTTCTCCCTTCAGTTAGCCGCAACTTCACCATCTTCCGCCGCCCATTCTCTCATTCGATCTTCACGGAGGTACTCTCTCTCTCTCTCTCTCTCTCTCTCTCTATTGTGCTCTTCGAAGTTGCGATATGATCGAAGTTTCATAAATTCCAATTTCATCCCTTTCTTCTTCTCGCTTAGGATCATGCCTTTTCTGCTAATTTATTCTCCTTTTGATTCGCATATATGTTTTGATGATTTGATTATGATTCGTAGTGGTGGATTTTTAACTTTGGGTGATTGTTCATCTCTAGATTCGATATGCTCCTTTGCGCTTTGTAACCTAATTCGATTGATTTGGAAATCCTTTACTCAAATTGTGATGTTTGATCCTTTATGTTCAAAAATTCTTAGCAGACCCTGAAAAATATTCTTTTGAATTCTTGTTTCTATTGGCGATGATGTGTGTGCCTCGTTTTCTTTTTCTCTTTTTTTTTGGGGGGAAGGGGGTTAGTGGTGGTTTAGCATAAGGTTTAATCTTTGAATACTCATGCCATTTCTATTTGTTAGTTGCTACACATTCCAAGTAATAAAAGAGTTCTTATTTTGCTTTTGAATCCGTCACTATTACCCATCACTTGGAAAATGCGAACTTTTGTGCTTTAGAACTTCCAGGTCGTATTGATTATCAACACCCTTTTGGAGTTGATTGTCTTTACTTTTTTATTTTGCTACAGAAATCATACCCATCTTAAGTAGTACATTTTCTATGTACTCTGTATAAAGAGGTATTCTAGATTGAAGTTTAATCAGAGAAATTCATGTCTGAAACCATCATACTTCCAAAAAACATAGAGGACATGCTTTTTCTCACATTGGTTTTTACAAGAACTCTTAGTGCTTGCCCCACTTTTGCGGGGTTAAGGGAGATGCAAATTTGGGCACACATTGGTTTTTAGATAAAGAAAATATCCTTGTCTTTCATTTTTCTTTGCACTGTCTATTCCACACTGTCCCTTTTGAACTCCTTGCTTTTTTTCTCTTGGGGCAGGGGGAGGGTGTGGCTTAAGTTATGGAGGCCTATGTCGGTAAGTGCTTGTTTTGAGTTAATAATAGGTTATTTGGGTTTTGTGTGGTTTGTACAAGTGTGAAACAAGGGGTTGCCTTGATCTTTCTCTTTGAGCTTGTGAGCTTTTGTCAGCAATATGTGCTTCCATGATGAATTTATTGAATTTGTCAGTAATTGATTGTTGAGGCCTCTGTGTTATCTACTATATATGCAAGATGGAGAAGTTGAAACCAGATGACCTTGACCTGAATTGTTACAGTGTGTCATTCATTTTTTTAATGACAGACTCACTCTATTTCGTTTCTTCCTCAGCCCATTTTCAGCACCTTGTTGGTCTGTTTTGGTGATGTTTAGTTAATAGCAGTGTAATCTTTTGGAATTTTTGAATATGGATTTGACACTATTTCAACTAGGAGGGAGCGGTTTAGCAAATCTCAACCTGTGAGTCAAGGCTTGGTTTGGTCTATTGAAAGAGGTTGTCTGAGTTTTGATCATGTATCAAATTTAATCATTGGATTCACTCATCAAATATGGCAGATTAAGGCCTTGTTCTCTTCATCTTAATTTGTTCAAGTTTCAGATCTCTAAATATTTCTACAAACGTATCAAATTCCTTTGGATTCTAATATTTCTTCAGACTTCTGCTTTCAATTTCCTTTGGATAATCTATCTAATTGTCAAATTTCAAATATGTGTATCTCAATTTCTCCAGATCTCAATTCAAATAACTCTGTATTTTTTGTTGGCATTGTTCGAGTCTACAAGGCCACAACTAGCAAGATTTGAGAATACACTATCTCGGTCCTTTCTCTTAACTACTTTGTACATGCTAAGTCGTGACTACTCAATTCTTTATGATTATTAGACTTTGATCAAATTTTAGAGCAAAGTTAGAGAAAATATATCTGTCGACTATCATAGCTCGTTTGCTTTATGCTTCGTTCTCTCATCTCTTAGTGGATTCCTGATGAATACCTTTTTCCTTATCCATATTGCATCTTGATTATGCTGTTTTTCACTTAGACCCTTTTGAACTTTCATTCTGTTTGTCGCTCGTTTTGATTTTCTCCTCTCTCGTGTAGGGGATGAGATATTGATAGGGGGCCTATTTAGCCATAATGGAAGACTCAATTGATGATTTGGCTACTGCCATTACGAGGAAGTGCGAAGCACTGCCCCCACTGTCTTCAAATTGTTGCATCTACAGAGTCCCCAGAAACCTTCGGAAGATAAGCGAAATATCCTACACCCCTCCCTCATCTCCATTGGCCCCTTTCATCACAGCGATGCAAAATTGCAAGCCATGGAAGAGCCAAAATTACGATATGTACAGAGATTTCTTCAACGGAATGAAAGCAAGAGCTTGGAGGACTACCTCAGTGCAGTAATAAAATGGGAGAAGCAAGCCCGAGATTGTTACATGGAACCCATCAATCTTTCAAGCATAGAGTTCACAGAAATGCTAGTGCTTGACGGCTGCTTCATCATTGAATTTTTCTTAACTTGGCATGGAACAGCTTTTGATCCCAATGATCGCATATTTCGAAGACCAGCTCTGAGTCAAGCTGTTATGCGTGATCTAAAACTGCTGGAAAACCAAGTGCCTTTTTTCATTCTTGAAATTTTGTACAACATTGCTTTTGAAGACAATGAGAAAGCTCCGTCCTTCATGAACCTCACATGTGAATGTGTGATTGGGCTTGGCAAGATCCCGCAGCAGTTCCAGAAGACAAAGGTCTTACATTTGGTTGATTTCCTAAGAACCTACTACCTACCACCCGAGAGGAAAGAAATTTCCCATGAGGACCACGGTTGGGACTTCCCGATGGAATTTCTGAGCTCTATGAATCTGGCGTGACCCTAAAAGTGGACAATAATGATAAGTTTCTTGATATCAGATTTGAAAAAGGGGTCCTCTACATACCGGAGCTAATGCTGGAAAACAACACTGAATCTCAGCTGAGAAACTTGATTGCCTTTGAGCAGTGCCATTACCCTTGGGAATCCTTTGTGGTTGATTATGTTCTCTTCTTGGACAGCCTCATATATGACCGGAAGGATGTGCAGGTCCTGATCAACAATGGGATCATATTGAACTCCCTGGTAGTAGTGAGGATATTTACAAACTCTTTGGCAATATCTCCAAGGGAACGACATATTCACGAGGAAGCTTCTATTATGCCGATGTATGTACGCAGCTAAACCAGCACTGTCGGACCCCTTGGAATCGGTGGAAGGCGATACTGAGACAAGATTACTTCAGTAATCCATGGTCAATGATTTCTACAATTGCGGCTATTGTACTGCTGATTCTCACAGTCATACAGACCTACTGTGATATTGCCCAACTGGAATACTAAATGTTCCAATTTCCACAATGGGTTGCTTTCTTTGACTGCTCTAGCCTGTTACCAGCGAGGCTGAATTGTTTTGTCGTTGCAGAGGAGGAACTGATGAACAGGAGATCAATTTAAAGTCCCTGTGTTTAACAAATCACTGGCCAGAGAGATAGTTATAGTTGTGGTGATTTTCATCGATTTCTGGAGCTCTATATATGTATGATTACCAACCAGAAAATAGCCAAATTTGATTAAAGAGGCATCTGTTGCTGACCTCCACTTTCGTTGCCAGAGAATGTGAGTTGCACAATACCATTTTTGCGTCAAATCTCTGTACTGTACTGACCAATTATTGCTTTCCTGTACTTTTTTAGTGAAGTGTTAAGGCAGAGGTATACTTGGAGGGAAAAAAATCACATTTACAAAGAGTTTGAATCATAAGTAAGCTAGCTTAGCTTCATCATCTGATTGCAAACATGATTCGTCAGCTCAGTTCATCTCTCATTGGGAACGACAAGGAATGAAGGATTGCAAACCATAGAGTTTCGAATTTGTCATCTCATGTTTCTGTGTCAAACATGGGACATTCTGACACAAATATCAACGTTTTTATTTATTTTTTTGAAAATCTTTAGAACTCCATAAACATTGCAAAATTTTCATAAACTGCAATAGTCTAGCACTGGGGAAGGTCCTGTTTTAGACACCTTTTTTATGAATTAAGAATGCCCATGCAATGTTTTGGGAGATTATCTCTCAACTTTGCGGAGCCTATCACAACCCATAATGAGAAAAAAGGGGGAGGAAAAAACGAACTAGCAACATTTGTTGAACCGGGGGATATGATCAGGAGAATAGCAGTATGATCATCCTGTTCAATGCAACTAGCCAATCACCCATACATGCTTTATGAATGTGCAGGGTACTCGCAGACATCATTTGTCAAGGTGTGCTTTTGAAGGTTATCGAGCCCCCACTAAGGACCTTGCAAACATGTTTTAGTTCGGTTTTAGATTGGGTCAATTTCAGATCGAGTCATGTTCTGATTAATACGATTTAGTTTAAGTTTAAGTTAGGTCATTTTTGGTTTAGCTTGACTTTGTGTCATTTTATGTTTGATCCCCTACCCTTTAAATATTATATTAAAAACCAAGCATAGTGTACTTAAAATATATATTTTTATGTGGGCAAGACTGAGATCACTGGATACATTGGGTCCTAAGTTCGATTTCCATCGTCCCCTATTGTATTCTATTTTCCTTTGTGACTCATATAAACAAAAAAATACATGTTATTTTAATCTACTACAATTTTGATTGGAGAAAGTGTACGAAATAAAATTTATAAATTATCTAGAAAGTCATGCTTCACAAAAGGCCCATGTATCCACATATTGTTGCACTCAACTATATAAATACCTTAATCCCACACATTTATGTTTATTATTTAAGATCAAGTAGTAAAAGACACACCGAGCAAGGAGGCCATTTCCTATCTTGTATGAGCATCATAGGATGGCATTATTGAAGATGAAGTATTTTGATTAGGCGGCAACCATGGCCATTGGGGGGTGAAAGAATTAGCTCAAGATCACGTTCAATCATGGCCATATCTTCTTCGACCATGTTAACATAAGCCTCGATCCCTTCCCCACTCCTTGTGCTCAGTAATATCACCGCATTTTTGAAAGGGAAGGTGGTGGTATTACATACTCTTATAGGTTTGCCCCACCCGAAATTCACCTCATACAGCGGAAACCTGCTCCAACTGCTAAATCTGATCATCTCTGCAGATCTGGTAATGTCTTTATCAATCTGTTTTATGCACTTGTTACCATTTTGTAGCCTTGTGCACTTGTCATCGACCCTTCTTATAGCCTCCCTTAACTTCTTGATCAATTCAGGCTGCTTAGATCCTTGTTCAATCAAGGAGTCAGTGATTGCGACCCACCAGAAATTTCCGAAGGAGTCTTCTGGGATGGATGGTATGATCCTTTTCCTCAAGTTCACAGCATGGATAGCACGAGAGTTCATGTCAACGTCTGAGGTAGTCCTTTGAGAAGCCTCCATGATACTCTTCCAAAGGAAGGCCGAAACCACCTCCACCCTTGTTGGGGCCTTCACTGGTGATCCAACGAGGGTATTTTCAGCTTTCCCTTTGAGTGTATCCACCATCTTCTTATCAAAAGTAAATTTCCTCGTCACTTGCTTTTCTTTGCAGATTAGGGGCATAAGAACACCATTGTAATCAATGGGAGGAAAATAAGACGCTCCATCAAATTTTGGATGGGTCAGTACATGATCATCTCCTTCAAACCCATGAGCCACAGATTCCCAAGCTCTAACAAAGTCAACCGCGGCTAGTCCATCCGCAATCTTGTGTGAAATACACACACTAATAGCCATACCACCACAAGAAAAGTGGTCCAATTGGACGCCAAGGACTACATTCTTGTCATGGCCAATGGGTTCAAATGGCAACACCCTCCTAAATCTTCAATATTAGGATTCTCAATGACTTCCAATAGGTTGCCAGAGACATTAGCTTCATAGGACTCAACCCCTTTATTGTTGCAATCTATCGATGCTTTAACCTGAACCCTCCCGGCTAGTGGGTAGAAACGGACCAGCATATCAGACAGAGAAGTTTTGAGCGACAATGATCGTTCTCGCTTATCGATAAGGTTGTGGAGAGTATCATTTTGGTAAAAGAACAAGAGGGGAATGTACATAGGAGGTATACACTGTTCTAGGAAATAAAGTTGGATGGTGTTGAGGTGTTGGGATTGAAGGCTTGCTTAGTTCCCCTTCTCGATTTCCTTGTTGCTCCCTCTTTCTCCTTATTTCTTTCTCTGCCCCTCTCCTACCTTTATTTATCTTTCTCTCTCTTCCCCCATTTAGATCGTTGTTTCATATTTCCTCTCCACTTCATATCTTTCAATGACTATGATTCATCAAATACTTGTTGTGAGAGTTATCTAAAAAAATTAGAATGGATGACTTTCGATCAATAACTAATATGGGAGATGATTATGATTTAGAGGCTGAACAACACTAGTTTCTGAGTAAGGTCATAACGCAAATTTGAAAAATGACTGAAATTTCTCATCTTTACAATATATAATAGCAATATTTTCAAATTGGTCAAATACTACAACAACAGTGATTGTAGTGGTTTAGTGCAATCTCAATCATAAACCATTAAATATAAGCTGTTGATGAAAAAAATTAAATATATAAAAAATAAAATTTATCCAATAGAAAAAAATAGATTTCCTTTTATAATTGGACTGTTGTTTTCCTTTGTTTTGTGTGATATATAGTTTTATTAATATTTTCCCTCAATTATTTTTGATAGAAATTTTCCCTCAATTTTTTTAAAAAGAAACAAAATTTCCCTCAATTTTACTGCAATAAAAAATTATACTAATAATTCTCTTTTGCCAGTGGAGATGATTATACTTTTTTCATTCATTGAGATAATTAATAAATTTTATAACCCAATAATTGATTATAACTAGAGTTGCCAATAATATGATAAGGTTTAGAACTTTTATTCTATAAATTTAATTAAAGTCAAGTTAATATATTTTTTCACTTGACTTAAATGCCCTACCTGATGACCATGTGCATGTCGATCCTCCAATGGCTCGTAACGACCTATCTGTATTGGTGTCCACCCAAGGGTGCAATGGACTTGCTCCCTCAATTGAAAAAAAAAAAGAAAAAACCCCTTCATCCTTTTTTTAGTATATACTATATGCTTGTGTCGATCTGAATGATAAGATACTATCTAATCTAAATGGTTAAATACTAACAGAGTTGATCATATATTACCACTTTTTCCCCTTTTTGGGGTTATAAGAACCATTGTTAAATCTAACATTATAATCTATCTATATAATATATAATAATTATATTTTCAAACTTGTCAAATGAAGCTATTAGAGTGAATTTTAGAGTTATATGTGATCTCAACCGTTGGAAAATTTTCGCAAGTCAATATGAGTAATAGATTTTCACTGTTATTTTATTATTAAAAAAATTCATATATGCCTAAAAATCAATTTCATATGTTTCCTTGACCTATTCTTCTTGCAACTCTCCTTCTCAATTTATGTTCCTTCTCACTCTCCTTATCTTCTTCACTAACACCAAAATAAAAAATCAGTTACCAAGAAGTATGCCCTCTCCATGCTCCATCCTACGACTTTTGCAATGTCAGCTGAAATAATATATGCTTACAAGTTTTTTTTTAATTTTTTTATTTGGAACACATGTATGAAGCACATCAATGAGTAATGTGTTCCATTGAAGTTTTCACTACTTTCTTACTATTTTGTTCAAATTTAATTTTAGTTTAAGGTATCTGTCCATCTTTCTTCTCTATTTCATTTTAATTTAACAATTCTTAGTTTCCGACGGATTTCAAATTTTGTGTTTAGTTGATTAATGTTGTTGCATGTGAGTTCATTATCCTAAGACACCAAAAAGGGGTTTTGGGAGGAAAAGGAGAAAGCTGCTATTTGTCTTTTGGATATAACTAGAATAAAATATTTGCTCACTTGGTGAGTTCACATGTAAATACTTATAAGGGATAATTGTGATTTGATTTGTAGAAAATCATTATTGCTTCTGAGTTATCTGTCACGTCTTCTCTCGTTAGTTTGATTCTATTTAGCCTAAACTTTAAATTGAATTTCAAGCTGTTATATGTTTCACTAACTGCTATATTAGCGCAAGAATACACTCCTCGTTTTTCTCGCCTTGATTCTATCTTAGAAGATGCTGATGTTTACAATTTGAATGAGTTTTTAGGTAATTTTTCCTTATTTTCAATTCATTCTTTTTCGATTCTATTTTTAGTTTTGTCCTTTTTTAATCGATGATTTAGAGTCGTAAGGAATAAGAGTATTACTGTTTAATCTTGTGAAAATTAAATTCTTTAAAGTTATACAATTTTTAAAATTAAAATTCTCTTTTTAATAAGAAAAAGAGAATAATATCTCATTGGTAAAATCTAGTTCATTATGTTGGACATTGTTATGGGAGATGGCTTCCAATTCTCTCAACATTGCCACCCCATCCCCCCTCAAAACAAAAAAAAGCTGCTCTCATGTAACACCCATTTTTTCTACCTTATAATTTAAACGAGAGTAAGTAGGTCATAACAAGGTTTTTAACATTCAATAATGCTATGATTAACAGATTATTAGCAGAGAAATTAATTTATATTGTATAGTTCTTTATTAGCAATGTTTCTTATCAGTTTCAGTGGCACCGTATGTTACATTTTTTTCTTTGAGAAACTCTCCAATAGTACTTTTGGTATTGGGGAAAGTGATGTATAAAGGACAATTGATTATAGCCTTTTGTTGGCACCAATTAGGTATGTATGGTTTTATATTGTTCCCTCAAATTTAATTAGCACCTAGTATTTAAATTTTTAGGCAAACTTGAATAATGTGGGGTTGACTGTAGTATTTAAAGTGCAAAATGATATTATGTTTCCATATTTTATGTACGTGAGACTTTGCAATATACCTAGATCAGATTGTTGAAATGGTGCATCCATATGAGAACAATTCAAAATAAATACAGTACTGAAAGAAGGCTTAGCCGACTTGCATCATCCTAAAAGACGTAAATGTATTTCTTGACCTAAATTGTCTACTATGTAAAGTTATAAATAATATCATATGAAAATTGTACAATTATAGATGTTTTGACGATATATGCAGCTTATTTAACAAAACCAAATTAAGTAAACAGATAATGCAACATGTACAAGTGTACCCTGTTGAAGATGAAATACATTTAATACATTTAATTAGAGAGAGACAGAGAGATGAACATATGAGTGGTGTTAAAGATGGGTGAAAGTTGTCAATACATTTAATAAAATCTAATTTACATCAAATACTTGGGAAAAATATTTTCCTTTCATATAGGTGGAAGTTCATTTTCTATGAAATTTGTTTTCCTAATTTTATCAGCAATACTCATAAATCAAAAAATTATTTTGTAAGGTAATGATTTTGATTCCAATCAAACACACCCTAAATAAGATTATGTTTTTTTTTTCAATTAGTAGAAATACCAAAAGTACATGAGTTAAACAAAGCTCAACAAACACAGCAATATTTCAAAATAAATAGAAAAAATTCAACAATGACAATAACATATACATCCAGTGTGCTTAACTTAGCCTAAATTAAACTAGAGGTCTATAATCGAGCCTAATTTAAACTGTAATAGTCTAGCACCGAACATGTTCCTATTTTAGACACCTTATTGATTTACTAAGAGTGTCCATGCAATGTTTTTGGAATGTGTCAACCACAATTAATAATAAGGGAGTGAAAAACCATTAGCCAAAGGATTACCTAATATCTCTTAGTTGTTAGATTGTACTTCTCTCGTGTAACGTTTTTGGAAGGTGTCAACTTTGAGAAGCCCACCACAATTAATGAGAAGAAGGTTAGTGGGAAACCATTAATCAAAGGATGACCTAATATTTCTTAGTTGTTCATTGTAGTCCCTTATGTAATGTTTTGGAAGATGTCAACTTTGAGGAGCCCATCACAACTAATGAGAACAAGGAAGTGGAAAATCAGTAATCAAAGGATTATATAATATTTCTTAGTCGTTAGATTGTAGTCCCTGCATTATAATGTATTATAGTCGAAGGTTTTATTTTTTAAAAGAGTAAAAAAGCCAACTAAGCGATAGCCCGTCTCATAAGGATTTTATCTAAGTTGTTCTCTATTAAAATGGAGAGAATAATGAAGAAGCAAAAGAAACCCAAATCATAGAAGATGGAATATAAAGGTCAAACTTGGCCTTAATAGATAGTTCAACAAAAAGGAAAAAATAAAGAAGAATTTAAAAAATTAAAAAAATAAAATAAGAAGTTATAACTTGTGGAACTACCTTCATAGCTAGAATACGATGAAAATTTCACTTTTTTAAGATATAAAAAAGATAATCAGTAATCAATATAATTTTTTTAGAAGAGAAATTTTATTAATAAATAATCATACGACATGTATAAACATAATCTTCTAATAAGAATAAATCTTAAATATGAAAACATATCTCTATTTTAGCAAAATTCGTGGTAAATATAATTGTGTTCGACTCCATATTTGCAGCATCAATCTCCACGGACCGTATTCATCGACTTTAATATGTTTTCCCCAACATCGGCAAACTATTGTATAATTTCATGGAATAGATCCGTGTGTGATATAATAGATCAACATAAAGGAAACATCACTTTGATCGAACCATATGAAATTCCATTATCGAATCATCCGTAATCAAAATCAATGACACTAATTGATAAAATACCAAAAATATACATTTCAATTGAATCATCAACCCTAATAAAACTTGCACATATTGGCAAGAGAAATAACTCGCACAAAGGCGAGAAACAAGACTCTCACAAGAAGGAGAAAAACCTTAACTTCAAAGAAAAAAAAAGTAGAGAAATACAAACTCTTACAAGAACGAGAGAAACCCAAACTCTCACGAGAAAAGAAATTTTTTTAGAAAAATACGTTTTGATCTTGATTTAATTGAAGAAATTAAAATAAAAAGGGTTTATCACTTGCTGGAACTAAGCCAGTAGCGAGACCTAACAATTTATGAAAAAAATAATAGATATAAAATTAGGATTTAGAGAAGAGGAAATATACTAATAGTTACATGTCCCAATACATTTTACTCATACACTTGCGTTAAAGCTTGTGCTTGGACGAAGTGGTTTGGATATTTTACCGAATAGTTACGGGGTATTTAATTGAAACCAACATTACCGGAATTCTTTTTTTAATACAAGAGAAATAGATTGGTTTATAAATATGTCAGACAATTGTATGTATACAAATCATACTCTCTCTTTTTAAAGTTGTAAGGGAATATTAAAGAAATACAAAATTCATGATAAAATTTGTGTTAAAAGACCATTGTCCAAGATTTTATCAGAAATGAAGAGAAAATTAGATTAAAAAAATAATTAATAAGGATAAAATTGGTAAACTAATTATTAATGTCATTTGAATTGTAAAGTAACAGGTATTATGAAACAAAAAATATTAATTAAAATGACATGTACTATAAAATAAGAATACTTGTATGAAAAAATGAAACAACTAGGTACTTAGCAAAGAACGAGTAAACACACACAAGGTACATTTTTAGTTTTTTTTTTAAAAAGAAAATCTTGGACCATAACTCCATAAACATTGCAAAATTTTCAGAAACTGCAATAATCTAGCAGTGGGTAAGGTCCTGTTTTGGACACCTTTTCTATGAATTAAGAATGCCCATGTAATGTTTTGGGAGATTGAGGTCTCAACTTTGCGGAGCCTGCCGCAACCAATAATGAGAAAAAGGGGTAGGAAAAGACGAACTAGCAACATTTGTTGAACCGAGGAGATACAGTCAGAAGAATAGCAGTATGATCATCCTGTTCCATGCAACTAGCCAGTCACCCATACATTCTTTATCAATATGCAGGGTACTTGCAGACATTATTTGTTAAGCTGTGCTATAATTTGTTAAGCTGTGCTTTTAAAGGTTATCGAGCCCCCACAAAGACCTGACAAACACGTCATTTAGTTTGGTTTTGCATTGGGATAATTTCAGATCGAAATATGTTTGAGTCAATAAAATTCAGTTTAAGTTTAAGTTAAGTTATTTTTTATTCACGTGGTTAAGACTAAGACCCTAAATACTATCTTTTATGATTTCTCTAAATAAAAAAAACTATAATTTTATTTTAATCTACTAAAATTTTAAGTGGAGAAATTGTCCAAAATAAAATTTATAAATTGTCTAGAAATTGACGCCTCACAAATGGCCCATGTTTCAACACATGGTTGCACTCAACTTCAGAAACACACACGTTGATATCCGCGACTCCATAGCTTAATCCCACACATTTTTTTGATTATTTAAGATATCAAGTAGTAAAAGACACAGCGGGCAAGGAGGCCATTTCCTATCTTCTACGAGCATCATAGGATGCCATTATTTAAGATTAAGCATTTTGATTAGGCGGCAACCTTGGCCATGGAGGATGGCGGTGAAAGAAGCTCGAGATCATGTTCAACCATGGCCATGTCTTCTTCGACCATGTTAACATAAGCCTCAATCCCTTCCCCACACCTTGTGCTCAATAATATCACCGCATTCTTAAAAGGCAAGGTGGTGGTACATACTTTTGTAGGTTTGCCCCACCCGAAATTCACCTCATACAGCGGAAACCTGCTCCAACTGCTAAATCTACACGTCTCTGCAAATCCGACAATGTCTTTCTCCATCTGTTTTATGCACCCGTTACCATTTTGTAGCGTCTTGATGCACTTGTCATCGACCTTTCTTATGGCCTCCCTTAACTTTTTGACCAATTCAGGCTGTTTGGATCCTTGTCTGGTCAAGGAGTCAGTGATTGTGACCCACCAGAAGTTTCCGAAGGAGTCTTCTGGGATGGATGGTATGATCCTTTTCCTCAAGTTCACAGCATGAAGAGCACGAGAGTTCATGGAAACGTCCGAAGCAGTCCTTTGGGAAGCCTCCATGATACACTTCCAAAGGAAGGCCGAAACCACCTCCACCCTTGTTGGGGCCTTCACTGGTGATCCGTCAAGGGTATCTGCAGCTTTCCCTTTGAGTGTATCCAACATCTTCTTATCAAAAGTAAATCGCCTTGTCACTAGCTTTTCTTTGTAGATTAGGGACTCTGGCATAAAAACGCCATTGTAAGCAATGGGAGGAAAATAAGACGCTCCATCAAACTTTGGATGTGTCATCACCACATGATCTCCTCCTTCAACCCCGCGAGCCATAGATGCCCAAGCTCTAACAAAGTCAACCGCAGCTGTTCCATCCGCGATCTTGTGTGAAATACATACACTAATAGCCATACCACCACAAGAAAAGTGGTTCACTTGGACACTAAGGACTAAGTTCTTGTCATGGCCAATGGGTTCAAATGGCAACAGCCCTCCCAAATCTTCAATATTAGGATTCTCTATGACTTCCAATAGGTTGCCAGAGACATTAGCTTCATAGAACTCAACCCCTTTATCGTTGCAATCTATCGATCCTCCACCCTGAACCCTGCCGGCCAGTGGGTAGAAACGGACCAGTGTATCAGATAGAGAAGTTTTGAGCAACAAGGATCGCTCTCGATTATCGATAAGGTTGTGGAGAGTATCATTTTGGTAAAAGAACAGGAGGGGAATGTACATAGGAGGTGCAAACTGTTCTAGGAAAGAAAGTTGGATGGTGTTGAGGTGGGGAAGTGTTGAGATTGAAGGCTTGATTAGTTCTCTAGATGTCACCTCCACTTTGAGGGGAGCCATAATTTTGTAGCTTTTTTGATTTTCTTTTTTGGGGGGTTCCTCAAAATCTAGCGCTCAATTTATATGCAAAAGTTGAAGGTGGAAGAATGGTAGAGAAAGAACAGTCAGTCACCAAAGGGCACTCCATTCTAAAATGAAGGTAGTTTTGCGTGGCATGGATACGTTGCAAAGGAAAAAGATAAAAAATACTGTCCTCGTTAGCCAATTTGCAATAATGGTATGAGGCTGAGAGTGAGCACACAAATTAAGAATTCATTTCTGTAACTATTCAATAGAATATGCAATCTATTAAAGTGATAAAATACCTCTCTCTTCCGTATTGTCAAAAACATTTATTGCCATACTCACATATTATTGTCAAAGTTTCGTTTCCAAAAACTTATTATTGTTATTGTTAAAAACGCATTTTAACAGTGTAAATGTATTTAGTACTTATTTTTACATAGTTTCTAAAAGTGATAACAGGGTCTGGATAAGTACTATATTCCCAGAAAATGACTATGAATATTGGACTGAATGAGTATTATGTAGTTATGCTCTCGTTTTAAAATAAGAAAGAGAAAATAAAAGGGCTTGTCATGGAAATTGCTATCACAAATTTTGGTGCCGTTCACATCCATGGTGGCAATTACCAACAAAAAAATAAAAAAATACAAGGTAAGTTTTGAAACTCCATCCTCTTGCTTAAAATTAAGGTAAGTATTAACCATTAGTACAAAACTTAATGCATCTTATAGACAATGCATTAACTACATCTAATCCTCTGATCAATAGTCACATTTAATGACAGGTTTTAGTTGTTTAATTGGTAAAGTTTTTAGAAGTTGTTACAAAAATCTAAGTTCAAATTGTACATACATCAACACTTATACTTTATCCACGCATAAGAAAAACACCCAGTATATAATAACTAAACTAATATATATCAACTCGAACAATAACATGAACTAGCAAATTAGAATTAAATATAAAATTAAACAATTAATATAACTACTACCAACATCAAAAAGTAATAAAGAGTGAACATTTAAACTAAACTAAATAAACCAGAGAGAAATGCCGGACAAAAGAAAAGAAGTTAGCTGAAACAAATCGAACAAAGGCTTAGGGAACCCGTTTGTTCGTATCACTCATAGGAGAAAATTGATATCAATTAAATAATTAAAACTAAGACATAACCTAAATCTAAAATTTTGAGTCTAAATTTATAAGAGAAAACTAATCAAACACTTGCCTTGCCACACTCGTGTTGTGGGCTGCATCTAAGCTTCATTTGTTGGCTTCACGTGAGTTGTATCACAAGGCTTGGGAAAAATAGAGGACACAAGTCCATGTGAGCTACATACTCGGCACGGTTGGGCTCGTTTTAGCGTCATATTTCAACCGTTTATTTGACTCAATTTATTATCTATACAAATAAATAAAAATCTTAAATATTATATTATTTTACGAAATAAAAACTATATAAATGAGGATGTAGAGATTAAGCTTAAGAGAATGGTTTCGAGATTGGTTATTACACATATATTGTCACACAAACAAATGGAAGAAGCATAGAATGGCGTGAGTTTTCACAACATTTTAGGAAATTTGGAAAGAGAGAAATAACAATTTTGTTCAATGAGGGTTCTCTTAATCCAGAGGGATTAACAGGAACATAGAAAGGACTATAAAAAAATGGGAGCATGGATTAGGCACATCACAGGGAGGGTATCCAGATACAGGGAGAACCTAACCATGCGCAAAATTCAGTGGGCTATTCTGGAAGCTCAAAGCAGGAAGCACTCGCTGTCATGACTGATGGGGCGTGGGATAAAAACACACTAAATGCAGCAGCAGCATGGATGGCTGAAGATAATAAGACAGGAATCACACTAGGGTTTTAGACCGGATTTGCTCTAAGTGCGCAGCAGACAGAGATTACAGCAATTGAACTGACATTGAGTGAAGCAGCAATGGCAGGGGTTTCTCATATTATCATTAAAACTGACTCCCCACAGGCTGTTAAAGCAGCAATTGAACTGACATTGATTTGTTCAGTGCGGTAAGGAAACATCCAGCATTATTTGTAAAATTAGAACGTTGATCGCAGAGTTTCAATCTTGTTCCATAGTTAAAGTACGTAGATCTTCAATTAGGGCACCAAATCACCGGACAAAAATGGCCAGGAAGAGAGTGCTCTAAATATTCTTTTGTAATTCCGTATCGTCTCCTTTGCTCAAAAAAACAACAAATGGCCAAAAACACCGTTACTAATATAATTAAAATATCGATAACAAAAAACAAAAAAACCCAGGAGCAACCATAAAAAAAAAAAGTCTGGAGGTCCGAAACTAAGAGAGATAAAAGATATTTTTAATAGAAAGAGAAATTTCATTAATAAAAAGTCATACGGTATGCACAAAGATAATTCTCCAATAAGAATAAATCTAAAATAACAAAACATATCTTTATTTCGGCAAAGTTAATGGTAAATATACTTTCGCTTGACTTCATACTTGTAGTATCAATCTGGTCACAAACCGTATTCTTCAACTTCAATATGTCTTTCCCGAACATCGGTGAGCTATTGTGTAACTTCATAAAATAGATCCCTAGGTGATATAATAGATCCAATCTGAAAGAAATATCACTTTGATCGAGCCATATGAAATTCAATTGTTGAATCATTCTCAATCAAAATCAATGAAACTAATTGAGAAAAATATCAAAAATATACTATTCCATCGAATCAACAATCCTAATAAAACTTTGCACGTATTGGCAAGAGAAATAACTCATACAAAGGCGAGAAGTAAGACTCTCACAAGAAGGAGAGAAACTCTATATTGAGAAGAATTAAGTTCTAAAATTATAACCGCAAGTGCACGGCGTAATTGTAGCTAGCCGGCAAGCACGGGTCGTGTCCACAGAGAGTTGTGTTTCAAATATCAAAGCTAACTTAAACTTTCTATCCAGGCGAATCAACACGTGTGAGATAGATATGGTGATTAAACTAACCTAAAAAGCAATAAAAATAAAATACTCGGGCTGTGATTTTACCACTTAATAAACTAATTAATCAAGTTAAGCCTAAACCTACCCAAGTTTAAACAAGTATTTAGAAGTGGTCAGTTGCACCATCAAAGCCTACTCAAGCCACACTTTCGAGGGTCATGAGCTAGTTTAGTTATTCTAACCACCTACTTTCGTGGGGTTAGCCCAACTAAGCTACAAAAATAGCAACCTCGGACCTAGTTAGGATTCAAACTATTTTTATGCCGAAACCCTAACTATTCTCTATACCCACACTAGCAAATTGACTCCACCTTTCAATGATAGACCAACCGCCTAAAAATCAAGATGAAAAGACCCTTTCGAGCATCTCATCGAACCTATGTGACAGGTATAAGAAACAATCCCAAAATACTATTATAAACTAGGTAAGTAAAAGCCTAAACGAAATTAATTAGCCATCAAGGAGGCTAATCACAACCAAAGCGACTCAAACTAACAACTAATTAACATGAAATACAATTAATCTAATAACTACTAATAAAAATTGACTCAATGAATGACATAAACTAACAAAATAAAATTAAACATAAGATTAAACAATTAAACTAACTACTACTAACATCAAAATATAATAAAAATTGAATCTTTAAACTAAATTAAACAAATTAGAAACAAAGGAGAGACAAAATGGAAGAAGTTACCCGGAACGAATCGAATCGAACCGAAACCGTCAGGAACCGAATTAAAACGAAAACTAAAATAATAATTGAATCTAAAATATTTAAAACAAAATTAAAACAAAATTAAATTAACCTAATGCTAAACCTAACGCTGCATCACACTTTTTTCTTCGTTCCTGGCCGTACTCTTGCGCCCCCTTTTATACTCACGTTTCCTTGGTTTTCAAGCCTCGGGAGGACTTCTTATTATGACGTTATAGTGACGTCATGATGACATCATCATACAATATTATTTCTTTTTTTCTTTTTTTTTGGTTGCCACGCCTTGCTGCTTGAGCTAAGAGTATAATTTAGGTTGGGCTTGCCATGTGGGACTTGATTTGTTCAACTTTATCTCTCATTCTCGTATTTTCTCGCTCAATTAAACTTTTTACTTGTAGATATGGCAACGAAACTTTTGATCGATTTGAACTCTACCGAAAAGTTGGTGGGGTCCAATTATGACATCTGGCATCGGAGGGTTCGGTTCCTTCGAATGAACGTGAACTGCTAGAGTTCTTGACTCGCCAAAATGTATCCCCTCGCTACTAAGGATAAAGATGACAAAGATGTTGATACTAGTTCTACACGATATCGAAGGATTTGAAAGCATATCGGGAGTGGTTCAAAAAGGACCGCTCAACACAAGTATGCCCTATTGAACCTTATGCATGATGACTTAATCGGTGAGTTCGAGAACTGTCCCACGACTAAAGACATGTGGGATCAACTTAAGATCAAGTGCGGACAAACTTCGCTATTAAGCTCCGCCAATTGCATCTTACGCGGATGCAATACACTTTTGGCCCAGAGCATAGTATAATCGAACACATACGAACATTGAGTGCAATGGTTCGTGATCTTAAGGCTGGAGGGATCGAGATCTCCGAGCGTGATCAAGTCACAAATGTGATTCGTGCTATCCCATTTAAGGATCATTGGAAAACCTTTAAGACTCTCATGGTGCATAGTGATCACCTCCGGATCGTGGACAATATTGTTCGCCATCTCGAACTTGAAGAAGATCGCATGAAGTCATATGCTCCTGCTCCCGTTCTCGCTGCATTAGTTGCTGAAGGAAACAAACCTAAGGGCAACAAGTTTAAACGAGGAAAGAAGAAAAGTTCTCATCCCTCCAAGAAACTTGGGCCTACAGGTGGAATTGCCAAGAAACAACGATAAGGCTAAGGGCAACAAAGAGAAAGTTATGGTACGTGTGAAGTGTTATAATTGTGGAAATAAGGGTCACTATGCTAGGGATTGTCTCGAGCCTCAAAAGGTAACCCTTTCCATTAAGGTCTCCGAATTATTTGTTTGTTCCCACGCATTAGTTGCTAAATCTCTTCCTAATTGGATTTTAGACTCGGGAGCAAGCAAGCACATAGTTCAAGACCGAGCTAGGTTTGTAGATTTTCACCCTTATCCGGTGAGTATAGAAACCGTGACATTAGGGAATGGCACAATTGAAGACGTTCTCGGTGTAGGAACGTATCAGCTCAAGCTACGTGGAGGAAATAAGTTACTTCTACTAGATGCTCTCTATGCGCCTGGGTGCAATGTTCCCTTGTTTTTTTTATCTCCTTAGTTAAAGTAGGTTTTCAGATTGTTTCAAAAGAATATGGTTTAGAAATTTATTATGGTGGCAATTTGTTTGGCCATGCATATTTTCAAAACAATTTCCCTGTTTTGGATTTAGACGTTTGCTATGATAATTCTCGTATTAGTTGTATTTGATTCCAATTCGAATCTGTTAAATGGCATGCTCGACTTGGTCATATTGGCCAAGATAGAATGACTAGACTAGTAAAAGAAGGTCTTCTAGGCCGGCTCACTAAGGTTAGGTTGCCTAAATATGAGCCATGCTTAGTCGGTAAGGCGACCAAGAAGCCTTTCGGTAAGGCTTCTAGGGCGTTACATCCCTTAGAACTTATTCACTCCGACATATGTGGACCTATGAATGTCAAAACATGTCATGGTGCTAGTTATTTTCTCACTTTGATAGGCGACTATTCACGATATGGGTATGTGTACCTTTTATCACACCGTTATGAAGCTTTAGATGTGTTCAAACGCTTCGTAGCGGAAGTAGAAAACAAATTGGAGCGTAGAGTGAAGTCTCTTCGCACGGATCATGGTCGTGAATACCTTTCGATATGTTCAAAGAGTTTTGTGAGGAAAAGGCATACGCAGGCAACTTACGATTCCAGGTACTCCTCAACAAAATGGTGTTGCTGAGCGTCGGAATCGAACATTACTTGACATGGTCAGGTCAATTATGGCCCAAGCTAATTTACTAATTAGTTTTTGGGGGATGTATTGCTTACGGCAACTTACATCCTAAACCGAGTGCCAAGCAAGAGTGTTTCAATCACTCCATATGAGTTATGGAATGGTAGAAAGCCCATCTTGAACCATTTACGCTCGTGGGGTTCAGCTGGCTATGTGCACAACCCAACTCATCAACATGGGAAGCTTGGTCCTAGAGCTACCAAAATGGTGTTCATCGGGTATCCGAGAAAATTCAAAAGGATATGTCATGTATGGAGAACATCCAACTGGCCGCATGAAGGAAATAGAATAACGAAATGTCGATTTTCTTGAGGATGAGTTCCCAAGTATTGGTGAAATTAAGAAGGACTTAGAGTTGTATGAGTTACAATAACTATCTCTCGGTGAGGGGGAGGATTTGTATACTCATCATGTCACCGAGGATAATAGTTTTCCACCGGACAACGAGAGATAGTGGGAGGGGTCCTACCATCTCTAATGATGGAAATGTGTCTACACGGAGATCCAACAAGAGAATGAGGAACGTCCTCAATCTCCGAGTCCCTAACCACGAGGTCGAGTCCTTCTTCTCGGGAACCCTCATCTACATCCCAAAGGATTAGTGGGAGAGATTCTCCAATCACTCGAGTCTCACACCTCAAAGGATAAGGGGGAGGGATCCCGAGCCTAGTCGACAAGAGAACCAAGTCCTAAAATTCTTCGAAGAAGCGAGCGAGGAAAAGTTCCTTGACGATTTTTTCAAATCGAAGAGGATATCTTCTTTTGCATGCCTTTGGAAATAGAAGAGCCGACCTCTTATTCACCAAACCATACAGAATGGATGGAAGCCATGAGAGATGAGTTGGACTCAATGGCAAAGAATGAAGTTTGGGAATTGGTTGATCTTCCTCCCGGACGTAACGTCATTGGAAACAAGTGGGTTTTCAAGGTTAAACGTCGAGCGAGATGGATCAATTGATAAGTTCAAGGCCCGATTAGTGGCGAAAGGTTTTACACAAGTTGAAAGTGTAGACTATGAAGAGACTTTTTCTCCTGTGGTGAGAATGACCTCTATTCGCCTACTTCTAGCCCCTGGTTGCTCATTTGGACTTGGAGTTAGTCCAGATGGACGTAAAGACCGCCTTCCTCAATGGTAATCTAGAGGAGGGGATTTATATGGATCAACCTATTGGTTTTGTATCAAAAGGACAAGAGGACAAAGTTTGTCATCTTAAAAGATCTATATACGGTCTTAAACGAGTCTTCCGGATCATGGTACTTTAGATTCCATGAAGCTATTACTTCGTATGGCTTAACCATGATTTCAAAAGACCATTGTGTATATGTCAAGAGGACGACAATAGGGATTATGTTCCTTACATTGTACGTTGATGACATACTACTAGCTGGAAACAACCCGGAAATGATTAACGCTACTAAGAAGTGGTTGTCTTTCGTTTTTGAGATGAAAGACATGGGTAAAGCCAAGTATGTCCTTGGTGTGGAAATAATCAGGAACCGTTCTAAAAACTTCTTGGTTTATGTCGGAAGACACATATTGAGAAAGTCCTAGAATGTTTTTGGATGCAAAGTTCCAAACTCGTTGACACTCCATTCGATAAGGGTCTCACTTTAAGTCATGAGCAATATCCTAAAACAGGATAAAGAAAAGCAGAAAATGAGTAGTGTTCCCTACGCTAGTGCGATAGGAAGCTTCATGTATGCCAAGCAATGTAAAGGGCCTGACATTTGCTTCGCGATTGGATTGGTTAGTCGTTACCAAAACAACCCGGGACATGCTTACTCGGTAGGTTGTCAAAAGAATAATGCGCTATCTTCGTGGAACTACCGACTTGGTACTTTGTTATCAAGGAGGGGACCTAAACCGAGGGGATACTCGGATGCGGATTGGGGTGGTGACCTGGATGAGTCCAAGTCAACCTCGGGATACGTTTTTACCCTTGGTAGGGGAGCCATATCTTGGTGCAGTAAGAAGCAAGACCGCATAGCTCGTCAACTATGGAAGCAGAATATGTCGCTAGTTGCCTTGCCGCTCAGGAGGCAATATGGCTAAGGAGTTTTCTCCAGGATGTCAACCTTTCTCTAAGAGTTGACAATCCTGTCGAGATGTGGTGCGATAACACTCGCTGCCATTCAATATGCTAAGGACCGTAAGTTTCACAGGAAGGCTAAACATATTAAAAGGCGTTATCACTTTGTGAAGGACGCTATAAAGTTGAAAGAGATTGTTGTCAAATATTTATCTACTAACAAGATGATCGTTGATCCTTTTACTAAACCAACTCCTAGAGATGTGTTCAAAACTCATATGATGAGTTTAGGTCTTCGTAGAGTTTAGTCATTTGAAACATCTTGTAATTCGGTTTTTGGACATACATTTTAGATGAACCTTTTCATTGAAATAAAGATTAATGTTTCTTTTTCTTTGAATGTTCATAATTTTGGTTGCATGATTTGCCACTTCGAATGTCACTAGGCTTCGATTATCTTATCACACGAGATAATCAACACTAACGCTTGAGTAGCGGTTAGGATCGGACTAAAATCATATTGAGGTTAGGTGTGCAATATTGATTAATTTTTCGTACTCGAGATAGTATGAAAAATATACATGAATAGTCGCCTTAATAAGTCTAAGATGAGATTTAAGAAAAATCGAATATAACACAACCTTATATTGAAACTTTTTAGCCGAATTTAAGTGTCGGGATTACGTTGAGTGCGCTAATCTAGTGACTCAAGTCAATTTTTGGGAAAAACTTGGACTTATAATTCATATGATATAAAAGTGACATGCTCACCTTAGTGAGAGTTGTATCATAACACATACTTCATACTCGTGTGTGCTAAAAAGACGACCTTGTGGAGTGACAATAGTTTCCCTTCCTTGTCACTCGTGTGATCCTGAAACATTATTGTTTCAAAACGCAATGCCCTTTGACTTAGGACTATGATGTGAAATCTAAGTTAGATGTTGCTACTTTAGTGTATACTCCAGCTCAGCGGAATACATTAGGAAAGCAATCTTACCGAGATGTAACATCATGAGTGGCTAAGGAAAATCATTTCATATTCACCATATCAACCCGGGCGATTATATTCGGAATATAATCATATGATATATCAGTAGGCATAAAGGGATTATATATGCCACGGTGATGTTTTTTGAGTGGTTTGGGGCGTTGTCCTTATGAAAGTGTTATGTTAGTTAGGTGGTGACTTAATATGACACTACTGGTTATTTTTGGTCGCACGATTCATTCCCGGTATGAAACGTGAGGAGATGTTAGGATTATAGAGTTATGTAAAAGGCTTACGTGGCCGAGTGGGAGCTGTTGGCCAAGATCATGAAACGGCCACTTTGGCTCATTAACTCAAAATTACATAACCGCTAATCTAGCATTAATACACCCGGATATGTAGGGGTTTATTTCCTTACTTAAATCCAATTACAGTAAAACAGAAAGATTAAGGGGGAAAAGAAAGGCACACACTGCATACGTTGCATTTCGATACTTTCCCTAGAAATCCTTAACACCTCATCTCGGTTAGACTCACCATCACTTGAGTCTTCGGGTTTGCATCGTGACTGTTTTTCCGGCGACTCTAGTAGCCACAGGTTATATTATTCCGGGCAATTTTGGTGAATACGGTTTTCGAATACATCAAGACCGGCGTGTTCGTGACTCGGGATTTTACACTCATTGGCTATTAATCGGACGGGTATTCTTGTGGGCTATTAAACGGCAATCGATCCTATTGCTTGCGCATTGATAAGGTTAGTCCTAATATTTCCTATAGAGGGAGTACAAAAATACTTCTGAAAAAAAAAACGAAAGAAATAGACAGTAGCAAAGAACGAGTAAACACACACAAAAAGGAACATAGTATTTTGTGATTAGGTTGAAACCATGGAGGGTGCTAGTGAACAAGAAGCTTAAGATCACGCTCAAGCACGGCAATATCTTCTTCAATCATGGTAATCCAAGCCTCGATTCCTTCTCCACACCTTGTGCTCAGTAATATGATTGTATTCTCCATTGGCGGGAAAGCGATACATACCCATGTTGGGTTTCCCCACCCGAAATTCACTTCATACAGTGGAAACCTACACCAACTGCTGAAACTGAACCTTTTTGTAGTCTCAGTATCAGCTTTATTCAACTCTGTTGGCCACTCGTTACCATTTTGTAGTGTCTGTATGTTATTGTTGTCGATCTTTCTTATAGCCTCCCGTAACTTCCATACCAACTCATGGTCTTTAAACCTTTCCGTTCCAGTCAAGCAGTCGGTGGCTGCACCCCAAATAAAGTTTCCGAATGAGTCTTCTGGGATGCCTGTTGGTGCCATCCTTGCCCTCAAGTTGACAGCATGGACAGCACTGAAGCTCATGGCAAGGTTTGCCTCCATGACACACTTCAAAATAATGGCGGAAACCACCTCCACTCTTGTTGGTGCTTTCACTTGTGGCTGTCCTCCTTGTCCATCGGAAACATTGATGGCTTGCTCTTTCAATACATCTAACATCATCTTATCAAAGGTAAATCTTCTCGTGACAACCTTTTCTGCACGAATTCTTGCCTCTGGCCTATTCATCGCATTCAAATCTCTTGGAGGAAAATAAGTTGCTCCATCAAATTTCGGGTTTGTTACCTCTTGGTGGCCTCCTTCAACCCCTCGAGCAATGCTAGCCCAAGTGTTGACAAAGGTTACGGCAGCTGTTCCATCCGCTATCTTGTGTGAAATACACACACCAATGACCATACCACCGCTATTAAAATGGTTCACTTGGACACCAAGAAGTATATTTTTGTCATAACCAACACGTTCAGATGGTAATAACGTCCTAAGATCTTCAATATTAGGTTCCTCTATGAGTTCCATGAGGTCACTAGAGACGTTAGCTTCTAGGTAATGAACCCTTTCATCGTTGCAATCGATAGATGTGTTACCCTGAAGCCTTCCGGCTAGTGGATAGAAACGAACCAATGAGTCTGATAGAGATTTTTTAAGCAATGAGGAGCGTTCCGCTTCATTGATAGACTCAAGGCTAGGATTAATCCCATTTGGGTAAAAGAACAAGATGGGAATGAGATTGAGGGGTACCACTTGGTCTAAGAAAGAGAGTTGAAGGGTCTTGAGGTGGGGAGGCGTAGGGGAAGATGGCTTGATTATTTCTTTTGAGGTCACCTCAACCTTGAAGGATGATACCATATTTGCTAATGTTAATTGGCAAAAGATATATGGTAATTTCTGGTTTTTTGAATTTTGAATTTTTTTTTGGGTTTTTGGGTGATGTTGATCCAACTGTATCCTCAATTTATATGCAAGTTTGATAGCGTGGTCAAATTTATCACCTTGCATTATAAAATCGCGTGGTCAACACAATCTTTCTCACGCATAATTATTTTTTGGTGCTTAT
Organism: Talinum fruticosum; assembly: GCA_021018815.1. Classification (NCBI taxonomy): domain Eukaryota; kingdom Viridiplantae; phylum Streptophyta; class Magnoliopsida; order Caryophyllales; family Talinaceae; genus Talinum; species Talinum fruticosum. The sequence continues at coordinate 2,273,466 of JAITYX010000076.1, read as the reverse complement.
CTCACGCTTAATTAATAATTATTACTCCTGCATTCTAAAAATGGTTTATTTTTGACATTTGAGGTCAAATTTTTAAAGTTTCGATCAATATTTAATCAAAATATATAATGATTTATAATATGAAATAATCATCAATAAATTTCTTTTAAAAAAATACTTTAATTATACTATAATTTTGTAACATTTTCTATTACACAACTTTAAAAATTAATAGTTAAAGTGATGCATTGGAAACCGCAAAATATATATTAATTTAAGGCAATTTTATTGGGACAGAGGGAGTATATAATAGACGAATAACAAACGCTAATCTTTTTGAAAAAATCAGTTATCCTACCACTAAACTATCCCTAGTAGACACTCTTACTTTGCATTATTTGATGAATTTGTTAAAGTTTTATTCGCTGCTAGCTAGATTTTGGACAAAAGCATAGATTTTAGAATTCGAATACTCTCTAGAGTGTCTACAATCTACCTTAAGCCAATGTAAGTATACTCATACATTTACTCGTAAAATAAAAGACACACCAACTAATTTTTAGACATGCCATTTCCTAATATACCTCTCTTCCATAAGCATCTCATGAAGAGATCATTCTTATATTACATGTCCAATTAGATTAAGAATCATGATTAAGGTGTAATGGGCCAAGATCTTTCTCTACCATGGCAATTTCATCCTCTAGCATGTTAACCCAAGCCTCAATTCCTTCCCCACACTTTGTGTTCAATAATATCACCAAATTCTTGAAGGGCAATTTTGTGGTGCATACCCATGTAGGCTTGCCCCACCCAAAATTAACCTCATATAGTGGAAACCCGCACCAGCTACTGAATCTACACGTATCTTCGATCCCAACATTTGCTTTCCTTATCTTCGAAAAGAATTCAGTATTATCCTCCTCTAATGTCTTTATAAAACTACCATTGATCTTTCTTATAGCCTCCTTTATCCTGCTTACAAGACTAGGAAGCTCAGTAGATTCCCCTAGAGAGGAGGTTGCTACGGTGAACCAATAAAAATTTCCAAATGAGTCTTCTTGGATGGATGGGGTTCTCCTTTTCGCAAGTTAACGGCATGAACAACAGTAGAGATCTTGTCGAAGCATGGATTAACCCTTCGGGTCGCCTCCATGACATGCTTCCAAAGGAAAGAAGAAACCACCTCTACCCTCGTTGGAGCATTTTTTGGTGGTATTCCATCAATATTATGAATAGCTTGCTGTTTAAGGGCATCTAACCTCTTTTTATCAAAGATAAATCTCCTTGTCACAATATTTTCCTTGGGAAGTCTAGCATTGGACTTGAACGTCTCACTCAAATCTGTTGGAGGAAAATAAAATGCTCCATCAAATTTCGGACTCACTAACACATGATCGTCTCCTTCAACCCCTCGAGCCATGGTTGCCCAAGTGTTAACAAAATCTACGAAGGCCTTTCCATCCGCAATCTTGTGTGAAATACACACACTAATGGCTAACCCACCACAAGAAAAGTGGTTCACTTGGACACCTAGGACTATATTTTTGTCACGAGCTATGGGTTCAAATGGCAATAACCCTCTTAAATCTTCAAGATTAGGGTTTTCAACGACTTCTAAGAGGTTGCTAGAAACTTTAGCTTCATGGAACTCAACCCCTTCATCGTTGCAATCGATCAATGTGTTGTCCTTAACCCTCCCAGCTAGCGGATAGAAATGAACTAAGATGTTGGATAGAGACTTTTTGAGCAACATGGGTTTTTCTGAATTACCAGTAGGCTCATCACCTTGCTCGTTTTGGTAGAAGAATATGAGAGGGATGTAAATGGAGGGTGCAAATTGGTCTAAGAAAGAGAGTTGGATAATGCTAGGGTGAGGAGGTGTAGGGGAAGATGGCTTGATTATTTCTTTTGAGGTCACCTCAACCTTGAAGGATGATACCATATTTGCTAATGTTAATTGGCGAAAGATATATGGTAATTTATGGTTTTTTGAACTTTGATTCTTTTTTTTTTTTTTTTTTGGGTTTTTGGGTGATGTTGGTCCAACTCTAATCTCAATTTATATACAAGTTTGATAGCGTGGTCAAATTGATCACCTTGCATTATAAAATCGCGTGGTCAACACAATCTTTCTCACGCGCAATTATTTTTTTGGTGCTTATCTCACGCTTAATTAATAATTATTATTCCCTGCATTCTAAAAATTGCTCATTTTTGACGCGTAATTAATTTTTTGGTGCTTATCTCACGCTTAATTAATAATTATTACTCCCTGTATTCTAAAAATTGCTTATTTTTGACATTTGAGGTCAAATTTTTAAAATTTTGATCAATATTTAATCAAAACATACAATGATTTATAATATGAAATAATCATCAATAAATTTCTTTTAAAAAATACTTTAATTATACTATAATTTTGTAACCTTCTCTATTACATAATTTTAAAAATCAATAGTAAAAGTGATGCATTAGAAATCGCAAAATATATATTAATTTAAGACAGTTTTATTGGGACAGAGGGAGTATATAATAGACGAATGACCATCATAAAATATATATTAATTTGCATGACGTGACAAAACATAATGATTAAGTACGGTACTATTTTTAAAAGGAAATATAATAGTTTTATTAACAAAATATCAAATGTCACTTATCATAAAAGATAGCATATGAACAATTGTAAATTCAAAATATAGAGATAAAATTCAATTTTCAAAAAATTTTAATGTATTCTTCTATGGATTCAAATTGGTTAGATACTTCATATGCGAGTATTACATATATTTTATGTGTGTTGTGGTCAAATAAATGCAAATAATCAATTGTGGATAATTCTAAAAGATATCTTAAACTTTTAAATTAGGCAAATCAAGAGAGATGAGATATATTAGAACTAAGCTAATCCTAAAAGTTAATAAAAGACGAATGATCGGGTTGTGATTTCATTACTTAATAAACTAATTAATCAAAATAAGTCCAAACATACTCAAGCATATGCAAGCATTTAGGAGTGGTTGGTTGCACCATTAAAGCATACTCAAGTTACACTTTCGAGGGTCATGAACTCGTCTAATTAGTCTAACTATCTAATTTCTCAGGATAAGCCCAATTAGATTACAAAAATAGTAACCTATGAACCTTGCTAGTATTAAGGTCATTTTTATGCCGACTATTCTCTATACCTATGTTAGCGAAGTGGCTCCACCTTTCAGTGATAAAATAACCACCTATAAATTAAGATGAAAACACATTTTTAGGCATGTCATCGAGCATGTGGAAGGTATGAAAAATAATCCCAAATAACAATTATAAAGTAGGTAAATTAAGGCTTAAACAAAATCAATTAATCATTAGACAGGCCAATGACAACCAAGTGACCAAAACTAACAACTAATTAACATGGAACACAATTGCATATAACAAATAAACAAATATAAATTAACTGCACCAATGACAAAAAAAGAAAAGAAAAGAAAAGAAAAGAAAAGGGAAGAAGTTAATAGGAATTGAATCGAATTAAGACAGAAAACTAATACAAGCTAAATTAAATAATTAAAAAAAAACAAACATTGAGTCTAAATTTACAACAGAAAAATTAATAGAACTAAAAATAAAATTAACCTAACATAATACCCTAAGCGACGACTAAAACTAGCTGACATCCCCAGCAGGATGGCTCGACTTTTATACTGAATTTTTGCAGCCCATTTTTCTATTTCCCGACTCGAGTCACCTGTGATGGCCTTACAATATTTTGAAGATGGATGCTAACTCCAAGCCTTTTGGCTTTTACTTTAATTTTTTAAATCAATAAACAAGTCCATTCTTTGGATCATTATTTCAAAAAATTTAAAAACCTGATTGAATCAGGGTGAGATTATGATTACGTGATGATCACGTGATCATCAATTTTATGATCATGTGATCATAAAATTGATTGAGTGATCACGTGATCATTAGCACCGGCAAAAATCGGGTTCGGGTCAATTCGGGTTCGGACAATTCGGACATTCGGACAAAAACACCATACCCGGACTCTATCCGATTTGCGGATTCGGACGCACCGACCGGACCCGAACCCGAACCCGAATGTCCGATATTCCAACCCGAATGTCCGAATGTCCGAATTTGTGATATGATTGAACTGAAATTGTGTATGTGACCGAACCCGAACCTGAATTTTCGATGTCCGAACCCGAATGTCCGAATATTTTATTGAAAATTTTGTAGATTTTGGACTAAATTATACCGAAACCCGAATGACCGAATGTCCAAACCCGGTTGTCCGATTGTCCGATTTTGACCGAACCCGAAAAAGTCATAAAATTCGGACAACCCGAACCCGAATTGTCAAACCCGAACTCGACCCGAATTTTAATTCGGACATGACCGATTGTCCGAATTTAAAATTCGGACAAAAATTTGTGATTGGACCCGATTTTTTCGGGTCGGACAAATTCGGACTATCGGATCGGACGGATTTTTGCCAGCGCTAGTGATCATAAGTTTTCAGCTGCCTAACTCTAATTGGTGATCACGTGATCATAAATATAATTTGGCTGCCTAACCCTAGGCTCTGACTCCCCTATTTCTCCAACAAATCACAAACACTCCTTCGTAACCTCATCCATCATTCAAGAAATAGGTGATTCAAGTGTACTATGACTTTGGAAAAAGAGATTCTAAGTTAATATCCATCATTATGGATTAACTAGTACAAAAATTTATGAAAAGGCTTGTCATTTACTTATTATTTATAAAAGTAAATAAAATAATTAAAAATTTTTAAATAATATTATTTTACTAGTTAGAAATCATATTTAATTTTATTTAGGTGTGAAATTAGAAATCATATTGAATTTAATGATTAAATTGAAAGTAACAAAAAAAGGCTTCAAAAGACCTTCCCATATTCATATCTTGAGACGAAGTATGGTGACTTAGACTTGAGAGTTAGCCATGGATGGAGGATGCTAATGAAAGAAGCTCGAGATCGCGTTCGAGTGTGCCAATATCTTCTTCGAGCATGTTAACGTAAGCCTCAATTCCTTCCCCACACCTTGTGCTCATTAATATCAACAGGTTCTTGAAAGGTAAGGGGCGTTGTGCATACCCATGTAGGTTTTCCCCACCCGAAATTCACTTCATATATCGGAAACCCACACCAGCTGCTGAATTTACACAATTCACCAATCTGACTAACGTCTTTTTGGGTATTTTTCGAACAATTAAGACGATTTCGTATCGTCTTTATATAGTCTTCATCAATCTCTCTTATAGCCACCCTTAAGTTCCGCACCAACTCAGGGTGCTTAGATTCCCCTCCAATCAACAAGCTGTCGGTGACTGTATTCCACCAAAAATTTCCAAATGAGCTTGCTAGGGTGGAAACTGCCATCCTTGGCCTCAAATTCACAATGTGGAGGGCACGAGAGGTCTTGGCATGGTTTGAATTCATAGTCCCTCGAGCAGCCTCCATGACGCTCTTCCAAATAAACGCGGAAACCACCTCCACCCTTGTTGGGGCTATGACATCAGAAGTGTTGACCACATGCTCTTTGAGTTCATCCAACATCTTCTTATCACAGATAAACCTCTTTGTCACAATCTTTGCTTTATTGATGTCATCCTCTGGCATATAGCTCGCACTGACATCTGCTGGAGGAAAATAAGAAGCTCCATCAAATTTCGGGTTTGCTAACACATGATGATCATCGCCTTCAACCCCTAGAGCCGTGGTTGCCCAAGCCCTAATGAAGTCAACAAAGGCAGTTCCATCCGCGATCTTATGTGAAATACACGCACAAATAGCAATACCACCACAAGAAAAGCTGTTCACTTGGACTCCAAGGACTACATTTTTGTTATGAGCCATGGGCTCAAACGGTAATAACCCTTTCAAATCATCGAGATTAGGCTCCTTTATGACTTCCTAGAGTCATTGGAAACGTTTGCTTCGTAGTACTCAACCCCTTCATCGTTACAATGAATCGAGGTGTTACCGTCAACCCTCCCAGCTAGAGGGTAGAAGCGGATCAATGTGTTGGATAGTGATTTTTTGAGCAATGTGGATCGTTGTATCGGGTCATGGCTAGGATTATTAGGGTTTTGGTAAAAGAACAAGAGAGGAATGTGAATTGGGGATACAATTTGGGCAATGAAAGAGAGCTCAACAGTGTTTAGATGCGGAGGTGTTGGGGAAGATGGCTTGATTATCTCTCTTGATGTCACCTCTACTTTGAGGGATGCCATTTTTTATCATTGTGTTTTCGTTTTCTTGGTGATGTTCTTCCAAAAACATTGGGAGAAGCACATTCATATATCGATGCACATTTCCACAAATCACATAGGCATCCAAAACCCTCGTCGCCCTCGTGGTTAAGGTTACAATCAAATTAATAAAGGGAAAATTAAGATTATGGTGGTTTAAAATTTGTTTATATTTTTGTGTGATGTCGCAAATGTTCTTCTGCGTATTTTTTTGAGAATTTTACATGCAAAAGAAAAAAATACAAATTGTTTAAGTTTGATAAAGAAAAAAAAGAGAAATGAATTCAATATAAATTGTTGTTGTGTATAGTATTTTCAGTATAGTTAGTTTTATTTGCATTGTCTATTAAAGAATGCATTATATATGTGAAATATTTAAAGAAGTATAAATAAGCTGGAAGTTAAGTATGCAAAATTTTAAATATGATATGCAAAAACTAGAAGGATGTATGTATTTTAGTAGAAATATATACATATAATACAAACGTGATATGACGAGATGTATTTGTACTAATACATACCTCTTTACAATCTTTGTTTAAGTGGAAAGCTAAGTATACAAAGTTTTGAATATGATATGTAAAAATTGTAGAGAGTATACTCTCTACAATGTGATTTAAAGAGGTATGTATTTTGTAATAAGTTTAAAGTCAAAGTATGCGAAGTCATAAACAAAATATACATAAAATTTGTAAAGAAGTATATATTTAGTACAAATTATACAAATAAAACATATAATTTTAAAAAAGTATGTAATTTATTAAAAATTAATGATAATGATAGATATAGGGATGACAACAGGGCAGGGATTTTCCATCCCCGACGGGGCCCCGCCCCACATGGTGGAAAAATTCCCGCCCCCATCAGGGCGGGTGTGGGGATGGGGGAATTCATTCCCAGCGAGGATCGGGGTGGGGATAGGGAAATTTTCCCCTGTCCTCGTTTCCCGCTCGAGGAAAAATTCTTACTCCTTTCCTTGAAATTACATATATATCCTTAATATTTTAGTATTTTAAACTTAAATTTAGGGGCATTCAAGTAATATCAACACAAAATTCTAACTATATAAGCTATCTTTTTGCCTTGTCCCTTTCGTTCCTCCTCCATCCACACTCTCTTTTTCTCCTCCTCCCTCTTCTCGCCTCTCCCGTCCGCTCTCTCCCCCTCTCCTCTGCCCGCTCGGTCTCCCGTTTCGTGTCTCGCTCTCTATCCCATCTCTCTGCCTACTCTCTCTCTCTCTCTCTCGACCTCTCTCCTCCCTTTCATCGTTCTATCTCTCCCTTCTCCTCTCGCTTTTTATCCACTTGTACCACCACCTTTACCTTTATCTATCATACCACTCTTGCCGTTGCAAAAGGTCCCTTTGATGACAACACTACCAAGAGGAAGGCTATCAAGCGAATCCCCCAATTTTTAGTGATTCTTACCTTTTTTTCTTAAATTTATGGTGCTTGTTTTCATGAAAATTTGTATATGAAAAAGTGAAGTCTTCAGGATTTTGGATAATTGTTTGAGTTTTTGGCTAATGTGGTTTTGAAATTGCTTCAACTTAACTTTGTGAATGAGTGGAGATTAGGGACCCGGTCGGGAACGAGATCCGTTGAGGATGGGGATGGGTAAAGTTCCCCTCCCGAGCGGAGGTGGGGGTGGGGCGGCGTCCGGAAGCGAGAGATGGGGACAGAGAGAGCACCCCACGGCCCCGACCCGCCTCATTGCTATTCCTTGGTAGGGATGGGTGTGGGCACGTACGAGGCGGGTAGAGCTATATTCTCACCCATACCCATCGAGTATCATAATTTATCCCCACACCCATACCCCGTTGCGTATTTTGGGTTTTATTCAGGTACTTATAAATGTTAGAAAAAATACACATCAGGTTTTATGCTCAAGTAATTTTTACTTATGTAAATATTATGATGCCTCGCGCATGAGATTTTTGGGCATGAGGTATCACTATTCACTCATGAATAGTCACAAAACATTCATCCTAATTCACACATAATTTACACATAGTCAACAACAACACAAGTACACAACTAATAAAGCCCAACCATAAATTCCGGATCCATATTAACTAAGTTATGAGAGAGAAAATGAGAGATGGAGAGAGAGTCATAGAGTAGAGAAAGAAGAGAAATGAGGCACCAAAGTTACCGCCTTAGGATTTTACCCATAAATCTTTTGTTCCTCCAAATTTTGAATGCATACATCAAAATTTTTAGCAAAACAAAATTTAAAAAATATTCGGGTATGGGGCGGATGATGTCTATACTCGGACCCTCGCCGTACCCAAATTCTTTATACCCATACCTGCCCCATACTCATTTTTTTCTAAATTTTATTTACCCTTACCCTCCGTATTTAAGACGAGTTCGAGTGGGTTTATCGAGTTCGAGTTATACCATTGGCGGACCCACCTGGGGTCAATAGGGTCAACCGACCCTCCTCTAAAAAAAAAAAAATCTTTTATAGAACGTAAATTAAATTGAAAATGAAACTAGCTGAGATGGTGAGAGTTTTAATTGTCAAACGTAAGGTCTACTGGTTCAAACCTTAATGCAAGCAATCTCACCTTTTTTTTCAAAATTTAACTTCTTCCTTTCATTCACTATTTTCCTTCATTAACTTAGCCAGGAGCACGCCCACAACTCGCCCCAGTGCCGCTGCTCTACTTTGCCCCCACCACCGGACCGGCCACCTCTGCCGCCGTGCTGCACCGCTGCTGCCAGCCCAGCCGGAGGCCCGGAGCCCTCTCTCTCTCTCTCTCTCTCTCAGCCAACAACCACAGCCAGAGCCCCAAACGACCGCAGGCACACCGCCGTCCACCGCCATCGCTAGCCGCTCGCCCCGGTCGCTGTGGGTCCGCCACTGCCTCCTCTCCTCTCCCGCACCACACCACACCAAACCACACTCTCCCTTTCATTCCCACATATGTAAGTTCACAACTTTAAAATTTTTCAATTTCAATTCAAGTTAAGGTATAATTTGTGTGATATTAGATTTAATTGCTTCAATTTCACGATAGAGGTTGTGTTGTTGATACTCCGAGCGTATGGCTCGTTGAGCTTGTGTTGTTGATACTTTAACCGTGTGACTCGTTGAGTTTATGAATGTGTTTCGTGCAGGGTTAAGGCTTTAAACATATGGGATTAGTCATATTACGGAGGAAACTCGCCGAAATTTTCACTTGTGTACACTATTATTTAGTTTATTTCGACCCCTTCCGTAAATTCCTGAATCTGTCATTGGATTATACTCACATCCCTAATAGTAGGGTGAAGAGAGAGAATGGAGAGATTTACAGATTATAATTGAAATTTGGGAAAATATTAACTTTTTCACTTGAAATTTGTGGCAATCAAATGCAGATTCTCCTTTAAAGTGTCCTTTAAGGGCACATTATAGAAAAATCACTATCTTATATACCTTTTATATATATTTCTTTTTTGATAGTAAGTTTAGATATATTTTTAAAGTACATGAAACATTTATTACGAGGTATACAATAGAGGCATACAATATTGTATAAGTAGGTACATATAAAGGCTAATGAGAATGGATTTACATAAACTAAATGAGTGTTATTTGGATGGTAACACTTTTACTTTCTACCTTCTTCTTCTGAGTTTGAATTTTGGGGAGTCAATTTCTTATCTTGTGCAATCTTACTATATGTCTTCACATTGTTTTATTTGAAAATTTCATATTCTAAAGAGGTAGCAAGAAAATAAATTAGACCCAGAGAATGACATGACAAAATATAGAGATTTTAATTGTAAAAAAATCAGACATTTGACAACTTGATCTTAAATGTTATCAAACTACATTAACATTCTTATATATTTTTGTTCGTTCAGCTCATTTATAATTGGCTCTTGTAGGCTCAGCGAGTTTATGAGCTCCACAATTACAAGTTTGAGTTTTGACTCGCTGCAAGCTCAGCTTGACAAGCCTTTATACCCTCCCGAATTGGCTTTGCTTAGCACACCCCTACATTAAGCATTAAGGCTAGTAAAAATCGTGAATTATTCTGATCCTCTACGCACTTATAATAGAAAAGATACATTATATATGCGAAGATACATATATCGCTTATAATGAAGATGAAGTTATCATAATTTCATAAAATTGGATTAGTAATCAAGTAGATAGTAAAGTAATACAATGGTTTCTAAGGAAAAGTAAATTTTAATTCTAATGGCAAGTAACTTAAGACATTTTTTTGGGGTGGGGGGGTTCAATTTAGCATAGTAAGCAAAGACATAGAAAGAAGATATCTCATATACTAATTTGAGGTAAGTTTTTGAAATGCCTTTAATTTGTTTTCAACATCTAAAACAACCTGGATCCTCCAATCTCTATTTTTTAACTCTATATTTGCGAAAAAATATAGATAAAATTAAGTGTGAGGATTGAATTCATCATCAAATGATTGAGACACCATCTCAAATTCTCCCTCTCCAATTTCAAGTATACGAGTATTATTTAATAAGGCCCAAATCAAGAGATGTCTAAACTTCAAAACCAAATTGCTAAAGCAACCAAACTTACTAGAATTACGCATCTATAACTCAAAGTCATAAACCTTCGACGTGTTCTTCAGTAGTTCGAAACCCCTTTCCCTTTTCAACACAGACAAATATGTCATTTTTTTAATTTCTAAATTTTACTTATCCTAAATGACCTCTCTATTCTATTTATACCGCATACAACCAAAACTAAAACAACCTTGACTAAGATCTTGAAAATGTAAAGAAGAAATGTGAAACATGAAATAGCAACTTCAGGTAGGCTAATGGCATTGTAATATATCATGTCATTTGAAGACAACAACATAACTTCTAGATTGTAATACATCATGTCATTTGAATTGATACATATTTGTTGAATTTTTTTATGCATAATTTTTATATATAACACTTTTTTATAAGAAAGAAGTTGAGAAAAGAAACGAGTATTAGTGCTTGTTTGTAAATTATTGTGATAGTTATTTAACGTATCTCCAAATGATAAGATATAATAAATATTCATTACATAAATGAGTGATAAATAAAAGAAAAATTATATAATAGGCATACAACATTAATCAACAAGGTACAAAACTAAAATTGTTGTTTTTATTACCTTAATCAATGGGTCAAACGAGGTTGTGGTCAAGTTTGACCCGCTAATTTGCGTGTTTTTGAGCTCAGGTCGAAAAAATCATGCCTCAATCTATGTAAGACAAACCATCAAGGCACAAATAATTTTCTAAACGGCTTCAAGTTAAATTTTCGAGTCGGGTTAGTTTTTACCAAGTCTAAATAGGACAATATTCACTGCCTCAAATAATTGCCGGCCAATCTCATGTTGGCTTACAATTATAGACCAAATCCTATGCAAGTTGTACATTTTTTCGGGGTATGAATGAGACGCGAAGATCTTTCGTTAAAAAAGAGATAAAAATTGATATACGCGTGAGATTAGGATTTAGACATTTGATAACAACTTTAAAAATTTTATTTATAATATTCACCCAACTTGCATAAATGTAACACCCTAGACCCACCCTAGGAGTATTACATGTCGGGGCTCCCTAGAGGAACCCCTAAGGTCGCTTAAGATCTCAACTTGGGACTACTAACCCTTTCTTAGATTGGCGGAAGCGCGGTTCCGGGTTTTCAAAGAGTTTTCTGAAATTTCGGCAGAGTTTCCTCTGCAAGCCGGCTAAACCCATAGGCTTAAAGCCTTAACCCCGCACGAAATGCAATCTTAAACTCAACGAGCCACACGCTCGGAGTAGCACAACACGGACTCAACGAGCCACACGCTCGAGTATTCACATAGGGATTTTACATTCATAGGTAAAACTTAAGTTCGAGATACAACAGTCTTTACAACATCTTTACGAGACAAAAGACGGAAAAACGTGCGAGTAAGTCCAGGCATCTCCTATTCGATCCGCTATTTCCAAAAGCCAAAGGCAACTCCTGCCGGTCTTAACTTCGTACCTGAAATGTTGGTGATGTCATGAGCTCACTAGCCCAGTGAATAATCCAAACCCAACCCCGTGTTTCACTTTGCACATTAATTCATTAACAAACACACGTCGGTTCATAACTTATTCATGACATGCGATTCGGATCATACATGCTTAAGACATGCGAGATTCTAAACTTACCAACTTGCCGAGAAACATAATGACATCACTTACTCATGAATTCAATCAAACATACTTCATTCATATTTCTACACAAGTAAGTCATAGAATCATTCATCATGCGAATCATTCATCATGTAAGTCATATCTTAGTTCTTATCGCGAGTCATTTCTTACGAAAACAGGATTCGTTCTTCTTCTTGAGTTCAATCGTGCATTTCATAAATCGTTGGTTCTTTTTTTCTTATTCGACATGCACGATCATTCGTTTCTTCATAACATTATTCTTTTAAGTCTTCTTAGTTCGAATGGAAAGAAGATTTATGCACTGCTCTAAAGACCCAGTTCTTGGAGCCAAAACAATTCGTGGGCTCGGTTCACGAAGGCATACAATTCGTGGCTTCGGGTTGACAGACACTTTTATGGCCATAGCTTCAGAGGGTTCTTTAATTCGTGGGGTCTTAGATCAATAACACAATCCTTTCTCCCTTCTTTAGTTCTTTAAGTTTCTTATCTTCTTATTACTTATACATAAGATACACTTAATTCATATAACTCATGCTTAACACTTTCATGCGTAACTTCTTCAAAACAAGCAATTCACATAAGCAAGTTCTAACTCAAGTATAATCAATTCATTTCACATACGCATGCTTATGTCATTTACAATCGATCTAATTCGGGGTAAACGCATAATCACCTAAACATGCCAACTAGGATTCCAAATCAACGAACTTATCGTTTTCATGATCGCGTGTCATCACGTATAAGTAATTTATGGTTCTATAACTTTCCTTAATCGATATATATCTTTTAATTTAGCCATAAAGCTTCTTAAATTTCAGTTCTTAATTCGAGTTACTCATTTAGTTCTGATTTTGCTCAAAACAGGACATTTTCACTTAAAATTGCATATCTCCCAATCTACTCATCCAATGCATACCAAATTTTACAAGAAATTCCCATAAATTGCCACGAAGATGCAGTAAAAATTACAGGAAATTTAGGCTACACATAAACTCACAGAAATTCGGACAGCATGCTTAATTCATAGAAATCTGCACATGAATCATGAAATTCAATTCCCGATTTTTCTCAATAATTCTGTTCAAGCTAACTTCCCTAAATTCTCAATCACACAGCTCCATAATCATGCTCAACAATGCTCAAATATCATTAAATTCATAAACTAGGCATAAATCGCAACATGCTTTTCAATTCATGAGTTTCTAGTTTCGTGAATTTAGGCCTCTAGCTTCTTCAATTAGCTTAGGGTTTCCCATTTCATTCTTCGAATTCATGTTCAATCCACCTAATTCATTTTATTTCTGGAGGATGAATTCAGATTACTCACCTTGAATTCTTAGAGGTTTTAAGAATTTCGGTTTTGGAAGGTTTCGATTTGGGTTTTGCTTCCTCTTCTTCCTCCTTTCGCTGCCCCGTTGCTCTCTGCTTTGTCTCTCCTTCTTTCACCCTCTGCTTCTCTTTCCTTTCACCTTCATCCGCTACCTGTCCTCGGGCCTGCCGTGCCCGCCGGCAGCCGGTTTCCGGCGTTCCTCTCGCTCCCGCTTCCGCTCCCGCTTGCTCTTCCTCTCTCTCGGTGCGTTCGCTCCCTCTCGCTTTCTCCCGCTTCCGCGTTCTTTCGTTCCCTGTTCTTCTTCCGCTCTGCTCGGCCTCCCGAGCTCTCGCTCTCCCTTGCCCACCGGCAGCGGCGCCTCTGCCGTTCAGGTGGCCACCGGCCACCGGCCTCTCGCGCCTGCTCCCCTCTCGCTTTCCTCCGCTTCCTCTCGCTCTCCTCTCGCTCTACTTCTGCTTCCTTTCGTTTTTCTCTGTTCCTCTTCCTTTCGTTCTTTTCTTTGTTCTCAGTCCTAATCCCGACCTCACTCTCTCTCCTCTTCTCCTAATCACACCTAATGGGCTGCTGTCCAAGTTTAATTGGACCCCATTCTCTTCCTTGCTTAGTAATCTGCCAACTCTCCCTTTCTCATTTCCTTTTCTTTCTTTTTTTTTTAATTGGGCCCAACTAGCTTCTCAAGGCCCAATTTAGCTAGCCCATGCTCGGTTTCGGTTCTCGGGTTTCTAATTCCGACTTGAAAAATTCTAATAATTCACTACTAGGCAAGCACTCGAAATTTTGGGGTCTCACAATAAACTTATCGCCCACCCCTTTTTCTATTATTATCTTACTTTTATTTATTTTATGTTTTCCTGCTTTTAATATTAATATGTTTCTAGTGATAAATTTTTCAAATCAAATTCTTGTATAAATGCTACACCAATTTCTCTCATCTTCTATTAAGAGTCAAAGTACACCAACTTAATCAATGATCATTTACAATTTGTTAAAATATTTATCCACACACCAAATAATTACAAGAATTACGTCTTAAATTTACAATCGCAAGTACACAACATAGTTGTATTTAGCTGCCAAGCATTCGTCGTATCTACAATGAGTTGTATTTCAAGTACAAAAGTTATCCTAAACTTTCAAGCGATGCAAGTCAAGAGAGATGAGAAATATTAGAACTAAGTTAATCCTAGAAAGCAAGAAGATGTAAAGCTTGACTCGAATTTAGACTTGGCTTGGTTGTTTAACGATCCATGCCAAGCCTAATCAAATTCAAGCTCAACCCGACTCGAATACTTCCCTATTTACAAGATGCGAAGACCTTGCTTGGATGTATATCCATCTAATTTCAAATACATGGTCTTAGCTTCACAAGATTGAAGTTTAGTACATGAAACTTACCCAAATTTTTATATGAGCATTCAAATTGACCTGACTTATGAGCATTCAAATTGAGCGACTTAAGGTGTCCTGAACCGGTTTAGTGAAATTTGTAGTTTTTTGTGGGAACTTTGTTTTGTTTTTTCAGCTTTCAAGCTTATAAACTAATCGAAAAAATAAGCATGACAAATAAAAAAAAGAGCCAATTGAATTCCAATAACGTAGACATAGGAATCTTATTCCCTTGTTCAAGGGTTAAATATTGGGAACACAAAGTTTTCCTCGAGATATTCAAGGGAATTACAAATTTAACCTTGTGGCTAAACTATCAAGGTACACGTTATATTACATATACTTTAATAAGCTTGGAAACTAAAAGTATTAGCCTCAAATGTGTCATATCTATATACATATATATAATATTCCAACTTTATATTTTTAGATGGGTTATAGTTATAACCCATACGCATAGTATAAAGAGTATTGGACTCGACCTTCTTTGTGAAAATCGGTTATCCTACACTAAGGTACCCCGAAAGGGCACTCTAACTTTGCATTATTTGATGAATTTGTTAAAGCTTTATTTGATGATAGCTAGATTTTGGACAATAGCATGGATTTTAGAATTAGATCACTCTCTCAATTGTTGTTTATGACATGGGATGATAGTTGGTAGACAACTACACAATCTATACCTTAAGCCAATATAAGTATACTCATACATTTACTTGTAAAATTAAAGACACACCAACTAATTTTTAGACATGCCATTTCCTAATATATCTCTCTTCCATAAGCATCTCATGAAGAGATCATACACATATATGTTCTTATATTACATGCCCCAATTAGATTAAGAATCATGATTAAGGTGTAATGAGGCCAAGATCTTTCTCTACCATGGCAATATCATCCTCTAGCATGTTAACCCAAGCCTCAATTCCTTCCCCACACTTTGTGTTCAATAATATCACCACATTCTTGAAGGGCAAGGTCGTGGTGCATACCCATGTAGGCTTGCCCCACCCGAAATTAACCTCATATAGTGGAAACCCGCACCAGCTACTCGAATCTACACCTATCTTCGATCCCAACATTTGCTTTCCTTATCTCCGAAAAGAATTCAGTATTATCCTCCTCTAATGTCTTTATAAAGCTATCATTGATCTTTCTTATAGCCTCCTTTATCCTGCTTACAAGACCAGGAAGCTCAGTAGATTCCCCTAGAGAGGAGGTTGCTACGGTGAACCACCAAAAATTTCCAAATGAATCTTCTTGGATGGATGGGGTTCTCCTTTTCGCAAGTTAACGGCATGAACAGCAGTAGAGATCTTGTCGAAGCATGGATTAACCCTTCGGGTCGCCTCCATGACATGCTTCCATAGGAAAGAAGAAACCACCTCTACCCTCGTTGGAGCATTTCTTGGTGGTATTCCATCAATATTATGAATAGCTTGCTGTTTAAGGGCATCTAACCTCTTTTTATCAAAGATAAATCTCCTTGTCATAATCTTTTCCTTGCGAATGCTAGCATTCGACTTGTACATTCCACTCAAATATGTTGGAGGAAAATAAGATGCTCCATCAAATTTCGGACTCACTAACACATGATCGTCTCCTTGAACCCCTCGAGCCATGGCTGCCCAAGTGTTAACAAAATCTACCAAGGCCTTTCCATCCGCAATCTTGTGTGAAATACACACACTAATGGCTAACCCACCACAAGAAAAGTGATTCACTTGGACACCTAGGACTATATTTTTGTCATGAGCTATGGGTTCAAATGGCAATAACCCTCTTAAATCTTCAAGATTAGGGTTTTCAACGACTTCTAAGAGGTTGCTAGAAACTTTAGCTTCATGGAACTCAACCCCTTCATCATTGCAATCGATCGATGTGTTGTCCTTAACCCTCCCAGCTAGTGGGTAGAAACGAACTAAGATGTTGGATAGAGACTTTTTGAGCAACATGGGTTTTTCTGAATTACCATTAGCCTCATCATCTGGCTCGTTTTGGTAGAAGAATATGAGAGGGATGTAAATGGGGGTGCAAATTGGTCTAAGAAAGAGAGTTGGACAATGCTAGGGTGAGGAGTTGTACGGGAAGATGGCTTGATTAGTTCTCTTGATGTCACCTCAACTTTGAAGGATGCCATTTTTGTCAATGGCCAAAATATGAAAGTTTTATTGAACTTTGATCTTGCTATTTGATGATGTGCTCTTCCCACCTCTAGAGCTCACTATATATGCAATTTTTACAAAATGGTCCTTTTCATCATTCGACATCACACACAAATTACAAATTTCGATTAACTCAACCGATAAAATTTACTATAAAAATTTTCGGTAGATATATTTGGATTTGAATGTCCACCTTATTTCGGCCTTTGTGTCTGGCGTTATATCCAAAAAAACGAAAAAGAAAAATCTCCTGCAAGCTTCCCCTTCACTTATATGTTCTTTTCTTTGTATTGTATGAGTACCTCCACCAAGGTTTAGGTCTTTGGTTGCTATCATTTCTCTTGTGGTTGTCAACAGCAATTTTCCACACATACATCTCGAACAAGAAGCTAAAAATGGGTTTGCCGTGATGCCACTTTGAAGCATGATAAATGGGAAATGTCGACTAAAAGAACTAACTTATTGGAAAATTCTTTGAAGTGGAAGTGTTTGGCCATTTGCCAAACTCAAATTTCAAATTGCTCATTAGTTTTTTTTTTTTTTTTTTTTGTAAGCTTATTATTATTATTTCAAAGCATAGGATAAAGTAAATTATAAATTATAAGAAAAATTATAATACAATCATTCTAAATAGACTTACAAAACGGATATTAAATTGACATTTGCATGACGTAGCACAACCAGATGCAATATATCAACATAAAAATATGAGGTTTTAAGAATGAAAAATAACATCAACCAATTGCAATATATTGGTGTATATTCAGTGTATAATTTGTTGGTACAATAATACTTTTACATTAGTTATCTTGTGCCTTTCATATGTTTTTTTTTTTTTTATCGTTCTCTTGTGCCTGCAGTCAAGAAAAACTTGAAACAACTGAATAATTTTGAAGTTTATGCAATAACTATTGTAGAAAATGTGCATATCAAGGTGCACCGGATAATCGGAACAACTAAACCGAACCAAAACCAACTAAACTAAACCAATTCTTCAATTAACTTAACAAGTTTAAAGATATTGTGAAACGAATTGAGAACATATATATGTTTATTTCTATTAAAACCAAGATTTAGTAACTAAAGTGAACTGATTAAATTTTTAAAATTTTTTAATGTAATTTTTAAAAATTTTGAGCTGATGATATTGAATTTTTTTATTTTTTATTTTTTAAGTTTAGCATATGGGGCAGTGTCTGGCTAGTGGATCTAACAGGAAATGGCGGCCAAGACCAGACAAGTAATAAAAATTGAAAAATGCAAGTAGAAAGCCGACATTTAATTTTAATTGGCATTTTAATGGAAATGGACAATGCAATCATAAAAGGTAGCATTTTAATGATTAATTTTTGAAAATGCAAAGTGGATAATGGACGTTTCAATTCAAATGTACAGCTGTGGTAAAAATTCGGGTTCGGATCGAAATTGGATCGGTTATCGGACGAAATTTTTTGTTTGATATCCGATATTTTTCGAGTTGGATAATTTGAATAAGCGTAAATTTGGATTAAAATCGGGTTCGAAAAATAAAAATATAAAATTATATCCGAATTTAATATTCAAACAAAAAAGTTAAACCCGAACCCGACGTTTTCAGGTTGGACAAATTCGGGTAATTGGGTCGGACGAAATCTTGTCAAACAAATGTCATTAGTATATGATTTGTTTAAGACTAAAATATGATTAGAAATTTTTTACCAATTTCAATTAACACCTAAATTGTCAATAATTTTAATTTTAGTTCGCATTACCTTTGAATTTTTATTCTATTTTATCACTCAAAAATTAGAGAACTGGCAGTTGCGATTGTAATTTTTTAAAAAATAACACTTTATGAAAAAGAAAATAGATGTTAAATAAATTAAAATTAAAAATAGTGACACTAAAACTATTAAATTCACATAATCAAAGGTTTTTTTTTTTTTTGGTTTAAATGAGCCATATATGACAATAATGTTCAACAACCTACTCAATCAAAAGTTTGAGTGGATGGTTGAAAGTTCATGAATAAATTTATACTGTAACACACTCCCTCACGTAAATTCCCTTTGAGTTTTGAGCATAAAAGTAACAAAGACTCATCCTTACCGTGTGCAATAACTTATATGAGAGTTGTTGAAATTCGAACGTGAGACCTCTCGTTCATAAAGGCTCTAATACTATGTTTAAGAACTAACTCAACCAAAAGTTTAACTAAATGGTTGAAAACTTATGAATAATTTCATTACTCTAATAAGTAGAATATAATGAACGAAAAGGAAATCAAAACTACAACTTAATATACTTAGAAACTTAATTTTATCGGCTAAATCAAAACCGATAGACGTATAATTAACGATTGACTTTACTAGGTAATGGATCAGTTAAAGCAACAATATGGAAGCAATACTTAAATATATTCACACACACACTAGTCTCTTCAAGTAGGCGCGACTGCAGTAGGTGGGAGGGAGCCTTTGCCCTAATATCACATTTATAGGGTGGACAACGAGCCAGTGGCCTGTCATTCAGCACTGTGAAGACCTCATGGGACTGCAAAATTAAAATCTCTCATTTTTGTAAGGACGCGAATCAAGTTGCATACAAACTAACTAATATGAATATTAGTATATTATTTTTCTTGAAATTCCTCCTATACAGTTTAATGTTACTTTGTATGCTGATACTATTGGGGTTGTGTGGCCTCGATTAGTAAAAATAGTAATATTTCACTTTTTAAGTCTTAGTCCCTCTACTGTATAAAAAAAAAAAAAAAAAAGAATCAGTGATTCGATCTCATTAAGTGTGTTAATCCATTTAAAATGCAGTCAATGAAGGGTTAGATTAATAATGGGTCAGACAATTGAGATGGTCCGTTTAAAATTTATTAATATTATCAAAGGAATAAGGGATTAGACAAATAATGAGTTACTTATCCATTTAAATTTTCATTATTTACAAGACTCGAACACGATACCTTATTTACGAAGAATAAGTGTTTATCCACTTGAACAAATATGTATCGGAGTCACTAAAATTAAAATTAAACAAGATTTGATTTATTTATTTTTGTAATAGATTAGCAAAGTCAATCAATTATCTCCAAATATAAGTTCCTCATCTAATATAAATAACAATTTAATTGAGTACATTATTACATGTTTGGGGGCACTTTTCCTCTTAGGATTAATTCCTTTTTTCTCTTTTTAGTTTTTTTTTTATTTTGTGTGACTTGTAAGTGCTTATCTTTTTATATAAAGCAAAATGATGTCATTAGATGAATCATAGCATTATTTGAGACTTAATATGAATTCTTTTATTTTGAAGTTAAAGAGTGAATATTTTAGGATGCTAATAAAATATATTAAAATTACTATTTTTAAAATTTTTCTTAAATATGTGGATTTTTTAATTATTTTTTAATTGTACCTATGTGTACTAACTGGCACAGTTGTTAAATGTTTTAGAAATTACTGCTAAGGACCTTAGTCTGAATCTAGCTTGTACGAATTTTACGCCTCTTGTGCGTTAAAAAAATTCTAAAATTTTATATAAATTTAATTAGACAAAAAGATCAAGAAAAATACGGCTCATATAGTCATATGAATTGATCGATATAGTAATTAAAAATCATCCTGAGAATGAATATCAGGTATGGTGTTCTGTGTTCTATTTTTATAGTTAGAACAATATTAAAAATAAATATTGATAATTTGATATATATATATATATATATATATATATATATATATAACTTTGAATGGAAGGTATTGATTAAAAAAGGAAGCCTAATATTAGCTGAGCAGAGATAAGATTAAAAAAAAAAAAAAGAAAGAAAGAAAAACCTTCTAATCCTTACGTAAATGAGTAAAAAATATTAACATGAGCAGTGATGCCACAATGCACTTCATTAAAAAAATTCTAATAAATTATATGAAGCATTACATTTTACATTTTTTAATAATTAATTAAAAAGCCAAAAAAATAAAAAGAAGTAATCATAACAAGCAAAAAAATTATATCACTGATCGCACATAGGATTTCATACAAGAGAAAGCCTCTACCTATAAATTATTGTGTAGCTTCCATTAAAAGTTAAAGACGTTTTTTTCAAATTAGAGACGTTAATTTAAAATAATTATTTTATCTGATAAAAAATTATTATTTTAAATACATTTATAAAATTGACACTAAATTAACATTTATATGAAATGATGTTAAAAAAGATTTATATGAAATAACACAATCATATATATATAAGTATACTTTCCAATTTAAAATAATCATATAATACTGCTAAATCTACCGGTATCATTATTTATTAAGTAGGATTATAAATCCCCACAATCATTAATTATTTCTCATATTACAGTTTATTTTTTATGGAGTCATAAAAGACAGTACTCTTTTTAAAAAATAACTATAACTCAACCGAAACTCCAATTAAACCTATAAAAAGTGTTGCATCATATTAAAAATAAAATAAAATAAAAAGGACACCAAAATTAGAGTTAATGTGACATATTATTTTAATATTTATCCTTAAAATTCCTAATTTTTATGATAATATTTTATTTGTGTTAATTATTTGATGTGTATGATTTTTATTCCATGTATTTAATGCTAAAAATGAAGACCAATCAAGACATAGATGTATTTAATGCTAAAAATGAAGAACAATTAAGGGTATTATTAAAAGTAAACGCAAAAAAATGATGGTTAATGATATTATTAATTATTGTATTAATCTGTAAATGGGTAATTAATTATGAAGAGGGAGCAAAAGCAATACAAGCAAGGAAGAAGATGGCAGAAGAAGCACCATCATCTTCAAGATTGGAGCTGCTTCTCTTGAACTTATTGTTCTTCACTCTGCACTGCATTTGCATCATCACCTGCTGCTTCTGCATATTCTCTCTCCTCAAGCTCTCTCCTCTTCCTCCTCCTGCAACTTTCATGGCTTCTTCCACTCTTGACACCATTTTCTCTCTCCTCCCCTGCGACTTTCACTGCTTTTTTCTCCTGCTATGGGGCATGCAACTTTGGATGAGATCATCTCCCTTAAATAGCAATGGTTTGTAATACAATTAAATGGATATTAAAAAAAAAAAAAAAAAAAAGGCTAAGACATTGTAGGGTATAACATGAGGGAACAAGAGTTGTTATTTTCAAAGTCGAGTTTTGTATAAGATTGATATGATTGATATGATGTTATTTTTTTTTTACGAATCTTTTAAAGATTGCATTAAATTTCTTTTATATTTTATGATCTTTTAAGTGGAATAATTTAATCAAAATAAGCTTCTTTTTTTTAAAAAGGGTAAATTTTGAGTTTCATGTTATATAATGAGTTTGTGAAAAATTAAAAAAAAATTATTGAGATAAGCCAAATTGGTTTGGGTCTATTTGTTAATTAAACTTGTGTAATTAACTAACAATTATTCTTTGTGGTTAGTCTAACAACTATATCAATATAAGAGGTGGGTAGTCAGCAAATGGCACTCTAACCTTATCAAATCTCAAAAATTCCTATATTTTAATCCCATATATATATATATATATATATATATATATATATATATATATATATATAAAGCTCATAGATCTCAAGAAATGCCTTGAGATTCAACATAAAAGAGATCAAATAATTAATTTATTTATTTACACAACAAATAAGAAAACAGTCTAATCAGGTTCATGAACTAAGTTAACTAAATTAAGTTCCTGAACTAACAATTTAATAAAGGGATTATGGATTAAAAATAAATCATAATTGGGGAGGTTTGGATAATTTTTTTTTAAGTGAGGGGTAACGGACTCGATGGTGTGATGACGTGATAAGTAAAGAGAGTTCGGGGCAATCACAAGTTGAAAAATAAGGTACATTAGTAAACACACATGACTCTCAACCCTAGAATAATAACTCCTCCTACCACATCAGCATGCAATTAAGTCCACCACCCACCACCCCCAACTCGTCATTGATTTAGAAAAAACAAATACCCCTGAAATACATTGCACGTCCATCCAATATAATCATCCAAATCCTACTAAAATATATGGTTTATTTTTATTCAAATATCTTTTATTAAACCATTTTAATCTACTATTTTTCCGTTATTATTGGCGAAGCTAAATGGACAACTCATTGGATGATATCACTCATACCTTATTACAGAAAAAAAATTACTAATATACTCCCTCCGTTTTAATTTATTTATCATCTTAATTAATTTTTTTAATTTATAAAATCTGTCATTTTACAATATTAATTACATATTAGCTCCCTCCATTCACCACATTGAACTTATTAATCGTTTTCTGGGCCCTACTTTCCAGTAAAATTTTAGAAATATTTTGACATTATATAGTCATTAATTTGTCTTGAAAATTTTTTTATAATAATTAAAAATAAAAAATAAATTAAAATAGATAGAATAATTTCGTAATATGGGACGTATACATATCTAGATTTTGTATGGGGATAAGGAATACGTGCATGAACCTGTCCATGCTATGGAACTAAAGTAAACCCACGTGAGATGTCCAAGAGTACGACAAATTAAATTTAATGACCACAAGATCTAGCCACTAGATAAATTTGATATAAAATGGGCATTTAAATGTATATAAGTCAAGTTAAGATTTATCTCAAAGTTAATTGGCCATCGAAAGTAATTTACGGACCTATATATACTTTACGCCTCTTAATTTGCCAACTTGAAATAATTTTATTTCATATATTTCAATACGTCTCCTCATATCTTAACCATCATTTATAACTTGCATCCTACTCAAATAATTTTTTTTAAAAAAACACAAGAAAAATGAACTAGACCTTTATTAACTCAATGGTGATAGAACTAGGATTTCGTTACTTTTTTTGGGTTAATATGGGACTTGATAAATGGGTCATTCGATTCAACCTTAAGTAGAATAATTTCGATCGAGGTGATGTTTGGGTCAAAAGATTCAAGTTGTTTGCGGGTTTGATTCTATTTCGAGTTGGATTTAGATTTGATTTGGTAAGGGTCATTTTTCATTTGGAGTTAACTTCGGATTAAGTATTTTGGATGATTGTTCGAACATAAATTTGGGTTATTCAGATTAAGTCACTGTTACTCGATCTAGTTAGCGAGTGGGTCATTAAATTTATCATTCAATTATTTGTTTGTAGTTGATCGCAATTGTTGCAACTAAAAGCAACTAACAAGGTGTGTGGCACAATAGCATTTGACTTGGCCCACGAGGTTTAGTTGAAAACAGTTTGACTAAAAAGGCAGAATATTTTATTTAGAGACAGACAAAGAGAGAGAAAATGGGGGTTGGTCTGAAGTTGGAGCAGCTGGGCTAAAGGTGCAAAATTAAAGATGCACAGATGATCGATCAGTCTCAGTGTATGTATTTATATATAATGCATGCATGTGCATGGTTAATTGGCTGCTGTTACGTTGGTTCTTATCGCTGCTTCTGCTTGGTATATGAAATGTCTACTTCACATCCAACATTTCCTCTCTCTCTATCTCTCCCTGCCAACCTGGCTCACAATCATGCACTCACAAATTATGTTAATTCCGTGTTATGTAAAAATTGTTAGTGACGGATTTAGAAATTTTGTACAGATGGTGTTGTATTTTTAGTCTTATTAGGATTTGATAATGTATATTGATAGTTCGAGGAAACTACCGTGAGCTGGAGTATGGTAGAGGCAAAGGAAATTTCCGGAGGAGCGGTGAAATGCGTAGAGATCCGAAAGAACGTCAACGGTGAAAGCACTCTGCTAGGCTGACACCGACACTAAGAAACGAAAGATAGGGGGCGAATATTATACAAAAGTATGAATAACTTTTGGATTAAGCATCTAAAAGCTATACTGTGAGAACGTTAACGTCTTATATGATTAAAGTGAGGTAAAGGGCAAGGGAAAATTAAGGAATTTAAATTTTGTACATCTTTAATTAGTGTGTTACATTTGATAAAGGGGATTTACTCGACCTATTTTTTTCCGTTTTAATTACGTTGTTTGGTTTAATTTCATGATAAGAGAATTGAAGCCCTAATAAAAGAGGGGAGGGGGACAAAACCAATTGTCTTGCTACCACCATTTGTGCCAAATGAATGACTTATTACAATTATAAATTAACAAAAATAATATGAATAGGCTTCTCTCAACTTTTTCTCATTTTTAAATGAATAAATAAATCGAAAATCTCTATAAACCCGAAATTGTTAATAGAATCAACCCAATAAAATGATTTTAAAAAATCAAAAAACTTTTTAAAAAAAGGTGAAATTGGGTTCAACAAAAGGCCACAAAATAAGTGAATAATGATTTTAGCTTTTACACTTCTCATGTGAAAATGCCTTATCTGGTTATGCCCTTTTCTAGCTGGGGAACTGTTCATGGGCCCAAATTGGGGTTTTCTTTTTCTTTTCTTTTTTTTTTTTCCTCTCCTTGTCATCTTGTCATTTTTCAATCACATTGAATATTACTTTTTTTCCTTATTTGAACCAATGTGTTCATCATAAATACTAGAATCAACTACAATTTGTCATTGAATTGATCATATTTACTAGTCAATTTTGATGGATAGTTTCTCCCATTTTCTCTTCTGTTTGATTTGAAAAGTGTAATTGAACTATAATCAAGAAAGTACGATCGAGTTTGGTTTATTTATTGATTCGTTCTAGCTCAGTTATGTCGTCATATTGGAGATGACTTGGTTATATTCATTCAATTAAATTTTAAAATCATACCTCGGTGTTTCCATCCCTAAGTAAGGAATATGGATAAGTCACCCCCTTGAAAAGTTATTCCAAGTAGTGTTAGAACTTAAAACTAATTCAAGCGACTCATTCAAAAGGTCTACTTTAAAGTTCTATTCCAAAACCGACTCTTTTTAAATAACACGAAACGACAGTAGCAATGATTTGACATAACTTATGTATTATTTGTTACTATCAAGAACATGAAATACATGGAACCCTCCTCTCATAATGCGAAAAGGACAAGTCTTGTATGGGTTTGGAATGAAGTGCACTGAAAAATGAGGGGATGAGTTTAAATCTTAGCTTGGAGAGAAAGGGACAAAAGAAAGAAGAGTTGAGGTGAAGTGTGTAAAGAGCCCATAAATCTCACCATGAAAGCCAAGAAGGTTGCTACCATGTCATGTTCTTAGAAAATGGATTGTTTCCCAAGTGTTATGAGATACCATTTTCATAGTGCAAAAGCCTTCTCTATCATTTTGTTTTGAGAATAACTCTCAAGTAGCCTTTTGTTTTTGGAAAACCAACCAAATAGTTTGGTGGATTTCGAAATGCTAGAAATCAATAACAGGATCGTATATCTATATATATCTTGATAATTTAAATCGGATACCTTCAACAGTTTGTTTTTCTCTTTTATGTAGTGTTCGTAAAAAGAGGAATGATATCATATTCAAAAAGACAAGTATACAACCCAACCGAAGTCATGGACCTAGCTAAGAACAAGTGTTGAATGACAATCTAGGTGTTGACTGAGTGACCTTATGATAATTTTCTACACCATTATTTTGGTAAAGGGAACACCTTGTCAAGTGGGAGAGAACAAAAATAATGACCATTCCAGTAAAAATATACAACTTCATCATTATTCAAGCGTTCAAAGGGATATGTCATACAT
Organism: Talinum fruticosum; assembly: GCA_021018815.1. NCBI lineage: Eukaryota > Viridiplantae > Streptophyta > Magnoliopsida > Caryophyllales > Talinaceae > Talinum > Talinum fruticosum. Next base: position 2,246,515 of record JAITYX010000076.1, on the reverse strand, counting down.
CTTGGCAAGTTGAGTTCATCATTCAATAATATCCGGCTCCTTAGCAGGAAAATAATAAAGCATCTATAACGTACAAACACGTCTTTATAGAAGCAAATCAAGTGGAGGATTGGATGTCACAATGAGGCCATTCTATTATTCTTCTAGTTTTGTGGGGCCATAGTGCTAATTAGCCCTCTTTTGTATTATCCAAAGAGATACTCGAGTTTTATTACCTTATATTTACCCTCTCAAAATTTTAAAATAAAATATATCTTGACTACTTAGATCACGTTAAAATTCTTACTTGTATAATGGGGTAAGATTAATACGATGATGTACAAGAGATTGTTGGTTATGTTGTTCTAGTTTTGGTGGTGGTGCAATGAATTCTTTTGGGGGTACCTTACCTTGGTGTTTTAGGTCATAGGAGATAGCAAATGGTCTCTTTGTAGTTATTTTCTTAAGTCATTACAGTATTGTTTTCTAAGCTTTTTGAAGGTTTTTAACGATTTTTGAAAAAATCGTTTTAGAGAAACTTTTGAGTAATCGTACCACAATCTAAGGTAGGATTTGAACATAACAAGTTGAATCCAAAATTGTTCGGATGTGAGCAATTTGACATGTAAAGTCATTATCTAACTTTACTTGATATCTCTCTATAAATTTCAATACCAACCTAAAATAAACGAGAATAAAACCATGCTTTCTAGCAGTTGATAGAAGGTAAAAAGTTAAAAACTCATTTAAAAGTTATTATGAGATAGAAACTTTTATATTGACTTTAAATACATAGAGGGCCACTGATAGTAACTCTAATAAAGGTCATCTCTTGATGTAACTTTTTATATTGACTTTAAATACGCAGAGTGACTAATAATTCATTTAAAGGCACCTCTAATAAAGGTCATCTCTTGATGAATTATTAGTCACTCGTGAAATAAAAAGTCACTCTAATATAAGTTATTAATCATATTAAAACCTTTAAAAAGTCATCTCTAATAAAGTATGTTTCACAATAACTTTTACATAAAACAGTCTCATATAATATAGTTAATGAAATAAGGAAAAACTGGTCTCCAAACCAAAACAGCGCCCCAAAATCCAATTTGGGTAATTTGGTCAAGCATGTTTTTTTTCTTTCGTATAAATTTTTATTTTTAGGCAGGTACTCAGAATCACTCACCTCTAAAAACTGCTCAATCGCTCACGTCTTGGGTTTATTGCCAATGCAGTTATTGCATCCACCAGCAACTCAGTGACCCCAACTAATGCTTAAAGTGAAAGAGGAACAAACAAAGCCATTGAAATGCAGCCATCTCAGATTATCATAGGAAAAGCTCCAGAACCCTTGGCAAATGCCTCAAAAGAAAAAAAAGAGTAACATAGCCGAGTTTCAAGAACCAATTTTTTTGTAGCTGATCTTGATAAAGTCACGGGTGAAAAAATATATTTCCGGCAACTGCAATTTGTTTCTCTGTTCTCTTATCTACACTACATTGGATCAATTTGTTTCCAGCGAAAAACCAAAAGTCTCCTCTTCTGCAACCTCCAAAGAATTTGTGGTTTCGACTTCAGATGCCGCAGAGGATAAATGTCCGGTGGGCAGGAGCACAACAGCTAAAGATGCCTGAACAGTTGAAAGTAAATCATGTAAATAACAGAACTAAACGACTTCCAACACGCACCTTAACCAGCTAACAACTTGAGGTTTACCTAGCTTGATACTTCAAATAACGAATTTAAAAACGCGCTAAGAAGCTCAAGTCAACAATCGGTGATAGCGCTATTCGATAGACCACAACTAATCGAAAACGTTCACCATCATTGCGGATATAGATCTATCAAGCATGGGTAAGGCTTTGGGCCATAGAATACCCAACTATGATTAATAGATTGGCACACTATGAGGCTTAGACTAGCATTCACAACGTTATCTTGCCACATAACCCAAATTTCTTCGAACAAGAAAAAGCCAAGTATGGTCACAAATTTTTTGTCCAGATTTCACATGATTTTACCTATTTTCATGGAGCTGAATTTAAGCTTGCCTAATTTCTTCAAGCCAAAATAAATAGGGTATTGGACAAAATATTTCGTCTCCATTTTTGGCATTGTTTGATTTGTCTTTTAAATTTGACCTAGACACAAATTTTTGTCATCTCTAGCTTGAATTCTCAAAGAATAAGGTATCAAAGCATAATAAACAGATTTTATAAAATCTCTAAAAATACAAAAAAGAGGTCACCAAACAAGAAGCTAGAGAAGGTTTTAACGTGATCTTTTGGTTCAGAAAATCTTCGCATCAAGAATAGGAAAACCTGTTACTCAATACTATTACAAGCATCTAAGATGGCACATGATTCCTATTGCCTAGAGAACACAGACATGATTTCAGACCTGCCTGATGCTCAGGAAAAAGCAACAGACATGATCATACTTTATTGGGGATCCTCAAAACTTGGGAATCCATGTGCCCATCTGGACAATTCATGTATCATAATCTTGATGCTGATGTTAAACTAATGTATCAATACAGAGAACTACTTTTCTATTTCACAGTCCATTACCTACGTGATCCACGGTCCTAGTAACTATGGGCATGAACATGATGGACCAACTCTTTTCCTACTGAAACAGTTGTACAGAACATAGTAAATTTACTTCACCTTAATCGCCAAAATCAGGCACCTTTCAGGATTTGGAGCCAAAGGAGGATCCATCGAAAAGAATCCAAGCTGAATCAGATATCTGACTTGCAAACTGGGCAAGATCTTTTCTTCTAAGCCATGGATCAATGCACTGCCATAGACCCGTCAAATAATCAGAATGGTTTTGCCCACAGCAAGTCAATAACCACTTAAGAAAAACAGAATTTATCCAATACCCAAGAATACTTACGCCTTTGTGAAATTTGTGCAGACATGGAAGATGGCGTATGGTGTCTCCAACAACTGGAGTTTCAAGACAAATGGAACAAGCTTCAAAGCTATCATTCTGTACGGGAAGCAAAAAATATCATTTACCGCTAGGATTTTAGTTCTTAGTCTACACAGGTCTCTTCACAATGCAAATAACCACTGGTGAAGTTTTTGCACAATGCACATAGCGACTCACATGTACAGTAGATTCGGGAAGGTTAGCTATCTGAGCAGCTGATGCACCAAGATGTTCATGATTATTATCATCAAGAGCCGATAACAACTCATAATCATTTCTGCGCAGACACAGAATGAAGGTCACCTTCCTAATGTACGCACAATCTCAAACAAAGCATAATTAATGTACAGCACAGGTTAAACCTCAATGAAAGCCTCAAAGGTGAAAACAATAATAGATAGCTCAGTAAAGAAATGAAAACAGAAAGACGAGTTTGCTGCAAGTCCCATGAACATGTAAACCGAAAATAAAAAGTTAATCAAGAAAATACATCATTAAAGTATTATTTAACACAACAAGGCTGAACAGAAAATTGTACAATGAATTGTCAAATCCTCCATATAGGTTGATCAAGGGAATACACTCTCCTTAACATCAAATTTTTTATTTTATTATTTTTTTTTTGGGGGAGGCGGGAATCGCATATTTATATGCAACCAAATCCAACGACAGTCCAAGGAATGAAGGAAACCATTGGGAAGGACATTTGGCACCTCAAGCAGGATTCATGTAGTCTATCACCAAGTGCAGACAAGGAATGAAAGATATGTCAATTCCAAAAATTACTTCAGGTCTCTTGGAATTGGCCTCTTTGCATATAGGGTTAAGGCTGCCTAAGGCGGAATAGACACTGGGTAGTTTTGTTATCAAAAAATTGAAAGTTCAAACATAAAAAGGAAAAAGGATAATCTGACGTGATGACACACATTGCAGCACACAAACTTATTCTGCTTACACCATGAAGTAGGACTTCCTGAAAAGAAATAAGCCAATAACTTACTCATCGAACTCTCGGTCAGAATCAAGCAGCTGATTAACCATGCTACTATCGTCATCAAAAACTTCTTCAAGTGCCTCTAATAATTCCATTCTCTGCATAATGCAGCGAAGACTTTCAATCAAATAGACCCATGGAAGAGGGCAAGCAACCCAAGAGAAACAGCAATGTGGATGTCAAAGAAAACAAATCAATTTCTGCTCCAACTAGTCTATCAATTCATAAAAGTAAATGGTGGACATATTTATTTTAAAACATATTAGCATAACTGCAACAAGAGCCTCTCAGAGTTGTATGAAAAGAACAAGGAACGAAATCAAAGGCAACCTTCTTTTGATAAGGGAGAAATCAAAGACAACCATAGTATTGCAAGTTATGAAAGTATACCTCAAAGATAAGAGAAATATCAAAGATTTTTTTGCACGAGATGTAATGGGCTAACGGCAGAGTTAAATACCATCCAAAAAAATGGCAGAGTTAAATATCACATTTTCCATAAATAATGTTAGGGTTTATTGGCGTAGAGTTCAAAGGAATATGTAATTACAAAACGTAAGAGACGTGTGGAAAATCAAGAAGCATGTAATCACTCAAAGATTTGCACCGCCAATCGTTAGATAGACTAGCGGACCGTTTGTCCAAGTGTTTTGGTTGGGTTGTAAGCATCCCTAAACATCCTCCAGGTTCCTGAGTCACCACCTGCCCCAAAACAGGGAGTCTAAAATGCAGACTGATCTACTATCATAATCAATATAAAAGAGGTCCAGCTAACCAACTAAAAGGAGAAAATACCGAGTGACAGAAGTTAATACCATGTCCAAATCCATATGTTCAGGGAACAACATTTCCCTCCCCTCAGACGAGATCAGAGAAGAACTGCGATTAATTCGATTCCTTAACCTCACTATACTTGATGTGGGAAACCATGTTTGAGCTCCTCGACGACCCAAACGATTGCGGAAGGATCCGGATTGAGACGGCCTTTGTGTATTTGATTCAGGAACAGCTCTCTACACAGAATCCAAGAAAAATGCCTTAATAACACCATCCTTTCCAACAAAGTAATTAAAAAGGTTTTCGAAGACAGAATTATGGTTATAATTATCAATTATCAATCCCTTCCCCGACAGAGCCAATTCAATCATTACAAGTAACGGAGACAACAACCACCAAGGGGGTGGTCAAGAGGACATTATCCCACCTTCCATGTAGGGTTATGGGGTTTACACGAGGTAAGGGAGGGTTTTCCGTCCCTTACTCCTCCCTCTCTCCCAAGTGAAATAATGACTTCCTGTCTATGAGTTCATGTATTCTACAACCACCAAAGGCACAGACTGCCAACCTTGAGGGAAGGAAATAACTTCACACACCATCCTCGGCAAGTTGACAGCTATACAATCAGAGTTTTACACACACGTTTCGACCTTTGGGGGAATCCTTTGGCACAGAAATATCTCACCATAAGCAGAACTCTACAGGTCACCATATAGCACATGAAAAAATCAATTCCACTAGCTTCATCCTTAATTAGCTGTGTTCCTAGGGTATGGAGCAAGCCCCAATTCAACTTCACCATTCACTCTAAAAACATATGAGACTAAGAAGCCCTTATAAACCCAACATCTAAAAGCTTCACTCTTTGACAACGACAGGCGGAGTTTTCTTTAAATTTTAAAGAGCCACAGTTAACAGATCATACAACTAAAATGCAAGTACCACTTTTAACGGTTTAATCTACCATCATGTCCTATACAGCAGTTTGAAGCTTAATCGAAGGATGATATATGACCAAACCTCACTTGGAATCATGAAGTTTGATGAGGTTTAGTGACAGTTTTTCTGTTCTTTTCCCTTTTTCTTTTATTTGAAGGGGGAGGGGCTTCTTATTAGATGATTTTCCGCAGCAATCATATTAATCCACACACCACAAAAGCACAACCAAGGTGAACTGACAAGCAGCAGATATATAACTTACAGCTCCATATTCATGATGCCTTCCTCTCGGTCTTACAGAAGCATGTCCCCTGCTTAACTGTAAACATCTCCATCAGAAATTAATTTCAAAGAATGAAAAACAATATCATGGGCAGAAAAAATGGAAGACAAAGCAACCTCAGAAACAAAAACACAGAGAGAGGAGGAGGAGGAGAAGAAACCTCTCCAGTGGCAGCTTCTGGCATCTCATTATATAATTGTTCCTGTAGCTCACGAGCTAACATCTCATCCAGTTGAACTTGCAGTTTCCTAGCTTCACTTTGAGAGTCACTCTCTCTAACTTCTGAAGACAACTCACCAATAGCTATTGGTGAACCCACAATCCTCTGAGAACAACCACCATGTTCCATTGTTGATTTTTCAGCCGATGATTTACCACATGAACTCAAACATATTGCCTCAGTATTCTTTTCTAGACTAGATAAAGAAGAATCACGCTTCTTTTGTTTTTTAATAGTTGCGCTTGGAGTGCGAACCAGACCCTCATTCAGCAGAAGCACAGGTTCTGGGACTGCTGAAGCAACAGATGAGGAAAACTTGTCCAGAATAGATGAATTGCTAGAAGTATCCTGTCCAAAGACACTATCAGTTTGTTTTCCTTTACGCCACAGTCCAGAAAAGAGTCCAGCTGCACCAATCCTGTGTAAGGATCTCCTAATCAGTTGTCTTGAACACAAATCATTCAACAAAATGCATCTGTTTTATCAGCTTGAGCTTTCTATGGCACCACAAATTAGGAAGCAAACATTACAAATACAGAACTATATTATCAGAAGATAGAAGTACAATCGTTATTTCTCAAATGAAAAAAAATAGAAGACTCGGAATGGCCCTAGTTTAGGACAGCCTAGAAGAAGCACATATCAACTCATCCCCCATCAAAACTTGGCATTTGGAATGCTAATATAAGTTCAAAGGTCAGGCAGGTGAAGACAACGTTCAATCGGAAATCCAAACAAAGCTCCCACCAAAACTGTTCCATTTTTTTTGTTGGCTCCCACCAAAGGAAAAATTCTCACAGAAGACATGCTTAAAAGAAGAAATTTTAACTTGGAAAAACAGATGTCCAAAGTACTTAAGGAGGAAACAGAACACCTCCTAGTTCATTGTCAATAGATTTCCTCGCTTGGGCATTTGTCCCTCTCTTTGGTAGGGGTTACCAGGAATGCAACCAGCAATTATTAGGGATGCAATTGTGGCCTGGAGACGGTTAAAGAAGTGTTGGGTTCTTGGAGTTCAAAAAATGATTCCATTAGCCATTTGGTGGAGTATTTGTAAGGAAAGGAATCGTCAAAAATTTTTAGGGCAAGACTACATTCTATAAAGATTTCAAGCTTAAATCTTGAGAATCTTAAATAGTTGGAATCAAGCTCTCAATTGCGCTACAAAGTTGACTTTATTGGATTTGTAGATAAGAATATTCATGAGCGCTTGAGGTCAGGATAGTTTCTAGTAGTTGCCCCTTTTGTACAAGGGTGGTGACATCCCCTCGGTATCTAATTGATACCATTTTTTAATTACTCGTAATAAAATATTTTGTACCTAACAAAACTGATGAAAATTGAACATGTATAAAGATCTTTTTTTTGTTTCGAAATCAAAATTCATATAATTGTTCCCACCATCTTTTCCCTTAATCATTCCTTGTCTGAAAGAGGTCATCCAACTTATAACTGATTATATGAGGACAGACATACCTGTCTTTGTGGTCCTTAGATGAACAAGTGGGAATAACAACCCCTTTTCCTTTGACTAGAGCGGCAGCATTATCTTTAGCAATAACTTCATTAACATCAGTCACATGACTAGAACTTCCAGACAATGCATCACCCCCAACATCTGCTGAAACATTGACAGAATTTCCGGCTAACTGTTTGCCCTTTTCTATATTATGTGGAGAAATACACCCATTCCACACCAACCTTTTCCTTGAAGCCATGCAGGGTAGTCTAACAGACTGAGAAGGCGCAGAAAGACCCTTCCCAGTGTTGTTTTCTGAAGCAACATTGCAAAGGCTATCATTCTTTTTCTTAGGGTGAGCAACATAATGAACAGGTCCATCATTATCAATCCTCACCTGGTCTATAGACTGAGAAGAATCCCTGACAATTCTAATAGAAGAATTTTCAAGTTCACCATTTTCAACAAATACTGGACCATTACTTCTCTGATGATTATGAGATCGTCCTAAACCTCTAAAATGTAAAATATTTTCATCCTGGCTTTGCTGATTGTTAAATGGGTGGCTAATATCAGTAGAACTGTTGAAAGAATGAGAACACACTCCTGAATTCTGCACACTACCAGCAAAACCCAGATCCCTTCTACCCAGAAAACCTCTATCTGGCAACCCATAATTTCTTGAATTAGAAGTTGCAGACATAGAGGCCCCCTTCAAAATATTCTTTTCCTGTGAAGACATCCTATCTGGGGTGTCAGGAACAACTTCATCAATATCCATAAAATCCACATCTGCACAAGCCCCATATACAGAATGCCAGTCAAAAACTCACATCAAAACAGCAGCAATAAATAAATATGACTAAGCAAGAGTCAATTCACTCTGTTTTTATAAAACTAGTGTCATACGCTCATACCCATGTGTTGCATGGACTTATGTCATATAATTGTCCAAAAATGTTACGTAAATCACAAATGTTTAATAGTTCGGATAATCCTAATTTTCCTTTGTAAAATTTATTAAGTACAATTACTCTTAAATAAAATATTACATAAGAAAAAAAAATAAAGCATCATCTAATGAATGATCTTTAAGTGCGAACCCACCTAAAGAACACTCAATTTTAAGTATAGCTCATAAATATACCTTGAAGTTATTAAAGAAAAAGATTTAATATTTAAATTGAATTAAAGGGAAGAAGATGAAAAGGTTGGCAATTACGAGCATAGAGAATTTTATTTTACAAAAAGAAGTTTTTAAACAACATGACAGAAATAGGAATTATGTATAACCAATGATATTATAACATTTGCCAAATGGCATCACTCAAAAACATACATACTTACATAGATAGATAAGAATAGAAATCGAAAAACAGCAGTAATAAGCAAACAACTCTTCTACTCACTTTTATAAGCACAGTATAGCAAAAGGTAAAGAAGGGGACAAGAATATATAGAGCCAGCTACGCTTGGAAACAAGGTAGAGAGTTAGAAACAACAACTCCTCTCCATATGGGCACCACTTTCATGGGGTCTTGGGAGATCCAAGTGTAATAATCTTAACCATGCAAGAGAGAAACAGGTTTCATGGTTCCAAAAAAACAAATAGAGAGACCGGTTTTAGTGGAATCACAAAAAAAAAAAAAAAATTAAAAACAAACATTTGAATGAGTCAAACCTTTTTGAAATACGTTAGATAATAGACATCGTTAAATAATAGTACTCCCTCCGTCCCATATTTATCTTCCTAAATGCTAAAAACATGAGAATGTTAAATATTAGCCAATAGAAGAAAAGTTTGGTAAAACTGATACAAAGCTATTGGCCAACGAGTGCATTTAATGACTAGTCGGGAATATCATTTTGGGACAAAATAATTGTCAAAAATGGAAATCTTGAAGGGACGGAGGGACTAATATTAAGCAGCAATGGACAAAGATACCATATAAAAGGTAAGTGCAAAGGACAACAAAGTAGGATTAAAGTATCGCCTAGTACACAAGTAATACTAATAGTGGCAACTTTTGCCACCCTCTTTTGATATTGTAGATTCCGTGGATAGTCTACATATTAGATGTATATAATCCTTCTGTAGTATGCTTACTTTGCATCCATCCTTTTGATTTTATAAATATTATTCTCTTTTCCTTAACAAAAAAATATTCAAGGTGTAAAAGTCAACTACAGATGATCTACCACTCTAATCATAAACCTCCAAAATTTTCATATCATGAGTTGTGCCTTATGTAAGTTTAAAAGTGCTCATATCATGTCTAATTACCTCATTCCTGTTCCTCTTTGATCTTCTTATACCTCTCTTACATTCCAGAAAGTCAATCCCCTCACACCTCCTAAGAGGTGAATCTATACACTTCTCTTCATATAACCAAACTATCTAAGCCTTGTTTCCTTCATCTTTTTATCCTTTATAGGTGTCACTCTTACTTTTTCTCTAACTACTTAATTCCTAATCCTATCCAATCTTGTATGACCATACATCCACCTAATCATCCTCATCTTTGCAACCATCAACCTTTGGACATGGGTTGTCTTGATCGGCCAACACTTTAAGTCACATAACATAGAGAGCTAGAACAAAAGAGAAACAAATGCAAACAAGTTGACACAACAGGCAACCCCGCCTATCAAAAAAGTAACTCTTTCAAGTTTTACATGCCCACCAAGGATGTTTAGGCGCTGCCTGAGCAGTGAGAACACACGTTACAATATCCCATTATTCTAAGTAATTAAAAAGATGAAAATTCTATAAAGCTATTCGCATTTTCATCTCAGATAAGTATGTTGTCTCTGTGGTGCTCTGCTGTGAATGGAAGTTCATGGATATGCAAAAGAATCCCCAATATGCCTACTTTTATTGATATATGATATTTGTTGAAATCATCATAAGTCAAGGATTAATTTAGAAATAGAAGGAATACAAATCTGGTATTTTAGTATGATTAAATATTTGCAGAATACTGTAACTTAGCAATATCATATTATTTGTAATTTGAGCAATTCTACTCACCACTTAGAAAAATCAAAAGTTTACCAACAAATATCAGTTTTCTTTCTCACTGTTTCAAACCTCGCATCAAATGGGCAGAAAAGGCACAATGTTACCAACGAAGTGCACAAACACCAGAAACAAGCCCATTGAATTTTCCATGCTAGAATTAAACCCATTAACATTACAGCGAGATTCCCATTGTGAACTCCCACACTATCCGAAATTCAAATTTTAACCCTTCATATATCCTTGATCTAAAATTTAAAAAATCCCAAAATTTCAGATGAAGACCAGATGAAAACAATTAAAATTCTGCAAAATGCATGAGAGAATCCGACAGCCATAACAAATGGAAAAAAATGGAGGAAGAAGAAGAAGAAGAATTACCCGAATCCGGAGGTGGCTGGGTCTGGGGAATCTGCCCTCTCTCCATCTCTGTCTCTCTCTCCACCCCAAATCAACAGAGGAAACAGAGTTGCAGATTTCCAGAATTCCGTGTTTATAGTTTTGGGTTTCTGACGAACTCGAGGGATGGTAGTGTCCGAGAAGGGTTATTCGGGTTTCAATTTGGCCCGATTCAACCCGTTTGTTTATGTTAGGGCAAATATCTCAACATATATATAATCTGTTCTGTATTTAGCAAAGAGTTTTCTATCAAAAAAAAGGAAAAAGTTTGTCTCCAATGATACCATTTTCCAATATAGTGTTTATATTATGGATCTTACGTGTTGTTTGGCGAGCATTTTGGGATCTGTCCTATTTATTTTTAGGGGTATTTAGGTGTTGAAAAGAATTTAAATTTTAGATTTTTTAACTTAAACTACATATCCCGAGTCTACCATATAATTTACTTTTCTATCATGATATATAATGTATGTATAAATTCATATGAACATTTTTTTATCATTTTTAAGAAATTGGGTGGTTTTCTTAAAAATTTTGGATGACTACAATAAGTTTTAAAATTATTTATTGAAAAATTTTAGGATGATTATGAGGTTAAAAAGGGAAGAAAAAACACAAAATAAGCATAAAATTCGTAATAAAAATTGACAGTTATGTTCTATAAAAATAATGATCGTATTAAATTTTATCATAAACGTACTCATGTCCTTAGTAGTCAAATCGTTGCTAACATTTGGACCTTCGCTCAACCATTCATTCCGTAAGACCAACTTGTTGAAATGAACTAATATATGTACTACTTGGTTATCCCCAACATGCAACTAACGAAAAAGCCCACACTAGAGACTAATAACAAAATTACCAAAATGAAAGAAGCTAATTCATTATTAAGAACACTCTTATTCTATTGAAATCCCATAGAAAATATGAAGAAAGTATAACGTATTGAACTCTAACTATAAATCGTCAAATTATATTAAGTTCTGATATAAAACATAAAGTATATGACATATCTGTAAATAGTTATAGAAATCTCTACACGACTGTTTTCACACCCTTTTTACGAGTAACTAATGATGGTTTTTTTTTCATATAACTAATAAGATTAACACGTATAAGATGCAAACAATTAGATAATATTCATTACAAGTTACACTCTCTAAATATACTATGATACCCTAAGCTTAAACATCTGTCTGACTCTCTGAAAGCAAAAATAAGGCCAAGCAATTTTTAAAATAATTAAATTAAAAACAAAATCTACATAGCATAGGCAGCATTCAAAATACCCTGCTCCCTTCCAACTCTCAAATCTCGGAGCCTTTAGCCTTTATTAATTAAACTAACTGACACGAATAATACATTTTGGCACTTTGATAGGACCTTTATTTTTTTGTTGAGAAAAAAGACATTTTCAGAGCAAGATACTGGTAAATATTTCCCATATCCTGCATCTGGAAATTAATGCTTGAATTTCTATAAATATTCTCAATCAATCAATGTTCAAACTTCTAAAAACACCACTGAACAACAGAAAACACGTACAACTTTCAAATGCCCAACTTCCAAAGCCAAATATGGAGTAGTAAAACACCAATCCTATAAATGGTACTAGACCATCTAGCCTTGACATGAATCATCTGTGTCGGGCCCTTACATCGATCATTCAAAAACCTCATTTTGCATCTTTAGATAGGAACCCTTGGGCTTCAACTTTACGAGCATTGCAAAGCTCATCTGCAGCATCTCCTCTCTCAAAAACAGCTGCTGCCCCCATCCCAGTGCCTGTATTGCAGAGTAATGTTTAGAAATGTTCATAATCCTTTGCATTTCAATTCTCCTTTTCTAAAATTTTTTTTTTTTAAAAAAAGGTGGACCTAAGAACAAAGGAACGAATGGGGTCAGCACAACTAGGGGATGGGGTTTAACCATAAAGGCCAACCCCGTTAAGTTTCAAGCACACCCACCAACCTCCCTCACATGGAGACAGCAAGGCCCAGGGAGCAAACTCGGGGCTGCTGAGTGGTCGGAGGTTGATGAGCCACTGCAAAAGAAGCAGTGGCGCATGCACATTATTCCCCAGGATAGTGTCCAGGAAACTGGTACCCAAAATATTTTCCTGAAATTATGGAAGTGGACACCTGGGAAAATTAATCGGTACTTTCAAATCCTAAGCAGCAACAGGTGGACACTATTACACCAACTTTCTAGACTCGTCACTAAAGCAACGGCAACTCCCCTGCAGTCATTTCACACCTCAGATGTCCATGCATTGATTTTTTCATAGTTTGTTTGGGTGTTTACTTTGGGGGGTGGGGGGAGGAGGGGAGCAAGGCTTACCTATGCACATTGATACAACACCAAACCGGCAATCTTTACCGCGGCGTTTCATTTCATGCAAGAGGGTAGCAACACAACGTGCACCTGAGACAATATGCAACAGTAAAAACTTTATTCAGAAGACACTTACGAAACTTAAAGTGACTTTTCAGCAGGATTTTAGATTTTAGAAAAGGCTAGAAGAGCCATTGTAATTGTAGGCTCACCGACTAATAAGCTTATTGATAATTTTAGAGCACTTCTATAGTTTTCCTCTCCACTGTGTAATACTAATAACAAAGACTTGGACAAGAGGGTGTCAGGTTTCAGAAGCAAGACAGAGACTACATCTTCAACTCTTCAAGAAACAATTCAGGTTGCAGCGATATGTAAAGAATTATGCAGAGTCCATTCATATAAAAACAGTATAGGTCTAGGATCTAATGGAAATTTCTTGTGTATGAAGCCTGACTAAACTTGAACCCTGGGGGGTGTGGGAGGACTATTAGGTGTTAGCTTCACAAGGTTAACCACACACACAATTAAGAAGGCAATTTCACAATGCACTATTGGCCAATGTTATCCAGGTCGGGCTGGACTAGCTGGGACACCTATATTTGAAATTACTCAAGGGTTCAATTTAGGGTTCACTTTCATAGTTGAAGCCTATTACTCCATTTGGATTAAGAAAGGGCAGAGGCCAAGCCACTACAATCCATATCTAGCAAAATTATCCAGAGTCTTTCAACCCATCACATCTGACCAATATCAAACCCCCAAAACCAAGCCTCGGCATGCATAAACAAGGCTATCTAGCACCAATCAACAGAGAAATATATAGTGCTGGTACCTGTTGCGCCCAAAGGATGCCCGATTGCCATAGCCCCTCCATTTACATTGATCTTTTCTGGGTTAAGATCCAACTTCTTACGGCAGTAAACAAACTGAGACGCAAAAGCCTGAAGAAGAAAAATCAGATTAATAATTCTATAAACAGTGTAACACAAACATCACTGTCAATATAATCCTCTGATATGACAATACTTGCTTTAGAAAAGCCTAGTGGTACATTACCTCGTTTATTTCAAAGAGATCAATGTCATCAAGCTCTAAGCCAGCAGCCTTGACAGCAGCTGGGATTGCAACGGCAGGACCAATTCCCATGATGGCAGGGTCTACACCAACAGCAGCAAAAGTCCTGTAGAGAGGATGAAATTCAACAAAAATGACTGATTCATTCTTAGAGAAGAGCATCCTCTCAGCCCATCAAACACAAATAGAACAATTGGCATATCTATTCCATCAATATCTAATCCTATCTTCAGGTCAGGGCGCACTCAATATGATGTCTGGGTAATGCACTCTTAGGTACTTGTAACTATGAGACTATCACAAAAGGCATAAAAACCCCTCTCAGACCACAGTAAAGAGAAAGGAGGGAGCAATACCAGGGAATTAAATATTCTTTCTGCAATGAAAATTTATGATAATACCTTAAGGGTAGCTTGCAAACTGTGCTCTCTTAGGATTAGTTATGACTATTTTCAAAAATTAATGTCTGTTTTTGGTCTATTTTGAAGTGTGTGTCTCCTCCTACTGCTTAAAGAATGGACCTGGATAAAACAAAGCATGCTGTGCTAATGTGATTTGCTTCAGTGGTTGGAATTAGGATAGTTCTAGTCTATAACCATCTGAAATTTCTCATGTTACAAGCTAGTTAGCAATCAAGCATTAAATCAAACTCCCAATGGGCGAATAGGAATATAAAACCTCCAGCCAATTTATACCTAAATACACCGAGAATAGGTAGTCCTTTATGCATAGCAGTACTCCTCTTCATGAGCAAAACACCTCCAGCACCATCAGTAACTTGGCTAGAATTTCCTATGATGCAAAAGAGGAAGCATGAGAACATCCCAAAACGATATAATCCTAAAATTCACAATTTTATTTCAGTATACCAGCAGTTGTTGTTCCACTCTTCTTAAAAACAGGCTTCAACTTTGCCAGGTCAGAGATAGTTGTGTTTGGTCGGATGCCATCATCCACAGTGACAGTAATAGGCTTCTCATCACCAGTTTTCGGGTCTACGAGCTAGAAGAAATGCAAGGAGAAAAACACATAATGAACAGGAAATACACTTGGACAACAAATGCAACTGTATCAAATCAACTTACTAGTTTAAGGTTGAATTACCTTAGTGCAGACAGGAACTATTTCATCTTTAAATTTACCCGCAGCTGTGGCAGCAGCAGCTTTTCTGTGAGAATCAACCTAATAATTGGAGCTTGAATTAGTCAATAGTCAATCCTATTGAAGCAACGGTAATTAGGGGCGGATCTATGTCGTAGAGAACAGTCTCCCCGCAACCATTAGCAAATTTTTTGGGAAAAACCCCATATAGAAATTGTCAAAATTCATAAAATTGTTAAAAGAGGACGCCATAAAAATTTGTTAGTATTTGCAGAATTCAAGAAAAATTAAAAAATGGACACCATTAAACAAAATTTCGGGATCCGCCAATGCAACTAATACAGAATTTATGAAACCTAAAACAACTCACTGCTGCCTGGTCTTGCTCTTCTCTTGTCACACCAAAGCGGTGAGCAACATTTTCAGAAGTGACACCCATTGGAAGAAGACAATCTTGGGCTTGAGCAAGCTCCTTCACCTGCCAAAGAAGAAAGAACATATCAGGAGCCATAAAGCATGACAAAACAGACCTGCCTCTAGTCCAAGCATAGGCACTACTACCAGCATTATCTACCACATACAGTAGAATGAAGAACTTACTCTGGGATTCACGGATCCTTCCCAAGCCATTGGGTTTGTTGTCATGGATTCTAATCCTGCCCCAATGCCTGTATGACAAAAACTTGTAGAGATAATTCTCCATAGTCCATACTAAAAAAAAAACTGTCAAATATCCTCACAAACTATTTTTTGCCCTCCTTTTTTCTTCTTTTGTTTGGGGGGTGGGGAGGTGTAGATAACAGCAATTCAACATTGCAGCAAGATTAGTCCTTACCAATATCATAAAATCCAGCTTTAATGGCTGCCGCTACATCAGCAACGGCCTGAAGACCAGATGAGCACTGCCTATTCACAGTTCTAACAGGTACAGTTTCTGTTCACAATACAAGAGGAAAAATAGCAAAATTACTACTGACACACAGGTCCCACGCATACCTATACCATAACACCATGCATAGATATCCACATTTGGGATGATAAGATGCATTTAACATTGGAAAGCATCATTATTACAGATAACATCAATTGAACAGGCCCAAGGTCCATAAAATGCAAAATGGCAGCTGGAGAAAGCAGATAATATAAATTTGTTATCATGATGTTATAACTTGGATTTGAATATATGAAGATTTACATGACCAACCCCCATGTTAAATTATTAGAAGTTGTATGATAGATAGCAATCAAGCTCAACTACTCATCATTGGAAAGAAAGGAAGCAAATTACCAGGAAAACCAGCATAAAAAGCTGCCATCCTACACTCGCTTGCTCTCTGGGAGCCTGGAGCCAAAACAGTTCCAACGACAATGTCCCCAACTTCTGCAGGGTTCAAATTTGTTTTCTCTAGCAATGCCTACAACGATTACAAGGAAAATAAATTTAAAAATATTAGTAAAAAAGCACTTCATCATATTGCAGATTTTTGAAGATCACTAGAGAAACAAGACATTGAGTAAAACAAAAGAAAAGAAGTAAATGAAATAAATAATTTAGAAAGCTGGTTCCTCCGACATGTGGCAAGGTGAAAGATAAGTTATCAGACAACAGATATCTCGAGGCAGAATACAAGTGGAATCTGGTGTCCGCTGAATAGAAGTAAAGAAGCTATCTTTTATTTCCTCTTTTTTTTTTTACTAGGTAGGTGGGTCGGACTGTTTAGGGGGACACACTGAGCAAGCTCTTTTTAGATTCAAACAGAAAGAAAATCATGAAGAATGGCATATTTGGGCAGGAGATATTTCTTAAAGTGGTTATAAATACTTTTTACGAAGGTGAGAATATTTTGTGTCGCTAACCACCCTCCTTATCAGAAATGTAATCACCTAGTAGATATGGCTTCGGCATACCTTCAAAACTGGTGCAAGAAGGTCATCAGGATATGTATCCTTGAGAGCACCTCGTTTTGCCTTGCAAAGTGGAGTACGATATGCTCTGCAAAATATCAGATGCAGCATACCAAACATTAGTTATGGCCAAAGGAATTGCGTTATTTGTGTACTAGTCCAAGCCAAACAAAGACAACTTACGCCACTATCACAACGTCATCACCAAAAGCAGTAGTCCTATGATATGCTGAAGAGTCTCCAGCCATGCAGTTGGATGCCTGCAACAACTTCTAAGAGCTCAGGAAAAATGAGAACCAGAACTAAAGCACGGTTTTCTACCACATTCATTAAAAGCTAAATTTAAAGTGGCTCCATACAAACACATAATTTCCACAGAAGACTCTTGAAAGAATACAAATAATTGCCTACTTCAGAAAAATTAGAAAATTAAGAAACAACACAGAACCAGAGACAATCATATCAAATGAAATCATCATGCAGAAACACAGGACAACAAATGGACCCAAAGTCCTAACCAACCAACAACCCCCTCCTCCCAAACCCAAAAATATGAAAAGTGACAAATTATCTCTCTCTCTCTCTCTCTATTTCTACTATTCTCTTTAGTCTTGCAACAAGTCCCAAAAGAACTGCAATAAACCATCAAAACCATAAATTTAAGAGCCAAAGATTCCAATTATATAATAGGTACAATAGTAATTGGAAATATCTAATATTTATACATAACACCACTGCACCTGTTGCAATTTACAAATAATTACTCAGACTTGTAATACAAAGGGGCAGTGTCATGATAACATTCTTATTTCAAATATGTGAGTCTAAGGCCTAGGGCCATCAAAATAAGAAGAAACACATGACCCCCAAACCACACATTACATGGGATTTCAAGGACCACTGCAGATAGCACCTTGGCAACCCAACCCTAGGGGTAAGGCTGCATATATCTAACTCCCCACAACCACTCTAGGCAATGCTCCAGGATAATACTTTGCTACTCAGTTTTGAAAGTCAATGAGATCACTACAATCATGCATTACTTAAGGGCTTCATACTTCATTTCATCCCATTAATTTTATCACCTCCCAGTTAAGTCACAAGAAAGATTCACTTGCCACACATGTATTGCAATAAACAACACAAACAAATACAACAGAATGACTTAGTTCAAATGTTCCTTTAAAACTAGTTTTCTCCAAAGACCCCCTCCTCTCTTTTTTTTTAATGACGCCTCAAACTCGCTTCAACATGAAAGAGACAGCACCCAATGAGTTAACAATTGGTAACTTCGACCTACTCTTCAAAATAGATTCAATCGGATATCTTATGCTTAAATATCATGGTAGAAACACATAACTCTTCCAGCAATCAACAAATAATAAATCAAGTCCACTTTCAGCCATTCGAACAGTGGCCTCAGCAACTCCAAAAACCACATCGAACCATAGTTCCGCCATTTGTCTGTCCTGCTAGCTAGACGTTCGTGTTTTGCTATTGCCATACTCCCACCCATCTAGGTCCAACATGTACCCCTAGTACTTCCGGGCCAAATGTAAAAGCAAGTCAAGCCGTGCTGCAAGTCAACTCCAAAAAATTCTACAGTTCTGGTAAACCACCTAAACTTTTCAGCTTTCTAGATACGAATTTTCAGTATAATCACATTTTTCAAGCTCCAATGTAAAATTAATTGCCTTTTTCTAATTGAAAGGAGAGAACAACTTTACAAATCAATATTTGAATGTTTTAACTAATGAAATGATGTGAAAAATTGAGTAGGAATCAGCAATTCTGTTTTCTATACACCCAAAGTATGATTGTGATCCCTTTTTCCTCAATGACTGCAAAACTATGTTGAACTGAAATCATGCAAGAAAAGGGCAGAACTTTCAGAATCACTGGGTTCAATGGGATTGAGTGATCACTAGCTGATAGTCCACAGAATTCTACTTAGTCTCATATGCAGCTTGATCTTACCAAAAACAATGAAGAGAGCCTGGTCTGGGCCCTTTCCAAAATTCTTAACAGACATCTTCCATTGTAATCCTTAGATGACTTCACAATAGGCTGCGGACCTAATTTTAAGATTAGAAATAGAATCTTACAACTCCCCACCGATCCTACCGCACCAATTCATGTAGACCTCTATTGCTCCCTCCTAGATCCCAAATTAGATAACGTCGGAGTACCACCTACCAACCTAGAAGGTGCTTCTCAACAAACATTCAATCCAATTGCTCATCTCCACATTCCCATGCAAACAAACTCAAAAGCTCCAAATCCCAATTACTCCCAAGACCGCTATAAGCAAAATCACAATGTCTCTTTGTTTTCTTCAATCTTTGGCTAACAAATTATTAAGTTCAAAGAAAATCCTTCACAAATTCTAGTACATCAAATTCTTTAAATTTCCACCAAAAAATCGCTCATAGCAACGAACTAAACTCGAATCCAACAAATAATAACAATAAACCCACAAAACCAAGATCACGAATCACTTTAAAAAGTCAAAGTACAACAACAATAGCTCGAAAAATTACAACTTACAGATAGAGAGGCCTCATAGCTGTGGTCGGAGGAGGAAGAAGGGCGAAGATGATCGAGAAGAACTCTCTGCCTGTTAATGGCTTTCTCCATTCTCGACTCTCTCTCCTCGATTACAGGATCGACTTTCTTCGAAGGGTTCGGTTATATTGAGATAGAGTTGGATCCCAGAAACAGCACTGAGAATGAATCGGTGGGCCTTATATATATATAGCCAATACAGAGGAGAGAGAGAGAGCGAAGAGACGAATTTGATGATGACGACTAAGATTTAGCAGTTCGAGACGGAACAGGTAACGTAAAAAAGGAGCTTGTCTTTTTCTTCATTTTCTTTTTTTTTTTCTGTATTTATTTTTTTAAATTATCGTTTTTCCTTTGGGATAGGGTTTGCTTATCTTCTAATGTCAGGGCATTATTCACCATATTTTCCCCTTTTGACATAATTTCCCAAAACCCCACATATCTGTTAGTTTTTTTCTTTCAAATTTAAAAAAAAAACAAAATCAGAGATATTATCTATTTGTCAAAAAATATTAAATTTATTTAATTATTTGTATTTTTATGCATTGATTAATGAATACTTTAAATTTTTAAATAAAAGTTTTCATCTTATTAATTATAATAAATAAATATATACTTTTTTGATAATTAAATATATAATTCTAATGTTATATTGATTGACAGGCATGATGAAACACTTAAAAGTTTTTTTTTTAAAGGAACAAAGGGAGTAAAATTATTAAAAGAATAAACTATTTACTATTGAAAAAATATTTTCCTAATTATATAGTAACAGTTAAATTTACAAATCAAAATTATATGCAAAATAAAAGGGGCGTTAGACTATGAGGACATTATCGATTGAGAATTTTAGTGTGACATTGGTTAGAATATTTAGACGACAATGAAGAGTTAAACTTCCTCTTACTTTTACTGTCTTCCTCTTAGGAAGGGGCAGAGCGCAAAGTTCTCCTTGAACCAACACGACGTTCATCTAAATTGCTTGATTGGGAATAAAAGGAGAACATAAAGGTTGATGGAGGCGGAATTTATACCCCATGTCTCTCATAATGCCATTCAAGAAAAATGTCCTGTATTTGGGGTGGGGCGAGGGAAGAAAGAAAAGCACAAACACCCCAAAAGATCCAACTTGATTCCTTGGTATACTCATCCATGAACATGAATGGGGACCCAAATGAAGCAAAGCATCCTCGTGAGATTTCTGAAGCAATTTGGGTTCCTTGGGGGAACTGCACGGACAAACAGTTCCTATTATAGAGCAGCAAATTATTAACTACAACAAGAACATAGATTGACAAATATACCAATGGATTTAGAAAAGAAAAAAAGAATATAAAGGGGGAAGCAACAAATTAATCCCTTCTTCAATCTTAAACGAATCGTGATTCATCTCCTCCTACGACCTATCCAAGTGGTAATTAATGGAATAAGCTGCCCTGCTCGTCAACCAGTTGAGCTATCCCGATAATTTGATGAGTCCTTGTTCTTGGCTTTGTTCTCCTGCATTTTCTTCTTCTTTGCTTCAGCTGTGGTCCATTTATAGTCAGCTGGTATGGAGAAAGGGTCTGGGGTACTATCAGCCTTGCTGCTGGAGCTGTCGCTGGAAGACCTTGGGCGCTGATTGTTTGGAGCTTTGATCCACCGGAACCACGAGGAGGAGGAGGAGGACGAGGACGAGGAGGAGGAGGGACCCGAAGGATGGGTAAAAACGGGCTCTCCTGAGCAGCGGCGGTGGGGCTGGAAGGTGGTGTGGAGAACTCCTCCGCTGGTGGTAGTTCCTCAAACTTTGTGAAGGTGACCAATACTCGGATGGTGGGGACCACTGGGATAGCAACCTGGAGGTAGTAAGACCAGGAAAAGTTAGCAAATCCGACATAGGCATAGCAAAAATATTTCACGTTACTTGTACAACATCCTTCTCTTTTTTTCTCTTTTTATTTTTTTTTGTGGGGGGTGGGGGGTTGTGGAAGCGTTCTGTGAGTCCAGGGTTCTTTTAGGCTCCTTGCATGCCATAGCATTCGAGAAGCTTTCTATTTTTACCTTCTTTCTTTACGGGTTCTTTTTGGGAGGGGGTGCAACAGAAGGTCACTGTCTCACTGAGACAAAAGGCATGGCTATCGTTCCAAAAGAAAGAACTGGGAAAACTATGTTTAGGTATTCTGCTGCCAAAACCTATAGCCAAAACACTAGGGCAACACAATTTCCATGTATGCAGACATCAGAAAGTCTGGCATAATGAGAAAAAAAAAAAAAAAAAGATGGCCCCTGGTACGGTAATCGGGTGTAGCCAAAATTGCAATGTATCATGAAAGACTACGTGATCCGATTATGTTACATAAATAGTAGCTATCACATCCCTTCGGACAGTGCTTTTGTTCTTCCTCTTTTTGTTGGTGGTTTTTTTTCCATTTTTTTGGGGGGGTGTTGTTCTATGCTTCTCTGTATCTGTAGTAAGTGGTTATGCTAAGATGTCATCCTTTTTGAATGTAGCCTTAGTTAATCTAGTAGCCCGTAGTTTCCTTGAAGTTCAAAGTTTGCTAGTTCCACAACCATCCATGCTAGGGAGTTTCTTGGGTTGCTTCTTCTAACTCTATGAGGAACCATTTCTTTGCATGGGAGGACTTTTTAACAGGAAAGCGAAAAAGAACAATGCTAGTTTATTTTTATATGAGATTGTTTTGGAGCATTTGGTGAGAGAGAAACAGAGAAGTCTTTGAGGGCGCCGAGAACCTCTTCAGAGCTTTAAGGACAATTTCATCAAGACTCTTTATTTTTGGGGTGATGAAAACTTTTCTTTTCTTCTTTTGATCCTGTACATTTTGTGGGATATTCTCCTTATTGGTTTTATAAAGCCCTTTTATAGATGCTAGCTTTTGCATCCAACCTTTTGGTCTTGATCTATATAATTTATTCTTTTTCTTGTCAAACAAAAGGTACGCAACCAAAGTGGCTTTGGCACAATAACCACTCGGGCCATTTGTGGTGTGTCAATCCCCCATAACCGAGATCAAATATGGATATAAATTCTCCCTTGTTTGGGGGAATTTCTGTTCTCTATGAGTCAAGCCTCCATGGGCTTGGTTCCAGTCGATATGCCACCCTCCCCACAAACGCATCATTGGCATCAACAATCAACCCCTATTTGGTTAGCTAGGCCAATTTTGGACCCAAGGAAAGGAAGCCCACTGACCAATCCCAAAAAAGGAAAACAAAAATACTAATAGGCACGATTTCCTTCTTTCATGATGACTTGCGTACTCTAAATAGTGGAGTAGAATATGATTGGAAAAATGCAACTTTCAAACAGTTACGGGAAAAAAAATTCAATATCACACACCATTATTTCCATAAGTCCACACTATGATTTAATATTAGCACTGACATTGATAAGGAAGTCAGTAAGCATTCACACCTTGAAAACCTAATGGTTCTAATAGTAAACTTAAGTAGCATAGGTTAGAATTTATTCTGCTCAATTCTATTAAGAATTTATTTTCTCTTTTTCAGTCTGTTTCAATAGTTAAGGTCAGTAGGCATTGTGTTAGAGTAGAGAACTGTCTGGCTCGTTGAGCTAGACAGCGTCTACTCTTGTAATTGGTATGTTCTTCAGTCTCCGTTGTCCAAAACAAAAAAAAGTAGCATAGGTTAGAAAGTGGCAACCGTAAAGAAATAAAAATTAAAAAAATTCAAATGCTCTAATTTTTGGAACAAGGAAAGAAAATATTTGCGAGTAATTGAAGACAATTTCTTACATGTACTCAACAACACTTAAAAGACTTGTCAAACCATTGAATTAATGCACCACATCCAAGGGACCCAACTCCTAAGTTAGCTCATAATCCACAAGAAGAAACTATCAATCAAGGCCCAAAATGGGGTACAGAATAATGTATGTCTTTACTATTTGATGCCCTGAGGTACAGAAATTTTATTTTATTTTTTCTTTTCCTCCACAAGGAGAGCTAAGAAGTAGATAAGATCATTGCTCAAGATTTATCCCTTATTCAGTCTCAGCAAAGAGGATTTGTAGTAGCTCTCAAAACATTTCAATACCCCTGTTTGTCACTTCAATTTGTCATATTACCCTTCCTGAGATAACCAGGAAGAATGGGTAATCAGAAACGAGTACAGAGCTGGGAATATTTTGTCATAAACTGAAGAAAAACTTAGACAAAGGTGTCACCCCTACAGACATACAAGTTCAATCTAATGAAATTGAACTAGGGTATAATGAGTCCCTAGGATTAAAAAACTCGAAGGCCCCAGCTGCCAATGAATAAACAGAACTGCAAAAATCTAATAACAAGATCACCATATTCATCCAAATTCCTATCACTTCAAATAAACTTCCAGGCTGGATTTCTGGCCATCAGAATACAAAAACAAAATTTTTGCAGTCAATTGTGTAAGTACGATGGTTTAGGACAAGATCTTTGTAAAAATAGGCAAGAGAAACACAGACTCAAGGGAGACAAAGTACACATTTGAGTGGAATTTACGTAGATCATATGCTAGCATCTTAACAAGTAATTCAATGTAAGAGTATAGCATCCCTTTACCAAAACAAAATGGAATCATTTGCAGTTAAGACACCATGGAGAGAGCTTTGGCCATAAAGGTTCCACGTCAAGAGAAGCACAGAAGAATCAGCAAGGGCACATGGTCATAAATAAAGTTCTATCTTTACTAAGTTACAACACTTAGGTTATGAAACACTAAGATAGACTCCCAGCCTCAAACCCAACTGTTACGAAACACTAAGATAGATTCCCTGCCTCAAACCCAACTGTTTTGCAAGGTCTTCCAAGTTCCACACAAGAAACAAACGTTTTAGTAATAATCTATCTGAATAAAAGAAGATGGTTATTGCTACAGACACCTAGAAGGACCCTTAAGAGGTCACCCAACATAGTTCTACGTCCAGAAACACTTAACTTCAGGTGTATATATATGCATTCTTGTCTCTAAATTTAGAGTAATCAGTTCTGCATGGATTATACACGTTCAGATCAATACCATGTTGAAGAAATTTTCTATAATCAGTTATGCACTCGTGCAAATCAATATCTTGAAGTCAGAAAAAATAATATCCAATCACAAATAATAGAACTAATCTAACCATATAGACAGTTTGTCTACAATGGCAAAGACAACAAAGTTATGTTGTAAGAAGCACAAACCTTGACAGGAAATGTTCCCATTGGAAGTTTTGTTGTAAGAAGCTCTCGTAAACGCCGAATTGCCTTCACCTTGTTGGCTAGAATGTCAAGCAAAGGTAAGAGTTCCTCAACACGCAGTGGGAAGTTCTGGGAGAGCCAAAGAATAGGCCTCAATCCTTTTTATATTCATTCTCTTGATTCCCATCCTTGCGCCTATTTGCACCCTCAGAGCTTCCAGAGGAAGATGCTTTGTTATCCCTCCCTCCACGTGGCTCATTTCCCTGGGAACATCCACAGAATGTCTTGCTGGTTTGATTGGAGTCCTCGATGGAGAACCATTGGCAAGATCACTCGTTCTCTCAGCCCCTGAAACAGAACTTCTCGCAGGAGCAAGTTTCTTTTGACCTTCATACTTCTGATCCCGTTTTCTCCAACCACCAAACCACCCTTTCTTTTCACATTTTGTCTCCACATTTTTAAATCCATTTGCTTCCTGAATAGGAATCTCCCTGGACTCATAACAACTATGACGATGCCCAACAAAGCCATCACCACCACCCTCATTGGTCCCATCATATGAATCCATCTTAAGTGCAGCTTCAAGTTGCTTTCTTTCCTCCTCTGTCAAAATCCCGTTAAGTTCATCATTGTCTGTTTCATTTTCATTGCTAGAAGAGAAGAACTCATCATCAGAAATAGCCCCTGGTACCCTCCTGGATTTGATGCTGACAACCACATTGTGCATCTCGTATACCTTAGCTTTCCATGAACCTACCATTTCTGTCTTCTCTTGGCGTCTCCATGTCAATTGGGGCAAGAGAACAGCCTGGGTTACAGTAATACCTGGCCTGAATATGTTAGTCTTGGACATAGTATCTACTTCTTGCTTAACCCCTACTTCAGAAGGTTGCGAACCAGCACCATCAAGTGCATCAATTATCTCCTTGTCCTTGTGTGAGACTATACAAAGGGATCCAGGCGGTGCTCTTCCATCCTCAGATCCATCTCCAAGGAAAAGAATACTCTGATCAGACCGCTGGATTCTAAAACCATCAAACCCAGCCAAAGTCATATCTGCCCTTAAATTCGCTCCCCTCTTCCAAATCTTGTATGTGTCAGAGGGGGCAATCCTCGATATGAAAGGAATCACAGAGCTCTCAAAATTAAAAGTGATCTCCATATAGAAGTCCCTCATCCTCCTCATTGTTGCAACTAAGCGAGGCAACCTTCTACACCATTTAGCCCAAGCCAAAGGCTGGCAATGGCGAACTATGGTCTTCGCAATTGCTTCCTGTCTATTACAAATCGCCTCCTGCAATGCATTCCACCCTTGCTCATTCTGCAAACTCCAATCAGCACCAGCTATCATAAGCATCTCAGCTGCCGTCTCATCACCCAATTTCACCGCCAAATGAAGTGGTGTCTCACGGTTGGGTATATTATCACGCTTGTCAATTACAGCTGAGATGGTATCAGCCTTCTCTTCCTCCGCCAGTGAGTCGGCTTCAGTCCGAATCTCACCCGGGTCGTGAAGACGGGGCAATCCAGATAGTATTTTCCGCAGACCGGCATAATCTTTGGTGGCAATAGCCTTATGAGCTGGGCTATGGGCATATTTTGACACATCTATGCCCCCCGCCATGAATGTAGCTCAGAATCAAACACCAAGTCCCAACCCAACCCAACCCTACTCTAACCCCAGTATCAATGAAACAAATACCCTTAAATCTTCTTGTTTCACCAACCAAATGGCATTAACCAATCTAAACCAAATCCTAAAATCAAACCCCACAAAAGATGAAATCCCTAAATTCAATCAGAGCATAACAAAATAAACTAGTAACTACCATTCAATTCAGAGGCTATTCATAAGAACCCATGACAGAAACAGCACTTTTGTTCCACCTTTTGACGAAATTTGACATGGGCTGAGTCAAAATTGTGGAACCCAGAACGATGCTTTTAAGGAGGGGCTCCAATTCAATTTCCAGCGACAAGGGCAAAAACCCAATAAAAAGAAAAACCAATACCAGCAAAATTGCCAATCAGAAAGAGGAGGGAATCAAAGAAAAGAATTCGGAGATGGGCCCAGAAAGCAAAAAGATTCGAGAGAATAAGAAAGGGGGTTTTCCCAACGAAATAAAAGATCTCACCTTTGTTCCGCTTTCTCCGCCCTTTGTGACCCCCAGTTCAAGATTTGTTCCGAAAAGATTCACACTCGGATCAAACCCCACCCCACCTCTGTTGTGTATCTTTCTCTCTCCTCGAGAAGTACATTGGGCAGCAGGAGAAGCAGGAAAGGTAACAGGACGAGGTACTTGTGATCGAAATTACCCAGATCAGACAAAACCCACAAGCATGCATAAAAAAGAGGGAAAGGGGCGAAGGGTGAGATGGGGGTTGGGTTTGGGATGGAGGAGAGAATCGAATTCAAGGAAGGTATGCAGAGTGACACAGGAGACGCAAAGCTAATGCAAATGGAACCCCACCATTCTTTAGCAACAAAAACTGCTTTTTATTACTTGTTATATTTAGGCATCTCAAAGGGAATATCGCAAATCAGAGGAATATGAATATAGGATGCAACTCAGGGGGATGGGGGAATAAAAATCCTTCAAAATACAAGGGTGTTGATTTTTTTTTGACCGAAAAAAATTTATTAATAAAAATACAAACAGTATTTATAAAGATAATTTTCTAACAATAATAGAAATATAAATTATTAAAATATATATCTATTTCGTTCGATTCTATACTTGTTGTATCAATCGACCACAACATGTATTTTCCGATTTTAATTAGTCTTTCTCAAACATCAACAAGTTATTGCATAACTTAATAGAATAGATTTTTGTGTAATAAAATAGATCCAATTTAAAGAAAATGTCACTTTAATCGAGTCACGTGAAATTTTATTGTTGAATTATTCTCAATTAAAATCAATAAAACTAATTGATAAAAATATCAAAAAAATATACCCTCCAAAGGAGTCAATAACCCTAATAAACTTGCATGTATTAGTAAGAGAAAAAGCTCACACAAATGCGAGAGAAATAACTACGTACGAATGTGAGAAACAAGACTCACAAAAGGAGAGAAACCCGACTCTCACCAAAGAGGAGAGAAATTCAAACTCTCACAAAGAAATGTATTAAAAATGAAATAATAATAATAATTTTAGATTTTGATTTGATTGAAAAAATTAAAATAAAAGTAATGTTGGATGTAATTTATCTAATTGCAACTCCAACAATTTAAAAAAGAAAAAAAAGGTAACTACAAAATTAAGTTTTAGATAGGAGGAATGGAGATAATGGAAGGAAAGGGGCCCTCGAGTGTTGAGGTTGCTATGGGGTCGTTAATTGACCTTTTTTTTTTCCAAATACAATTACATAAGATTTAGAATAGTATAATTTGCTGAGGAAAAAAAAAAGAATAATGTAATTTTAGAATAGTATAATTTTTTTGTTATTAGCCCTCGTTTAGTTATAGTCAAGTATTATTAGTTTGTACAATTAGTACATGTATATAGTAAAAAATCAATAATATTTTAATAAAACTAATTAAAAAAATATATCTCTACATTTCATTTCTTCTTTCGGATGTTTCACTTCAAGATCTAATATACCTAAATAAAAAATAACATTTTTTTTTATAGAAAAGGTAAAAAATTATCATTCAGTTTCCCAAAAGGAGTGTCTCGGGATACGTACATTAGAGTAGTGGAGAGCTTACATAACTATAAGATCATCCCAATTAACAACATATGCATTTGCTCTCACACTATACATACTGTATTCGTCTAATAACTGCTGCCTTAGTTCGGTGTTTTTATTGGAATTTCCTCGGGCATACTATTATAGAAACCACTTTTAACAACGGGTCTTTAACGATTGTTAAAAGGACAAACCGTCATGAAAAATGGATCGGTGGCGTTTTTGTAAATAAGTTATGTTATTTACCATCTATGACGACGGTTATTTCAATGAACCGTCGTCATATGTTAGGTTGTGAACATACTAGGTTCATTGAAAGAATCGTAGTTAAAAGTCACTTTTAACTACGATTCTTTCATTTGAACCCTAGTTAAAAGTTTTTCATTTTTAGGATTAAAGTTTTTCATTTTCGAAAAACTCATTACCCCTAACCGTGTCTCCCCGACTCTCACCCTCTCTCTTTCCTATCGGAATGTCGCTTAATCCCCCTACCCCCTCTCTCTATAGTCTCCCATTGAACGCCCCCTCTTGTAACGCTCCAAAACCCATAATCATTAATTTAGTCATAATGATCGACTAACTAGTAACTAGCGTAACGGAAAAGAGAATTAAAAGCGTTACGAGAGCCTCTAAGTCTTGATGACCAAAATGAATTCGTCTGTTTTCCTCTGCATTAGCCTTACCTAAACAAAACAGAGAAAAACAGTTCGAAATAATGAACTGGAGCTCAATACGTTTATCCATGTACTTGTAAATAATTTATGTGAAAATATATTTATTTGAGCGCATGCATTTCAATTCATTTATAAATCGGACAGGAAGAATATAGTAAAACAATTATTCATTTATTATCCGAGTGGCTCCTTACAATCATCGGTTTCCCTAATACCCGGACCGATCGGCAAAGTCCGGTTGATAATGGCCAAATATATATGATATGATCATGATATAACATGTGATTAATATGGGACGGGCCACATAATTAGGTGATAAATAATATTTGAAATGGTTCATTTCATTAAGTAAACCATTGATTTTGTTATGTAAAAACATATGGGTTTTCGTAAGGTACAAGCAATAAACGTACCTTAAGACTTAGTGTTTCATTTCCTTTGATTCATGTTGAAATGACGACTTAAATTACCGATGTCGACTGCGTTAACAATCAAATTAAAGTAAAATATTTCATTAATAAGATCAATACTTCAAGTAATTTGATTTTAATTATTATTATTAGTATAATTATTATTATTATTACTTTTGATTAAGCGAATTTCATTTAGGTAAGACATCTCTTACCTTGTGAATGTCATGAAGTGTTAATTTCAATTAATTATAAATTATTTAAGAACTACATAATCAACTAAAATCGGTCTCCTTTACCGGTATTAATTCCCAAAATCCATTTACCTTTCTCCTTAAGTTGACTCCAAATACTTTAATCCATCTTTTTATTTTATGCACCTTGCCCCCTTAATTTACTTATGTCACCAAAATTGCTTAAATCTTACCAATAACTTGAATTGCTCAAATTCCTAAAATCACCTAATTTATTTAAGTCATTAGAATCACTTAATTTCAGTGAATCACTCAATTCATTTATTTTCCTTAAATCCCTAAAATAACTTATTTTCTTTAAATTATTAAAATCGCTTAAATTACTTAAATTATTAAAACCACTTGATTTACTTAAATGACTAAAATCACTTAAATCTCTCCATTTAATTAAATTACTTAAATCATTTAAATTACTTAAATCAATTAAAGTGCTCAAATTACTTAAATCAACTAAATTGCTTAAATTATATAATTTACTCCCAATAATCTTCAAATTTCTTATTTGTGGTCCATAAGTTCCTCAAGACATTATTTCTTCCCAAAATTGCTCAAACTTGACATGCATGTCCATTTCTCAACTTTTAAATTTTCATCAAATTTCTAATTACCATCATTGATCATATTTCTTCCCCCAAATTGCACAATCCATAATCATTCATCCAATAATCCTAGTATTCATAATCACACAAAATTTTCTTTTGAAATTCAAATAACCTTCATAAATCTAATTTCCACTTCCATAAACATTCAACCATAATAATTTCAATGCCATTTTTTTTTCACAAACACAACCACACATTAACCCTCTAAAATATGATGTTTACAGAATAATTCCTTACATGCAACATTTAAGTAATTATCTTCAAAATTGGGGATAAATTAATGGAGGATTTGAGGTTTTGTAGATTATACCCAAGAATCACAAGGAGGAGCAGAGTTCTTTGGGGTGGTTGGTGGTGGTGGCTGCGGTCTTTCTCCGGCGACGGAAGACAGCGACGGCGACTCAACGACGGCGAGCAGGTGTAGGGCGGTGAACTGGTGGCCGACGGTGTGCAGCAGGTGGCTGCTGTCCAAGCCCAGCAGCGAGTGGCGCCCACGGTGCAGCACCGGGCTGTTGCTTCGGCGACCGGAGGGGCAGCGGCGGCGGTCTCCAGCGGAGACCGGAGGGCAAATGGTGGTGGTCGTCGGCGGCAGCAAGGGTGACAGCGAGATGGGTTGAGTATGGTGGTGTTTTTGGGGAAGAGAAAGAAACGAAGGGCGTGGATTTTGGAGATTTGAATTGAGTTAAATAGGACCCTCTTTAATTTTCTCTCTCCTCCCTTTGCTGAAAAATTCAGCTCAAAATTCCTTTTTATTTTCCCATTTTGGGCTTCCACCTTTTGTCCCAAGCCCAATTTCTCAAATTATTAACCACAAGTTTGCAAAAAAATCGATTTTACGAATTTTTCCGTTTTGGATAATAAATTTTTCTTATTTGCATAAAAAATTTAACTCGTAATAATTTCAACAATATTTTTCTTATTTAAATTCCTCGGATTATCGTGGAATATAATTTTTAAATTAGAGCCATGCATCGCTAACATCATCTAAGTCCTACAAACGCATAACATAATGATTTGAACATATACGTAACACACATACACACACACACACACACACACACACACACACACACACACATATATATATATATATATATATGAAATGAAAATTTGAATTGAAGTGCACACTCTAATTGATAAATTCTTAATTATTTATTTATTTATTTATTTATTTATTAACGTATTGGATTAGGGTCGGGGTGTTACACCTCTTCTCTCTTCGGTCTCCCATGGAGCTTGAAAACCTCCATATCTCTCTCTCATGGCCCTTGAAAAGACCTCCCTCTCTCTCTCTCTCTCTAGTGCTTGAAAGACCTCCATCTCTCTCTCTCGTGGCACTTGAAAGATCCCCCTCTTTCTCTCTCTTTGAACGACCGCTTGAAAAAATTGGGTTCTTAAGATCTCGAGGGTGACCACCGTCAACGGCGTGTTCTTCACCGACAGGACATTGGGCGCTTCCGATCTCGAGGCTGAGCACCGTCGCCGGCGAAGTAGAGACAATTGTCCCGACTCCTCTGCCATCGTCTTCGCCGGAGACATACTTCCTGGAGATAGCAACGAGTGGCTCAATAGGCAAGTAGTAGTAATGGAGTATGATTCAAGTCGGAGTGAAATTGAAGTAACCATCGGCTATATGGATTTGCAAAACTTCACACATGGAAAAAGGAGAGAGAAAGAGAGTGAGAGAGACAGAGAGAGAGATCCACGACGAGAAAACGTTAAAATTGGCTCGGATCGGTGCTACTGAATTCGAAGAGAAGTTGAAGCGGACTAGTGAAGATCTCCATTTCTACAACTATTTGATAGTGTGAGTGTTTATTTTTGAGCGATTGAATTCGATTGAATAAACACATTTTGGATTTTGATACAATTCATATTTCATATCCGGCTTGTTAAATTCATGGTCAAAATCTCATTTTTCTCATCAAATTTTAGTTTTTTAGATTTGGATTATTTTTCTTAGTTTGTCTTTGTAGTGTTCAAATCTATTATAGTGTTAGAATTTGGGCTTGATTTTGTTGTATAATATGAACCGAAAACTGGAGACTATTTCTATTGTTTGAGCAATTTTGTGTTCATATCTTGATAATTGTGTTCCGCTATTACGTTCCCATAACGTCTCTCTTGAATAATTTGTTTTTTTAAAAAAATGATTGTATTTATGACAATGCTTCTTTAAGAAGAACGGTCGTTATAGGTCACCTATGACGACGGTTCTCTTGAAGAACCGTCGTCATAGGTTTTCTTTTACTACGGTTTTGCACCGTAATCAAAAGTGGTACATACAATGACGCTTGAATACACGACGTCGGTTAACCGTAGTTAAAAGTGGTTCCTGCATTAGTGGCATCTCTCTCTCCAAAGTTCATATTCGACCCTACAAATATAGTTTCGAACCATTTATTTACGTGTGAGTTTCCTTTGCGGTTTGTTGTGAACCATCGTAATTCCTTTTGCAACCCCCGGTTTCTCATCCTCATCTTCAACCATTTCAAGACTTCACCCCAAACTTGAGTCGAGAATGGGCATGGGAAAAATATATGTTCACAGTTGTCCTGTCCTAACTCACCACACAACAAACACCGGTTATCAACAAATACTCCTTTATTGGCAAGCAATTCAGCAGTGGGCAAACGTTTTTGGCAAGCTAACCATAGTGTCATCTTGTGTATGTCCCAAGCCCAACTTTTCCATACAACTTTTTACCATTTGGTTGTCGCATGGTATGATAAAAATAATGTATAACTGGCATGTTTAGAGAACTTTTCTTGTTGTTGCACCCACTACTTTGCCCGATTCACATTCCCAATTAGTTGTACCAATTCATCTCGAATTTCAAGCATCTTTCTCCATCCCCAAGCATCTCCATTGTGACTTTGAACCGAGAATATCTCACTTCCATGAAGCATATAATTTGTTGCCAATCGAGTGAAAATGGAATCTGCGTGGGTAATTTTTCAAATCCATTTCACACAATATGCTTTATTCCAGGTTAAGTGTTCTTTTAAGTTGAGCCCCCATCTCGACTTGGTTGGAAAATGCTTTTCCAACTCACAAAGAGCCGTCTTTTTCCTTGAGTGCTACCACTCCACAAATATTTACTACATAGTGATTCAATTACATGAATTGTGCGTTGTGATAGAAAAATAACATTTATTAAAAATAGAAAAAAATTTGAAAAAACACATTAATCTACCATGAAACCGAAAATTAATCATAACTCGAATGGGCTTAATAGTACGTTTTTTCCTCCATTTTGCAATGCTCCATCACTCTAAAAAATGAATAAAAGAATATCAAAACAATTGTTATAGTATTGGAGTACAATAAAAACATATCAATGCATATTATCTAGCGTGAGATTTTCAATTTAGCCCCGGAGTACTTGACAATCTGTAATTCCGGAGTACATTAGAATTTTCGGGTTCGAACCTTACGGGAGACAATTCATTGTCTTATGTAGAGAGAAATTGTAGTGGATAGTGGACTTTGAGCTTGGTATATCCCTTCTCCTTTAGACTCTAAGGGCCTGTTCGAACTTACATACTAAACACGAGATAAACAGAAATATAAATAAAAACGAACATAAAAAAGTATAAACGAACATAAACAAACATAAACGATATAGAAATGAACATAAATGAATATAAATGAGTTGTTAAATGAGATATATACATATACCTTCCCTTACTTCTTTTTTTTTGCTTTAATTTTTTAAACTTTCACATTTTCATAATAATTTTTACCTCCCTCATCTTGGTAAAAAAACGATATTGAACCTTCAAATTTCAAAACTTGTTTTTGAAAATTACAATTATAAGATGTATAGTTTTTATCTTTTAATTTTTTGTTTCATGACCTTCATAATTTTACTAAATATTTAAGATTTTATTTTTATTTTTATTTATCTGATAATTTTTTAAAAATATTATTTTTATTTTTATTATTTTTTTCTTATTTTAATATCAAAATTCATATTCATTTACATCATTATATATATATTTTTTATAAAGTCATCCCAATTGTCTTACAATTATTAGGAAAAAAGAAGAGATAAACCAGGACAACTATGATGACTTTATTAAAAATAATATGAAATAAAATTAATGAAGGTGAATTTTGATATTTAAATACGAGGAAAATAATCAATATCCAGATAATATTTTTAAAAAATTATTAGATAATAAAAATAAATAAAATAAAATCTTAAATATTTAGTAAAATTATGAAGGTCATAAAATAAAAAATTAAAAGATTAAACATATACATCTTATAATTATAATTCTCAAAGGTAAGGGCATTTTTGTAATTTGGGGGTTCAAGATCGTTTTTACAAAGGCAAAGGGAGGTAAAAATTATTAGGAAAATATGGGGGTTTAAAAAATAAAACAAAAAATAAGGGGAGATATATGTGTATATCTCATTGTTAAATAAATTATTTCACGATATTGAATATTTGGTGAATAACAAATACTTATAAAATTATTATTTATAATATTTTAAAATATTATATTTTATTTTTATAAAAAAATTATTATTATATTTTTCTCAAATACCCTGAATTTTTATTATATTTTTATAAAATATAAATAAATAATATTTTATAATTTGAGAAAAAGAAAAAAAATTAAATACTATCAAAAAAACCTAAAAACCTCCAATTCTTCTCCCTTCTCTTACTACTATCAGTATCGTTCTATCCAAGGGCGGAGTAAGGAATTTGAAACAAGAGTGTCCAATATCTTTTGGGCCAAATTCAAAGGTGTCCAATTACTTATAATTTAAAATTTTTGTTCCAAAGTTAAACAGTTTTTTTAATTTTTTTTTAATTTTTTTGGGTCAAGGGTGTAAAGTGGCTTCTACTCCACTATCCTCTCTTTCTTTGCTCAACTATCCAGTCTCCTTATCTAGTTCTCTCAGCCGTTCCAATTCTCTTTGCTTTCATAGAAAAAAATACAATCACAACAACAACAATAATAATAATAATTATTATAACAATAACAATAACAATCACAATAACAATAATAAATAATTATAATAATCACAATAATAATAATAATAACCTAAATTTTAAACGGACATAAATGAATAAAAATGAACAGAAACGAATATAAAATATAAAACAAACAGGCCCAGTTGAATGCTTGTATTTATCATTGTAAGAAAAATGTTGATGTTCACATTGGACAAGCTAAAAGAAAAGAGGGAAAGGAGCGATAATAAAAGGGAAAAAAGGCTGTGTTTTCTTTTGATTAGGTTGATTGTATGACCAATATTCAAGTACTCAACCAGTTTTCACAAATTAATTAAGTTTTTAGATGCATGCATCTTTAATTTAAGTTCATTGTAAATCTATCATTCTAGATATACTAAATAAATGGATACAAAATTTTTACTAACATGACGTGCCATAATTAGATGAAAACTATTACCACAAAAATAAAGATATTTGATTAAAAAAATTAAAATAATCAATTATAATAAACCGGTATACTTTTAATGTACTTTTTGTCGAGTAAGAATAAAATTTTTATTTATTGAGTTTAATATAATCCCATTAGCTATGCATCTTGCTTCTCTGGTTAACTAAAGTTGAGTTTGACCTAACTTTTAGTCCCTACTACCTCCATTATAAAAGTATGAAAGGTCTAAAGGCTATTCTCATGGATAAACAAAACAATATACTAAACAAAAATGAAAGCATCAAAATTCAATTTAATTACGCCAATGAATGTTGTGCATATTGAAAAAGACATAAAAATGTGCTACAATCCATAGGGAAACAACTTAAATAAATTGAAGAAACTAACATTTCTAATACTAAGAATCCACAAAAACAGTCTAACCATAAACTTGGCCATGTTCATTTTAACATTTCGTAAATGATAATCTCGTTATTTATCGATCTGAAGTATCGTTAACTGCTAACTGTTATTGTTAGTTATTGCTAATAGTTAGTGTCCGGTGTGGCTCGAAAATTCGGTATTTTGGCCGGACATCGGCCAACATGGGTGGCTCGTGTTTATGGACACGACCTGTGTTGAGCATCTTTCTCTCCTCTCGCATTGGCAAGTTTTAAGGAGAAGCTGTGTTGTTTGAAACGGATCGTTTCATGAAAAATCGAGACTTCCAGCATTTAATACGGATAGCTCTGTGTCCGTCGATATACCTTGTGTTGGTTGTAATAGTTGTGGTTTTGTGACATGTCATTCTATGAACTTATTGTTTTGGTTATTTGAGGTTATATGAAACCTAATTAATGTGCGAAGGTAGCAAAAAGAGTGTTACTTCCATTCATATAACTATGCTAGCCTCGGTTGAGAGAGTTTTAGTGTGAGAGAATTATAACTCTTAGTTGTTTATGTCAATTTCTCTTCAAATTGGGATTTGTTTGTACTTTTTCTACCTTTCATAATGGATTTGTTCGTGGTCGTCTTGCCAGTGGTTCTCTCTCTCATTGAGTTTCCACGTAACTTCGAGGTGTCATTGCTTTATTCGGGTGTCATTGCTTTATTTTTTTCTTGTTTTAGTTTTATGATTATCATTGTTAGCATTCTTGTCACTTCTGCTATTATCGCTCTAATTTCTTAACAGTTATGAACCACTCAATCAATTCATAATTCTAATGGCTAACTACTAATGCTAACGGTTATTGGTAGATAATAGTGTTAATTATTGAAATTGACATACTCCAAACCTGCCACATATGTGATATCAACAATCTCCCTTACCTGAAATTTACATAAAACATTCAAAAGGGTCTTAATCGACTTCCTAATCCTACATGAATTCCGAGTGTGATGATCTTATATTCTGACAGCATTTAGGATTCTCAAACAATATGATATCTCACACCGGGTAAATCCTTAACCATTCTCCCTCTTACTAAATCTCAGGACTTAACCTTAGACAAGTGGGGAAACTAGCTGGAGTACGGTAAGGATGGAAGAAATTTTTAGTGAGACCTCCGACAAAAACCAGGAATGCTTTTCATCTCATACTACTCTTTTTTAAATGAACTTAATCTAATGCTTCGTTAAGTTAGAACTAGTATCAGTATTTGTCGAATCCTGCCCTCAGGTATTTTCAAAGTGGGGCTGGGCTACTTGATCAAATATTGGTAGTAAATTCACTTCATTTTATTTTTTTTATTGTTATTAATTCGAAAGCTAATATGACTTTCCTGTGCATGTGGGGAAGCCTTCTTTATCTTCTTCAGACTTCTTATGATTCTATCCTTTACTGCTTTGTTAAGAAATCGTATTTGAACTGATAAAAAATATTGGATATCTCAAAAATAAATCAAAATTATCATAGTATTAAGTACTCATGTGTGGAGATTTGGGCAAAGCTTGTACTTGAGACTTTGCCAATAAGGCAATAACATTGTCATCTAGTATTAGGTTTGAAGTATTAACAATGAGAGATATCAAGTAGGAAAAGAAATTGTCATAGTCCCCCTCTTTAGGTCCTTCTAGTGGATTGATTGCCTCCACCTAACCAACTATGTCCCCAAGCTTCATGAAGCCATTTTCAATGGCGATGGGAGCCGGTGATGCCCATCAAATGTGTCCCTTGATCCCTTTCCCACTTCTGTCTTCTTCTTATCTATTTTATTCTTATCTCTTTTTTAATTGTTAATATTAGGACTGTAGTGGTAGATCGTGAAGGTGTTAGCCTGGAGTAACTTCATAGCATTTGAACTCGCCAAACCAAGAAAATTATCATCTGAAATTCGCCTAAGTATCTGGTTTGGATTTCTTCTACTTTTGTTTTTGTTTCTCTGGAGGTTGATTTGGGTATTGCCTCTTAGTTAATGGTAGTAGTTTGGTTTATTTGCTTTGATTTATGTTGTTGGAAAGTGGTTTGATCCTTCACATTCAATATCAATATTGGTTACTTTGTTTGTGTTAGTCAGCTAAGGTATTCGTTTGGTATTGCAATTATTCTTTTGTGCCTCTTGTTTTAAAATTGGTGTTGTGGGACTTGTGTGGAATACTCTTATGAGGATTTGACATTGAAATTTGGTTTCTCACAATAAGTATGGGTCCTAGTTTTAAAGAACCCCTTGAGGATCTATTTGATTCTCAATTTAAAGGGAAGTGTAAGAGAGTGTTATTAGGGGTCATGAGCAAATAAAGCATCCTAAAGAGACAATCTGGAAGACTTGTTCTCTAAAGGGTTCAAGAAACATCCTTTTAAGGACCAAGAATTCCCAAGGCAATTTTAATGTATGATAGAGTTCTACAATTTCTATGTGTTGAAAGTCCGATTTATATCCGTAACGCCCTCAATCACCATTACTTAATAATCCCTTCATTAGGGACTATTACGTAAGGTCGCAACGAAGGTAACAATCGAAGGCGTTACCGTCGTCCTAAAAAGAGGACAAGGCTAAATAATTAAAATAAAATGAAATATGGTTTGGGCATCCACGGTTATTTTTCCAAAAATGCTTGTTAGGAGTAACTACTTATTACCCAAGTAGCTACGTCGTCCCAAAATACGGTTTACGGGTTTAGCAATATAATATTTATACAACCTAAACTTTTGTCTAATCCACAAGATAATGTACAATGTGTAATAATTCCCAAGGTCATACCTAAACCCTGGTTGAGGGTAAAATCATCTGTGAGCGTCTATGCACCTTCGAATTGCGGATGCAACGTGGCTGACTAAGTTTTGCCTTCGTCGGACTTGGTAAATGGTTGATTGTTCACTAATGCTTCTTCCTAAAACAAAAACAGTAAAATATTTCGAAGAATGAGTCGAAACTCAGTACGAACATTCCTGCATCTGTAAAACAACTTTGAAAATATTTTAATTGAGCGCGCGCATTTCAATTCATTTTAGTTTGAAATCGGGGGAGAGAATATAAGTAAAACTTGCTTGCCGGTTATTATCTGAAAGTGGAACCCCTTGATAATTGATACGATTTTAGTAAGGTGCACACCTCCCGGCCAACCGAGAACCCGAGTTGAAGCCGCTGTAACGCCTCAAACTCGTAATCACGGTTTTAGACTAAGCAAGCGCCCACCGATGATTAGCGCAGTGGAAAGTAGGTCGAGGGCATTACGCCGCCTTACCGGAGGAAAGGGCAAGGCTATAATAATAGATACGTTTCTAACCTCGGTTACTTGCTTTTGCCACTAACGGCAAGTGTCTCATGATAAAGCATAAACTTTAACTCGAGACACTTGGCGTTAGTGGCAAAAGCAAGTAACCGTGGTTAGAAACGTATCTATTATTATAGCCTTGCCCTTTCCTCTGGTAAGGGCGGCGTAATGCCCCGACCTACTTTCCGCTGCGCTAATCATCGGTGGCGGCTTGCTTAGTCTAAAACCGTGATTACTGAGTTTGAGGCGTTACTGATATGGTATCGAGCCTAGGTTTAAGAGATTCCTGCGAGCCATATAGGAACTATGAGGATTGAGTTGGAATAGGAAGTATAAGTGCCTTATTATTAAATTGTTTGTACGAAGTGCGGAATAGAAAATACTCATAATGCCCAATTAAATCTCAAAAGTTGTAACCAATGATTAACATAAGGATGATAATCCTAAACAAATGGAGGACCATACCTCCATAAACTTTCATATGCCTATCAACAGGAAGTTGACAAGAATCAACTTCCCTGTCTCTCCAAATTTCAAAGATAAATATCAACCCTATATATACCAAGGAAAGCGTATCCAAAGGGATATATCTACCCTGCGATTCTCCAACAATATAGGAAAGCAAACCAAAATGCCAAAAAGAACCCCAAGGGATATGATGGGAAGATTGATTAGGAATGTAGAAGAGAAGTTGCAATTATTGAAGACCAAAAAGGTGATTATAAGGACATCACATCTAGCAGGAAAAGCAAGACACATAGTAAAACACGATTATATAAGATATTAGGGAATTGAGTTTACATTTGGCCAAATTTTGAAGAAAATTAGGGCTGAGTTCTACTCTTCTCGATTGAAGGAAAAGAGTTTTAAGAATGGGACAACTTAGAAAACCCCCAAATGGAATTATTGAGGAAACCAAAACCACAATGGGAACAGACATGCCAAGAAGGTCCAAAACTCACCCAAATCAAAAATTTTGTGTCCATTATCCATGAATCATGTAATATGATAGAACCTTCGTAAAGAAATTCCGATAACAATGGTTAGGGAAGATTTTACCACTAACCTTATTTAGTTTGATTTAACCAACCTTGAGATAATGCTGGGAAGAGAGAAAGGATTATCGAATTGGGATGCCAAGGATTTATTGCGGAAAACGAAAGGGTGATAATAGAGAGTTGCTAAGGATAGAATATAGGCTATATCGTAATAAGAATGTAAGGAAATATTTCATGATATCTTTGGGTAAATACAACGAGACTTTTGGAAAAAAAAATATATATATATATATCAAGGTTATTGGTGTTATACTATTAAAAGAGGAAAAAGTGAGACTCGAGGATATTCCGGTGATAAGTGAATTCCCTGTTGTTTCCCTCAGGAACTTTCCGGATTACCGCCTCGAAGGGAGTAGATTT
Source organism: Talinum fruticosum (assembly GCA_021018815.1). NCBI lineage: Eukaryota > Viridiplantae > Streptophyta > Magnoliopsida > Caryophyllales > Talinaceae > Talinum > Talinum fruticosum. The sequence continues at coordinate 2,205,175 of JAITYX010000076.1, read as the reverse complement.
TGAAGTAGAATTATATCCGAAGCTCGACCAATTTCTAAAGCATCCTATAGAATAGCCCCAGCGGAGTTGAAAGAATTGAAAGGTCAATTGGAAGAACTTATGGAGAAAGGATCTATCCAATTAAGTACTTTACCTTGGAGAGCACCAGTGTTACTTGTGAAGAAAAAGGATGGCACCTTGCGGTTATGCATTGATTATAAGGAGTTGAATAAACTTACGATCAAGAATAAATATCCTCGACCCCGGATCGACGATTTATTCGATCAACTACAAGGTGCGGAAATATTTTCAAAAATAGACTTAAGGTTTGGATACCATCAACTTAGGATAACGAGTGAAGATATACCCAAAACCGCATTTCGAACTAGGTATGGCCATTATGAGTTTGTTGTCATGCCTTTTGGGTTAGCTAATGCACCTGCCAAATTCATGGATCTAATGAATAGAATTTTCGGACCTTATCCGGACAAATTTGTGGTTGTTTTCATTGATGACATATTGGTATACTCAAAGAATAGAGAGGAACATGTCCATCATTTGAGGATAGTATTACAAGTCTTACGAGAACACCAGTTATATGCCAAGTTACAAAAGTGTGAGTTTTGGTTAAATGAAGTGACATTCTTAGGTCATGTGGTATCTCGGGAAGGGATAAAGGTAGACCCACATAAGATACAAGCAGGTGACCGAATGGCCCGCACCAACCAATGTTATTAAGGTGAGAAGCTTTCTAGGGTTAACTGGATACTATCAAAGATTTGTACAGGACTTTTCAAAACTAGCCACTGCCTATGACTAACCTCTTAAAGAAAACCACCAAATTTGAATGGTCTAGTGATTGTTAAAAAGCATTCCAAACCTTGAAGGGCAAGCCGACTCATCGCCTCAGTCTTGACCCTCCCTAAAGAAGGTGAGGAGTATACTATCTATAATGATGCTTCGAAGAACATGTTAGGGGTGTATTGATGCAAAATGGTAAAGTGGTAACATATGCTTCTCAAGCAATTAAAACCATATGAAGGAAATTACCCTATTCATGATTTGGAATTAGCTGCAGATCGTGTTTACTTCAAAAATTGGGAGACATTATTTATATGGGGTATCTTGTAAGGTATATACTGATCACCAAAGTTTGAAGTACGTGTTCACTCAAAAGGAGCTTAATTTGGGTTGCGACCGTTAAAAGATTATGACTTGGAGATTCAGTACCATCCAAGTAAATCCAATGTCGTGGCTGATGCCTTAAGTAGAAAAAACTCAACATAACGTGAATATCTTGATTATCACTAAACCAATCCTTATTCGGGGATTACACGAGTAGGAATTGAGATCGGTCGACTCCAAGGAGACAAAGGGGTACTAAACTTTTTGGAAGTCGGACCCTCAATTGCGAGATGAGATCAAAATAGGACAGAGGAAAGATGAGAAGTTGGTGAGAATGGAGCGAGAATATTAAAAGGGGAAATTTCCAAGATTCATCTTACATGAGAACGAAACTTTAAGATTCCAAAATCGGTTGTGTGTGCCCGACCAAGAGGAGATTAAAAAGAATATTTTAGATGAAGCTCATACGACCTTATATTTTGTCCATCCTGGAGGAACAAAAATGTATGTAGATCAAAAGAAGAATTTCGGTGACCTAACATGAAACGAGAAGTTGCGAGATGTGGATAGTTGTCTTACATGTCAAAGAGTAAAGGCAGAACATCAACACCCTATGGGCGAGTTAAGGACCTCGGAGATTCCAACCTCGGAAATGAGATTCTATATCAACGGATTTCATCGTAGGACTCCCTCAATCCGCCTCCAGGAAAAATGCTATTTGGCCGATAATTGATCATTTTATAAAGTCTCGTACACTTCATATCAATTAGTGACAATTGGAGTGTGGACAAATTAGCTCAAGTATATTTAAAAGAGATTGTCGGACTCCACGGAATGCCCAAGGATATAGTGTTCGATAGAGACATCCGATTCCAATCTCGATTTTGGGAAGCCTTACGAGCAAGCTCTTGGGACTAAGTTGAACTTTAGTAGCTCATACCATTCGGAGACAAATGCTCAAACCGAAAGAGTTAACCAAATCCTAGAAGATATGTTACGGGCTTGCATCCTTGATTTCCAATGAAAATGGGAAGAGTATCTCGCTCCGATGGAATTTTCATACCACAACAGACTACCAGAGCCACAATGAAAATGGCTCCATTTGAAGCCCTTTATGGAAGAAAATGCATAACCCCCTTATCGGAGCGATTTAGATGAGACGCTCACCATAGGACCAGAGTTGATACAAGAAACTACTGAAACAGATGAGAGTAATATAACAGCGAATCGAGAAGCTCGTAGTAGACAAAAGAGCTATACGGATCAACGAAGGAAACCTCTAGAATTTCAAGTAAGGGATATGGCTTTTCCGGGTATCCCCAATCAAAGCAATCAAAAGATTTGAAATTAAGGGGAAATTAAACTCTATATACATTGGGCCATATGAGATACTTCGGAAGTTAAGCCCTGTGATCTATAAATTATCTTTACCAATCGATCCGGAGCATATCCATGATGTCTTTCATATATCTCAACTTCGGAAGTACATATCCGAACCAAGCCACATCATAGAGGTTGAACCAGTGGCTATCGCCCGGAACTTAACACATGAGGAATATTCGTTCCAAATCCTAGATCGGAGGATTAAACGAGCTTCGTATTAAAACTATTCCTCCGGTCAAGGTTTACGGTTGAATCATACTTCAACTGAAGCCACTTGGGAAACCGAGGAAGATATGAGAAACCGAGTACCCACATTTATTCTCGGACAACATTTATACCATTTCACTTACCGGTTTCGAGGACGAAACTCACTCTAAGGGGGAAGACTGTAACACCCAGTCCCTAAGAAAATAATTAACTTAAATACATTCAAGATTAGCATGAGCGCGTGCATTTCAAATTCCAAATATTTTCATATTACACATGTGTGTGTACATATGTATATATATATATATATATCTGTCAATGCTTGTTTAAAATGCAGGAACCGGATGATGACAACGACGACGCACGAACATACTCTATAAATTTCAATGATTTAAAAGATAATTAACACTATTACGTGACTAATTTATTTTGGGTTCTAAAAATTCTTAAATAAATAAAACTAATATAATTTCTATAAACTTAATATTGCTAAAAATAAAATTCCTAGATTAGAATAAGTTTATTGAGCAAGATAATAATAAGTTTGGAGGATTAGGAAGTAGATGAGGATTAGAAATTGGATTAGGATCCTAACTGGGCCAGGAAATTAAGTTGGGTCGGATGGCCCATTGCAAGAGGAGACACAAGGGAGTATAAAACCTTAAGAGAAACCTAAGGCTTCATTTCTTAAACCTAATTACCGACTCACAACCTCCCCTCTCCTCTCTCCAGCCCAGACACCCGCACGCAGGACCTTCTCCCCATCTCCACCGTCACCGCCACCGCCTGCTGCCCACCGCGGCGACCTTGCTCCGGCCACCCCGAGTTCAACGCCACCATCAACACCACCTGTCATCACCAAGAACCCGAACCGCCAACCACCACCACGATACTCCTCTACTCCTCTCGGTATCTCGTTCGGTCGCCGCCTAACGCCGGCAACCACCGCTCGCCACCGTCGGCCACGCCTTAACCGCCACCTTGTCACCGTCCCAGCCATCAAACCCTAGTACACCATCGTCCCTACTCCCTCTCTCGCCCGAGTTTGCGCCTGTTCGCCGGTTCGCCTAGTGGTCGCGGCTTCTCGGCCTGTAGCCCTGTCCGGCCTCGGCCGCTTCTGCCGGCCACCGGCGCCATTCGTCACTCCTGGCCGACTGCGGCGCGGCCGACTGCTCGGTTTCATTAGCCCCGGTCTTCAACCCTCCAACCTTCAAACATCACAAAAACCCCTCTTAAACTAACCTCCTCCATCTAAATCGGCTAGGGTAAAATTTCCAAATTCAGTTTTGTTAATTAAATTTCTTAGGATAATTTTTCGATTCGGTTCTTCATTCTTTTAATTTAAGCATTTAAGTTGTAAGTAGTTATTCATTTTCTGTTTGGAGATTTAATTTGATTATGGTATGTGTATAAATGATGCATGGAAAAATTGGTAAGATTTGGATATACTCGGAAATTGAGGAAGAACCATGGACAATCCCTCGTATGAAGGGCATTTATGGACAATCCCCGTATGAAGGGCATCTATGGACAATCCTCGTATGAAGGGTATTTATGGACAATTTACGTATAAAGGACCCTCGGGAAGTAATTCCGAGTTAGGAATTACTTTTGATTAGTTTACATGGTTATTTAACCTAATGAAGAGATTAAAAGACAGATTGAGGATGAGGATGATAACTAATTATGGGCAGTTTATGAAACCGAAATGTGAGGAATGGACATCTTTGGGGAATTAGTTATGCCCTCATAAAATAAAATAAGGTTAGAAAAATTTAAAAAAAAAAAGTATATAAAAGAATGAAAGTATTTAAATAATAAAATGACTAACATCAGCTATTAAAAGCATAATCTTTCTTCGATTTTAAAGTAAGTGTTTGGTGTAGTGCTTGTATATGTTGATATACGCTTTTGGAAGGAGCTGAGCTTATGCTAAAATTGCTATATATATATATATACTTAAATATATATATATATATATATATATAAGTTATGCTTGCATTATATAAAACAAAATAAGATAATCAATCATATAAATTAAAGATAACCTTAATATTCTTTAGTAGAAGCTAACTTTATTAATTTTCATTTCAAGTATGTTTGAAATGATTTAATAAGTAAATAAGCCATAAAAATTCAGTTTATTAATAAAATTCTTATATTCCTAATTAAGGTCATCAAGCACCAGCGTCGTGCGTTCATCCGGATTCCGCCCATAAAGAAAAAGAAGAAGGAATATCAACTCAAGGTACGTTCATTGATCGTGCCCTTCGAGTGTTTTATTTACAAATCAAGGCCGGATATGGCCGTCATTAACAACAATAAAGAATTGTTTGCAAATAATATTTGCCATCATTAATATGGACCCGCCCATCAAGTGCCATTATTTGGTACGCCCAATATCCAGGTTGGTAACCCCGTAACGGTTAACCGCCTTCAACCGGACTATCCGATCGGTGCAGGTGTGTGCACATGCGTTTAGGGAAACCCGATGATCGTAAAGGGATCCATTCGGATAATCAATTAGCAACAATTTTACATTGTTCACTCTCCCTCATTTACAAATGAATTGAAATGCATGCGCTCACCTCAATTACTTCATAACTATTATTTTACTTGCATGATAGTGAACGTATTGAGCTTCGGCTCACATTTCGAAAATGTTTTCTTGTTTTGTTTTAGGTAACGGTGTGGAAGATTTGAAGCAAAGGTCCGTTAAGGACTTAGAGGCTCGCAGTGACAACCTAATTGGAGTATCAAGGGTTAAGTGTCGTTGTCGTAGTTTACCGGATCGTAGTCTATACTTATGCTTAATCTTCGTACAAGTTAAAGTTTATGCTTTATCATGAGACACTTGCTTGTTAGTGGCAAAAGCAAGTAACCGGGGTTAGAAACGTATCTATTATTATAGCCTTGCCCTTTCCTCCGGTAAGGGCGGCGGTAATGCCCTCGACCTACTTTCCACTGCGCTAATCATCGGTGGGCGGCTTGCTTAGTCTAAAACCGGTGATTACGGGTTTGGGGCGTTACACGCGCGGTTGGGCATAAGCCCCGATGATTGATAATTGATGGGCATAAGCCCCGATAATTGATGATCGGGCGGGGACCACTTGATTAGGTGGCAAAACTTGATTGCAAATGATTCATTATTAATTATATATATATATGAGAAATGTTGAGATTTGATGAAATATGTGAATTTTGCAAGGCACGAGGCAATGAACGTACTCGAACCGAGAATATTTGTTTCTCCGCTTTTTGTATAAATTTGAGTCACCAGCTATTCGGCAGTGGAAGTGGCCTCGGTTACGTTTAAAATGGATTTCTAGGGTTAATAATGTTTTCTTGAGTTTTAATGCTTGAGTTTGTATAAGCTTTAACAATGTATTTCATTTCCTATATTCGTATGAAAATCGATTAAACTAATGTTTGTATTACTCAGCTTTCTATGCGTTGATTCCGTTTCAAGTATTGAATACAATTTATATTAATTAAAGAAGTTGATTAGGCTAACTAAATACTCAATAATGTTGGTGTTATTCGATTGGCTAGTTGACTTGGATTGAAAATGGTGTACATATATACACAACACTTATTTTTAATTCCTTCCTCACTTCTCCCTTCTCTCGCACTCAAAACTCATAGTTAAATAATTAATTAATCCATCAAATGCCCTTCCATCGGAAGGTTTCACAACTTTGCCGAATCGCCCAAAATTCATACATATACCATGTTAAGGTGATGAATGTTATTCTCTCAACAAACTTCATATTCACAACCACAATTAGGCATGCCTAATGCTCAATTACTTTCCATGCCCGTACACTTGCACATTACCGAATTTCAACCTCTACGCACGCATTCTCCTTCGTTTGCTCAATATAATCATTTCCAAAATGTAACAGTTCCACCAAATTGTTCCATTCGATAGTAAAGCATCCTCAATCTGATTCACTAGTTCATAATTTCCCCAAAGGAATCACATTCGTTCATATGCATACGCCAATTAGTCTATGAACTCGCCGCACCTCAATCGTCCACAACGATTCCAATTTTCCCGGATCAATCTTTAAATTCACTCAATAGCATATTTCTAAATCATATGTTTCAGTTTGCAATCACAATTACTTAAATGAATAAGGAACTTGATAACTTAGGGTTTAGTAATTTACCTTCAAATTCACATAGGAGGATTCAACAAGGACGAACAGGGCGGTGGCGCGGCGACTGCGCCGGCGGCCACTGGACGAGTCGGAGACCGCTCCGGCGGCTGCTGCGGCTGGGGTTGGCTGCTAGGTGGCCGCGGCAGAGGAACCGTGACGCAGGGAAGCAGAGCGCAGCAGCGAGAGAGGGAGGTAGCGTGACGAGAGAAACGCGGAGAGAGACGCCGGACGTCTTACCGACGATGCCGGCGTCGGTGGCGCTTGGTGGCCGAGAGCGGGGCCGCGAGTGGAGGCAGGGGAGGGAGCGAGAGGCACGAGAGGGACAGAGAGAGCAACAGCGTGAGAGAGGGAAGGAGAAGGCCGGTGGCCTTTGGCCGACGTTAGCGTCGGCTACTGACCGGCGTTGGCGGTGGCTGGTCGCCGAAACCGGCGCGGCCAAGTGGAGTCGTGGAGAGGCAGGGGAAGGGAAAGGGGAGAGGAAGCGAGGGAGAGCCAAATGAAAATGACGAGGAAGAAGCCTAATGGCTAATTTAAAGTTGGTTTTTTTAATTTTATTTTAATTCCGGATAAGTCCGGATTTTTCCCAAAAAAATCTGATTTGGTTATTTTATCATTTTGATTTTATTTTGATTTATTTATTTATTTACTTATTTTGTTTTCTTTTATTGTTACTTTTAATTTTGTTTTAAGTAAGGATGTTCACAAATTACAATCTTATTATGAGATTTTTATTAGGGCCACTTCGTCGCCTTAGCCGCATAACATACGAGATAAAAATAGTTTAAATATAAGATATCGAATTGAAGTGCACGCGCTCAATTATATAAATATTGTAATTAATAAATAATGTGATTTAGAGTCGGGTTGTTACAATGTCCAAGATGCAACGACGATATCCGAGTTAGGAGTTACTCTCAATTCAAACCTAACCGCATGTTAGTTAAGGCTTAAGGAATATGACAGAGCAATTGAGAATTGTGATTTGTCTTTGAGATTTGATCCTTATAATGTGAAAGCGAGATATATGATAGCCCTAACTTTTACTAACCTAAGCATGATAGAGGATGCCAAAATGGATCTTAAAATAGCTCTTAAATTTGATCCGATAAATAAATTTATTATTAAAGAGTTCACGAAGATGGAGGAGAAGTATGGCTTAAGTTCCGAGACCGAAGTTCCCTCTCTAGAGAGATCCAAGATAAGAAAAAAAGGGTATTTGACCCTCTTCATATCCAATGGAGGAGTAGTGAATTGGTCAAATAATGTTCACCATCCATATCCATATGAGTGACATATAGGATGCTTATGTGGCGATGTCTCATATAGTCACTACTACAAAAAAGTTATATACTGATGGAAATTAGCGGCGAAATCGCGTCCGTCGCGAACTAGCGACTGAAACCGACAATTGTCAAATAAAATTAACTTAGCGACCGAATTAGCGATCGAAACAAATTCCGTTGCTATTTTACTTATTAGCGACGGACCTAACGACGAAAATGGAAAAAATAGCGATGGATTTTTGAAAATAATTTTTTAATTTTTTTATTTAGTGACGGAACCAATCCGTCGCTGATTCCGTCGCTAAATCTTTTTTTTTTTACTTAGCGACGGAATCGATCCAGTCGCTAAATCCAATTTTTAATTTTTTTAATTAGCTATAGAATTATTCCGTCGCTAATTCAAAATTTTAAAAATTTTAAATTTGCCACCTATTTTAATTTGAAAAAATATAAAAATTTTCAAATTTAAATTAGCGACGGAAAATTCCGTCGCAAATTCCATCACTAATCCAAAATTTTCAAAATTTAAATGTGCCGCCTATTTTCATTTTTCAAATACATAAAATTTTTCAAACTTTTAGTTAGCGACGGACCAGTCCGTCGCTAACTCAAAATTTGAAAAATTTTAGGTTAGCGAGCTATTAAATTTTCTCCAGTTTTGAAATTTTAAAATTTTTAATTAGCGACGAAGGATTTCGTCGCAAACTAAATTTTTTAAGTGTCCGTCATTGATCCGTCGTTATGTTGCAAATAAAAGTCCGACTTCAACGAGACTCGGCAAAATCATAAGGAGAGATAGATTAAGAATTAGAGAGAAGTGAGAGTGTGAGAGAACAAGAGAGCCCGACTTCTTCGATTCCGTCGTTGATTAGCGACGGAACAAGAAATTCTGTCGCTGATTCGAATAGCGACGGAATCGAAGAATTCCGTCGCTAATTTTTAGCGACGCGAAAATCAGCGATGGAATTTTTCTGTCGCTAATCGTGAAATTCTGTCGCTAAATTACGTTTTCCGTCGCTGTTTCCATCGCTATATGATGATTTTCTAGTAGTGAGTGTTTATGTAAGCAATGTATTTAATTATATTTTAATTAATTAATTAATTTAAAATTGTATACATGAATTCATTAATTGGATTAATCCAAAAACTAATATGTTCACATTCAAACACTATCATTCTATATATGCATTAGTACACCTTTTCATAATTTATAAAAGTTTTATAGAATCAATGTATAAATGTTGGTTCAAAATAAAACATATATGACTATATGAGTAACACGTAAAATGACATATGTAATAATTATGTAGGATTACTTGACTAAATAAACGTCCATCTTAGACTAAATTAATACAATAATTATATACATATAGAGTAATTAGTATGACAATAATATAACTTTTATTAAATTAATTAATATTTAAAAGATATTTATTTGCCTCCCAAAAAAAAGTCTCACATATTATAGAATTTTAAAAAGTAGTAAATATAACTATAATATGAAAAAAATTAAAATCTATAAAAAAACCAATAATTATATTGTTATAAAATTATCATCTACTTTTAGAATTATATATTTTATAATTTATTTACATTAATAATATTAAAATAATAAATAAGTAAAGTCATTGCATTGCAAGAGTATGACACTAGTGTGTGTAAATAAATATAAAAGTTTGGTAGAGTTCATGCAGTATATAATTAATTATTGTATAAATAGCTAAATAAATATAATTTTTCATGAAAAAAAGGATTAAACATAATGAATTATATTAAAAAGACTATCCAACTACCAACACTTAGTACAATACTAATACAATAGTTTTTTATATGTAACAAACAAGTAATTAAGCAAAGCATTATTAAAAATAAAATATACAAATTTTTGAAAATAAACAAATTGTAAAATGAGAACAACGGATTTAAAATTTCTTTTACTCATATAATGTAATTCCTATTGTTATTTAGCAAGAACGAAAAGGAATTATGATATTTTACTTATCCTTGACATTCCTCCTTCATGTGAAAAAAATTATACTTAGTTATAACTCTCCAAATTGTTCATAAACGATGTTCATATGGAACAATTAAATTTAAAACGATAAAAACTTACACAAATATTATTATATTTTTAAAAAAATTGTATGATATTAATAAAAAATTTTAAAATGTTTTTACCTCAAATCCTTGTAGAGAAAGGGTATAATCTTAGTACATTTAACTATCAAAAACAAGAACAACCATTTTTAAATTGATTTTCATTTTTTCATTTAAGAAACAAATAATAAACAAATTTTAATAAGTTCTATTTGGTTCCAAAATAATCATAACCAAATTGGATAGTTTATTTGTTTTCTAGTTCTATTAATCGATTTAGTAAATCTAAATCAGTTTGGCTTCACCAATTTTCAGTTCGTTCAAATGTTTTTTTTTTTTTTTTTGTTAGCTTGTCTCTAGACGAGAACAATGCTAATATCATGTCTTGTAATTTATATTTAATATTTAATATTTATTCATACTTTTCAATATTTTATCATGTAATCATACGCATGCTATTAATGTCTTTTTAATATCGTTTAGAGAAAATATCCTCTACGAAATTCACTTATACAATTAAGATGTAACAATATACTAATTTCAGGGTATTATTGTTTTATTTTAAGAACATATTTACTTGTGGTGAGTAATTAAGGTTGTATGCTATTGATTAAAAGTAGGTTGCTCCCGGTGTTGTAAATTTGGCGTTGTTGTACGTTCTAAGAGTGTTAATTGTATCACTTGAATCAAAATAGTACGTACTATCTTATATGTTTATAAATATAATGTTGTCGTCTATTAATCCTTTGAATTTATATGACTACTTTACATTGATTTTTGATATCTTAACGAAGCAAGAGCTCTTCATTTCATTTGTTTGCCATATTGGATTATTGTTTTGTGCACTTGTGACTTGAGACAAAATCACATATCTTCTTCCTATTTGTAACGCCCCCAATTTGACCATTATTAATTTATACTCCATAGATAAACACATCGGAATAACGCAACGGAATATTAAGTTATGTGAGGGCGTTACCGCCGTCCCTCATCAAGAGACAAGGCTAAACATTAAAATATAATAACACGACAATCTTTTTCATCCGCATCAACCGCCCAAACTCATAGTTCCATAACTCCATAATCAATATTTACACAACTCCGACCATTAAACATGAATTCTTCCCCCAAAAGGCAACTTGCCATTTAACAAAGGTACCCACCGTCGTCGATAAACCTCCACAAGAGTACAAAGACTAATTGACCAAAAGCCAACCATTAAAGCTAATTATACTATACTTAAGAGTAAGAGCCAAAGAACAATCCATCGCTCCGAGTCGACATTTCGTGGTTTGTTTACTCCTGTCTCTTCCTCGCTGAATGCTAGCATGTTTTTCTCTTCCTAAAAACAATTATAAAAACAAGAATGAGCCATAGGCCCAAGTATGCTACCCTTGTACTCGTAAAAATATTATAAAAGCCAGTGAGCGTGCGCAGACATTTGAAATCGGTTTTAAAAGTTATTTATGTGTAAACTCGCATAAATTCACTATGCATTAAGTATTGGAATAGCTTAAAACCCATTTACGTACATATGAATGCCATGGCGATTCTGTGAGGTCATCATATATGTAATCGTGACTATATAAACAATTCATTTGTTTCGATCGGTCGAGGAGAGCCCCGAGAACTGTAATCGTGAACTGTAGCGTGTATCGTAAATTGTAATCGTATCGGTAATCGTAATCGTGAATCGTAAGCGTAACTTGTAATCGTGTTCGTAAATCAAACCGTGAATCGTGAATCGTAAATCGTAACTATGTCTCGTAAGCTGTAATCGTGCTTGAATCGTAATCGTGAATCGTAAGCGTAAATTGTAATCGTGTTCGTAAACTATAAGCGTGAATCGTGAAGCGTAAGCGTAAGCGTAATCGTGAATCGTAAATGTGTCCGTAAACTATAATCGTGAACCGTAATCTGCGATAAATCTACGTAAGCTGTGATCGTGAAGTGGGTCCAAATTATTTGTATTATTAAAGCTGTAAACTCAATAATAAAGACGAACACTTTAGAAAAGGTACAAGCAATAACATACCTCGATGTTTTAGATACTCCCTTTTAGGTCCTTGTTCGGATCCTTTATGTTCGTTAAATTTTGATTTAGCCTCTAGTTTAAAGAGTAGAAAGGGGTGCTTGAAAGGAATTTAGGGTTCGCTGGAGGACAGCTGGCCGGTGGCGGTGGAGAAGGCAGCAGGTGGCCGGCGGAAGTTGGACTGTGGGCCAGCAACAACAGCAAGGGAAGTGAGGGAGTTGGGCGAGTGAGAAGATAGGCTAATGCTTATTTTTTTCCTGCTTTTGTCTTCCAATTCCATCCACCCCTTGCCTCTATTTATAACCTAGATTGCTTGAGTCTAATTTTGCTTCTTCTTCTACTTTTTGTCTAATCAACAATTAATTCATACTTATCTAAACATATTTAACCACATGGCTAATTTGTAACCTCACATATGGCTTAATTTATAATCACATATTTTATTTTCTTTCTCCTTTTTTTCTTTTTCATAACTATTAAGCAAATTGATAAATTTTCCGATTCAAAAATTTTGATGTTAAGATATATACATATATATATGAATCTGTATATTTAGATAATTATCTATGTTATGAGGCATTTATAAATTCATAATAAAATTTTTAATTTTTGTATATCCTAACATGTCTATAATTTTACGCGGCTCATTGCTTTTCAAAACAATATATTTTATAATTAGCATGGCATTGAAAATAATTTAATTTAATTAATTAATGGGGTGTTACGAGTATTCAATAATTGATGCCTAATCATCCACTTAATCTGTTGGGCTATGTCCGCACTTGTTGTAGTTGATCCTTAAAATGTTCTCTTATTCTTTTTGTTCCAAATGTTGTAACAAATGGCAGCTATCATTTGGGCAATTACAACCAGCTTTGCATTGGAAACATTCCCCCTATAGCTTGTGATTCCAAATGTTTCTCCGAGTCTAGACCATTACCCCGCACGGTAAAAGCATTGAGCAGTCCTTGAGAGAATGGGCATTTGAAGAATAGGTGCTCTATTGTTTTCACACGTATACGTAAAGAGCATACTCGCATTGTCCAGACTAAATCCACCTTTGCGAGTCTATCTCTAGTAAGTAATCTCCCCTTAAAAATTAGTCGCGAGCAAATGGAATGTTTAAGCACAATTGTTTTGTGCCAAACAAGTTTCCACCACTTTACTTCATGCTTCTTTGTGGAGATGGCTGAATAGGCTCTTTTTACTTTATACTTGCCATTTTCCCGCACCTTCCATTCACCATTCCGTACATCCCACCAAGATGAAGAGAATTCTCTCAAGGATATGATTTTCCTGAAACACCAACTAGCATTGCGGCTAATTTTGTATGATCTCCAGTTAGCATTCTTTAAGTATATACTATGGATCCATTTAACCCATAGGATTTCAAGATGACTTGCTATATACCACAAATGCTTCCCCACAAGTGCTTTATCCCGGTTGGCACAAATTCTAACCCCCGTGCCCCCTTGATTTTTTGGCAAGCATACCTCATCCCAAACTATTAGAATGAGCTTATGAGCACCTTCAAAGCCGGACCAAAGGTAATTCCTGCATATCTTTTCAACCCCTTTAATAATTGCACTCGAAGAATAAAGATGGAGCCCCAATATATATGCATATTGAGCTGCACTCGCATTGACCAACTGCAGTCTTCCTGCATAACCGAGCTTCTTAACACCCCAAGTTCTTACCCTTGCAGTAATCTTTGAGATTAGAAAGAGGCGATCGTTGTCTGTTTAGTTTGCCGGTCTTCAACGGTACCCCTAGGTACTTCAATGGGAGTTGATCCCTCTCTAATCCTGAGATATGCAGTAGCTGCTCCTCCACTTCTTCATTCACACCAGCCATGATAATTTAAGGCTTATACAAGTAGATTTCCAGCCCAAATACTTTTGTGAATATTTTAAGGGTTTACATAATGTACTCAAGTGACTAACAATCAACTTTGTAAAAAATAAGCAAGTCATCAAGCAAACATTAGGTGATTCGAGTCTTAATTCCTTGCATCCTGGATGGAATTTGAATCGTTGATCTTCAGCCATCCATTTTAACAATCTTGAAAGGTGTTCCATTCCCATGACAAACAATAGAGGGAAAATGGAGTCCCCTTGCCCGATCCCCTCCCACTTTTAAAAAATTCTTGCAAACTTCCATTATAGTTCAAGGAGAAGCTAGTAGAAGATATGCATTTCATAATCCGCATAATAAACTTACTAGGAATGCCAAGCCCTAGCATCATATCCTCAAAAAACCCCAAATTAATTGTATCATATGCTTTTATAAGATCAATCTTAATTATACATCTTGGAGAAACTTTCCTTCTTTTATAGTGCCCAACCAAGTCCACGACAATTAGGATGTTGTGGAGGATCAATCTTTTTTGTACAAAAGCTTATTGATTTTCCATAATAATTGTAGGTAGCACATTTTTAAGCCTCATGCAAAGCAATTTGGTGATGACTTTATAAATCACGTTACAATTAGAGATTGGTCTAAAATATGAGGGAGATTGAGGGTGGTCTACCTTAGGAAGAAGAGCAATGGCTATTGTATTGATCTGCTTCAAATGTTTTTCAGATGAAAAGAAATCCAGAATAGCCTCACATACCTCGGATCCAATAATGCTCCATGCACTTTGGAAAAAATTACTATTGAATCCATTTGGCCCTGGGCTTTTAGTCCCTTCAATATCCCGAAAGCAGCTTTTACTTCCTTTGTGTCAAGGGGATGTGTAAGATCTTGACTCGAGCTAGGGAGAGACATTTACTACATTGCAAGTATAGACCACTTGATTTTGCATTGTCTTGGCTTGGAAGTTAGTAGATCCTGAAAGTAACCGAGTAGGCAATCCAAAATTTCTTGGGGTTTATAAATATAAACTCCATTGCTTTGAAGGATACATCCAATATTTGCTCTGAAAATTTTATGCTACACCACGAGTGAAAACATGCGATATTAATGCCCCCTCTTTTAACCACCTTATTTTGCTAATATGGATGTACATCTCTTTTGAAGCCTTTTTGAGTCTCTACAATTCAGTAATTGCATCATTTTCAATAGTGTATAAAGCCTCCGTACCTAGTCCAACAAAAAATTGATCTTGAATTCCAATTAGAACCTCGTCTAGCCTCGATTGTCCAAATGGGAAAATTGTGATATGTGGAGTTACCTCAAAGTTGTCTTTACTTACTTCATCTTTTGAACAACTATGTACATTTTTGTGCCGGACCCATTATACCTCCAATTGTACTTCTAGCTTTGGTTTTGTCTCATACCGTAGTTAAGTATTAATCATTATGGCACCACATGTTGCGGAACTAAAATCAAGATATAAGCCTCTCCTTGTGATGTCCTCTCGAAAATTAAGTAGTAGTGATCGGATATTCCACCAGACCTCAACAACACAATTAACCCCTGAAAGGCGTTCTACCAAGCTTCATTAATCGGAGCACGATCCAATCTAAAAGCACCATGTCCTGTGCCTTCTGTTTATTTGTCCAAGTATAAAAATGCCCATTGTGTTGCATCTCCTAGAGTTCACATTCGGCAGCTTCCGAAAATCCTCCATATCATTATAGTGGAATTCACTCCCTCCCATTCTATCAGCTTAACTCAAAATGTAGTTAAAGTCCCATAGTAAGCCATTCTTGCATTGATTTGTTGGCATGTAATAGAAAATTCCACAGGATCCTTCTTTTAATTGCACAATTTGCTGCATATACAACTCGACCACCAAAACCGAGATTGAGTACTTTTATGTATCACATGACAATGAAATATCCGCTTGCAAGTATGAAGTATTTCTACCTCAAACTTTTCAGGTTTCCGGATCACCCAAATTCTACTTTTCATGTCCTCGGTAGCGTTTGTCACCTTCTTACACTCCTTTCGTACTTTCCTTGCCACTATATCCTCATTATTCTTACTCACTTTTGTTTCAAGCCGACTTGCCAAGCCTATACCTTTATTTGCTAAGAAGAGAGCCAACTCTTCTTGCTTGGAGAAGGTTATTTAAACTCCTCACATTCCAAACGAGGTTATTATCCATTTTCTCTCTCAAAGAAGCCTCACAAATGGGCTCCTTTGAGGGGATATTATGCTGCCTCTATTTCAGCCATAGTGGTCTCGAGAACACTCGAACACATTATACTCGAATTGTTTCTACTCGCTAAGACTAAATTGAACTGGCTCAATCTGTTGTATCACTTGATCCTTTTGTATCTCAGGATTGTCCTTGGTAGGATTTTGAGGTTTTTCTTTAGGGACTCATACTCTTTTTATGCCTTTTCGCATTTATCCTCACTATGCCCGAACATATCACACTTAGTACATTTTTCGAGGTACCATTCTAACTCAATGCCTTGATGGATTAGCTTATCATTTTCATCAACAAACACCACTTCCTCGGGGATAGGATTGGTTATATCGATTTCAATGAGTGCTCTAGCAAAGTTCAATCTCCCTTCTCTAAGGTTAGTTTATCTCGCCACTAAGGGAATACCTACCAAACTAGCAATTTTGTTGAGTCCATCCACACCTTCGAATTTTGGATGTAGCTTGTGGAATCTTACCTAAATGAGTATAGATTTAATTTCAAACTCAAGATCCTGATGCAGGGACCATTCCTTAACTATAAGAGGCTTTTTATCAAAGTAATATATGTTTTGCTTCAGTATTTGATCCCTATCCAATTGAGTGTGAAGTCGCACAATAAAAGCTCCATTATCCTTCGTAGGACTTTATTAATAAGAGATTTACCCCAAATCCTATTAAGGAATCCTTCCATAATAGTTAATGGAGGGTTGGCACCTAAAACTCGACAAATGATTGCTGAGTTTCGAGTATTCGGCTTAAGTTTCTATGTCTTGAATCTCAATTTTTGAATCGGACGACCATCTTTTTTTGGATCGGGGAATAAATTCTAGTCTATTACCAGCATTTGGTACCATTGAGATGTCTCACCTTTGATTTCGATTTTCCTCTCCGATACTTGGATGCCAATCGTTACGCCTATGAAAGTTATGGGGATTGAGCTCTTTCGCCATATGATGGGGTTTCCTCCTGTCTGTCTTGTTCTATTGGAGTTTCCTTCGCTACTCGGATTTCCATTGTTGTTAGATCATTGTGGGGTGGGTTGAGTTATTGGTGAAGTAACCGGACTTTGTGTTGTTGGCGTGTGCGATTGGATTGAGGGCCTACGGTTAGGTTGTTTTCTCTTCCTCACCATTGAAGATGAGACCTCTCCTCTCGTAGACTTTCTCTCTCATCGTGCATTTTTGTTATAACAAGTAACTTGTTATAATTACTCACAATTGTTTATAACTCATTATAACTTTTTACAACTAAACTTACAACATATTACAACTCGTTACAATTGCTTACAACTTTTTTTAATTTTACAGCTCTTTATAGTGAAAAAGAACACGGTTATCTTAATTGTTTTAATATTTCTATAGGCTCATTTTTTTAAATATTTGACTAGACTAATATTCATTAGATGTCAATTGTAACATGTGTGTCAAAGTACCAAAATGATCATCATATATTGCTTTGTGAATTTGATATTTATATGTTTTATCAAGTATTAATAATGATATTAGTTAATAATATATATATATATATATATATATATATATATATATATATATATATATATATATGATAATTTTTTGGAGCTATTAATTTCTAGGACTGAGTTAGGAACAAAATCCTCATTTTCAAGTATTCACATAGGATGCACTAGATTTTGAAGGTTTAGTTTTCAATTTTCATACAATCTATGATTATTTTCTACAAAAACAAATATAGTTATAGAACTGTATTATATTGATTTTCTTCTTTATTTGAACAAAAAGAAAAATAGATTCAAACACGAATAACTTGAGCAATTGGATTAATTAGTATTATTTAATGTGTACAAATATAAATAGTCCCTATCATTTGTGTTTCGTAAGTATTAGATAGTATAAATAATATAACTAATAAATATGAGCAATTTTCTTATATACGCATTCGAGAATGCAGTACAAGTGTTAATATTAAATAAGTTAATATTTTTTAATATATTATCAATAAAAAAATTCACATAACAAAAAAGAACAACAAATTTTTTTGGTTATTTGTTTATTTATTTGGGAAGTGGAAGTGTAAGTAAGGATTGTGTTCACCTTTTACTTATCCACAATGCTAAGGGGAGACAAAAAGGGAGCAAATTGCGGTGAATGATCCTCCCCGGGAAAATGAAAAACCCAAACACGCCTTAAAAGGGGAAAAAAAAAGAAAATCTACCCAAAAATAATAATAAATAAAAAAATAAAAAACAGAAGACTTGCACTGTGATGTGAAACTGAGAGCAAGAAACGTCGAAAGACGAAGAGGAGAGAGAAAGAGAAAGGCAGCGATAGAGATAAACGGATGATACGCAAATTTGGGGGCAGAGTTTCAAGCGACGCATCAAATTCAATCTTACTGAATCGTAATTAGGAGTTTCAATCACCCAATTTGTGCCTCAACTTGCTAATTTCTCACAAGCTAGGGTTTTGTGAGAGGAACCCTAATCTGCCCGGCTCAACTCGGAATTGGGGGAATTGGGTCGGTTTCGATTGGGGCTTTTGCAGTTTCTGGAAAGTCGACGGCATCTTCTGGAGGATCTGGTTCATCCAGCTCACGATCATCACCTGTAAGTTCGTGAATTTTTCCCTTCTTGCAAACGTGCTAATTTCGACTCAATCTAGGGTTCTTTTGATACAAATTTGAGGAATTGATTGAAAGTTTGAGTTTAGAGTTGGTGAAAGGAATGTGAAGTTAATTTCTTGTTTTGACATGGTGCACTAGTGTTGGTGTGGTCGGGGCCAAAGGAATTGACTTTCACTAAGGACTATTTGATCATCTGAGCATTGCTGAATGTAAACCAATACCTAAAGTTGCTCTGAGATTTCAATCCGATTCTGTTAGTAGCCACATTGGACCTACTTTTTCTGTATCAAGAGGATCAATGAATTCTTATTTGTTCAGCAACTTAACTGATGGTCACATGTCAAGTTCTTGCCGTGAGATGCTTCCCGTAGGAATAAATCAACTGATGGTCCAATTTTACAAGCCAATTGATTTTTCAATGCATATGGCATACTATTTACACTTATCCTCTTTCCCGAGACAAACCCGTATCGATCATGGAAGTAAAAGTATAACAATCACAGGTATATGCAATAATATATCACAAATACTGCAATTTTTTCTTGGAAACAATAAGAACTATTGATATCCATGTTCTCTTGTGCATTTTTTTGATCGTTATGCTTCTGGTTGCACAATGGTTAGAGGGCTTGTTTGAACAAAATGGGATGTAAAAAATTTGATACAGAAATCCCCATCGTTGCATGGCGAAAGGCAACAAATGGAAAGTTCCAATGGCATCAATAAAGATGTGTTGCACTTACATATGGTAAAAACAAGATATTATCTCTTCCGCATTGGATGTATGGTTCTTTTGTTGCATGCTAGCTTTACATCCATCTTTTTGATTAACATGTATACTCTCTCTGTCCCATATTCAATATCAAAACACATCCATTGTTCTAGTCCCGTATTACTATCAAAGTTTGCTTTCGAAAAACTTAAAAAACATTTTTTACTGGTTAGCAATCCATTTCAACGATGTAAATGCATGTATTGCTTATTTTTGCATATTCCCTAAAATTGACCATGTATATAGGACAGGAGTATTATTTGACTTTCCTTATCAAAAAAACAAACAAGATATTAACACTCTTAATATCTTTTTAGTTAGTATTTCCCATGCCCTTCTCACTCTCACCTTTTCCTTTCAATCAATTGGACTCTTATTTGCATCATTTGTCTGCAGATTTTACATAGGGAAAACTACAAGACCTCTCTCATCTGCAACTTTATGCACGGAAAAGTTGAAAAACTGTCTCTCTTTCACTCTATATTCCCGCTGGGCCTTGGTAGTGCCCTAGATAGTCACCCCATCTTATCACATGTCATCTTCTATTATTGTCTACTCACAAACAACATTAGTTCTATGAGATCTTTAAAAACTTAGTACAGTTTGAGATACAAGTTAATCTTGGCTATTTAACATTCTATTTTCCATAACGCATGCTTACCTACTATGATATAGTACCAAATCGTTTTATGAAACGTACATAAGATATCTTCTTGTTTCAGTTTCATGCTTTAAGATTCGATGCTGACAAGTTTTTTAACATAGTTGTCCAAGTTTTGGAAAGTTTCCATGCCTTCCATTACTGTTGTAGCTTAAACTTGTTGAACTAGCTCTAACATGGATGTATATGACATGACTTTTAAAATGAAGCTTTGCTGAAGATTCTTACATTGCTTATTATTTGATGGATCTACAGTTGTAACAGAAAAAAGATTATTCTGGATACATGACAGTTGTAGTGTGTCTTTTTCCTTCTTAAAAATGGTGATACTTATCTATTGCATCCGTATATCCAATAGGCAAAATGGTTTGGGGTCATTTTGTCTTTAATCTATGGCATATTGAATACCTTGTTCCCTCCACACTTGCATATGGGTCTGCTGGTTGTAAAATTGCTTTTAATGTTTTGCGCTTTTAATGAAGAGTTATTGTCGTAAAGTTCTGAAGTTTGTTTCTATTGCAGCGTGCCTACCGGGTGGCTTGGTGTTTTTCTGGATTAGGGTTGGTGAAAAACTATGTGATTGAGATGAATGTTAATTGATCTTCATATGGTGAAACTGATGAACAGTCAAGATTGTGGTAATATACGAGCTGAAAATGAATGTTCAGGCACACATGTCAGGGCAGATCTCTGGACAGGTACCTAGCCAGGCTGGCAACCAGATGCCTGGATTACCTCAGCAAAATGGAAATACCTTTCATACGCAGGTGCAAAATCTAGCTGCCCAAAGTAACTCCTCAGTGATGGACTCCGAAGTTATTAAAATACGGCGATTTATGCGAGATAAGATGTAAGATACATATCTTGGACTGTCATCCATCGTGTATACTTTTGATGGTATTTGTTGCTTCTCTATTATGTCCAGTGATACCTCTTTATTTAGGAGATTTAACGGGGCTTAATTACAAATTCAGATTTTTGAGATCAATGTTTCTTTACTATAGCTATTCGGTTCAGTGTCAGAAGAGAGGAAGTGATGCCATGATAAATTCTTCTATACACAATATTACATGTCATTTTAAGATACCTTCTACTTTGGCAGTTTCTATACATTTTTATGGTATAGAGCTCTGATCTTGATTGTTATTTTTTCCTCATAGCTCTCAAGTTCTTGATTGTTTTAGGTGTCTTTGTGATTATTATTTTTTCCACATAATCTCAAGTTCTGCTGATAATGCTTTGTAGGTTATTCTGCGTGCATGTCCAAATGCTTGTGCATTTGTTTGAGAACGCAGTAGCTGTGGCCTTTGCTACAAAATATTTGTACATGCATATTCTTCACCTTGGGATCACTGATTGTGTCCCAACATCTGATTATTTGTTATGGTGGTTCAAACCAATCAAATCATGCATTTATTTGGGAGGCAGTATTTTACGGTTGCATATTTCCTATGATTTTAATGCTTCATGAAGCAAAGCATTAATGCTTCATGAAGCAAAACATTAAGGCGACCATTAAGTGTTGAAGATGTACTTGTATTTGGCTTTTATATAAGAAGTAATTTGTTTGCTGGTAATGATCTCCCTTCAATTTGTGAGTGACAAATGAGCTAGGTATATAAAACCGCTTGCCTTTTCGAAGTCGAATGTACCCCAATAGGAAACATTTTAGCCATAAGGAGGAAAAAATTGATTTGTAATGAGAAACTATTAATAGAATAGAAGAAAACCACAGAAAGATTGCAACCATCAAGCTGAGAGATTATTTTTTTAGAATGTAATTGGTGAAGGAGGACAAAACTTGCAATCTCCTAAATTGTTGCTTTACTGCTTCCAAGTTACAACTTACGAGTATGTTTGTGCTCTATTTTTAATATTCTCATGCAAATGGGGACTTTATCTTGAAAGTCGTTGTGTTTGCAATTCGTGCATGGGGCTAATCCATCTGCTTTTCAGTGGGCGTACTTCTCTCATATTTGGAAGGGGTGCATTGTCAATGAAGCCTGGGAAAGGGAAAAAAAAGAATTTTAGCATGTGATTGGAAGGCCCTCGATAATAGCAGGATTTGTGCGTTAAAGTTCGCTTAGCCTCCGTATTCTGACCAACTTTGCGTCGTGCTGCGTAGCTCAAATAGTTCAGCAATAGACATGTTAACGCTCTGATAAAATGTTCACTTGGTTTTTTGAGAATTGTTTTGAGCATTCCAATAAAATGTTGACTTGGTTTATGAGAATTGTTTTGCTATAGTAGTATAAACATTTTCTAGCCCCAATAGTGTGAGGGTGTTTTCAGTCTAGGCCTTATTCTACGAGGGAGTTGCAGAGAGGGGTTGATGTGCGTTGCCTTTCTCAGGCACCTATTTTTAGTTGTCTTGCAATGGGATATCATTTAAATTTTGAGCTTGCAAATGTGGGATATTATTCATCTGTAAATCTCTGGTTGAAATATCTTGTACATAATGCTGAATTTAATTTATATGGATAAATAAGCAGTATAAGTTTCCAACTTTGGATTCTCATCTGTGCTATATGATTAGCAGTATAAGTTTCTTTCCCATGCTATTTTTTATGTTGCATGGTATGAGTTTCTGAGTTTAGATTGGTCATGTATGATATATTAAAATACAACTAGCTAATTTTTGCATTGTACTTGAGGATGTCCTTCAACTGCAAATAGTAAGTTGTGATTCTGAAGATGATGTTCACTCAATATGAATGAAAATAGTCTTCCATCAGTATTAATGGTGATATGCTTTCTTAAATTAAGTTGGTCATTAATAAATGTCACTTTGATGTATATGCTCTACACATATTATTTGTGTGACCTTAGAGCACCGAAGAATGGTGATGCTTAAAGAGGAGACTTATGATCAGAATTAGTAATTTTGGTTATAAATTATGTAATCATGGGTGGATGAATTCCTCTTCTTTCTTGTCAAGACTGTCGAGCTTATCGATGTCATGACTTTTTCTGAACTTAAATTACTTCCCGAACCCGGATAACATGAGACCCAAACTGCCAGCGATGTTTTTTGTCATTAGTATCTCTAAAAATATAATCATATTGTGCCTTATCTGCTATCATAAATATGTTTAATCAGGTGATGTTATGATTCCTTTTTGCTCTCATTGATAGCTGATTGCCTGATATTGTCTTTCATATTCGTTATAAGTAATCTTTTTCATAGAGGATATTTCTTTGTTAACTATTTCTTATGTATTTATCATAATGCTTCAATGATACTGACAATACCCCCTTTGTTCGCCTCTTTTCTTTGGTATTCTTTGTTTCCAGCTATGAGATTTTGATGAGAAGGCAATCACAACCAACAGAAATAGTTTCAAACAAGATACATGATATATCAAGACGCTTGGAGGAGGGACTATTCAAGTCAGCTACGTCAAAGGTAGTCTAAGTTCATTTTGTTCGTCTTGAGATAGGTTGTAATTTTTTTCTTTTAGCTAATATCTTGCACACACTTCTTTGACTCTTTCTATATTTGTGTGTTTTTATGCGTGTTGAAGCCAAAAATATCATTTGGTCACATTCTTTGTGAAAAATGCTCCTCTGGCCTAGGCTTGCTGAGGTACATACAATAGAAGTCTCAAATTTTCTTGTCTTGGTTTCTTGAGGTCACCAAGGCATGTGCCTTGGGCCTCCTCAAGACAGGCCGTGAGGCCTGTGCCTTATTGGTATTTTTAGTGAGAGAGGTAGAATGAGAAAGAAAGCTATCAATGCTCCTAATTTTGTTCAAATTGATACATTTGCAAGACTACTTGATGAAATTTCGAGGGATCATCAATCAATTGCCTGAAATTTCTTCAAATTAAAGCCCAAATTGAAAATTCTTCTTAATTTGAACCTGAGTTCATGCTCCTGCATGCAGTAACCAATAGGTAAGTTTTGGACCCAATCAAGAAGATATTTTTATATATTCTTTTACTTTATTTTTTGTGAATTTAAAAGTTTTCTACGAATTACAGTTAAGTATCATTCACAAACAAAATTTAGAATGCTAAAAGCATAAAATGTCACTCATTAAGAATGGATGATGTGGTGCAACTTTGCCTTGCATCTTGTGCCTTATGCCTCAGCTTTAATCTAAGCTTAGTTTTTTGTTACTTTCTTTACAGGACGATTATATGAACTTGAGCACCCTTGAGAGCCGTTTGCATGTCCTCATTAAACGAACACCGCATAATAATCATGCTGCTCAGCATTCACAGTTTGTGAATACTTCTACTCCTGTTGGTACTATGATACCCACTCCTGGCATGCAACATAGTGGGAATTCAAACTTGACATCATCTGCGGTGGATCCTTCTATGATCTCAGCTAATGCATGTGGTAGCATGTCGTCAACTACTTCAAACATAGGAAACTTAATAACAAATGCAAATGGGTCATTTTCCAACATGAGTGGTGGTTCTTTCCCTGCAGCCGAAGGTGATTGAAGTTGGCTCACTTGCGTAACATTGCTATGTTTAATGTTTTAATAGAAAATACTTGAATTATTTATCGATACATTCATGTTCTGCAGGATCTCTAACAAATGGTTACCAGCAAACGCCGTCCAGTTTTTCGATGAGCTCAACGGGGAACAACATGATGGCTGGACAGAGAGTTACAAGCCAGATGATTCCTACTCCTGGATTCAGTAGCAATAGTTGTCACACAATACCAAATTTAGACAACAGTAGTAGTAGTGGTGTGTTTTCCAGCGTGGATTCTTCGATGGTACCACAACAGCTTCCTCAAAAACATGGTGGTCAGAATAGCCGCGTGTTACAGAGCCTGAGTGGTGCAATGAGCAGTGGGGTAAGATCTTTTATGCAGCAGAGATTTCAAAATGGTACTCTTAACAGTGGATTGGGGAATAACCTACAAATGGTGAATAGTTCAGGCTCCTCTGATAGCTATTTAAGTACATCTTCCTTTGGTGTCTCATCTAGACCGTCACAACAGCCTCTTGATCAACATCAGCGGCCTGCCATGCAAGGTAATTCTACATTTTTCCTTCTAATGTACTTGGTCTATTTTATGCTTCAATTACACTTTGCTGAAACTTCTTTTCATTTTGCAGGTGACGGTTATAGATTGGGTGCTTCTGGTTCATCTGGGACTGGAAGTTTTTACAACCCCACTGCTCCAATTGGATCATTGGTGAATAATCAGACTCTGAATCCATTGAGGTCACAGTCAATGACTAAACCTAATTCAATAACAAGCAACCAATCTAACATTCAAGCAGCGCAATCAGCGTCATACACAAGGCCTCAGTTAGTAGAGCAGGCAGAAAAGATGAATTTCCAATCACCACAATCCAGGGAAAATCTTTCACAAACTTCTATGAATCAGTATCAACAACAGCCTCGTCAGTTCCAACAGCAGCAACAGTTTGCTGCATATCGTCAAGAAAGGCAATTGAATCCACAGCAGCAAGCTTTTGTGAGGACTGATTCACGCATGTCCCAAGTGGCATCTGCTCTTCGTAGTCACGTAAAGCCTGAACCTGGAATGGAAAATCAAAGTGAAGCTCTTCAGGCACAAATTTCTTCCGGGCCGCTTCAGCTTTCAGAGTTAGATGGTCAATTTCAGCATATTGGAAATAGAAACCATCTTAGGAATTCTCAAATATCATCTCTTCCATCAGAGCCTCAAGATGTGTGCTCCACACTCTTGCAAAATCATCAGCAGGTGATGCCTGATGAGGCTGCAAATGAATACACTTCCTTTCCCTTGGAAATGCAGCCAGAAGCAGTATTGCATGGTCAATGGCAGTCTGAATCAGAGAGAGTGTCATTGGCCGGAAATTTATCTCATGAACAGCATGTCCATGAGGAGTTCCACCATAGAGTAGTTCTGCATGATGTTGCTGAGCGCAACAGCTTGTCTTCTGAAGTGCCTGTAAGTCACCAAACTATTGCACCTGGAAACACAGTGGACGCTCCCAGACTAGGTGCCAGATCCTGTAGTTCTGGAAATGTAAATCATGACCGGCAGTTTAAGAACCAACAGAGGTGGCTTTTGTTCCTACGCCATGCACGTTGGTGTAGAGCACCAGAAGGAAAGTGTCCAGAGTCTAATTGCTTCGTAGCGCAGAAACTATTAAAACATATGGATGGTTGCAATGCTTCTCCTTGTTCGTTTCCTCGTTGTTATCCCTCCAGGAAACTGCTACATCATTATAGGCATTGCAGGGATCCTAAATGTCCTGTTTGTGTTCCTGTCAAGGATTTTATACGTTCACAAGTGAAAACATATGCACTTCAGGATTCAGATTCTGGGTTGCCAGGTTCTATTGGTGATTCTTGCAAATCATCTGAATTAGGAGAAGCTAAATCTAAGGAGACACCTAAGCCTTCCAAATTAGTTGTGGGAGCTATGGAGGATTTACAACCTTCTATGAAACGCTTGAAGTCCGAGCCTCCATCCCAATCTGTAATGCCTGAGGGTGGAAATATGATTGTGCCAGGCAATGCCAATAGTTCCTCGGTTGGTTCTGCGGATCTAAAGTCGAAAGAATTTCAGAAAAATGATCATAATTTGAAAATTAAATCTGAGTTTGCGGATGTCAAGACAGAAATTGCTAATGGTTCAAATCCTGGTGCTGCTGAGATTAAGAGCATTACCTCGGACACTTGTAATCAGGGGCAGGATGGTAAGTTGATCCGAAAGGATTTCAACTCCTCAGCTAAAGAGGAAGGTGTTAAAGTTGTTGAAGACAATGGTCAAGTGAAGGAAGAAGAGGCTTCCCAGACCTCAGAACATGGAGCTGGAACAAAGTCGGGAAAACCAAAGATAAAAGGAGTGTCATTGACTGAACTATTCACTCCAGAACAAATAAGGGAGCACATCAGAAGCCTTAGGAAGTGGGTTGGGCAGGTGCGTTGCTATTATTTGACATGTTCACTTTGTAGCTAATTAATTTCCATAGCAATGTCGTATTGGCCTAATGAATGGCCAGAATAACTTTTCTCCTCTGCTTGTCCTTTATGATTTATTTACAGAGCAAATCAAAGGTAGAGAAGAATCAAGCAATGGAACACTCCATGAGTGAAAATTCTTGTCAATTGTGTGCGGTTGAGAAGCTGACGTTTGAACCTCCACCTATTTACTGTAGCCCATGCGGTGCTCGAATAAAAAGAAATGCTATGTACTACACTGTTGGAGCTGGTGACACCCGACATTATTTCTGTATTCCATGTTATAATGAAGCCCGCGGTGATACAATTCAAGTTGATGGAACTACAATTCTCAAGTCCCGGCTGGAAAAGAAGAAAAATGATGAGGAGACTGAAGAATGGGTATGTTCTGCATATCCTTTTTCATTATATAGAAGGCAATAACACTGTTTTCAACTGATTACTGTGCTTCTCTGCAGTGGGTTCAATGTGATAAATGTGAAGCATGGCAACATCAGATCTGTGCACTGTTTAATGGAAGGCGTAATGATGGCGGTCAAGCTGAATACACATGCCCCAATTGTTGCATACTAGAGATTGAAGGTGGTGAGCGTAAGCCATTACCACAGAGTTCTGTTCTTGGGGCAAAAGATTTGCCAAAAACAATTCTCAGTGACCATATAGAGCAGCGGCTATTTAGACGACTGAAACAGGAGAGGCAAGACAGAGCAAGAGCCCAAGGAAAAAGTTATGACGAGGTATCCTTCGATTCTTTCCTATTATGATGTGTGATCAATATCATGAATGGAGTCATATTTCAGTAGAGTTCACTCCCCCTCCCCTTTTTGTTTTGGGGGGTGTTGTGGCACACTGACACGTCTGTTGAAGGTGGATATGTTTAAAATGAAAGAACAGAACTGGGAATAAAAGTTATTAACATTCTGATTTTGATCTAATAATATCTGTTGGCATTTGAGTAATATATGAGGGGATAACATTATGCTGGAATTGACCTCTTCTTTTGGAGGCATGTCTGTGTGAGCATG
The DNA here is from genome assembly GCA_021018815.1 of Talinum fruticosum. NCBI lineage: Eukaryota > Viridiplantae > Streptophyta > Magnoliopsida > Caryophyllales > Talinaceae > Talinum > Talinum fruticosum. The sequence continues at coordinate 2,176,820 of JAITYX010000076.1, read as the reverse complement.
AGATTTCACTTTGCCTTGAAGCCTATAACCCATGCTTTAGGCTTTTGTAGGTGCATGTTCTTGCTCCCGACCCCTGACAATCATCTTAGTACTGGTGTATTGCTAGTGGACTGACATAGCTGTAATGATAGAAAAAGAGAGATCAATCAAGAAGGAAAGAAAAAGGTTCGGCTTTTTCCTAAACTTAGGTCTAGGCTGTCGAGCGAGGATAGGCTGAGGAGGTCTTGGGCCTAAGGAATAGTGTCTTCGTTGAGTATGGACCTTAAATCTTTCATGAGTGGGCATTGGGGAAACCAAGCTTTTCACTCAGTAAGATTTTTGGTTCAAGCAGTTACATTTGTCCAATAGTGTAGTACTAGAGATGATAAAAAAAATAATGAAGGCAATAGCAGGTGTGAAATACATTTAGAGTAATGCACAATTTGCTATATCATTTAAATTTCTCTGATCTTGATTTGAAAACCTTTTTTTTTCTTGTGTATCTCAGGTGCCTGGAGCAGATGGAATTGTTGTTAGGGTTGTGTCCTCTGTTGACAAGAAGTTGGAAGTCAAGCCCCGGTTTCTTGAGATTTTTCGTGAAGAGAATTACCCTCTGGAATTCCCTTATAAGTCTAAGGTCTGAACTGCTCCCCCTTTTTCCCCCAACTTTGTAGTCAAATATTTTCTTTACCTTGATTCTCTAGCAACTTAATGCATGAGTAGGACAACAGATCCTTGTGAACTCATGAAGGCTAGCTAATGAGACACAAACTACTGGTTGTTCAGGTGGTTTTGCTATTTCAGAAGATTGAAGGAGTGGAAGTGTGCTTATTTGGCATGTATGTACAAGAATTCGGTTCAGAATGTCACCCTCCAAATCAGCGCCGTGTTTATCTTTCATACCTCGATTCGGTTAAATATTTCAGGCCTGATGTGAAAGCAGTGACTGGAGAGGCTCTCCGTACATTTGTGTATCATGAAATCTTGGTATGCTTGGTGATTTAATGCTGTTTCTGCTTTTGTAGTATCTGTAGTTCTTCTCTCATAATTAGCTATTCTCTTTTCAGATTGGATATCTTGAATATTGCAAGATACGAGGTTTTACAAGTTGTTACATATGGGCATGCCCCCTCTAAAGGGAGAAGATTATATCTTGTACTGCCATCCTGAGATCCAAAAACTCCTAAATCTGACAAATTAAGGGAGTGGTAAGATAATGACTTTGCCAGCAATGGATACAATTCTGTCATTATCACATTTTGAAGTTTCTAACTGAATGCCTGCTTGATGAATGATGAAATTTGAAATCTGTTGCTTCAGGTATTTGTCAATGCTGAGAAAAGCTTCGAGGGAAAATATTGTCGTTGAACTAACCAATTTATACGACCATTTCTTTATACAAACTGGTGAATGCAAGGCTAAGGTTACTGCAGCTAGGCTGCCGTATTTTGATGGTGACTATTGGCCTGGTGCTGCTGAGGACATGATATATCAGATTAATCAGGAAGAGGAGGGGAGGAAACAGAACAAGAAAGGAACAATGAAGAAGGCAATAACAAAGAGAGCTCTTAAAGCAACTGGTCAATCTGATCTTTCCAGCAATGCATCAAAAGATCTTCTTTTAATGCATAAAGTAATTTTCATATCAGTTACCCATAAGCGTTTCTGTAGAAGTATTTATCACATTTTTCTGGTCTTGGGTATTTTGGTGGTCCGAAATATTATGTACCCAGTTAGACTCCCTTCCCTTTTCTGAAGGGCTCAAGATTAGAGAGTAATTTGATAATACTATTCTGTGACTTGACAAATGGTAGCCTTTTAATTCACTTCATTATTGCCGGATTGGTTTCTTATTGTTAAGTCTATGATGTTGTGCAGCTTGGTGAAACAATTTTGCCAATGAAGGAAGATTTTATCATGGTCCACTTGCAGCATTCATGCACCCATTGTTGTTTGCTGATGGTTTATGGCAACCGCTGGGTATGCAACCAGTGCAAAAATTTTCAGCTTTGTGACAAGTAAGATCATGCCTACTAATTTGAAATATTTTGCTTTCACGTGCTACCTATCTTTCCTTTTAGATCAACCTATAGCATCTTTGGTGATATTGCTCTGAAAGGTGGCTTTCAAGTTATTAGCAAGATCCATGGGACATATAAGTATGACATTTGGTAACTTCTTGTGCAGATGTTATGAAGCAGAGCAGAAGCGTGAGGACAGAGAAAGACATCCTATAAACCAAAAGGATAAGCATGCACTTCACCCAGTAAGTTGCTTCTCTTGCCCTGTATATGAATGTGTTTGCCAGTGATTTTGTTCGTCGTCTAAATGGTTTGTGTGCATATATCTTTTCACTGAGTTTGGATATTCTAAATCTTCAGGTGGAAATTACTGATGTGCCAGATGACACCAAGGATAAAGATGAGATACTTGAAAGTGAATTTTTGATACCCGACAGGCCTTTTTGAGTCTTTGCCAGGGAAATCATTACCAGTATGATACTCTACGTCGTGCTAAACATTCATCCATGATGGTGCTTTACCATCTTCATAATCCAACTGCCCCAGCATTTGTGACAACGTGTAATGTGTGCCATCTTGATATTGAGACTGGTCAAGGTTGGCGTTGTGAAACATGTCCTGACTATGATGTGTGCAACAATTGTTACCTGAAGGATGGGGGTATTGATCATCCTCATAAGTTGACGAACCATCCTTCCTTGGCTGACCGTGATGCACAGAATAAGGAAGCCAGACAATTACGTGTTGTACAGGTACCATCATTGTACTAGTCTTGAAACAACCCCTAAAATCCCTCCCCCCACCCAAAAAGAAAACATAGAAAATAAAAATGAGAGAGACAGAGAGAGAGAGGGAGAGAGAGGGAGGGTATAAAAATAAAAGGAAAGAAAAAAGAACAACCTGATTGGTTAATTTTGTGGAGATTTACAGCAGTGTCCAAAGGCATCTTTAGTGGTCTGTCAGTCAGACTGTCTTCACCAAGGTGTTTCTTTCATGCAAATTTTTCATTCTTGTCTGGTTGTCCTCTCAGTGAAGTAACATAGCTGCTGTGTGTGCTTCGAAACCCGATGTTGGACTTTACTAATTTATAGCCTCATAAAACATTAGCTGAAGATGTAAAGATAAACTGCCTTTTAAATTTTTTTGTTATGTATGATTCTTATGTAGCCACTGTGATAGATCATTCATACCTTTTTAAAATTTTTTTGTTGTGTATGATTCTTATGTAGCCACTGTGATCGATCATTCATATCTTTTTCAGCCTTTACTCGCACATATTCCCCAAGTCTACACACTTGATAATGCACTGATACTATCTTGTTGACTGATGTGCAGCTGCGAAAAATGCTTGATCTGTTGGTGCATGCATCCCAGTGCCGCTCACCCCATTGCCAGTATCCCAATTGTCGGAAGGTCAAGGGGCTTTTCCGCCATGGAATACAGTGCAGAACTAGGGCTTCTGGCGGCTGTGTCTTGTGCAAAAAGATGTGGTATCTTCTTCAGCTTCACGCTCGAGCTTGCAAAGAATCTGAATGCCATGTACCCCGGTGCAGGTTTGCACCTAGTTCTCTTCATTCCTCGACCCCCACTCCAAGGATAGACTGACATTCTGAGCATGACCCCAGATAATGCTTAATATGTGTAAAAATTCTAAAAAATATTTGAAGTGAAATGAACGCCCATAAAAATTAATCAATATGAATTAACTCTCAACAACATAAGGTTTGGACATCCTTAGACAATTTTTTACACCAGAGGCTTCTTTTCCGGTGCCTCTCTCTTTCTTTGACTCCATACCAGATCACATTTGCTGACTAGAATACTTTTGATCTCTCTTCAGAGACCTGAAAGAACATCTAAGGCGACTACAACAGCAGTCTGATTCTCGTCGACGAGCAGCAGTGATGGAGATGATGAGACAACGAGCTGCAGAAGTTTCTGGAAATGCTGCCTAATCTGTGTACATATTTTGTCTACACTTTGGGGAGTTCATCCAAAGGGTTGATATTGGTAGGAAAAGATTTGTCTCAAATCACCATGGCAACAACAGAGGAAGACGGGCTTTCTTGGAATGGTGGAGGAGATATGTGAAATACATCCCATGTACAAAAGTGAACTTGCAGAAAGCATTTTTCTTTTGCGAAAAAACATCCCGCTTCTGAGGTGGTTCTCCCTCAAGGTCGGTGAAAAAGGGAGAAATCTTTTTGCTGGCGCTCTCTTTTCAATTCCGTGAGGCCAACTAACATCTCTCACTTAGTGGAGCAGAAACTACCTCAGTCTTCATCTTTGTGAGTTCTAGAACTGGTAATTCTTTGATTCTATCCTCAATGTATTTTATGTGATGCCACTAATGGTGGCAAGTGTACTATAATTTTGTCTAGGATATCAGTTTTTGTGCAACAGAGCCTTCGGGGGCTCATATTTTCCTTAAGGAAGGGGGGGATGGTGTCAGTGTCAGTTCTGTGCTTTGTACCTCAATATATCGTCCCGTTTTTGTAGAATATTTGGTTTATTGGGAAAGAGAAGAAAAATAATTATATGTTGAAAGTTCTCCGGCCTGTCAATTGGGTTGAGCTTTTGCAGTTGTTCGCTTGGACCTCAATATATCGTCCCGTTTTTGTAGAATATTTGGTTTATTGGGAAAGAGAAGAAAGAAAGTTCTCCGGCCTGTCAAATGGGTTGAGCTTTTGCAGTTGTTCGCTTGGAGATCAAGTACTACTTTCTTCTATTGACAAGAATCAAGATTGTACATGTTTTGTTTCAAACTGGGATTTTGAGCCTTTAAATTGACACAAACTGCGCAGATTCCAAACACCCCCCCGAGTGCTTGTGCCTAATTGAAATTATACCTCTTTGACGCCATTGAAGATTGAAGTCTCATTTTGGTATGGCACTTTTTGGCCCTTAAGAGAAAACAAAGGAGAATGAGTTCAACATGGGATGGCAGGAGAACAAATGAGCAAGCTCCACAAGGCAAAATAGTTGCACTCGACATCCAACTTACATCAGAATTCAGCTACAAAGCCAACAAAATCAAAGTCCACCTCTCGGTTAAACTTAAAGGGTGACATGGGCCATGTTAAAGGAGTACAGAAGCTAGGATAGGAAATATCATATTTGTTGTTAGTTACGTTTTATATATTAAAATGGCAAGTCATTGAACACGTCGTCTCCTTTTTAGTACCGGAGAAAGTTGACTTGATATGATTATCGATACGAATCCGACACGAAGTTAGGCGAGTTTGGTAGAGATTTTTAGTCTCTTTACTTAAATGGATTGCCATGTTTAATCCGTTTAGTTATTGAATTAGGTTCATGTTGAGACTTCCGACGTGACAAAAACAAGTTTAACCTATTTATTTTTAAAAATTAAAATAAAATATTTATGTGATTTTTGAAAATGGAAAGGGAAACGAAAACCGAAAACGGCGGGGCCATTTAGAGGAAATAAAAATGTGAAAACTAAAGGATTTTTACATATTCATGGTAAAGGGTATATATTTTTACGATTACAGAATATGTAAAATGGCTTTGTGATGATGAACGAGATTAAAGGAATATTTCTTGTACTAATAATTTTGTTCTAATTGATAATGTTAACGAGCAAATAAGTATTTAAGTAGCTTGAAGTTAAAGTAAATGGATAAATGGTTAGTTTAAAGTCAACTCGTTTAAAAATAAACGATTACATGTCAAGATTTTCAATTTTTGTAATAAATGAGTTAGGTTCATATTTAAATATTTTCAACACGCTTAAGTCCACATGAACACAAACCCAACCCAACCTTATTTATTATCCAACTCTACTCCTTTCCATTACATTAATATGTTTTAACATTATTATACATACTTAGACAAACCTTGCAATATGATTCATGAAACTTTACTACTACGTTACATAATTGTTATTATTACAACAAAAAATGATTTTTTAGATTAAAATAAACCGTACTTTAGGACATTGCATGTTTATATACCCTACTTTAAAGTTTGATGAGCGCGCACTATACTTAAGGTAATTATTTTTTCTAAACAAACATCAAATTAAGAGTGGCAAACTCGGTCCACAGAGAGAAAGTGAGAGGAGACAGAGTTGCGAGAGGCAAGAGCCCAAGAGGGAATCTGGGTGAGAGACTTAGAGAGAGAGAGAGAAAGTGACGGTGGCTGGCCGGTGGGGGAATGACGGGGCTGGGCTAGGCAGGGCCGAGGACGGCGACGACGACAATGAGGAAGTGTGACGAGTGGAAGGGTTTTTGTTTTAAAGGCTGGTCCCAGATTTGAATCAAAATGGGAGAGAAAGAAGTTTAGGGAAATTGAGTCCAAAAGATTTAGAGGATGAATATATTTTGGTCTCTAATTGAGACAAATAACAACATTGGTTTCAAATTTTGGTCTCAATTTGAGACCGATTACTTTGATCTCTCGAATTTCGGCCTCAATTAGAACCCATTTTGTTATTCGGTTTCAAAATTCATCTCAATTGAGGATTTAATTTGGTCTAAAAATCGGACTCAAAATACAATCGAGACCGATTTTTTAGTTAGTCTCAAAGTTTTGGTTTCAATTAGACCGCTTTCTTGTAGTGTGTGTTTATTACTATTATACCCATACTTTTGAAGTTGTAATTGCCCGAATAGCTCTTCAAAAGTAAGTACAACTTCAAAAGTAAGGATACAACAATAAATACATGTGAATCATGTCTAGTATGTCATCATGAAACCGAATCCCCGCCTCCTATTTCGGTGTTAATTTAAAAACATAATTTTAGTTTAGAAAACATAATTACCCCTCAAGTATAGTGCACACTCATCTAACTTTAAAATAAAATATATAAACATCTAAATTCCCAAAGTACAATTTATTTTAATCTAAAAACAAACCATCTAAAGAAATTAATAACGCCTCTCAATCAATACATGACCAAATCATGGTAACAATATTTTTATTAAAACCCATTCTCATTTGTTTCACACATCCCTCTAAGCACTAAATTAAGGACAACGAACAGAATGACATAATCCAAATTATAGTCCAAAAGAAGAGTAAGGGCATATGGATTACACTATGGTATGGTATATGACGATTGGTGACAACTCAAGAATTTGCCAACTAAATAATTTGAGTAGAAGGATCTGGACCTTAGCCAACATACGTGGCCTAATGCTGATGCCGCGCCCAAATTTGTCTACACCGTTCAAAACACAATGATCAAGCAATCAGATTCAAGATACGAGCAACAGGAGAGAGAAAATTTTCAATCTGTTTTTTTAAAATTCTTTTTCCGAGTGTTCTACACCATATGAAAGTTGAAGCTTGTCAAAACCCAGGTAGGGGCCCAGATCAATTTATGTGGAGGATAAGTGATTTTTGCTGCTGAATTTTCATCTCCACTAGAACTGGCTATGCCTATTTGGATTAAGATTCTGGGGACCCTGTAAATTTGCCAAATAATTCATTTTTGTGTTAGATATAAATAAATAAATACGTAGAACAAAAATCATCATCACCATTTTTCCACCAAAATTTTCATTCTAAAGATTGATTATTCATCATCAAGTTCTTCCAAATTTGTTCAGAAATTATCGATCAGACCCAGAACAAGAACTCCATACGGCAAAAATGGCTGCCGCTGCAGCAGCAATGCACTTACTGGGTCCCACCAGCGGCGGCGGGGAGATGAAGATCAGGAGAATGCTGATGGTGTCTAGTGAGAGAATAAGAACTGCCCAGATTTCTTTTGTCCCCAAAGCTTCAGCTAATTCCGACAATGGCCGCAAGGGATCATCGAACGGTAAGAGAAAAGTCCGAAATGCCCAGAAAAAGAGCGGTGGTAAAAACAAGAAGGAGAAGGAAGATGAGGGTAAGGATGAAAAGGGTAGTGAGAGAACTGGGGAATTAGAGAGTAGCAGTTCGAGTTCAAGGAACTTGGATAGTAGTGGGATGATGAGGAACATTGAGGTGGTGAACCCAGTGGGGTTAGGGAGGAAATCCAGGCAGATTTTTGATGAAGTGTGGAGGAAATTTTCAGGGTTGGGTCAGATTTCAAGGACTCAGTATGATTCTCCTGATCTATTGGTGTATGGAGATGGGACACCCTTGTGTGAGTTCACCATCCCTGGTGCTCAGAACACCACTGTCCTCGTAGTTGGCGCCACCAGCCGTATTGGCCGCCTCGTGGTGAGAAAGCTCATGCTCAGAGGTTACATTGTCAAGGTATTAGTATTTCATGTCGGTTCTTCTAATGTAGGTAATTTCATGTTTTGGCATTTGCAAATTGCGAAATGAAACCTCATGGCAGCATTCTTAAGTTAGATGTTGGTAGGGAGATGAAATTTGGATTTATTAGTAGACCTGGCCAAGAGAATTTGGGTTCGAATGAGGTTGAAGTCAGATGATCTAAATAGGTCGATAGACATTTCACGGTAGTTGAAGTTCAATTTTGGATTATTTTGAGCTTGAGTGATCCAAACATATTGGTTATTTAATAACCTTTGCCAGGAAAATACAATTAATATTTAATCAAACAGACTAGGATTTGTTGTGGGTGCCAATTAGCACAATTGGTGAGATCTTTGAAAGTTGTTATTGAACACCTGGTTCTGAATCCCTCATACATCAGCCTTTATACTTCCCTTTCGACCAAAAAAGAAATTAGGTTTTGCGAGGTGTCTTGATCAGGAATTAGTGATCATTTACTCGTCTGCCAATGAAAGTCTAGGTATGGCACACCTCTTTGCAACAAAATTGTAGGAGATTGAATCTGGATAGAAGCTGCATTTCTTTCTGAGTTTGTTGATAATAGCATGAGATACTGATGAAATTTGAATGAAGTCCTCAACTCATCAAGAGTAATTTTTAACAATATAATTTTCTTTTTGTTATGCTTATAATATAGTAGTAGCAGCTAGTAAAAAATAGTTTCTTGCTTAGCTTGATGCATCAGTTATTCAATGTTCTGTTCTCAAAATGCTGGATTATGTATCAGGCCTTTGTGAGGAGAATCGACCAAGAAGTGATGGATATGCTCCCAAGATCAGTGCAACTGGTGGTCGGTGATGTGGGTGATCCTTCCACCCTCAAGGTAGCAGTTGAAGGTTGCAACAAAATCATTTATTGTGCCACAGCTCGGTCAACGATTACAGGTGATCTCAACCGAGTTGACAACCGTGGTGTCTACAATGTTGCTAAGGCATTCCAAGTATGTGCTTCATGTTTAAGTTTTTCCTGTGTGCTAGTCCTATGGGCTATGGTTGAAGGTTTTTTTGCATTGACAATATGTGTGGAATCTTTACTTAACTGTTTGCAAATGGGCTGAAATTCAACATATGACCGTCTAGCTGGTAGTCAAGTACTCGTGATCTGATCCTTTCATAAATAAGAGCAGTGAGACTCTTCATTACGCGTCAATTTCTCTACACTTCATTATGGGCATGAATACTTGATCCTTCATTTTGGAATCTAAAAAAAACACAACATTCAGAAATTGCTGTCCAACAAGGCGACAACTAGGCCCTCTGTTGGGATGCTGAAGACTCCAGCATTGGTGCGTTTGAGTCTGTGTAACACTACATGATCCCTTTGAAGTGCAACAGGGTTCATGCCAATCTTTTTCTTGCTACTCGGGTTTAGGGCTTGCAAAATGCGATTAGTTCACTAGTTTGTCATGCTGAAGCTGGACAGGCATATACCGGAATTTGATACCCAAAAAAGGAGAATTTGTATTGTGTAGACAAATGCCATCGTGGAAATCGGAGAAATGCTGATGAAATGATGTAAAATTACAGGATTACAACAATAAACTGGCACAACTACGAGCAGGAAAAAGCAGCAAAAGCAAGCTTCTGATCGCAAAATTCAAATCACCAGAGTCACTGGATGGATGGGAAGTACGCCAGGGAACTTATTTCCAGGATGTGGTTGCCACAAAATATGATGGAGGAATGGATGCAAAATTCAACTTTAATGAGAATGGATTGGCCATTTTCTCAGGTATCATGTGATAGCAATCTTAGGACCTTCAAGTTGCCTCTCTGCATATCTTTTTGGTTTTGCTTAGACTTATGGTCATCCATATTTGTTCCACTGAATCTTATAATTGAATCAAAATTACATCATATTGAACTGTACCACGACCTTAATGGAAACTAGGGCAACTAATCAATGTTCTAACCCATGGCAGACAATCAATCTGTATCAAAGCCAGGACGGTTCCTTTGGCTCCATTAACTCAGATTTTAGTACAGATTCACCCAAATTTTCAATGTTGTAATATCTTCATTCTCCCTGATTTGTTCAGATTTCATGTACTAATAATTTTTCTGCATTTGAAACGAAATGAAATGAGGCATCCAGGCAAAGAGAATATGCCCAAAAATAGTGGACAGTATAGTTAGCACTTCCATATTAAAATTTAAGGAACAAACTCATGGCTTCACACTGCTGCTAGTCTAACTAATTTTTTTTTCATCATAGGATATGTTTTTACCAGGGAGGATATGTGGAATTATCACGAAAGCTTTCACTTCCCTTGGGCTCTACTCTAGACCGGTATGTTCATCCCAATGCCTTGAATTTATTGTGATAATGTTGAGTACCTTATTCTGCCCACATCTTGTTAGTATGCAAGGGAATCACCAGGTCTATCTTGTGATTAGGTATGAAGGTCTTGTTCTCTCTGTTGGTGGCAATGGCCGATCATATGTTATAATTCTGGAAGCAGGCCCTCTTGCAGATTCATCTCAAAGCAAAAAGTACTTTTCTCGAATAAACACAAAAGCAGGCTTTTGCAGGGTAGGATATCTTCCTATGGGAATTGTTGATCAACTGTAAGCTAGTTTTTCTTTTGAATTTACTTTATGGAGGATTCAATTTGAAACTCTTGTTTTCTCCTTAATATTTGGCAGGTTAGAGTTCCCTTTACATCTTTCCGCCCTGTGAATCCGAGCGATCCACCACTTGACCCATTTCTGGTGCACACTTTGACAATACGCTTTGAGCCTAGAAGACAGGTATCCTGCCCATTGTTTTTTATTCAAAAAGAAAAAAGGAGGAAAAAAGAGGTGATGATAGAAGTTTCATGCAAGAAAATTGGTAAATGTATGTGCAGAAACCTGTTGAAGGACCTAAAGGGATGAAGCAGGACCCAAGAAGTTTTGAGCTAATCTTGGAATACATAAAAGCCTTACCTGTGAGTATAATGTTGCTTTAGATGAATGTCTCCCCCTCCCCTTCTTTTCTTTCCGGTATTAAATGTGGAAAAGAGTAATATTAGAGCTTGCAGTAGCAAAAATTTCAGCCAATCTAGCTTTGATGGCCAACGGTCATAATCATGTCAGATTTGCCTTTTCCTTTTGAGTAATTGTGCTTAATTTATTATTAGACCTAGCTAAGTGGCTGGAGTAACTGGTGCTTGATTACTCAACCAAATTTCCCGAAATCTTATTCACATTAAGGCTGCTTGAGTTTTTACTCGAACCCAAATGGAGCCAATCCAAACCAAGTTGGCTAGAGATTTGCCTTGCGGGCGTTAATTGCATTCAGATTGAGAGTAATAAGAAAAGTTGGGAATGAATGGGGGAACCAAAGTTCTCCATGAGGGGAGCAAGACGCTTTACCTATCTGACGTCAGAGAGAATAAAATGGATCACAGTGGCTTCCTTCATCTTAAACTAGGGTTGTCCTTTTTTTCCACGGTTAGCATTTCATCCAAAGTTTGATAGATCAAGTAACAGCAAATCGAAATATGACCTGAACTCAAATTGCCCTACTTGATGCAAGTAACACTTGACATATTTGACCCAATCTAAAATTGACAGAACCGGAATGCTGCCTTTGCTGGTCTGTTACTATCATGCATATCTCGACTATTGATGCAATGTGGTTGTTTATGATTGCAGAGTGGACAGGAAACAGACTTCATCTTGGTTTCGTGTACAGGATCAGGAGTAGAGGACTCAAGACGGGAGCAGGTGTTGAAAGCTAAGAGGGTATGATTCTAGCCTTTCACAATTGTTTGTTCTCCTTTTTTTTTCACTTTGTCCTATCAGAAGACGATAAATTAGTTGCATTATTTCATGGTATATATGTCTTCAATAGGCTGGAGAAGATGCATTGAGGAAATCGGGACTTGGATACACAATAGTTCGCCCTGGTCCCTTGAAGGTAAATTTTAGTTAAGTGAACTCATGTTATCCTCATTTATTGTTGACCACGATATGCTGCTAAGTCTTCATGGAGGTTTCCATTTCTGGAACTTTTGTGCAATTCTTGTAAGCTCATCAGTGACACTAAATTAATGCTAGATGTCCATTCCGAGCTAAACCAAGCTAAGGAAAACCAATATCCTGCAATATTGCTTAATGCAGGGCATAGGGGTTCACAATGCATACGACTTTATGCGTACAATTGAATTGCAAATTTGTAAGGCATTGAGTGGTTGCTACTTGGCACAAATAGAAATGAAGGTGATTTAGTCAGACATTTTGCTGTAGTCTATCTGAAAAAGATTATCTGACAAGAAATCTTTCAGCTATGTGGCAAGTGGATAGTAAACTATACACTTCACTATTCTTGAAGTTCAAACGTCTCCTCGCGGGGAGGGAGGGTGGGACGGACTTCTTGGTACCCCTCTTCACATAATGCTGCATGTCTGCATTTTCTGAATTTGCTTTTGAAGTTCAAGCAGGATAATTTTGTTGTCTTCTTTTTCACAGGAAGAACCGGGTGGGCAACGAGCTCTCATATTTGATCAAGGAAACCGCATTTCTCAGGTAACAACATTCTCCCAAGCTCGTAGCCTTGAAATTCCATTGATGCCATTAATGCTGATCCCATTTACTAAACTGGTGGCAGAGTATAAGTTGTGCTGATGTAGCAGACATCTGTGTGAAGGCATTGCATGATTCAACAGCCAGGAATAAGAGCTTCGATGTGAGTCCTATCTCTCTCTTCTCTCTCCCTCCATGCTGATTGTGTTGGTGTTCGTTAAAATGTGATTTCTGATTTTTGATCACCTAAAATCCAGGTATGCTATGAGTATGTTGCTGAGCAAGGGCAGGAGCTCTATGAGCTGGTAAGAAGAATAACCCAGCCTTAAATTACTCTAAACCATTAACAACCCTTCCTAACTGATCAACCTACCCGATTCTGACTTATGTTCGTAATATGTATTCACACAAAGGTCGAAAACTTGATTCAATATCACAGCAAGAGTTGCACCTAAAAACTGAATGGATCAATGCAAACCTGACTAAACTGGAGAATTCACATGTGGGTGTGAGCTGAACCCACAAGGTATAATGAACCCACCTGACTGGTCCAACTTGAACGTGACATGACCCGTTCTTTCATATCCCACCTGACTTTAGTGCTACAAAAATTCAATGTGAACATTACATTTGCCAGGTCTATTATCAAAGGACCTGTTATGGTCACCTTGGCAGTTCCATTAGACCTTGGAGAGTAGCAACACATGACTCATTCCCATTATCGCAAAAACCTTTTTCCCCCTTAGTGCTGCAAATCAGTGGCATATTACCTGAAACTGTGATAATGCAACTGTCATAGCAACTGTAAACTGACTAAACTGCCATCCTCTGTGAACTGTTGTCAGCAAGAGAAACCCGTTTCTAACCTGAAAGAGAAAATGGCGAAAGAAAGAGGATAATCCACATGATCTAAATCGAATCTTGTCGATTAGCAATGCCGCTAATGATGGTGTTGCTTTGCAGGTGGCTCATTTGCCTGACAAGGCGAATAACTATCTGACACCAGCACTATCGGTTCTTGAGAAGAACACCTGATCCATCTCAACAGATCTTGCAACTTCTGAAGAAATTGGGACAAGTTGATCAGCAGTCTGTTTTGTTCAGTTACATGATATGAGACCACATATGTATAGGCTATATGAACAGCATAATTTTTTGCCTTCTCATTATTGTACCATTCTCTGTAATTTCTGCCCCCTCCTCCCTCAAAAGGAAAAAGGAAAAGAAAAGGTTACAGAACATGAGTGAAAACAGCAGTGTTTTCCAGTAAATATATTCAATGCAGTTTTTCTTTTCCTCTTTTGCTTGTTCACAAATGAAAATCAAATGTACACTCTTCTTTGGCTTTAACATACAGCCATTTCTGATTAGTCATTGACAAGGTATTAGCCTAATTGTGCAATATTTTTTCGAGGTATTGGTCTAATTGTTAAAATATTTCCAAAGTCCGTTTGCAAACTATATTTAAAGGAATTGATAGTTGATATTTCCCGCAATTTCAGTGATGATTTATAACAAAGAAAATTATGAAAACTAATGTAATAATAATACAAATAATATTCTTGTAAATGTGTTTAATTTCAGCTGTTGTTAGTTAAGTTAATTAGTAAATATTCAAACATATACAATAGAAAATATGAACTTAAGTTCCGCCTATATCCACATTTAACTATCAAATTTGGACCAACATTTTAGAATTCTTATTAAAATTTAATAAAAGAACCTTTATAATTTTATAAATTTAATTTTAGAACATTTTAATTAGAACTTTAAAATATTAATAAAATTATAAAAAAATATAAACATAGATTGGTACAAATGATTTGAAATTTAAATTTATTAAACCAATTATATAAGAAGTATATTTTATATGCATCAATAATAACTTGAATTTAATTAAATCGAATTGGTAAAATAATAAATAAATAAATAAATAAAAATATAGAAGACAAACTAGTGGGCCCACGCAAATAAATAAAACAAAAAAGAATCTAATCCAAGAGAAAAAAAAACTCAGCCTGGGTTTTCCAGCTCCACTAAAATGATGCACTTACAGAGTGGCGGAGGAGGAGGAGGAGGAGGAGGAAGAACCACCTGCACCCATCTCCTCTCCACTCTCTGTCCTCCTCCTCTCTCCTCTTCGTCCTTGACTTTCTCACGCCATTTTAGGTGCTTCATCCATCCCCATCTCTTCCGTCCGAACCCCCGCCATTCTCGCTCTCTGATTCCCAAGGCAATTCCCGAGGTGAGCCGGAATCCGTGGAGTTTTCCGGCGATTAACGCGATTGCTCTGGTGGCTGTCGCGGCGGTGCTTTCTACTCCGCCTCCTTCCGAGGAGACTTTGTCCAATGTACCCCCGAACTCTCCGGCGAGCTCTGCGGTTCCGATTCCAAGGAGTGTCCCAGCGGAAAGAGAAGGATCCAACGCCCTAACTCCAGGAATGCTGAGTCTTGTACTGTCAAGTGTCTTACCACTTGTATTCGCGGCGGCGATGGTTCCCCCGGCGAAGGTCCTCTCAACGTCCGAAGGTTTCTCACCCCTTCTCTCTCCTGATATTATGAACCCTCCATTGGAAATTTTGAAACTCTGGTGTTTTTTTAATGGGTAAATTTTAACACACACAACCCAGAGAAAATGAAACTCTGGCGTTTCTTATGAAACCAGTCATCCTACCATGACCGTGTGATCAGAGCATGATTAACGGCTTCTGATGGGTTCTTGGACTCAGTGCTGTAGAGGATCGTTCTCAACCCTCTGATTGAGAGCTTGGGATGATCACACGATTGTCTGACAGACTCCCAATCCTTTTGAAATTCTGTGGTGTTAGTTTTAAGAACTGTACATTTGAATTTTAGCAAATACTTCTGAAGTTATCGAAGTAGAAAGATATGAATTAAAATGATCACAATGTAATTTTTTATTTTTTGGTTGGTTTTCTTAACAATATTATTTCTATATTTGGTGGTTGATTAAAAGACTAATTTTTCCCTCAGTGCATTCGGTGGTTAACAATCTGGATCGTATTAATATATATGGTTTTATTGGCAAAGAAATTTTGTGAAGTAATCTGCGAAATTGGGATTTTGTTTTTGGCTGAAAACTACAGTAGAGGAGTTTATGAAAGTCTTCATGGTCAACTTGATTTTAACAAAGACGATGATTTCTGACCTAGGAACTGCCTATTTCTAGCTTCTCTTTGATGGGTAGGAGAAATCTATCCATCTTGTTACTATTGGCTGCCTATCTTCTTCATTGGAAAACATAATGTGAAGAAGTTGGGCTGTCTATTTAACCGATTGCATTATCATCATGAAATGGATCGAGAATATGTTGTCATCACGGCAATCATATAATGCCCATCTTGTTTTTGCCTGCAGACCTATTATAGTCTTCAAGCAAGGATTTCGAACACGTCAATACTGGTAAGATTCATCTGTTGAACTCTGCCATTACAGCCAGTACGTTTCTCAGTATAAAAAGAATCTCCAATTTGCCATATAGTTTCGTCTTTCTAGTGCGATTTTTGTGGTATCATAAGAATATGTTTGCACTAGCTGTTAGTAGTTACGTTTGAATTCTTGTCATTGGCGACTTTACATGGATAAGGAATTAGGAAGCCTAAGGCTCTAAGATGCACTGCACATAGTGGCACTTGAAGCTGCCAAGATTTATTCACTGTGAATGCTGGAGATAGGAACTCTAAGGCTCTAAGCTGCACATCGTAGCACTTGAAGCTGCCAATGTCTATTCACTCTTAATACTGAAGATTACAACGAGTTTTATTTGTAATAAGTGGAGCAGAACACTTGGACTTCGCAAATGTAGTCGTTTAGACTTCATATCGGTTTCATGTCCAGATAATTTTGAAACAGGTTTGAGTGGGTTGGAGAGATTATCATGATGTTAGTTTGGCTAAGTTCTAGTTGTATCAAATTTAGGTTGCCTTATTTTATGTGCTAGTCGAGTTTAGTGTGGGTGATTTGGATTGGATAAAACATATTTTGCCAATATATTTTTATTTCAGTTGCATTGCTTTACATTTATATTGCACCCTACCAAACATTATGTGTTTCTGACTCGTATGTAAATCAACCTATTTGGAGTGCAGCTTGGTGGAATGTTCGGACATATGTAACTTGCTAGACAAAGCTGATAAGGGTCGTTGAAGTTCTTCTAGGCATCATATTTCATTACTTGTTCAGTACGTTCATGTATTGGCGTTGGAGATTGACTTACATATACCGGGAATATAATTCAAAAGTGTAATTATTTGATAGTTCATTCATGTACCTCATTTTGCATTGGCATTTACTCGAGGAAATTCATGAAGTTCAAAACAGCTAATGCTACTAGAACCTAGAACCACAGCTCAAATCACCTACTACAACATAAGAATTATATTCTTACTAACAAAAAAATATGCTGAAGTATTATGACGCAAATGATATTTTCCATCTAATTATGCTATGTTATGTTTAGTTAAAATTCGGCATTTATTTTGTTAGTATATTTAGAATAGTTCATTACAGAAACTTTACTTTGTTCTAGTCTTTCCCTCAGTTTATTGGCTACATGATTGCTAGTCCTAGTAAATCTAAATTTGTCGATGATTATCTTATCCAATTCAAACCTAGAACAAGTAACTCAAACTTACCAAGACTTACAATGATCCAAAACCTAAATTCTGCCTACCGCAAATTGATAGCGTTTTGCGGGTCCAAATACAATCCAAACCACAAATGCTACTAATGATCGGGGGAACAAACGTAAAATGACTTCGCCAAAGATGATGCAACATAAATATTCCATTGAACTTTTATGACATGATGCAAAATTTTGGCATTAGACAAACTTTTTGAGTGTGTAAATGAGGCATAGGGACCAATCTATGCAGGATTGGAACACATCTCTCTAGTAACAACTCTCGGAAATTTTATCAATTAAGACAACCGACACTCACAGCAATAGACAAATTAAGACAACCGACACTCACAGCAATAGACAAACTATATATCCCCTGTAGCTCAGGCACGATCCGGGATTCTCATTTGTCAATGTATTCTACCAGAACTCCAATGCCCAGTCTTAAACTATGATTCCACATGCAACCAACAGACAGCACAATGTTCTTACCATTATATTTAATCATGACAAACAGAATTCAAATACAAGACAGATTTATTTGGTTTTTCAAAATTTGTAATTACATTGGATCTGTATACACATTCATATTTACCAACTTTTTCCAAGTGTCAAATCCTAGCCAACTCTACACCTCTGTTCATGATTTACATTGTAGGCCTGGGTTATGATTCATCTAACATATATTCAATTAGACAGTAGATCCTCGGCTACACTAAACAGGCACATTATTGGCAAACCATGTCAGGCAAAAAAGATACCGAAATCGTGAATCGAAAGGAAGGATCCCACAATTACGCGAACTAAAGAGTTTGTGCCGCTTTTGAGAGATGTGTTGGTCAATGAAAGCAGCTTGTTCTGCTGGGAGGTAACTCGATATCCACAGAGCCAGTTTCGAATCATCTACATAGCTTTTAGCAAAGCAGTGTAGCATTTTTGGAACCAGTAACTTCCCTTTGCTACTCACACCAACTGCTGCCCGGATAAAATCACGCTGTGCTTCTTCCAGCTGCTCTCTGACGTTCTTTGCCGTGAAGACCTGAACCTGCATTTTAATAGATATGACTTTCAATGATTAGGGGTATACAAGGGACTTGAGGTGTGTAGTGATGGGTTGACATTACCGCAGGAGATGAGTACATCCCACAGCTAAGAGCGAATGTGACATTTGGTTCGTATGAATCAATTGCAAATTTCTTTTGCTCCTCCGATACCTTTAGCTTGTGGAGAGGGAGGAGAAGAGCCTGATGGTGGAAACAGATTGATAAGCTCATATTGGAGGGAAAAAGGTGCAATAAATTACTACTACTTGACCAGGCAAAATTGACCTGTACCACATCACGAAACCTGGTGAACCACATACGATGCAGACGAGATCTGAACCTAACTAGCCTAACCCAAGGTCCCAAACAATAGCGGACCCTCAAAGCTGCGTTGCTATTGGACTTGCACTTTCTTAAACAAGCTTATTGAATAAATCAAACCAGCATTTCCTTACAATTTGTGGACGGTACATAGGTGGTCTCATCTTCAGGATCACGTACTCGATGACAGCAGCACTGAATAAATGCCCCCGACAGTATAAGCTGCCTGGTTAAGACAACAATCACATGCAGTAGAATTTAGAGAATTTCAGAGGCTTTTCCATTACAAATACAGTACTGTGAATTGACATGATATCAAAGTGAAGTTTGCAGAAGGATAAGCCAGTCCAGTTGTTTGGCTTCAAATCAACTGTGGTGCTAAAAACTAAAAGATGCAATTTGATTTTATCTTATTGCAGTTAGATATGCTTAAATTAATGACAAGACCTTTTGTAACAATGAAAAGAACTTCAGTTCACTTCGAGGGACTCCATATGCCAGATAAGCCTGCAGTACAAAGCACTGGGTTCATATCATGGTTACTTAATCGAACAAAATATCAAATAGAATGTAAGAGACTGACATGCATGATCAAGGCATTATATAAGTTGATCCAAAAGGCCAGCTTCTCTTCACAACTTAACTGAATAGGATTCACTTTAGCGAGTTGCTCAACAAGAATCCTGTTCTCCAAATAGGAAAACCACAAATGATCAGAGGTGACAACATAAGCATTCTTTAAAATTCCATATAGCAAATTCCATGTATCTTTAACAAAATGAGAGGAACATTGTTTGCCTCCGAGTCCTAGTGATGTAGAGAAAAACTTACCTGAATCTCCGCAATGAACCTGCTGCATATTCCAACTGCCTCTTCCCAACAGACATCCAAGAAACTTCTGTCACCAATCCATACCTACCAACATCTACCCAGCTTAGCTTTCCACTCACTTTATAGGGATCAAAAGCATTATCCGTGCCCAGCACCTCGGGATCATGAGGCAAATCAACCTGCGGGCTTTTCATCCACATAGGAACCATTAAATGTTCTGATAATGACCATGATTGTGTATTTAGGAGATGAGCATGAGGTGAAGATGGGCTATCCATGGCTGGAAGCTTCGATGGTGGCACAGATTCCGCCAAGGAGATGAAAATACTTCTCATGCAACGAACCATCTCCTCCGATAGTCGATTAGGGTGATTCCATAAGCCTTTAGATGAAACCTCCTTGGTAAGCCTCTCAAAATTTCCAGGCTCATAAGATTCCGCGTGCTTTTCCAAAGGTGATCTATTTTCCTGAAAAATAGAAGGTACAGGAGGAACTATCTTAATCTATTTGTCAAAAGTTATACATCTCCATGTAACATAATATATGAGACAGCTGGTTAGAAATAAGGCCAAAGTCCAAAAGGACTGATGGTTGATACCTTCCATGAAGGTGAAGATGTTTTGTTGGAATATGTACGCATCAAATGATACTCTGCAAGTCTCCTTTCATTTCTTTCTTGAGTAAGTTGATAGTGGAGAGAAACAATCTCTTCTTCAAGTTCTGAAACTGTGGCCTCTAATGATGCAATACTGGACAAAAGCTCAATGGTCTGCATTATCATCAGAGCAATGATAATCAGAACCTAGCAAAGATTCAAAATTTTATCATAATTTTACAGCTATTACAAATATAACATCTAAACCCTATAAAACAACAGTGATGAAGCCCATCGAATCAAATGGTCAGATAAAAGTATCCAAGCCAATCAAAGGCTTGTCTTCAATAAGGCACAACAGCATTGGGCAAAGTATGCCTACCGTCGACTCTCAGCAAGCATTTTATCGACATACAATGTTTCACATCCGGCAAAGCCTAAGCACAAAATGCAGAGCTTAGGGACAAGGAGGATCTTACGTGGATGATATTAAAAACAAATATAAAGGTTGTACGAGTTACTAGAAATCATTTCAAATAGTTAAGCCTATGTACGTCTTGGCAGCCAAGAAAGATTATTAATTTGTTACAAGTGAAAACTTCACAAATAGATAACGTCTCCTGGTTCCTATGCAAATTATATCATTAATATGACAAAGAATCAGCCAAAAAGATGTATGGGAAAAACATTAAAACTGGCATACACTTTGAGGAAACGGTGATGTAGTCAACTCCACGAACTTATTTTCGATGGCATCTTCCAAAGTAGAATGCAATTCCTTCTCTTCCTGTAACTGTTGCTGTAAGCTTTGGACCTGAAGAAAGGACTTGTATCAGAACCATTACACAGGTCATATGTGCCTAAAAAGGCTCCCTTACACATATATCAAAACCACAGAAAAAATTGGAGGTTTCCCAGTGAAATCATACAGAAATTCCGAATAGCAAGTTAAGAATTTGCTAAACGCAAGTCACACTACATTGTACCCTTTGTGGGAGAAACTGGACATAGCCTAAGGCTCTAAACACTAGTTGGTCTTAACACTAGTTAGTGAACCTGCCACACTCAAAGGGCTGCTGAAACATTTCCAGGAACCATGAAAAAGGCCTAAAGTTTTGCCTCCAAAAGGCAAGGTGGATCATGAGATAGCCTCCATGAACCCTTGAAACGGGAGACGAATAAATTTACATCTCAGAAAGGACATATTTAAGGATTTAGACCACAATTCCATTCACCAAAAGGCACAAAGATTACAAAGGATATTTTCGCTAACAACTTTTGTTACCTAGAGTCTTCAAACTTCACCTGAATCCCATACTGAATTGGAAAGAAATAAAACGGATTAATCTTACATATTGAAGCAGGACATAGAGTAATCATCAGAATTGGTCTGAACCAACCAATTTTCAAGTCGTTTTGTCAGTAAGATACACTTGCAAATGACACTGTCTTGAAACAAATGCTTACATCTTTCTCAAGCTGAAATTTGTACGCACAAGGACCATCATGCCTGCCATAGTATCTCGAGTTTCCAGCTGCAATCAGATCGCTCATCTGGAGTGAAACACATATCATTATTTTTGTAATTACTATGTAGTTGAGAGGCAAGAAATTACAATCAGCAGTGTGATATGTAGTTATGGGAGTTAATCATGACAAAATATGTATTAGAATAGACAAAACTTCTACTTCATTTAAAGGCCCTAAATAAACACAAACCTTGTCTTAGAAGTTAGTTACTCCTGCCTTCACACCCCCCAAAAAAAGGAATATAAGTAGAGTTAAAAACAAGAATTTCAACGAGGCAAAAACATTTTAAGTTATAAAGGAGAAATAGGAAATTGCAAAGGTAACCCCCCCAAAACTTATTACAGGTCAAGAGCAGCGTACCAAAATCACACAAAGCAAAGCAACCCACTCTGAAGTCCAGCCTAGGCAAGTGTTGAGTGGAGGGTCATGTGTACCTTGCTTGCCCTACCCTTGAATTGCAAATAGCATATTCTGTTGCACCCTAAATTTAAAAAAGCACTGATTGCCCACTACTCCACAAGAACACGTATCAGAGGACTGTTAGACATTCTGCTTTGGTCTACAATAATCCCCAAAAATGCAACATTCCTGAAAGTGAACGAAATAATCCTATGAACCAATATGATCCACGTATTAGTAGGCTTGACATGCTTGAGGCGATACTGCATTTGGTCTTTCCAACCCTGCAGAGGCAAGACCTAAAGAAGATGATGTTGTCTGTTGTTGTATTGTGTTATCTATGTAGAACATAGTTCCAGACAATGCCATTCACTACAGACTTACAACCGACCACGAATCTAATTTTCCACCTCTTCATGTCTGGAAAAACTTTTAATTTAGAATCCACGCCACAAACACCCTCCCCCCAAAACAAAACCCATAAGGGGACAAAATTCCTAAATTTCCTTCCTTTATATCATGAAAATAGGACTGAGTCGGTTAGTTCCACCCTGTTAGCCCCATATCTTCCCCCTTACACATCACTAAACTCATCAAAAATTACATATTTTCATCCACTATTAATCTATTCTTACGACAATGCAACAAAAGTTGTGATGGCAGCATCGCAAGAATCCAGAATTCAACTGAAAATCTAAAATAAAGTAACAAATTAGGCTTCTTAAAATCGATTGTCAGCCCCTTGGAGCCAAGAAAACTCACCTGGAAGGGGCGGCAATGCATCTGACTCTCATTCATCTCAGCTTCTGAAAAATTATCACCTGGGGCAACTGACGGATGCTCAAGAATGGAATCATTTCTACAGAAAAGAGAAAATTGATATAAATGTAAGACCCAAAAAAGTGGATTAGTTGTGAAGTTCTGAAATTAGTTCAATTATTGAACGTAGTTGAACCAAATTCAGCAACCTCCAAAACTAAGCCAAACAATATATGAGGCAATATGGATGGAGGGAAAATGGCATTTCAAACAAACCCACAAACCCAAAACTTCCAACAACCCCATAAACCCAACATACATAGAGAGAGAGAGAGAGAGCACATACGAGTTCCGAGCAGAAGTAGGCAGCAAAGCGGATGCCTCAGCCATGAAACAAGTGAAAATTATTGGTAGGTTTGGTGGGCAATCATGAATAGTGTTGTGGGTCAGGCAAAAATTCCAAGCTCTTCAAAAATGGCAGAAAATCTGCACCAATAGGGTTCCAGAAAAACCCGATTTGATGGTATTCTCAAAGAATGGATGTGCAGCAAAACCCCTAAACCCACCTCCCCCACCCCCCGGCCAACCAAAAATAAAGAAAAAGGGGGAACAGAAAGAAAATGGGAGTATACAGATAAATTAAAGACGAAGACGAAGAGAAGAAGAAGAAAGAAAAGAAAAGAATTAGAATGTATGAAAATATTTCTTATTACCCTATTGAGTTGTGAGAGAAGAAGAATCCAACAGAGTGGAGCTGATGGAAATGGCAAAAGGGGTCACTATGCCTCATGTGAACAAATGAACAACAAAAACGCATTTATGACTTGAATGGAGTGTACAGTTACTGGTCTTTTTCATTTCCAACAAATCCTCCAAAATCTATTGCGAAATTACAATAGGTTTTTTTAAAAAAATATTACTTTTTTGGAATTTCTTTTTTATTAATGTAATGAAAGATATGGGTTAATTTGCCCTGTAATATTAAAATCATATTCTCTCCGTTTTAAAATATATGTCATTTCAACTAATTTTTTTCGTTTCATAATACTTATCACTTTATAATTCCAATGACATATTAATTTACCAACTTCGTCCTTATTTATTACTTTATTTCTCTTCTTGTTTCATTGATTATTTCATTTTCAATAAAATATAGGAGTAATTAGTCTTTTAATATAAAATTTGTCATAAATTTTGTGTTTCTTTAGTATTCCCGCATAACCTTAAAACAATATGTATTTTGAAATGGATGGAGTATATTAAATATAGTTATATAAGTATGTGGGTGTTAGTTAAATCACTTGATAAAGTTATTGATAGTTGTTATCAAAAATCTATGTTTGAATCTTGCACCGCATCAATTTATATGCCTCATTCTACCATAAAAAAGGAGTGTATAGTGGTATTTTTTCATATAATTTTGAAACCAAATACAACCATGAATACCTTTAAAAAAAATAGTCCCAAAAATACTTACTTAAAATACACCTTTTTTTTTTGTACAAACCTATTACTCTTCTTTACATACTACTATGATGATTTTTTCAAATATAATGTGAAAAAGAGATCGTCAAATATAAAGGTTGACCTACGAAGAACAATCCATTATTTTAAAAAGTTATTAAAATTTTTTATAAATAGAATAATAATATGTCAATTTTTAAACTTGTGCAAGTAAATTTCAAATTTAACCTCAATTTTTTCAATGTGTCAAATACGTTTCCCGAAAAGGGAAAAAGAATATCAATTGACTATCAAATAAATAATTGGTCAAACGACATTAATCACATAATTCAGTGTTTTAACCCCACCTTGAAGCCAAATATTTTGATCTAACAATACTAGGAATAGTGTTGTCGAACAAACCTTCAATTCAATACTTTCTGGTTCTCATGACTTTCTGAAAAATAAGTGACCCACATATGAATACACAATAAAGCCACACCTCTTCAACTAGTAAAAAGCAACCATTGCCTATCACCCATTGCGATCCCACATTTATAATTGGTGATTAAACAGCAAGGATATACTGAATACAGTTTCACCTTCATCCAAGTGAGATCATAATCATCATTCTGAAATTAACAGTCTGATGTAAGCCAATGTACGTCTCACCTAAAACAATGATCCAAAAGGTTTTAGCTTTTTAATCTTAACCATGTTCCTCTAATTGTGAACAACTTTATTCTAAAACTGAATGATTAAACTACAAAAACAAAAATACAAAAAAAGAAGGGGAAAAAAGGACCCTGAAAATATCACATCACCAAAGTTCACTCAGTAACTAGAAAACAAATGTGGATGTCTCCTGGCACTTGCTACTTCAATATACATACATGAAACTAAAAGGTCTCGACAAATGACACAGAAATGCAAATGAGCATTTCTCCAAAATACAGACCGCAGAACCAGAATATATTCACAGGAAACAGAAGAGATTTTGGACATTGGGGGAGATGTAGGCTACTCAAAACCAGAAGACACCATTTTAACTTTTATCATGAAGAATCATCCACAACCATTACATCGGATGGAGATTCAGACTTGGTCTCGGAATCAGGGCGAGGCCTTTTCTGACATGGCTGCTGCTGCTGCTCTACGTCTCCATTTTCATCAGCTGGGTGCTTGGATGGCAGTGGAGATGAGGAGTCACTTTTAGATTCTGATGGGTTGTGTGATGACTCAGGTGCCGAGGGTGATATTGCTTCTGGGTACGGCTGTTCACTAGTGATTGATGACATGGATTTTGGCGAGACTAAGGTGATGCCAGCCTTCTGCTGCTCCTCTAAGATCTTCTGTAAGTAACGTGCATGTTCCTCAATCCGTAGTTGAAGTGTCCTTTGCACCTGTGTTGACAACAATGTCAAACCAACATTGATCATGACATAATGCCTTATATATAGGCCCTACTGAACAAATTTCTACCTGATCACCAAACGTACAAGCTAAAATCAAACCCTTGTCAAATCCAAAATAAGGCAACCGAGTTTTGTTATATTCTCTTGAGAAGCTTATTGGAAATTAATATCAAACACGAAATAACAAAACTGACCAAACCCAAACTTGATGTAAACAACTCATTTGCTAGGTCAGATCATATGGAATCCCAATATGCTAAATACAGTGGACAGATGAGTGCACAAAAGGCAGAGAAAAGATAATTCTATGTGGTATGGGCCGTATGGCAAGTAATTGAGTCCAGACTCCCAAGTTTAACAAGTGATGTACCTCAAGTTGTTCATGTAGTTGTTTCTGAACCTCCATTTGCATCCGAAGAGCCTCTGTGATACTCCTGTGAAAGTAAAAGAAAGTTTTCAAAATAAGAAAGGAAAAGTGTACAAAATAATGAAGATAACCAACCACCAGAAGTTTGTAACATTACACACCCTTTCTTCGATGCATCAGACTCCTTGCTTGAGTTTGCCCTTTTCTCTCCTGAACAAGATGTCTTCTTCTCTGCTGAAAACATCCAACAATGGTGTCAAATTCAGTCAAACATTGACTTTGCTCATATACACAGGGAGGTCTGAAGATGTGGCATTGTGAAAGAGGGTGGGAAAGCATCTTAACACAAGAAAAGCCACAACATAAGACCGTTGCACAAGTGGTTAAAGACACTTAAGAGCAAAAGGTGGGTGCCCTACATCTCGTGCCTATGGGCGCTGCTATAGCTATCCAAGAAGACACTCAAAACTGGAAAAATAAACAAACCCACTTACCCACCCAGTAGACTGCCAAGCCACAAGCCTTACGTTATCACTTCCTAACGAGTCAAGTGGCTTTCAATATCTCATGACTGAGTGATTAAGACATGCTCAGCAATTATTGTTAGTTAATGACAAAACTTCAAACATGTGGTACTGCTAATTATTCAATAACATGATTTATTGGCAATAACACTTGATTGCAAGTTTTTGTGAGTATTATTGCTGAGCATATTTAGGTTGCTTAACTGATTATCGTTGTTCCCAATATAAAGAAGAGGTGTACATGTATTGCTTCAACAGAAACCTTTCATGAACAGAGACTCATAGTTTAGGGAGAAAAATGAATCAGGTAACCATATCAGCATATTCTTCGACATAAATGCAATTCTGGGGTCGAGATCATTCTTGATGACATACAGTCAAATCTAACATCACATACTTCTAGGAGAAAGATATTGCATACTTGCTAGAATGTTTTATTGGTACAGTGACGATAAACTAGACTGACCTTCCTTTTTCTCTGGCATATACTTCGCAAGTCGGTATTTCTGCACCAGATGAGTAGACAACATGCACATTTAGCCCTACAATGGAACAGATGAAACTAGCAAAACCCATAAAATTTTCGAAATCAAATTTCTGAACGCACCTGCAAGTGGCTTTTCACATGGTATATGGTTATCCCTTCAACATTCATAAGCTTCAACACACCTTTTGGAGTTGCCTCTGCAATTTAAAGTAGAATAAGCATGCCTCGCAAAATTCAAGATACTGCTCTCAAATAATATCCGAGTCCTAGAAACATACTTTCAGCCCCATCAAGTTGTTTGACAGCTTCCACAAAACGTTCGTGGAGCTCAGGTGTCCACCTCATTCTTGGCTTATGAGCAGCAGCTGCCTCAGATGTGTTGCCACCAGAAGGAACGCTGACAGAAGGAGGGGCACATTGAGGATGACTCTGTTCTGAAGGTACCTCTGGCATGCATAGAACATGGGATGCTTCGTATATTTCCTAATATGAAAAAAAAAAAAAAAAAAAGGAATCAGTTCTCGAGCAAGGCACTAGAATTCATCACAACAAAATTACAGTAATTTATCCAAGCAGGATCCATCACACAAAAAAATTCTAATTCTAAAAGAAAACACCCTCCACCACCTTGCTATTTCCCAACTGTGCCAAGCAGGCAACGCACTGGGAGTTTTTGAAAGTCAGAATTTGAATTTTCTTGACAACTTTGTGGAGGAGAAACTGAACGTCCACCTAGGACTTTATTTGATTATGTCAGTCCAAATTAAATCAGATGAAAAACACACTTAAACGCAGTCATCGAATCAAAGAACATGAAGCAGTAATTTTATTAAAATAGCACTTGCATAACAAAAGTTTATGGTGAAATAATTATAATTGGGATTGCCATCAACATAAGTCCTAACTAGTATTAAGCAGATACCATCTATGCGAAACAGCATGGCTACTTTTAGAAACTTTACTCACATTAATACCGAGACTTTCTCCGCTGTCAGTCATAGCTAAGTGTAGCTCATCAGACAATAACTGTAGCTCCATCTGCTCAGTTAGATCCAAAGAGTCACCTTCACATGTCAAGTCATCGAACCCACCATCAGATGCACTTCCAGGATAACTAAGAAAATCTCTGATTGAATCCTCTGCATGCTTTTGCTCAAATATGCCATGTATTTCATCATTCAGAAGGAATTGGGTCTTTTCCAGATGAAAAGCAGATGTGGATCGTGGTGTCGAGGGGTTTGGTAGAAATGGAAAGTTCCCTAGCTGCCTATGGGCTTCAGAGCTTGATGAAGATGATAGATACAAATTTGTACAAAACATAGAAGAATGCGATGGTGCAGTCTTAAGAGGGCTGTGAGAACTAGATGGAAAGTTGCTCGGTACATATTGTTCAACTGCTGATGAACTTACAAAATTTGGCAGGGTTAATTTTCGTGACTGCTTTAGTGCAGAGGGGAATGGACATTCTCTAGATACTGACCCTTGATAAGGTTCAAAACATGAAAAATTAACAGGAGACTTTGCATTACAATGGGCACTAACCCCTTTACCAGAGTCGCTCATTTTCAAGAAATTTCAAGGGGTAAGTTGATAATTCAATGAGAGAGATGACCTAAAAATTGAAACTCATGGGCAAAAATGTTTTCAAGCATGAGCTTGGTAGACAGAAAGCACCGAGTGAGCAGTGTACAACCGGGATGGTTGGCTACATAAGATAGTCAATCAGACAAATAGATGTCGAAGGATGTCAAAAGAGATGACAGAGACACTGGGTACACAATCAACTGATAGACATGACACAAATTATTAGTTGCAAAGTAGCATTCTTGCGTACCATCCTCGGCTGTTTTCAGGTGATAGAAAGGTTTAAACCAAAAAGATCCCAATAGACTTCAGTTAACAAGAATCTTCTCTTGTTTTTATTCATCAATGCTCATAAATACATCCCAATAAGCTATTGCATTCCAGACAGGCTTCTGAATCTGCATTGTTCTCAAAGCTTTCTTCCATCCGACTAAGTTCATGTTCATCTAGAATAATGCTGAAGTAGGATGGTTCTTCTGCTTGTAAATTGTAATTGACCTAGTACCTCAAAGTTTGCAGCATTTTTCCCACCCTTTCACAAGTATCTTAGGGTCTCCTGCAGATAAGCAACCAAAACAAGAGAAATAAATAATCATAACCACTAACAAAGTAATAAGTTCCGTTACAGGGTGTCAGCTATATGGATCTAATTTAACCAAGCATCACCACCACCACCACCACCATCACCCCATTTGGTCCCCACGAACACAGGTTGCGAGGAAAACTAGTTATCAACAACTTTATCCTCATAAGCACAGAACCTGATTTTGAGAGATCAACTAATCAGAAATGAGTAGAGTTGAAAAAATCTGATTCGACATGATAACACGATCCGAATCTGACCTCGAACTAAATCAATTTTAACCATAAATTGACAACCGTTCAGTCTAAAAACATGTTGTTTTCAATTTTTTAGTAAATCTAAACCATTTTGAAAATCGACACAAAGTGGACACAATTATTAAATTGATAGACCTGAACCGACCGTTTCCTACTCTTGAGCTTACGTAATCAATGTGAGATTTACTCATCCAAAGGATCAAAGAATGATGAGCCCCTAATCAAAAGCCTTTCAAAGACACATAACAAGGCAACTGATAATAATACATTACAGCTGCAGAAAAGAGGGCAATCACCAACACAAAATTCGAAATGGCCGATGAGGATCATACACACACCGTGAAATGCGCAACGTGTCCTTTTTTTCAAGCCCACCAAAAGTAAAAGGATTAAATGAGGCAGTCTTGTTTAAAAACTCAACCGTATACAAGAGAATCCTGATTCTCAACACACATTTATTTCATTGACGGAATTTTAGAAAATCAGAAAACAATCCAAACAATTTACCATCTGATGTAGTATTTCCACTATCACTTTCTAAAGTCGGTTGATGTTATATGTTTTTGACATATAATTTCATGTCTCATTGGTTGTAACTTCTACTGCTATTCTGGGGTCAGAACTCAATTTTCTAAGGCTCTGTCAATTTTTCAGTGAAGGCAATAGGAAAAAGAAACGACATTCTGCAACCCCAAACAATCAGGCATTAATTTTCTTCTACAAAACAATCTTCACCATATGTCCATATTCATCTTCTTGGCTCCCATGAGCAAAGCAAAGAAGTAAAGCCCATAAGCTTTGTAGGTAAGAAACCAACAGACTCGCAAGATATAGAAGAAAGGCGTAAAAGGAAAAGTTAGGAGCAAAGTGAGCTAAAACAACATAGGGTAATGCTAAGTTCAGGAATTTTAAAATGTGGATTACTAAGGCACAGAAAAAGGCAGGAATTTTAAGCATACCTTAAGAAACCCAGAAGAGGGCAGCAGTTGGTAGTGAATTTGGAGCTTCCCAAGTGGCAAAATCACAGATCAGGAAAAGGGTTTTCTTGCTCAGATGTAGCCTGCTACTGGGTAATCACTCCACAGAGAGAGAGAGAGAGAGATGCAGAACACAATGAATTGAATGAAAGGGCAAGTTAATTTGGTGGGCTAGCTATGCACAAATTTTGAATGGGACAAATGTAGAGGTCCTAGTCATCATAGTAACAATACATTGGATCATCAATTTGCTAATTTGTGGGGGTGCTACTTGCAAGTAGGAGCAATATTCAATTGATCAATCCGTGATAAAAAAATTAAATATCCGCCATTGATTCTCTCACTTCCGTTCTCTTTGCTCCAACTTTTGCCGCTTCCCACTTGCCAACAGACAACTGTGAATTAGTAATTTATTTATCAGCTTCGATAATTGCTTCTGGATAACTCTCTTGTCAGGTTTATCCACAATACTTTTACCTCATCTCTTTCTCATTCCTTTTCTCTTTCTTTCCCTTTGACCATCACCAATAATTGTGAATGTGTGACATCTTATAATAAATTTGTTATCAATATTCACTAGCAGTAAATAACTTTCAATATTATTCAGTAATTTTTTATATTGTTAAGCATTTTGTTGGTATCGTAATTTGGTGTCGGGTTCATAACTGTTTAGGAAGAAAAAAATTTATTTGAAAGGGTTCAGTTATTTTTATTTAGTCAAATAGGTAAATAGTTGTTTTGATAACGAGTGCCCAATAAATTTTTTTTTGATAAACCTAATAAGTATTTTTGACAAATCGAAAAGAGCATGCCTTAAGAAAAACTTGTTTACCTTCCTTGTATGATACAAATCAAACAATATAAATATAAAATATGAAGAATTTCTATTTTTTTGACAAATCAAACAAAATAAATATAAAAAAACTTATATCAAAATTTAAAATCCGAGAGATTATCTTCTAATCATATAAATCTAAACATTTATAACTATATCGGATATAATTTTATTATTATTAGACAAAATAAATTTTATGTCAAATAAGACCAACCCTTTAAACAACAACAAGACTACAAATTTATTCTCAACCTTTACATCTCTTTATCAAACAAACCTAACTTTTCAAACATTATTGGTGGCAATATTATTTGGAGACCCGCATAATTTTTATACAAAATATGTTGTGAGCCTTAAATAAATAAATTATATATATATAATAGGGGAGGTGAGGTCAGCATGGGACATGGAAATTCCCTTCCCTTGGTGGGTGAATTATTGGGCCCAACCCAACCCAACCCAACTCATCTAATTAATCTATTTGATACACTCATTCTTCTTTCTTACCTCATCTTCAACCAATTATGGCCACCAAATTTCCCCACTTTATGCCCCCACCCCCACACAACATTTCCAATCTCTAGCCACAAATACGAACACTCAAGGCCCCACCATTCATGAAATTATATTTTTTGTTTTACTCATAGATTTTATATAAAAAAATAATCTTACGTACTATTTTATTAAATTGTAAGGAGTTATAAAATTATAAGCAGTTGTAAATAAAGTTATAAGATAATTCTAAAATTAATTATAAAAAATTATAATTATGATGGAAATATAATTTAATGGGTAGCAAAAGCTCATGAATTGTCGTAGTCATATTTTGGATTCCTCTTTGAGATCTATAAATACAGTTACTCCTAGAATATATACGCTCTTGATTCAATTTCTTCCCTCTTTCTTGTGAGTGAGTCCGTAATTTTCCTCCTTTTTATATGTGTGGAACTTTTCTTCATTTTAAGATATAGTATCTACAAACATTAGAGTGATAAATTATTATGTTTTATATTTTATTCACTTAATAAACATGACATTTGTTTGCTAAAATTGAGCTAAAATTTCAATCATGATACATAACATAAAAATTAAAAAAATTCAACATCTTTTTGATATTCAAAACTCTTTTTAATTTTTTAAAATTACGTATTTATATTGTATATTCTCAGCTAGTTAAAGTCATTCCCGATACCCTATCCCAAAATTGAGAATTTAAACTCGAACTCGAATCTTGTTTGACTTTTTCTTGAATTATAGGAACCTCGAATCGGAACTTGTTTGATGGCTCCTAAATTTTAGGTTCCTAAACTCGAACCGCAGGTCTCGGTTCTAATTCCAAGGTACCTTACCCATATCATTATTCTTATTTGAAAAAATCAACACCTTAAACAACTTACCAAAGCAACAACTCACCGATCATTTAATTAACTAAAATTCAAGAAATAACTGGAAATATTCACTTAATGCTGAATTTAATCAATTACAAATACAAAAAAAATGAAACGATGAAGATAATCAATTACACCATAACTCATACTTAACAACTTTATTCGAATGCGGAACTTTAAACTTTCTCGCTTGAATCTCTTCAAGATAATAAAAAGAACAATGAATGCAACAATCAATAGAATAAATGAACCGGTGAAAAGGTTCTAGTTTTGAAACTTGACCCACTTGACTCGATTCTACTCGATTTCAAGGTATTTACCGGACATGCTCATCCCTAATAGTTCTAGTTGGATTCTTGCATATTGACCCAATAAAGCTGGCTTCAAATTTGAAATTCAAACCGAATGGCTCAAGTCTATATCTATAAGGGTGGCAATAGGGCGAGTAAGGGATGAATTTTTCTATATCCTTAACCATATCCATTTTCAAAATCTATACACATATCCAAATCCAAGTAAGTGTTAAAAAATCATGCCCATACCCATCAAATTTTGCGGGGTATTTGAATTTTGAACCAATTAGACCAAAAAGAATTTATACCTCTATCATATCATATCATATACTCCTCCGTTTCAAAATACATGTCGTTTTAAGGTTATGCGTGAATATCAAGGAGAGATAAAATTCATGACAATTTTATGTTAAAAGACTAAGTTGCCCCTATATTTTATTGAAAATGAAAAAATAAAATAAAAAAGAAGAGAAACAAAACAATTAATAAGGACAAAGTTGGTAAACTAGTAATTAATATGTCAATTGGAATTGTAAAGTGACAAATATTATGAAACGAGAAAAGTTAGTTAAAGTGACATGTATTTTGAAACGGATGGAGTACATGTATATATATAAGTGAGTGCGGTTGTTGTAGTCGCTGCACGTGGCAAGATAGTCATTAATTTATGAGTTAATTTTTTTAAAGTCATGTATTTATTGTAAAAATGTAATTATTTGTATATAATATGTAACATCCCAAAACACCCCTCGGGGTATTACATCGCTGCAGTTCCTAAAGGAACTCCCAAGGCTCTTTCCGGTGTTGGTTTGGCTATCTAAACTCAACTTAAAAGTAATACTAGGTGGTTTTCCCAAAAGAATCCGAGATTCTCTCGAAAATTTCAGCGAGTTCCATTAGTAACATGGACTAACCCATAGGCTTAAAGCCTTAAAATCATGTATAAAAGCATAATAAAACTCGACGAGCCACACGCTCGGTATATACAACTCAACGGCTACACGCCGGAGTTCAACCAATCATGCGGTAAAACTTAAAACAATCTAACTGGGTTACTATACATTTGGTACAACTATATGCACTAAATTACAAGTACAATCATTTAGAAACAAGACAATGCATGACAGCCACTTGGGTCGCTTCAACCGTCAACAATCGGCAGGAGTCCGAAGCGTGTTAAGTGTGGATTATGCTTCGAAAGTGTACTCGCAACACTCGGGTGGGGACGGGGCAATTTGTGGGGGTGAGCAATAATCAATGAACTCACCGGAGTCTTACACCCTTAAAATGGAAATTCTTTATACATAATACTCATAATAATGAAATCTACGAAAGCATAATAGTGTAATAGAAATCTATATAATTTTCACTGAAATCTCTTGCAATGAAAAAGATTAAGACTCTTCAATCACTTAAAACACAGTTTCACATTCATGAACATACTTTTGGGGTTGAATCAACTTTTCTGGGCCTTCGAGGATTCGAACTAGCACTTCTTTCATCTCGGGCGCGACCCCGACAAAAAGGCTCCGGGACCTATCTTCGTGAAGTCTCGGGCGGGCATCCCGCCTCTGCAGGACCCCTATTAGAACCTTTCCTCGAAGTTTCTAGTTGGGCGTCCCCAATTCGAACCCTTCGGTATGCTAAACGATCCATAGCTCTGTCGATTCAAAACTATTTACACATTCTCATTCATCACATTCACTTCACAACTTTCTCAATCGATTTGATATCAAGGAAGGCATGACACCACGTGTCACCCTTATAAATTCACTTTCTCAAATTAGCTTTGCTTCTTTAAAACACATTCACGTTCGAAAGGCGGTTCACAAGAAATTGCATTCAAGAATCATTCACGTAAAATACAAAACTCCTTTCGAAACTATTTTTGAGCATAACGTAAAGTAATCACATAGCACGAATAATCACCATTCATTGCAAGCAATCATCCTCAACTCTTTTCCAACTAAGCTTTTCTCAATTCATCGGTTTAGTACGATTGAATCCATTTTCTAAGCCACAATAACCGCAAATAGATATTATTTAACTCGACATTCTCACTTTTCCCAATCCACTATCTTTACCTCATTTCCTCATTTCATGACTTCACTTTGTAAACCGACCTCTTTTGCCCTCATTCAACCATATGTCCTTAAACTTACTTTACCGAATTTCCTCTATCTCTATTCGTCTTTTAATTCAATTCTCTCTCCAAGGTCTTAGACATGACTATGGCTTAGTTCCACTTTACCGTCCCCAACTTGCTATTTCCCAACCTCAATTTCCCATTTAATATCTCTTACCTTATTAATCGATTCTTGCTTGCCCATCCTCAATTATTTACCTCTTACTTACTTTTCATTATTCAATTCCCGTTAGCTACTTACTTTCACGCTCGGTTCAACCTCGAGGATTTAAATATACTTCGAAGGTAATTAATCTCACAATCACCAATTTCTCACTTACTCGTCCCAATTGCGCATTACTCAATACGAATTCATAGTCCTCTTTATACTTCGACGTACCATTCCCCAGTAATTAGCTCTTAGTACCGCACATTCAAGAATCTCTACAACTTAGTTAACTCATAATTCATATCCATAACCCCACTCTTCATCTTTAATAGCTAATCGAAACTTCAATACTACTCCTTTGACCTATGTAATCTAACCTCCTCGGAATCAGCAGGTTCCAATTCAACCTTAAGTAACTATCAAATCTCTTCGAAATTCCCAATTTAGTTCTACTATTTAACCCAAGTAACTCCTTTCATTTCACGATTCAGCCCTCTCAATTCCTTAAATCCATTCTAAGCTCTTATTTCAATCTTAAACAACGATTAGGTCTCTTCCGCAATACGGATATTCAACGTTCACAACAATTCAATATTCACATAATACATTCAACATTCACAACAAATCCATTTGAGTTTCAAAATTACTAATAGATTAGAGTATAAGACTACCCACCTCGATTTAGGGATTGGAGGTTTGTGATTTCGCTGAGGTTCCGGCTCCCCGGTTCGGTTCCTTCTTTCGTTTCTCTTTTCCCTGCTCGCTAGCCTCGGTTTCCGCCGCCCTCCTCTCGCGCCTCGACGCCGTCGCCGGTTGCCGTCCCGCGTCCCCGGTTGCCCCCGGTTCCCGTTCCTCACTTCCACTATTTACGGTTCGTTGTTCTTGGCCTCGGCTACCTCTCGACCGAGCCCCGCGCGCTCGACGACGTTCCTCCTCCCTTCTCGCGCCGCCTTTCCTATTGTCCGGCCTCTCGGTCCTCGCGCTGTCCTCGCCTCGGGTCCGGCTTCCTCCTTCTCTCTGCCCGGTCTCTCGCTCTCTTTTCCTCTTCACTCGCGCTTACTCGCGTCGCCGACCGCCGCCTCCGGTCCTACGGGGTCGCCGGTCCTCCTCCTCGGTCTCCTTCGTCCGTGCGCTCGCCTCCTCCCTCTCTTCCTCTCTCTCTTTCCCCGTTCGGTGCTCCTTTCCCTCTCCCTCGTTCCGCCTCTCGCGGTTCCGCTTCTTCTTTCTTCCTTTCTTTCTTTCTTTGTTTTCTCCCGTATCCCCCTCCCTTTGGTCCTCTTTTTTTTTTTTTGCACCTCCTCTCTCCACCGTTTGACAAATGTAACGCCCCCAATACGTAAATACATAAATGAGTAATTAACAGTGGAAGACTCGTAAATTGGGAGACGTTACCGCCGTTTCGAATGAAAACAAGGCAAGTTCATTTGAGCAAATTAATTTTGCAAACAATTTATGTAACAATCCAACCCAATATTTTTTTTTTTTTACGTAAAATGAATTTTAAAAATGCCGAGGATCACTGGAGAGGAGTCATGAGCCATGAGACCGAGGAAGGGACTAACATGTGTGGGGTCAAGACGAACAGTCGAACATCACTTCTTCGACCAGACTTTATCTTTTCTTCCTCTTTAAACTTTGGATGTGATTGCGAATACCGTCATTCGCTCAAGTCCCTAAAAATTTAAAAACATAAAACAATAGACGTGTGAGCTAGAAGCTCGATGACGTTATCGTTGTAAAATAAAATTATAACTTACATCATGCACATTTTAAATCATTTTTTTGAATAAACAGTTTGCAAATTTGTCAATTGCCGATTTGCTTTGCTTGATTTAGCCAAACTTAGGACCCGTATCGTGAAACAATCAATCATGGGATCCCACTTCTAGGTTCATTGAACCATAAGGCGATTAGTCGTGAACAATTGAACGATTAAACGGTTAAACGATTATCGATTCTCGTGAACAATTGAACGATTAATGATTCCGTGCACAATTGAACAATTAACGATTCACGTGCACAATTGAACGATTAACGATTCCGTTCACAATGGAACAATAAACGATTACGTGCACAATTGAACGATTAACAATTCTATTCACAATGGAACAATTAACGATTCTCGTGCACAATTGAACGATTAACGGCTTGCGTTCGCAATGGAACAATTAACGGCTTACGTGCACAATTGAACGATTAACAATTCGTTCACAATGGAACAATTAACGGTTCACGTGCACAATTGAACGATTAACAATTCCGTTCACAATGGAACAATTAACGCTTACGTGCACAATTGAACGAGTAACGATTCCGTTCACAATGGAACAATTAACGATTCTCGTGCACAATTGAACGATTAACGGTTCAATGCTCCGCTCACGAGCAACGTTGTCCAGGCGCCCCGGATCAACCATTTACGATTACGATTACGATTACGATTACGATTACGATTACGATTACTACGGTTACAATTACGATCACGATTACGATCACATTCATTCATGGATCGTCATAACGGTTAATGGGTCCTTTGCATGGCCAAATCAATTAAATTGTGAAAAACTTATTTGTAAGCGCAAGTGAATTGTACGCACCATCTATTAATCTATAAAACTTTTACTTTTAGTATAATGTAAAGGTAATAACGTACCTCAGCGTGTCGAACGGATCAACCGTTGATTGTTTCGCAACACAATTTCAATTCGATTTCTATTTCAAAACGAATCTACTTTCGTAGATTACTAGTCTTTTAACAATATTTATATGCATTTACGATCACCAAACTTTTACTTTTCGCATACCTATCCATGTTATTTCCTTTTGATCTTCATATTCATAAATTTCCCGTAAATCGCTTATTGACGATATGGTTTGAATTTGTGTATAACGATTGATGAGTTTAATTCCCATTCTCGTAATATAGGTCAAGTTTGATCTTTTGCTTCTATCACTTCTAGTTTGTGCTTAATGTAGGCTAAACTTAATTGTACCACTCACTTCATCTAATATGCTCGGATGTCCTCTTATCTCGTAAACTAGTTATACTTCCCGCTCAAGGTGTGGGTTTGGTTTCCCAATTTCCTAAAAATTTTGGCGAGTTTCGTTTAAAATACGACCTAACCATTAGGCTAAAAGCCTTAAAACCTATATAAAATTCACAATAAAACTCAACGAGCCACATGCTCGGAGTACACAACTCAACGGCCACACGCCGGAGTATATTTACAACCACAAAACCAAGGTTCAAACCAAGTATATAAACCAAGTCACGAGACTCATCAATATTCTCATTTTCTTACTCATGAGCTTTTCGATTTTTGATCGGGATAGGAACCTTCATACATATATATTTATAGCAAAGGCTTTGGTTAAGCAATTTAATCATAAAATCCCGATTATCGGGAGATGGCCACATACGATTAATTTCTTTATGAGTAGTACCCACAATCGGTTATGGATTTAGTAAATCATAGACAAAATAGGGAAACTCATTAATATTCTAACATGTTAACATTTAAATATTTTGAGGTGTGCAAACGATAGCATGCACTGAGGTAGCTGTTCGTTTTCCTTTAAGTATTGTTTTTCGTTATTTTCTTCGATCATGTCCATCTCCATCGATTTTATGTTTTCAGGCAGTAATTTGATTTATGCATTAATAAACTTATTAGCTACTCTCTATTTGTGCAAACTTCTCACATTTGACTTCCTCTAATTCCCCACTTATTACTCAAATTCATTTGAATTTTTAACTTCCTTTAATTCTGTAAATTTCTTTTCCCCATGATCCTATATCTATAACCTCACCCACTTTCTACATTTCAAATAATTTCGCACTTGCACAATTAGGCCAAAACTCAATTACGTTAATTTACTCAAGTTTAGCACACATGCAACAATAAATTCAATCCTCCATCAATCTTCAATGTCCCCTTTACGCATTCTTGAAACTAACTCCCAAAATTATGTATATGCTCATATTTCAATCATCCTCAATATTTTTCTTCCAATTCTTCCACCGCCAAACAATTTATTCATATTCATATAAAACTTAAACAAGCACATCCACAATTATAAATAATCCCAAATCAATTTCCAATTCCATATCCACACATATCAAACCCTAACTCCAATTTCATTTTCTCCCAAAGTTCTTTCAATTCCACTATAATCAATTCACAATTCACATATACTTGTCTAATTATTCAATAATAACATGAATTTGTGCTAAAATTTGCTTAGAAATTAAGGATTGGAGATGTGGAGATATACCTCACAAGCGGTCAAAAGTGGAATTAGGTAGTGGTGGCTCGTTGGTGGCGATACGGTGGCTCCGGTAGCGGCACGACACACTGGTCGGCGGCGTCAGGCGCCGGTCGATGACCAGGGACGGCGGCCAGGGTGGCACGACCGTGCAGCAGCAGCAGGGGGCGGTTTTGCCCCTGCTGTCGCAAGACAGGGGAGGAGGGAGAAGAGAGACTTGGTGCGGGAGCTGGGCAACGGCCCGGTACGCCGGCGGCGGCTTTCTGGCGCCGGCAGCGGTGGCACCAGTCCAGTCCGATGGCGGTGGCAGCCGCAAGGGCGAAACGACCCCGGCCCCTATTCGAAGCAGAACAGAGCGGAGAGGAAAGAGATGCGATGGAGGTGGCTGGGTGGTGGCCAGAGGCGTCGCCGGCGGCTGCAGGCCCGGCCGATGACTGGCCGGTGGCCGGAGACAGAGCAGCGGCAGGGCAGAGGGAGAAGAGAGGAAGGGGAGGTGAGAGAGAGGATAAATGTGTTAGCTTGCCTTTCAAACCAAACACCCCTCACTGATATATTCCCGATCCTTCCACCATCTTCCTCTCCCTTTTTTTTTTTTTTTTCTATTTCTGCTATAATAATTTGTCGTATACAGTTTTATTGTTTTATTTTTTTATTTTTTTCTCATTAATTTAATTTATTCAAATTCGAATAAAATTATTCGAACATATATACATTTCGCAGATACAAACGTAAATTTGTACGAATTACCCCTTATTATTTGCAATTATCGATTTGTCCGCATCTTTTATTTCAATTTCGTATGTCATGCGCTTCAAAACTCTTAAATAATATTAAGACGACAAAATACAAAATTAATTACAATTAAGTTTCGAGGTGTTACAACAAAGCCCACCCCTTCTTCCCATTGGACCTTCATTAAACCTTATTTGTCTCTTCATGGCCAAAGTAATCTTTTTCCACATAAAACAAATTCGTGCCTCTTCCTTCCTCCGTCCTCATATGTTTTGTCTTTTAATTTATTTTGATGCATCAATTAGGACACTGCCTAACCGCACCGAATTTTAGCTCAAATAAGAAGGGAGGGTATTTCCTTGATTCCTTATTTGACAACAGCTCTCGAAGGAATACTCGAAGCAAATAAAATCGATCACTCAACCCCTACATTGCGGGAATTATATTCAATAATTCTATGCTTTCCAGGTGCTTTCTTTAAAATTCCGGTTATTACATAATAATAATAATAATAATAATAATAATAATAATAATAATAATAATAATATTATTATTATTATTATTATTATTATTATTATTGATTCGGTATTTTCCGGACAGGTCCAACTCACCGGCCACGTCACTAGTCAACTGTGTCTAATCGGTCGGATAAGGGAGATATCGGCCTGAGTCAATCCTTAACGGGTCGGTAAAAGCCCAAAACCCATTAGGATTAGGATTTCACCCTAAACTTCGGTAAATTACTATGTTACCCCTATAAAATCTCCCTATAAATATTCACCTATTCCCAAATTCAACGGGTATTCTCATAATCACACATTCAAGCTCTCAACACAAATCCCAAGAGTTTCCTCATTTGGAAAATCTCTCAATTCCCAAGGAATTCCTCCACGCACATCGAGGAAGATTTCCTCGATCCATTCAACCTAATTCACTACTAACTTGAGCGTCGGAGGGCGTTTCAAGGATTCACCCCGTGCTTTGCCTTTTGCAAGTTTAAGCAATCGCCACGTGGAATCTGTTCGATCGTGCCATGTCCTCAAAACCGAAGTAGTAAATCTTTTCTTCCTCCAAATCATCATCCACGTAATCACCTCATATTTTCTCCGGAAAAATTATTATTATTTCATATCTTTTTAAGAAAATTAATAACTTTTGTTGATATAAATTTTGTGTACTTTTAGAAAAAAATAGTATGTAAAGTTAAATAATGAATTAAGAATTTTATAAATGCATATTCAAAAGCTAAAATTTTATAATAATTATTTTTCTTATTTTAATTTCACTAATGCTTATTTTAAATACCTTTTGGTATATTTTTTTGTCAAGGTTAGATGCAATCATAAAAAAAACTTTCAAGCATCCATACATTTAAAAATTAATTATTAATAGTTGATTGAATAAACGCTTCCTCTTACAAAATAATTTAATATTTTTAAAAAATTATAAATAATTTTTCTATAGAAAATTCAATTTTCTTACAATAAATGGGATTATTTTTTAATTTTTATTGGTGTAAAAATTAATTCTTAACCTATTTTCCTTCATTTTTTAAGGTGAAGTCTCTTTAAAAAAAAATTCAAATATTTACTTTCTAAAATATTTATGACAAGTAAATATTATTACTTTAAATGTATAATTATTTCATAACACATATAAATTCCTAAAGTAA
The DNA here is from genome assembly GCA_021018815.1 of Talinum fruticosum. Lineage (NCBI taxonomy): Eukaryota > Viridiplantae > Streptophyta > Magnoliopsida > Caryophyllales > Talinaceae > Talinum > Talinum fruticosum. The sequence goes on along the minus strand of JAITYX010000076.1, from coordinate 2,134,818 downwards.
TATAACATGATTATTGGATCAAAATTTCACAAATTAATTACAAAAAATTAGTGCAAATGTTGTGGATACGATACATGGCAGTAAGAAATAATTTTTAAAATTAATTTTTGTAGGTGATTTAAAGTCATAACATTATTGTTATGAGGTTATTATTTGTGATTTATATGTAGAAATTTATTATACATATTAATATCATGTCACATAAAATGTAATTATTTTTAACTAATACATATATAAATCCTCTAAAATATTATGGCAAAATATACACATTTATATTTTTTAAATTTTAAAAATCATGTCTTCCACTAAAACTTTTTTTTTAAAAAAGGTGTTTTTAAAGGCATTTAGGTTAATTATTTTAATTACATTTAGACTTTGAGGTTGTATCATAATATTTTATTAAATATTAGATTTATAAGTTTTTAACTTTAATTTTATGAAAGAGCATTCATGAATTATTATTCAATAAAATAAATAATAATACAACACTCACATTAAAAAACGAAAATTTAAACCTTTTATTGACAAACTCCTTTGAAGAAGAAAAGAAACTATTTTAAAAAAACATATCAACGTAATAATAAAATATCTTCTTGAAAAATTATTATAAACACTTATCACAATGTCTTATTCATTTCTCCATCAATTATCATGTGAAAGAGACGATTGGAAAAGTAAAGTAAGAGTTTCTATAGTTTTGAGGGCATACAATATGAATGATGATACATTTTTAGGTAAAGATATGGCGCTACTTGATGAGAAGGTATGGTGACATTATTTGTTGATTTTGAATTTTTTTTCACTTATTCGGTATTGTCAAGTAATTATACAAAGTTATATTTATTTAAGTTATATTTATTTGAAAACATATAACTTAAATTCTCTTATCTCCTTTAATAAAGTGAAACATAAAGCTGAAATTGAAGAATCCAAGTACATTGATTCCAAGTGACAAATGACAAGAAATTCAAATGACTGTCAAGATTCAATAATGATATATTCAAAATAAAATATTTCTTTTATGTCAATGACATAGATTGTCTCTTATATCCAATAAAAAGAAAAAAATTATCACTTTTCAATGTTGGATTCTATTGTGGATGAAAAATACATTTTTAGCTACTATATCCGCATTTCTTGATATATATAATTTTAAATCTATAATTGTGTACTTTATTTTATTAGTCTCATCTTAAACACTATTGACTTCAAACACTATAAACTATGTGATTTAATTATAACATTGCTCTTTACACATTACATGATTTAATTATAAACCGTGCATAGCACGAGGTTAAATTACTAGTTACACCCATTTTTCTCATAAGATTATACTTAAAAAGTATAAGTTCATTACAAATTCATTAATAAAACTAGCACGTTCTCCTTCAAATCAACTGAGAGTTATAGTTTCTTTTTATTTGAAATCAATTAAGGGTTAATGCAATTGGACTTAACCATATCAATCTTTGATTGTTTTTACATTTTGTCCAAAACCTTGATTTTTTTTATATTTTGTGCAAAATAGGTTTTGGATGTTATATGTGGCGATACAAAATAAGTTTTACAAGTATGAGTTGTTGGTTTTATATGGGGCTGGTAAACTTAAACCCATACATATACAAATATCTCGTACTCATTTTTAGCATACCCGCTCTATAGTCATTTTCTCTAATTTTTACCTTCCATCCGGGTTTTAAATGGAAGAAGTTTTAAATAAGTGTAGATTTTTTATGAGTCCTACCTAACACGACACCCAAAATCAATTAAACCTAATTAAAGTTATTTTTTTTTACGAGACAAACTCATTGAATCAAAATTTAACTGATCCTGTGTAAAGTCAATCTAAACCCGAGCAGTTTCAAAATAACTTTTAATAAAACACATGATCTAATCCAAAGTCATCAGCGGTCTGTCTATTTTTTTTATTTTTTGTGAGGATTCCACCGTCATGAAATTTGAATCGATTTCCCTCCCTTCTCTCTAATTAACTCGTGAAAATGTCAACAAATCTCTTTTTCTCTTTCCCATGAATCCTTCGGTGTTCAATATATCCAGGGAAGATGAAGTTCTTGCAAAGAGAAGATCATTGCCACAAACCCTATCTTGATGAGGTTCCTTCCACTGAAATTCTGCGAAATTTTCCCAATTTTCCGCCGAATTCGAAACAAAGTTGGGTGATTAATCATCGAATTTGCAGTCTTCAACCCCAAGCATTCAATTTCGATCGTCGATATCAGCTGTTGGAGAGAGATTACAGAGACAGAGAGAGGAGAGAGAGAGTGAAGAGGAAGGACAAAAGGTTAGAATTGTCATAAAACATTAATTAGTCAACGCCCTTTGCCTAATTTTGATTCATCCTTTGTGACCCCGGAATCGAAGGGGATAATCAGAGAGAGAGAGAGAGAGAGAGAGAGAGAGAGAGAGAGAGAGAGAGAGGCAGTCAACTTGTGTCTGCGAGGAGGGCACCGGAATCTATAATCCTAAATTCGTTTGAGAAGAAATTAGGAGAGAAATTCCGCCATTGTTGTTTTTGCAAGGAAAACGCGTTGAAAAAATAAAAGCTTTTTGGCTTTTATAATTACATGCTCCTATGCCTTTGATCTCGTTCTACAGAACATTTGAATCAAACAGAGAAAACCAGGTCCGTCATTTGAAAGTTTCTTGTTTATGTATTAATTACTCTCTGTCTTTCTCTTTCTGTTTGATCTGTTTGATTGATGAATGATGCTATGTATTTTTATTCATATGAGCAATTTTGATGGTGACAACATTTCAACTTGACTATGAAAAATCCTTGGTGTTCCTGAAAGATGTAACTCACGTTATTTGATACGGTAACACTAGTTAGAGGTGCCCAGTTCTATCAGTTTTATGCTTTTCTATTTGCTTGTAGTAAGAACCGGATGGATCCCAAAAGCTATTGAGAAAATCGAATAACCATAGATTCATGGCTGCAATTTCAAAATAGGGTAAGAATATTGCAATTGGAGTTGCATTAAATTTGAGATTATGTTATATTTCGATCATGTCGTCGACAAGTATAGCCTTTATATAATTTTATCGCGGGGGCAAGGTTACATACATCTAACCTGCCTCCTAACTCCTTACCTTAAGTGGGATTTTAGAGCACCTTTTCTCTTGGTTGTATTCTCATATAGGTGCAGTAAAAGCCCATAAAATGTTTAGTTCAAATGTCATTTGTTGTTGGATTTACGCCTCTTGTGTTTTTCATCTGTGGAAAAGAGCTAACTATGGATTTGTATGCGCTTTCTGATCATTGAGCAGCAATGTTGTTGAAGTTTACTATGGTTTGGGATAGTTACATTTTCTCTAGCCTTCTTTTTCCATTTTCAGTTTTGTCTTATGGTAATGGTTGGAATACCTTTTAAAGATTAATAGCTGAGCTGGGTGTTTGAGTAGTTCCATCCCTCTTTTGAGTCTCATAAGTTAGCTAAAGCCTAAGTGATAGGGACACAATCCATGAATTGATAGACAATTAGTTATCTTTAAGACATTTGGTGGAAGTTCGGCTGTATGGTGCTTTCATAATTCATACTAGTGTAAATGTCGGGTAAAAAAGGGGCTAGAGGTCAGGGGTCAAAAGGGTTACTGGGTAAGGGATGGGGGAAATACCAAGGAATTGTTGGTCACTTTGTAGGAAGGAGGAATGAGAGTTTCAGCAGTCATCTGCGAAATATAAAGAGTATATACAATAGAAGGCACTTCGATGTTTGTGACTTAGAAATTTGAAAAATTTTGACATCATAATGGTCTTACAATATCAGAATGGGAAGAAGAATCCAGTCAACGATCTTTTTCTAGCGTGCAAGTCTAAAAAACTTAACTGGTGAGGTAAGTGGTCACACGGTTCCCAGTTATAGCCAAACTTCCCATGGAAGAACGTTATAATCTCCATGGTAATCACTGGGATTAGTTGGTAGGACTCATGCTCCATCCCCCAGATTTTGGATGTTTATATCATGAGTTTCTTCTTCTTTCTTTGCCCTGGTCAAATATATAATTGGATTCTGGTTAGTTATGGAGAGAGAAGAATGGGTATCGAGCCAGCAACTATTATGTGTTCTCTTCCCTCATCCTTATGTACTTTGTTTGTGTAGTCTCATAGTAAGTAACCACAGGGATGTATTGATAGGAGGGTTCATGTAATCATGCTTCATATACCACTTCTGGGAAGGTTGTATCACAGGTTTTTTCCTTCTTTCTTTTCCTTTGTCAAATATAAATTTGGTAATTGGAGTTTGGTTGGTTATGGAAGACTGTGAAATGGGCATCAGACAAAGTCCGAGGACAAAGGGCTATGGTTATGACATATTCTCTATGGTGAGGAATGGCAATAACCTTGAAATTTCCATTTCGGAATGATATATAAGATTAAGAACTTGCTGATATGTTAGGGTAGATTGATTGTTTCTCACTATCAGATACTCTGGGTTGTTGTTAAGACAAATGGATTCATTTAATTTTTGAACATATATTCAAGAATGTCTGCAACTGATGTGATTGCTGGTGTAAGCCTTGTCTTGTAAGTTATTGATCACAAATGTTTGAGTAGTTCCCCTTATTGTTTTATAGATGGATGATGATGCACAAAAGTACTCTATTGATGATGCCCTCACTGCCATGGGCTTTGGTAAATTTCAAATTCTTCTCCTATTCTATGCTGGAATGGGCTGGATTTCAGAGGCAATGGAGATGATGCTTCTCTCCTTTATTGGACCTGCTGTTCAGGCTGAATGGGGGCTTTCATCAAATCAAGAGAGTATGATTACTAGTGTGGTATTTGCTGGCATGCTTGTTGGAGCATATTCGTGGGGTGCTGTTTCAGATAAGTTTGGACGGAAGTGAGCATCTCTGATATTTCATCTTTTAGTTGGGTTTGTGTTATTTGAAGGTTATGGATTAATAACATACACATCTACTCTCGAGATAAAACTTGTAGAATTTTAAGATATTTATTCAAGAAAGCTTGCAAACTCATCTTGTTTTTGATGTTTTTATCATAGGAGAAAGTTGCATACTTATGTATTTGCTAATTTGTATGTCACTTCACTTTACCTTATGCTTACTCCTATAGAACTTGACCCCTATAGTTTTGCCCCAGATGCATTTCCTGCAACTTACTGAAACCATGGATCAAGTAGATTCTATTGTGGCATTTCATAATGGTGGTGTTCTAGAAATTGTTTATGTCCATGACTCCATAGTTTGTAGTATCGTCTTGTCCATTCTTAATCATTAATCAGTAGCAGTGATGATTTACTTTGGTCTTATTCTGAGGCACTATCCTATGTACCATGTCATTTATGTTGGTTAGTAGAATTTCATGTTTTACATTAAGATGTTCCTTACTCTATTACTCCAGTAGTGCCTATCAATTGTTTTTTTTTTTAATAAAATTTCTTTTGCATGCTATTTTAAAGTTGATCAGGAACCGAATGTTTTACATGGTTTGTCGTAGTTGCACTGGCCTGAACCCTTTTCTTTAATTCATGCTATATCACAGGAAAGGATTTCTTATAACAGCTATTGTTACTTCTGGAGCTGGATTTCTTAGCGCCATTGCTCCAAACTACTCTTCATTGCTAGTCTTTCGCTTTTCGTTGGTGTTGGTTTAGGAGGAGGGCCTGTACTGTCATCATGGTTCTTAGAGTTCGTTCCTGCCCCAAGCAGAGGTACCTGGATGACTGCCTTTTCAGCATTTTGGACTGTTGGGACAATTTTAGAGGCTTCTCTAGCATGGGTATCTCCTAAAACAATATTTAAGTTGTATCATTTAAATCTTGGTGATCGTTGTTAATGGCTTTGTGTTTAAGATGAAATTTATAAATTTGCTTCTAATAAACTGAAAGGTAGAATTTGAATTATATCATAAGTATTATCATAAGAGGAATTTACTGTGACATCAATGCATTGGTTGCAATATTGAATAGTAAAACCCCTAATACAAAATGCTTATGAATGCGACTCATTTTGAGTTTCTATTGCATAGCACTTCACTTTCAACTAAAGTTGACAAGTAAAATTAAACACCAGGATGTCGTAATATTAGTACTTTGTTGAAACATTGCTCCCTTGTCTCATGTTGGACATTCTTGGTTCTATGTGCATTAATTATGCACTTGAATGACAATGAATGGCATCTTGTGCCTATATCCAGGTCTCCACAGAGGCTACTTCCACACTAGGTGACTGTTGTACTTGTAGTGACAATGATTAATGAATCTGAGCCTTGTAACCCAAATCGATTCGTACCATAATTAACATGTTTTCATGTGTTCTCAGATTTTTTAAAGCTCATAGATGATTGAGGGAGGGAGTCTACTAAATTAAAGGTCCAAAACAATTCCTGAGAACCCCATCTTCAAACTGCATGGAGAGGGGGAATTGCGAGGGGAGAAAGTGAGAAGCAATCCAACCAAAATAAACTATTACAAAGCTCCCACGAGCTGCTTCCAAACAGAGATTTAAGTGAAATGGTCTTTCCAAATTGTATGAGTTCTGACAACAAATATGATACCTGGCTGGATGCATGGAGAAAAACTATGAAGACTTATTGTTGTGAACATTCAACTGTGTATTAAACCCTTTAGAACAACTTGATGTCTGTGTTAATATGTAGTATTCTGCAACTACTGCACTCAGTTATGTGGTAGTGTGTTCATGATTTTGTTTGTTTTGTTAAGTGACGGGAACATCACAACTATCTTACATTCAGTTATGGATGACTACATCAATATTTAATTCCCCTGTGTGAAACTAATGGAGATTATGCCCTGCCTTTCCGTTGGTTGACTTCGTTTAGAAACTGCTAAAAGATTAATCTTGACTTTCTTCTTGTAGATTGTTATGCCGTCTTTGGGCTGGCGGTGTTTACTTGCTTTCTCTGCAGTTCCTTCTTCATTTCTACTTGTATTCTACAGTAAGACACCTGAATCACCCAGATATTTGTGTTTGAGAGGTAGAACAGATGATGCACTGGATATCCTGCAAAAGATAGCCAAAGTAAACCAAACGCAACTTCCATCTGGTATTTCTCTTTCTGATTACCAGGCCACAGGAGCAACAAAACTTCCATCAGAAGATGTACACTTATTATCACCATCTAAAGATGACAATGAAACTCTTGATAACATGGGCTCTAATGTACAACCTGGGGGCTCTATCTTTATGCTTCTTTCACCAAATCTACTGAGGTCAACCCTACTCTTATGGGCAGTGTTCTTTGGAAATGCATTTTCATATTATGGTCTTGTGTTGTTGACCACGGAACTCAGCAGCAAAAACAGTAATTGCACTGGAACTCATGCGATGTCAACAAAATCCGCAGATGTAAGTTACCAAGATGTCTTCATCGCTAGCTTTGCAGGTACTATTTTGAACTTATGCTTGGCTCAAAAATGCAACTTTGTGAACGAATTCAATTTCACTAAATTCGTTCTTTTCAGAGTTTCCTGGACTGCTTTTATCGGCAGCAATTGTTGATAAACTTGGTCGCAAGGGTTCAATGGCATCCATGTTCTTTCTCGGTTGCTTATTATTACTTCCATTGGCCTTCAACCAGTCTCAGGGCTTAGTAACTCCTCTGTTGTCTGGTGCTCGCATATGCATCACGGCGTCATTCACGATCATGTATATATATGCCCCAGAGGTACCTTGCTGAACTATATCTCCTGCAAAATTTAAGTACTTACATATCTTATTGATCAAAACCAGTTCATGATCATTTTCTCAAAAAATATGCCATCATATAGCAAATGACCATATGCAGGAATAACTGCTCTGAACTTCTAATCATATTACTATATTAGTGTTTGACCTATACATTTCTCTTAAGTTTTAGTAGCATGCACCAAGTTTGGCAGTTCTAAATTATTTATTAATTTAACCTTTATCTGGATATTTTTTGGGCTGTTGTTACGGGTTGAAACAAAGAGCACTTTAAAATCAAATCAAGCACTGTCTGAACCAAAGGGTCTCATTTGCTTTTGTTTTGAGGTAGTGAATAATCAACAACCTATAGTTCTGGTACACTTGCAAAAGCATCTTACATAAATTAAAGTGTGTGACACCATGATTTCTAGAACATGAATGTAGAGAATAGTGATTGTATATAGCTTCTAAGATAGCTGACCCTCCCCCTCCCCCTCCCCAAGGAAAAAACCCGCAAAAATGGAGGCAGGTGGGTGTAAACAAAAGAAGAAGAGAGGAAACAGGCAAAGAAACCAATATTTTCCTAATCAATGTAACTACTAGTACTGAATTTTGAGGTCCTACCCAAAGAGGTTTTATGGATGAGGAACTGTGAAGAGACATCAAACTTTTGTTTGGCTACTTTTATCCTTTCTTCTTAATTTTCTCAGTAATGCATTAAGTTTGGTCATTTGATACTCAATTGGTCCTACACTCAATTGAACTTCCTTTCTTTGTATCAACATAAAAGACAACTGAAATTGGATTTCACTGTGTATGATAATATAGGATTTTTGATGCGATGCAAACTCATACCTACTCAATTGGTTCACTTACATTCAAAGTTCTAATTAGCTTGTCTGTTTGAGCCTTTTGCTAAGTTGTGATAGGCGATGAGAATGAGGTGAGCCACAAAATGAACATTAGCCCCATGCTAATCACAATGTCCGGAAGCCTGACAATGTGTTCCTGCATGGATTATTTCTATGTTCTTCATTTTTCGTAATGACTTGTGGGCTTAATCTGCTCGTATTTATCTTCATGACTAGATATACCCAACATCAGTTCGGACAACAGGTGTAGGGGTAGCAAGTTCTATGGGAAGAATTGGTGGAATGCTATGTCCTCTTGTGGCAGTAAGTTTGACACATGGTTGTCACAGAACAGCAGCAATTCTTCTATTTGTGGCGGTTATCTTTGTTTCAGGGGTTTGTGTTGTGCTCTTCCCATTTGAAACGAAAGGGCGCAACTTAAATGATAATGTATCTGATATAGGTAAGGAAGTTGAGATGAGTTAGAATGAACTGGAGGAACCATTGCCTTTTGCTTTTTACGCATTGGAACTTGTCTTGGATATGATTTGTAAAGAACATCAGACGAACACAAAATCACGAGTAGATCATATCTGTGATGTGAAAACTCTAACAGAGAGCTTGCCTGATTATAAAGGCATAAGTTGATCAGCCAGGATGGCTCTTCAATATTTATGGATGCTTGAAGTGGATGTCGATCCTTGCTGAAGGTGAGCTGTCTCCGTTCTGGTGCAGAGATGTTGTAGTTCTGGCTCCTCCTGTGACCTCAGTCTGAATCGTGCCTTAACCTTTTGGAGGGAGGATAGCATGTGCATTGTGTAGATTAGATGAGGTCAAAAGTAAAATTTTTTTGTTCTGCTGTAACTTATATATATATATACACGGTTTTGTTGAGAAGTTGTCATGGATATACATAGCTTGATTAATAGATTTGACAAACACGAGATGAGTTTGTGTGCTCTCCCCATTTTCCTAGTTTGCTCCAAAACTTGCAATCGTTTCTTTGAAAGCAGTATTTTCTTCACCCTTCCTTCCCTTGTTTGGTTTGTACACGAGCTAGAGCCTCACACAAGGAGTATCAAAGCTCTGTGGAAAGTATTTGGAACCTATTTCTGATGCTTAATGCAGTGTTTGCAATGTTATGATATTTTACTACATAAATTTTAAGGAAAATTTTCTTGGCTATTGGCCATTTGTTGATCCTAGTTGTGTTGATTGTCAAGAAGGCTATGTGATGTGATAAATGAAGTATGCTAATGTAGGGACTAGTATGTTTTTCTTAATTACACTGGTACTAAATGAGACTTGCATCCTTTTTTTTTTTTTTTTTGTTTTTTGTTTTAGTCGCATACATCTACCAATATCTGTACCTTGTCAATGAAGTTGCCATCTAGTGGTTAAAATTGATGTTTTCGATATCTGTAGTATAATTTGACCCCGGAGGCTCATTAGGATATCTCCTTATCTAGTATGGAACATAATATACTATATCTATCTTGTACCCAATTACCCATGGTCAATACTCAAATAACCAATATAGCTATTGTTTTTCGAAATGTTTCATTTGATAATTAAAGGTTTTTGTTCATAAGAAATCTCTCGAAGACTCTAACCATTTGAATAATAAAACATGAAGTCTATAAGTCCATGGTAAATACGTTTATCATTAATTTATAGAGTATTATATAGAATTTTAACATTAAAAATCAAATGTGCAGAATTAATGTTATTGCTTTGGTGAGCTACTATCGATATTGAAAACAGATAATAAAGTCATTCTAAATATACTAAATCATATTTGACAATAATGTTTGGAGTAGCTGTTAATACATTGCATATGAAAGCAACTACTTTCTCAATTTTTCTGCGTTTGATAAATCAGTATATGAAAGTAGTGTACGGTGTTTGGACCAATTTTTTCAAAATGTTAAGATTAATGAGATTTGAAAGTAGTGTTTTAGTTTTTATGTTCCGGAAACATCCCCTGATTTTACATGAATAGAGCACTTTCGGAGTAATAATTATTAGTAATAAGTCATCTACTTTATAATTCTAATGTTGTATTATTTAATTTTGTTTGATTTGATATTTAATTTGATAATTCTTGCCTTTAATCTAGTTTGGATGACCTCATATATTAATTTATGACATGTAGATGAATCCTTTTTTAATTCTTGATCTTTGTTGCAAATCACCTAAATAATTTTGGTAGAGTTATTGCCGAAAGAACAAAAACAACAATTGATCTTCTCTAGAAACAAACAATAATGAATTTAGGTAGAAGCTAATAATAATAATAATAATAATAATAATAATAATAATAATAAAATAATAATAATAATAATAATAATAATAATAATAATAATAATAATAATGTCTTTTTGGTTGTTTTATAATTCATTAGCTAATTCAACAACTAATTTAACTGAATACTTTGTTTATAAACAACTATCAATTAACAATTAAAATACAACAACTATTTATTATTGAAACAACTACCATCACCCAAAAACTATCCGTTACCCAAACAACAAATTTTTCCAAACATGGCCTAACAATATGGAGATAAAATTTACTAATATAATGTGACGTAATTAGATAGAGAAATATCATCCCGATAATAAGCATATTTTAATTATAAATTTAAAATAACGAATCACAATGTGTTGATGTGGTAATTATTTTTTTTTGTTGAGAATAATGGATGAATTTCATTAATTAAAGGCCATACGACATTTACAATAAAGATCAAACTCAAACAAATTCATAACTAAAATAACAAAATAAATCTTTGGATTGAAAGAACTAATTGAAACTCTTTTGAACATTCCTCTTCCACTCAATTATTGTTTCATGCTACAACGTTTAATAAGAAGATTCATAAATCTTGTATAGTTTTCCTGTCGAATAGATTTATTTGTTGTAGTAGTCCAAATTTGAAGAATTGATGCTTGTTGCGGACTCAATCGAACCATAATATCATAAAAAGAAACAGATAAAATCGCTCCAAAAGCGAGAGATAATACCATTCATTCAAAGAGGGTATGGAAAAACTCCAACAAATAGAGAGAGAATAATTATTTGTACATAAAATATTAGATAAAACATAAAAGAAAGAGAGATTGGGACTTATCGTTCACAAAACATTAATGACAATTCCCGAGAAAATAAGAAGTTAGAATTTTCTAAAGAGAAGGGGGAGAGAGGAGGAGCAGGAGTGGTAATAATTAGTTAAACTAATAAAGTTTTTTGAGAGTTATTAGAGATGTTAAGTTAAAGTCCTACTTATATCGACTTTTGCACCTCTTTTTTAAAAAATAAATAAATAAAAATCACAATACGTCATTATATTTTTAATACATTTTTGTTAGTAAGATTGTAATAATAGAGTTTTTGTAGATATTAAGTTTGTTAACCCATTCATTAGCATTGAGCCCTACTTTTTAAAGAGAACCTTCTTCCATCTTGAGAGGATACACGTTTATTTAGTATCGGACCCTCTATAACAATCATATCAATTCTACTAAGTTATTCAATAATTCCTTTTGACTATCGCCTTGTTCTAACTAATCTCAGTATTGGTATTTTTTTTATAGATTGCCATTTCAAGTATTGCTCTTATTGCACTTTTTATGTCAAGCTATGGATCAAATAATAAATATTACTAAAACTTACTTTTTACCATTCACATATAATTATATTAAAATATGGTCTTATCATAGCTTTTTTCAATTCGAAGACTTTAACTTAAGATCTTATTTAAAAGTTATAAATATCAAATCACTTATTTTTTTTCTTTAATCGAGATTAAAGAAAAAAATAAGTAATTTGGTATTTATAACCCTTAAATAAGATCTTAAGTTCAAGTCTTCTAGATTGAAAAAATTATGATAAGAAGTATCGAACCACTTAAATTAATATATATGGGTAATATCCTAATAGTCTAACAACTTTTGGATGAACTTAAATATGTTCATTTGATCCCAACATAAAAAAAATAATGTATGTTATTCTAAATATCCCAAAAATTTTGCCACCAAATTAGAAATGAGAGGCCTAATACAACCATCTTACTTCAACATAATTATAAATAGATTGATTCCATTAAACCTTAAATTAAAAACTGTTGATATTCAATTATTTCGTAAAAAGAAAATCGAGAGAAAATTTTTATTTTAATCCACCGTAATTGACATGTAACCAAAAAAAAAAATCCGCCGTAGACATGGATATATAATAATATATATGTCAGTTGGTCTGATTAAATTGATAAGCATGGAGATCCCAATAGACATGGAGATATAACAATTTTCCAGCATAGAATGGAGATATAATATTAATACGTATAGTATGTTATTTGGTCTGGTTAAATTGGGAAGTGGAAAGTGTTACCAAAGCCAGATCCCAATAGAAAAGGCGAAGTTGACGCTCTGTCCTATGTATGTAGTAGTTTTTTCATCCTCTTTCCTCTCACCTCCCATGCAGGACACCTGTAGTTCAAGCCTTCAAACCTTCATTCAATTGCCTAATTTTGGCCATGAACTTCCTGCTTAGAGAGAGAAATACAAGCAGGAGAGAGAGAGAGGGCCTAGTGAGGATGCCTCACCAATTCAAAAATAGAAACATAGAACCTCAGGCAACTTTTGGGATAATCGACATTGCTTCCAATTCCTTTCCTGCTTTGGCTATGGCGGCCCCTTTCTTCCCCTTTATTCTTTGCTTTTTGAGTATTTGATTTTTGAAATCTGGGGTCTTTCCTTGATCCCATCAGTCTTTTTGGGAATTGGGTTTTCAGAAATGTCCCCCATTCTCATAAGATTGTGGTCCTTTCTTGGGTTACTTGCCCTTGTTCACTCAAAAACAGATTCTAATGATGGTAATCTTTTATGGGGTTTTCTTCTTTAATTCATTTTGACATGGGTTTTTGTTGTTCTCTGATATAATGTGCTAAATTCCGCTTATTGTTGTTGGCAGTTTCTGCTCTAAACGTGATGTTCAAAAGCTCGAATTCTCCCGATAAATTGACTTACTGGCAATCCGATGGAGGTGACCCATGTAGTGATTCATGGAAAGGCGTTTCATGTTCTGGTTCTTCTGTCACTGAAATGTAATATCTCCTTTTCCCCCAGGCCAAACGAATTCTTAGATTTTTTTTTTTGTAAAATTTATATTTTTCTGATAGAATTCTTGGAAGAATCTTAAGCTTGTGTTCCATTTGTGATCATCTATGCAGAAGATTATCTGGGCTTGGCTTGTCTGGATCATTAGGTTATCAGTTATCCAACCTTAAATCTGTCACCTACTTGTGAGTCTCACTTGAGTGGCTTTGTTTTGTTTTCTCTGCCTATTCACTTGTCTTCATATCAATGAGACTACCCTTTTTATTTTGAAGTTAAAATGGTGCATTTTTTCTTTTCATTTTGTCATGACACAGTGATGTGAGCAAAAACAAATTGAGCAATGATATACCATATCAACTTCCTCCCAATGTTCAACACTTGTAAGTTTCAGCAATCTTTAAGTTTCTCTTTCTATATATATTCCCTTGGTTGCTTATGCTTCCAATTTAACTATATGGATTATATTCTAGAACGTTTCAGCATAGAATTTATGTCATGTTTGTTAGCCCATGACTAGGTTCAATAATGGTCTGATAACAAATATCCTTGCTCACCTCGCTAAAACAGTAAAACTAAGTGATCTTCGCAGCTTCCTTTTTTTTTGGGGTTTTGGAGAGGTGGCAGGGATGTTTCGAAATAGTATATGGACTATTAGTTGTCTACTTTCCATAGTTAGCTCAACGAACGCTTGCAGCGTGGATACTACATTAACAACTTTCGTACATCCCGCATTAATGTGAGGGCTATGGAGATTCAACTTTGGATCTCTCCTTCATAAATGCTTAGATACCATGTGAAGGAAATAAGTCAATCAAAAGCTTTGACTGATGGTTGGAGGCCTAGAACAGTTGGTACATTATGCTTAATCTAGCCTTGTTTAGGATGCTGGGAAACTGTTGGTATGTGAAACTTGACTGTGTGCATGAGTTTACTAAATTCTATTCATTGTTGCCTCTATCTTCCCCTTTTTGTTATGATTTTATTGTTTTCACTGCATTTAGCGATTTTTATGCTAACCATAGTCGTTGAAAGACTTTTTCTAATACATTTTCTCTTATCAGAGATCTTTCTAACAATGGCTTTACTGGCGGCGTTCCTTACTCAATATCTGATATGAGTAGCCTGAAGTACCTGTAAGAAATTTTTTTGCTTGTCCTATCTCTCATAAGAATAATTTCTTTTGCCCTTTCATATCAAGTACTTGTAGCTGATTTTACTTTTGATGGGCTGCAGTGATCTCAGTAACAACCAGCTAAATGGGCAGTTCCAGGATATGTTCGGTAAACTTCAGAAACTTGAGTCAATGTAAGTGCTGCTATAAAACTTTTTGCTTTTATGGTATGCCTTGATCATATCTTTCTTCTTCCTCTTTTTAAAAAATTTTAGGAAAGAAATTCAAGGGCCTTGATCTTGGTTTCAATAGTGGGCTACTATCTTTGATTAGAAGGAAAGGTCTAGACACAAAAAGTTGCTGCTTAAACAGAGGTTGAAAATATAAAGAACTAAAAGGGTCTTTGAAACAACTGAAATCATGGGTGTTGTTGCAGTGTCTAAATGAATAATGCTCATTGTTAAACTTGTCAACTTGCTATGTATTCAGACACTTGTTTTTACAGAGTACTTGAATTGGACAATTGACACTTGAGCATGACTTGCAGATTTGAGCCTTCATTTTAGGTTAGAAACATTTGTTTTTTCAAAAGAAGTTTGTTGAGTCCAACATTGACACCCTTGCTGGCTACTTGATACTACAGCTATCCAACGTGCATATCTATCTATCCAAGACTGAGACCTTTTTTTGCTTTTTCTTTGTTTTGTACATCAGTTATGTTAAATTGCTGACTGATGCAGTCATTTGTAGGGATGTCTCAAAGAACAAACTGACAGGCAATTTGCCTCAAAGTATCGCATCTCTTTCAAGCATCTCCACAATGTAAGAACCAATTGTACACCACCTTTGTTTCTAGAGTTCTTCATGCTGACTCTTAGCTTATATCACAGGCATCTTCAGGGGAATCAATTCACTGGTGAAATAAAAGTGCTCAGCAAACTTGCCAAACAGAATCTTAAGGATCTGTAAGTTTAAAGTACATCTTATATATTGTTGGCTGATAGAGTGCTGTTTCTTCAATTCTAGTTATGAACCGAATCCCATAAATTTTACCTTGTGACTTCCATTACATGCTCCTTTGACCACGTTTTGCCTCCATTATGTAATACATTTTGGAAATGTTCTAACATTTGAAAAGTGTTTAAACTTTAAAATTTAGTGATCGCCCATCTCTAAGTGTTCGTGAATTCTAACATGAAAAAATTATCAGTTTCAGGCTAAAACTGACTGTGCATACCCCCCCAAAAAAAAAAAAAAACAAAAAAGAAAGAGACAGCTCATACTGAAAGAAAATAACATAGGTGAAGAGGATAGAATATTCAACAGTATGATAGATAGCCTTGGTTATTTTAATTGAGGTTTCAGATTTTTTAGTGATCGTAGCTGTTTAAAGTTTATCCTTTTGGTTTCTTCCCCAAGATGCAAATACACTTTTGATTCTAGGTATGTTACATAGCTATTCTATTTTAGAAGATTATTAGTATTACTCCCTTTCTCCCAAAACGATAGTCCACCTTGGAATTAAGAGACCATTTTTTTCTGAGCATAAGAGAGGCTCTTCAGTCTAAGATGGACTATCATTTTAGTACGGAAGGAGTATATTGGAAAAGTGTTTGCATGTAAATGAGGCAGAAACATGTTCTGGTGAGGTAGCATTTCAATCAGAAGAGTTTCTTCTTTAAGATTTACTGGATGACAACATTTTCAACATCTTCTGATACAAAACTTTTTCTGTTGATGCCTTGCAGCAATGTAGCAGACAACAAATTCAGTGGGTGGATCCCTAATGAGTTGACCACAATAGAAAAATTTGAGTAAGTTTCCAGTAAGGATTTGATATCCTTTGAATTGCACTTATCCTTTTTTCTTGAGTTTTATATTTTTACTCTTCCTCAGAAAAACATAGAGGCAGTTTGATGAAAAAAACCAAGAAGAAAGATGTGCGTTCTAGCTTTTCAACTTACTCAGATTAGAGGAACTGAAAGGAAAGAAAGGCAAGATAAAGAGGAGGGGAGGGGATGGAGTATTTGCCCTATTTTTCTTTCTTATAAGATCTCTATTTCCGTGTTTAGTTCATGAATGAGAAATGAAGAAGGGAAACAAAAGGTTTAAAATGGTGTTTCATTCTCCTCTCCTTCAAAATCCCACCAAACTGGAAGGAAACAAAACCACGGAATATGTAGGAAAGTTTTCCTTCATTTCCTTTCCTATCGAACTTAAAATTTCTATCCAAACATTGGAAAAGATTCATTATCCTACTGCCTACATTTATCTTTCATTTTTGGCCATTTCCTATAGACACCATCAGAGTTTTTCATAGTTACTAACAATTTGCAACAAATAATATGAAGGGCTGGAGGGAATTCTTGGTCTACTGGGCAAGCTCCTCCTGGAATGGTATCAGGTGCTAATATTAAATCTAGCTCTCCCACGAACAAGGGTGGGTCACAGGCAGCTATGATTGCTGGGATTGTTATTGGAGTCCTAGCAGCACTTGTTATAGTGCTTGCAATTGTGAAAAAAAGAAGATCTTCTTTCTCCTCTAGTTTGCTCGATGAACCGGATAATCGTCAGTAAACCATTTGCTTCCTTTGGCTCCAGTAGATACTCATCAAAGGAGTTGGGTATGGATACAGGCAAAAGTGTTAAAGGTAAATTCGTAAGTCATTCTAGCTTATTCTATATTTGACGTCTAGAGATGGCAACGGGGCAGATTTGTATTTTCAATTTTCCTGGCTCTTTTAACTTGCTCTTTTAATTTTCATGGGCCCTAAATGTATTTTTATAGACAAAACATTCTGAATCTACTCTTAACATATATTCACTCAATACTTACGTTCTGAATCTACTCTTAACATATATTCACTCAATACTTATGGCTAAATGCTGTTCGAAATTTCTAGTTTTCTGGGTTCATGAGAAAGCATCAAATCCCTTCCCCCACCCCCACAGAAAAAGAAGAAAAAGATGAGTTGGTTGCATGCGTATGCCAATGTGGGGCATAATTCACGAGACCTGGATTTAGACATGCCCTAGTTTTGACATTCATTGGGATATAGAATATTGAGATGCAAACTTCATTGAAAAATGTGATGGATCCAATCAGTCCAAAGGGGAGTCTGAATGCATTGTAATTCCTTAATTTTCCTCTTACTTTTCTCCCTTTTGATTTACTTCTCCAGTTACATACATTCGCTAAATCCTTGACAGATTTTAAATCAAGTGATGCATCATGCATCGATATAAAGGCGTTGCAATCTTCTGGCCCAATTGGTCTCAAGCCTTCCCTTTCATCTCGCTTTAAGTCCATCAAAACTACTGAACCTACGAATGCCAAAGCCTCAAGAAGGTCATCCTTTGAAGTTACACCTTATGCATTGGCCGATTTGCAGAATGCTACCAGCAACTTTGCTACAGGTCGGTTACTGGGAGAAGGATCTATTGGCCGTGTGTACAAGGCCAAATATCCTGATGGAAAGGTATATATTCATTTTGCATGATCATTTTATTTCTTGTACATGCCTTCATCACTATTCTCTACATCCTTTTATATGGTAGAAAAAGTCATTTTTGAGTCAATGTATTCAACACTAGATTTAGAGTGGGTTGAAGCCAAACATCTCAATGTCCCGCTTTTTAAATTTGACATCCGAGTATCATACAGAGAAATAATCCTCGTGTAATTCATCAGTATGGTTATCTACATCTTACCCCCTGCCTCCCCCTTCCCCCAAGGCTTTAGTGGGGCTAATCAAGGGTTTTCTTATTTTTTCGGCATGTATCCATGAAATGTCTTTTAGAATTCTACATGCATTGAATCTTCATTCTCATGAACTTGGTGCTCAAGTGTTGTGCTGTGCCTGAACTTGGGGAGTTCTCTCATGCCAATCAAGAATCTTATTGTTCACTTGTTTAATCCTCTGACAAGGTATTAGCAGTGAAAAAATCAATTCTGCATTCTTCCAAGATGGCAATCCAGATAAATTTTCGGAGACCATTGCAAATATGTCCAAGCTTGACCATCCTAACATAGGAGTGCTTCTTGGATATTGCTCGGAGCAGGGGCACAACATGCTTGTTTACGAATATTTTAGAAATGGCTCGCTTCACGAGTTCCTACACTTGTCTGATGAATTCAGCAAACCCCTTACTTGGAATACCAGAGTCAGAATAGCTCTTGGGACTGCCCGGGCTGTTGAGTGAGTTTCTTTTCTATGCATGCTGAACATTATTTCTCACAAAATATGTCTCCTGAAAATATGTGATCTTTGCGTGGCTGTATATTTTCCTAAGTTTCCTACTCTTTTCTTCGTAGGTACTTGCATGAGAGTTGCTCTCCACCATTGTTTCACTGCAGTATCAAGTCATGTAACATTTTGCTTGATATTGAGTTAAATCCACATCTGTTTGACTGCGGTTTGGCAGCTTTTTATCAGGTTAGAAATACTCAGCCCTCTCCCCCCCAAAAAAATCCTGCTAGGCCTTATAGACTGAGGCATGATCCACGCAAGTGGCTTAACCCGTCACCTCCCCTTCCGCCAGAGGCCCTAGTCTGTTGACTGCCCCACTGCGAAGAGGGGGCCTTCTGGGTTTGACTGAGATCCCTATGTGAGAAAATTTTTTATGCCTCACTTAACTTTCTGCTATTCCTTTTGTTGAGTAATAGGCCCTCAATACTTTTAAAATCTAATGAAAAAGTAAAAAACAATCTCACTTCTTCAAATTCAAGATTAAGACTGTATACATTTGGCACCCTCTTGTGTACAAGAACCACCTCAATCAAAAGCTGAAGCTGAATGTTAAATGCCTAAGATATGTTATACTCCAACACACCCCCTCACGCGAATACACTTTGGACTTGAAGCATGGATGCTGCAAAGGACCCTTTCTTACTTTAAATATGGGGACTGCTGAGATTCAAAGAATGACCTCTTTCTCTGATACCGTGTACAAGAACCATCGCAGCTGAAGGATAAAGGCCTAGGATATATATTGTATACTCTAAACACCCCCCACTCCCCAAAAAAAAAAAAGAAAAAGAAAAAAATCTATCTAGGTAGACTTCAAAGATACATGAGTTTGTTTGATTTTGTTTGAGTTCTTCTGCCACCTCTAAAGAACACTACTTACTTTCAGGGAGCAACCGAAAACATTGCAGCTGGCTACAGTGCGCCTGAGTGCACTAAAGGATCAACTTATACATTCAGGGGTGATGTTTATAGCTTTGGAGTTGTCATGTTGGAGCTTTTGACTGGTCGGATGCCTTATGACGGGTATAGTGCATGAGCATGCTATTGTGTGATTTCAAAACACTTCCATCTCTTCTTGTGATGAGATTCTCTGTTTTGATGGGTTCTTATCTTCTTTGTTTTCTTTTTAGTACAAAACCAAAAGCAGAGCAGTATCTAGTTCAATGGGCCACACCACAGCTCCATGACATTGATGCTCTCGACAGAATGGTTGATCCTGCATTACGTGGACTCTACCCTCCCAAGTCCATTTCTCGGTTTGCTGATATTATCGCACTCTGTGTGCAGGTCAGTCCCTAATCACCCTCTAATATAATTCATGAGACTCTGGATAATACATGTATCATATGAACCTGGATCAAAACAAGGACAAAAGTTTTGTAATTAGTTTGTAATAGATGGGAAAACGAGTCATTATACATCATTTAGGTTAGTATAACTGGAGTTGGTTCTGGACGGATCAAGTCGGGGTTCATAGATTTCAAGTCTGGCCAGGTTTGAGTTAGGTTTATTTGGGTTAAGTCATGCACGGGTCCAATAAGTTTGCCAAGAGAAGGTGATCAATATTCGAGAAACTATGAACCAGTTTAATTCCAATCAGATTAGTTTGGGTTCAAGTTTGGTCTTGCCTAATTCCGTTGACAATAATGCCCTAATCCAGCCCTGTCCGCTTTCCAAGCAGTTAAAAGAGTCATTATGGGTAATTTCTTCAGCTTTGGATTATGTTGACACTGAACTAAAGCAAAATATCTCGCTTAATAGTCCACTAATTCAATTTTGTTGTTGAACACCTCTCAGTCAATGCAATGAACCTCTTTCTGATGTGAATAATTTTGTGATGGAAAGGTTCACCCGATCAAGGAGCTAGGCACTCGTATTTATACTCAGATAAATTACAATGAACTTGCATAAATAGCCACATGTCATAATGTATTTTGGTCATAGGGATAAAACTACATATATCTGATTCTCTCCCGGCCCCCATTGGGGTCCCTGATATGCAGATGGAACCTGAGTTCCGGCCACCAATGTCGGAGGTGGTGCAGTCGTTGCTGCGATTAGTTCAACAGCCTAACATGAACAGACGGCCTGAGGATGTTGGCAATTCTGGCAGGTTAGATGACTATGGATTCTAGCAAGGAAGCTGTTGTTGCCATCGCATTTATATTAGGCATTGGTGTACAAATGATCATCTTTATCTGGCCTTGTTCTCTGTTTATTCCCTTGCTTTTTCTTGTAAGATTTTTTGGTAGATTGGACTTTTTGAGATTCCAAATACTTGCTGATGCAACGAACCCCCGGGTGTCACTGTTAGTGATTAGTGATTAGTGTTGATAAGTCCTAGGACATATTCTTTTTCTCAAAATCTTTCATTTCGTTTCAATTCATTTTATTTAAAATTTCTCTAAAATTTGTTGATATCGAGAGGTTCATAAAGATTTGTTAAAGTAAGATGAGGAGAATATGATCTTAATATATGGCTCAATTTTGGATAGTCTCTTAAATTTTATAAATTGTTAGAGTTTATTTATTTAACGAAATTAGATTTGAGATCTATTGTATTTGAAGTATTGTACCTGGGTTTTGTTCTTTGTAAATTGGACTAAGATTGACTCACAATGAACTTGTTCTTAAAATTTCTTGTACTCAAGTGTACAGTTATTACATGTGGATTGTAGGTTGGATTATATATTTTACACACTTCCGATATCTTATTTCTCTAGTCCCCACCTTCCTCCCTCCCATGTTCGATTCTAGAAGGAACAATTTCCTCTTTCTTGAGGAGGAGATTATGTGGACGTGGGCTATTAAGCTTTGACATTTCCCTTCCTCGACCCATGTCAGGCTTTTGAGTTTCCCTAAAACAGGGGACTCAGAAGGTGGGTCTGTTTTTCGGAACACACAAAAAAAAAAAAAAAAATCTTCTTTATCTAGATACATTATTATTATTTTTTTTTTTTTGGCCATCCATCCATTTTTCTCTTCACAATATAGGAGTTGTAATATGAGATCGTATCCTACCTTTAATCAAACCAATGGCGTAGAGTTGGATTGGATTGAATGATGATTACCAAGAAAAACCAAAAAAGTCATGTTCATGCAATTATAAATATATGGACCAACACTTGAGTTGTTGGAGTTTAACCAAATAAGCAAAAGTCATTAATTTTAATCAACTAATTCTTCCAAATTGTCTTATATTCACACACAAACACATGAACAAAAAGGAAAAGAAAAGAGATTCTTTCAACTTCAAACTCCACTACAATATGCAAATATGTAAATTGAGTGTGAGTATCAACCAATTATAAATAATATTTTCATCCAAAAAAATTATAAATAATATATATTTTTTAAAAAATTAATAAGCTGGGTTACCCTACTAGACCCCTATTTAAGGATAATCCATAGAAAAAAATATATATATAGGCCATTTTCTTTTGACTAATTAAGCAAAATTTATTGGTCATTTGAATTCGAACTCGTGGTTTTAGAAAATTTTGTTGATAATATTTACTAACATAGCAATGAATATATATTGGAAAATTTTGAATTTTTAATATTAGCTGGTTAGATTGCGGATTATTAATATATTTTAGAAACATTATAATGAGTGTTATATTTTCTTGATGAATATTTTCTAATTTTTATTGATGAACATTTATAAGTTGTAGAGATGGATATTAGATTTAGGAAGTTTTTATACATCTTCACTTGATTAACTAGCAGTCTTGCACTATCAAAAAGAATAATTTTATGAACTATAAAAAAGAAAAAAAGGAAAAATCAAAAGAGAAAAAAGTCCGTGTCTTGGATCATATTACAATCAGGCCCTGTTTGGTTGAGAAAATTTGGAATGGAATTTAAATTCTCTGATTTCAAGTTCCTTTTTCAATTATTTGATTAGGGTATTTTGAGGATGGAACTTGAAATTTAGAGGTTTGAAATTCTCCTCAAAACAAGGAAATTCAAATCTCCCGAGTAGGAGGGGATCAATTCTCTATCCCCTAGGGATCAGTTTATGATTATTAAAAAAATTAGTCTAATATTGAAAGTATTTCTATTATTATTATTATTATTATTATTATTATTATTATTATTATTATTATTATTATTATTATCATTATATAATTTTTTGTCATATTGGATAGAATATTATATTTTGAAAATAAGTTTATGAATAATTATATATAGAATTTATTAATCATTGAAATAATTATAAGATAGTTAATTAAAAAATAAATAAATGTAAGATTTAATTATCAATAAATGTGATAACGAGTTTCAACTTTTATTAAATCTAATAATAATAATAATAATAATAATAATAATAATAATAATAATAATAATTTATAATGACATAAAGTAATCTAAAAATAAAATAATCATAATTTCATTCCATGGTAACCAAATAAAAAAAATTAGAACTTAATTCCGTTCCTACTTTCTACCAAGTACTTAAAGAAAATATATTTAAATTTCATACCTAACCCCTCATATACCATCTCCTGATTTCATTCTATTTTAATTTTCATACCATCACCGAGATCATTATTGTGCTTCCAAAAATACATTTGGATTTAAAAAAAAATTAAAAAATAACTGTAAAACAAATAAAAAACGGAAAAAAGTGTAAATTAGCAGACCATAGACCTTGTGGCCCGTAGTATTAGTATACATGGACCTAGGTCGGTGATATGCACACTGCCTATACACCTACTACAATCTACTAATGTAGCCACACCCTTCTCCATATTTCCAATTTTTCACCTCAAAAAAAAAATAAAAATCCCCATTTTCTACATATTGTGGTTCATTAAATTGATTCGACATAGATTTTCTTTTTGACAGAAAACACGAAAATTACAAATTATAAACTACTAGATCTAACATCTAAACTAACACTAGAATCATAATTAATGCAAGAAGACGGATATTCATTAACATGTCTTCCAGCTTTAAACTACTAGATCTAACATCTAAACTAACACTAGAATCATAATTAATGTAAGAAGATAGATATTCATTAACATGTCTTCCAATTTAAACTACTAGATCTAACATCTAAACTAACACTAGAATCATAATTAATGTAAGAAGACAGATATTCATTAACATGTCTTCCAGTTTCTTCTTTGTCGAGGATGATTCTTATCTACTTGAACGCTTTTGATCTTCCTTTGTTAGTTGTCCCACTTTCAGCTTTGTCCCATAAAATCTGCTTTCATCACTTTGAAATTAATGGGTGTCATGTTCCTGCAAATGTTGAATGTGAACTTTCCTTTATGTCTTATCTTTCCCCTTCTCGGGCCAACTCCTCCTTTTCCTCTTCTTTCCATTGGCTATCACTATGTTTATGCTTCCGCACTTCCTCCAATTATATTTATTTCTCAAAGTGCTCATCGAACACTTCTTGTTGCTAACAGAGACGGTAGATAATTGTCGGGTTGTCATTACCTTCTGCACACGCTTAAACCTTATAGACTAATAGATTGTGGTCGATACATTGCCCAAATCCTGTTTAATGATAAATGAATCCTGCGTGATTCATCATAAATTTTGGTTATTAATTAATTATTATCATTTAAAAATTTAAACAACGGACAAAAATGTTAATTATCCTTTACAATGGAAATAATTAATCCAACTACTAGTGTTATTATTTAAATTTCAATGTTCGAAGTAGGGTACCAATTTCCCAGTAAGGAAAGTTCATACAAGAACAGAACATCAACGACCCCATGCTTTTAGGTCAACAGAAAACGAGTTTAATTCGTCGAAAAAAATATAATTGTTTATTTTGTATGAAACGATTAAAATAAGTCCACAATATAATATAATATAACTATTTTAAAATTGGTAAACATGCACTAAATCCTCTAACAACACAAACAGGACTTATGATCATAGAAGTAAATATATTTCAAGACGTCCCTTTTTTAATATTTTTAGATTATATAAGTATTATTATATTTTATAGATATTTCATTTAATAAATTTGTGGATGTTTTATGATTTTTAAATATAATTTTTAACAAATGTACACCCTTGGAAACCAAATAGCTCTGCCACCGATCCATACATTTATGCATAGGCATAGTTCAACATTAACATTATTTATATTTTGTGTGTATCCGATACTAGTGTTTTCGGTAATGGTTAATGTTTTAAATTCACTTAGAGCACTACTAATCTTTAATTACACGTGTTCGTTAAAGTATTGTTTAACGCTAGAGTTTATTCGCATGTTCGTCTTAACAATTAAAACTAGCAGTTAATGGTTTACGAATAATTAGTGCTTACCAATTGTTACGATTTACGTTTAACGGTTAATGATTAGCATCAGTTAACAATTATAAATGATATCATAACCTTTAAAACGAATAGGACCGGGCTTAATTACTTCCAATAATTGCCATAAGAAGTTGGTAGTTTGTAAATCCCAAAATCATCCTTGCGTTTTCTAACATCTGATGCGACAATGCTCCATTTGTTTCCAGGAGATGCACGAGTAATGTAAGTGAGGCGTATGGCATTAAAGTTTAGCTTTTCAATTTCCTCATTATAAATTATAAATTATTTCATTCCTCTTAGGTTATCTTTTTCTCTTAAAATTAAGAGTGTTTTTTATAATATATAAATAAGACTATTTTTATAGGGACAAATAATACGAGATGGAGAGAGTAATACCATTCTTTAATTTCATAAATCAAGAGCCATTACTTACAATGTGAATTAAAATTTTTCAATAATAATAATAATAATAATAATAATAATAATAATAATAATAATAATAATGGTTTATTGTATGCCAACTAGTCCTCATTTTAGGGGTATTGAACGTTAAATAGTCTTCGAATAGAAAGCATATGGCTCAATCCTACATCTCCCTCTGGGCCAGTTGGCCCACTCCGAGATAGGGGTCCAGTGGGCGATCCAAATTTACCAAAAAATAAAACCGTGTAAAATTTGAACAAACTAAAATGTTGAACTCTTATTTACAGGGTGTGTTCATTAAAACTAGTTGTACTTGGTAGTGATTAACTTTTTTATTAGTTGCTGTAAGTTATCAAATAGTTGTATTTAGTCGTTAGTTATTCAAGTTACATAATGTTTAATAAATTTAACTGTTTTAGAGGTAAATGGATGCAAAAAGACACAAAGGTAGGAAGATTTTTCGTCACATAAAACATATAAATTTGAAATAATATTTTCAAAATCACTATATAAACTTTTAACAGCTACCTCAACTATCTTCACCGAACACTTAAAATTTTAACCACCAAACCATTAACCTTTACCTAAATCAATAATACCGAAACACATAAAAATAATGAGTGGAGTAATGATATAGGGGCTTGACGGCTAACGTGGGTTGCAAAAATAATAATAATAATAATGAAAGATATGATTTGGTGAGATTCTATGAGAGGCCAGTTTTTCCATATTGAAAAATATACAAAATAAATTAACGATGCACTCCATATGAGGGCTCGGGGTGGGTGGTAGTGCTCGAGGAAAACGAGGGTGGAGGCTCAAACAAAATGTGACCCCACCCATACTCATTGGTCAACTCACCACGCACATAATTCAGTACACTTCTTCATCCCCCCAAAAAAATAAAAAATTCACTACATTTTATTTTCATAACATTATTAATCTTAATATAATACAGCTTTTGGATCTATATATATATATATATATATATATATAGTTTTTGGCTTCCCTTTCTAATAATTAGTACTATTTGTAATATTTTTTTAGAAAAAAGGGAGCATCAATGATTTCTGCAAGAGTTTTTTTTTTATAATATTATGAACAAATTATGTAATGGAATATTTCGCCACTCAACTTTTTTTAAATAAAGAAGAAAAATAGGTAAATTATTCATTGAAAATTAATTTACTGAATTTGTGGTATTCATATATTTATATAAAAAGATTTTGATAAAAATAAATTTTATCCATGGATGATATTGAAAACTTTAGCGACTTATACTTCAAGTTAAGTCTTTGTTAGAACTATCTTACAAGAGCCTATAAAATTGTTCGTAAAATCAGCTTCGGATGTTCTGTTATTCACCATATGTCAATCATTTGATCTCGTATTATAAAAATTTACTGTGTGAGATGAAAAATTACATTTGTAATATTACATATTTTCATTCCCGGTAAAAATAAAACTCACAAAGATGGTTTTTATATATGTATCCATTTTCATTTATTAATAATAATAAAAGATAAAATAAAATATAGTAGAATTGGCTCAAAATTGCTTCTAGGAACTGATTGCGGGGTGTACGCGATGATTCTCATTGACTGCAATAGTGCCGGTTATATTCTATGTATTTTTGTTTCCTTCAAACCGAGTGGAGATAGAAAAACACACATTTTTTAAAAATATATATAAACAATAATTAAGTGTACAATATTTTCAACAAAATCCAAAAATGTTGTTTTCAGTTTTGATTAATTTAGCTGGAAAAAAGGAAAATGAGATTAAGTAATACTTGTAAATGGTATGGTTCGAATTGAAAATGAGTTTTTCGTATTTGTTTAAGAATAATGTGGGCAAACACATGATCAATTAAATTAAAAAAAAATGATTGAATTTGAAAGTATACATGTAAGCATTTTGCATTTCTCAATATATCATACTTATATATTTGAGACACGTAACATAACATTTATTATAAAAACGTTATAAAAGATCATTGTATTGATTTATTTAAATTATTAAATTTACCAGTGCCTAGCACTATTTTTTCTGTTGATATAAATGTAGGTGCAAGCATCGATCAACCAAAATATTATAATAAACTTTTGGTAACACAAATTAATATATATTTATTCTAACAAACATCTACGTGTGACTAATGTACTACTCCTTGATTAAACATGTATATACTCCAACGTGTCGTATTTAATAGCAGTACAAATAAATTTACAGCGTCACATATAACCTTTTTTTTTTTGTGGGTCACATTTGGGTTCCGGAAATTATTCCTAATAAATACTCTTCTCTTCCCATACAGCTTCTATAAAAAGAACGCAAACTTGAAGAAGAAAAGGCAGCAACTCTTCACGAACTAGAGCTCATCGTAGTACGTAGAGCAGAGAAGTTTGGGGAGAGAGAGAGAGAGAGAGATGTGGAGGTTGAAGATAGGAGAAGGGGCGGAGGACCCTTACTTATACAGCACCAACAACTTCGTAGGGCGGCAAACGTGGGTGTTCGACCCCGACTACGGCACTCCTGAGGAGAGAGAAGAGGTGGAGGAAGCTCGCCGCCGCTTCTACCAAAACCGCTTCCACGTCAAACCTTGCGGTGATCTCTTATGGCGCTTTCAGGTCTCCCCTCTTCTTTCTTATCAGTCTCCTCCATATCTGTATATCTATTTTTCTTTAAAGCCAACAATAAATCACATAAACCTTCTCTTAAAGACAAGGTTCCTACGTCATTATTAGATTTTGTGACGGTGTTAACTTTTCTAAAAATACGTGCAATAGAGATATAAGAATATATATATATATATATATATATATATATATACTTACATAAATATGAATATTATATCTATTAATACGTATTTGGTTGTGTTTCTTCAAAACAATAAAAGTTATAAAAGGGTGGAAATTAGTTCACTCATTGCTTGGCTCTAAAAACACAAATCGAGAAAGTTTAACTTCTTATAAGTTACTTTGTAAATATATATACTTCGTCTGTCTCTGAAAAGTTATTAAATATATTATTTTTAAATATCCGATAATACTTATTAATATTAATTAATATTAAAATTATATTTTTAATTATCTAAAAATTGATTATTTTTATTTATTGTGATTAATAAAATGAAACTGTTTGTCTACAAATTTGAAGTATTCATTAATTAATACATAAAAAATATAAATAACCAAACAAATTTAAAAATTTTTAACAAATAAATATTTTTTAAATATTTTTTCCTAATTTCACAACTTTTTTAAAAGACGGAGGAAGTATAAATTACAGTAAGCGTCGGGTTACTCGAACTCAAAACTTAAAATTTGAAGTTGAAGAGGGAACTAAATCAAATTGATCGAACTTTTTAGTGAGATTTGGATTTGGTTGGATTCATTTTGAAGAGTAGTCCCTATTGATGGCTATAGATATTGTTGTCGAATTAATTTTCTACCACCACTGGTGGGAGCAACCCTAGTTTCATCGTTTAAGTGACACTCTCGTACCCAATACAAGCGGCAATATTTGGGTGTACTTTTTAACCTATTTAGTTTCAAGGTTATTTTCACGTGTTTACTGTTCTATTTGATTCGGTTCGAATTGGAGTGGGTTTTTAGCTGGTTAATTGGATTAATCGATTTGTAAAAGGATAAATTGGAATCGTAATCGAGATAAATTGGTTAACCGAGTTTTTCGATTCATTTTACCGGTTAACCGAAAACTGGAACTAAAAATTTTAACTAGTTATTTATGAGAAATAATAAAATAAAAACATAATTATAGTTCTCCAAGGGCTAGTCAATTTGTTTGTTGCAAATATTTTTTTGGTCTTTAATTTGGTGGATATGCATTCACATTTTAAGCAACTAAGCATTGATAATCAATATAATAACGCAAATAAATCATTACCTACGTGTACCAGGCCTACTTGTTCTTGATCTTTTGCCCTTACAGACGTAATACTAGTTATGCAAATGCAAAAAGGAAAAGTTAGCCTTAATATTTTTTACAAATTATTAAAAAACTATATGTTCCAGTTAACCATCGCTTTTAAAATCTCGAACAGGAACTAGACCGAAAAGGTTATTAATTCATCGATTCAATTAAATAGATAAGCGGTTAAGTTTAACCGATTTATGATTCAATTTAGCGAGTTCAATTTTTTGAAGAATCCTACTTAAAAGCCTTAAATGTCATTTCAACTTGCCCACTACGTTCCCACTTGTATTTTCAAGTGAAATAACATTAGGAAGCAACCTACATGTCCATGTCTCTTGTAAATGCTCTACGTAGAGAAAGATATGGAGGAGAGAAGGGGAATAAATGTCAGAAAATTCCCTCGTAAAATTTAAACCTAAATGATTATACCTCCTTATTGAAAAATAAATGTATACTCTTAAGTTGTGATAATGAATTTATTACTGATAAATACCGATCGTATTAATGAAATATTGATCGATAAGTGATTGCCTTATTGGGATTTTATATCATGATGATGTGGTGTGTAACGAGTAACCCACAACTACCTTAAAATCATTGTATTAATATAAGCGGCAATGTAGACAGGGAAATTGAAATGGCATTTAAATGCAGTACAACTGAGTTTATGACATGAGGGGTAGTTTGGTCATTTAATAAATAAATCTCTACTTCTGGACATTTTTTTAAAAATAAAATCAGAAATTGCTTATACTGGTATGCCCTTGTGCACCTCGTGGCCTCACAATGAGTGCCGTTTGTAGTGCGCGTCCCTAGGTTGGGATTTGTGTAGGGGCCCACTACTATTTTTCATTTATTTATTGAGAAAAAAAACAAAAAAGAGATTTTAAATTTATTATCTTTACAAACCTCATATAATTTTATAATTAATTTTATAATCATTTTAAACACACGTACAAAATTAATAATCAAATAGGATATATTACCATAAAAAAATAGAGAGATTTTACAATCACAATATATTAGTGTACTAATTTCTCCTTTTATATGAAAAAAGATTTTCCGTCCATAAAAATAAACGAACATAGAATGGTCTATATGATTTGATATTAATTTTACGATAATTAGAGAAAAAATATTATAATTGAGCTCTATTTCTTATGCCGCAACGATAACTCAATTTCAACAAAATAGAGGTTTAAGACTCAAGAAAATAATAGATTTAAAAAATAATTCAAAATTTTGATGTGAAAATTAGTTAATCTAATAAATTGTCTTTTGAAAAGATAGTATAGTGAAAAAAAAAGTTTTTGGTTCAATATACAAAAATGTCAAAGGAAAAATGAACCAATCCAATCACAAGTATCTTTTGGATAATAAAGTGTACCAAATGGAATCGAATAAAGTTTTGGCTTTTTTAAGAAAACATTTTGCCTTTTTAGTTGAGTACATATATATATATATATATATATATATATATATATATATATATATATATTTTTTTTTTCCAAGGTAAGCAAACCAACTAATAGGTAGCTCTTCTCTCAAGGATTCTACCCAAGTTGTCCTCCATTAGAATGGAGAGAAAAGAAGAAGATAAAGGAATTGATGTCCAAGACACGGAATTAGAAATACAAAGTCCATATTTTGCCACCCAATCACTGCTCTGTTCCTCTCTCGAATGTATGTCGGATAATGACTCGGTTGTAATTTTTGAGAAAGTGGCGTGTATCCTATATAAGTGTATGTATTTCCCAAGGTATATATATATATATATATATATAGAGGAATATTGATGGAAAATTATTTAATCTAATGATCATCTTTTTTGCTATTATTCCCTTTTGTAAAGAGTATACTTATTTAATTAACAAAAGATAGTATACTTTAATTGAGTTGAAAATAGTTTTGCCTTTTTGGTTCAACATTTTTTAAATTTAAAAATACATTTTTTCATAAAAAATATATAAAAATTGTCACTATTTATTAAAAAAAGAAGATGGTTGACTCACATAAGTAGCCCACACAACAAAATGTGGCCTCATATGAGAAGTTTAGAGAATGTTCTTAGTTACACAAATTTTTATGTAAGACAGTCTCATATAATAATTATTGTGAGACGAACTTTTTGAACGGTAATTTTTAAAAGTTTTGATCTGACTAATACTTTATATTAAAGTTAATTTTTAATTTGACTACTCATTCATTAAGATATGACTATTATTAGAGTCATTTTTAAATAAATTATTAGTCACTCTTTATATTTTAAAGTCATTGTAAAAATTTTCATCTCAAAATAAATTTAAGTGAGATTATTTTATATTATTGGTAAGCTTCACTGGAAACAAGTATAAAATAATACACTAAATAATATATACATATAATATAATATAATTTTTAATTCTTAAAATCCTTCTGTTTTTACGATATGTATCAATTTATTATTCATTTATTTAGAATAATTGTAAATAAATCATCCTTCTTAACATTGATCGCCAACAGGAAGATGTAACACTTTAGTCCATATATAATTTTTTTTTTTGCCACATTCATGCCTAATTTCATAGTATATAAAAATAAAATAAAATTAAAAATTTGTGAAACTGTCTTATTTAAAAATTGATGTTTTATTGTGGTCTAATATAAACTAAAATGGATGAACAAAATTGCAGTTCTTGCGAGAGAAGAAGTTCAAGCAAACAATAGATCAAGTGAAGGTGGGTGATGGGGAAGAGATAACATATGAAACAGCCACCACCACTTTGAAGAGAGCTGTCAACTTCTTCACAGCCCTCCAGGCAGATGATGGCCATTGGCCTGCTGAAATTGCTGGCCCGCTGTTTTTCCTCCCTCCCTTGGTCAGTCTCGTAACTAATTTAAACCCAGTAAATGGATTATTCGATTTTATTATTTTTCCAGGTTAATTTTTAAGCTGGTTTACTTTGAGATTAATCAAACTGTCTACTATTTACCCACATTCCTACAAGATAGAGAATCCACTCGGAATTTTTTACCATTATTGTACACTGTATTTGTTTGTAAGGCGAGTTTATTGGACCAACCACCTATGTAGTTAAGGTAGATGCGAACCTAGATGCCATGAACCCAAACTTAATCCACTTTATAATCAACCTAAAATCCAAACTTAAACTCAACGACACATTTGCCAAGTCTAATTTCTCATTTGGTTTTTGGTGATTTGAGCTGGGTGACCGAGTGCAGGTCTATTTTGCTAGTTCTAAACTAGTCATCAACTCTTAACAAAACCTTACTGTTGCCATGTATGTCCACAGGTGTTTTGTCTGTACATTACAGGACATCTCAACTCTGTTTTCACAGAAGCACACCGCATTGAGATTCTCCGCAGCATCTACTATCATCAGGTTAATCTCACTTGCATTTAAAAAACTGCAAAAATCATGTCCTCTTGCCCGAATGGACTGATGTTTATATGTCGGGGTTTTGCTGAAAACAGAACGAAGATGGAGGCTGGGGACTGCATATTGAAGGACACAGCACCATGTTCTGTACTGCACTTAACTACATTTGCCTGCGGATGCTCGGAGTGGGCCCTGATGAAGGCGATGACAATGCGTGTGCTAGGGCTCGCAAGTGGATCCTTGACCACGGCAGCGTTACTCATATCCCTTCTTGGGGGAAGACTTGGCTCTCGGTGAGTCAGAGTCGAATGCTATGCTCATTTTTCTGATGTGATTGCATTTGAAACTACAATGAGAGAGAACAAAGCTATATAAGGATCCAAATGACATTATACAATTTCAAATCTTACTTGCCTGATTATATGTGTGTATGTATGTATGTACATATTTCAGATACTCGGTCTGTTTGATTGGTCTGGAAGCAACCCAATGCCGCCAGAATACTGGATGCTTCCTTCTTTCCTCCCGATGTATCCGGGTATTTATCCTGTTTCATAATCATTGAAAAGCACTATCAGTTTTAGTAAAACTACATTATACTCTGATCTGTAGTTAGTATAGTTGATTTGGGAGTATGATTATGTGCAGCGAAAACGTGGTGCTATTGTCGACTGGTTTACATGCCAATGTCATACTTGTATGGAAAGAGATTTGTCGGTCCAATCACGCCTCTCATTAAGCAGCTAAGAGAAGAACTCTACAACGAACCCTACGAGCAAATTAATTGGAAAAAAGTTCGGCATTTGTGTGCACCGGTGAGTTAGCCTTCATGTAAGTATATAGCATTTGCTATGATTATGGATGTTGATTAACTGAATCATGGTGATAATAAAAACAGGAAGATCTCTACTACCCTCATCCTTTGATTCAAGATTTAATCTGGGATAGCCTTTACATATTTACGGAGCCTTTCCTAACCCGTTGGCCTCTGAACAACTTGATCCGAAAGAAGGCCTTGGAGGTGACTATGAAGCACATACACTATGAAGATGAGAACAGCCGTTACATCACTATTGGGTGTGTTGAAAAGGTAATGTACCACTATGTAACAATGGGTAGGGTAGCTAATTAGAGTTATGATAAACAATCTGTGTTTGCCAGAGCTATTGCTGGATAAATTCTGACCTCCCCAATCCCTACCTCAGTGGCATCCATATTGGACATGTTGTATAATCGCAGTTTTGCACACATAATTAATGCTAAATCCATTTTTTACACAGGTATTGTGCATGCTAGCTTGTTGGGTTGAAGACCCGAATGGGGATCATTACAAGAAACACCTTGCTCGGGTACCTGACTATATATGGATAGCCGAAGATGGGCTCAAGATGCAGAGTTTTGGTAGTCAACAATGGGACTGTGGGTTTGCAGTGCAAGCAGTGCTGGCTACTAACTTCAGCCTTGATGACTTAGGACCTGCCCTTAAAAAGAGTCACTACTTCATCAAGGAGTCTCAGGTATTGTGCACTAATGACCCTTCTTGTCTGGTTGAGGGTGGCAAGAGTCTTGTGTACTGGCCTACTGGGATCAAAGGCTAAAGTTCACATGTTATTGAACACTAAATGTAGGTGAAGGATAACCCCTCGGGTGACTTCAAGAGTATGTACCGCCACATCTCCAAAGGATCGTGGACGTTCTCGGATCAGGATCACGGATGGCAGGTGTCTGACTGCACTGCTGAAGGCCTGAAGGTAAATAGAATGCCCCCTCCCTCCCCCTAAAATAAGCCCACAGTAGTTATCTGATGAATTGACCTGTATTAATTACATGGTCAAAATGATTAGCAACAAAACACTTAGAATTTGGAAACAAAACAAGACAACTTGATTTGACCCAAAACCAATTGACCTGGACCTAAACTAACCCAAACTGAAAGTTTGGCTTATTATTATCGCCTTATGTTTTCATGATAAACTTATTGGACCATTCATAGACACCCACAACCAAAAGACAGACATGAGCCTGACTCGACCTGAAACTCGATCACGACCTGGTTCAATACTAACCCAGCCTGAGCCCACTCTAGGTTTATTTACCTGCCAGATCTATTGACTATTGCTTTTCGTTACTGCAAATATGATACTGCATCTACTTGATATCCATTAATTTCTGGTCCTCTGGTTTGTAGTGCTGCCTTCTGTTATCAACGATGCCACCTGAAATTGTTGGAGAAAAAATGGACCCTGAGAGGCTCTATGATTCAGTCAATGTCCTGCTTTCTCTACAGGTAATTTCATTACTTTTGACTTAGTACAGACCACTTGAGATCCTTCCTCTTTGAAAGCCTCTTACTATTGAGAAAATCTAATTGCAGAGTCAAAATGGAGGAATAACTGCCTGGGAGCCAGCATCTCCTGAATCATGGTTGGACTTGGAGCTTCTCAACCCAACAGAGTTCTTTCAAGGCATCGTGATTGAGCATGAGTAAGTATAATATGGATTAGATGGACATGGAAAAACTAGTCCAGACATGATAATCCGCCCCCAAATAACCGGAGACCAAACCCAACGTAATAATTATTTTTCAAATCCAAACCCACCAAATTCCGCTGAAAACCCTTTATTGTTTTTGAACAAACCAACAGCAAACCGAAGATGGGCCGACTCAAGCTAGTTAAGAAATCAACTGAAATCAAACTCGACCTAAACAACTCACATGATAGGACTCATTCATATATTGTGCATGCTTTTCCCAAGTTATACTAACAGGCAGTTGATGACAAAGAGTTGGTGGATATATGCAGGTATGTTGAATGTACTGGTTCAGCAATTCAGGCTTTGGTATTATTCAAGAAATTGCACCCAGGGCACAGGAAGAAGGAGATTGAGGCTTTTGTTGCAAAGGCCGTCAAGTACCTTGAGGACACTCAGTACCCCAATGGCGGATGGTGTGTTCCTTACAACAAGCTTTTGCTTTACATTAACTATTTCTTTACTATCCATGCCATTTGTAATTTCTTTACTAACATGTGAATCTATATTCGAAAGGCATTGACTGCCTGCTATCCTGCAACAAAACAATGGGGGAAAAAAGTAGGGTACATTTTAATAGTACGTTACAAGTTTAATACAATATAATGTAAAGCTCAAAAGACTACCCAGTGGGAACTTTTTCAACTGTCTAAAAGCTGGATGGGAAATTACCCGTTACTGACATTGATCGACAATGGCTCTTCTCATGTAGGTATGGAAACTGGGGAGTTTGCTTCACGTATGGAACATGGTTTGCCCTAGGAGGGCTAGCGGCAGCTGGCAAGACATATTACAATTGTGCAGCTATTAGGAAGGGCGTCGAGTTTCTCCTCACCAACCAGAAGGAAGATGGTGGCTGGGGCGAGAGCTACCTTTCATGCCCTAAGAAGGTATAAATATGCATCCTATTCACCATCCACCGCCATTGAAATGAAATTTTCTCATGCCAGAATCATACCAAATTGAATTTATTTAATCAAGTTGTTTTCAAATATTAATATGCTACATTTGGTTGTTAAATCAACTCAGGAATATGTTTCTTTGGAGGGGAGTCCAATATAACTCAAACTGCATGGGCCCTGATGGGTCTGATTCATTCTGGGCAGGTACATATTGGTTAATTAATCCTGTAATTTTTTGCTTTGCATTACTAGTAAATTGATCATGCTAATGATATCTATGATTGTTTTGTTACTTAGATGGAGAGAGATCCTACTCCTCTACACCGCGCAGCCAAGCTTTTGATTAACTCGCAGCTCGAAAATGGAGACTTCCCCCAACAGGTAACGTGATCCATCTGCCTTCAGCAATCTTAGGAGCAAGGGCTAGGCCAATGTAGTGGGAATCAATGAGTCAGTTTGAAGTTTGAACACACCTGCCTATCTAACGAAGTTGGGTGAAAAAGGCACAGCTCTAGCTAGATTTGGTTGGTTGACCAGATCAAACTCCTATATGAGCACTCTAGTTGGTCTTAATTTAGCGGGGTTGATCTAGTTCATGCATTGGGCTCGAACCAAGAGTCAAACCAACTTGACTCACCAGAGTCCGTGAGCCAACTCTAGTTAAATTGTGCCCAATCTGCTTGATGCCAGCCTTGCTGGAGCTGATGGAATCCTTTTTCCACCACTAAGACCTCAGAAATTGAAAATCAGTCTTATTTGACACTCTTGCTAATTTCGACCTCAACGTTTTTTATGGAAACAGGAAATAACAGGAGTATTCATGAAGAACTGCATGTTGCACTATCCAATGTACAGGAATATCTTCCCACTGTGGGCACTTGCTGAGTACCGGAGGCGTGTTCCATTGCCCTCGGCCAGCTCTACTTAATCAAGATTTTTGTCCTCTATTAGCTAGTAATTGTGTACTATGTCACAATAAATTTATCCCTTCTTTTTACATGCTCTTAGGGGCTGGGGGTTGTGATTATGTAAAGTAGTTCCTAGAAGTTAAGGAAAGCTTAATCGTGATCCAAATGAAATGCCAAAGAGTTATTACATCCTTACATTGTTGATTACAACTCCTACCATAAGTAGGCATATGAAACTTCTTATCTAGCCCCATGTTAATAGCAAGACATTTGAATATGAGGGGTTTGAAATTTTGAAAATAATAACATGTGTTAATCTATTGTTAGTTGAAATATACTTCAATGACTATGATCACATAGTTAGATGCCTTCAAAAATGTGAGGAGCCATGCGCCTTATGGGCTTAACGGATGTTTATAGACAACTCGGACACAAACAAGCATCTTGCATCCAAGTACTAAATTGGAAAAAATAATAAAGGGATCGAATAGAAAATGATCGTTACTTCTCTTATATTATATAAAATTACAAATATAATACTTCTTTTCCCCTAACATTGATCATATTATGGCGTCATTTGTATGTGTTAGCTTAGGTCAATCTTAATTAATGATAACTAATGGTAACCATTGCTAATTTGTATATGTTAGCTTAGTTCAATCTTAATTAATGATAACTAATGGTAACCATCGATAATTTGATGTTCAAATCATATAATATATTATTCCGATTCCGATACAAGACGCTTTTCTTATTTCTTGATACAAGAAGTGTATCATTACCCCGTATAACGAAGGTTAATAATTTTCTTAATACAATGACTCTCATTCTTTCTATTAAAAAATCAGATGACTCTGTTCATTATAATTTGATGATTTTCAAACAGGAATATTATCATAATTTTCGCAAAAATTTAGTGTTGCACTATGGGATGAATATGCAACTAATTATACAATCAATTTGATTTTTTTATAATTTTAATTTCTTTATTCTATAACTAAATTATAAAAACATAATAAATAAATACAGAAAGATAGAAGTTAGCCTTATAAATTACAGTAATATATCTATATGTCAATATTCAAAATGACAGAACTCTAAAATTAGGAGGTGCAAAAGAAAGAAAAAAGGTGGGCAAGTAATTGAAAGGCTGGCCATAGTTATCGGACTCAAGACACAGCTCATGACTAAGGTTTTTCCCATCAACCAAAAATGAAGTTAGGAATTTCCACAGTAGCAAAGCCAAAGAGGCTTTGCCTTCTCAATTTCTCTTCCCAAACACCCTAAAACCCTCTAAAACCTCTTTCTAATTTCTCTCCTCTTTTGCATGGTTATTGATCAACCCCCATTTTGGCTTCCAACTCCATCATCTCCTATTGTTGGCATTTCACATTTTCATTCCCTCCCCAACTGTCTCTCTAGAGGAAGAGAAAACCATAAACATAACAACAAAATACACAGGCAAGGTATTATAATATTAAACCAGCACTTGCAACCAAAACTAGCTACCATTCATTCGCCTTCTGAAATTCAGAAGGCGTTTGTTATAGATTTCTAGGATAAAACAGCCATCTCCTTCCTTCAAGTATATAGGTTGATAATAAGAATACAAATACAGGAAGATGATGATGGGGGCGCATGAATTTGCTCCGCTTATGCGCCCACCATCCTCATTCTGTCTCCTACTTTTCACCATCTTATGTCTTTCAGCTTTCTCGTCTGGTCTAACAGAGGGCGAAGCCCTCCTAAAGTTCAAGTCATCTCTCACAAATGGAAATGTTATTGCTAATTGGAATCCTTCCACCCCTCCATGCGGCTTGGGAAGCACCTCTAATTGGCCTGGGGTCACATGCCACGATGGAAAGGTCTGGGGGTTGCAGCTCGAAAAGATGGGCCTGACTGGCACCATGGATATGGATGTTCTTTCTCAATTGCCAGAGCTCAGAAGCGTAAGCCTTATGTACAACAAGTTTGAGGGTCCCCTCCCAGATTTGCGACATCTTCCTAAATTAAGGGGATTTATCTCTCCAAAAATCACTTCTCTGGTGAAATTCCAGATGATGCCTTTGTTGGAATGGAGGCTTTGAGAAGGGTGTTGCTAGCACACAATGACTTCACGGGCAAGATACCTTCATCCCTCACAAAACTGCCAATCTTAGTGCAGCTTAGGCTCGAAGGCAACAAATTCCAAGGGCCCATCCCAGATTTTCAAGGAAAGGAACTGCCATCTATTAACCTGGCCAACAATCAATTGGAGGGTCCCATTCCCCCAAGACTAAGACATCTTAATCCAAACTTCTTTTCAGGTAATGGGTAATGCCTAGCATGATTTTCTTAATCTGTTGCAATTTTCTTTTATAGAGCTTTCAAATTGTGTAGGTCCGATTTCCATTTTGCTCGGTGAAATTTCGTAAAAATTGAAAGAACAAATACCAAATAAAATTGTAAAATATTCTGAAAATATCCATATGACACATTTTCAACCCCCAAATGCAGGCAACAAAGGACTGTGTGGAGGCCCTCTTCAACCATGCCCCGGGGTGACAAAGAAGGACAAGGCAATGGTGGCAAGTCTGAAAATTCATCAGCATCATCTAGTACCATCACCAAAATCATGCTAGGAGTGCTACTAGCCATCGTGTTGCTAGCATTGATATTAGTTGTTCTGTTGATGTATCAAAACAAACAGAGGCAAGCAAGGAAGGCAAAACGGGAGGCCTTCATACCTGATGAACAGGATTATAATGTGGTTAAGGAAGCATATGTGCCACCGACTACAGCACCCACCACAAGCACCAAAAACGACCCGAGCCAGGGAAGTTGGAGTTTATTAGGGATGATGGGAAGACATTCGATCTGTCAGACCTTCTGACAGCCTCGGCAGAGGTGTTGGAGAGCGGGGACTTTGTGTCCTCCTACAAAGTGGAGATTTTTGCAGGGCAAATGTTAGTGGTTAAGAGGTTCAGACAAATGAGCAAAGTGGGAAGAGAGGATTTTTATGAGCATATAAGGAGGATGGGCAAGTTGAGACATCCAAATGTGTTGGGTCTAGTTGCTCATTACTACAGGAAGGAAGAAAAACTTCTTATCTTTGACTATTTTGACAAGGGGAACCTGGCTAGTCATCTTCATGGTAAGTCAAGAAAACTTAGGAATTCTCATGTCCTTTATCCTTTCTCTGAAATGTTACCTATCCCAAGAGAAATAAATACTTGGCAAATTTCTGTGTACCCGATTAACTGTCTCAAATGACCTGACAAAAAAACCTAATATATAGACTCTAAAAAGGCAACCCAATTTGACCCAAAACTAATTTACCTGACCAAGACCAAACTGGACCAAACTGTGTCACCAACTTGTTGTCGAGCAGATGCAAGGTTATTGAATAAATTGCCTATCTGTTCTGATTTGATCCAAAATGAACCTTACCTGAATGACCTATTTGCCTCGTATATATAAATTTCCCTTTCGGAGTTAGAACCACCATCTTTTGCATACATAATGGACTTCAGAAGCCCAATCACATGTCTTTCTCTCAACTGCTTCATTTTCCTGTACTATTTCAACACAAGGAATACAACTAACATGATAGAGATCCTTTTTCTTTATCACCTTTCACATTAAAGGTCCTAGTACAAATAGAGTGCTAGCAGTTGGTTGTACAAGGTAAATGCATGTTTTGTTTCAATGAGAATTTTAGAAACAAATCTAAGCAAAAGTGTGCCAATAGCATTGACAATGTCTAATATCTTGTGCTTATTTTTTCTGGTTGCAGGCAACCGTACAGAGAAAGATCCTGTTGGACTTGACTGGGCAACACGATTAAAGATCATCAAAGGAGTAGCAAGGGGGTTGGCTTATCTGTACAGCGAGCTCCCAAGCTTAACTGTGCCCCACGGTTATCTCAGATCATCAAATGTCCTCCTTAATGAATCATACGAACCCCTTCTCATGGACTATGCCCTCCAGCCCTTGATCAACCCGGAGCACGCTAAGAAGCTCATGGTAGCCTACAAGTCGCCCGAGTATGCCCAAAACGGTAGGATTACCAAGAAGACTGATGTTTGGAGCCTCGGGATCCTCATTTTGGAAGTGCTAACTGGGAAATTTCCCACCAACTTCCTTGCTGTGGGAAATATCAAGGGAGAAAATCTGACTTCCTGGGTTAAGGAAATAGAAACTGAAGGGGAGAAGGGCAAGGATGTGTTTGATAAGGGGATGGGAAGCACCCAAAACGGGCAGGATGAAATGAGAAAACTTCTCAAAATTGGATTTAGCTGTTGCCATGAGGATCTTGATGTAAGATGGAGTATAAAGGAAGCAATTGAGAAGATAGAAGAGATTAAAGAGACTGAAGGCTGAATGTAATTCGAGAACCAGATTGCTATACAGGAAGTGATTTAGCATTGTCACGTAATTAGAAGAGGAACCAAAGTTCACGTTCAAACTTTCTTAGGCGATACAAGCAGCAGCAGCAGCCCGGAGTAGACCCCATCGAAGCACAGGGTCTCACGAGATCATGGTGTATGCATCTCCAAAAGACCCACGAAAATCAAAACACTATGTAAAGCTTGTTTTTGTTTGCTTGCACGTGTTCCCTCTTTTTCTTCAAATTTCCTCTATATAGTTTCAAATGTCAGTTTCACCATTTTTTTCCTTTATTATTCCTTTTTGTTTGGAGGGAGGAGTGTTGTAGTGGGAGTGGAGAGACTAGGGAAGTGCAAGTTTTGCTAAGACCATATGCTTCATTTGTAGATCAACTCGAATCTCAATCATTTGATTGCATGTTGATGGTTTTGATAATGGGAATTTTTGTCTAATAGTTATCCCTACAATCACCTTATGCAAGCAAACAGTTGAATATATATTATAAGCACTTTGCATATCATTATATCTCTCCAATTATCATTTAAAAGCAGGCTTTTTTTTAGGGCAGGGGATTCAATTCCTTGTTGTCAAGAAAGCTAGAATTGGCCATTGAGCCAGGCAAGGCTGGTTTAGACCAGACCAGTCATCCGTGCCAACCAGGTCTGGACCACCCCATGAACTGGCCTACCTCAAACCTTTTAAATAAAATTATACAAATCACTTCAGTACTAGTTCAATAATGCAAAGATGCAAATTAATTTCTGAAATGGCACAAAAACTACGCATTCAAATATACAACTTCCAGGTTAGAAAGTGACGCAGTTTGAAGAGAAATTGTAGAACAAGATTGATAACTAGAGTAATCTGATTTTAACCTACTATTGGATAATCCAGCCAAAAAAAAAGAAAAAAACCTAGTGGATATAGCTATGTGGGCTTTATTCTATTAAGATACTAGCAAGCAGAACTCATGTCAAAAGACATAAAATTTAATGTTGGAAATTAGCAAGCTTAAGCAACTCTCACTAATAGATGGGAAAAGGACTAAGGGATAAAAGGAGAAAAGAGAAGAGAGTTTAGAAGTTGTTGAATTGATTAAAACGACCACCCTAATATGACAATCAATAAATCAATATAATGATCCAAACTGGCTTTTCTCCATTCTCACTATACATACATGAGACACACATCTAATAGTGCCTACAAGGTGAAAATTTACGATGGGTCCCCCCACCCCAGCAGTTGCTGGGACGCACAAATATAGAAGCAATATTTGCTCTAGATGTTAATGCTCATGACTCAGACTTTACCAGCTAAATCAGGCACCAACAGACTTACAGGTTACAATAGATTAAAACCTGCTAGCTATAGGATGTTTGAAATAATATTTTTGTTGCACCAACAGACATTCACATCTGACTACCTATGTCACATGAGCTAACTACATGTCAATCCAACAATAATATATGCACCTGAAAAAAAATTTAAGACAAAAATATATAATGTAAAACCTTTTCCTCATTTGGGGTTATAAATATCTGTTTACATAAGCAGGAAAAGCAGAACAATATATTCTCTACACTAGTATGATCTTTCAGTTGTTTTCATTTTTTACTTCCTTTCCTTTTTCCCCTGATCCCAATGATTTGCTAAGTTGGGATGATATTTCAGATTTCTTGGATTTCACATTGTGAATGTTTGCCTCTTATTTTGCTTTAGCTAAATCTGAGGCAGGGAATTTTCTTTTTTTTTTTTTTAGATGTTGCTAACTAAATATCAGGTGACTGCCTAAAAACAGACCTGAGATGGGGGTTGGAGAGAAGGATGCAAAAAATATCAAACACTTCTCAATCATACAAAAATGCTTAACAAAGGAGAGTAGGGGAAAAAAAGAGGGAAGAGAGAGGATGTTCCAAGGAAAACAACATAGGTGAATTTCTATTTTCTTAAAATACAAAGAGATATAGCTACAAGATCTGTGCGTGAGAGAGAGAGAGAGACAGAGATGTGGCCATCAAAAGGGAATGCGGGGAAAAAGGAAGATGCTAGCGGGATAGTGGCGGTGGCAGTAGACAAGGACAAAGGCAGCCAAGCTGCTCTTAGATGGGCAATTGACAACATTCTCAGCAGAAGTCGTCCTGTTGTCTTAATTCATGTCATCAATGACTCTTCTTTTCCAGGTTCCTCTTTCTTCTTTTCCTTGCTCATCTACCTCATATGCCCCCCTCCTACCTGCCTAATTTCATTCAACTTCGTAAGGACAAAATTATTGAGTGGAAATAATATGTTTGAGCAGAGTTGCTCTTTTACACAACACTTGAAGCCGGAAGTATCATGAATATTACCATTCTTTCCTAAATTTTTTCCGTTGCAAATGAGATGAGCATATAAAAGGCCAAAAAAATTGTTATGAATGACATAAAGGATTCGGTCATAAGGTTACCTTCAAGTCATGCCTAAGAAATGCTGTTAAACACAATCATGTCAGTTGTAAAACAGGATTCCTGCAAATTCCATCCAATAACAGGGAATGAATTTAAAAAATGAAAAAAGAATAGGAGAGAAGAGGGTCAGATATTGAATCAATTCTAGCGAACATGTAAACCCAAAGCTTTAGGGCACTAGAAAAAAAAAGCATAAAATATCTAATACTGTGCGATCCCAAACTTTATATACCATTAGATTTAAATTGTATATTTCATATATAGCCATCTATCACCTGTCAACAATATCTCATGCTTTTTGTTTCTTTCATTCTTCTTTGTTTCTTTCATGCTTGCAGCGGGGAATTCAGCTGTTTCATCGACAGCAAGTTCATGCACAGCACCAAGCCAACAATGTGTCGATAAGCAGACCAAAAATTTGTTCCTCATGTTCCGCTGCTTTTGTACCCGTAAGGATGTATGTTTTGTTTTCTTAGGTACTGGCAAAGCTTACTTTTTTCTGAGACATTATTCTGCACCCCTGAAAATGTCGTATTAATTTACTTAAAAATCTCACACAGAGGAGTTCTTACATAATGGAGACAAAGTTTTAGGAGTGAGGACTAGTGATCCCTTGAAAAACAAAAATAGTGAGCATCCAGTTAATCTAATAACAAAGAGTTGTGCATGA
Source organism: Talinum fruticosum (assembly GCA_021018815.1). NCBI lineage: Eukaryota > Viridiplantae > Streptophyta > Magnoliopsida > Caryophyllales > Talinaceae > Talinum > Talinum fruticosum. The sequence goes on along the minus strand of JAITYX010000076.1, from coordinate 2,089,952 downwards.
CAATCTCGTAGGGCTTGTCATGAAACCAGCTTACTGAACAAACTAGAATACTAAACCATGCCCGTCGTCCATTTCGTTTGCTACATGTCCTATAGGGAACCATGCATAAGAAGGCAATAAGCATGTTGAAATTTAGCAAAACTGATTGGCTTGGAAGTACAGTTATGTGGAATTCCTTGTAGTAAATAATAATTCATCCTTTTCCACACTTAAACTACTAAAGGTATCCCTCTGGTTTTTTGTCAGATACGCTGCATAGATATCACCCTCCAAGATACAGATGTAGCCAAAGCATTAATAGAATATGCGAGCTACGCTGCAATTGAGAGTTTGGTTCTTGGTAACTCAAGAGGAGGATTTTTCAGGTGCGAGTTCCTGATTTTGAGAGACAAGTCATTTTAATAAAACATATAATGCAAAAGGTCACAAATGTGTAATTGCAAGAAGAGAATAATTCCTTGAGACTTCTTGGAAAAGTTTACTGATCAATTTCATAAATTTCCAAAAATAATTTTGCTATCAATTTGGTAGAATTGCTCTAACAAGTTGTATGTATTTTATGCTTGCACAGGAAATTGAAGCAGGCAGATATACCAAGTACAGTGTTGAGAGGGGCGCCTGATTTCTGCACAGTATATGTCATCTCAAAGTCATCAAGGATTTCATCAGTGCGCAACGCTACGCGGCCAGTTCCGCACATATCGCCCCTTCATAGCCACTTGGAAAGTACTGGCAGAGACGCGAAGTCGAGTGCCGCAGCTGTTGCTGATGCTCCCCAAGACGTAGTATGAGCATCAAAGGTTCGACATACCGATCTATTGTATTGCACTATTTCTCAGTTACTTGTATTCCATTTCCTCAAAAATGACTGTAGCTGGATTCCTCGCAAGCAGGGGATAGAACATCATGCAAGCCTCAAAGAGATAACAGGGAAATGATGAGGTAAGCCAACTACACAGGGGAAGCTAATAGATTATGTCAAAGAAAGTAACAACAGTTAACCATTTACACATAGTTCATGTACATATGAACAAAATAAAGTTTCAAAATTCAGTTCAGTATCAAACCAGACCAAAGCAATACCATGGAGGCCTCCCTATACAATGTGTAGAGAGGGTTCCAAAGGTATACAGGCACACAACCTTACCCCTGCATTGTAGAGGGGTTGTTTTCCATTGGATCCTAGATCAACTACCTACTATTTGGCAGAAAAGGTAGAGACAGTTTTAACGAGGCATTTGCCTTGGTCCACTACAATTTAAAGCCAAACTAATTGCAAGAAATGATATTTAGCAGCCTTGAATTCAGACAGGCAGGCAGAAAAACATGGGATAAAAGCTCCATATCTAGAAGAACACCATCAAATTTAGGTTACCTTAGTTTGCTACTTCTGCCAATTACAACCTCAGCCTTTTGTTGGTCAATTGTTAAAATAGAAAGAGACTTGCATTCTACTAAATAAGCTAATCACTAATGAATGCTGGATCAGGTCAGACAGATTGGCTGAAAAGCTTATGTTCAGAGAGTTTCCTGAAGGCGATACAGACATATCCTTTGTGAGCTCCGAAAGAACAAGCACCGACCTCCTTTCCCCTGTTCACTATGACTACATGGATGCAATACGAACCCCACGACTTTCTACCAGTTCAGACCAAAGTTATGGGTCACTCTGCTTCGGAGCAAAGGCAAAGGACTTCAACTCGCAGCATGATTTTTCATTTGCTTCACAGGAAAGTGGAAGGATTTCAACTGCTTCATCACATCTTAGTGTAAGCACATCCTAAATTTAACTTAAGCATTACACAGGACATTGTCCCCCATTTCATGTAAATTCTGAAATTTAACATGAAAAACGGAACTGAAGGGTGTTGTTTGGGGCTTCCTTTTCTAAACTTTTATAGTCAGCTGTAAATTCTTCTATCAATTTTTATATTTGTGCTTTGACTCCACATTAGAGATTTCAAGACACTACTTAGGCTGTTGACAAGCTCCGCCTCACACTCAGGCATAGCACCTAAAGATTTCTTACTATGCGTTGCTTTCAACCATCAATAATCATTGTTGTTATGTACTCAAAAGCCCAAAAGGAAATTAAACGTGGTATAGTTAATGTCACTAGCACTAATTTTCCATTAAAAAAGGGGTTATAATTATATTGAAGCTACCACATAAAGCGGTCACATCCCCAGGTCTCCCAAAAGGAACCAAAATTTCATTTTTGTAATCATCGAGGGAATAGCATATTTGTGCACAATAACTTTTTGTTTTGAGATCTATTCATGCACAATAACTATCTTTTTCAGCACAAGTCAGTATTGAAATGACTTTCTGAACATTACAGTTATATTGTCTAATGCAAGTACAGTGTAAAGGTTTTACCTACAATTTTCAGTACTGAAGTGAAAGATATGCAACCATATAAACTTTGCCTGAAATGCATACACAGGAAGATGTGGAAGCTGAGATGAAGAGGCTGAAGCTTGAGCTCAAACAAACTATGGAAATGTACAGTGAAGCCTGCAAAGAAGCAGTTTTGGCAAAACAGCAAGGAAAACAAGTAGGTGTCAGGTCTTCATAGACGGCTTCCAATCCCCTCCCCTTCTTCTCCCCAGGGGACCCAAACCTCCAGAAAAAGGGTAAAGTGTATGTAATAAGCATGCAAGCGTGAGACACACACACACACGTATATATATATATAGTGAGAAGGGAGAATTCCAAGTCATTTGACACCATTGCAATTAATAGTTTAAATGTCCAACAACTGCAGTCTACGGAACTTCACCAGTGGAGGCTTGAGGAGGAAAAAGACTGGAGGAGAAAGGAACTCCTGAAGAAGCCGCAATGATAGCTGCTGAAAGAAAGATATCCAATACAAATGCTGATGAAGACGTATCATCCCACTGTGTTGGAAATTACAGAAGGTACACCATTGAAGAGATTGAAGAAGCGACAAATCATTTCTCCAAAGCTCTCAAGATTGGAGAAGGAGGATATGGTCCTGTCTACAAGTGCTATCTTGATCACACTAGAGCTGCAGTAAAAGTTTTGAGACCAGATGCTGCTCAAGGAAGGACGCAGTTCCAGCAAGAGGTAACCAAAAGAACCTTTGTTATTTTAAAATATACTTATCAACGAAAATAACTGACTAGGCTAGATTTTGCAAAACAGAGTCCTACACAAAACTAGCAGAAAACTTTGGAATCATGCAGACATATGTCAGCATTAGGTCCAAGAATACAGTGACTTATGCTTCTAGCAAATCTTGTTGAACTATGCTTCTAGAGCATCATAGAAGTCTTTCTTTACCTTAAATACGGTGCAGGTTGAAGTACTGAGCTGCATCAGACATCCCAACATGGTTCTTCTCCTAGGGGCATGCCCAGAGTACGGCTGTCTAGTTTATGAATACATGGCGAATGGTAGTTTAGATGACCGTCTGTTTTGTCAAGGGAATACCCGACCTCTAAGTTGGCAAGTCAGGTTCCGAATTGCATCTGAAGTTGCAACAGGATTGCATTTCCTCCATCAAACAAAGCCAGAGCCACTAGTTCATCGTGACCTAAAACCTGGAAATATACTTCTTGATCGATACTTTGTTAGTAAGATAGCTGATGTTGGTTTGGCAAGGCTAGTGCCCCCTTCAGTTGCTAACAATATAACCCAATACCGCATGACATCAACTGCCGGGACTTTCTGCTACATTGATCCAGAGTATCAACAAACCGGTATGCTCGGAGTAAAGTCCGATGTCTATTCCCTTGGGATTGTTCTTCTACAACTGCTAACAGCCAAATCACCTATGGGTTTAGCTCATCAAGCTGAACTTTCTATTGAGAATGGAACATTTGCCGAGATGCTGGACCCTTCTATCCCAGATTGGCCAGTGGAGGAGGCCTTAAGCATCGCGAAACTTGCTGTTCAGTGTGCTGAGATGAGGCGGAAAAATCGGCCAGACCTTGGGAAAGTGATCTTGCCGGAACTAGCTAGATTGAGAGATTTCGCAGATGACAATATGCAGCCTTTCATGTTTTACGCAAACCCATCTCCTGAACACAGCCAAGCATCCATGTCACAGGTCAGTAGGAAACAAACTTGTTCTATTTGTTATGAAAAAGTGTGGAAGAGTAGTAATTATGGAAGGCGCATGAAGGGATATTGCCAATTCTTGCATGAGACTATCTAATCCATTGTTTCCAACTTCCGTGAGACCACTTCCTTGTTTGTGGGACATTCACATTCACTGACTATCTCTTTCCATTCTCCCACAGTTTATTTGAGATGATCGCACCCAAGAATAACCCAAAGAATAGTTATTGAAAGGAAACAAAAAACAAGCTTCTCTTCATACTATAATGTAACCACAAAAAGAAATAACAACCCCTTACTTTCAATTGTAGGACACAGGCACATAGTTTTAATTAGCAGCAATAATAAGAGTGTTAAAAGCAGCATTGCCATTTATATACTGCCTCTAGTTCTTTATCAGAACCTCAAATTCTCATGGAGAAATATTCAAACTATCAACACTTCAGAACATATATGCAACGAGCTTTCATTTGAAAAAAATATGCATTATACTATATGATCCAACATGACTAGCTGATACCAAAATTCACTCTGACATTGTCTCCAGCAAGAAAATAGTTCTTGTTTCTTAGTCCACTTTTTCAGTAAGTATATAATGAAGATATATGTAACATTTGATCATGATCTAGATAATGTAAACCAAGACTTGTTTGCAGGACTTTATAAGTGATCCCATCATAGGGCATTCAGCCGCAAGCAGCTCAAATTGTCCCTCAATTGCATCTTCAACAGGTAAAAACAGAACAATTCTACGATAAACATTTTTACGTCGCATAAAGCATTTTCCTTTGTAAATCCTTATAATGTTTCACTCCTCCAACCTTCCTCTTAACAGCAATCGCAGATGGAACAGAATAAACAAAGGGATGAATTGGCGAGTTTTGACACAAGCGCATGTCCTCATATTCAGTTTAGCCAACTAACTCTAGCTGATAGTCACCAACAACCGAAAGTGTAACTTAAATACAGCATGTATTGCATATCCATTTATAGCAACATTGATGAAATATACAAAGTGATGTATAGCAGGTGCATGCTGATAAAGCAATATTTTTGTGCAAGAGTCCTAAATAAACCTCATATTTTTCATTTTCAACTCCCAAACCAAAGCAAGGAAGTTGAACAACAACGCATGTTAGACATTCAAGCCAAAGCTAACATGTTGAAACATATCAAAACTAAACATCAGGTCCTTGTAAGTTCATTGTAGTTTCCAGTTGAAAAGGGAGAATCCAACTTCATTTTGCCTATGTACATGTGCTAACAGCTACAGAGTATATAATCATAGGGTTCTTCTAAGATTACTAATTGTTCTTTTTCCCACAAGTCAAAGTTCCCCACCATGTACTGCAATGAACTATACAAGAATAGCAATTGACTCGAGCAAACCTTCTCTAGTAAGTTTTTTTGGGGGGGTAATTAGCAACAAATAGAGTAACTGCTAGCTTATATGTATCCTCAAAAGTCAAAACCATTTATATTACCCATGTGAGACAACAACCCATTCTCTTTCATGAAAAGCGGCACAAATTATGTCAAAAAGCCTCAAATTAAGAAGCAACCTGTTGTGATCATACCAAGTTAACAACCTGTTGTGACACCAAGTTAATTCTTTTTCATGTCAAGCAAGCAATGCATATATGTCCAATTGAGGTTCCAACCCAATGTCAATTGGCCAACATTGGGGTAACTCAGTAGTTTATATATATATATATATATATATATATATATATATATATATATATATATATATATATATATATATATATATGCTCAAGGCCTTCTATTTTACCAGGACGGTACAAACCCGATTTCCAAATTCCAACAACTTTAAACAATTTTGACAGCAATGAACATATGAAACCTAAATTTTCAGGGATTGCAGCAAGATCAAGCATGCTTAACTAATGCTACCCACTAATCAAATATTTACAAGTAGAGGCACCAACCCATCACAAAAGTTCATGAATCCAAACTGGTGAACTCACACATCTAAAGAAGATGATATGGTATCATGAAAAGGCAAAAAAATTCCCCACAAGAAGATAAGACAACTCAAACATAGAGCAAAGTATAGGAAAGGAACCCAATTTCAGTGTGATTCCTTAATCATCATCATTAACAAAGTAAACAAGAAGAGGGTTTTTTTTTTTAATTTCGGGGTAAGTAGCCGATTGAACTAAAACTATCAATTAATGAAAAACTGGCATACCTTCCTAATCAAATGAATTGCGTAAATTAGCGATTTTGTGCTCTGGTGTGAGCCCAAATAAGCTACTGCTTCATCAAATTCTACGCATCCACGACATGAGAGGGTAGTTTTGTGGCAAATATGGAGAGATTTGCAAGGTTGAAATCTCTCTCTTCTCTTATTTGTGAAGCAAAGAAAGAGAGAAATGCAGACATGAAAAGGCTGCGATGAAGTTGTCTTTGAACCATCACTACTCTGCCCAAAGGCCAAAGGCGGGAGTATACTTTTCTTTTTTTCTTTTTTTTTAATCACGCTAACTTAATATCTAATCGTGCCTGAGTCAACAATTCATTCAATCGTTGACCTTTAGATGCTGAATTAATTTTATTTGAACTTATAAAAGTTCATTGTCAGTTAAATATTACTTTATTTTTTATTCTCTCCCTCACTCTTTCACTCGCCTCCTCCCTCTGTTTCAGTCCACTTCTCTCTCCTCTCCCCCTTCTCTCTCTCTCTCTCTCTCTTTCTTGTTTTATATTTTTTAAAAATAAACTTTTTAAAATAAAAATAAAAATGTATTTATTTTAAAAGTATATTATTTTTATAAAAAATTTAATAAAAATTAATTATTTATATTATAAATAATTTTTAAAAAATTTCAATGATAAAATTATTTAACATTTTAAATTTTAATTTTATTATTTATTTATTTTTAAGGTACCATTATTCATTTATCTTACTAGTTAGAGTGTTTGTTAATATTATTTATAACATATAAATTCATCCGTGTTAACCGAAAAATATATACACAACTTAATATTAATTAGTTTTTAGAATAATAAAAAATTAAAAATTTATTTAAGATTTTATCAAGCTGGATCCCTTCAAGCAAGAGAAATATATTATAAAATTATATTATAAAAGTATAATAAAAATAATTGTAAAATCTTATAATTTTAAGATTTTATAAATGATATTTTGAATAAAATTTTATAATCCTCTGATTTTATAAGTGTTATTCCGGATTTACATAGTTAAAATATTATGATAACTGATTTTTTCGACATTTAAAATAATATGAATTTCACTTTTTAAAAAATTAAAAGAAATAGTATGAGCTAACTAAACCCACCGTCGTAATTTAGATGAGAATGTTACCATCATTTTTGTTTTTATTTTTTAATCCCTTAGCTTTTATTTAGTATAATTAAATGTAGAATAAATGTTGCACTCATAAGCAAAAAAGAATCCAATATAATGGAGTCATGTCCATGTAATTATATTGATTTGCTTATATACAAAAATAAATAGACTTTTTAGTCAATTTTATTACAAACGTGGTTACGGAAGAAGAGTTATTTTATTACGGACGTGGTTCCTCCTTCCCCATCACCCTTCTCAAGGTTTAGATAAATATTTTTTCTATCCCTAAATTTTTTGAGTTATTTTCATCCATTATCATAAAACCTAAAACCATAAAAATGCCCCTCTTGTCTCACTGCCCTTCGATAATTTTGTTTTGCCCATTAATCTCGACCACTCACAGCTAATAATGTGTGTTCCTTTTTCTCCTCTCTCAAAAATTTTAAATTTATCATTTTCACTTCGATCTCAACCACAAATTATCGTCATTATAACTATAAATTATCAATATTAAATCCAATAACTATTATATTGACACAAATATAAAATTTTAGAGATTTATGGTAGTTTCACAAAGATGGAGGAAGTTAATAATAATTCAAAAATTTTAGAGTTAGAAAAAACATTTACCAAAAAATTCAAGGAAGATAAATGAAATTTTTTTCTTATATTAAAGTATGTAAATAAAGAGAAATATAGTTCACCTTACTTTTCTTCTGTCACTTTTAAATTTAAAAAATTAATTAACAATATTATATTTTTTAATGTAAATATAAATCATATGATACATTACCCCAAAAGATTAGTAAAATTATGGGCCCTACCCAAATCCAGATTGACACCTATGTATGAAATCCTACTCTCGTAGCTTGGCTTCATGCAACCTACACATACACCTGCAGCTCTCGCATCTCTAAACTTCAACGTCGGACCAATAAATTTATACAATGACATTCAATCAATATTCTACCTTAAATAATTTTTGCTTTTCGGAATCATCAAATTTACCAATTACACAGGGAGAGAGAGAGAGGGAATAAGTTTTCCAGTTACCAGCAGAATCGTGGAAGAAGATCATTGATCCATGTCGTGACTTTGAACTGAAAATTCATTTTCTGTGAAAAATCGAGCCAATTAGTAATAATATGTCCGCATATATTGATACTTAGAATGTGTGGAGATTGATAATTATGGGGATATTCTAAGAATGTAATCGGCAAAATTGTATTTTGGATAGCTTGATATAACCTCCAAGACGTCAAAGGACGACAAACATTAGCCTCGAGATGAAAAGTAACCGAGTATGGGCAGCCCGTGTTGAAGTACACAACCCGTGTTGGCTGTGTTCTTTATGGTGGTGTAGTTTTTGACTTCCAACAACGAACGCATCCTGTGCCGGCCGAAACCGCCTGTATTAACTGCAATTATAGTGGTTATTGTTGTACAGATTAAGATAACATGACTCATACCACATCCCAAGTGGATAGAATGACATTAAGTGCATTATATATTTAGTTTGCTTGCTTCAAGGGCCTTATAAAGACCATTAAGGGAGAGAAATTATAAGGAACAAACTTATCATCCTTGAGAGTGATTGGAGCACTAGTACAGATGAACTTTGAGAAATCTTGAACATTACACTTGTTTCATTAACACTTTATCCCTAAGATCATTTGTGGTAAAGCAAATAGATCTTAAGGAAAGTGATTCATTCACGACTTATTGATATATCCAATATTACATTCATTCTTTCCTAACAATAATTAGGCTGTCTAGACTTTGTTTTTAATAGAATTTTTTTAATGAGATCATCCTATTATATATACATGAGTTATGCATTGTGAGAAGGAATTTTTCGGTGTGATATTTTCAGTAACAAAATGACTAATAAGACATCAAAAGTGACATTTAAATTCGAGACCATTAATAATTTATCTAGCCGTAATTTTTATCATAATTGCTCCTAATGAACTATTATTATTATTATTATTATTATTATTATTATTATTATTATTATTATTATTCATAAAAAGATTGAAAAAGAAAGACAGTTGTTTGAAATGGAAGGGAAATTTACATATTTTTATTCTTCAAAGTTGCTTTTTTTTTTGGATATTGTACTAACCTTGTTATCTAAAATATCTATTTTTTAAAAATAATAAAGCATTCACAAAAATATAAAAAAAACTTCCAAAAGTAAAGGCTAAGTACAGCAGTCTGCTTCTTGCATGCATGCATGCATATATACTGATAGACGAAAAGCAGCATTAATTTTGTAATATATATATATATATATATATATGAATTATATAATCAACGAAAAAAAAATGAATTATATAATCTCAATTAATGTCGGTTTTTCTTAAATTCAGGCATTTATTATTTGCTGTCCTGGTCCCTTATCTCAACCGACTTATCATAGGTTTCCCACCTAGTTTTATTCCAATTTTTATTAGTTTTATATATATATATATATATCATTTCATCATGCCAATAAATGGTTTTCTAGTTTTATTTTTCATTAACCAGAGTACTTAGTACAGTAGCATTTCAATATTGGTATATATGTAATCTTATTTTTATAAGTTGATGTTTTGAGTATGGATAATGTTCAATTTGTTTAAATTAATTTGTATGAATTTAAATTGGTTCAAAACTTCAAGACAAAACAAACCCAACACTGCTGACCTAAATCCAATACCAAGTTTTTAGCCTCAACAAGATCGGTTGCCCTAATATGCAACACTTTTGTAACCAAACCTAATTTGTTTTCTGTAATAAAAATTTAGATAATTGGACGATTAATCGAAACATGTTTACTTTCATTTCTTCAATTTCTCCCCTTTTCTCCTTTTTCCGTTTCATTTGTGAGAATTGTTTACGTGGGTCTTTTGGAATCAATTTCATTACTGATACCATTGCTTATAAGGGCAAAAATATCTACATATTGATATCTCCAAATCGGTAAAATTAAAAATAGTTATTTATTATTGTTATTGAACCGAACAAAAGTATAATTTTTTCGGCACTAACAATCATAAAACCTAGAGAGAAATTAAACTAGTAGATAGAATTACAAAGAATATGGGGACTTCCTATGGGCGAATTAAGAGCAGGTTTTAAGTAGCTAGCCTTGGGAATGCACCAATGAAACAAAGATAAAAAGGCATGGGAGATGCAGAAATGAATGAATCACCCCCTCAAACCTGGGATGTTTATCCACTGGTTTTTGGAAATGAAAGAGTTTTCTGTTTCTGATTCTGTTTTTTGATTCCTAAACCTGTGTTTTCTGTTTTGATTCCTTAGGTCAAGTTCCAAGTTTGGTGTCTTCAATTTAAATACTAAGCATGTCTCACATATATATATATATATATATATATATACTTGGAAAAATTTATTGAATTCTGTGACATGAATTATCCCCTATTAATTTGTAGATTTTGCTGAGAATAATTAATCTGAAATGTTTCTAGAATTTCCACTATAAAATCATATTCTCATAATTTATAAACAATATTGATATTATTCAATTTGTAATCTTTTTAAATAGCTAAATTCGTAATTCAATAAAGAACTGTTGATGCACTCGATATCTTAATGTATGACCATTGACCCATTGTATAAAGTAGCTCAAAAGTTTTGAGAAATACTACTACCTCCGTTTTTACAATACTTGTCGTTATTGGGTTATCTTATGGGTACATAGCACCTGCACTTGTCACCCTTACCACCCCGGTTTAATCCTAGATAAGTGCCAAATTTCCACTTTGTGAAATTGACATGGTAGAATTGTGATTACTATTGGCCTTTGACATTTCCTTTTATCGATCTTAAGTTCACTGAGCTTACACCCGAGAGAAAGGGTCTAATAAATGGACCCACTTACCGGCTAAAACAAATTCGTAATCTTTCTTAGATAGCTAAGGTTGTAATTCAATAAAGAACCGTTGACGCACTAATATCTTAATGTATAACCACTAACCCACTAACTCAAAAGTTTTGAGAAGTACTATTGCCTCTATTTCACGATATTTGTCTTTTTCGGGTTATTTTATTAGTAACACTTTCACTTATCACCCTCACCACCCTTATTTAACGACAAGGTAGACTTGTGATCCTACTGGACTTTGACATTTTCATTTTCTTTTCTCCGATTTTAAGTCGACTGAATTTATATCCGAGAAAGAGGGTCATGAACCCACATAACACTTAAAAAAACATTAGAAGATCTAGGAAGGCTAATTGAATACCCTCATAATTATTGCTTCAGAAAAGAACTTTTCCCTTTTCCCAGGGTACCTTCCTCTTGGTGGGGGCCAAAAATTCTGTTAGAGAGGGGAGTGGGGGAAGTAGTTAACGTACGAGTTGCATGTGAGCTGATGGAAGCTAGACATACATACAAATTCAGAGAGAGAATAAATTATATCGTGGTTCGAGTTTATAATTTTAAAGGTATATTTAAATTTGTATATAAAATATATATAAATAGAAACAAAGTTAAACGAACATAAATAAATAGAAACAAACATAATCGAATATAAACGAATAAAAATGAAACTGTTAGAACATAAACGAACGAACATAAATAAACATAAACAAACATAAAGTATAAATAAATTCATTTTTTCATGTAAAGTCAAACAGTGCCTATTATATATAATAATTTTTTTAAAATTTTATTTTAATTTTTATGGTCTTCTTTTTTAAAAAAATCTGTTATCTCCTCTAAAATACGTTATATTATCGGATTCATCTTCCGGGTCTATGCAGCTATAGTTTTTTGAGAGGAAGGGGAAAATACAAATAAAAAAAAAAAGAAAAAGGGTTTATTGAAATTTCAAGTGGGTGTAGGATCTGCCAGTACCAGCAGAACAACAGGCAACATTGCATAAGATAATTAATCAGCAATAATATTATTAATTATTTGATTTCACTGCCAAAAGGGAAAAATAATATTATTAGATATTGGGAACAGATGATGTATCATGTGCACAGTTTACATTTTTGAACAGAGAAGAAAATTAGAATACCAGTAAATATTACTTTAAATTACATTTATTATTTAAAAATATGCCTACTTGCATTTCCCCATAATAAATATATATATATATATATAGGCATGGATTGCATTATATTGTTTTATGTATTTTGCATTTATTATTTGAGGTTTGAAGAATCAAAATTATTAGCGGCCATAAAAACTAGTGCTAAATAAAGGTTTTTAGCTAGTTTGAATTAATATATTAGATTATCAAATGCCAAGTTGAAAATAGTCGATCCACGGTTATAAAAGATATGTAAAAACATATATTTATAAGAAGTTTATATATATATATATATATATATATATATATATATATATATATATATATATATATATATGCGCTCGTAGTAATGTTCATAAACTTTGGCAAAAATTTACTTGACTCATAATTCGACAAAAATCCACCCGAAAGATATTAGGGCTTTGGACAAGATTTTAGAACATGATGAACCCGTTTGGGTCAAACCCGTTTGAGTTACGGTTGACCCCATTAAGGTTAGACTGATTATTTTTTACGTAAAATTTTAATTTATCTAATTATTTTTTTGACATTTTGTCTTTTAATATGTAAAGCAACCATAAAACTTAATTTGAAAAAGAAAAACTCATATGTCCTCTACTTTCTAATTTTTTCCTTTCTTTCCTCCATTCAAGTCACTGTTTTAGTAATCGTTAAGTATTTTATTTTTAAAAATTAGGTGCTTTGATATTTATGTAATTTTCTTCTGCATAGATTGGCTCTTGGATATCAATAGAGAAATTCAATAGATTAGATCAATTTTTTATTTAGAAAAAAGTTATTTTAATGCTTATAATGTCATAGTAAAAAAAGTCACTATATACGTTTCTAACTCGTTGGGTTGACTAGAATCCGAAACTTTAGGGTTAGGGTTTAGTACTTTTAACTTTGATGGATCAAAATCAACATCAGCAGCAGCGGGAGGATTCATGATTAGAGGTTGGGACGGAAAATTTATTCAAGTTGGGACAACTAATTTGGGACCAGACTTTAGTATTGGTAGCCGAAACTTCAGCTATGCGGAATGGGGTAAGAGCAACAAGTACAAGCGGGTTTTTGATCAATTGTATTGGAAGGAGATAATTATGTTGTTATTAAAAGTATTAAAGGAGATATGCGGATACCCTAGGAAATCCACACACTCATCGAGGACACACATCATTATCTTCAAAGATGTGATCATGTGGTCATCCGTCATACATTTAGAGAAGGAAATAGGGCCACTGACTGGGTGGCCAAATGTGGTCTCTGTATTTCTTCTTCTTTATTTTGGAGGACAACTTGGGTAGAACCCTTACGAGAAGGGCTACCTGTTAGTTGTTGTACTTATCCTTTCAAAAAAAAACAAATTCGAACCCAAAGTACGACTTACCCGCATTTTGCCTGCATATCCGAGTTGACAGGTCTAAATAGTTGTAATCACCTTTGTTATGTATGTAATCATAAAAATATAATTACTGATTAAAGTTGTAACAAAATTATTTATTGTAATATTTTCATAGTAGTCGAACATGCTAATGAAAATATAATTATAGAATTACAAGTTAGGTTGACTATATTCACTCAAAGAAATTAATATTGTTTTAAATTATAGTGCACAAGTGAAATCACGTAAATTAGTCTTATAATATAATCTATATTTCTATGCCTACACCATTTTGACCACCATTTTCATTCATACAAAGCAAGATGCATTAGTTTATTTGTATAGAAAGATAAATTTCATTAAAAAGTTATACGGTATTTACAAAGATAGTTTTTCAATAAGAATAAATTAAATAAAAAAATTTTCTATTTCGACAAAGTTAATGGTAAATATATTTCTGCTCGACTCTATATTTTTAGCATTAATTTTTCCACAAATCGTGTTCTTCAACTTTGATATGTCTTTCCGAACATCGCGAACTATTGCATAACTTCATAAAATAGATATTTGTGTGATAGATTCAATCTAAAGGAAATATCACTTTGATCGAGTCATATGAAATTCAATTGTTGAATCATTCTCAATCAAAATCAGTGAAACTAATTGATAAAAATATCAAAAATATACCATCCAATCAAATCAACAATTTTAATAAAACTTACACGTATTGGTAAAAGAAATAACTCGTACAAAAGCGAGAAAAAGACTCTCACAAAAAGAAGAGAAACCCTAACTCTCACAAAAGAAGAGAAACCAAACTCTTACAAAAGGAGAGAAACTCTAACTCTCACAAGAAGAAGAGTAAGATGCATTAGTTTCAACATCGGATAATGAAGACAAAAATTTATTGTCTTCTATAAAAAAAATAACTCATATAATTAAATAATATAAGAATTTTTTTTAAAAAAGATGATTCCCAATTTCTAAACAGTATGTAAGCATTTGTTTTATAGGAAAAAATAGATCAAAACATTTTTTTGAGTCAAAAATGTGTTCGGCAGTAGTTTTTGAACATAAGTTGTCTTACAAAATATTTTATCTTATTATGATTCAAAAAGGGTCAGATCAATAAGCTAGTTAATTTAAACATTGAACCTAAATAAAGACTATAATTAATATTTTTAAATAATTAATTTCTCCAAATAAGGCCGATACAGATCACATCAGTTTTATCATGAAATGAATAAAAATAAAACAAGAGTGTCACCTTCAAAACTGAAAAAAAAATTATCAAAAAAATCAATTAAACAAACAAAGCAAAATAAGTTAAGATACTTTCGGTCCGATTTTAGACAATATTAATTAATATAACTTATTTATTTATTTATTTACAGAAATAACTTCTCATTTAAAAAATTTATTTAATTCTTGGATCCATTCTAGTTATGTTGGTCCAAAAGAGTGGGGGCCATTGTGCTAATTAAAGCTCCAATAATCATTTCAACTTGTCCTACAAAGTCAAAGTTGGAAAATTACTAGCCGGCTATCATGGGATAATTGTCTTCCATTTCTATTAATCTTATAGAAATTCTCAAATATTTATAATTAATTATGAGATGGAAAATATAATCCCATGATGGGGGCACAATTAAGACCTTAATCTATTGCATAATAAAAGGACTTGGGTGGGGACACAAATATTCTATGCATGAACTCTACCATTGCTCCTCATATGTATCCCATCCCTTTAAAACAAAAATACATCCACCTCTTTAAAAATATACACAAACTCGTAATCGAAACAGTTAATTTTCCTGGCTGTATTATATATTTTGGAATAACAGAAATAATGTTATCTAAGAGTTTATTAGTTATTAAAAATCACTATAAAAATAATTATTTTACAGTAAAATTTATATATATGGGTACTGTTACTTTAGAAGAAAGAATACGAGCCAAAATTTGGTGACTTTGATAAAGGATTGATTACTAACCTCATTTAAAACTCATCATAATCAACCATTACAAAATCAAGATTGCATGCATTTCATCATCTAAATGGGAAAAATCTCTACCCACCTTTCCTTAACATACATTTTCCTCCAACCAAAAAAAAAAAAAGAAAAGAAAAGTCATCTACAAAGCTGAGGGTGAGAAGATTGAAGGAGATGATCACTACAATCAGGAGAACAACAGGCACTCAAACTCAAAGAACTGCTCATGACCTCCAAGTCTTGATAATGGTAGTGATGGAAATTATGATGCGGAGCAAACAAGTCATTGTTATAGTTCTCTGACTCTGATGATGTTCTCCTCCCCGACCGGGCGCCGGATCCTCCGACCTCGACCATCCGGAGGATCCGCTCGAAGACGGAGACGTCCGAGGGAATCTTGAGGACGCCCTCCTGGTGGAACCCGAACTCCTCCTCGGCTTCCCGGAGCAGAATGCTGAAGGCCTGGTGCCCGAGGTAGTGCGTGGGGATCACGTACCTCTTTAGCTCTTTTCCCACGCACACCGCCAAGTACCCCTTCGGCACGTGGTCCCCACTCGCCGACGACGATGGCGGGTGGGTGGTGGTGTTGTTGAAACTACTGTTGTCCGAGAATGAGAGGGTTTTCTTCAAAAACTTTATGCCTTTGTTTCCTCCTCCTCCTCCTCCGTTGTTGTTGCTGCTGCTGTTGTTGGTTTTTGACGATGAATTTGTAGTTGCAAGTTTTTTCCATTTCTTGAGGATCTGCTGAAGCCTCACAATCTCTCTTATCTTGTTAGACTTCTTTCCTTCCATTTTCCTCTTTCTACTTTCTATGGCCCTTTCTTGGGTGAGTGAGCGAGCATGGTGGAGAAGGGCATGTTTGGGGGCAATTTAAAGGGGAGGGGAGGGGGAGGGGGAACTTAGGCTAGGGAGTTTTTTTTTTTTTTTTTTTGGGGGGAGTGTCCTTAATTAGGGTATCTAGCTACAATTTGGTATATATTTTATATGATTTATTTTTGAGTTGTTGTTGTACTGCTGAATTAATTAAATTTAGTGCTATATAAGAATTTCAAGTTCAATGTAGAGTTTCCTGATTTTGTAACAACTTGGTAGTTGGTGACCTCTAGCTACTCTAGGTAGGTCTATTTCCTTCCCCTTCATTTATGTTGTTTTCATCATTTTTTTCTCTTTTTTCTGATTTAAATTTTCTAATTAATTAATTCCTTTGTGGAGGTTTTTTTGGGAGATTAATGACTCTCTCAAAAGATTTATATATCATAAATTTTTAATTTTTTTTTTGAGATGAGTATATATCTATTCTAATATTTTAGTATATCTATTATTGGTAGATTATTTTTATTATAGATGTGGTACGACTTTTTATTAATGAGCATCCTTGTTTTCATTGAACAAACAAGATTTTTGGATAAAAATAATATGAACTTTGGAGGTATTAGATAAAAATAATACAAACTATTTTCTTGGATGCTAACAGTTCGAACTTTAACCTTATTTAATGCCAGTAGAATACCACCGAGTTAAGAGGTCAGTAACTTTGTGGAGCCATAATGTGGCAGGTGAAGTCACCGACATAAACGGTAGAGTTGAAGATTTAACCTTAACTTTTTTTTTTTTTTTTTGCCTTGATACACATACAAACGATTATTCAACCAATATATATATATATAAATAATGATAGTATAGAATATAATCATTCAAATAATTTTTTTCATCAATTCAAACAAGATGAATGTTATAAAAAACTCTTTCTATTTCAACTGTATTAGCAATAAAAAAATAAGAAATAAAATATGTTTTTTTTTTTCCTTGAGTTGTTTCTCAGAAAAAACAAAGAAGAGATGAGACCATGCATGATTAGCAAATTATGTATAGCTAGAATGGTACAACGTTTCAACTTGATCAGCTATTTCTATTTATGACCTATTTTCCTAATCTAAGCAAAAAAAAAAAAAAAACATTAATTTGAAAAAGTCTTCTGCCTTTCACCATTTGGTCAAAACTTTTATTAGAATTGGTCATTGATCAATTGATTAACTTGAAAAAGTTAGTATTATTTTTATCCGCGTGTTATTATATTTGAATGTTTTAAAATATTTTAGCATTGTGCGACGGGAACACCTATAGCTAGTATTATCGGCTGAACTTGAATTTTTCCTTCTTCTTATTTAATTGACATATATATAAATGAATTTAAATTCCCTTTCTCAACATCCTCAAGTCCGACTTTCGCATAGATACCATAAGCTTTGAAATTGAAGGTAAATGATTTTTTTAAAATTGTTTTTAATCTGAAATCAATTGGCAACCCTTTTATTCTTTTTTGTGAAGAAATCTTTTTATTATAAAAAAAACCATTAATAAGACATCACGAGGATGATTCCCAAATATAGAAGGGACTTGTAATTTATAAAAGTAGTGTGATTTAGATATAATAAACACCCCTAAAACATAATATAATGTCCAAATTTATCATATGATCGATATATAATTATCCAATACAGAAAAATTTAATCCAATAACTTAAAAATTTTATAGCCTCCAACAATTTCTCATGACTTGAAATAGACAAAACTAAATTTCCATGTGATAGATTTAACTTATAGTGTTGTGGGTTGATTCCCTCGTCCAAGATCACATGTGGGTTGTTTACATTTTGGACAGGAAAAGTCCGCTGAAGAAATGTGAAGGAGACACTAAATTTCAATTCAAAAAATTTGGATGAGACCCACGAATATTACTGTAAGATTTTAAAATTACTAATAATATATTTTTGAATAATTTTTTAATTTGTAGGTAATTAATAGTTTATCTATGAGTGAATTTTAGCACGATTAATCTAAATAAATTATATATTAGTCACTCCAGTTATTATTCAATATAAAAATAATCAGTCTTATGATAAATATAATATGTGATGGTCTCACATAATTACTGATTTTATTTTTTTTTTACCAACGATCGCATTGGTAAATTTCGTCCGGATATTACTTTTTTGTTCGAATTTTAAATACGGACAAAAAATTTTCCTATTTTTATTGTCCAAAATCAATTTTAATTGGAATTTACGTTTGTCTCAATTATCCGACCTGAAAAAATCGGATATTAGACAAAAATATCGCCCAAAAACTGATTTTTTCAACCTGATTTTAACCCAAATCTGAATTTTTACAAACGCTAGGTCACATGGTGAATATTTTAATGATAAAATCGTGCCAACTGCTTTCCAACAGTCAAAAACCACAAGCCAATCCTGTCTCTCACTTGCGTCTATAGCTCCTTTCTGGTTGTTCACCACAACTAGCTAGTGTACAATACTGTTGTATGGCACTATTTATTGCAGGGTTTCTCGCCATTAATGTCTGGTTTTCATATATTTCAGTTTTATAAATTATATTTTTCGATCTGTAAATTATTACTGGTATTTTTTATTTAAATGAGGCCTTTGATTTCGATCTTAACCCATAAATTAAGACTTAGGGCATCACCTATTAGTTGTTCGTATGGTTGAAATAATTGTTAGTTGTTACTTATAATTGGATTAGTTATTTATATGAATTATTTTTTAAAAAATATTTAGTAAAATTAATTATTTCTCAAGAATATGTGACGTAAAAGATTAATTTACAAAAAGTTAATAAAAAAGGATTGAAATTAGATTTTAGCTTTACAGTTTTGGGAATATATATAACTTTATCTTTTCCCAAAAAAAAAGAAATTAGATTTTTAAAAGCGATTTTTGAGAATAAAAAGTTACTACAAAAAATTAACTTACTAAACAATTTAAATAATTTTTTCAAGTGAAAAGCCAACCCCCTCCCCCCCAAAAAAAATTTTTATTTTTTGTCAAAAAATCATTTGCCAAACATGGCCTTAATTTGCATACTCTATCTTCTTTTCTAAATAGAGAATATTGATGCTTATGAAATTTTAGGACATGGTCAAAATAGCATTTATACATGCATTTATAATATCTTTTAAGTTCATTTTAACTCTTTTCAGCTAATTTCAGTTATAATAGTTATAATAACTAATTATTTTAGCCAATGTTAGCTCACTCTATCCCATTTCACCTATAATAATTAACTATTTCAACTCATTTCAGCTTATAGCAGCTAATAGTTTCAGTTTATTTAAGCTTGTTTTAGCTCGTTTCTGCTCATTTTAGTTATAACAAGTATAACGACTAATTTTAATAGTCCTTTGCCTATTCGAAATGACATTTATATAATCTTTAATCAACTTATTTCAGTTCATTTTAGCTCATTATAACTTATTTCACTTGTAATAAAAGCTAACAATTTCAACTCATTTCGGTTTATAACGGTTATAATAGTTATAACAACCGATACTTTCAGCTTGTTAAATCTCGTTTTAGCTTATTTATACTCATTTTTAGCTATAACAACTTATTTTAACAGGCATTTCAAACAAATCCTTAAAGTCTAATATAAATATAATAACATATGACTCGTATACTAATATATTGCATAATTCTTTTTGAAATGCTTATGCATAAGAGTGACTAGTTTCTTTTTCATAAGGCGAGTTGAGATTAAATTATTATAAAGTTTTTTTATAGAATAAATTATGAAGTTAATTGCACTATAAGTTTTATTTTTCAAAAATGTATTTTTTATTCGAAAAAAATTTATTTTATTATTTAGTTATGAATTCATTTGACTACAATCTCAATTATAAATATCGTATAGCTAACCCAAGACAATAGCTTTATGTTTTTTTTTTTTTTTTTTGGTCTTTAAGACAATCACTTTAAAATAGAAAACATATACTAGTATAATTTATTTAATACTAGTTAGCAATCTCATAAATATACATCTCTCACAAAAAACACCAATAGATAAACTCTTTGAATCATTTTTTTTTTTTATAGTGTTTCTTAATATATATGAAGACATATGTTTTAATGAGGAATATATTTTTGAAAATAAATGTTCACCAAAGTATTCACTATAGTCAAGAGATTAAATTCAAAATGATGGTAAAATAGGAGATTAAAATTCCAATACAGAAAACAGGTTACCACTTAAAGTTTGGGATAAAGTTGTACACCACATAATGAAGTGATATACGCGTTATAGAAATAGTTAATGCAAATTAGCTTTAAAAAGGTATGATTCGAGCACATACATATTTCAATCTATTATAGCAAAGATGGATTTTCTTATCTATAAGAGGAAGGACCCTGTTCGACAATAGCGTTTGAAGTAGCTTTTAGCGTTTTAACTAAGTCAAAATACTAATTAACCAAATATTAGCGTTCAATAAGGTAGTGTTTTAACTAGCGTTTGCAATAGCTTTTAGTGTTTCAAGTAGTGTTTTTGAAAAGTTAAGAAATTAGCTTTTGGCATTTGAAAGTAGCGTTTCATATATTTTTGACAAAAAAATCCCTTCATTAAATTATATTTGACAAATTATTTATATCCTTTTACGTAAATTTACAATAATCAACTAACTCAACCGCTAAATTTACCGAACACATTTATTCAACCGCTCAATTGAACGGTTATCCGCTAACGACTAAAATCTAACGAGTTATCGACTACCTAAACAGCTATCATTACACAAATAGTTATCCACTATTCAAACAACTCATTTTGGCGAACATGACTGAAAAGTTTTGACTTGTTGGTTTGGAAAAGTACTCTACAACGTAGAGACTTATTAAAAAAAAAAAAAAAAGGAATCGTCTAGGAAAAATGGAACAATATCTTTTGACATAATAATTTAATAGAAAATTATAATTTAGTTTGACATTTTGCGACTGGTCGAAGGAAACATTCCTATACAATATAGGAGGCTGAAGTTTGTTACTTTATATATATGGAAAAATATGGGTTTGTGTTGCCTAAATTTTTACAGATTTGTCCGATGATAACTTGTAAAAATTTAACCGGTTAAGTAAATTGAGACCCGTATAAAATAGTAAAATTTGTCCACTCACATATTTTCAAACTCAAAAACTTATTTTAAAAAATTAGATATCGAATTACTTGAAACAAGTTAAACCTACATACTCATGATTCATGAATTATTAGAAGGGACATAGGATTTTGGGGGCAATGCTTTGGAGATCGTGGGAGAAATGGCTTTGGAAGGGAATTCCATGTGAGAACCCCAGCAAGTATGCTGCACATATATAGATAATTAATTAATTAAAAACATAAAACAATAAAATATAACAACAAAATTTTAAAAAATAAATTTACAAAATCATAGCCCACTATGTTGTGCTGGGGCTATTTTTTTTAAAAAATTTTATTATATTATGAAAATATTAAGGGTGGGTAACTCGTTATTCATTATTGAGGCATGTGATTGGTGGGTTGTACTATTGGGGAGCTCTATTATTATTATTTATTATTTATTATTATTATGAATCCCTAAAATTAATTTTTATCATTTTCTTGAGGGTACAAATCCGTCCTCTTAATCAAGTGCTTAATCATTGATTAAAAGAGGGAAAATTATATTAATTTGTAATTAGTTTAATTGTTATCATGGGTATGTACATATCTCTTCCAAATCATCTTGTAATCCATATTATGATTTGGGGTAGTTTTGATTTCTAGCCAAAAAAAAAAAAAAAAAAAAAGAGAAAGAGATCAAACATATGAGTTGTGACTAATATTGTACACGTTATAAGGTGATTCTAGTTCCATAGACCCAGGTCATAAAAAGATAAAAAAATAATTTTTTTACTTCCTAATTTCCCATCCCCTTTCCATTTAGTTATACGTGGCCCGGAAAAACAAGTGTCGAGTCCACGATTGCTAACATTTGACCTAAAAAATTATACTTTACATAGATGTATATTTTTGTTGAAATATTAGTCAATTTAATGCTTTTTTTATAAAAAAAAAAAGAAATGGACAAGTTTAATTAGTAAAATTTTGAAATATGACAGATGCAATATTAGAGGTGGCAAAAGTCCAAGTTATAGAATCAATTTAAATAGAATTATACATAGAATCTGAAATAAAATGTTTTCTTCAATACCCTGTCTATTCTTGGTTGAATAAATTGATAAGTTTAAATTTGCATAAAAATTAAGTTTTGTCGATATAAATAGAGATTGACAGTTCTTGTACCCAAAATTTAAATTTAGATAAAATATTTATAATTCTATTTAAATTTAATTAAATAAATTCGGATAATTAAACCAGATAATATTTCACTAACATTTTTACGTGGGAGGTCCAATGAGTGGGCTGTGTCTTTTTAAATAATCCTACACACAAGGTAGGGGAGGGGGAAGCTTGTTCCTTATTTGGGAAAGCCCGAGTTAAAAAATAAAATGGTAGTACTGTTTATGAGACCATGGCCTAGCTTTGAAACTTTATTCAATTACGAGAATTATTTGAATAAAAAGTTTAAATTTATGCTTTTTAAAAACTAAAGATAGGTTGTATATTCTAATACGTCCACTTATACGAGTATTATTTGGGTTTGAGACGTAAATACTATGAAGGCCCCTCTTACCTTACACAACAATTTAATATGGCACTATTAAAATTTGAACTCGATACCTCTCGACTTAAAAAGGATATAATATTATATACAAGAACGGTTTCATCTAAAAGTTTAAATTGATATTTAAATGTGTAGGATACGTTTTATATATCATATTTTTTGAAAACTAGGAGTTTAGATGAGAAGTATGAACTTTCAATCTTCACCCTTCATTTATAATTTAATACGGCTGAGATTAAACCTTAATTTATACCCACTAACTCACTCATTTAACCCCCACTCCCCTTTTCTCTCTCCTTGTTTTGATGACTCGCCACTGCCGTCGCTGAAATATTCGACAAATTGGTGGTTGACGCGGAGAAGAGAGAAAAGGCTTCCCTCGATGGGGTTCACCATGCCCTTTGTTAGGGTTTTTCCACTATTCTCGCAGCTATGCCGCCGGAAATTTAGCGGTTGACGTTTCCAATGGCAAATCATAACAGATTATAAAAGCTCTTAACGACTATAATCGCAGATAATGACTACCCACTATAGCCGCTAATCATATTATTATTATTATTATTATTATTGTTGTTGTTGTTGTTGTTGTTGTTATTGTTGTTGTTGTTGTTGTTGTTGTTGTTGTTGTAAAAGTTATTATATATAAAATTTTATTATTACCATTACTAGTCTCGACCCGTGTTATGCACGTGAATAATGTTGTACAATGCATAACTTAAGAAATTATTGAATTACAGAGCAATGTTGTACCTGTGAATTTCTTTTTCTCGATTATTTGATTTTATTGAATGGTTTCACTTTCAACAACATTCTTCTACATGTTATCCCCTCGGAGCGAAAACGCTTTCGTGACTCATCAAAGTTATCGAACCCAACATATAAAAATCATTAGAGCCCAACACGCGTTCATTTTCCATCATTCTAAATTGCAAAAGAATAAATAAATAATCTAAAATAATAAATAAAAAAATATTAATAAATATCATCAAGGTTTTAAGATTGTACTCGTAATTTGGAATATTAAGAAGTCGAGCCCTCTAAGAGTCAAACAATTTAAATAATCCTAACTCATACGAGTTATATAAATAGTGTGACAATATGTTTGGGTATCAAAAGGTAGATATTAGTAGGACAAGAAATAATATATGATTCGTACATATTGAGTTAGATGACCTACGAGATGACAATAAATATTATTATGTCACAAATTACTATTACAACACAAAGTTCATCAAATTAATAAAAGAATCTCAAACTTATAACTCATAACTCTCTACAAAGTCAATACTAATTTAACTTAATAGAAGCCTAGATAAATATTTATATGCAACCAACCTACTAAAACATAATTGACTTAAATATTACACGAACTCTTATAACCGTTCATAACAACTCAAAATAGATCATAACCGCTATAAGTAACTAAATCATAACAAATCCTGGAAATTATTTTTTGATGCAAATATTCTGGAATTATTTGATTTATGGGATTTTTATCTTGTAGTTTTAATCATTTATAATTAATGAGATGAACCATGAATAAACGTAACTAATAAGTGTATTATTCAACTCAATTTAAAATAGGATAAATCTCATATCTAATGATTATGTTGAATCGATGTAATTTCGATTACAAAATCATTTCATACTATCCCTCACATCTCAAACAAGTTCTTCAAAATAGTAAAGTGACCCGACTTGAACCAATTACCCAAAATCGAATTGAACCGAAATTTACTCGACACTTAAAAAGCCAAATTGACATGACTCGACACAAATATTTTTCCAACAAAGTTTTTTCCTTTTACACGAAAGTTTGTTGGATCAAACATCAACTGACCCAAATTCAACAACCGGAAATCAAAAATGAAATCGAAACCAAACACAAACCCAAACTCGGTTGAACCTTAGTGACCCGAACATGACCTTATCCGAACTAACCCCGTCTAAATGACCCGATTATAAGGTCTATCAACTATAGCTCATTCATATGATCACATGACCGGTACATGTCAATTAGCCGAGTCAAACAAACAAGGTCAAAGAACAATGCAATCTAATGTTGATTCGTGCATATTATGTCACGGATTATGCTAACAAGAAGATGAAATGAGGGTTAACGAGTTAATTAGAGAGGCAATAATTAACTAATTAAGTATTAATGGCATAGGGATCAAGAGGGTTGGATTAAACTAAATGATCAATTATTCATTAATATGCTTTCTTCCTCCCCAAAAAGAAACCATTGTGAAGCTCGCGGCCAGATTAGGCTCCTTAATTAATGGTATTTGTATTGTCCAAAACAAATCATAATAATTTTTTTTTCTTGGTGACAAAATCAGACATAATATATATGCACATGTAAAGTACCTTTTTTTTTTCTCACACAATTAACAGAAAAAAGAAAAATTCACACATTTTAGAAAAAAAATCAAATTGGCTCATTTATTTCTTATAATAATTTCGAAAAAGCAAAATAAATTGGCAGATTAGAGATGAGAATTGATGGACTCCAAACTTTCAACCGCAATTGATATATTTTAAGAGGAAAATGTGATAATCGATACCAAATATTCCGTATTTGATGTATTTAGGTATTATAAATTTTAAATTTTAAATATAACTCAACCGCGATATACTCGATATGTCGTACTCTATACATAATTAGAAGAATAAAATTTGAATTTAAATAGTTTGATAATTTCAATATAACTTTTATCAACTATAATCGATAGAACCTTCAAAATTAGCGACCCGAGTGTACGAGTAAAACTTTGAGTTAAACAAATTTAGCTTCGGCAGATAATTATTCAGATTTAGATCAAATTTAAATTATTCTATTTATTTATCTCAATTATGCGTAGTTTTTAGTTGAAATAATCAATCTAGAATAAAGTTCCATTTTGAGTCAAACTATATATGAAGGTCAAGGAACAGTGTAATCCAAATTGATTCGTGCATATTAATTATGTCATAGATTACGTTAATGACAATATCAATTTGGGGTTTAATTACTAATTACATATTTACATGTCATAATTACCTAATAATGGCATTGGGAAGAGTGTTTCTATGATTAAATTAACCACTCATTGTGAATATTCTCCCTCTTAAAAAGAAACCTTTTTGAAGATCGAGAGTAGATTAAGCTCCTTAATTGTTGTTAATATTGTCTTTTAAAAAATTGTTAATATTCGCCAAAAAAAAAAAAAAAGTCAGACATGCACATGTGAAATCAAAATTTCTCTCTCAAACATTCGGTTTTTCCCCATTTCATCACATAATAAAATAATTTATTTTAGAAAATTAAATGAAAATTTTTTTACTTCAATAATTTCGAAGAATATATATAATCTAGTAAAAACTCGTATAATCTATCAACTTAAATTCATAAGTTGTATCTTAAAAGTTAGATAGTATACATTCATACTTAACAAAATTATAATAAGTCTCGTAACCGTAGAAATAATTACGGATTAGATTGAGTTAAATAGATTTTTAAATTAGCTTTATCATTCTAAAACAAGATAAAAAGGTGTCTAATAATATATATTCTTCTAATTTTAAGGGTCAAATAACATTATTTTTTAAATTTTTTTGAAATATTTATCTGTTAGTAATAAAATTTAAATTGTTCAAATTTACGTTTTAAAATCGGGTTTTAACTATTTGCATTTTTATCAGTTAATTGTATAGTTTTTAATTAAGCAAGCAATGCCTAATGATTTTTGTGACTCTTGGTGAGAAGAAGGGACATCCAAATCTCCTCCATTAAAGGCAAATGTGCCTAAGATTTTCTTACATGCATTAATAATTAAAAAATAAAAATAAAAAATAATGGACGATCAACTGTCTTAACTGTCTAAGAATGAAGCTCCATGAGCATAATAACTATAATTTTATTTTTTTTAAAGAAGAATATATTTACTAATAATTGGGATAATTAAGGTCCTCGTAATACTCAAAAAATATGACAGATTGCAAGAGATGTGGAATTGGTTGGTTATTCACTACACATTTCGTGGCACAAGATGCTCACATGCTTCATTCATCCCATACTTGTCTTTTTCTATACTTTATGAAGTAATAAATTCCATAATTAGATATTCAATATAATGCTAATCTCTTAGCCTTGATATCATTCTCCATATCCAATATCAATCACTAAAGAAAAATGTCTTCACTTTAAAGAACGAAATTGTATCGATTTCGAGTCCAATCAAGTCATGTTACGTTGAATTCGATTATATTTTGTATACTGAATTTAATTTTTATTTATCTTTATGTTATATTTTACTGACAAAGTACTACCATAAGCCGATGTAAACTATCTCTCTGTGTAATAATACGCACTAATTATGGTGATTGATAAGAACTCCCAACGTGGATCTTACTTTTATAGGGTCCAATAAAAAAGAAACAATATATATCTTTTAAAACAATATCATTATAATTTTTTCAGTATCTACGTCCAAACTTATACCCCAAACTCTAATATACACGTATGAATGGAGCAGTATCTACGTCCAAATTTTTTCAGTATTTGATTTAACTGATGGAACATTTCTATTTTGTTTACACAAAAATATAAAATTATACTACAATCTACGCTTAATATATTACATCTTTATACCATACTTTAAGCAACCAAATTGATCAATGCCTTATAAAACTTATATTTGCACATTCATGCAAATTTTCCCAAAAAGAATGAAGAAATTGTGGTTGACCTTGACCACATTATAATGTGTTTGCAACATGATATGCTCGGTTGATTATGAAGTGGGCTCATGAAGAAGAACAAGACATTATAATGTCATTGGGAGAGCCGAAAGGTGTGCCTAAAACATACAACATTTCTCTGGAAGCTCACAAAATGGCAAGTGAGAATCATGACTTGTTGTATACTCCCTCTGCTCAAATTCATTGCACCCATTTGCCCCCTTTGTGCAAACCCTATTTGCAAATCTTGACCCACTTCTCCCAAATTTGACCAGGAGACAAGTCAAGAGGTTTTCCATATTATTAGCTACTAGCATTTTTCTTTTTCTCCTATCCAAACATGCCATGTCGAATTTGAGAGAATAAAGAGTCGAGAAAATTAGGGATAAAACTTGCATATAAAATAAAATAAATGTAAACCTCTTTATCATTTGTTTTAAGTATTGTTTTTCGTCATATCAGCAATAGATAGTAATTTTTGTCGTTGAACTATTGTTTATATAATCTTTTATGATATCAAGTTATGAATAATCATTAAAAAATTACTTGAATCTAAAGAAGTCGCAATGTGGCATTTGATGCTTTATGTATACTTACTCTTATGATAACTAATTTCGGTTACAAAAGGCTTATTGTTGCTTGAGTTTCACTTAAGAGTTCACTAATGATGGATCCAAATATTTAACTTATTGATATCAATTTGTATGCCACTTATATTCTTTTTTCTAAGTGTGTTCATTAAGCATTATTTACTCAAGTTTTCTATCAACTAACTTACAATCTTAGCAAACATGACATATTATCCTCACCCACATGCAATGTACATCCTTTTAGACTTCCCCTAAGGATACCAAAGTTATGCAATGTACCTCTTTTTAAACTTGCCCTAAAAATTCACCAAAGTTCTCGAGGTGAATACGTTAAACTAAGGTTACCCATTGCACATTAGATATCGCAATATGATTCTTGAGGGTGAATCATATTGAAAGTTTCTTCATGGCCAAATTATATGATATAGAAATATCAAAGAATACAATAGATTAGTGTCTATTAAGTAGAAATATTTTGATTATTACTCAAATGACTTTACATACACACAAAGAAAGTACTCACCAAAAATGTCCCACAAATCTAATCCAAACCCCCAAGTTGGAAGGTTGATGATAGATTCCTAGTAGTCGTCCATTTTGAGAGGATAGAATTTTCAAGTTCACATTTCATCAAGCGCGAAATGGATTGTTTTTGGTAAATGATTGGATTATTGGAAAAGCCATGTCCATTTTCTAAAATTTAGACTGCTGAAAAAGTAAATTTTTAAAGTTAAATTATGTCCAACTAAAGTAAAATGTCTATGTAAATTAATCTTTTATTTGGAGTAGTTGGCAAATAATAATTTTTAATTTAGAATCCATTAAGAACAACCTCTCTAGTCCGCTATTTTTGATTTGACACCCTATAAATCAACTTTAGAGATGCAAATTTATAATTGGATTTAGGTTAGGATTATTGGGAAAACGACTTTCCCATATAATA
This sequence comes from Talinum fruticosum, assembly GCA_021018815.1. Classification (NCBI taxonomy): domain Eukaryota; kingdom Viridiplantae; phylum Streptophyta; class Magnoliopsida; order Caryophyllales; family Talinaceae; genus Talinum; species Talinum fruticosum. The sequence continues at coordinate 2,060,363 of JAITYX010000076.1, read as the reverse complement.
CCAAGAAACGATTAATTAGCCAGTTAGATACATCATACATTGCTCTTTATGGAAATTCATCATCGTTAATCACTTTACTAAAAGAAGAAGGTGCAAAAAGAATAAAATCAGCAGGACAGGGGGAGGGGAGGAGAGAGAGAGAGATGGTGCCCCCACTGCCTCAATCACGAGGCCGCACGTCGTGGTTCTCTTTCATTAATCATTTTAATCCATGATTATCAGAAAGCAACCCTTCACTGCCTCTTAACCATCGCAATCATTAACCTTCTAATCATCAATCACCAACTACACTACACACTATGGATTCTCTTTCATTCATCATTTCAATCCATGGCTCTCTTTTTATCCAAATAAGAATATAACATTTGATAAGATCTACATATACGTAATCTTGACTCGATAAACTAATAAAGTTCGAAAGTCCTTTTTCAGGGTTTTTTAGAGGAAGGGGGAGGGTTAAGGCAAGGATTCAAACACAATGTAATGACTATTCACAAGTGCAAATGTCAACCGGCAAAATATTTAGTCACTATCATACCAAATGGCACATACTATCACCAATTCCTCAAACAGCTATTTGAATTTCACAAGACTCCTTCCTATAGCAAGGGATTAGGGTTAGGGTTAGGGAGGAGAGGATCAAATATAAACAACCATATCCTCATAACCACAAAAGGCCATTTCAATTTTCAATTACTATAAAATTGAAAGGTTGAAAAGTCACCTGAAATTTTATAATAATAGGGTATCTCAACAACTGGCCATTAGTTGTGAGTCAGACAATGATCACCTGAAAAATTGTGATGCTGACATGAGAACTCATCTTCTTGTCCATCTCCAACTGTATTTACAACCACCTTGCACACCTCACCGATGCAGTTCTCCGTCCAGCCAAGTGAGACTCCTTCCTATGCATTACGAGCACCTTCTGCAAGACTAATTCGCTTGAAAAGTCGTTATGTGATGGATGGATCAACTTCTGTCAAATTGAAATACTTGAAAGGAATTATCAAAACACGAGATGAAACCCAAACGGGGTCCAGATAGTTGGAGTTAGTTCCGCAGGGAAACATACATAACGGAAATAAACGCACACTTAGAAATCTTCGCTCCTTCACCAAGATCAATAACATCGATTTTGACGTGAATATTTAAGATTGCTCATGTACTCCTGTGGCTAATCTCCAATCTCAAAAGATTGCTCAACTTTATGGTAGACAATGGATGAAGCAACATTGTTTTTCTTTCCTCCACTTGAACTTGGTGGGATTGAGTAGTCCCCCACCAAAACATCACAGTCCAGTCATCATCAAGGCCAGCATCAAAAATAAGTTTCAACTCCTCAGTTATACATAGTACGGGCTTTCTGCCAAAAGAGATTTCCCCAGACCAATAAGATGAGATCTCAAATATTATGAGGCAATATCAGATATGCAACAGCCAAATATAGACATGAATGCTCATGAGAGGACCAAAAAGTGCCGCCCACAAAAGGTTAATCGGCAAACTTGATGCCACCATAATCAAATTTTCAGGAGACATACCACTCCTGAAGGCCACCCGAAACATTCAGCGTTGGCAAAATGTCGTGTATATAATAGTAGGGTCTCCATGCTGTTCAAGTTATGGCTGCTTAGTAGTGTACATCTTTGAACTTGCAACAGGGAATAGGTGACGTGCATCAGCAAGAATATTCATGAGCTGTGCTGAGACCCTTCCCATATCATAAACCAAAAATTCATAAGTTGTACATAATTTGGGAAAAAGAATGTAAATGGGAACACACAAATCCAAGCATCATGAAGAAGAGAGCTTGCTTTTGTAAATTATCCTCATGGGACAGAAAAAGATGAGCAACTCCTGTTAGGTTTACCTGCTCTGATTTGCTAAATAGAAAACCCAAATAAAATGCCATAAGATTCAGCTTCATCCTGCATCAGAGGAAGTGTGGATCACATGTGTCCTCCCAGAATCAGAATTCAAGGTTGAGAACAAGCTGTGTTAGGACAAATGGAGATGATCCCAAATACATCTTTGAATCAAACAGCTGAAATTCCGGAAAAAGAATGCATCAGCCACAACGTCACACGATACTGGAAACCCCACATGCGAAAAGAAAATACAACTTATTAGATTATAAGCACTTCTAGAAGTGTTAAAGAGAAATGTAGCAACCATATATTTGAGAAAATAATGACAAGTTCCCCAAATAGACTATATACAACTGTACATATCTCCCCCCCAAATAAATTGAATGTAGCCACTATACAAAAAGATAACATGATTCAAAAAAAATGATGTGAAAACATATGGGAACATTTTTTCCTGATAATACTTGCAATGGAGTTTGCAAATAGCCACACATAGAACATCAGCATCTAAGTACCACACTTATAATGACATAATAACTTTTTAAAAAAATTTGATTGTGAGCATGTTCCTCTAGATGCTGATATATGTAATGTGACAATTATCAGTGGAGGATACCTGCTTACCTTCTTAAATCACAACTTCTGTATAGAGTGCCCCCCCGCCCCCTTTTCAATAATCAATTTTACATGAAGGTAGCTTTCCGAATTCTCCACGTGACAGAATCTGGAGATCTTGAGAATGCATATCTTAACTTCAGCAGCAGTAACACACTCTACAACTCCAGAGTGATAGATTCTGCTACATAGTCAATGACCCCCACCTCTGGAATAGCAAGAAAAGCTGAGCAAATCTAATGACATTCCGTCAGCAAGTTGTACATAGGAGGCTCATGCGAAAATTTCCTTCTCAGTGATGGCCATACATTCTGAAAGGTAAAGATAAATGACCAAAGGAACCTCATTATATAACTTGCAGCCCTGCCCCCGGGATTGAGAACTGTACAAGCAATAACGCGATGCAATATCATTTGCTTCTTCTCAAGTCAAGAGAGTTTGAGGACTTTTCTTTCTTCCAGCTTTGCCTATCAGCTTTGAAGCCTATCAATGAGACAGCCACGATAAACAAACATAAAATGCAGTCTAATAAATAGCTATGGTGTGTATGTATGCATCTTATCTTTTCCAGCTCCAACCAAATTGAAAACCTCATAATTAGACAGAAATGTACCACTCCTCTCCTAAGGAGGAGCATGATTCTTCATTTCAACTTTCAAGGCACTAAAGGAACAAAGTGAGAAGAAGTGGGAATAAGTTCAATGTGTTCTGGTATAGTTTGTTTTTCTGACAATTTTGGGGTTGAGGGATCCCCCTCCCCCAAGCATGTAAAAGGCACCTAAACATACAAGTAGATTTGTGATCGTGAATAATATAGCAAATGCGTCATTTAAGGGGTTTACTACGATGTACTTGAATGGCTTGAATTGTAATCAATGTGTGGGAATGAAATGTACATGCTACATACCATGGTGTGGATCGAGTTTGTTCTTTTTAACACTTCTTAGTAGTATTTGTTAATGTCGTGTCTTCCTCCTTGACTTCCTACAAAAAGTTTTAAACTGAAAATTCGATTTTGAAAACATTCTTGTCCCTCGGAATTAGCCTCTAGCCGTGTAGGAAGTAAGATTGTCTACATCTCAATCTCCCGAAACCTACTAAGGCGGGATACACACTAGGTGGTGTTTTTGGGATAGAGGAGCCCCCCCAAAAAAAAAAAAAAAGGTTTATATGCATAGTATAAGGTTACAAGGTACATCTCTTTCCATATACTTGTCTCATTATCACAGTTGCTTTCAACTTCCAATCTACAGCTAGCTACCAATATTCTCCTTAGTGAGAAGCACTGTACCAGCATAAAACTCATATTGCTTCCAAACAAAACTAAACGTCAATCATGACTCTTGCATAGATTATCTAACAATAAGATGCCAAGAAGAATGCAGGCCATGAAGCTTACAAATATTAGTTATCTTATGAAAGCTTTAAGATAGACAGTAATACCTTTTTGTTGCTTGCTTGATCTTAAACCATCACCTCCATTTGACGGAGCTGAAAGAGGCCTTTTTGTGGCACAGCTTTTGAAGACAATTCAGATTTCTTTGAAGGTATAAGGGCAGAGGACAGGAGGGCATCAACAGCATCACGTTGTTGTTTTCTCTTGGAAATTATGTCCTTAGGCTTCTCAATCCCACTAGAAGATTGTCCAATGTCATCTGTGCTTTTACCCTGGGACTTGTGGTTCACATGTGATGCTGAACCACCCCTAGTTTCCATACTCTTAGGCCGGTGAATACGATCTCCAAGGCCGCCTGACCCCTGTGCATCTGAAATTTTATTCTTGCTATTTTTTTCAGACTCAGATTGATCTCCCCTTGTCCTTCTAAATTTTTTCCCACTTCTACGAGTATCCTCCAAAATTTTCTGCTTCTCCCATGACTGCTTGTCTGCATCAGCAAAATCCATCTTTTTCTTAGTACACTGCAAGTAGTCAGCTGCAGTAGTTCTATGATGTTCATCCCTTGGTTGGTCATGTGGATGTTTGTTTCCAGTATAGTTCCCTTTCCTTTTAGAATTCTCCTCACAGTTACTCTCAATCTGCATCAAGTGCTGCCTTCTTTCAATCTTTTCACTAATCATCTCAATATCACCACCTAAGTTTTTAGCGTTGGAACTTTGACTTGACACCATCTCAAACGCAGATTTATAAGGCCTTTTTACAGGAATGACCAAGTTCCTCTTCTTAGCATCCTTGATGAGAGCAGCCCAATCACCGTTCCTCTGCAATGTCTTTGCATTGCCCATAATCCACAGGGAAAGTCTAGCCCTTGTCAGAGCAACATTCATTCGTCTTATATCAGCAACAAACCCAATGCCACTAGAGTTCGATTTGGATGCTGGAAGGCATGTATCTGAAGACCTAACTGTCGAAAGTATGAGAATGTCAACTTCTCTACCTTGAAAACCATCTACTGTGTTAAATTCCATCTCAGACGAAACAGAAGATCCAAAAACATGGGAAAATCTTGAACGCAGGAGGGACAGCTGGGCCTTGTATGGAGTAATAACTCCAATTCTTCCACCAGTAAACTCAGAAGGGCACCTACAAAAGATTACAAAGTAAACATAAACTGGGTATAAATAGATAAGCAGCAGATAGGAAGCTCCAATAATACCTCTTCTGAAGAAACCTCACAATTTCAACAGCAGCATCTGCCTCACCTTCATTGTAAAGGGATGAGGACCCGGAATTTTTACCAAACAGCTCCTGACCATCGGTGATGTCATAGAAGACGTATGGTCCTAGAGCCTTATTAGTATGAAAAGGTGCGGTTTTAGCAGACAACTGAACACCATTCAGCAACTTGCCATCATAAAAATGCAAAGAAGGAAAACGACTTATCTCTGGATGCATCCGATACTACAAATAAGCACAATAAATTCTGATTAGAAACTTCGCCAGTAAATTGTTTATTTTTCAAAACATTTCGGACCAACATGACTGTACTAAATCCTGTGAAGGAACTTTACCAAGATATTAATATTTTACTTAAAACAACTTGATGACAAACAGGGAGCAGTATGAGGATGAGCTACTAATCAAGCATTGTGTCACAATTTAGATTTCCAGGCACAAAAGTTAACACAAACTTAGTAAGCATGTATCTAGCTTACCTGTTCCGTGAGCATAATTACTTGATGACCAGCCCTTTGTATACGCTCAAACATGCTGCATTCATACAAATATCTGCTGGCAACATTAGAAAGAACTGTGGCAGGAAGTTGCTTCGGGTCACCAACCTTCAAAAGAATTTAAAACATTGAGATCAGTATCTTATCCACATATTTGTGAAGCAGGTATATTGAACAAGTCATCGCTACTGACCATGATGCATTTTGTACCACTTGATTTCAGAAGCTGAAGAGGTATCAAAGTGGCCGGCTCCAAAGCCTAGTGTAGCAAAAATATTTCAAAGCATGGAAAGAACTATCAGATGAAGCACCGAAGGAAAATGAACATCTGTCACAAGGAAAAATTAACAGAATGCAAAGCACCAGTAAAACACAAACCTGGGCTGCCTCATCAATGACCACAGCATCAAAAAGGTTCTGTTCAGACATGTTGGCGCCTTTACAATTAGATGAGGACTCGAAGCATGCTGTATATAGATCTCCACCACATCCACTTAATGTAGTTACCACTATTTCAGCTTCCCTAAGGATTGATCTCCGTAGTTTATTCCTTAGAGCTCTTGTATCTTCATTAATTTTCTTCTCTCGTGCCTGTATAATTGCAAGCCTCGTGTAGATCTCCCTTTTTGCTGATATAGGCTTCTCAGTCCAGCATCCAGTCCTGCATTAGATAGCTTCTTGCTATTATCATCTTCTGCATGTTCATTTTCAGAGGCACCGTTCTTGTCAGATCCTCCATCTTTCAAATCAGCACGTTTGGATTCATAAAATTTAATACGATCAACTATCTTCTCCAGGCTCTCACGGAGCATTGTTGAAGACTCTTCGCTCAATTCATTCTTTCCATCTCCTGCAGTCATCTTCTCTTCAGAAAGACGATGTTCAACAAGTGTGTCAATGAAGAAGGGCAATGAATTTGGATGCACTGTTTTTGCATTTCCAACTCGTACAAGGTATGGCTTATACATGACTCCATCGACACCATAAAGACCGTCACCAGCTAATCTTGAGACTAATTCGTCAACAGCAGCATTTGACTGAGCACAAACAAGCACCCTCTTTCTTGATGAGGCCTTAGGCACTTTCTTATCCTTATCAGATTCATTATTCAGTTGCCGAGCAAAGGCAGCATCTTGCCATGCCCTCGCAATTGCGGCAGATTCACTTATGCGTGCCCTGAAATTGGTGAATGGATTAGAGCTCACTTTCATACTGCCACTGAATTGCTTCTCCATAGCACTTGGCCTTGATGATACTGCTAGCAAGGCACTGATAAGAGCCACGATAGTGCGGGTCTTCCCAGTACCTGCACATGAAAACCATCAGAAAAGGGGAACATAAAACATGTTGCAAACTTGTTTAAGGTAGGACACAACTAACCTGGAGGACCTTGCACAAGAGACAACGTAAAATCATCACTAGAATCAGGAGGTATTTGGACAACAGTACTGATTGCTTGGATCTGACTTTCATTGAAGGCTGACCCAAGCACTTGCTGCAGAGGTCGCGGTAGCTTACCCAAATCTGCCTTTCTGCGCTCATTAGAAGCATGGGAATGATGGGAAGGTTTCAAGATAACTGGAAGAGCAGGAATAACCTCAACTGAAGAAAGTGCTTGGAATTCTCGAAGTTGAGGCGTAATGCTCATCACGCGACTGAGAAACCATTTGCTCCTTTCAAGAAGCAGCTTTCTAGCCCGGTTTATACGAGAATAACCACTTTGAAGATAGAATCTAACGAGTAGCATGTTTTGCCTTCGCTTGTTGTCTTTCTCTCGTCTCTCCACCTGACACAAAACCAAGCAAATCAGCAAAACTAAAGCGGAAATTCAGATAAGCTGAAACCAGCAAAAAATGCTACTTTGCACAGACACGGATGCTTAGGCACATTAGCACGAGAACTGTCATCCATTTGACCAGTGAATGTTGTAATTTATTTGTAAATCATCAAACTTGAAGTTCATCAAAGGGAACTCTTGAGCACTGAAGATGCTTCTACTTAACCACGATTCAAGTAGGTCACACAATATATGAGACGCTGCAAATTCAACTATACTTGATGAATGAAACACAAAAGATAGCTGACAGAAAACTATTATAATCTAGACCCACAAACATGCTTTTAATCTTAAGAAGACTGAAAACAGAGTAGACCAAGTGTCACCAAGCACAACCAAGACAACAATGATATATAAGGAATCTACAAAATTCAGTTAAAAATTTATTTCACATGAAATGTAGCTGACTTGCTCAAAAATGCTGTTGATTATCTGTAAAACTAAAGCGTGAATGAAAAGATATCGCTTTCCACAACTGCAAATGTCAAACATCGAAAATGAAGCAAGTGATGGCACTCAAAAAATAAATAAGTTAGTAAATAAACACCCAAAAAAAGTCATTCATCGCCTCAGTGAACAAAGATCTGCTCCCTCCATCCCATATGTATTGCCCGAAGTACTCACTTGGTTTATCACCAAACTTTAATTCCAAAAAACTATTAGTTTTTTTATTGGTTGAGAATCCTTTTTAACCATACTAGATACACTATTAAGCAGTTGATCCTCATTTTCGTATATCATCGAGATTTGACAATATATATTGAAAGGAGATATTTCATAATATGTTTGCTCAGTATGCTAGTGTGACTGGAACTGAAGTGTAAAAAGAATATACCAGTCATGCACACCGAAGTATAGGGCTTAATGGACTTTACCTTCCCAACTATGTGAATATTATGAGGGGAATTCTTCAAAACCTGCTTAGTGAGTAGAACTAGGTCATTCTCCATACAGCCCCTAGATTCGGCAAAATCACGCTCATCATGGACACAGCGAACAAGATGGAAGTCATCAACTCTTTCAACTGAAACAACAGACACGCTACCACATGACATCTCTTCTAATGAAGCCAGCTCTTGGAAAGAGCTATACAGCTGTGCTTTAAATTCTTCCAGGACCAATGGACGAAATATGTTCACATACTGCTGAGGTGACTCAAAACTTACAGGAACCTTCTTCAAATCACAAGGGGTCTTATTCTCTTCTTCATGAGGCGATGTTAATCCCACGGCAGCAAAGTAGTCCATCTCCAGTATTGGTCTAAACCAGTCATCCAACTTTGGAGGCTTAAATCTTTTAGCTGCAGCTTCCAGCTTACGCAGGTATGCAGACCTGTTATCCACCGGAGCTGCAAGTTGAATGACTTGCCGCTTAGGAAGAGAATACCCTTGCTTCCTCAGAGAAGAATGATTACGTCCGGCAGACTTCAATGCTAACTCCAATGGATCTTCAGTATCCTGCACCAACGCCTTTAAAATTGCAGCAGTCGATTCAGAAGCATTTTGTTTGCTTGCATTCACGGAAAGTTTGTTTTTCACAGGTTCAGCAGCCGAGCTTTTGGCAGCCACTTTATCAATGGAAGAGGACTGTTCCTTAGGGACACTCTTAGGGTTCCTTTCCTTTTCTCCAATGTTCCCATCATTTACTTTTGGAAGAGATACTGAGGCTAAGGTATGTTTTGCTACACCAGACTTATGAGCTATTGAAGCAAGACTAGCAGGTTTAGAAGTTATTCTTTTTCAGAAGTTGCTGGCAAAACCTTCGATGTTCCAAATACAGAAGAAGTTTTCTTTCCAATGCCATGTTCTGAAACTGTCTTATCAGCAGTATGAGCCAGCACATTAACCTCTGCTGGCCTTCTATCACCTCGAGTAACATCAGTGCGATAATTTGAAGTTTCTTTCTCCTCGTCTGAAAGAAGGATCGGACTGTCCTTATTTCTCTCATCTGCGATTGGGGAGTATCCAAAATTTGCACGTCAGCACCATCACTGCTAGAAGACTCCACATACAAAGGCCACCTCTTTATCCCAGTTACCAATCCATCAGAGGAGGAATTTGGCTTCAAGTTAGATTTGCTAACATATGAATCTTTAGTTGTTGACAAACAAATAGAAAGGCGTGATACATGCTCTGCTAATGAATCCATTTGAATTGCATCTGCATAGCAACGTGTTTGCCCCAACACAGCACACCAAACAGTAAAAAATTGTCACCAATAAAGCATAATTACCAACTTAAGAAGCCGACAGAAGACAATAGAGATTAGTAGCTCACCAGAAGAGATCATCCTTTCGATGCCTGTGATAATTGCAATTGACTTTTCAGTGCTTGAACTCTTTAATAAAGCTAGCAAGGAAGTCACAGATTGCTTCCAATATCGTATTACAGCTTCATGTGAGGACTTTCCCCAATCTATCAAATCATTAAGCCAACTAAATTCGGATAAGCTTTGCGTCTTATTTGAAGATTTGCTGGAAACTCCATCACGTAGTGGGCTAAGTTTTTCAAATACAATAGGCAGAATTTCAAGCAAACGGACACAAGTCATCTGCAAAAGCAGTAATAAATTGAGAATAATGTTCCACCATATTAATGTGTACGTCCAAACTCCAAAGGAAAGAAAAGGGCTAGCTAAAGTACATATTCTATACAGGAAATTCATAAATTAATTGTCCCAAGCATATGAAAATTAAAGAACTTATGCAGAAAGGGGCCAAAATAAAGGGGAAAGAAGCAAGGGGAAAAAAACAAAGAAAAAGAGAAAAGGATAGAAGGATCCTAACATTCAGTTAGGATATCATGAAATAGGTAAGCTCTTAGATTATCAAAGGCCTATTATGAAAACTCAAAGCAACATAGTGCCGGCCCAACATTCAAGTGACATCTGAAGAGTCAAGCCCACCCAAGTTTACACGTCCAAGTGAGAATCTTTTAACAGTTCAGTTCACTTGCCGAGTAACTAGATTTACTATATCAAAATGTTTACCTCTGCCTAATATTATAAAGAAGAAAACAACAACAAATTCTTTTCCCGTTTTCCGATAATAGAGGCAAAATGAACAAAACAGAGAGATAAATCTTTAACTTCATGTAACTCAAAAGAAATTGTTCTGTTTATTTTATATATGTGTGTGTGTGTGTGTGTGTGCGCGCGTGCGTGTGTATAAGAGTATGAATAATTCTGAAAACGCGTCTAATAGAAAACAAGTATTACAGAATACCACACTCCAGCACCTCTCACATTGTTCCTAAAACTGGAAAACAAATTGATTGGGTCAGGTTCAGGTCACAATCAGGTCCATCACCTTATTGCCCAAAAAGCTTTTCAAGATGATGCCCTCTGTTATGGTCAAGAAAACCTAAGGTCTGTGGACAAATCAACTTCAGCAGCTAACATTTAAAGATGTGCACGATCACGCAAGTAAAAAATAAGGATTTTTTTTGGGGGGGAGGATCCAATTCAGCGAGTGCAACAACTGACAGTGTCAAGAAATTTATTAATCAACCAATAGAAAGGATAATATTAAGCAAGAGGCAGACACATCAATTAGTACCTGGGAGATTCGGTAATCAATAAATGCCTTCCCTTTATGCAGGCATTTCTTAACAGAAGGCCATGCAGCTTCGGCAAGCTCGGCATTGAAATTTTCCCATACTTTCTTCTCAACTTTTGGTAACTCCACAGCCTTGTTAGCATGTGGAAAATCCCAGGCTGGCTGCTGTAAGAAACCACCTTGGGTCGCAAGCTTACGATCTACATCCTCAGATACATTCCCGGTGGATGACTGGTAGGTGTAAATCCTTCCTTAAAGATTTTGGAAAAGACAAAGAAGAAATGATGTAGACTCTGGAAACTAACTAGAACAGAATCCAATTGTACCTGAAACAATCCACGGGACATCAGATGTGAGAAAATTAGCACAGTTCATAATTCATCAGTTAGTTGAAAAGAGCGCATTCAGATCAAGAACTGATACTTCAATCATAGTAACATCTTGGGCAAACTTTGGTCCAATGCAGGTGTAGCTTGGCAGATACAAATAGTTGGTAATCACTAGACAATAATGCTTGATTTATGTTCTACAATTGAGCACATGAAGAAAATTATCTGAATGATCACGCAATGGTCTTGGGAAACTGAATGGAATGCATAAAAGAACTATGAATTTACCAGCTTCAAAGCATGCTTCAAGCCTGAAAAAGGGTAGCTAAGGAAGATTCCAAACAGCAAAGAAACTGTACACCAGAAGTAAGACCTCTTGTATTTGAGACATGCTCCAAAATACGCCTACCAACTTGCCTCACATTCTGCATCAAGCAACAAAGTCTTCAGTTCTAGAACCACGCGCTCACGCACGCATGCACACTCACACAGATAAAAAGAAAAAGAAGACGGTAAAAAGAGCTAGAAAAGCAAGCATATCTTAGGGATCTCAAAACCACATAATATTCAAGAAATCACCACTCAAAGTTTTGAGAAATACATCATTGGGGTCTGAAAGCAAAAGAATCAGGGTTTCTCCCATTTGTGGTTCCCAAGTCCATTGCGTCCGAAGTTCTCCTTGCTCCATTTGAACAATAAAATGTGCAGCCAACCTAATATTCAACCGGTTGAGTACTAGGTTATGAAGAATGACAACACAATTCATCAACTAACAAACTGAAATCACTAATTAAGTTTAAAAAATCAACACACTCAGCAAATATACAAACCTCCTAAACGTCCTTATCAACGGTATACACAATGTCGCCACCCTTACAGAGTTTTTTGATGTCTTCCCATCCCCACCATCATCAGAACCAGTAGGGAACTTCCAACCGAAATAAGCTGTGACTTCAGATGCACTGGAAGACAGCCAAGTTTTAACTGGAACTGACAGTTCAGAACTATTTTCAGGCTCTACCATAGAAAAACGAGATAAAGCCCATAACACTGCCTTGGAAGCTGATATTGGAAGAACTGAAGGTTCAATTTCAGCCAACACATCCAGCCACAACATAGGAGCACACATCCATTCACCGTATTCCTGGGAAACAATATTGCTCTGAGTGGTAAATTCACTCCAATGACAAACATCTTTCTCCGCAGCAAAAACATTGCAGGAACTAGATTCATCATTTTCTTCAATCAGCTCAAAAGAAATGCCAGAATTATCGGTCAAACTCTGGCAGTAGAATAATGAAGATAACAACGCCGTAGCATCTGAGACAATGATGGTTTGAATAAGATCAATGGCAGGTTGCCGCAGAGAATTATGAAGTGACAAATCTTTCAGGGAAGACACAAGAGAAGGCCCCCTGAAAAAAATATATATCATTCAAAAAATTAGAAATCAGTCAAGAGATACTATAATCCACTAAAGGAAAAAGAACAGTTGATCATCCTAGTTTTTATGCACCTTACATACTGCATATCATCCTACATTATAAAATCAATGGCCATCACAGAAAACACTGGAGAAGGCAAAGGGCCATAGGATTGATAACAAAGGTCAAGACAAATGCACACAGAGAATCATGAATTTCAACCAAGAAAATGAAGCTGCATTAAGCATTGAAATTTTGCAGAATTTCCACATGCTTGACCCTGAAACATGTAGAAAAAGGTTGCCTACCACATGTGTGCGCACTCAACTGGTGGGCTAGGAGGGTTCATCTTGTAACCATGATGGATGATAAGAAAAGCTATCTGCACATAATACTATTCAGTATAAGAGGAAGAGATATCAAATAGCCAAATATACAGTCCATATAGACCCAAACAAAAAATTGGGCAAAAAGAGACCTGGCAAGCCTTTTTCCTCATCAGTGCGCTGAAGTTACTGCTCCTTGTTGCTTGATGCAAAAGAAAATATAACAAATGCCTACGTTGCTTTTCAAATTCCCCATCATGTAAAGCTTCCAGGGACTGCAAAGAGAAAACCCCAATAGATGAGATGCTAAAGTTCAAAGCTAATGGAAATGATGAAACATGTCCAGTAACATGCCTGCAAAAGTGGGTGAAAAAGATCAAAAATTTCTTTGTGAGTTTTTTCATTTCGAGTATGAAAACATTGGCTCAGTAAAGAATCGCGCATCACACTTGGAGGCAAAGAAGTTCTCAACCAAAGTTTACAACCTGTAGAAGAACATGACAAGTCAAAACATGCTCAATCAATAACAAGTGAGTATCAAACAATTAGATAGAACTTACCCAGAATCTCAAATAGCAACCTCATGCAATTCACTGCATGAGAAAACTCAGGAGAATCATCACTGATATGGTCCAGAACAAAATTGAGAAAAACCGGATACGGTTCCAGTATCCCTTCTTCTAGCGCAGGAGGTTCCAAAAATGCAAGCCTTTGAATAAACAAAAGTAAAGAATTAATCAGCTGAAGGCTCTCAACCCCCCAAAAAAAAAATCCTACTCGTGAATTTCATTTTTACCAAACACCAACAGTACTATTGAGAATAACAAGAGCCTATAGATTAGTACAATGCTTTAAGTCCCAGCCACACAGTTGTACGTTCCATTTGCACTCTTGTTCTCAAAATTTCCAAACTTGAATTCGAAACTTCAGCTGCCAGAAAGCCAATGCATCTCTTAAGCAAAGGCTGAAGAGGCTCCAAGTCTGATGCGCACCTGAGCAACACGAGGCACTTCAGTGATGCTCTGACAGAGAGCAAACTCGGTCCATTATGCAAATGAACATCAAAGATAAACTACATCTTAGAAAATATTTTGCAGTCCATATTAAAACACTGCATGAATTATAGACCACAAGTGTTAACAGACAGAAGTATAAATGTTCCAAAAAAAGACATACAGAACAATCCATCAAAACTAAACACATAGTGCATGCAGAAACAAGGATGCACACCAATATTAAGGAGAAGTGCCTAAAACATATAAGAATATACAGCTTCATCATTGACAGGACACCAAAAACTATCCTAATCTATATCTCAACAGTCTAGCCAAGACGGAATTGGAGGGATCATGCAATAGCCTGACCCTTGGCTTACAGAGAGGCTGGTTCAGCCATATCCTAGATTGAGAACTACTGACTGTCTACTACTCTGTAGAGAGAATGTAGAAGATAGTCTAAAGAAGAACTTCATTTTTCTCCACAGTAATCCAAACCGGGAAATGCACAAGTTGGCTTTTTCATTTGTCTAGAAAATGGACAATCAATGGATGCATCAACAAGTAATCAAAATCCATTAACAGGCAATCGATGGATGCAAAAATGTGAAAAATTCTGACACATTTGAATCAGTCTAGCAAATGCTAGCTCACAATGTTCAAATAATATCTTCTCAGATCTCCACAAGTTGATACCAAAAGCAAATAAGATTAGTATCAAACAGGTCTAACTGTGCTACCAATGGCAGGATCTTATATACTAAATCAAAATAGTTGCTTCCGCTCCAATAAAACCCAACCACGGTCTCTCAAACTATGCATCAAACACCCTTCCTATGACTCTATGAGAACAACTTATTGTTACCAAGGGATCCTTCTATAACCATGCTCCAGTTCCAAAGGATGGCTCACAGCTCGTGTTACATGAGTATACTGAGTGAATACTACTAAATCAACAGTGGCATTGACCCTCCCATTCAGCCTAATAATAAAAAGAAAAACTCCCTGGACTGGTGAAGTAACTAAACGTTCATGCAAGATTTAAAGGACACTACTAGAAAGTACAGCAAAACTAGCAATAGTACTCTCAAAATCAACAATGAGCAAACTACAAGCTGGGCATCTTAAGGTTCAGTAAATCACATGAAGCAGGTATGCTATTACTAGTATCAGAATTTCAGAAGCTTTGGAAGCAAAAGAATGTCATACCTTAATTTTTTCATATTTCCCGCTAAGCGATGGCCAATGGACCGTGATTTCCTACTTTTGAG
Organism: Talinum fruticosum; assembly: GCA_021018815.1. Classification (NCBI taxonomy): domain Eukaryota; kingdom Viridiplantae; phylum Streptophyta; class Magnoliopsida; order Caryophyllales; family Talinaceae; genus Talinum; species Talinum fruticosum. Next base: position 2,045,007 of record JAITYX010000076.1, on the reverse strand, counting down.
GAACAGCAACGCGTAAACGCCCTAGGCAAGAAAATTCAAGGTAATGCTACTGAAGCATGAGAAGAAATGACATATTTCACTATTTTATATATATGTGTGTGTGTGTGTGTGTGTGTGTGTGTGTGTGTGTGTGTGTGTATATATATATATATTAAGACAGTCGTTTGAGACAATAACACAGAGAATACCGGAAAGTGTTGTTCCCTAGCCAGTGTCAGCTCATGAGCATCATCAACCGCCTCAATAAATTTTTGAAATTCGTTGACAATGGACTCATCCTCCAACAGCACAGGGAAGGTCAGAACCTAAGCATAGAACAAAGATGTGCATGTGAGCCAGAAACAGTGCATAGAGAAACAACCTTCTAGAGTCTAGGGTGTCAAATTATAATCAAATAAAGATGTAAATGTGAGCCAGGAACAGTGCATAGAGCAACAACCTTCTAGGGTCTAGGCTGTCAAATTATAATCCTTTTTAACCAAATGGGCAACACAACTTGTCCAAAAAGTGGGAAAAACCATTTCGAGTCAACAGAAAGTAGCCTTGTTCTTTTAAATTACGGTTGCATAAAGTTGAGGAAATGAAGAAACGGAACATAGCGGAAATACAGAAACCCACATTAACTTGTAATGAAATCTCACCACGTCATAATTGAATGGATCATACATATTCTTTGACCAAGTTATGCATGGAAGGTTAGAATCCACACAAAAGCACATTTTCACAGACTAACATCCAAAAAGCATATCCCTGGACAAGTATGAACAGAAATGCACACAAGAGGCATTGCAAGAGCCCAGAAGTAACGAAGATTGCCCCAGAAAACTTCATGTACAAACAGGTTAAGGGTGAGTAGGATACACATGTATACGTTTATGAGTGCAAGATAGGGCTAAATGGCTAAGTAACAAATAGAAGATTGCCCCAGAAAACTTCACATGCAAACAGATTAAGGATGAGTACGATACACATGTATAAATGTATGAAAGAGTGTAAGATAGGGCTAACTGGCTGACAAATAGAAGAATTGAATGAGAGTACAGGACCACAAATGTCATTCTCTTCAAGGAAATTTGGGAACCAGCATAATGTAATAGTTATAAGGTCTTCAAAGCATATTAATCAATTATAAATAGATGAGACAGAATAACACACCTCAAACATAAGACTAACGATCTCAGCATTATTTTGAGCAGGATCATAACCTCCATGTCTTGCATTAACCTCTTTTAAATGTTGAGAAACTCTTTCTTCATCAAGGCACTGTAGTATGTCTAGCAGTGGAGAGATAAAACTCGACTCGTACTCAGCTTTGTACATCTCTTGAGCTTGATGATGTCTAGAAATACACTCCGTGCATTTTCGCATTTCACAAGAAATTCTCTCCCATAAAATCTTAAGGGGCGAGTCATGATCCTTAACCTTAAAGTAATTAAAGAATGTCTCTAGAAGGGGGCCCATTATATCCCAAAACTCACACCAAATATGATCTTCTTGTGGCAAGCAAATCAAGAAATTGTACGCAGAAGAAAACCTGAGACAAACGCCTAAGCCATTTCAGAAGATCAGGGACAAAATGAACAGCAAGAATATGAATAACCACACCACCATACATGTCATTCATAGAGTTAACATACTTGGCAAACAACATCATAATGTAATACTATAAAACTGTCTATAACCATACTAAGGCCATTATGTCAGTGTTTTTGCCTCACCGCCATAGTAATTATTCATCTTACAATAACATTGTACTACCTTCATAGGCAATTACTGTGCCAAATGGACTATTATAGTTTGCAAGTAAAGATGTAACGAAACTAGATTTTTCCAGTACTTTGTCCATTTAATTCTAATTTTTGAAATGTTATGATCACTCATTTACCTCAAAGTAAGGGAATAGTTAAAAATAGCACTTACGACATTCTCAACATATTACGATCTCTTGAAATTATCATTTCTGTTGTTAAACTTGAAAACGATATGTTTACCATATGCAGCCACAAACTACGCCATAAGTAGGCGAGAGGCTGATTACCTGACTCCACAGATTACTACAATCCAAAATCAATATTTTGTTCCATGAAACCTAATACAAATTGAAAACAATGCCTTTATACTACATGAAAACTTTGCAAATTTCTTAATTATAGCAGAAAAACACTCCCATACATGAAATATGACATAAAACGCAGAAAACTCTGGTGGGCTTTGTATGGCAATGCAAAATCAAATTGCCAAGACCGTAAAGTATGGAAAATTCTCATTGGCAGTGTAGCAGATAAAGCTATAAAATTTTGCACCAAAGTGATGATAGGGAGAAAGTGACACTTAAAACCTAATGAATATAACCCAAATTAAGCTGAATTCATCTGTATCAGATTATTAATCTTATACGCCGCCTCAAATTGTCTGCCTTAAGCAACGTTTATTATTTATATATAATATTTCACCATTACACTGCCCCCATTGGCATAGTCCAATTTCTTGTGATCAGTTTACCCAAATTCCATGATTTGTCAGCGATAACATTTTTCAGCCATTTTCCGAACCACCACTTTACCAGATAATACAAGCATTAATCGACAGAACAAATAATTACTATTTGAACAAATTAACAAGAAAAATCAATGAGGTAAAAAAAACCTCCAGATGAAGTGTGAGTTAGAAAGAATCAATTGAATTCAACTTCAGTTCTTAATTTGCAAATAAGGCCGAAATTATAACAAAAAACGAAAGAAAAAGGAGCAGAAGGAATGTAGAGGAAGAAGACCATTCTTCTTTCTGCTGGCGGAGACGATTAAGCCTTGAGGATGAAGAATCGCCATTATTGAATGCATCATCGCCTTCAAGTTCTTCTTGCTCTTCGATGTCTCTCCATCGCTCCAACAGTTCTCTTCTGCTCAACACTCTCTTCGCCATTTTTATTCTATCTCGCTCTCTCTCCTCCCTCCCTCTGTACTCTACACTTTCTTGCGGCGGAAGGAGAACAAGGAGACCGAGAATTGCCGGAGGAGAGAGGGGGCGGGGGGAAGGGGGAGGGGCGAAGAGAGGGAAAGCGCGGGCTATGTAGAAATATATGGGGGCAACTGAAATAAAACACAAGTTATGTGTAATCGGTCTGCTGCAAAATTTTGTCCCATCCCATCATCTAAATTTATTCGATTTAAAAAAATTAAGTTCCATTAGAATTTTTTGTTCGAATAACATAAAATTTTTAAAAGAAACACCGTAATAAACTTAGCCTGATGATTAATTTTTATTATTTAAATAATATTTTTATTATTTAAATAATATTTTTATTGAAAAATATCGTGTATCGCAATTATTAAATAATATTTTGATTATTTAATATTGATTTCAATTCGAATTTACGCTTATCTCAACTTTCCGACACAAAAAAACATTGTATATAGAACAATAAACTTAGTCCGATGATTAATTTTTCAACACAATTTTAACCTCGAACCTAAATTTTTATGAACGCTACCTCCCAAAAATTAAAGATTTTGGAGCCTAGTAATTCTTATTTCCCATTATAACTAATAATTCTTATTAAATATTTCATTAAAAAATCTTATTAAATACACTCACTATATATAATTGTGTGAAAATTTGATTTTGTGTTGTTTCTTTTATTTTTTGGTTTTGTCTTTCGAGATTGAGTTCTCTCGTAATAATATATGCAATGGATGACAATATTATAAGAATAATTTTTCATGTCAATGAAAAGTCTTCTCTACAAAATCCGCACTAAATTTCATACTTATTTTTTAAAAAAAAACACATAATAAAACTTAAAATCTTTTATCCAAGTTGTAATTATAAAAAACGGCGATATGAGAAATAAACGGAACATTTAGTATATTTCCAGGTTTCATGTTGATATTTTGAGTTGTATTTCTTTTATTCAAAAGTGTATTGTATTTATTTATCCTACAATTCTCAGCTATTTTCCTACTCACATCTTGAATTAAAGTTGTTCTAATGTTAAATGTCTTTAGATATTCATATTTAGGGATATGAATAAAATAGAGAAATAAAAGTCGCGTCATAATTTTATCATTTTCGAATTGTAGATTTGTTAAAATCGGTTTGATTCTAATTTTAGTCAAAAATATAATAGAATTGGTTAGAGTTACATCATAACATATTATGATTGTATTAGAATCGACTAGATCGTTTGTTTTTTCTTGAATTTTTGTGAAAGGTGAACTAAAAATTATAAATAATAATTTTAATTTGCTCTTAAAATTTTATGAGACTCAATCAAATTTTACGATCTTACCCTAATCAACCCTAACTTGAATCCTAGTTATAACAATCGTACTCTTATCTAATCTCCAACCATTATCATCCATTCCATTATCTTCCTAAAATGGATGAGGGAAGTTTGTTACTCTTATTTGCTTTCCCTTGCCACTCCTTCGATATTTTGTTAAGTACCGCCAACAGGGTACAAAACATGTCAACGTTTTTATAGTGCTTACTAACCCACCCCAAAATTTGTAGTGTTCGGTGGATCACCAGTGTTGTCTACCCATGCGCATCAATTGTTGTCCGTCTCCATTCAACATTTGGGTCATTAGGAGTTCCATTGACAATTTTTCTTAACTCTCGTGACAAAGTAGAATAATTTTTTTAATGCTCTGATCCTTCCTTAATTCGCAGATTATTATTTGAAAATAGTTTAAAGGATCAATGATTGTTCCTACAAATTACCACAAGTCATTACAACGAATTTTGTTTTCACTCACACACTACTCATAAAACTTCCCAATAGTCCACCCATTTCAAGATTAATACACAACAAGCACATTCAATTGTGTAATTATTGAGAATGATTTTTTGGAAAAGGAAGGTGCACGTGTCGTAATACAAAATAATTATTTAAATCCTTTTAAGGCTCATCGGGGTATTACAAATTTTATAAGTGTTTTGTATCAGATTTTTGTTCTTATTCTTAAATTATTTTACTATTTTTACATAATGTGCGATGTGTGAGATTAAACAACTAGAACGCTCGCCTAATTTTGTCATTTTCGTTTCAAATTTGAATAAAATTGTCAAGAGACATAGGTGTAGCTTTGAAATTTGGTTTTTTAGTATGAAACTTTATACATAATTTAGTGGGTTGTCAAGTTGACGTGAAACGTTTGTAATTTTTCATTTTTTCTCATTGCTTAATGTAGTTTACATATTTATTGAGCATGTGGCACAACACCTTATCTCGTACAAATGTCTTATTTTGCTTAAGTGAAAAATTATTTAGAAAAAGGATATCCTAAGGTACACTATAGGAGATTAAGTTTAAGTTTGTGTATATTAATTATATTAATTCTTATCAGTTACATTAGTGTATATACAAGAATGTTAGACATATATGTGTTTTGATGACGATTGTAGGACCATGTATTTTTAGTGTTTATAACTAACAGTTAACGGTTAACATTATAAATAGGGTTGGGCAACGGGCCGGTCCATCACCGTAAAGGGCTTACTCGACCCGCCCATGGGCCGGAGCTAAACATGAATTGACGTTAGTGTTTGGTCCCTAACACACCCCCTCTCCAATATTTTTGCTTTTGTCGACCATCGCATGACACGTAACTATAGGTCCCAAGTTCACGAGTATAATCATCGGAATCCAAACAGCCAAAGCATAAAGCAGTAGTAGAACATCCGTGCTTGAAACAACTTGTAAGGCAACAGAGTACATGGACTAATATTCTTATAAAAATGACACGTAACTCTAGAAAACGGAATACGACGTGGCACCCCAAAAGGTAATGCTATCAGCAACCTATCATTTACAAGTTCAAGCAATCATCTTAGCCAATCACACGGTCAAAGAAGAAAAAGGGTCCCAATTAATTAACTCGGTTAGACTACAACAAATAGTTTCTATATCAACGAGGCTCAACGGATGCATTTTGTATGAACATGATGTTTGAAACAATTGCAATATCGCTCTCCAATTGAGAATCTGTCAAAACGGCTTTCCGTAAGCTGCAGACTAGCAAACCACCGAAGAAGGAATGATGGGAAACAACTAAAAGACAGAACCGCCATTCTTGGACTTTCCGAGCAACACATCTTTAGCTTCATTGATTTTTGAAGCCAAGTAATAGTCTGCTGCCTTAGTCCGGGTGGTTTGCAATCATCACCTTCATATCTCGCCTTATTTATCATCCTCTTTGTGATTGGTGGAATATGCATAAAAAATTAATTAAACAATTTAGATATATAAATATAATCTACTACAACAATCAAAAAACTTAATCACTTAAAATAATTAATTACCTAAAAAAGATACTTGTATCATCATCCTCGTCCCCTCCATCTTCATCTAAATTAGAATCATTGTCAATTGCTAGAATTGTATCATACTCTACACTTCGCCAATCTTGAAGACTTACGAGTGCTTGTCCGGTCATAGGCTTCAAAGCACTATGAGTAGGACATATGGTTTTTCCACCAAGACTAAAGGCGGTCTCCGATGCTACAAGTACTAATCGGGATAGTCAACAAATCTCGTGCCATCATAGAAAGCTCTGGGTATCTCATCGAGCTCTTGTGCCAAAAATTCAAAACATCTAACTCCAAATTCAAATCAAGACTCGGCTCCTCCAAGTATAAATCCGGATGGGACCTCCCGGTTTAGGGCATAAAGCTTATACCACTCGAAACTACCGTAATCATCAAAGTAGTCACGCCCGATAGCACTAACAGTCTGTGTACTCGTTGTGTAAGGAACGCAAAGTGCTTAACACATTATCAACATGTTCCATAACTTTATCAAATCCAAACAACTTACTAAAGCAAGTACTCAACAAATTTAACTTTACACCGAGGATCCAAAATGACAAAGACATGACAAGTACAAATTATATTCCGACCAATACTTGTCAAAATTTCCAAACATCTCATTTGCCATATTAGCTAGATAACTATAAGGACCCTGAGCTGTCTCAAGCAAACGCCTATGAACCATCCACGCACCCTTGAGATACAAGTTAGATGTTAGGGTCTTCACAACACTAAACATGCAAGTTACCTCATAAAATAACTTGAAGAACTTATGAATCATACTAAGTTTCTCCCACTCCTCCTCTAAAGGCACATAGATTTTCAATAGAGAATTAGTTGATCCCAAGTAGAGAAACACATTCTTATAATACAAGACATTATCAACAACTTGTAAGTGGAATTCCAATGAATTTGCATGTCCAAATTCAGTTTTCTTTATACATCCAAATGAAAGATCTTTTGTGCACTTTCATAAAATTCTCTACCTTTAAGAGAAGATCTAGTAATCAATTTCACCAAATTTCGAATCTTTTCCATAATTTCCTCAATGGACTTTAGACCTTTTTACATAATAAGATTTAGGATATGTGTACAACATCGTACATGAAAGAATGCACCACTACTTATCAATGCACTTCTAGGAACAAGACGCTTTTTAGATTAGCCATCATCACATTATTGTACTTAGCATTATCCACGGTTATGGTGAATATCTTGTCCTCGATATTCCATTGAGCAAGAAACATAAGCACTTCATTTGCTATGCTTTCACCATCATATGGAGGTGTTAGTGCCCTAAACCTAAGGATTCTTTTGTGCAATTTCCAAGCACTATCTACAAAGTGGGCGGTGATGTAAATGTAGTGTTGATAAGTATGATTTGACCTCCAATTATCAATTGTCAAACAAATCCTATCGGGGATTTTCAATAACATATATTTGATGCTCATACTACGTCTTGGGGAGTATCGACAACAGCTGCGGCACTTGACTTCGTGTCTCCGGCAGTACTTTCCAAGTGGCTATGAAGGGGCGATATGTGCGGAACTGGCCGCATAGCGTTGCGCACTAATAAAATCCTTGATGACTTTGAGATGACGTATACGGTGCAGTAAATCAGGTGCCCCTCTTAACACTATACTTGGTATATCCGTCGCTTCAATTTCCTGTGCAAGCATAAAATACATACAACTTGTTAGATCAATTCTACCAAATTGGTAGCAAAGTTATATTTGGAAATTTATGAAATTGATCAAGTAAACTTATACAAGATGTCTTAAGGAATTATTCTCTTCTTGCAATTACACATTTGTGACCTTTTGTATTATATGTTTTGTTAAAATAACTTGTCTCTCAAAATCGGGAACTCGCACCTGAAAAATCCTCCTCTTGAGTTACCAAGAACCAAACTCTCGATTGCAGCGTAGCTCGCATATTCTATTAATGCTTTGGCTACATCCGTATCTTTGAGAGTGATATCTATGCAGCGGACAACAAACCGGAGGGATACCTTTAGTAGTTTAAGTGTGGAAAAGGATGAATTATTATGTACTACAAGGAATTTCACATAACTGTACTTCCAAGCCAATTAGCTTTGCTAAATTTCAACATGCTTATTGCCTTTTTATACATGGTTTGCTATAAGACATGTAGCAAACGAAATGGACGACGGGCATGATTTAGTATTCTAGTTTGTTCAAGAAGTCGGTTTCATGACAAGCCCTACGAGATTGTCATGCACAACTCTTTGTTATTAGATTAACTGGATGCTCATTATTTTTGTTTTTCAAGGGATCTCTAGTCCTCATTCCTAAAACTTTGTCTCCATTATGTAAGAACTCCTTTGTGTGAGATTTGTAAGTAAATTAATACGACATTTTCAGGGTGCGGAATAATGTCTCGGAAAAAAGTAAGCTTTGCCAGTACCTAAGAAAACAAAACATACATCCTTACGGGTACAAAAGCAATGGAACATGAGGAATAAAATTTTGGTATGCTTATCAAGACATTGTTGGCTTGGTGCTGTGCATGAACTTGCTGTCGTTGAAACATCCGAATTCCCCGTTGCAAGCATGAAAGAAACAAAGAAGAATGAAAGAAACAAAGGGCATGAGATATTGTTGACAGGTGATAGATGGCTATCTATGAAGTATACAATTTAAATCTAATGGTATATAAAGTTTGGGATCGCACAACATTAGATATTTTATGCTTTTTCTTTTCGATGCCCTAAAGCTTTGGCGTTACATGTTCGCTAGAATTTATTCAATATCCGACACTCTTCTCTCCTATTCTTTTTCATTTTTTAAATTCATTCCCGACTCATTGGATGGAATTTGCAAGAATCCTGTTTTACAACCGATGCGATTGTGTTTAACGGCGTTTCTTAGGCATGATTTGAAGGTAACCTTATGACCGAATCCTTCATGTCATTCTTAACAACTAGTGGGTTAGTGGTCATACATTAAGGTATCGGTGTGTCGATGGTTCTTTATTGAATTACAAATTTAGCTATCTAAAAAGATTACGAATTTATTAGACCCTTTCTCTCGGTGTAAGCTCAATGGACTTAGGATCGATAAAAGGAAATGTCAAAGGCCAATGGTATCACAAGTCTACTTGTCAATTTCACAAAGTGGAAATTTGGCACTTATATATGATCAAACCAGGGTGGTAAGGGTGACAAGCGAAGGTAGTACGTACTCCATAAGATAACCCAATAACGACAAGTATTGTAAAACGGAGGCAGTAGTACTTCTCAAAACTTTTGAACTACTTTATACAAGTGGGTCAATGGTCATACATTAGGATATCAGTGCATCAACGGTTCTTTATTGATGTCTTATTAGTCATTTTGTTACCGAAAAGATCACATCGAAAAATTCCTTCTTACAATGCATAACTCATGTATATATAATAGGTTGATCTCATTAAAAAATTCTATTAAAAACAAAGCCTAGACAGACCTAATTATTGTTAGGAAAGTATGAATGTAATACTCGGATATATCAATAAGTCGTGAATGAATCACTTTCCTTAAGATCTATTTGCTTTACCACAAATGATCTTAGGGATAAAGTGCTAATGAAACAAGTGTAATGTTCAACATTTCTCAACGTTCATCCGTAAGAATGCTCCAATCACTCTCAAGGATGATAAGTTTGTTCCTTATAATTTCTCTCCCTTAATGGTCTTTATAAGGCCTAAATATATAATGCACTTAATGTCGTTCTATCCACTTGGGATGTGGTATGAGTCATGTTATCTTAATGTGTACAACAATAACTACTATAATTGTAGTTAATACAGGTCGTGTCGACCAAGCACAGGATGCATTCGTTGTTGGAAGCCAAAAACTACACCGCCATAAAGAACACAGCCAACACGGGTTGTGTCCTTCAACACGGGCTGCCCATGGTGGTTACTTTTCATCCCGAGGCTAATGTTTGTTGTCCTTTGATGTCTTGGAGGTTACATCAGGCTATCCAAAATACAATTTTGCTGATTACATTCTTAGAACATCCCCATAATTGTCAATCTCCACACTTCTAAAGTGTCAATATATGCATACATATTATTACTAATTGGCTCGATTTTTCACGTAAAATGAATTTTCAGTTCAAAGTAATGACATGGATCGATGATCTTCTTCCACGATTATGCTGGTAATTGGAAAACTTATTCCCTTTCTCTCCCTGTGTAATTGGTAAATTTGATGATTCGAAAAGCAAAGATTATTTAAGGCGGAATATTGATTGAATGTCATTGTATAAATTTATTGGTCCGACGTTGAAGTTTAGAGATACGAGAGCTGCAGGCGTATGTGTAGCTTGCATGAAGCCAAGCTAGGAGAGTAGGATATCATACGTGGGTGTCAATCTGGATTTGGGTACGTAGGGGCCATAATTTTACTAATCTTTTGGGGGTAATGTATCATATATGTTTTTACGCTCTGTTTGAATTGAAGTACAAGGAAAGGAAAGAAGTCGAAGTGAAGGGGAAGAAAAGTGACAGAAGAAAAGTAAGGTGAATTATATTCCTCTTTATTTAAATACTTTAATATAAGAAAAAAATTTCATTTATCTTCCTTGAATTTTTTGGTAAATGTTTTTCCGACTCTAAAATTTTTGAATTATTAGTTACCTTCCTCCATCTTTGTGAAACTATTATAAATCTCTAAAATTTTATATTTGTGTCAACTAAACAGCTTATTGGAGCTAATATTGATAATTTATAGTCATAATGGCAATAATTTGTGGGTGAGATTGAATCAAAAATGACAAATTTGAAATTTTTGAGAGAGGAGAAAGAGGAACACACATTATTAGCTGTGAGTGGTCGAGATCAATGGGCAAAATAAAGTTATCGAAGGGCAGTGAGACAAGAGGGGCATTTTTATGGTTTCGGGTTTTATGATAATGGCTGAAAATAACTCAAAAAATTTAGGGATAGAAAAATATTTATCTAAACCTTGAGAAGGGTGATGGGGAAGGAGGAACCACGTCTCGTAATAAAATAACTCTTCTTCTTCTTCTTTTACGTAACCACGTTTGTGATAAAATTGACTAAAAAGTCTATTTATTTTTGTATATAAGCAAACCAATATAATTACATGGACATGACTCCATTATATTGGATTCTTTTTTGCTTATGGGTGCAACATTTATTCTAGATTTAATTATACTAAATAAAAGCTCAGGATTTAAAAAATAAAAACAAAAATGATGGTAACATTCTCATCTTAATTACGTACAGTTGAAATTCATATTATTTTAAAGGTTACATTCTTAAGTATAATTTTAATTTAGATTTTTAATAAAATAATAATAAATATTAATTAACGGTTTAAATGAATATTTAAAAATTAAATTTAAACATAGTTTTTTGATTTGTTCATGAATTATTTCTACTTTGATGAGGTATTTTATTATTCTTTTGATACATTTTTCTAAAAATTATTATTTTGTTGCTCAGAGGGGTTTTTCAATAAAAGGTTTAAAAATTTATTTTCTTTAATGTTAATATATTATTATTTATTTTTTTCAATAATGGTTCATGAATTATTTCATAAAATTAACATTAAAAGATTATAAATGCAACGTTTAATAAAAAAATTAGGATGCAACCTCAAAACCCAAATATAATAAATAATTAACCTAAATACAAAAAAGCTTTTCTAAAAACTGAATTTTAATGGAAGACATGATGTAATAATTTTTTAAAAATATAAGTGAGTATTTTAGCATAACACTCTCTCTCTCTCTATGTATATTTATTGACATTTTTAACAAGAACTAAGAATATTATATCTTTAACCCTTAAATTATAATCTAATGGCTAAAATTTAGCCACATCTGTCAACCCACAAACCCCCTATTTTTTCAGCCCTGCACTCCATCGGTCTTCTCTTTTTGCTCAAGTGGGCTTTTTTCAACAACCATCCTTACCACCGGTCTCCGGCGACTTCAAGAGGGATTTTTCCGTTCTTCAATCGGGCCTAATTTGTTGCCGCATTTTCTCTCTCTCTCTCTCCATTTCAACAATCACTTCTCGTTGGAATTTATAGCTAAGAGTTGACCTCGCAGTGACTTTATATATTTCATTTAGGGTTTTGTTAATTTCCGTAGAACTGGCTTTTGAACTTTTCTTTCCCGATGAAGATACCAACACGAAAAGTGACCGGAAAGTAGAGACAACGACCCCCACGGTGTTTGTCGGTGGTCGGAGAGCCACGCTTGGTGATCAGAGAACCTGGTTTCTTTAGTAAGAGGGTCGGGCCCAAAGGGCCACCAAAAAGAAGGTTCATGCGCGGGTCATACACGGGTCATTCGTGGGCCAATTCAGGAGACCCATCTCGTCCTGTCTCTCACGCCCGAAGCCTTCTGCCATTGCTCTCTCTCGCACGCCCTGTCTCTCTGTCCATCGTGTTCTCGCCGCCATTGCTCTCTCTCTCTCGCACGCCCTGTCTCTCTCGCCGTGGCTCTTCCACCATCTCGCCACCGTCGCCGGTGAACCGGAGCCCGAAGCCTTCTGCCACCGTCGTTCTGTCTCTCTCTCTCTCTGCGTCGCCGAAACCCTAATTTGGCCAGCGCCGCTTCCTTCTGCTCCCATTCCTCAGGTACTTACTTTTTATTTTTTCGAAATTGGGTTTTGCTGTTCTGTTTTGAATTGGGTTTCGTTGCTCTTCTGTTTTGAATTGGGTTTTGCTGTTCATATCTCACTGCTTTATCAATTGAATATATGTAGCTTTGTACAGTTGTCTTATTTGATTTTCAATGTTAAACTTTTCATTGATGAGTCTAGTTTGCTTATCACTGTCACAATGTGTAATTTGGAGATATTAAGGATGACTTGTGTAATTTGGAGAGGAGCAATGCAACTAGTAATTCTAGTTACAGCTCAGTGAATCTCCCCTACTGGCTTTCGAGGATAGCTGATTCATTATCTGTATATTCTTAGCAGTTTTCGATTAGCAGTTTTCGATTATTAGTGTTTATCAATGATTATCAATATTACCAATAATTACAATTTATGATTATCAATGTTTACTAATAATTACAATTAACGATGAAATGAATTTGGCCTATAAAAGATTTTTGTTTTACAAGCATCACGTTGGCTTCCTCCAAGAATATGGTTGTTCACCTTAATTAAAAGTGAGAAGGTCAATCGTGAAATTGTTCTTGTTTAATGCCCTATAATTTTCTAGAGGTGGTCTTTGTGTATCGCCGGCTTTATCCTCTCTGTTCTTCCCAGTGTACAGTTGGACGAGGGAGAGCGAGAGCGAGAGAGATGCCGGGAACGATGGCGGTTGAATGCCCGGGTTGCCCCCGCTAAGAGCTCTTTCTGTTGACATCCTTGGCCTTGTTAAAGGTATGGAATTTTTGCAGTGAATTCAATTATTCTACCAATTTCATACTCAGTTTTTTGCAACCCTTCATTTGATTGAGTGAGGGTGGTGTTAATTTTTTGTGGGGTTTTTTGGGGTATTTGTATAAGCAGTAATTGAAGTTCGGAGTAAGCAAAGTGGGGTTCCTAATGTTGTGGAGAAGTGGGGAAACCCTGTACTCCCCTCCCCCTTCTCTTCCTCCCTCCCCTCTTTGCTTTTGTCCCACTGTGAAAAGTTTGTACTCCCTCTGTCCCATTTTTATGTTCCATCATTGACAATTTTTTGCATTGTTGACCAATAAATTTGCATCCTTTATATACCAAAGCAACATCGTATTGGCTTATAGCTATCCTTTTAAAAAGTGTCTCTTTTGCATTTAGGATGATCAAAATGGGACAGAAGGAGTGGTACATGTTGGAGTTCCGTGAAGCTGGGGTGGTCGGGGCAATGGCAACTTGGGTTCTTTTGCCCCCCCAGTAGGTTATTGGGTGTCCATTACTTGGGTGATAAAACTTTAAGTCTTTAACAGTTCTATTGAGATTTGGGGGATGAGATTCTCATGTTTAATACAATCTTCAGAAACTTCTTGGTCTCTCAATGCATTGGCTTGTTTAGAGCGAAAATTATAATGTACTCCCAGGAGTACAAGACTGTCATGTACTCCCGGGGTTAATTAGTGTACAATTGTATACCGATTAGTGTACAATCGTATCGTGATTAGTGTATAATAGTACATACCGTTATGTACTCTCTCGGGGATAATTAGTGTACAATTGTATATTGATTAGTGTACAATTGTACACTAATCAGCATACAATTGTATACTAATTAGTATATAATTATACACTAATTAGGATATAATTGTACACTAATTAACCCCGGAGTACATGACGGTGTGTACACCCGGGAGGACCATATACTAATTGTGTTTAGAGTCCAGTCGCAACTATTTTCCTGTCGAGTGTGTCTCCTAAATTCTATTCGGCTTGCGTTGGAGTTTTGCTATGTGGCCAATTCCTTCACTAATTCTCTTGCATAACTATCACAGCCCAAGTTTGATCATCACTTCTCCACATTGACTGTAGATTAGCCCAAAATTTGCTCATGCATTTTTCTGCCTTTCAGCACGGGCCACCCTTGATCAGGCGCACAGCCCGTGGTGTCCTTATGCCTCTTCGATTGTTTGTGCCGGTTTTGGGAGTCGAGAGGTTCCTTCATTGTTTTGCTGATTGAATGGAGGTCTTCATCATTGAAGAGTTACCTTTTGGGCATCTACATATTGGGGTTGTTTTCAAGATTTTGGGTGTGGCCAATTCTATCCACCTTGTGGCATTTGGTAGTGCCCCGTGGCACCTCCCTTTGTGTGTATTTTGTTGTGAGGCGTTTGGTTACTAGTCATAGCCTCTTCTACTCCACTATTGCACATTTTATTGAGAGTTAATCAGTTGAGAGAATTTATATGTATTTATCTCGCTGAGCTTGTTGGCTGTTTGATATTTTGTCTCTCTTTGTTTGATCTCATTGTTGCTTGTACGCCCCTTGAGATCGTTCGTATTGTCATCTTTATCATAGTTGATTTGGTTACTATTTGTCGCTCGTGGTTCTCTTCCGATTTAGGTTTCCTTGTAAAAGTTGGTGCCTTTTCTATATTGTTGGTCTTGCCCAATACTTATTGAATATCTACATCCTATTTTCCGTTTCCGCATAATTATACGCTTTATATTTTTCCTAACATTGTCGAACACCACCCGTAAGTTTTCGTGATAGAAAGGATACAAGGAAATAGGATAACTGAATTCTATGCCAAGTACTTATCTTAGGTCCCTAATTGAACTGTAATTAAACTTAGCCCAATATTCTGCTGAATAGATTGAGCCAGATTCAGTTATTGTGGGATTTATCTTTGTAGCCTTCCCATGTTGATGTCAATTGGTGCGTAGCCACCTCTATCATTATACATTTTAGATTTCCATTTTACTTCTAATATTTGCCACAATGCATCCCCCACTCCAAATCTCAAAATATGGAGGGCAAGTACGCAAAATGTAGCGTAAATGTTGTAAATGAGAAACTGAATCCAATTGAGGGTAGTTCCAGGCAAAGGATTTGATTGTTTTATTCATACAATTCTTTTATCTCCTGCTCCGGCTAATTGCATGGTAGCTTTTGGCATTTCTGGGCCTTGGAGAGCTGAAGCCCATATAGTGGCTTATTCTGCTAAATAAACTTATAGCTGATTAGATTAAAGGATAACTATGCGACTGCTACCATGTTCTATCTGATTTGTCGGGGACTGATGACGTTAATTGGGTGCAGTTGCTGGTAGTTGCAAGGAAAAATGGCTTGGTGAGTTTCGCTCCCATGATTGCTAATTGATGACAAAGATGGATGTATGACCTATTATAAGTTTAGGTCTGTATAGAACATGATTAGCCTATATGTTTTTTAATTTTTTATTTTTGATGCAGATTGAAGGTTTGAGTCCTGTAAGTGGGGAGCTTTGCCTTTCAATTTCTGATAGTGATGCTGGCATTTCTCCTCACGATGATCCAATTGCTGGATTGCATTTGTTTAAAAGGACTAGGTCGGAGTGACCTTCAAGGTATATCATCCTTGTGTTCAGTTCCTTTGTAAGAGTAGGGAAAATTAGATTTCTGGCGATTTGTTCTCTTCACTTTGTTGCTTATTGTACTTTCTTCAGAGTACATTGACAATGTATATTTTGATTAATGTTTTCTATGTCAACTTGTGACTAGGTCCTGCACCTTGCTTACTTGAATGACTAAAGGGAAAGCAACCCTGAAGACAGTTGAAGTTTTGCAGAATGCTAGTGCTTCTTGTGCTACAAAAGAAGCATGGAGTGTCTGTGGTTCTGGTGAAATTTGTTGTTGTAATTTAAGTGGTGATGAGAGCTATTCAGTGTTTGGTGGGTGAGTCTCTACATCCGGAATACATACTACAGAGTACTAGAATCTGTTCAAATGTTTTATTGCCTTGCTGTGTTTCTTTTGGTAATAGATGATCATTCGCTCTCTCCTGTTCAGGAAAGGTGTGGAGCTAAATATGTGGGATCTCGAGAAGATTGGTAAGATTTGGAATGCAAAATCTGTAAGTTTTCTGAATTGTGTTTTATGATATGCTATCTTAATTGCACTGCAAATTTATTGTTCATTTCAGCTGGAAAATACCCTATTTACATTCTAATAACCTTTTGCAGCCCCCAAAGGACAGCCTTGGAATGTTCACTCCCACTTGGTTTGCATCTGTAACCTTCCTAAGCAAGGATGACCATCGAAAGGTTGTAGCTGGTACCAACAACCATCATGTAATTGAAAGGCTGAAAGTTGTTCTTTTAAATCAATTTTATTTTGGTGGGGTAATTATATTCAAGCTGCCAACTTCTAGTTTCACGTGAATCTATGATGTATGTTTTGTTCAGCGTTCAACAGCTAATATTAATGTAGATTCCAAACTTTAGAGGCTGTGCCTGTCGATGTTGTATGTTGAGCAATCATGCTTGTATTCCAAATGTTATAATTGCTGTACTGGATCCAATCATTGTTATTCTTCCAAGTTTACATGAGTATTTGAAGTGACACAAAAATGAATTAGCTGATTTTATATTCCTTGCTCCCTGA
This sequence comes from Talinum fruticosum, assembly GCA_021018815.1. Lineage (NCBI taxonomy): Eukaryota > Viridiplantae > Streptophyta > Magnoliopsida > Caryophyllales > Talinaceae > Talinum > Talinum fruticosum. Next base: position 2,027,670 of record JAITYX010000076.1, on the reverse strand, counting down.
ATACCAATTCATATTTGAGAGGTGATTATGAATCCAATGTAATATGTACGACTTTAGATTTCATCTGTAACAAAGACCTAAGCCGTTTTCATTACACAGAAATTCCTTTTCATGATGAAAGGACCCTTTCATTGGACGGAAATATTATAGTGGAAGTAGTTAATTTTCCCTTTCATCCGAGAGTTATCTTTCGATGAATTTTATCAGTATTTGATGTGACTGAAAATGAATTTAGTTGATTTTTGAGATTGCTTGTTCATACTAACCATTGATATTTAATAACTGATTATGAACTCTTTTTATTTATTCTGCTTATATTTCATTATGAACATGAGACAAATCCCTTTCTTTGCACAAAAAGGGATTTGCTGAGAAGTGGGATGTTATCTTTCTTATATTTTCATGTTATCGGTGATTGCCCTCTTTGTAATAGGCTCGCCTTTATGTATATCAGCTCAAAGGAGACCTGTGTTATCAGTTGATTTTAGGGAGACGCCTATTAGAGCTGTAGCAGAAGATTTAGACGGCTACACTATATACTGTGGAAATGGTTTTGGTGATTTAGCTTCAATAGACATTCGCACAGGTATTCTAGATCTGATAGCTGACTTTTTCTTAAAAAATATTTTGCTCATTTATTTTTGCTAAAAGTAGTAGCATACAAATCATATTGTTGTCATCTTCTAGCATATAAAGTTGCTGTAAACAGGGTGATCCTTAAGTGTGAAATTGGCTCATAGCCTTTGGGAATAAATGAAAAATAAGTGGATCCTTTATGCCTAATGTGAAAATGAGAGAGGCACCCAAAGTCTTGAATCCATTTGACTTCAGTGGTGAATGGTTATGCAAGCTTTGATAATATTGTTAGTTTGTTATTTCATTAGTGTATATCTGCAATTACAGGCGTCAATTTTTATTTTTTTTATGTGCGACAGGAAAGTTGCTAGGATGCTTCATTGGGAAGTGTTCTGGAATCATCAGATCCATATCTAGGCACCCCGAGCACTCTGTTATAGCATCATGTGGTGAGTTCTCTCCCATTTTTATTGCTCATTTGACGATCGTACTTCTCTTCTAATTATTTCCCACTCTCCTTTTTAAGATTTGCACCCCGGAGGAGGGTTGGCTGTTTCACATATCATTTCCTTTGTTAATGAAAAAATTGTCTGCCTTAAAGCAAGATATGATGTTTCTCGTCCTGTTAGGGATGTTTCTTTGCTGCTTGGAGCTCCATTTTATTCATCTTGTTCTGCTTCCTGAATCAGGGCTGGACAGTTACGTGTGCTTTTGGGATACAAAGTCGAGACAGCTTCTTTCTGCGGTATGTTCAGTCTTGTTGATTATTATTCATCCCACATACTCACCTCGTCCACCTACCACTGATGTGCTTGATTTTAAAATGTCTCAATCTTTTTAATAGTAGATGTGATTGTATGACTTCTTTTCTGCCGACAACTTCCTTTTTGGGGTGTATGTAGTTTAGCATCTGCTTGTTGCGTATATGGTGGGTGAGAGAACAGGGTTCTTTGTTTTTGTAGGAGATACTATGATGACATTGTATGTTACATTCTACTTGTTTCTCAATGTCTGTGTTGCTGATGACAGGTGTTTCTAAAGCAGCACTTGACTAATGTGGTATTCGATTCCAACTTCTCAGATGAAGGTTAGCGCCCCTCCCCCTCAGGGGGGATTCCAAACACCTTTCTGTTGATATAGTATTCTGTCTTTGTTGCATGCTATCTAATATACATCTTCCAGCTAGGTTTAGCATTGGAATTTACAATAAATTACTAGTCAAAAGAGTATCCTTGAGAGTATTTGGGTTCCATCATCCGTGCCAAAACTGGTGTTCTGTTTGATATTATTGATATCAGTGTTAAGAGTTGAGAGTAGAAACCCATCACATGAAAGTGCCCTGTTCTCTTCAGTGTAATTTTGTTGAGCTGAACTGAACTAGACTTATTTTTTCTGAACTGAACTTGTTTTAGTTGAGTTCTAAACTTTTTTGCTAAACTGAATTGAACTGAACTTCTCTACACTTATTTTTTCTGAACTGAACTTAACTAATTTTTGCTGAACTGAACTTATTTTTTCTGAGCTAAACTTAGTTTGAAAAGAATATGTCGAAGCGAACAAGGTAGTCTGATAAGAGAAGCTTTCAGGATTAAAATTGAAAGCATCGCTAACTCAACTATTTGTTGTCTATTCTTCCTGCATTGTTCCTTGTCCTCTTCATTCCTTCGACACTTTAGTCTTATGTAAGTTTTAATCAGAAAAAGAAATAAACCATGGAACTCAGAAAACTTTCGTCTGGAAACATGATTTTAGTTTCAACAAGAACCCGAAAACTGGAAACCCGAAGTAATTCCAAACAGGCCTTTACCGTTTGTTTATAGTTTTGTGTGGATGCTTCCTTGTGGTTGAGGTTGTTCTAGACATTCCTACTATGAGATAACAGTGCTTTTGTTTTCGTCTTATTTTTGTGCAGAAGTACCAGCAACAACCATAAACGAGCCGCAGAATGAGGTCCAACGAACGAAGGAGCAACTATCCGAAGGTGAAGGTGAAGGTGAAGGTGAAGATGAACAGCTACAAGTAAAAGCAAAGAGAAAAAAGGCTTCTACAGAAAAAAGCAGTGGGGCAAAGAAACTGAAACACAAGAAGAAAACCAAGAAGGTTGAGGCTTGAGTTGATGATGATACATTAGACAAAGAAAAGGAGTGATTATATAGCGGCACAGGCATTGCTTGGTGTTTCCTTTCATTGAGTTTTGGCCTACATTTTGCAACGTTTGAGGCATTTTTGCTATAAAGATGACTCTGTTTTTGATATACACACGGGTACAAAGTTGATCTCTTCATTTTGCTCAGAAAAACAAAAAAAAAAAGTTGATCTCTAAAATGAATTTAGGTTCCTTTTTTTTTTTTTTGTTTTTTTAGCAATACATTGTGGTAGAAGATTTGCAATTACCAAAACTGGGTTCGTATTCAAATAGCAATATACATAATGTAGGATTTTCCATTCATCCCCACTCCTAAATTTCACTCTTTTTAGAAAAATCTAACTCCTTTCTGTTTCTTCTCATTTCTTTCCGTTTCTTTCCTCTCTAAATTGAAAAAAAGCTTGCTCATAATGGAAAAAGTCACTCTCTCCAACCCTTTCACATTCCTTGTCCTTTTTTTCACACAAAAGAACCTGATTTTCACACAAAAGAACATGCCCTAAAAAGATCGTCTATACTTTATATACCTGGCACTTGACCTACGCCTTAGGATTCTATTTCCAATTTTTTATAATTATTAAACTCATCTCTTATCCTACTAATCTTTAAAGCGAACTCTCCATCAAATAATAAGTAACTGACTAAAAACAGAAATATACTATGCATTAGGAAGACAACAACCATAATACTTGTTCATACAAACTTCAATATCATCGCGATGAAGGATTCCATATCTTTTCAAAAATCAAGCGAAAAAGTATAAAGGGGATGCCATAAAAAATTGAAAAAGGTGGAGAGAGAGAGATCTCAAAGGCCAGAAGATGCGTTCAACTTCAACCCGTGGCGTTTCGCTGCAAATTGTCAAATTGCATAGCAAATACTCAAACACCTAAACGGTTTTGTCGGTCCCCCAAAACCAAGGCCAAAAAGCTAAAAAAAAAAAACCCGTTTTTACAGTTTTCAAAACCCCCAAAAGCCAAGCGAAGCCAAGCCAAAACCAAAACAAAACAACCCTAGAACCGGATACCCAGAAGCGTTGTTTGATATTTCCTTCACAATTTCTCCCCCAGGAAGAGAGAGAAAGACAAACAGAGAGAGAGCGGGGGCTGAAAGAGGGGGAGGAGTGAAGGGAAATATCTGTCCTTGAAAATATCTGAAATGGTCCAAGAATCTCCCTCTCAGTCTCAGGCATGTACCCTTTTGGTTTTCTCTCTCCGCAGTTGTGACTATATGCGAAAGTTTGTGTTTTTATAATTTTGCGTGTGATTTATGTGAATTTGGTGAACTGGGTATTTGTTAGAATGGGTATTGATGGTTGAGGGAAAAAATGTGTTTGCAGAAGAACAAGCAGTTGGTGTTTGGGGATGTCTATGGAGCTGTTATGCTCCCTAAAGAGGTCGGGCTTCATAAACCTCAAAACTTGGACCTCAAATTTCAAGTTCCTGACATTGGGAAAGCTTTTAAGGTGTCTCTCTCTCTCTCTCTCTCTCTCTCATACACACATACACACAGTTGTTTATGGATCCTCTTTGTTGGCTTTGTTCAGTGAATGTCAATGATCTTGCCAAGTTTTCAAAATTTTCTCACTGTTGATCGGTTTCAGATTCTTTGTGATGGTAGTAATTGTTGTATGCTAGAATCTTATGTAAGTTGTTTTTGGTTAAGAGTATCTCTGGTAAAATGTATGAGAAGAAATTACTCTAGTTTTGTGAGGTTGGGATTGAGTGATAAATGTAAGTGATTAATTCAGCTTGGTATCATTGTCATAATACTGGTGCCAATTTCTCTTTGAATGGTCTATTTTGGACCATAAAGTTCTTTTGATTATAAGGGCAATTTGTCGAGTATAGATCTTAAATCACATTTCACTACCTTTTTGCTCTTTTGTCTGGCCTTGTCTTTATCATGCAGAGATGTGTTCGACATGAGACAGATTAGAAGGCGGGCTTGTGGCTGTCCATGAGCGATGAAACTATTGGCTAGATAACACTAAATTAGTCTTGTAGGTTGACATCCCATGTGCCGCTTTCACAGTCATTCTCTGTCATGTTTATGCATCGAGTGACCCGGATTTAATAATAGGAATTCCTAGTTTGTGTTTCCTTCTTCTGAACTCGGCAGCTTCGTGAAGGCAACTGTGACATGAGCTATACCTTATTAATGGATTCAACTATAATTTTTCTTAGAATATCTATCTATGCGTCTTATTTTTATTGGATGACTGAGAGAGCTTCTGAAGATCTTATCGCTCATTATTTGCCCTTCAGATACGGATTGGATTATTTTCTGGAAGTCTCTGTGTATGGTATTCCATTTGTACATACTGAAACATGGCTCTCTTGAGTGTCAGGATTTTGTTGGAACCAGAGAAGTCGGTGAATTTCTTAGTGGTGCTCTGGCAGGAGCAATGGCCAAAGCTGTTCTGGCCCCTCTTGAGACTATCAGGTGAGCTTCCCTCCTTTTTGTTGATAGTTGTGCATATCTGGTCAATATTCGCTCTTACTTGTATGTGTACGAGCTACATTGTTACTGACTGCAGTTCTTAAACAACTGAAGTTTCATGTGAGGGTTACAGTTTGATAACAATGTGCTATGGTTGAAGGCCTGGATTTATGTTTATGTCAAAATATTTATGCCCTTCTTGATTTTGCAAGTAGAGTACCTTCCTTCTTGCTCTGTCAATTGGTAAGTAGATATTGTAAGTCAATCATTATTATTTCCAAATGTGTTTATTTGATATCCGAAAAATGGTCTATGGTTATCTCTCATTTGCCAATTTAGTTTTAACTTTTTCTTTGGATTTGTTTTCAAAGTCCTTCATCAGGTGGGTCTACATAAAATCCATTGTATTAGAAGGAGTGTTATTTGTTGTGGTTGGTAACATGTCTGAAGATTGTGAACATGGTTGTAGAACATTGTGTAGTGTGTTATCTCTGGCAGCATTTGTCTCTGACACATTCTGATCTTCTTAGCTCTCAAGAACTTAATAGTCTTAGAGCTTTTGATCTTATGATTCACTTCGTTGGCATATGCCAAGTGTTTTGAATTGAGCTGTGAAGATGTTCCAAGATCCAATGATTGACTTGTTAGTATGAGAATGTTTCCTGTGTCTAAATATTAGTATGTGCTAATATGGCTATGTCTGCTGCATTCAGACACCGTGTTTGATTCATTGGTTGAAATATCAGGACAAGAATGGTGGTTGGTGTGGGGTCCAAAAATATAGCTGGAAGTTTCATGGAGGTGATTGAGCATCAAGGTTGGCAAGGTTTGTGGGCTGGAAACACAATTAACATGTTGCGTATAATCCCTACCCAGGCAATTGAGCTTGGGACATTTGAGTGGGTCAAACGATCAATGACTTCTGCCCAAGAAAAATGGAACCAGGATGGAGAACCTAAGCTCCAAATTGGAGATGTCACTTTAAACATCCCTCTCTCATGGATATCTCCTGTTGCTGTTGCTGGTGCTGCAGCTGGAGTTGCTGGGACCCTAGCATGCCACCCCCTTGAAGTTGTTAAGGTATTTCACCTAAGGATTTGCAATCTAAAACTACTGATTTGAACTTTATAATGTGTCCGACTGCCTGTCTTTGTTCCTTTTTTTTTTTTTGGGCAACAATAAAAGGGATAAGCTCATTAAACAATAACTAGCCATCTGGCATATGACTTTAAGAAACACGGTCATGACTTTTTAAATGAAATTGTGACTGCCAAAAACCTAACTTGAAATTTGCTGAACACCCATCCTTGTTTCTTTCTTGCCTCCCCCTCCCCTTTTTTGTTTACCTCTTCAGTACAATATGTGCTATCAGTGTACTTGATCTTCACATCATCAGTTCACTTCCTTCCAGCCCTTTTGTTGGTACCCTTTTGTTTTCTGCTTTGCTTCGAGTCTCCTCCTGGAAGTGTGGTGTTAGTTATTCTGAGAATACCTATCCTCTGATGACTTTTTCTGAAGTATTATCATTTATTTCTCTGTTGCTGTTACTGAAAAGATCTCTTGCTGTATTCTCTGAAACAGGACAGGTTGACTGTAAGACCTGAGGATTACCCTAATATAACAGTTGCACTAAGTAAAATATACAAGGATGGTGGTATTTGTGGCCTATATTCTGGTCTTGCGCCCACCCTTATTGGAATGCTCCCCTATAGCACATGCTACTATTTCATGTATGACACATTAAAGAGGTCTTACTGTGGTGCAAAGAAGAAAAAACTCTGAACCGTGCCGAGATGCTTTTGGTTGGAGCTTTCTCAGGTAAAGAACTTGAACTTATAATTGCTATGGCTTGATAGTATAAGCTTTCAAGAATCAACCTGAGTCTTGATATTTTCTCTAGTCTAAACATAGCACCTATGGCGTATTAGATTCTTAATTTGCCCTTTTTAAGTCCAAAATAACACCTCTTTCAGTTTTAGGATCTACCCGCGCGCCTGTTTAACTTTTCAGTCTAACCACACTTCTCTGTTGTTAGTAGACATTCAGCGTCTTTAGGATGCTGCAGAAACAATCTCTTCGTAATTGCAGGGGTGACGTTGCATATATTTGACGGACCCTTCACGCCTTGCCCTGGGCAGGTCTATTATGGCTTTATTATGTGTCGTGTTTAGATTTTTTGGGCTTGTTAAAGAACGGTATTCTAGCATCATCCCAAACTTGTAATCAAATATTCCATTCATGAACTTTCTCAGGTCTCACTGCTAGCACGATTAGCTTTCCACTTGAGGTAGCGCGGAAAAGACTGATGGTTGGAGCACTTAGGGGTAAGTGCCCCCAAACATGGCTGCAGCCCTTGCAGAAGTCATCCGTGAAGAAGGCATAGGAGGACTTTACAGAGGCTGGGGTGCTAGCTGCTTGAAAGTCATGCCTAACTCAGGCATCACCTGGATGTTTTACGAAGCATGGAAAGACATTTTACTCATTGAGAGACGCCATTTATAATAAGCGGCACAAAAATGCTGTGTTGACACCCCCACCCCGGTTTTACAGTGGGATGAGGCTTCATTCTTCTATAGAGAAGATATGGTATTGTTAATGACCCCCACTTGTGCTGCCTCTCTTTTGCTTATGTTGCATTTTTGCCTTGGGTTTCGCTCTTCTGGTATATCCATAATGTGAGGCTTAGAGTAGCTTTGTGTTGGAAGAGAAAATGAACTGATACTAGAAGGGATTGGTAGATGTAGGAACTCCGATTAAATGAAAGCACTAAAGTGAGATGATTATCTATTTTTTGTTAAGATTTGTTTCCATGATCTATGGTGCTGTACAATGTGCTTCAGTTGCTTTATTAATAAGCTCAAAAGAGTTAAAAGAAAAAAATTGACGATACTGTGAAGTGGATGCCTATAGTATGGATGAATATCATTAATTGAATATCATATGATGTATATAATAAAAATAAAATTCTAACAAATTCGTAACTAAAATAACAAAGTAAATCTTTTGATCGAAAGAATTAATTGAAATTCTTCTAAACGTTTCTCTTTACTAAATTGTTGTTTCGTCGGACAATTTTTAACAAGGAGTTAAATAAGCTTATTTGTTGTAATAGTTCGAATTTGAAGAATTGATATGACAAACAACCATAATATTATGAAAAGAAAAGAAAATGAAAGAATCGTTCTAACAGATGAGAGACAATATGACTCATTCGAAGAAGTATAGATAGAGTAATTATTTGTAAAGAAAATACTAAATAAAATATAAAAGAAATAGAGATTGTTACTATAGACCAAAAACGCAAACCACAGCTTCTAAAAAAACGAGGGAGGTTAGTAAGAGTTTGGTTCTTCTTTGGGTGAGTCTATATCGTCTCAATTACTTCACCCCCTAGTACAGTAAGCCCACCTACTTCTTTTTTTTTTTTTTTTTTTTCGAAAATAGAATCATCATCTGAATTGTTGCTTCCATATTGCTTGTTTTTGAGGAGGTGATGAAATCTTGTCAAACTTTATAGCTGTTGAGAAGGTTTGTATTTAGGAAAAGCTCAAATGCTCTCTCATTGCCGTTATGTCTTGTGATTTGTAAACTATACAGCAATTCCACCTACTTTTTTTTTTATTTTTTATAAGAGTTCAACCTAAACTCAGGTTTAAGGGTATAATATAGGTGCGCATTGGACTTGAAATAATTTCCGTAAAATTCACTCTTTCGCTTGAAATGGCCGGGATGAAATGAAAGTTTAACATCGCAACAATATTCTTCGAGGGGGAAATTTTTTTGGAAGTATCTGAGTACAAAATTGAGTTTCACATCTGAGAATCACATGAAACCAATCAACCCATTACTCTGGAGTCTCACCAGTGCACGGGTTAGGTATAAGCATAACAAATGTAGCATAGGGGTTAGATGTAAGCATCTATAGTTGAACTAAGGCCCCCAATTAATTCACAAGCAACTCATGATCGGAGTTCATTACAACACTCGAGATAGGTGGCCGAGCAGACTTGAAGTCATCCTCACCTTCCTTCCTCCCCAAAGGATGACGGGGAGGAACTTAGAAGTCAGCCTACCCCAACTCGATTGAGCACCAATGGTTTCCTTGAAGCCATCAATTCTCTTATCCGTTAAGATCTTGGTCCGTGATGGTGATATTTTACTTCTTATTCTTTCTTTCGATTATGTCTTTGGTTGTTTGTAAATGTAGCTTCGACAACTATTTACTTTAAAAGTAAACTGCAAAAAATAAAGATAGTTTTCGTGTACCAAAATTATTTCACCTTTCTCCCTCCTTTCAAACCAAAACTGTAATGTTACCAACAGCTTTAAAAAGGAAAAAAGAATGGGATTTACATTCAGGACACCTAGAGTTAGCACATCTAAAATTTTCATCTACAAGCAATGTTGCCTACTGTCTACATGCCATCAATCATGCTCGACTCTGCCATCTCTCCTTTCTGGAAGAAGCTGAGATATTTGACCACCAATGGGCAGCGAGCCATCAGTAAACATGTAGTAGAGGCAGAATAAGCACAAACCTGGTTTACAAACGAGCGCAAATATTAGCTAACATCTAAACCTAAATGATGTTCCCGAATATCAAAAACAGAAAACCCATTGGAATAACAAAAGCATTTAATGTGTAAGACCATTCTCACAATAACTCATCGAGCAATGGACGACATGGAAAATTTTTTTTTGAGAGACAAGTAATTATGTACTTTCTGTCTCATTATTTGCACGAGACAATTTCACTTTTGACTCGCCGGAAGTAGAAAGGCAGGATTGGGGACTCATGAAAATACACGAGTTTATTTTAGGAAGAAATTTAAGAATAATAATTAGGAGATTTTGATGGAGTATTCTATTTGTTTAGGATTATAGTTTGATTTAGATTATATTTCAGTTCCCTATTCATATTAGGAATATTGTAGCTTTGTATTTCTATCAGAATTAATATTAGGTAGGTTACATACTTGTAAATAAGGGGTCTATGAACCTTGTTATTCATCTATTACCTATTATTGAATATTGAATACATTGAGTTAGTATTGCTAAGCATGACGATGCTTAATCTCTCAGCACGGGGATGCTGACTTTCCTTTCTCTTCTTCTCTTAATCCTTTTTTCTCTCTTTCTTCCTTCCCTTTCTCTATCAGGGACGCTACATGAAAGTCGAACCCCAACCTTGAAGGGAGTCAGCACCCTTTCGTTCTCTTCATCTACACTCTAATGACTAATAAGTTCTTTTCTAGCTTAAAAGTACTTATAGTATTAATATTCTCATAAGATAACATAATGTTCAAAGGATTCACAATTTCAAGGAGGAATATCTCAAATGCATATGCACTTTAGTCTCCTCAAAATATAGCAAAGGAAAACAGGTTTTAAATAGTTAGGTACCAGCATAAGCAACTGTAACTCCAGAAACCATCCTTCCTATAGTTGACAGCAAGTACAGACAAATCACCACCTGAGAAATGAAAAACAGCAGGATGGAAAATCAGTTTGGGATACAAAAGTTCCATTCTTAAAATTACACCAGAAAGATAACAAGTTAACTACATAGCACACATGATAACATTGGCTATGAGATTGAAGTTCTGGAGACTTCAGGTGAGAAAAATTGGTAAAAGCTAGACAAATGACCACTTTTGCATGTAGAGATTGATGCCATTGATATGGTTGGTACTTTGCAACACAGACGTGTTATTTGATTAACTTAACAATATGTATATGCAATCAACAACAATGTACATTCAACAAACCAAGAATGGCATTGGTTTCAATACAAAATAACTTTGTTCATTTCAACTGCTTGGAAATTCAGTCTGAAATGTTCATATATTCTTGAACTTCAGGGGAGACATAGACTATGTGGTTCTGAAATTTTTGTTCCTTGGAAGTCCATCAGGTTCAGGTCCAAAATTGTCACAGAAGATGAGACAAACAAAAGTCAATGACAATGGTAGGCCCAAAATCCTACAGAAGATGAGACAAACAAAAGCGACATTCCCAACCCCCGCCCCTCCCTCTTTGAAATTCTTCTACTGAAAACTGTGAAATTCAGGTTCAACAACATTGATGCGAACGAAATGTAACATCACTTAGTCGTACAGGGGATCAAGTAACCAAGAATGAGGATTGATGGATGAAGAGAGTACCCCAAAAGAGAGCCTCTTGTCATGGCCAGTAGCAGCAACCCGCAGAACCGACTCTGCAGCCCCAAAAGTATTAGCCAAGCACGCGAGAACGCCATTGGCGGTATCCTGTGAGATCTGCCATTCTAGTGGATCCACAGGCACCCTACATTATCATACAAAAACAAATTCAATTATACCCCACAATCCATCACCTTAAAATATCATCCACAATCCTTCCTAACACTGTAATCCAACATTTGTTATGAATTCAATGCAATGCAAATCGAACCCAATTGCAGAAAATTGATGAAACGTTCTACTATCCACAAACCGAAACTTTCTACTATCCATCATACTCCCTAGCTTTGTTCTCATAACATTCACACAAAACTGAGGAATAAAAGATCGAATTCAACATAATCCCTCTCGTGAGATGGAAGTTGAAATCAAATAAAAAAAATGGTTTTCTACATTTGGGGAGGGGTGCTCAGAATTCAATTGCAATGGGATTTCCTACTAAAATAACAGAAATTCAGCAGATTGAAACGACAATGGGGTAAATGATCAAAACCCTAAAACCGGATGAAGGAATTATCAACGCAAACAAGCAATCAAGAGAGAGACGGACGAGATTTTCAACTTGGAGAAGAGGAGGCCGAGAATGGCGAGGGAGCAGAGGATGACGAGGAAGACGTCGCAGAGAAGAGAGAGAAAGCTGGCATTGCGGAAGGCACAGTGGTAGTAGACCAAACTCCCACTAATCAAAATCACCATGGCTCTTCCCCTTGTCCAAGTCGCTGTCCCTGCTCTTGCCCATCTTTCTCCATATCTCTATCTCTCTCGCCCTCTCTAGATCGCTTTCAGTTTGACAGTTCCTTTCTGGTAGGATTCCCTCTCTCTCTTGTTCTTGAGTTCTTGTCATTCATACTTGTTCCCCAAATTTCTTGTTTTCTGAAAAAGAAGATTTTATTGTCATTCTTATTTTATGGAAAATTCTTGTGTTAAATAACTCTACTCTATAAGTTTGATATTGTAAGTTTGTTTCAGCACAACATATAATTAAAAGGAGTACGAGAATTCATTTTAGTTCCACCTCTTTTATTTTTTGATTGTACAACTCTATAGATCTAAGCTTATTATGTCTTTAGCCAAAACAAACTATCAACTTTAGATTAGGAAGTTATCTTTTTTACGAAGATAAAAGCTTTTATCTCTATCTCAAAGACGCTGAAAATAGTTCAAACAATCCCTATTTTGTTCATTATGGATTTCCTTTCAATGGGGAATCAATTACTCATTCCAAAAAAATGATCCATAAGTTTGTAGTTAAAGATGTTTATTGTCTTGGTCGAATGATCCATAAGTTTGTAGTTAAAGATGTTCATTGTCTTGGTCGAGCTTACTGCTTTAGTATCAATAGAACAACATTCATCCTCAAAGAGCATGTGTTTTGTTCAAAGATAGAAAGCGACGTCTTTGATAAGCTTTCAAAGTGTGTTACTTGTCACAGCACAATCTCATCAATATCTTCATACCGTCCTTTACCTTTACCTTAACGACTTTTAGAAAGATCGGAGTATAAACTTCATAATTACTATTTCCAAAATCCAAAGGGGTCATGATACTATTACGGTGATAATTGATCATTTATCAAAGTGGCTACTTTGTGCCTTTCCACAATAGCATCGATGCATTTCTCCATTTGAAAGAGATAATCAAGGATATGGTGGAATCAGTTATCAAGCTTGCCTATACTAAATTTGCAAGCAATTGGATTCCATCCTCTACTACCGACCACTTACCCTATGAGATAAGTCATGGTGTCAACCATCTTATTGTGTGTAGACTGAACTTTGAGTCGAAAGCCGACAAGACTAGAGAAGTCTCCTTTGTGTAAACATGAACACATAGTATGGTTACACATAGAGCAAGGTCTGCCTAGTGTTATAGCTCAACTGTTGTTGCTTCAAAGTCAAAGTTCAGAAGCTATGGTAGTGCTCCTATGTCTATTCCAGGATGTCCACCAAAGTCAGTATCAAAGCTTGACAACATTCTAGAGTCTATTCCAGAAAATCTGTCTGTGTGAACTTCAGATCTTTACAATCAGTACTATGTCGAAGTCTTTGACATCAACTTTGAAAGTGTCCTTGTTAAAAAACCTCAAAACTTGTCTTTTGTGGTTGTTTATCTCTATGTGGTTTTGTTTTATCCCCCAAGTGGCCAACACTTTGATGCTCATTTGTCTTCCCATGCAAGCTTTGTCTACCTTGGTCTTCAAGGAGTATATTTACAGTGATTCTTGTTTGGCCTTATTAACTTGCCTTTGCCTAAGGAGGCTTGTGTATTGAGTTCTATGCAGCTTCATTCTTGCATTATAAGTGCTGAAAATCCAGCCCCTCATTTCCCTCTGTAACTCGTGTTTAACCTCACCAAAAAGTAGCTCAATTTCCTCCAATTAAATTCTCCTAAACACATAAACTGTAACTCGAAATATAGACACCTTTGGACATTGATTCAAGTACTCCAAGTTAATGAATTGGAAGTGCACCCAATTGATTAGCACTGTGTTAATCCTGGGAACGGTCGCCCATGTGAAGTTTGCACCGTAGTTTCGGCGAAATCGTTCTTAGGACAGATGGCTAGGCCACGACACGGTTTGATTTTCCATTTCAATATTATTTTATCTTAAAGGGTTACTAACTTGTTTATTTGGTGTTTTGTAGGCACTAATTAAGTTGATCCATTTGTCTCAAATAAGGTGACCTGAACACCATCCTTAAGTATTGGTAAAAAATATTTAGTAAGCTCTAATTATTTATAACACCACTTTACTCTAATTTCTAACAGTTATAGGATACAATTCAAGAGTCACGATCAAGCTAATATGTCCTTGATTAATGATATATATTCATTAGTTGCAACTCCAAATTCATTTTCCTTTAATTAACTTATTAGTGAATTCTTCTAGGCTTTAGTGCTGGCTTGCCTTGTTTACCTAAGTCATATCCAAGTTACTTTTATCCTTGTCTCCATTTCTAGAATTAACTCAAACGTCATTTAAAGTTCATATATAGGTTCAAAGCCCCGTTCCAGTGATAATTTTTATTAGAATACATGTTTACAACTCTTGGACTAGATGGCTCTGAGATTTAGGTATTTTTAAAAGCTAAATTTAGGCCAACACCCTAATTTATCAAAAGTGGAGGCTTATTTCAGTATTTACCAACTCGACGGTTTGGCTAAGCCCAAGGCCATAAATGATTTTATAACTGAATTAAGTTTAATACATCTCTTTTTATTAGGGCACACAATTCATATATGTATTGGCTTAAATTAGTTTTTTTAATGATGATTAGCTCTTTCATTAGTAATTAGCCACATAGCTATTATTACTAGTAGTTTTTTTGTGGTTAGTTATTTAATTAGTGATTTAAAATAAATTAGAATTGAAAAACGAATAGGATTAAGCCAACTCATTTAATAATTAAGTCAATTTCATGTCATTTTGAAAATAATTTAGATTAACTCAAAAATTAAAGATAACACGTTTCTACACTAAAGGAGCAATTCTTGTTGACTTTGGATTAGAATCGGTTCAATTTGTGTCGAGTTTATGTTTCTCTTAGTAACTTCAGGTCATGTTCAAATCATATTATTGTGACATATTAGACTTTTCCATCTCTAAAATAAATGTATTTGGTGGATGAGCTATTTACATGGCAGATTTATGTAAAATAATTGTGAACTTCCAAAATGCTCTAGTTATAACATTGTTCACCATTCACTCCCTAAGGAGGGCTCCAAGGATTTGATAACCAAAAGAGCATTATGTTTCACCAATCACCATGAAAAAACAGAAGAACCTAAATAAGTACACAATTTAGACGCAAAAAAATGTTGTTATTCATCAAATGTTTAATGTACAACAGAATAATTGTATGGTTTACAACATATTGCCCCATTTTCAGATCAACGATTTCAAACTCTGTTCAGAACAGGATTTCTTTTGGTGCCTTTCAAGCTCAAGTGTTATTGACGGCATATTCTTAGCTTCTGCAGTGCCCCTTGTGCCACTCTGTCTCATTCATTTCTGTGCTCAACAGTGAACTCTCAGTTTCCTGAACTGCTGTCATCTAAGATACCCACCAGGCACTTCTCCAATAAGAATTCTGCATTCACCCAAGCATGGTATTTGTCTGAACAAAAGGTCAAGGACTACAAGTATTGTATCGATACTCTTGACATAATTTGCCTCGTTAAGTATCATTTTTTACAATCAGCACTGGAGAAGAATAGTATAAAGGAGTTTTAGTGCCTCCTTGAAAATGAATTAATAACCCAAAGAAAATTGTTCTCCTGCAACTCAGTGTATATAAACACATCAACGTGATCAAGCCTGCAGATAACAGTTTACTATACACTTTGTTCCAAATAAACATCTACTTCGACTTTCCACAACCTACAAGGCAACAAGGGCAAACCTTGGATATTTCAAAATACATTTTTGGATAAACATAACAGTCAGGAGTATTTTCACACATAATCATTATAGTTCATGAATTAGTGGTCCAAAGTTTGCATACTTTATCTCAAAAGATAAAAAAGGAAGTTTATGTTGGGCAGCAGAGGGGATAGATTTACAATCACTTGTTTGATGCATCATTATCCCAACTTTTAACCCCTTCCCTGGTATGAGGGCAAAAGCAGTTCCATGATTAAAGTGATATTTCAACAAAGTCATTAGAATCTGCCCAGAATCTGTTTAGTAAAGAACCAGATCAGATTAATCAAGCACAACAAAAAAACAGAAATTACTAAAAGAAACTTGAAAACAGTCTTCAAGCACATCAAGGAACATACCACATTACAGAAAAGAAGTGTCAAAAGGATACTGAATAGGGATGTACAGTCTTTTCCTACAGCTTTCATCAGCATATCAACACCTGGAAACAAACCACGAGCAAAAGAAATGAGAAATACAATTCTTGTATCCACAGGATACATCTGCTTGTTACAATCGACCAAGTACTAATTGCATGATCTGGCAGTGTGAAAATATTGCACGATATCAGAGGTTCGGGCATGGACTTGACATGGTAACAATTCAACAGTAAATCACTACTTCAGTACTTCTACAGGATCTTTCAAACTGTAGATCCATCGTATCCCACAAGACTTCTCCCTGTGCCTCCTCAGTTATCATTCAACTGGATTTGGTTAAGGTCCAGCTGCTATATACGATTCAGTAACCTCTCTATTTTCTTTTCCCTTTTTTCAGGTCTGTGTGTGTGTGTGTGTGGTGAGGTGGAGGGGCTTTTGAAGCCTCAAATTTAAATCCATGAGGATATGAGATGGCATCACCAAATTTTATTTTAGGAAAAAATTTTAAAATAATAATTAGGAAAATTATGTAGTTTAGATGTGTTGCCTGGGGAAGGAGTTTTAGTTATTTTGTCTTTTCTTTATTAAGTCGCTAGGTTTTGGTTATTTTGTCTTTTCTCTATCAATATGCTACACATTTTTAGTTGTCAAATGAATATTCCCAAGCTTGCAAATATTCATCTTGATTAAGATGTGTTGCTTGGGGATGGAGTTTTGGTTATTTTGTCTTTTCTTGATTAAGTCACTAGGTTTGCGTATTAAGCCGTTAGGGCAATCTTGATTAAGTCGCTAGGTTTCATATTAAGCCTTCAAGGTTATCTTGCTATAAATTAGGGATGTTGGAGTCTTGATGGACACTGAATATTGAATATCACCAAGACACTAATTTCCTCCTCTCTTGTCCACTAAATCTTCCTCTTTCCCTCTCTAAATCTTCTCTCCCTTCTAATTTCCCTCTTCTTCTCCCTTTTTCCCTTCCCTTTCTCTATCAATATGCTACACATTTTTAGTTGTCAAATGAATATTTGCAAGCTTGTCAAATGAATTCAATTTTGTCAAATTGTGACACAAATAGACTAGGAGTGAGCATAGAGAGTAGGAAGGAGCTCGGCAAGGTTGTGCTCGTACTAAGTTATGTGGCATGAGTGGGAACATGGCATTGCTTTTTAATTGACTCTTGTATCATTTACAATCGACATTTCTAATAGTTTGTGATGTGCCCAAGGGAGTCTTTTGAAGATTCACTAGTGGAGTCTGCACTCTGACCAAAAGACAACTTATCTAAGTCTATCTAAACTAATTGAGGCCAGCAGCTTTAATTATTTTGCACCATGGTTCACATCAATGATCAATCCATGAGAAATTCATCCACGACCAGACAAATCCAATAGTATACCTGCCTTCCAATATATCCTGTCCCGGTTTCTCCCCATCTCAAAAGAAGTAGCTCCTTAATGATGATTCATTTCCAACATCGAAGTGTGTTTCTTTTTAATCTCCTCTCGACTATTGTGATGAAGCAAAAGATTTTGTTAATGTTCATGACTCGTCTAAGTTATAACTCTCAAAGAATAGCAAGAAAAGCATCACAATTTGGACACAAGATACAAGGAAGACACAATGTTGAGTAACAGATATCCCAGCACTTAGCATGGACAGCTTAATAGTAAATGCAACAAGATGACAACTGCAGAAACTGAAGAATAAATTTTAAAACAAAAAAGAGATATTCGTACCTCCAGGATGAAATTTCATGTAAGGATAAATATTATACACACGTCCTTTCAGAACTGTCCACATAGAACCCTCTGTTTGGTGTTGTTTAACTTCATTCATAGATATAAGCCTCTTGTTTGACTGACCTTTTAGCCCTAAAATCAAAGGAGATAAAAAGGGACAGTTAGATGCCCCTTGTCAAGATCCATAACCATTCTCAGAAAAAAAGTTGAACTTCTGAGTTAGCCAAGCAATAGACAAAATGATCCTTTTTTTTGGCTGGGGTTTTGGGGCGGGGGGTTGTTTGCTAGACCTATGCATCGTATAACCTGTGGTAAGACTTCCATATAGATGATATCATGTCACTGACTAGGTTGGCAAGTCATATTATGCATCCAAGTGATAGAAGAAACTTGAAAGTACAGAATTATGGAGCATTTGACCTGGATACAAATGCACACAATTGTACCATTAATCTAGTAGCTCTCATGAGGTAAGCAGTAATACAAAAATTAAAAATCATAGATTATATAACCAATAAATTTTAGGGCACCTGCAAGATCAGGATGTGTACGAGTAAGCTTGAGCCAATCCATTTGGCTGTAGCCCTTCTCAAAAGGAACTTTAGCCCTAGCTGTAGACTTTTTGGTTGCAGGCTTTCGCTCCACTGGAACCTTTCCAGAGTTCCCAGCCCCATCTTGGGCTGCTTGTTTTGGTGCTTCACTACTTCCCTTTTCTGGAGTTGTACTGATAACATTGAAGGACAAAGATCCAACCTTTCCCTCCTTCATGGTGGTAGTGTTATTAGGTTGTATATTGTTCCATACATTAGCTGCATCAGCACTATTGTGACTTGAAGATTCGTCCTTTATGGTGATCTTTCTAATGCCTGGAACCACATTTTGCTCATCAAAGCCATTTTGATTGGTGGATGCACTGACCTGGATACATGAAGAGAATTTTGTAATCTGTAATCAATTCTTTACAAATTTACAAGCCAAACCCGAAGCATTTTAACAATTAACAAGTGGGCAGCGTGCATTTTCTGGAATTCATTATAAGGAAGCAGGAAGTCACGACATGCCTGGCAAAATGTGAAGTCATCGTTGTCCTGATCACTTTCCATCCAAGAAATAATCGGCCACACAAAGCTGAAGAAACGTTCCTGCCAGTTCAATAGACAAATCAGTGAGGCAGTGAGCATCTCTCGTGGAAATCGCTCCACTTCTAAAGGGCTTCCAATTAACAAATCAAGACAGGACCGAGGAGCAGTAAGCAGTTTGCCGATTATATATAGCACAAGATTCTCCATGAGCCATATGTCAGGGCAATAAAGAACAGAAAGAGGCACTTCAAACATGAACTTTGATGGGAATGGTTAAGAGCCAAAAACTTCACTTCCCAATTGACTCATTTTCTACCCATTTCCAGTTTGCATAATTTAATTCAAGCAATCTCCCTTGCCTTTCCTTGGACAACAAATCCAATTCTTTACTCCCATATTTGTTAAAGGATATTTCATATTCAAGAACTTTAACAGACTCAACTTTTAGATTAGGGCTAGTTTAGAAACATCAATAAACAACAATACCCATTTCACTGAAATTTAGCATATTCCCATCAACTTAGAGCTCTTAACTAATGCTCAATCTGCAAATTCTTACCCATCCAACCATAAAGGTCAGATCATGGGCACTCATTTTCTGTAATCTCTATCATGAATACTACAAGGTACCAAAATGGGGTTGAACTGAAATCTGAAAATTATATCCATCATCGATTCATCACAATTTCGACCGTAACCACCGTTGTCACGACAAAAAAAAAAAGAGAAACAAAAGCAGCATTAAACAGCACCCAGCCTTAATTTCCAGGATTTCCCCAAATTTTCTCATTAATCAAGCAAAGAAATTCTCATAAATTAGAGAGGAAAAAATAATAACACATACCCAGAAGTCTCAAATCCTTTTCAATATCTGGGTACGAGTTGATTTCCTCAGTGCTTCTCTCTCCTCCTCTAATTCAGCGGTAATGGAGCCGCCGGGGAAGCAATTTTTGATTGAGAATTGAAATTGGATTTGGTGGTATTATTAAAAGGAAAATATTGTTTTTTAAAAAAATTTACGAGTGACCGTCAACTCCACAGGGCCACTTTCTTCTTTGCTTTTCCTCCTTAAGAATATCGACACGTAAGCGATGATGCAACAACTTTTAGGTTAGGTAAGACCGTCTTTGATTCAGCATACCTGGTTGGCTTTCCGGCGAGTTCGTCGTCCCTGGCAGATTCACCGGCGAGTTCGTCGTCACCGGCGAGTTCTTGGTCTTTTCGTTCTCCCTCACGCCGTCACGTTCTCTCCCACCATAGTAGTAGGGTTAGGTTTAGATTTTGATGAAAATGGAGAAAAGAAAGGTTTGAGAAATAATTGTAATGTTTTTTTACAAAAAAATAATAACAAAATATAATACCTTAAAGGAATAAGATTTGTTACATTAATGTGGAAATTTGATACATAAAATTCAAATATCATTTTTAAAAAGTCTAATTAAATATCGATATGCTGAATTAAAATTTAGATTTCATTCTCCCGCCCTAATCGAAAGCTCACTTTATGAAATTTTGTTATATTAAAAACATATGGAGATGATAAAAAATAAATAAATATCTAAAAAAAGAAAATGATACCTAGGTCAATTGTGTTTGCAAATGTTTATCAAGGTAGTCTAGCACACAAAAAAAAAAAAATTGTGTAAGAAAAAGTTCTTGATCGGGTTTTCAAAATGTGAGTTATGACGATGTAAGATCATTCATAATAGGAGTTTTAACAATATGTTGGTTTCAATATTCATAATTAGTGGTTAGTTGTTATTAACTGTTATAATTAACAGCTAACAGCTTATCAAAGTTTACTAGTGGTGATCAATGTTATCGACAAATCTAATTAATGTTTGACAAAGGTTATGATTAATCGTTAGTGGTTATCAACATTTATTAGCAGTTATGCTTAGCGATTCAAGGTTACCGTTTATTTGGATTAATCAACTGCTAGCAATTATAAGTATTGAAATAAATAGATCCCAAATATGTCATTTCTACATAATTAATTTAATAATAAACATCATGTGACCAGAATTTTTAAAAAATATAATCATATAGAGAACTTTTTATGAGATGGACTCACAAATTATTCTCACAAGGTTGAAACTTTTTTTCATAGAGTTTCTTTTATGCCCTTTTTTATATTTCAAGGTTTGTTAAATAAAACAATTTCATCTCGAACAAGTTCATTAATAATAAAATTATATATAAGCCTCGCATTATGAATCAATGGTGAAGCCAACATATTGGAAGAAGTCGACCAACCCCGCAACATTGGATATGAGTATCTTATAATACATTTTGTTGTCAAAAAAATTCAACAAAATAAATATCGTAGTAATATTTCGACCTTGCAGGGTACTTAAAAGAATAACCCGGTCCTTTTTTTCTGTAAGGTTGAAATCCTGATTCCACTGCTAGAGCTAGCGCGCTTGGTCCGTTGCTTGTTGGAAAGGAAACTCCCACTTATACTCCATGGCTCTATTGGTAAAATATTGCATAAAACGATGTAGGTTACAGTGTGATTCACAAAGAATAGGAATGCTACGCAGAACCAAAAACTTTTTATGTAGGAAATGGGCAATCAGCCATCAATACAGTTGGAACTTCGGAATGTTCAAGTTAAGAACAGGGAAAGGATGTACATAACATCTACACATTAATCAAACAAATCTTATATTTTCTATATTATACCCATGTCAATGCCATTATATTTACATGATAAATGATCAGATTAGGTTGCTATATCAAGTCAGCAGAGCACAATGTTCTTCCGAGCAGAGAAAACCAAACGATCACTACTGTTTTCGCTCCTCTACAGACCCTTCTGCATGTCAAATATCGAAGCTAAGTGTTAGCGGGATTAATAGCAACCAAATATGAAGTAAATATTGGACCATAGATTTCAACGACATAATTGTCTGCTACTTTACGGCAATTAAAGTAGACGACAGTTCAAGGAAACAAATCGCTTCTGTCCATTTTATCCAATGTTGGAAAAATAGCAGAATACTGAATTACTGTAAATCATGATGATGACTAAATACATAGGAGTTTTCACTGGAATTACTTCACCTCACCACAATCTTGTTAATGTTAGGATGACATGCTACTTAAACATGGAAGCAAATGCTTATCCCATATCCATGGCGACGATAGTGATGCCCAGTGGCAGCAAAAGCGTTTTTCTTTAGTCATATCGTTATAGGATTGCTACTAGATGTGAACACTTTAAAAACGTAACGCATGAAACCTGTTAGAGATAGTGATAGAGGAACTTCACCTGATAATTGTTCGTAGCGGGCAACAATGTGTTTGGCATAGGGGAATTTTTTCAAAGCTGAAAGATGAGTTTGTATACACTTGAGCAACATGTCCTTTTGTTTATCATTGCCCATGTCGAAGATCTTCTGAACCACATAATTTCCAAATTGGTCCTTCATCATTTTCTGGGGGAAAAAGAGACGAACATAAAAATTCACAAATGGGGAAAAAGTTCCGTAAAATCGTAAACTGCTGTAGCAAGCATACATAGAAAATTGAATACAGCATGCAAACCGATGCGCATTTAGGATGGCTTTTGGGGGGTCAGGAGGAAAAAGAAAGTCCATGAATGCAAAATCCTACCCCTCAAAGTGCAGCTAAACCCCCAGCGTATATATATCACGGACATGGACATTTCGTTTCATCTTTAAATACCACCAGTTATGAGTATTCAACACTGTGACGTGTCATGTACAGTCGACTCCACATTGTTATTTTGGGAGCAAAAGTTAGATAGTCATCTCGTTTTTCACTCCAAAAACTGAAAGTGTATCATTACATTGTGAAACCCAGACATACCTAGGTAGGGGAAGCAATCAAGCAACACCCCCTCCCCCAACAGCTCACAGTGGTGTTATCAACCAAGAATCTCTATTTTTACGAAGAATGGAGCAGAATTTTCAAATAGATGGCTTAGTCTGATACACAGAGTCCACAAGGTGGCTCTGGCATCGGGCAAGGAATGCCCATTGGCGGCATTTGTAAATACTGGAAAGACAATGACCGGGATCAACTTCAAAGGTGACTAACAAGGTAATTGCATAGTAGTGAACCAACTTTATCAAATGAACAGATGCATCTACAACTTACCAATAAAGCATCATCATTGTTAGTCTGCATAACAATTTCCTCAATTATGAGATCTCGTTCTGAAGCGTCACCGTATTTCAAGCATTTTTCAACAACATTGGATGCATACTTATGCTGACTCATCTGTATGAATTTTCCAGTCAATCTGACGATAATTTGGCTTCTTTCATGGGGCTTGCCCATCTCCAGAACATGCTGAAATATGTCAAATCATTGGTGAGAAGATTGTCCAATACGGATAAAATTGAAGTTGATAGGACCATAAAATTGAATGACAAAATGCTAGGACCTGAGTAACATAGTTTCCATATGGGTCTTGGGCAAGATCACAAGCAGATTCCAGAATCTCATCAACTATCCACTGACATATTTGCTCATCTGAACAATGTTCCAGAACTCTCTACACACGTCAAATATACAGTATCAGGAAATGCTGAAAGATGGTGGTAAAGCAGCAATACTTCAAAAAATGGAAAAATACCTGAATGACACGGCAACCATAGGGGTGAGAAGAAAGCGTTGCAACTTGACCCTGGAAAGAAGAAATAATAAAACCAACTTTCTTCGTAGGGACAGATTCGATACATTTCTGTATTACATGATTCCCATTTTGGTCATGCACACATCTCATAACATTCCCATCAAGCTCCTGAATGAGCTCCGTTTTCTGATCAAGCTCAATTACCTCAAGGGCCTACAACAATGAATAGAACTTCAATCCCAGAAAGCATTTCTTGTAAGCGTAGCATCTTCAATCAAACAGAAAGGCCATACAGGAATTTAGACAAGCAATATTCCTAGCATCTGCATTTTCTCATTATTGTCAGTGAATGCTGAATATCCTCATCATACCCACCAGCTAACATACTACATGCAAATAGACAATCACTTGATCACGAAGCACAAAGGTTCAAGCGGGTGTCCCTGTGCAAAATATTTAGTCTACTTGACAATACATTCCACCAGTCTATTCCAAATCATGTCTTAAGGATGGATCATATTTACTGTGTTCAACAACCATTATATGCATCGCTATAAAATATCACTCAGAAGTATAAGGAATAATACTCACGTCTTCAAGACGAACCAGAAGGGAAAAAGTGAAAAGTTGGTCAGCCTTAATTGCTAGTAACAGGGTGGGAAAATCCCCACGGTGAAGCTTCAAAACAATATATGTGAGATACCTTTTGGATCACACGACAGCCATACATCTGCAAACTTAAGGGCAAAATATGTCCAACAAGTTGCTCACCGAGCTTTCTCCTCTGTTCAGCATTTCCATGTTCAAAGAACTATTATGACAATAGAAACACCAGTCAGAATTTCATGAAATCCAATTCCAAGCAGAATTAGTGAAGGAAAATAAAGAAACAATTCAAAACATAAAAATACCAAAGGCCTACCTTTTGAATAACATAATTTCCAAATACATCAGTCATCAGTTTTGAAGCATGCGGTATAACCTCTTTGAAAACAGATTCCTTCTCATCAACGCCACAATGTTCCAACTTCTGTTGAATGAACCGACTGCCATGCTGATCCGTGCTACAATAGAAAACGTACCAGCATCTATTAATTACAGAACCATATTATGCACCATTTCCTAAGCAAGGTAAGAAAATAATTTAGAAAAGCCACCTGAATTCAACTATCTTCCCTGAAATATCTGACAACTCAAGCTTCCTGGAATTGCAAGATTTGACCAATTCAAGAAAAGAATGCCTCTTCAAATCGTCAGAACCATCTGATCCTCTCTGCCCTTTCCAGTCAGAACATGAAGCTGCATTTTTGGGAGAACGTTGTGAAGCACTCACATCAGTGCTCAGCGTTGGATGACTACTTCCAGCCATTGGAGAACCTGGTATTCCGGGCGGGGTCGGTAAATGTGGCATAACCAAGCTAGGAGGATGTCCATAGTAGTTGATACTAAGGTGGGTGGCATTTGTTGGAGTAGATATGCTCAAATTCCCATTAGCAGGATGACGAAGTTCCTTATCACCAATCAAAGTAGCTATATCAGAATCTTTTTGTAATGCATGAACATGAAACTGGCCCTGTACACTGTCTCTCCCCAACTGACCATGCTGAAGAGCAATTCTCCGTGCATCATCAAGTGGTTGTTGGTAGATTTGTCGTTGAGGAGAACCACTCAAAGAAGGCCGCATCATGAGTTCATTTAGTGGATAGTTTTTGCTTAAATAAAGCATTTGACTTGCATAGGGATTCATTTGGCCCATTGAACCCTCAATAGGTTGCTTAAACATGCCTACTGCAGAATAGGGGTCAAAAGGCATTGCATTCTGAAAGTGTCCACCATAATGCGGAGGCTGAAAAAGAGAAGCTGTAGTTGGCACAAACTGAGAATTAGGGAAACCTGGTGGACGGAGAATTGGGTAGTAAAGATTCCCTGAATTCATATAGGCAGCTGTTGCCATGTACAACGGTGGTACAGGACCCACTGTTCCTGGAGTATGCATGAACGTCTGCACCCCTAGTGGCTTTGGATGGATAGTGGGCAACTTCTCCATGCCACCATGTAGACCATGCATTCCTTGGGGAACAACATTACCTTGGAATACATGAACTTGATTTGTTGGGTCGTGTGAAAGATGAGTAGGAAGCCTATTCTGATAGTGCGAAATGTTTCCAAGTGTCCTTTGGTTGTCCTCTGCTACTAGACCCCTGACACGTTCAATGATTCCATTCTCGATTCCAGTGCAGAAACATCTGATCCGAAATCACTTCGGGTAGACATATTGTCCACAGACTCAGCAAATTTTGGTTGAGAAGTGATTGTTTGAAAATCAGCACTTGATACTGAACCAATAACATTAGAGTTTACAGTATTCACATCTTCATGCACATTAATAGAACCAGAACACGACTCCTGCATTTTAGAACTCAGATCAGTTGTTGAAGCTGCGTAAATGTCATGATCATTTTCTCCTTTGACAGCTGTACTAGATGGAGCCTGAGGGAAGTTCCCCTAAAATCACCAAGAAAAAGGGCAAATTGTGAGTTCCTGCAACAAAGCAGAAACAAAAGCCACTAGCTAAAGTGGATTTAAAGGAAGCTCCTCAAAAACTTATTAAAGGGATGTAATATTTGTTGCAAAAGGGGAACTAAAAGTCTGACCGCAGTAACTGGCAATTTGATCCTGCATATGGGTATTGAACAATGGAATGGAGACATGCCTTGCATCTTATACCAAGCATTACTATAACTGGAAGAGAAATAAAAGATTTGGAACTCAGACAAGTATGCCCAAGTAAGGCTTACCCACCTTCATGACATCACTTGAAGTTTGGTGAGGAGATTTTTCTTCTTCAGGTTCGTCTCTATGAGTAACTGATGAAACTTCAGTCACCGAGGTCAATTTTTTACCTCCCGAACCTCTCATAAGTCGCACCAGATGACGATTCTCTCGTGAGATTAGAGGAGGAGGAAGCCTTGGATTCAAGTTAACATTAGCATAGTAATATGCAATGTACGCAGGATTTGTCCGCATTTGCTCCTCAGACTCAAAATCTAAAAACCCACTTTCAGAAG
The DNA here is from genome assembly GCA_021018815.1 of Talinum fruticosum. Taxonomy (NCBI): domain Eukaryota; kingdom Viridiplantae; phylum Streptophyta; class Magnoliopsida; order Caryophyllales; family Talinaceae; genus Talinum; species Talinum fruticosum. The sequence goes on along the minus strand of JAITYX010000076.1, from coordinate 2,000,987 downwards.
TAGTCAAGGGAGAATTCCATTGCTCCACGAAAGTACGAAAGGAAGCTATAGAACCCTCAACAGTTGGTGGAGCACTGCCACTTCTATTTGGCACAGTGCTAGTTTGTTCTCCAAGGACACGACTTTCATGTGGAACCTCACTAAGCCCTTCATCAGCAGCAATATTACTCAAAGATGATGCAAACATTGCAGCATCCACAGTTGAAGGCCATTTTTTGCACTCATCTCTTTCAAACATCCTAATTGGACTCTCAGTTGCCATCCGTCCCACAGTTAATGGCAATTTCTTTGATCTTTACAAATTCCAGTACCTACCACTGGGCCCCAACTTTACAGCGCAGTTTCTGTTAATCACTTCACAACAAGCATTTTAGTTAGGAATTTAGCTAGCAACATAACTATTTATAGAAGCTCAGCACAATAAGCACAATATGTCCTTATGGATAAGGAACAACAATAGGATGCCTCAATAGCAAGACTGTTACCAAATGAATGCTTCAAATTTTTGCAAATAGATAATAAAGCAAAATGAGGGTTGGCACTACAAAAGCTAAACAAAGTACTCAAATAATTCACAATCAATACAAGTCCCTTTTCAAATTCGACCTTACGGGAACCTCATGCATGCACAGTGTGCATTATCCTATATAAGCTGATTAAAGACTAAATAGGCATGAAAAATCCTATTCGTGGTGTTTCCATTAAGTCTTTATTTCAGATAATCAAACGAGTTCAACCGAATCATGGGGTACAACTAAAATGGAAACAGGATGACGGTTGTGCAAGTTCAGAAGACAATAATTACTTGCAAAAAGCGCTTTATGAACCCAAATTATACACAGTAAAAGGAGAAGATATTCATTATATAAAATGTTGTAGGAAATCATTACATACAGACCATTACCAATGTAATATCTCATTTTCATTTTGAGCCATCACAGTGAAAACTATTGACATTGCTCTGTAGTAAAGATTTCTCAATTTTCCCACTCTCTACTCCCTCAAGGCTGTAAGGCTAACAATTACCCCTAATAAATGCTACATTCCAAGCGCCTCAAAAGTCAAAATTGGGTTTTGACCTCAGAACAGCAACATCATATGTTCAAGCAAAGAACCCACAAAATCATAGGAACCCCATCATATTTAGAGACAACCTTGAACAAAATCATAGGTTTCCAATTTAAATCATCAAAGGCTTCTCTAATTGACCAAGTACCATAAATTACATACACTAAGCAATAACAATAAGAACAGAACATGCAGCAAAACTCTCTCCCCACTCCATTGATAAGAAAATTGAAGCACATACACTGCTGACAATCCAGCTACTTGGAGGAAAACAAATTCAGAAAAACTTCACCAATTCAAACAACAAAACAACACCCAGAACAGGAAAAGAGCATAACTGATAAGAAATGGCTCCATTTGTGCAAAGATTTATGTCAACGCCCCCTTTGTAATGTAAAGTTTGAGCAAAAAGAGTTGACAAAGAGAAAAACACTGACCTTTTCCAACAAAAGGGCAAGAAATTTAAGGCACAAGAGTTGTCCAAATCACAACTTTCTGGGAAATTTCTGAAAGAGGGCCTGTAGGTTTTGCTTGATCAGGGTGAAGAATCTCCCTGCAAGAGAGAAAATGTGGGGATTTCTGATCATGCCCAAATGTTGTTTGGGGGAAAACTAGTATTTTGAAGTTTCTGTTTTAATTTCTCTTTTTCTTTTTTACTGCTTGTTACACAAAAGAACAATTTAAAATTGAAATGGTATTAGTATGTACCAAGTCTTACACGTCACGAAATGACAAGATTGCCATTGGAATTGGAATTATCCATCCAAGAAAAGGCCAAAGAATTTTTTTATTAAAAAAAAAGTCAAACTTGAGCCTTGACCTTTTGCATTAGAAATTATTGGCATGGAAGATGTGGAACAGTAATGTCGAGTATTGCAAAACTTGAGGCAAGAGGGTATTAGTGACTTCTAAAGGGACACCAACAACCCCCTTGTAGAAGAAGGTTGTTAGGTAAAACGTAATCCCTTCCGACTAATAATTTGTGAACTTTTCTAACCATCATGTTAAAAATTTTAAAAATTTAAACGAAATAAAAAGGTTTACAAAAAGTATCACCTATATATATATAAAAAAAATGTCTTCCCTTTTGTTAGAACTACAAATGTAGCATTGAAATAACTAACAATCTCAATTGAGTTCATCTAGATATCTATAGATTACTACCTTCTCCCAATTGATATGTACAAAAATTCAATTTCTACTTAAGAAAATATAAATTGACATTACACTCCAATTTTATTATTGTTTAGTATTTTTTTTCAGAAAAATAGTGAGTTTAAACGAGGTAAAAATGTCAAATTTTCCTCCCTTTTTGTTATATTTATGTTCTTGCTTCTTTGCTATTCATCGTTTTTTACTATGATGACTGACATACTATTAAAGTATACATATATGGTTCTATCAACATTTTTTATTTGTGTAATTCATAAGTTTTATTAAAACTAAATACTTCCTCTAACCTACTATCTTATATTAACTTTTTGCAGTCCTCTAAAATTAACTTTGACCACTATTTTCTATAAATAACACGGATGTGTCACTAAGAAGCATTGTAAAATTTCTTAAAGTGATATTGTTGCTCACAATATATCAAAATACTATATTAATTGTACTTTTTCTTAACTTTACCGTCAACATTCATAAATTTGACCCAAAAAAATCAGTTAAAACACTTAACCCGAGTTCTTTATTTTGAATTATAAAAGTTGTATTTAAAATATAAAATTTTCGAATAGGTTAAAATCAAGTCAATCTTTAATAAATTTAATTATTTTAAGGAGTTATGGTTCTCCCCTCCCTTTATTGTTGAGGATTTGTCATTTAAATTTAATACTATATTTTAGCTCTTCGTGATATTGGGGGATGGGGGCATCAAAGAGCTATCGTTTCAAATCATAAATATCCAAGGAATTTTGTTTATGTTTATCCTATGTAATAATGGTTTAAAAATTCTAGCTAGTTCCATTTTGAGCCAAATGAATCCATTACTATAAATCAATTTACTGTTAAATTTTCGAGATATACTCATATTTTTTATCCCCTATATAACATCTTATATGTATATTTACATATAATAACATAGATGAAATCCAAAAAAAAAAAAAAAAGAAACTTAATGTATTTTGTATTAACCTTTTCAAAAAAAAAATCATTGTTAACTGTCAACAAACCACGTTCATGTGAACTACAAATATGATTATATAATAATATATAATTCATTATTGTTATTTAAAAAATTATTATTTTTTAATTTATAATTAATTTTTATTGTTATAAATTAATTAAAAATAATTAAATTATTAAAATTTAATTAATGTCTTTAGATAACAAGGGTATAACCCTAGTATATATAAAATTGTAAGACAATAAATTACGACATGTCCTACGAGACAATACTTACAAGTTGCACTTCCTTATTTACTTGTTTATAATTGACGGTTGGCGGTTAGCAGTTAGAGATTAAATGTTAACAGTTATCAGTATTTAGTAGTGATTATAATTAGTAGTAATCAATAATTATCAATATTTACTATTGATTATTAGTGTCACCAACAATTATGATTAACAATTGCCAACGTTTATCACCCGTTAAAATTAGCAGTTCATACCATTTATCAACGAGTTAGTGATTCTCACCATTTACGGGTGATTGCACTTAAAGATTAACATTTATCAACAATTAATGATTACAATTGATATCATAAATACCAAAACGAATAAGCCCTTAATAGAAGCTAAAGACATTTTTCTTCCACCGCCCCCTTTCCGCCATAATATAAATAAAAAGAAAAATACTTATGACAAGAAAGAATGTGTCACCAACCAAGGTGTCCCAGTGTTGGGATCGGAGACGTTTCTTCTCATGCACTTTAGATTGACAGGATATCATGTATATATACATATAAAACTACTATATAAATGTCATATTCTAGAAAAGTATTTTTCAATATAACACTTCATTCAGCTAATGTTTTGTCTTATTTACTTGATTTGTTGTGCCTTAATCATTAGTAATATAATATGAAAATTTAGACCGAAAAAAAGGCCATTTCAGCCGATATAAATATCCAGTAGATAAAATTTGATTTGTCACTCTAAAATTTACTACTTACCTTTTGCAGGCTCTTCACACCAAAAAAAGAATAAAATGTTTTACTGTCTAAAAATATCAATTAGTTTAGTTGATAAATTTTTTACGGTATCAAAATTCAAAAACTCGATTCTTTTGTCTGTTCTTATGATAAAAGAGCAAACTTGTTGGTGAAGAGTATTATTAGAGGTGCTCAAGAACCATTTGACGCTTGCAAAGGGTTAGTTCTACTAGCAACACAACCAATGAAGGGGTTGTCATAAACTGATGGCTTCTCAGTTGTACATATAGTTATTCAGCAATGATTTTTGACCATCATTGTGCACAAACACCCCAGAAAATAGCTAGCTAATCACTATCACGACGAGGATAGAGTGACAGAACAACAAGCAGCAGCAAGATTCTACAAAATCTCCATCACTCTATGCCTCGAATGAGAGCTATTTACCAAGAGTTTTGGACCATCCAAATGAAAGTTCAGAGGGTATCACGGGGAAGACTAGAATCGATCTATGGTTAGCTGTCTAACAAGGGAAGAGAATGGGAGACGGGTCTCTCTGAAGCCTCCCATCTGTTAAATGTAGCTTTCTCATTTTGTCCTCGCACCAAAGCAACTGTTCCTTGGTAATCTTGGCCATTCTCAGTACTCTTGACACAACTTTGGCATCAATGAGGCTGAAGAGTAGCTCCACTTCATCGTGTGTCCCAGGCCATGACTTCTTTTTGAAGCTTTTCTTCTTCCGCAGTTCCTTCAGTTTCAGCACTTTCTGGAATCAAACAAAATGACAGAAGCCAATGAATGTGTTAGTCAGCAAGAGATTGATGGCTAGAATTTCTGATAGCATCAAACCAAACGAAAACCCTAAAGTCCCATCTAGGGTAGCAATTTCTTTTTTTTTTTTAAACGTAACCTTAGCCCTATAATTGAATTCTCTGATAGACCCTAAATCTGGAAGGAATTGACTGTTTGGTAGCTTACAAATCGCAATAAAAGTAGATAGTTTAGACTATAAGATGTTACGAAGCGTAATGTCTCCTTTCCAGCCATTTTCTACTTTGTACAAATTATATCTTTCCATCTAAATACAAATGCCAGCAATGCACACTCATGTTGAGCATTTCAGATTTTCTTTCCAGGTAAGCTTGAGAGCAATATGGGAGGCAAAATTATGGAAATAAGGATGCAAGACTAAAGCTCAGAGGGATTGACATTCAAGTTAAATCAATATGGACCGGCGACCAAAGCAGATCATCAAGGTTAACAACTATATGCAAGATATTGCAGGCTCAAGTATGCAATTTACAAATTGAACCCGAAATAAGCATATATACCTTTTCTGCAATTGATTGAACTTGTTGAAGAGGTGTAGCCATTTGATTCTGACTTCCAAATAGATTACGAACACCGCCAGCCTTTTTCTTATCCATTCTCAAGAATGCATAGAATGTCAAGATTGAGGCCTCAATTAACTTCAGGAGGTCGGGGGCAAGGACCCTGTAATCTGATTCCTCGTCTTCCGTTGTATTGGGATAAGTACCTGAACCATTGAGCATACATCATTATAACTTATAACCAGATGACAGGATAGTGAAACTTCAACACTGATTGTGTATTCATGCATGTTCTCGGTTTCAAGAAAAATTGGTTATAGATCACGGAAAAATTGGATCGTATGCAACTACCAAACCTGGGAGGCTCTGTATGGAACCCAACTCAGACTTGAAATAACCAGACCTGTATGGAACCATTGAGCATACACCACAAATTTGCCTAGTTGTTTTTTTTTTCGAAAAGCTTAGTGGAAAAAACCACAAAATTTGTCTATTGAAAAGCCAACCAGACAAATCATTTACTAGGTATAATGTTTGTATCTCCAACTTAATTATTATTTTACGGGAGGATCATTTAGACAAGATCTCACCTTGTACATTCGGAACCTGTAGCAGCTTTGATAAAGAGTTTCTACTTTGAGCATACTTCTCTACTCTTGTTCCCTTCTCGAAAGGCTCATTTTCAATAAATCTCTGCAACAACACCTGGAATTGCTGATACTGCTGTGCACAGTGGTTGTAACAAGTAGGATTTTCTGGCTGACATGAAATCTTCTGGCTCAGCTGGGTGTACTGACTGTGAAGTGCTTCCCAAGTCAAGCAAATATGACCTACATATGCACTTTCAAGATCCTCATAAGGACTACAATCTGGTTGCTGAAGATGCTCTGTTTCACTATCAGGTTCTTCCATCTTTTTCAGAGAGAGGCATCGGAGAGAAGATGCAAGCCTTTTAGATGCAGCTCTCGGAGATGGATTTGAAGGATTCTTGGGAGCTGGTTCAACAAGCAGCAAGAGTGTCAATGTAAAGCAAGAAATCGATATACAAGCATTAAATAGAAATATGGAAAATTAATTTGGAATAGAATTTCAAGGAAGAGGAAAATCCCCCAAATGTAGACAATGGGAAGAAGTCTGATAGCAGGTATATAATGATTGAATGAACTTCAAAGCTACAGGGATCAAAGTCCAACAAACAAGCACCCTCTTCGCAAATCTCGGAGGGCTCTGTCAACTCAATTGAATGTGGCCATATTCATCAGGGAAGATCATTGATCAAACAGCTCAAATTTAATGAATCAGCACCAAGGTAATATCCAGATTGAAAGAAAGATCAGTAACTGCTCAGAACTACCAATAAAGTATGGGAAACGGTTGAAAGTGGAGTTATTTCTCTTCTAAAATTCAGGATGGTCAAACAAATGGATCTGAAAAAGGTAATGTGATATTTATTGCAAGAACATCAAGTAAGCAAGAACACCACATACCCCCTTCATTCAGCTGCTGAGCACTCATCCGGTCAAAGAACAGCATTCGCTCACAGTATTTCTCGTAAATGGACTCAAAATCACAGTACAAGTGTTCAACATGTGCTCCAATGTCTCTGCCCTCGCTTGAGCTCGTCTCACCTTCTTCCTCTTCCTCCTCATCTTCAGCACCGGATTCTTCTGGTATGAGAACCATAAAACTGTTTCTTCTCAACTCTTTCAACCTCCTCTTCACCTCATTTGTGATGAAATCATCATCATCATCATCTACTTCTGGAGTAGTATCCACAGCAACCGTTTTTCCTGTAGGATTCCCATTCTCAATGCTCGGTTCCTCGGGATGTGGGACCGGCTTCTCTTCCAAATCATTCAATAGGTTCGGTTTGCGAACTTTCCTGAACTTCCTTATTTTAAAAAATCCATTTTCCCAAGAATTAACCACAATACAAACCAGTATTTCTCAAGCACAAGGGTCTCAAACACCCAAGAAGGATTCTTTCACCCACAAAAAATACTCTATGGACCCAATGTACTCAAATCACAACTATGCAAAGGATGCCCAGACTGTCCATCTGTTTTTTTCCTACTTTTCTCCAACCAGAACAAAACCCTACAGAACCTCATATACTCAGAGCCACAGCTTGCTAGTTAAGTACAGAAGCAACTGAAAATTACTTAACAAATGCACATTTCCTGCAAAACAAAACACGAAAAGAATGTTGAAGGTTTATCAAACAAATCTGTTCCACAACTACATTCATCCAAACAGCAAACATATGTATAACTATCCCAAGGGGATCAGAAATAGGGGAATAGAGCGGGGGGAGCTTATTTCACAGCTAAAAGATAGCAAATCAACATGAACACAATGAGATTGACTGTAAAGATCTCATCTCCAGCACAAAATCGTCAAAAGAATACCTAGAAATGAAGTTCTCAGCCCTAAAACCAAAGAAAACCCCCAAAAGAGAGAATGCCAAAAGGGAAAAGGAAGCAGCAACAATGTGAACAGTATAAGAGAAATTAGGCAAAACCCCCATTTAAACAGCAAAAACTTACATGGTAGTAGAAGATCAAACCCAAAAATTGCAGCCCAAACTCCTCCATTGCTCTTCTATGCAAGCCAAATAAACCCACCTCAAAACCTGAACCTCTCCCAAGAAAAAAACTAGAAACTGTAAAGCAAAACCCTAGAGAGCTTATTTAAGAGAGTATGTGTTTGAGAGAGAGAGAGAGAGAGAGAGAGAGAGAGAGAGGCGTTTTGGTAGAGAGCATTAAATCCCATTTGCCATTTTCTCTCCTTTTCCCTTTTTCTCTCCTTCCCTTCTCATTTTCCTCGTGAAATGTTGGTACTTTGGTTTTGCTACTGTCCTGGACTACTTAAGACCATGATAACAACAAATCCAAACCTTTTTTGTTCTTTCGATTTAAAGGTGAGATTTTGGGTTCAACCCATTTCAGAGTAACTCCAATTAAGCTTATGTACCCAAAAGAAAAAGAATTAATTAAGATTAAGGGTACTCGAAGCCCAAGGAATAGCAATCAGTACTTCTCTCTTACTCTCTCTCCACCCCCTATCTTTGTTTCTCTCTCTAGTCTCTCCCTCTGTCCCTCTTCCTCTCTCTCTGGAGTTGTGCAGGGAATATTGTCAGAGGGAGCACACAGCTGAAACAGAAAGGCCGCGAAAGGAGAGGCTTTTGAGTTAGTGGAGTGAATTACATTTCTGCCCTTGTTGTGTCTTTTGGGAAATTGATAATTTTGTTTAAATTTCTTTTTTGGGCAAATAATTTAATGATGGTGCCCCCAATGCATGCATAGATTTGGAATTTTGTGAGATAGGGTCCCTCCTCTTTTTAAAAATTTTCTTTTTTTGCTTGTTTTATTCTTTTTCTTAGGGTTTAAAAGTTGACATTGGATACTTTTGTGATTGTGAGTTTAGATCCAACATCATATTCTGAATCTGATCTTAGGTTGTGGGGCTTAAGGCCCACATCTACAGATCCCATTCTTTGTTTAATTCATCTGGTCAAAGTGGTCAAATCCCTTTGTCTGGCCAAAATCAAGTGGGAATATTGGGGTTTTACTGTTTTTCTTTCTTTTTCCCAAGACATGTGAAAATGAACATTTTTAGATTTTTTAAAAATAAATAAAAATTAAAGATTAAAAATTAAAATTTTGATCTCCGGTAATATCTGGTTGATACAAGTCAGGTACTGTCTAATATTTGCCTAGTGAAAACTGAGCATCAAACTTTACCTTTTTTATCGACATCAAACAGTACAATATAGTATTAATAAATATGGTTGTTAACTGTTATTCTTGTATAAGTGATCTTGTGTAAAACTATTATGTTATATTTATTTGAGTTGAATTAAACTTATTCGTGTTGAACTTATTTAATAGATTAAAACTGAATTTATTTTCTTAAATTAAATCTATTTTTCTTGGACTAAAGTAAGTTGAATTTATTATATACTGTATTAAAAATATATTTATGCTTAAATGAAATATACTAAACTTATTTTTTAAAAATGAATAGGACTATTCTTTTTCAACTTATTTTTTAGAACAGTTCAATTGGATTCAGTTCAATTTTTTAAAACATAAAGTTCAATTCAATTTATTTCGGTAAAAATAGTTCAACTCAACTCAATTCATCAAAAATAAGTTCAACAATAAGAATAAATTTATTGTAATTCAATAAATTCGGTCAAAATAAATAGAAATGAAGATAATATTAAAGTACTTAAGTTTAAAGGTAGAAATTCATTTAAACAGAGTTTACTTTTCATCTCGCAAATGTGCAACTTCAAGTTTCGTCCTCACTATTTTATGCTGAGATTTTTTTCCCCTTAATGGAGTAAATTCATCTTAATATATTAAAGGAAACAATGCGAATGGATATATAAATATATTTCAAAAAGAATTTCTATTTTCCTTTTTTCTAGGTCTAGACTTTTTAATAAGACGAATTCATCTTAATAGAAGACTAAATACTTCACTCTATGAGTATGTGATTCCATTGTTGTTTGAGGGGATGGGGAGATTAAATCTACACAATTATATTCTCTATAGTAAAACATCTGATTCAATAAGTCTCGAACATGAATTGTGTATATTATTAACTATTTTACAATTAAATGATAAATAAAATAAATAATTATAATTTACAAGGCGTATATTATTAACTATTTTACAATTGAATGATAAATAAAATAAATAATTACAACTTACAAGGCCAATAATGATATATTCGTCTAAGATACATGGAATAAACAAAGCCCACCACGGAGGAATTCCAATCTTCCAGACAAAGGAGGTGGGTTCTAATTCCACTAAAGGCATGACAAATTTTTTCTTTCTATTTACCTTTTTCGTCTCCATATATTTCTCTCCCGGAGTGATAATCTGTCAGATATAAGCTCTTAATGAACTTGCTTACCCATTCTAAAAAAAACTAACAAAAATTAAATTTTCCTTTTGTTTTGGGATGATTAACAAAATTCCTATTGTTTTATTAAGCTCTTAATGAACTTGCTTACCCATTCTTAAATAAAGGAACAAAAACTCAATTTTCTTTTTGTTTTGGAGATGATTAACAAAATTCCTATTGTTTTATTGGCTACCTTGAAACATTACCGAGACATGCATAGGAATCTCAACTGAACAGTGTACTCGTCATGTAATCACGAATTACACATTACCAGTCAGGTTACAAACAATAAAATGTAAATATAATAGAATTAATTTATAGGTATTTAACTAAAATACCAAAAACTTTAGCTCAAGGCACACTAAGACGTACTTTCTAATTGAAAATGAAAGGTTCCGGATTTGAACCAAGAAAAGACATGTTCCTTGTAAAAGGGAGACACTGAGATGGACTTTCTAATTGAAAGTGAAAGGTTCCAAATTCGTACCGAGAAAAGACATGTTCCTTGTAAAGGGAGATATTTTCACGTCAATAAATCTTTGTTTGAAGTCTCGAACTTTTGGATCTCCTAGTTTTGGACTTTTGGTCACCCTACCCAAGCCCACTACAACCCCTCTTAGATAGCTCTGGATTGGAACAAGGTCTAACAAAGCTAGGAATTTGAAACAGGGTGTCCAATGTCTTTTGGGACAAATTCAAGAGTGTCTAATTACTTATAATTTCAAAGTTTTTGGTCCAAATATAAGTTGTCCTCTTGAGGTCTCCGCCCATGGGTCTAAGAGCAATTGCTCTTGTAGAAAACAATGATATGACTCAATTACAGTTGAATCCAACAAAGCTAGAGTTGTGTCAGAAAAAATTTATCACTCAAGCAAAGCTTAGGGAAAAATAATCAGTATCCAACAGGTCCAATGAATCAAAGCATTATTACTAAAGAGCAGCTCTAGCCATTATGATTTGAGAAAGACCAATATTTTTTTCCTTTTCTTTCTTCCTTTTTTCTTTGGGAGAGGGGGTGTTTGTTGTTTACTACTGTGTGGTTTTGACCACACCAACATGAAGCACACCTACATTATACAACAACCCTTGTTGGCAATCAATATAGTCACCAAGAAGGGATATTCTTTCAACAAGCACAAATACATGTACAGTTTAAACTAGTAACCTAACCAAGTAGATGGTACTGGCTGAAATCTGGACTTGGCAAAAGCCAAAAGATCACAGTAATCGGCATGGTTCAAGCAATCGCGGTAATCGGTGAAAAGCTTCTCGAATACCTTCCATTGCACTTTGTTTGATCTTGTATACGGATACGGGAGAAAAACCTGCAAGAACAATATGCATGACAATCTGGAAGGTTATTTCATCCTTCTATGTTTTAGCTCTTTTATCTCAATTAGAAGACATTCTCACCTAGATAGAATGGAATTGCCATTGGTATTTTAAAGCACTTCTGACCCCTACCAGTAATTTTTACATTCAAATTGAACAATACCTCAGAATTCCAACTAGAACACAGCTTAATTCCATGGTTTGGTTAGGTTTTGGTTTCCTTGACCCCTAGATGTGAAAACCATTAATTGCCAAATACTCCATAGCAAAAGAAATAAAGGCCAATTTACTGAGATGTGTTACTTTAATCAACTGTAATTCAAACCCTTGGGGAGGGGTTGTTACAATAGCGACTCTTCCAGCTACATAGAAGACAATGCGTGAGATCAAGTGCTCACATAGGAGTTAAGAGAAATTTTTACTTACATTAGCCTCCATTGCCAAACGTTTAAGTAAATGAAATGCCTTCTCATTTTCCTCCAAATTGTCAATGACAGCAAGCCAGATCTGAGATGCCAATTCATAGGCTCTGTCTCTTGATTTTCCACATGCTATAAATTGATCTGCAAAGTAACAAGAGATCAAGCTGGTAAATAAAGTAAAGCTGGATCGAATAAGGATAGTGAAGAACGTGCAACTCCATGAGCTTCCTAGAGCACATAAGCTAATAGAATCAACCTAGACTAACATCTCCTCATGTAAATTCCATAAACAGAGTTCCAATCACTAAGATTTAACAGTCAAATGAAGGTCTTAACACTCCATGTTCAGAGGGCTAGTTGTTGACACTTGGCATTACAATACAATAAAAAAGTACTCAGCACGTCCCATTGTGTTTATCCTAAAAGAGAAAACCCAGATTATGATATTATCATGTTAGCCAAAAGATTTCCGGTTCTGTGGAGATTGCTGAAGGATATTGGCTGGCATTCTATTAGATTAGTATTACTTAAGCAAGTATTAAGGAGAAAAATAGGTGCTGACTAAGACAATAGGACTAAGAAGTGTGGGATACAAAACCAAATTAAACCCCGGAGTCCTCCCTAGGGCAGAGGTACCAGATGGGAGGAAAAAATGAAGCTCTTGCGCTCACCAATTATAGTCCCATGAACTATTGCAGAAGGGGCAGGCATAGTTGAAATTTCAAGTTGCTCCTTCAGAAAAAGATAAGCATGACCTACAATTTCATCCATTTCATCTTCTGGGGCAAATATGTGTTTACTGATGTACAAAGCTGTAAACCTCCTGCAAACATAAATGGACCTCATGAAATACAAACACGCTATTACGCATTTGCCCCACCAATATATACTTTATTTTCATCATAAAAGAATGAAGAAAGAAGACGAAAATGGGAGGAGATCAGTATATGGTTTGTCAAGTACTCATATCAAGGCCCTTCAAAGAACCACTATCTGTGTCTCTCTCAAGAGACCAGAGAAGAGATCAAACATCCTTTATTGCCTTATGTTTTTAGTTTTAAAGAACACCATTGTCATCATCTCATGAGCTACACTGTGTATGCATCGTGGTACTGCTTCAGTTCAGCTCAAAACAGCAAAAGAATGCCACCTCAGCATAAGTCGATAAAAAATTGTATTCTTCCAGCAGTTAGAGTATTGTGCTTCAAGGTAAGAGAATAAATTGCTGAAAGCCTAAAACTTGCTCAAGCAAGAAACGGAATGACCAAACATGCTACATCACAAGTATCAAGCTAATGTACTTCAAAGAAATACCTTTTACTTACACCACGAGGTATAGGTCCTGGCCATCTTTTTGCCAGATTCACAGAAGGATATGTCTTTAAAAGAGCAGCTTGCCACAGACATTCCCCTTTAAACAAGTTTGCCCAGTGTTTCTTGACACAAGATATTTGAGCCCAATCAGTGATCGGAACTCGAATGAATATCTCAGTAAGCAAATGATCAGGAAGCTTCTCAATTGAGTTATCATACGAAGTAGCACCTCCACTGTCATCAGTCATTAGTTACCTGTGACAGGCTTGAAGAGCAAAAAAGAAAACAGTTAGCAGAATTGAAATAGAGAAGACGAAGCAATCAACTGAACATAGAATTGGATGAACATTTAACAAAAAAACAGTCAAATTATCAAATATGAGAAACCAGGTCACCAGAATTGATAAAAACAACATATCCTACAATACAGGAGAGACACAGTAATGGCAAGCAGTGACATTAGAAAACCATATTCATCCTACAACATATTCAACTATTTAAGAACAAGCACTTCCTGAAAAGTTAAAAACATCCTTAGAGATCTTCAACTTTCTGTAAACAAGGAATAGAGACGTTGACTTTTAGGGGTCAGGTACTAGTTACTAAGAAGCAGCACAAAATGAACAACTACGAACAGATTGTGCAGTACATTTTTAACGGGTATGCTTTGAGTCTATCTATAGATTCAACAACAGCATAAGTAATGAGCCCCAGCGAGGAAAAGTTGGCAAATGATGAGCTATTTATTTGCAAAAAGAATGCTACTCACTTTACCTATATTGCAGTAGGACCATTTTCTCATCCTTCAATGCCCACTTGAGACTCAACTACTCAACTCGGCACTAATCCATACTCAATGGCATTTATTTGCTAGTACAGATGTTTCTCTTGGTCCTCCTCCATGAGGACCAATGGACTTCGATTTAAGTTTGAAAAATCTCCCCAACACAATGGTGAAACTACTAAATTCAAAATGCACGCTAAAGCACTTCATTCGCTATGTTATTTTTTCATCTACAGAACATTTCAGGGCCATTGAGTTTTGAAGCCATAAAAGTTCATATGAAAAGCACAAACCATCAACAAATCCAACCTTGCCAAATCCTCAGCCGCCCCCCGAAAAAAAAAGACAGAAAAAAGAACCAACTTTCTCTGAAGGACCCAAGCCATAATTGGTAGGGGAAATCTATTGTATGATCATTACAAAACACGAGAAACATGACCCTTGAGCGTATCTAATGCTTGATGATCACAAGATAGTTTCAAGATTCACTTTCTTGAGAGTAGAAAGTCCCCACTTCAAAGAATTCAGAATTTCCCAGCACCCCTGGCAGTTCAATAGACCAAAATCCAGAATTTTGAAAGAAACAAATTTTTTACTTCCATATACACTCTATGACAAGGATTAAAAGACATAATTCACTAAAGAATCGATTGAAGCAAGCAAAAAGTTGAAATTCCTGAGAAACCCACCAAAATTCAAGCATAAACCAAGCTCATAAACTAATTTCTTGGGCAAATTACAAACAAAATTTGAAACTCAAGCAAGAATGAGAAGGAGAGAGAAAACTTACCCGATAGAGAAAGATGAGCGACAGACAAAGAAGAGGAATCCAGTTGGGAGGACGAGGTGGGTCTAGAGTGGAGGTGAAGAGCGACGTGTGAGTTGAGATATCACCGTTGTCTATCGCTGCCTGCTCCAAGAGAGAGCATGAGAATCGAGACGTGGTGGGAACTTTAAGCAGAGAATAAAAGGGGAAGGAAAAGGGGAAAAATGAAGATACAGAGACAACGTGCAAAGGTGAAAATTCCATCGTACGTAGTACCAACTCGGCATGATAAATGAATTATTTTGATCGGTTTCAATCGAGTTTAATTTAAAACAGTTAATGTGAGAACCATCAAAATTTGATTTTGATTTTAATTTTGATTTTGATTTTGATTGTAAAGTTAAAGGCGCTTATTTTTATATTTGATTTGACTTTAAATATGTTGATATTTTTGATCCAATAAAACTTATCCAACAGAGGTTAATAATTTTCTATCAAAAGTAATCTGATTTTATACATTTTAATTCAGTTTTGGATTTATTTTGAGTGAGTTTTTCTGGAGCCAAATCGAATGTGTTCAACTATTCGGATATAGTTAATTTTGTTGAAAAAAAGACCTCAAAGCTTGTCTTTTGTGGTTGTTTGTTCCGTTGTGGATTTTTGGTTTTATTCCCTAAGTGACCAAGTATCATGATGAATTATTTTCTTCCTCGCGCAAGCATTGTCTACCTTGGTCCCCAAGGAATATATTTGCAATGATTTTTGCTTGACCTTAATCTCTTACCTATGCCTGTATAAGGAAGCTTGTGTATTGATCGGCTTTACGCAAGTAAAAATTCAGCTACTCATCTCACATAAGTATAGAAAATTTCAGCTTCCATATTTGCATTATAATGCTGAAAATACAGGCCATTATTTCCCTCTCTAACCCACATATAACCCTTCCAATTAAATTCTCTTAAACACATTAACCGTAACCCTAAATATATACATCTTCGTACATTGATTCAAGTACTCCAAGTTAATTAATTGGGAGTGCACCCTATTGATTAACCCCGTGTTAATCCTGGGAATGATCGCCCATGTGAAGTTTGCACTCGTAGCATCGACGAAATCGTTCTTAGGACAATGGATAGGTTACGACACTGGTTTGATTTTTCATTTCAATATTATTATATCTTAAAGGGTTACTAATTCTTTTGTTTGGAGTTTTGTTGGCACTAATTTAAGTTGATCGATTTGTATCAAGCAAAGTGATCAAATCCTAATTGTTGGTAAAGATTATTTAGTAGTTGTAATTGTTTATAACACCATTTTAAATCTAATTTTTAACAAATTTTGTCAAGTCTAGTCCAAGTTTTTTTCTTTTTTCTTTTTTTTTCCTCCATTTATTATTTCTTTTTGTCAAATCATTTATTATGTGATCGGATAGTAAAATACATTATAGTTTACAATTGTCCATGAGTATTTTCACACAGGTAAAGCCCTATCAAATATATAGCAAATATTTTTTTATGAGAATAATTCCATTATTATTATCCCCAACCCCAAGCACATCAAAGGAAAGAATTCAAAAGGTATATATGATGGTTTATTTTTACATAGTTTATGAATCTTTAATTTTGTAATATTATTTATTTAACACAGTACATATTAGGTTTTATATTAAACAAATATAAAATTTAAAGAATTTATATGAACATTCATATAATTTACTCCGGCATCATGGCATAATGCTATCATATGATTCATAACCGTATACTAATTTTTTACTTTTTTATTTTTTTGCATTTCCTTGCATGTCTATTTTGAAATGAACCTCTTATATGGATTTTTTTAATAAATTTAATTATTTAGTTTATTGAAAAGGATCAAAATTATATTACATAAGTAGACAACAAGTTACCGTATCACTCATGTGATATATTTACCCTTGGCCATCCTCCCACCTTACGTGAGAAAAGACATGGGGGAACACGGTGAAGGGAGTTATCTCAACGTCTCTAATGAGATTTGAATCCACACCTCCTTGTTAAAAGGTGAATTTTCTCCCATAAAATTATCCCTTTTATGATAAATAAACTCCAGTATTTTAGAAGACATATTAACTAATTTAATTGCTGAAGTGATAAAGTACTACTCATTCATTGGAAAAAAAAAGAAGCTAAAATGAGTTGGAGTAATTGAGACTTCTGGTGAGAGACAATTCCTCGGAAACCATTTAAGAATCAAATAAATGAGGAACATGAAAAATACAAACAGAAGTTAAATATCAAGAAAATAAAAATATCCAAAAATTTAAAAAATTCAAAAAGTAGGCAAATGCACAACTAACATACATAAATGAAGTTATATTTTACGAAAATATAACTATTTATTGTTAATTGTTAAATTTATAACATTAAATATTGATGATAATTGTTTATTTTTTATGATAAGTTGAAGAAAGCAGCCATTAGTAGAGATTGATCTTTCCACACTTTTTACCATTGGGTAAAATGCAACTTATTAGCCTCCGACCCCCCAAAATGCGACAATGGAAAAACGTATTGATTTAGGTGGATTCATTTAATAACCGTGTCAATTGTATACAAAACTTGAAAATCAATTAGATTTACTAGAAATTGAAAATAATACGTTTTCGAACTAAACAATCGATTTGTGTCGACTTTTAGTTAAAATTAATTTGATTCATGTCAAATTAATGTTTCTCTATAACAACTTCATTAAATTTTATCCGAATTATAATATCGTGTTGAGTTAGACTTTATCAAATCATCATTACAAATCACGAGCTGTAATGCCCCCAACCCATAATCACCGGTTTTGGAATAAGCAAGCCGCTAGATGATTAGCGCAATGGAAAGGAAGGTCGGGGAGTCAGCATCGCCGCCCTTGTCCGTGGACAGGGCAAGGCTTGGTTTGATAATGTTAAGAATGTAAATGTAACTTAATTATGGGCAACTAATAAAATATATAACTGAAACTTATGAATATTACAAACGGTAGTAATAACACAACCCTTGATCGACGGACGACTTTGCTAACTACTAAACTAACCACGAGTCTCCCTGCGAGCCGCTACCTCCGGATAATTACCTTCCGAGACTTTCGAAAATTACCTAAAACAAAACAAGAAAATATTTTCGCAATGTGAGTCGAAACTCAATACGCTCATTATTATGCAAGAAAATATTAGTTAGAAATATTTGGGTTGAGCACGTGCATTTCAATTCATTTTATAAATGAGGAGAGAGAATAACTTAAAACGATTGCTAATTGATTATTTGTGTGGTTACCCTTGCGATCATCGGGTTTCCCTAAACGTGTACATACCCAAACCGATCGGGAAGTCCAGGTTGGTGCGGCGCAGATTACGGTGTGCCGACTTTGAGCAATGGTGAAGTATCAATGGGCGGGTCCACTTTTATATGGCAAATACTGTTGCAAATGATTCTTTGTTAGTTGTTAATGGCGGCCATATCCGGCTTTGATTTTTGAATGAAACTTGAAAGGCATAATCGATGAACGTACTCGAAGATGTTGATAGTATATTACTTTTGGTAATCTTCATACAGGACCCGAACGGACGTTGATTTTGATGGCCCCTTTAACATAGAGTTTTAAGATACATTTAATTAATAAGAATTTACATTTATTTGGTTTTGTTAATAATAACCTTATTTCTTGAGTTATGATAATTGACATGATTTATGCTTTATGAATATTTGGTCATGCCTTATGTTTTTGTAATTAGTTAAGTTATTTTACCCATGAATGTAAGTAATCTTTGACATGAATTATTTGTAGAATTGACATGCATTCTAATATCTTTAGCTTAGCTAATTTACAAGTCATTAAACATGCATTTATTCATTAGGTGATTACTAATTTATTTGCCTAATTTACAAGTTATTATTAATTATCATGCATTATTTTACCATGTGATTACTAATTTATGTATGAATTAGGATTTAGTCATCTAAACATGCTCTCATGTACTATTCTCATGTTATTACTAGTTTATTTACTAATTAGCATGCTTTAGGAATTAATTAGTTACCTTAAGTGTTTATCATTAAACATGCACATAATAAATAATTAATCTTTAATTTATCATTCTTCTTATGAACTAATGTTGTTACTCATGTAATAACATGCTACTTATTTTTACTTAACATGTATGCAAGAGTTTATTTTACAATTATACATGGATTAAGATACTACTAATTTCTTTACTTAATATGCATGCACCTTTTAAGTGGTTATTATAGCTAAATTAAACATGAATCCTTTTTATAATAAACTACTTAACATTATTATACCATTTTTATTCTTTCTAAAATTACTTAATCACAAGGGTTGTTTAAACTAAACATGCATGCATAATTAATTTTTCTCCTTACTAATATGATTATACTTCCTGTAATTGCATATTTTATCTAAGTTATTTTAATTTAAATGCTAAATTAGGTTAAGATAATTTTTAGGGTTAGGGTTTTTACTTAAGGAAGAAAATAGAAGCAAAGGTGGTGGTTGTTGGTGGAATCCGGTGGCGGCAGGGCGGTGATCCGGTGGTTGGCGGTGGTGTCGGTGCTCGGTGGTGGTCCCCGGCGGCGAGTGGCAGTGGCAGTGGTGGTGGTGGTGGGTTTTTTGAGAAAGATGGATTTTAGGGCATAAAGGAGATAGAGAGAGAGAGATAGAGAGAGTATGCTTGGTGGCTGGAGTGGTGGTGCTGGGTGGCTGCCATCAGCGCCTGCAGGTGGCGGCGGGTATGTTTTCGGTTGGTGGTCGGGTGGTGGCTGGCCGTGGGTGGTGTGGAAAAAGGAGAGGTTGTTTGGTGGTTTGATGTATTTGAAGGGTTTGGAGGGTGGTTGTTTTTGGTGGTTTGGTGGGCAATGGTCGGCCGGTGATGGGTAGTCAACGGCTCTAGAGGGGTTGGGCCGCCGGAGTGGTGCTAGCCGGAGTTTGTTGAGGGTGGTCGGAGGTGAGAGTGAGAGTATATAAAGGTGAGAGGTGGTGGTTAAAGTTTGGTGAATATGGTGGTTTCAAATGTAGTTTTCCAGCGATAGGGTGGCCGAAATGATGGTCGGAAAGATGATTCTGGTTCGGTGCAGTGTGGTGAAGAGTTATGGTTAGTTATGGTCGATTGAAGAGGTCGGTATTTGGCTGTAAAAGTGGCCAAAGTTGGGTTGATGGTCGGTGTAAGAGGAAAGAGAAAGTAGCTTAAACAAGATTTTTGGGCCAATTTTTATGCTAATCAAACCTATTTATACCGGATTTTAATGGCTATCTGCATGATTTTGCTGGCATAGGTGGAGTTTTGTGGATGACAAACGTTAATGATGCATGTTAACTTAGTGATTTGGCAATTGCTAAGCTTTGCTTTGTGTAATTGGGGTGTCAAGCCCCATTTGACCCCAAAACCTATCTTAATCCACCAATATTTCTATTACTATTTTATTATCATTAAACTTATCAGTTTCATTTTGTTATTTTTAGTTTTGTTATTTTTATTATAATTATTTTTATTATATTTTTGTTAATTATTAAGATTATTACTTATTTTTACCCTATTATTAGTATTTATACTAAAATTTGGTTATTCTTATTAGCAAGGCTAGTGTTTGTATGGGATGTTGATTTAGTTTGTAGTTTAAGTGTGCTAGCTAGATAAGTATATATGTATTTATATGTATATATATATGTGTATGTATATTTATATTTATATATATATAGGTATATTTATAAAAATTGGATTTATATTAAATATTTAGGATTGAAAGAATTGGACACAAATTATGTGAACATAAGTATAAATAATATTTTTTGGGGATTGATACTTTATGCATTATATCGTAAATATTAGCCATCCATCGTTGCCGTTTACGTCCGGGTCTTGAAAAATAATTTCGATACATACACGTATACATAATATGAAAATATTTTGAAATTGAAATGTACGTGCTAATTATTATTGATGAGTTATGTTAATATGTTATAATTAGGGATGGGTTGTTACACAAGCGTAACAACCCCGTTCCGCATAGGGATATTAAGGAATGTGATAAGACATAATTTATAAATAAAAGTAGAAGTTTACCACAATAAGTGACACTTCCCCTTTTCAATCAAAGTGGAGATAATAGTTAGTTAAGGGTTAGTATTTGAGTCTAATGCTTAAAGGCTAGGTTGTTAATTAGTGGATCATCTAACGTACTCGATTTATTAGGATAGAACGTTATAATTTATAATTAATTTTATAAGTTACTACCCATAAACTAGGAATAAAAATAAGTGATTTTCTCTCCCTACTTTTACAAATTAGTCGGATAATAAAATTAAAAAATCTTGTATTTTTCTTACTTCGAAACCCCCAAACAAAAAAAAGGAAAAAAAGAAAAAAAGAAAAAGGGGTTGCCTAAACCCTTTGCTCTCCGCACTCCAGCCGACTCATCAATCCTTCTCCTTCTGCCGTCGCGCTTCTCCTAAAACCCTTATTTCTCGGCCGCATAGACAGCGGGCTTTATAAACCTCACACAGAGGTACAGAATACAGAGAAGGGATAACTCATAAGGCCAGGCAACAATGGCGACAACCTCCATAGCCTCGCAGTTACGAGCCCTAAAGTCGTTAGTTAAAGCAGATACAGAGGTGCCCAAGAAGCCTCTCACTCGACCTTCAGTCTTGTTCGACCCTAAAGAGGCCGCCGACCTCGATATTGATACCATTCTCAGCATTGCCCTCTCTGGTTAGTAACATTTTATCGCATTGTGGGCTTTTTCTTGTTCACTACTTTCTGTCTTAATTGTTTCATGCTTGGGTTTTACTTGGGCAGTTCTGGTTCTGAGTAATTTTCGGCTTGCCCTTTCTCTATTGGGAAATCTGGCAATTTAATTGAAGTTTTGATTTCATGTTATTTGCTGTTCATATTGTGATCAATACATCCACAAACCGCAAAAAGAAAAGGTAGTAACTTTAGGTTTTGCTTTATCTTGCTGTGGGTAGAGAGAAAGCTAGGCAATAAGGGTTATCCTTTTTAAAGCCCAAGTCCTGATTTCCCTTCTTATGGTACATTAAAAGAACAATTTTATTGAGGTCATGAATGGCACCGTGCCTTTAAACAAGGCATATGAAGAGTTAGTGAATTATTGAAACTTTCCTAAAATCAGATTGTGAAACACTATTTAAATGGCTTATGAGCAAGGGCTGTCCTCTCAATTGTGAGGAACGGCGCTCGAAGCAGCTCTGATGCTTTTCAGTGGCACTAATGTTACTAAAATAAAGCATTAGAGATAAAAACAATGCTTATGAATGGCAAGATTTTAGCCACCTGAGTATCCACAAAAGCCTGCCTTAGGGGAACTCTTACTGGGTTTTTATTTTTATGGTGTAGTACGAAATAACAATAAGCGGCAGGGTAAAACTTTCCGAAAATGTTCGTGGAACTGATGGGAGTCCTTGTTACATTATTTTTCCCTAAATCATTTGAAATTAAAGATATATGGCTGAATTACATAGGACATCTATAGCTTTATGAAATTGGTGAGAGAGAATCCAGGTGGAGAAGCATCAGATGTTAGGCTTGGGAATGTGAACATGATGCAATCATTTTAAGTTTTCTTTCTTGAGGCCGCGGCATTTGTGGGTGTGAAAGTGGTTGATAACGGATGGCTTACACTCTTGGATGTTTCTTTAGTATGGTGGTGTGTTATTTTTGTGTTGTGTTCCTTTCTTTTTGTGATATCCCCTTGCTGTCTGAATTTTACTCAATGTTGATTACATTATCTCCCCCCCAACAAAAAAAAAAGGGAAAGTGGCAAGGGTGGAGGACCAAAGAAATCTGCAACAATCAAGCACTTCTTGTAGAATAGATAGCATTCAATAAGTAATCACAGAATAAAAAGAAGAGATAACCTCCAATTTATATAATGGGTAGAATTTCCACTAAAACTTGAAGTAATAGGAGATCAATGTCTTGAAGTGAGAATGTACACAAACACGTTTGAAACGATGATGCAAGACCTCGGTCTCTCAATTTAACCATCATATTTCAAGCAGTCATAAGTTTCATGTCTGACATGTTGTCCTGAAAGTTCAATTAATTTAATTATCTTGAGTGCTCTTGTTTGATTCCTTGCTACTTAACTTCGCCTTTGGATACTGACTATGATGCTATATTTCTGTAGGTTTTGAGGTTCTAGTAAATATTGATGAGCGGTTTAGAACCCACAAGAATGATCTGTTTAGTCATAAAAGCAGAGAGCTGGACAGAGAATTGATGACCGTTGAAGAAAACAATTGCATTAATGCATCAATCAGTTCTTATTTGCGGCTACTCTCTGGTCATCTTCAATCACCTTCTGCATTTAAGACACTTGAGTACTTGGTTCGGCGATACAAGATTCACGTATATAATATTGAGGAGTTAATCCTGTGTTCCCTACCTTATCATGAAACCCATGCGTTTGTACGGATTGTGCAATTGATCGACTTTGGAAATTCGCGGTGGAAATTCCTTGATGGCGTCAAGCTATCTGGTGCACCACCACCTAGAGAGGTTATTGTACAGCAATGCATACGTGACATGGGTCTTCTTGAGGTTATATGCAATTATGCAACTCCAGCAAAGAAGCATCAGCCTTCTACACCTGTCATCAGCTTTTGCACAGCTGTTGTGGTTGAGGTTTTGGGCTCGTTGGGGAATGTCGACAGTGAGGTTGTGAAGAGAATTCTACCATTTTTGAATTCTGGTCTTCAATCTGGCGGTAAGGGCTCTTCAGATTACAAAGCTGGCACGTTGATGATTGTTGGTCTTCTGGCCAATAGGGTGTCTCTATCTCCCAAGCTTGTCAGCAGCTTGGTTCGATCGGTATCTGAGTTGGCTCGAACAGATGCCCAATCATCGGCAGATATACAGTGGGTTCAGTTGTCAGTCATGACTTTAATAAACATCGTGCAGTTGCAGTCTCTGGAAGTGTTGCCTAAGAAGGCAGTGGACAGCCTCAAAGAGATCAAGGACCTCCCTGGGGTTCTTTTACAGCTGACTGCAAGGTTTAATATTGACAGATTTCTGACTTTGCTTTTGGAGTCCCTTATTGACTATAGTAGTTCCGATAGCCAATGCAAGCTTTCTGTGGTAACAATTATTGAGACTGTAACAATTGGGAATCTTGTTCAAGGAATAGTCTTCAGGCTTCTCACTTCATGTTTGAGATTATCGCAGAACGCTGATGCTTCAGTGTTGTCGGAATTGGGGAGCTGGTCTAAGCAAATTTTAGTTATTCTCAACAGAAAGTATCCTAATGAACTACGTGCTGCTGTTCATGATTTCTTGGAAAACAAAAAGGTACATCTAAAGGGTGAAAAGTCGGTGATTGAAGCCTTGAGCAAGGTGTTGGATGGAAACTTAGATTCATCTGTTGACTTATCAGATTCACGGATATGGTTTGCACTAGACCATCCAAAGGCGGAAATCCGACGGGCTACACTCTCTAATCTTGATTTATCAGCCATTTTGGATAGCAAGATTACTTCACAAAGACTTGTAACTGTCCAGGATGCTGTAATTCGTTGTCTTTCTGATGATGATCTGAGTGTTGTTCAGGCAGCTCTTTCTCTGAATAGATTGCCAGAGCTTGTTGACTTTGCATTTCTTCTCGAGACATGTCAAAATTTGCTTCGCAGCTGCACTCAGATTTTGTGGTTGGGGACACCAAAGGATCTTGCTCTGGCTGGTGAGGTTGCTGTTTCATGCCTGAAGCATGCAACTTCCATCTTGCAAGACCGCAGTGAGGCTGTGGAGGGAATTGCTACAATGCTGCTCCCTTTACTTCTTGTTTTTCCAAAGACAAAGATGCTAAACTTGAAGGCCCTGGAATTGGCTAAGGAGATTAAGTGGCCTTTGTACAAGGACTTAATGAGTGCCTCTGACCTGAGAAAGGTCATCAAGAGTAAAACGGGAGAGGAGTGGTTACCTGAAGTCAATATGACAATTGTGCAGAAATTGGTCGATGCTCTTTCAGTTAATGCCAAAGAGCTTATGCCTTGGTTTATCAAATGTTGTAGTGAATCAGAGTTGTCAAAGACAGTAGTCTTCCTGGTTCTGTTGCAATCATATTCAATGGGCAAGAACGCCTTCACTGAGCCTTTTGCCTCTTATGAATCCTGCTTTGCATTTCTACAGACAGAGTGGAGAACTCTTGGACATGGTGGCAGCTTTTTGTGTGGATCAGAGTTTGATACCAGAATTCTTGATGCAGAAAACATGGAATTCCTGAAGGATTTTGATGTAGGGAACATCAAGGAATTGAATGCCAGGATTTTGGTTTTTGTCTTCTGGAAGTCAGTTAAGGCCTACATCTCAACAATGCCTGCAAATCCTGTTTTAGATGATGATGGCAACGAAGCACGCATGCTGCGGGATCTCTATGTCTTTTTTTCTGAATCTAATCTGAACCTTCTTTTCAAGGAGCATCGACATTACCTCGTCAAAAACTGCAGGATGTCTCCTGTTGAGTTTCTTTCAAGGTTCATCAGTGAACAAGGGGTTTCTTCTGCTGTCCAAGTTGAGAGTCTCCATTCGTTTGCTCTGCTATGTTCTCAGGCGAATGAGGCATCTGCCATGCAGCTTTTGGCCGGATTTCCTTTGATTCTTGTTCCATTGTCCAGCGACATCCTTGATGTCAGAACAGCAGCCATGAATTATGTTGAAGAGCTTTGCAGTTTGTGCTCCCGTGTTAAACACGCGGAGAAGAAAAATGGAAACAGTGAGTCTTGGAGTTCCTTTATTGATGAGCTTCTAAACTTGTTGGTGCAGCAGAAGAAGTTGATATTATCGGATAGGGACTTTCTTCCTTCATTTTTGGCATCTATACTCTCATCATCCTTTAAGAGTCTTCTGGTTCCGCGAGATATTGGTACAAAATTTGAAAAGTCTGCAATTGATTGCATTCTGTCTTTTATACTAGTTACTGCTTCCAAGTTTCCCGGATATGCCAAGCTGAAGATACTCTCACTTCTGAAAGAGTTGGGTAGTGCAATTTTGCAAGTAAAGGATGTTGAATGTTTGCTGTCCGACCTTTTGCAACGGCGTAACAATTATCATTTTAGGCATGATAGATCATACCAGGAGCTGACAAGCGTTGATGTTGATATCCTGTGCCTTCTGATTGAGATCTGTTCAATTCCCAGGTGCTCTGATGTACGTATTATTGAAGAACTCCTATTACCAGGATTATGGATAGACTGTATGCTGATGGATGATGCTGCAATTGTTAGGCCGTGTGTAACATTTTTGCAGAAACTGGATGGTAACATCTATAGGAGTTTGAGCGCTGAAATGCAGCAAAATCTTTTCAGGCAACTAGTGCTCTTTTATCATGATGCTAATACAGATGTGCAGAATGCCACAAGAGATGCATTGTCACGTTTGGATATCTCTTGTGCAACTGTAGCCCATGTGTTAAATTCTTTCCTTGCATTTGATTCAATTGGTTCAGTGCCCCGGAAAAGAAGAAGACCTCGAAGCATCAACCTGAAATATTTTTGGGGAGTGGGAATGTGCTTAGCTCCGTCAGCTCTCTTCTTGATGTGCTCTTGTTAAAGAAAGATATAGAAAACAGAACCTTTCTTGTGGAGCCTCTTTTTCAGCTTCTTGGGAAAGCCTTCTCGAAGGAGTGGGTCAATGTTGGTAGCCAAGAGGAGTGGGTACAAGCTACATCAGGCGTCTCTCAAACCATGTCTACTACATTATGTTACATTCAGCAGACTCTGTTGCTTATCCTGGAGGAGATTGTTGCTTCACTTTCGAATAACTCCTTTCCTAGTGGAGTCCTTGATAAATTGGATGCTGCTCTTCTTGTTGATTGTGCTCGATCTACAACAAATGTCGCAACTCGCAATCATGTGTATTCATTATTTGCAGCAATTACAAAGGTTGAATCTGACAAGGTTTTGTCCCAGATTCCTGAAATAATCACTGTTATTGGTGAATCAGCAATCAGTCATAGTGATAGCCATTCAAAATGTGTATTTGAAGATTTCATTTCAGCTGTTGTTCCATGCTGGTCATCTAAGGTTGATGATGGCTCTGACAAATTGCTTCAGATTTTTATAGATGTGATGCCTAATGTTGCTCCAGACAGGAGACTGTCAATTGTTCTTCACCTCTTAAGGACTCTTGGAGAAAACAATAGCTTGGGTTCATTGCTGCTCCTACTTTTCCGTTCATTGGTTTCAAAAGAGAAACATTCTTCCATCGATGACAAGAGCACTTCGGGCTTCGTAAGTGCAATAATTCAAACGGAATGGGAGTATAACTTTGCTTCACAAATCTGTGAACAATATACATGTGTGATATGGCTTCCATCACTTGTTTCGCTGCTGAAGCAATTGCAGAAAGATGATCAAGACCGTGAATTATTTATGGCATTGATGATCTCCTTGAAATTTATTCTGGATAAACTGCAAGATCCTGAATTTGTCTTCAAGCTTCAGTCTATTGAAGGTATGGAGACAATACAAGGAACGGTCTGTGAACTCATGGTGCACGTTATTTCTTGTTGGCAATTGGTAGATTTGGGTGGAAAGAAAAGATCAGTTCCTACTGTCTTAAAGAAAGAGCTCAAGGATCTTATCCATTCTGTTTTAATGAAGATTACGAGGGAATGCTTCCCTCATCCTTTTTCCAGGGCATAACCAGGCTGCTGGTTCAGCAGGATAACGTTACAAGGAAGAAGGCCCTCCAAGTTCTATGCGAAACAATTAGAGATCTCGATGTCCTCAGATCTAAAAGGGACAGAGATTCAAATAGTCACATGAGACGCTCTTGGCAGCATCTCGAGGGAAGTAACTTTGACTCGTTTGTTGCACTTTGCGAGGAGATATTGCAAGTACTTGATGCTTCTTATAACGATCTTAATGGATCAGTGAGACTAGCAACCATTTCAGCATTGGAAGCTTTGGCCAACAAGTTTCCTTCTAATCATACGGTTTTCAGCAAATGTCTTGCATGTATTGTGAAAAATGTGTTGTCTGATGACCTTGCTGCTTGTTCTTGTTGCCTTCGAACAGCGGGTGCATTAATCAATGTTCTGGGGCCTAGGGCACTGCCTGAGCTCCCTCATATCATGAAAAATCTTCTAAAGAGGACTCAAGATGTGCCTGCATCATTAGTTGCATACAAAGAATCTGCTAGCCGGCCAACTTCGAAGGATTCAGTTATGCTATCTGTACTTGTCACCTTGGAGGCACTTGTCGATAATCTTGGCGCTTTTCTGAACCCTTACCTCAATGATATTGTAGAACTTATGGTGCTGCATCCAGGCTACATATCAGAATCCGACCAAAAGTTAAAAGTCAAGGCTGATGCTGTAAGGAGGCAGCTCTGTGAGAAAGTTCCTGTCAGGCTAGCACTACCTGCCATCCAGAATGTGTACTCAAAAGCTGTGAAGTTGGGAGATCTAAGCCTCTGCACTGTTTTTGAGCTGCTCAAGAATTTTGTGGGTAAAATGGATAGAGCATCTGTGAATGGCTACCATACAAGTATTTTTGACCTCTGTATGCTGGCTCTTGATCTTCGCAGTCAACATCTTCCTTCTATTAAGAGTATTACCATTGTGGAGAAACACGTCATCAGTGCAATGATTAGTCTGACAATGAAGATGACGGAAACTATGTTCAAGCCTCTTTTTATTAGGAGCATGGAATGGGGAGAGTCAAACTTGGAAGAAGAAGATGGTGCCGGGGGCAGAAATATTTGTAGGGCTGTTTCGTTTTATGGATTGGTTAGTAACCTCGCCGAAAGCCACCGGTCAGTGAACTATCTTCCCTTATTTGTGTTGTGTTAGTTCATAAAGTCCCTTTTGTATTCTCTTTTTCATGGAATTTTTTTAATTAGCAGTTGAAAGAGAGTATAACTGAGAACAATTTTTTTTTAAAAAAAATAAATAAATAAAAAAGCATTATTGGTCTCTATCTATGTTAACAGGTGTGGTTCATTACCCCTGATAAGGGAAATTTTGAAATGGTGTAACCAAAGACTTTGCCTTCGTCCCCGCTCCCCCAAAAAAAAAAGAACAGAAAAGAAAAGAAAAGGTGTTTTTCATAATAGTGAAAGCGTTGTTCGTTTTTGTAAATAAAAAACCACTGTTGGCCTATATGTTAAAAGAGGTATGTGGTTTATAATAGTGAATGGGTTCATTTTCTTAGTATAAAAATCCACTATTGGCCTATATGTTGAAGAGGCATGGTTCATAATAGTGAAAGTGTTGTTCATAAAAGAGGATTAGTAAATTTTCTTCTAATATGTGTTGCCAGTCTTTTTTTTTCCTTAATATTGAGACCCTCAACTTGTATTGTTGTTGATTTTAGCTATTTGTTGCTGTTGGCTTCTTACCCTACTCGTGTTTTTCTTGAACCTGATATGAACACTGATTTTTCACAGATCGTTGTTTGTTCCATATTTCAAGTATTTGCTTGAGGGTTCTATCCGATATCTTACTGATTATGATGGCAAGAGTGAGGGCCATTCTAGGCAGAAGAAGAAGGCCAAGCATCAGAAATCTGAAAGTGGAAAACTTTTTGCCAGTGATTCCTCTTCACTTGAAAAGTGGCATTTAAGGGCTTTGATTTTGTCATCCCTGCATAAATGTTTTCTTTATGACACTGGGAGTCTTAAGTTTCTCGACTCTTCAAAATTTCAACTTCTGTTGAAGCCTATTGTGTCGCAGATGGTTGTAGAACCACCAGCTTTGCTTGAAGAGCATCCAGATATACCGTCAGTGAAGGAAGTTGATGATATATTGGTTTCCTGTGTTGGCCAAATGGCCGTAACAGCAGGTTCTGATCTTTGTGGAAGCCTCTGAACTATGAGGTGAGAACAAGTTTCTTTTAGACCCCAACAATTTTGCTAATGATAATCTTTCCTAGAATAGGATTCACATTTTTGTGCATATAGGTCCTACCCATGAGCCTTTTGTGCAAACTTTATTTCAGTGGGTATTTGAAGATGTTAGGGAGGTTGGGCTAGGGAATAATATCTTTGCTGTATTTAACTATGATCCTTCAGTAGAAATTTAAAGAAGCAAAACTGAATTTTTAATATTCTTCCTTCAGCTTAAGCATATCCCTGACGTGTGTATTTAGACTTATCTATAGCAAGCTTAAATATACCCTGTTTCATTAATATAATTTCCTAAATTTCTTTGATTTGTTATGTTGTAACCTTTTGAATTCGTGTGGCAGGTATTAATGCAAACACGGAGTGAAATGGTGCGATCACGTATTTTGGG
This sequence comes from Talinum fruticosum, assembly GCA_021018815.1. Classification (NCBI taxonomy): domain Eukaryota; kingdom Viridiplantae; phylum Streptophyta; class Magnoliopsida; order Caryophyllales; family Talinaceae; genus Talinum; species Talinum fruticosum. The sequence continues at coordinate 1,970,665 of JAITYX010000076.1, read as the reverse complement.
TCTGAGAGTTGTTAAGTACCTTGTTGAGAACTTGAAAGAGGAGTACCTGGCGTTATTGGCTGAGACTATTCCATTCCTTGCTGAACTGTTGGAGGATGTTGAGCTACCAGTCAAGACACTAGCACAAGATATCCTAAAGGAGCTGGAGACCTTGAGTGGCGAGAATCTTCGAGAATACTTTTAAGGCCGTGAATTACCAGGTGATGTAATTTTTAAGTTGACTATTACTTGAGTTTGTCATGAGTTCATGTATGGGATTCGGTGGGATTGAGTTTTCCAGATTGATTCTATTTTCTGTTTTAATATTGTTCCGCTAATTGTCCCTTGCTCCTAGAATCTGACTTGCAACCTAAACTGTACAAAGCCTTAATGCCAATCAGGTTTTTGGTAATACCTGAATTGACTTGACCCACAACTGATCCAATGTTGGTTCCATTTTCTTGATAAGTTTATTTAGCAATCTCATGGCCAATTGGGTATTACCTAGAATCTTTGATGGCTTGATCTAAATTGAGCCAATCTGAATATCCCATCTACTCATTCTGACTTGAACCTAGATTATACCTGTTCATTTTCCATGTCCACAGTATTAAAATACTACATTCAATACGCATAATATGTGATGATCTTTAATCTCTCAGACTAGTCTTACTCACCGGCAGCCTTGTTTTATGTGTGTGTGTGTTGGGCTTTGCTTTTTTTTTTGGGGGGGTTCTTCTGTTGTTTACCAGATTTCTCTTGAAGTTAAATGACAACCGACTGTTTCTCTTGACTCGTGAGTAAGGGCCCATTCGAAATGGTTAAAATTAGCTGCTATAGGTGTTAAAGCTCAAACAATGAGTTTTTGTTATAGCTGGTATAAGCTGAACTTATCATTCTACATTTCACAATAACGAATATTTGGTGAATAATAATAATAATAATAATAATAATAATAATAATAATAAGCATAATATCGACAATAATAATAATAATAATAATATGAGGTTATGAGTAGCGGTTATAGCTATTATAGCTGTTATGAGTTATAGCTGTAATTAGCTGTAATGAGCTTGAAATGAATTGAAAGCTGTTATAAAGGCTGGTGTAGATGCCAGTTCGAACAGCCCTAAATTGTGTTGGGGCTTACAGTTATCGATCATGTCTGTCTTACCAAAATCATTGAGGAATAAGATGGCATGATTTGACCTGAATTTAACATAAGACCAACACGTTTAGAATATCTCACACAATTTTTTGGGGTAAGTTTTTTAACGCAGATGGCATAGACATGACCTAACTTGAATGCTGCTATTGACTTTGTCTAATTCTGTTGAAGTGAAACACTCAAATAGACATCTTGAATCCCTTTGTTTCAACTTTGCCATTGTTATGACCTTCCTCTCCCATCCCCCCAAAAAAAAAAAAAAAAGAAAAAAGAAAGAAAGAAAGAAAGAAAAAACCTTATTCCTGCAACGCTGATATTGTAGCCAATTTGTACTCTAGCAAAGTGAGCTATTACAATTTGCTTGTTAAATAGACTGAGATTTCTTTGAAGCTAATTGTGCGATGCTAACAATGAAGTTCAACTTTTGCGCAGCTGCTGATGAGTGCTGGTCAAGATACTATTATTCAGCATAAGACAGGCAATCCAGTTTGGGAAATCATATTAACTTCACATTCCTATTGTTGTTCCTTCACCTTCATTATGCATCATCCTGAAGAAAACAGAGTTTGAGAAGATTCTAGAACTCAAGGAAATCTCATCTATGTATTCTGGTATTGGCCATAATTTACAAGAACATTCTGCAGTGTCAGTAAGTATGGCCTGTAGACCCAGAACAAAATAAAAACAGATCATCTGAAATGGCTGTAAGTTATCCCTCAGAGAAACTGTTCTACTTTGACAGAGAAAACTCAACTCGGGATCTGTAATTGTCAGTGACCGAAATTTACTCAGACTTGGCCACAAGCGCCCCATACTTATATATTTTCAGGTGTTAGGTATTCATTTTTGGAGATTAGGCACATGTTTAGTCTTTAACGAAGTCTTGAGCTTTGATATCCTTGTTAAGAGCTAGTTTTTGAGATTAAATGAAAGTTTTGAGTAGTATTTAGCATTTTAAAGTTTTCTTTTTACCTTTTGTTACGACTAACAAGAGTAGTAGACTGGATTTGTCTTCATTTTTGTGCTGAGATTTGAGATTATTGCCTGATCATCTAGTTTTGAGTTTATGCAAAATTATGTTCTTTGTTATTGCGAAAGGATTCCCATCTAATCAGATAGTCCCTGTCGAGTAGTGACTATGCGTACTTTGTCAGTAACTGCAAAGTCCAATTTATGCAGTTCCTGTATTTGAAGTTGTTAATTAAGCATCGCACGTAAATTATATGGTAAACTTTCGGAGTGTGTACTTTAATCAATAAAATTGTACATATGTTTTGTAATATGTAAACCATCTGTAGTTTGGAAGCATGAATACTGTGATTAAATAGTTGTAAGCATGTAACCCCTGGCAGCTGCCAGCGAGAGAAAGAGGGAGAGAGATCAAGGGCGACAGACGAGTGCCCACCATCTGCCTGAAACGAAGACAGTCAGCAACAATTGCGAGGGCAGCTAATGAGGGGAGAAAGAGAGATAGAGAGAGAGCGTGACAAATCTGCCTGTGACTCTGTGAGGACGATGAGGATGAAGAGAGAGCTGATCGCAGCTAATGACGAGGGGAGATAGAGAGAGAGGGTGACAAATCTGCCTGACTCTGTGAGGACGATGAGGATGAAGAGAGAGCTGATTGCAGCTAATGAGGAGGGGAGATAGAGAGATAGAGAGAGAGGGTGACAAGTCTGCCTGTGACTCTGTGAGGACGATGAGGATGAAGAGAGGGCTGAGGCAGATCAGTTGCCGACAAAAGGTGGAGAACACGGCAAAGGATGTTAGGTTTTGGTTAGTACAGGGCGACGTTGAAGGGGAAGGGTTGGGTGGTGACGAGGAAGGCATAGAGGAGTTGCTTGGTGGCGTGGGAGATGCCGGTGGGGGAAGGGATGAACCAGAGCATGAGCAAAGCTGGGGCATGGAACTATGGAAGTGGTGAAAGAGCAGGGCTTCTTCTTTTTCAGGAGAGAAAAAGTAAAGGGTGGAAGGGAAGATTTTATTATTTTAGAATTAAAATTATATTGATAAAAAAAAAATTAGAAACTTGATTTAAATCAAACAGCAAAAATGATATCAACTTCATTTCTATGGCGAACTGAACACATGACATCAAATCTATTTTATCCCCTCAAGTTGTCAAGTTCAATTCCATTATATTGCCCTTCTGATAAACCAAACAAACCCTAAGTTTGGTTCAACAAAAGACAAGTTTTGTATTTTGTAAAATAAAATTTGTTCACCAAGTTTGGTATTTAATGGACATTAAAAAAAGTTTATTTTTCAGTTAAATTCTATATTCAAGTAAAAAAATTTTAATAAATAATTAGCATTCAACTAATTTTTTTTTTTTGGTGCGTAAGAGGGGCTATGCCCCAAACAGAATAAAATTAATTATTAATAAATGCGAGCCAAGAGACTCCTACATTATTTGCAAATAGTAATTCACTAAGACTAGGAGATTGAATGGGATAAAGACCCACCTCTCTAAAAATACCTAAATTGACTAACTTGTCGATGAACTTGATTAGCTTCGCGAAACAAGTGGGAGATTTTAACTTTCCAGTCCTCCCCGCCCATGAGATCCTTGCACCGATTGACAATAGGCATGAATTGAGAATTTTTGGGTTGTGAACCTCTTAACATTCCAACAATAATAAGAGAATCAGCTTTGACCCACACCTTTTGAAACCCAAGTTTCGAACCATACGAATGCCTCTCTAAACCGCCTTCGACTCCGCCATAACCGAAGAGCATATTCTAAATTTTTCTATAAATCCAGTGATCCACTCCCTTTATCCCCTCTAACAACACCTCCACCCACTGTCGGACCTGGGTTACCTTTGGAAGCACCATCGGTGTTAAGTAGTACCCAGTCACAATGTGGAGGTTCCCAACCCACAAGAATTTCCCTTTTGATTGTGTTGTTGCGTTTATCGTCCAAAGATAATCCTTACCAAACTATTTCAACATTTCTGATGGTATGTACAAGAAAGCCCACCATATCATTTGGTATTTCATCTATATTTCCAAAGCAGTAAACACACCTCCATTTCCAATGGTACCACAAAACCATCAAAAATTTTGTATCCCACCTAGAACCTTCCTCCACAGACCTAACATTCTTGACAATTCAATCAAATAAATACAAATCATGTCAATTAGAATTTAAAGCTTCATAATCAAAGTATTGCCAAACTTTCTGAGCATAATCACAAGTCCGTAGGATATGATTCAAATCCTCCACATCCGCTCCACAAATTTTGTTTAACAATGATTTCTGTAAAAAAATAACAGGAAAAAAAAAGAAGAGTAAGAATCCTATGTATCTCTCCTCTCTCCAAAACCAAAAAGAGCCTCTCCACAAAGCCCTAATCTATGTTATTATTTTGGTTTAATAATTTAATTTTATGTAAAGTGTTATCTATTATGTCAAATGTTGCGAGTACAAAATTTTTAAATTGAATAATAAAATATTCACCATGAGCTTTCTAAAGATAAAGGTTTAATTTTAATACTTTAGATTTATTTTTGTTAGAAAATATAGAAGTATTTATAATCGACTAATAAAATTTTTAAAAAATATTTTCATATTCACATATTTGTGTTGGATACTACCTAAATAATCACCCAGTTTGTATCCAAACAAAAAAAAAAAAAAGAATTAAGATTTTAGTAGTAATTTTTAGCCTTTTAGGACCTTTTATTTTGGGTCAATTTTGTATAAGTATTTTCCACTTTAGTTCTTAAAAATTAGATTTACATATATCGAACTTTAAACCATATTGTTCATGATAAGGTAAACTTCGGGTCACATATATACAACATTCCCAATTTTGACACAAATAACTCTTAAATCTCATAGAAAAACTAGTGTAGTGATTAATATAACATTAGTTTATCTATAAATATAGATGTAACGATCGTAAATTTTTAAAACTAATTATATAGGTTAGTTTAATTAAATAGATTCATTAGATATTGTTTTTTTGACTAATTGAATATGTTATGTTCTAGGGTGGGTTGTTCTAAATTATTGTTTTGTTAAATAAGATTTTGTTGTTATTAGTTTGTTATGTTGGGTTTGAAGTGAGCTAATAATAATACATAATGAACAAATTATATCATATTTTCGGATTTAAAATGAAAAAAAAAAACTTTCCCCTAAAACGTCCTTTTTATTTCCCTCTCGTCTTTCATTTATTGTCAAGTATCCCTCAAATACAAATCTATAGTCCATTGTATAAGGCTCGGTATGTAATGTTATTTGGATCATAAATAAATGTTCTATTTTATGTGAAAAATTACTCATTTACTAATTGGGCTAAAGATTAGCTAAAACTTGTCTATTTAATTGAGCCCAAAACGCACTTGCTTATACTAATAACCCTAATTAACTGAAAAAAATAGAATTAGGGAGACAGGGGATACTTCTTCGCAAAAAAAAAAAGAAGAAAAGAGGGGAGGGTTTTTGTTCAAAACCCAGAAGGCACCACTGACACAGAACACAGCGAGAGAAAGGAGGAAGGAGAAGAGAAAAAGTAGAAGAAAGGACACACCACTTCCCCGGTGAGTAGGGTTGCCTTTTAATCTCTCTCTCGCTCTTTGTACTTCAACTTTAAGCTCAAATTCTGCCGACGCCGTTTACTTCTGTTCTTGTTTCTTGCAACGTTTGGAATTAGGGTTTGTTTCTGTATGATTGTGTTGATTTTTGAGAGAAAAAGGGAAGAAGCAAAAACCCTTTTCGGGACAAGTGGTGAAGCTTTTCGTTTTTTGTGTTCGACTTCTCTGTTTTGCAGTTGCTTATTGTTTGGCTTGGTTTTTATGGTATTGTTTGTTGACTCAGCTTACCCTGATTGCTATGTTGGGGGTTTCTCCCTTTTCTTAATTTGTTTGGCTTGCCTGACAGGGGGACTAAATCATTCTGTTGGAATTGAAACAACAAATCTTCAGCCCCTAAACATTCCCCCTTCTTAGGGTTAGGAGTGAAGGGGGTAGTGGGATGGAGAGAGATTGTGAGAGTTTGTTGGCTTCTAGGGGGAATTTGGTTAATCCTAGAACTTGAGTGAGTGGGTTGTTGAGCATGTTACTTTGTGGTGTTTGTTGCTATAAAGATTGCCCATTTCCTGCTCATGGGTATGATATGTTTTCTAGATGTTTCACTGATACCATTATGGTAGAACTACGTAACCAAAAAGGAGCCATTTAGCCTTCCGAATGCTTTTAGCCTTTAGGTTTGAATCTTTGATAGAAGTGACGAGCAGTGACACTAACAAACATCATGGAAACTGCCTTTGAGCTTCACCAATGACTGGATGGAATTCGAGGAAATTCATGTATTTTCATTTTGTGGGCACTAGGGCATTTCAGCACAAGGAATGCAATTCTGGAGAACAATTAGAGGTCTTAGAACAGGATCCTCCTAATAGTTAAATTGCTCTGTTAGTGTAATCTTACCATAGTCCCAGTTGTAGTTTGGCTTGGTTTTTGGTTATCATTTCCTGTTTCTGATCCAACATAATGCATAAAGTGCTTGACCTTAATTATAGTCTTAACCGAAACTGTGGATGGATGTTAGTGCTTCCTTTAGTTCTTTTCTCATTGAGTATCCAATTTACTAGTGGTCTTGTTTATGGTTGATTTGAAGTTATAATCCCCCCGGCCGCCAAAAAAGGCATTATTAAAATCTGACATTGCATTTGGTATGTTAATGTTCAATCTTAATGCCTCTATAAATTTGCTAGAACTGGTATAAGTCCTTTTGTAACGTTCCTATTGTGGGATGATGATATATTAACCCAACATAAGATGTTGCCGCCTATTTCTTTTATTAGATGTTAAACGAGGAACTCTTTTGTGTAGAATAAAATATTTACTCAGTAACGCCTGAAATTGTTTGGAAATTTTCATAGAATGCCATGGTACAACTGCAGCAAGTTCTTGAGCTGGTTGAAGGCAATAATCTCATTTGGCCATTGTTGTTCCTGGTAGATCTTTTGACAAGCACCAGGAATTGGCATACCTTGGTTGTGTTAGGTCTGTAGTTACCAGGGTAGCTAAAGGTCTTGTGCCATGGAACGAGTTTGCAAAGATAATATGTGATTTAGAAAGGTTCCGGAATTGTAGAGAATATTGTTATGCCATTTAGAAGTGAAGTTCGTCATGAAAACTAGTATCATATATTAAATTAATTTTTTTATGTCCAAATTGGATGCCTTATTTTAGAAGCATATTTGTATGAATTATTAAACCACTTACATAAAATTGCAGGCAATTTGAAATATTAGATTATTTATGTAACATTGCAAGCAATGACTAATGGATGTCAAAACATGAAATAGGATGGCTAGTTTTAGAAAATGGAGAAGGTGATCTAGAGTGTTCGTATCACAAAGAGATTGTGTTTGGGATTGAAGATCCCTGATTGCATTCTGGGGTTCTTGGGACATGGGATTGGGTAACTTCGGTTATATCTCTAGACAGAAGGTGCATGATTTTTATTTTCTATTTTTTTGGTTTAAAACTTGTATACCTGCTTCTGTATTTCAGCTATCGAAACCCTGTATTTTGTTGATAATTTTGGATACTCATGGAAGTTGATTCGGAGATGCGTGATTCGTCCACAAGTGGGCCTGACAAAGTATCGCCAGCAGCGAAAATGGATTCTGAGGAGTTGTCCTCCGAGGAAAAGGTACAAACACAATCGTGATTGGTTTGTGTGCTGAAACTTTTGTAAAGGTTCCGATTTTCTGCTAAAACCCTGTTTGAAATTGTAGGGCAAAGAAAATGACGAGATCATGCAGTCAATAGAGAAATTGCAGATAGCGGAGCCATCATCAAACTTCAAGAAAAACCAGTCATTATTATTGTTGTTGGCATGGCAGGTTGTTCTCATTAATTTGTCGTGTCCGCATTCTGTTTGCTACTGTACCATTTTTAAGTAATTCTGTTTGTGGTTGTCAAATGTCTGCTTCTGTTCTATCTCATTTGTACTGCAATGGTTTTTGTGGAGATTAAACTGAAGTTTAAATTGTGATTAGGAAGTGGGAAGACGACGTTTATGCATCGGTTGGTTTGCCACACACAAGCTTCAAACATTAATGGCTATGTGATCAATCTTGACCCAGCAGTTATGACCTTGCCATTTGGCGCAAATATTGATATTCGGGACACGGTTGTGTACAAGGAAGTTATGAAGCAATTCAATCTCGGCCCTAATGGAGGAATATTGACATCACTAAATTTGTTTGCTACAAAGTTTGACGAGGTAAAGCATAGACTCAATTTTGCAACCACACAAAGAACACATTATTACTTCTTTGTTCTTATTACTTTAGTAATTTAGTGAACAGAAAAAATAGGTATGGTATGTCGCTCAGTGGATTGTTCTGCTCATGTTTCCAATTCTTTATCTTATGATTAACCTTGAGGAAGCATCTTCATGCAATTTCAGGTGGTATCAATGATTGAGCGAAGAGCTGATCAGCTAGATTATGTGCTGGTGGACACACCTGGGCAGATTGAGATATTTACTTGGTCTGCCTCGGGAGCTATTATCACAGAAGCTTTTGCATCTACTTTTCCAACAGTAATTGCGTACGTGGTTGATACGCCTCGTTCATCAAGCCCAGCTACTTTCATGAGTAATATGCTGTATGCTTGTAGCATTCTTTACAAGACACAGCTGCCTCTTGTCTTGGCGTTCAACAAGACTGATGTGGCCCAGCATCAGTTTGCTTTGGAGGTAGATCCATTCAAGGAATTTTATCTTATAAGTGACACCATGTATCTTATTCTGCACTTATGACTTCCTTTGATCTGCCTAGGAGGTTGTGTTATTGGCATTTAATTTTTGCACCACCATTGCATTGCAGTGGATGGAAGATTTTGAGACGTTTCATGCAGCACTTGATTCAGATCAATCATACACTTCTACTCTGAATAGAAGCCTGTCTCTTATCCTTGATGAATTCTACAAAAATCTACGCTCAGTTGGGGTTTCTGCAGTTTCTGGTGCTGGGATGAATGAGTTTTTAAGGCAATTGAAGATAGTGCTAAGGAATACATGGAGACGTACAAGTAATCTTACCTCGAAACTTTTTAACTCTTCTTTTGAGAGGGGTGGGGTAGTGGATCTAATTCATATGCTTCTCTCATTATCAGCTGATATTATGTTAATCTTGGGCAGGGCTGATCTGGACAAAAGGCGGGCAGAGAAGGAAAGACTGGAGGAAGACCGCCGGCGTGAGAACATGGAGAAGCTGAGGAGGGATATGGAGAAATCGAAAGGAGAAACTGTGGTTTTGAGCACTGGTCTGAAAGATGAAGCAGAAGGCGACAAGAGTATGCAGGAAGACAAGGATGAGGAAGATTATGAGGAGGAAGAAGATGATGATTATGAGAGGTTTAGCGAGGAAGAGGAAGATATGATAGATGATGAAGATGAGGAGGTGGCTAGGTTTTCTTTCTAACATTACATTCAGCTGGGATTTTTCCCCTATGTTAAGCACAAGAGAGTCTCGGAACCTGATTAAAGGGGTATGGTATTGTCCAATGCTGCCTTTGTTGGAATACTTGCATATAGTCTGATTCTCAAGGTACTGAAGTTGAGGCAAATTGAGTGCTTGTGTATATAATGACTTTTGGATGCTGCTTCACTTTTATTTTACCGAACTCTCTTTGCCAGTAGCTTTATGTAACTGAGTTGCAGTTGGTTTCTCTTTTTCGGTCTGGATCCCTGTTAATTAGAGTTGATCCAACTGTCTATCTGTGTTGACAAGACTTGAATCCGACACATCATGAAGGAACAAGTGTCCGACGCCTCATAAAGCAACAAGTATCAAAATGCTTGAGCCAAGGTTGGTTGGTTATAGTAGGGCTTTGAATGAAGATGATTTTTGTTGCGATGTCTCTTCTGTATTTATGCGAAGTACCAACACAGCCTCGTTTTGCCTGTGAATGAGTGTCATGGGAGGCTTGGGGCAACATCCAACCCTATGCTCTTTGGTCACCTTTCTAAGTAACAGGCTGGTCAAAAGGACATCATCCTGAGAGTATTCATATTGCAATCCCCCATTGTCATTCTTGCCAACTCGCTCGGTTTTCCCTGTTAGTTTATCTACTAATAAAAGTCTTACGGGTTGTTATATAATGCTTGGTTAATTTATCGAATAAAAGTTTTACGAGTTGTTATATACTACATGAGTTTGTTTGAGGTTCATTTTACTTGTCATATATTACGTGGATTTAGGGTTCATTTTTACTAGAGTACATATTAATGGCTCAACTTGAACTAATGTGGTTGAATAATATACTGTGATAGCCATCAAATGATTTCGCGAGGGAATTGCTAATCAATTGCTTTGAAGAACTTTTACCGTTGGATGAACCATATAATTTGGAAGGAAAAATATGAGGGGCCAATTTTTTCCCCTTCACTATTTGTCTCTTTTTAGGAAAAAGTTGTATAATCTATAAAAAAATAATTTTCTTTTAAGTTTTTTCCGCAACTTTTTAGTATATTTCTTAATCCAAATACAAGAAATTAAAATTAGTTTCCTCATTTTAAGTCATATGATGGCCCCAGTTACTAAGCCCTTGATAATTCTTAAGCTCTTGTCTTTTTATTATTTAAGAGTGTCTTATTCACCATCAAAATTAATAATAAAAAAAAAAAACAGCAACTGAACACGATGATTTGATTGCTAAAATGAATTATTTATCACTACAAATCTTTCTATCTTAATGGTTTACCGTAATCTTTACGTAAGACAATCTCATTTAAATATTTGTACAAAAAATGCATCGTAGAAATGGAGTATGGCTTGATGAGTTATCCATACATAAATTTATGTATAAATTTATGTAAAGACTATTTAAGGCATGTTCGACTTTACATAAAAAATAGAATCTATTTATATTTTATATTCGTTTATGTTCATTTCTACTCTTTTATGTTTGTTTATGTTTATTTATGTCTATATTTATATTTATTTACATTTTGTATATAAGTTCAAATAGTAATAATTGTCGACCCAAACAGACAAAATAAAGAAAAATAAAACAAAAATCTCATTCCCTATCCGACTCGGAGCGACTCGTTGGCGGTTGATTGCGGTCCCGGTCCCGGGTAAACTCGGTAATTCTCCCTCCTCACCTGTACCAATAGGGTTTAGCGAAAGCTCTTTAGGGTTTAACAAAAGCTCGAGGCTTGCCAATCCACAATCCAAAAACCCTGTTTTGTTGCTTCAAAGCTGTGAAATGTATGAAATGGTGCGTGCCCATCTCTAGTCTGTATCTCGTACTCAACTTGGTTTTCTCTCTCCAAGGCTTATGTATTTGTGTTGCTCCCATGACTCTTCGCGGCCGCGGGTATATCTCTGTATTCCTCTCTCATCCTCCCTTCACCCTTTTCTGAGAGCCCAAGATGGTGTGGAAACATATACTGTTTCCAAAACATTCAATTTACCAAAAAAGGTTGAGGCTCTTAAAGCTGTTGGCTGCTTCTCATCGTCAATTTTTTGCTTAATTGGCAATACCCAAAAGTTTTATAGCACCAGAAACTCTAGATTTCATCCTGGGGAGGGCTTACAAAAGGTGGGTTTTAGTCTTACCCCACATATTGTGCATTCCACACTGGCAAATTGCTCTTCTGATTTAGTTGCTTTGAGCTTCTTTATGTGGTGTGCTAGACAGCCCAATTACTTCCATGATCACCTTGCTTTTGGGCATATGGTTAATGTGGCTGCCCGGCTTGCCCGGAAATTTGTGACTGTCGAGGAGATTGTTAAACACTTAGAAAGTATAGGTTGTGTTACAAAGGCACAAACGTTTTTGCTCTTGCTTAGGATTTTTGGCAGGGAAAACTGTACAGTTTGGTGTTTGATGTATGTGAGGAAATGAATAGGTTTGGATATTCAGCAAATACGTTTGTGTATAATGTAATTATTGATGTTTCCTTTAAGATTGGCCGTATGGATTTAGCTCTAAAAGTTCTAACGGATATTAAGGTTCCCAATTTTTTCAGCTATAACATTGTTGTATGTAATCTTTGCAAGTTGAATAATCTGGAGAATATGCAGGATGTTCTGCGGATCATGTTGAGGACTGGGTATTACCCTGATGCTAAGACATTTGGGATGGTCGTGAATTGTTTCTGCAAGAAGGGTAGAATAGAGGAGGCCTTTCAAGTTTTAGGCCGGATGATTTGTTTAGGAATTCCGGTCTCAGTAGCTATATGGAGTATTTTGATTGATGGATTGTGCAGAATAGGAAGGCCTGGTACCGCTACTAATATACTGCATAAGATGGTTAATATGGGCTGTTCTCCAAATGTTGTGACGTACACTTCTTTGGTGAAGGTATTTATGGAGTATGAAATGATCGATGATGCTTTTAAAATACTTACTATGATGGAAAATAACGGATGCAAAGCGGACTTAGTTCTTTATAATATGATGATACATCATCTCTCGCGAATGGGGAGATGTGATGAAGCTCTGTGCATTTTCTTTGACTTGAGAAAGGATAGTGTAGAACCTGATTCATATACTTTTTCTTCTCTTCTTTCCAGCACTACAGAGGTCAGGAAAATTTCATCTCCTATCAAAGTTGGCTAAAGGAGTTGCATTTCCAGCTGACCTTGTAGTTTGTAATTCTTTTCTTAGCTATTTATGTAAGGCTGGGCGTCCTGCCCATGCTATAGAATTTTACCATGAAATGGTGCATAGGGGTATATTCCTGACAAATATAGTTATGCTGGATTACTTACTGGGCTCTGCAAAGCCAGAAAAATTAGTGAGGCAGTGAACGTTTACCAGGGAATGGTTATGAACCATTGTGATATAGATGCGCATGTCCATAATGTTATTATAGATGGACTCATCAAAGTTCGAAAATATCAGCAAGCCATTTACCTGTTTAAGCAGGTGGTAGCAGAGATGTATGATCTAGATGATGCATTATGCTCAACTGCTATTGAGGGATTTGTTAGAGGTGGTAGGGTTCGGGAAGCCTTAACCTTGTACAAAAAGATGAAGGATTGTGGGGTTAGTCCAAATCCACAAGCGTACAACTTTATGCTTTTTGGTCTCTGCAAGGAAAGAGATGTCCTTATGGTGAAAGTGATTCTACAGCAAATGCATGATGAAGGGATATACCTCGACTCTAGAACTTGTATCAGAATAACTAATTCTGTGTTCAAATCCAGATATTTTTCTTCAGTCCTTGATCTATTAATTAAGATGTGGGTATCAGGATTGACAGCTGACACGGTCATGCGTGAATTATTGCTTGAAGGGTATTCCCATGGCATCATAATAGATGACGTATGGCTGAAAGGATATGTGGGAGCTAAATCATTCGAACAGATATCCAGGTCAGACAGGTATTCATTTGTAGAAAACTCCAGTTCTGATGACCTTTCAGATATGGTGGCTTCTGTTGGTTAAGTTGGAGCTGATCCATTAGAGAAATATAAGTATGGATTCAGTTGGTTTGGAGGGCAGAGCTGATCCATTGGAGGAATAGAAGTATTGGTTGAGAATGGAGATGATCCATTGGAGAACTATTAGTATATATATCACTGTGTCAGCAATCTGCTCGGCATTGCTTTCCTACTGCCCCATCTAAAATAGCGTTCTGAAGGTATTCCTCCGGCATCAATTATGCTGAACCATCTCTCTATCTATGTTGTCTAATGTTATGCCGTATTTCATGCTTTCACCTGAATATAATAACGACTCTGCTATCTTACTAGCTCTAGGTGTTAGTCCTCAATTTCATCTTGACTTTTTGCGGTGAGTAGTTAGAGCAAGTTAAACCATAATGACATTTTGGTTTGATTTAGTCATTGGAAAACTTTTTGAAGTTCTTTTAGCATTGGTTTTTGTCAGGAAAGAGGCTTCATGCTTCTTCTCTCCCCAAACTTGCCTTCAGCTGGATCCTTGAAAGTTGAACATCTGGATGTGGTGGTGTCCTATGTTTTATTGGATACATAGATGGCCACTCTAACTGTGCCCAAGTAGGTCCTGCGTCTATTACATTTCATGTAAATAAGTTGGGTTCTGTATAATGGGTTTGGATATTCCTTTATGTTATGACAGTGGGGAGAGACACGATTGTTATGGCTGTTTCTTGGGACAAGTTTGCATGAGAGAACTTTATTCAGATGAATAAGTTAATCTCCGTAATATCTCTTAATTGAGCTATATCCAAAGAATCAGGATAAGGTTTTAGTTTCTATAATGCACTGTTTTTCCAGTACTTCTTGAAAATATATGATTTGGTGTCTGTCTTGTTGTTTGTAGCAGGCACATTGGAGGCCAGAGGTGTTGGTCTTCTGGATATCATCTTGATCATGATTCATGACTTGATAATGGTGTCCCGCAAGTGTGCACTGGTATTTTGAGAACTACAGGATTATAGGCTGCTGGATATGGTGTATCCCCAGCAACTCCAGGATATCGTATCTATCCCTATCTGCCTGATCTCCCATTATGAGGTCAGGTGGCTTTGTCTGAATAGAACTTGATGCTCGTTTATTGTTGAACCCCCCCAAAAAAAAAAAAATGTTGCTTTTCTTTAAACAAATAGAAATCATAGTTGTAGATTTGCTTCACGAGATGGAGGTTTGGGGGCGGATGATATTGGGTCTTTTTGTATCTTCTAATAATTGAGCTTATGAATGGAAACTGCTGTTACGACATGTTGCATAAAGAGCTTGCCTATTGAACAGACATGAAATGGCTCATAGGGGAAATGACGTATGATTTAATAGCCTGGGGAAAGACAACTCCCATCTCATTTGCAAATTGTTTAGTTTGGCATAGTTGGGCTTGGGACATTTATTTCATATAATTGTTCATGAGATTGCAAAGCATTCAGAAATCAAGTTAGATATTACTCTGAAAGTCATGCTCCTGGGATCATCCCATAAAAAAATGCATCGTTATTTGTAAAGCTCCCTGATAAAAGCCTTTCTAGGAGATTTATCAGCATTATGTTGTAATCTTCCTTAAATTGGCAATATAACTCTTTAACATAGTGGAAGCTGTATGTTGTTCAACTTGAGAACTGCTGTTTGCTTGTTTCATGTCGTAGCTAGAAAACTTGTGTTATGTGATACTAATGAATGTGTTAAATGCTTCTCCTTGCTGAACAACATGTACTTTTTGATTGCCCTACAGGTATGCTACTTCTACATTATACTTGAGCGTCTCCAAGTACCTGTTTATGTGTTTACCTGTTTATGGGGCTTCCCACTCTATTTCAAAAGATGTAGGTTTGGATATTTGGTGCTAGTCTCATAGGTCATTGTTAGTTTGTGCCTTTGTTTATTTTATGCCCTTGTTCGATAAAGCCTCTTCATCTCATTATTTTTCTTTCATTAATCATCTGCTGACGTGCTCCGTTAATCGTCGCATAGCTGAGGTGTTTTATGCAATGATATTATTATTTCTAAATTTATGACTTATTAGTGATTTTCAAGCCCTTGCTATTCTTTTCCAATTGTAAGTGAAACTGTTTGGCAATTTTAACTCTTTTTTATATGCTGATTTCTGAGTATGGATGTCATAATCAGTAAATAATTAAGCCAGTCACTCCCCGGAAGATTTTGTCATCACATAGACATTTTAGGGCTTAACAACCTTTTTATCGTAGGGAACATACATTTTACAGTGTTTTGTCACTTAAGAATTGGTTTTCCTGGTTTACATTTGCATAGGAGGTGTGTATGCCCAAGTTGCTGGTTCGTATTTATTCCTTATGTCAATGTGATTTCTGGCATTTTACAAAATTCTTTTTGTTTTCAAAATATGGTTCATATGAACTAAAGTTTGCATGTACATCTTTTCTCTTTCAGATATTGGTTTCAAATGAGAGCATTCATGAATCACTGATTCTGAAGTTGAAATCTTGTCGCCAGATTGAAAAAAGAACCTTGTGGAGAACATTCTGTGATTATTGTAAGTTCTGCTTACCTCACTACTAAATTCCATTATTTGGCTGCATTTTCTGTAAAATACTTTGTTGGTGAATCACGATTGCTAGCCCTTGTCTGATTCCGGATCCTTGGAGAGTCGTGTAAATTCTGATTGATAGTTTTTGGAGATCTATATTCTTGTACACACCACATTCAAAATCGTGTTCCAGGAACAGTGTACCAGAATCAACGGCAAACATCTGTTTTAATTTTTGAATTTGGTGTTGTTTCATGTTCCTGGACCATTCTCCACATGGCAACTGGGCTCTGAGCTAATGTCGTAATGCTCTTCATGCTCCACCCCCCAAAAAAAAAAAAAGAGAAAACAAGGGTCTAGATGCATTTTTATCTGGATGCATCTCTTATGATTTTATGTGAATTCTGCTATGGAAGCTGGTTGATGAGATTGGGTTAAGCTAAGGAATGATCACTAACCTCTATTTTGAATGCATGATTAATTTTCCGCTTAATTAGTATCACTATCAAGTCTAGGCAATCAAATGTCAATCACTGTTCTTATTCAAGTAATGGGTGCCGTACTACGGTTTCAGTGTGAGAATCTAAAGCATTATGTTAGATGCTGATTTCAAGTTGTTTGAAGCTTTAAGTCTTTCACCAACTGGTCTAACCTGGGTGGACACACCAAAGTCCAAGCCCAGAAGAATAGGTAATTCCTGATATCATCATTTTAGGCCTATTTATTTACATGCACTAAGCTGTGGAGTGTGGACACATTTTCAGAGACTGTTAGGTTCATACTTGTCATCCATAAAAACACCTAGGAGTTTTGTGTCACTATCTGAACAGGATACAACTTTCATCCTTTGAAGTTTCAAATTTTAACTCCCCTCTGAAACTTTCAAAACTTAGATAGGGAGATCCTCTAGCCTCTAGGAGAGGGGGAGGAGAGAGGAAGGAGATATGACAGATGATGAGGAAGATGGATCACTGATGTCACTCCCACCAAGACCTTCATCTCCACTTCCCATCAGCACTGGGCCAGATAACGAGGAGTACATTTTCTCTCCTTCCCCCTCCCTATCTCCCCGAGTTTCACCATCCAGGCCCGCTCATTCATCCTGCGAGAGACTTCCTTTACTAAAGGGCAACAAGTTTGATCATTGCAAAAGAGCATCTGCCGCATCAACCTTTTCCGTAGACTGGTCTATGCCACCTCATGACCTGTCTTTTGATAATTCATCTTGCTTAAAGGAATTGTGAGCCCTTGTCCTTCTTTCTTATCTCTTTTTTTATAAATTGAAATGGGTGTTGATTGTTTCATGCTCTTAATTGTTCTTTGCCTTTGATTTTATATTTATTTTTAAATCTCAACGGCGGAGAAAAAAATGAGCCAGAAGTTGAAAAGAAAAGGGAAATGCAGACGCTATTCGTGTGTGATCAAGCGAATGGTTTCCCTTGATGATCCAGTTGACTATTAGTTGTGGGTAGAGTGGGGAATCATGAAGCCTGACACATTATCATTTTCAAGGAAGTTAATCAACCAACAGTCAAAGCCTCAAATTTTTTACTTTTTTGTTGGGAAGGGGGAGGGTGGTCCTATCACTAAAGATTTCTTTGCCCACCCCCAACCGGCCAACCCCCCAAAAAAACCCAAAAAATGGTACCAAAATTGCACGGTGGAGATCAATCCTTGAATTATTGTAATTTATAGTATTTATGTTAAATTTGAAATTATGGCGAAAATTTACAATTCGTAACATATTTTTCCAAGAGATGGGTTTTATTTTCAAAAGATCGAGACACTTGAAAATTCACAATACTGCTGAAGAAGTCTCAAGTGAGTGATTTCATTTTATAGTGCATTGTTTTTAGATATTTGTTTAATGGATGAAGTGACCTTGCTCTATTTATTTGAAACTGTTGACAGTTTTATATGAGCCACATTAGGACATTATGTACTTTATTTAAGAGAATTATTTGCTTAGCAAGAACCTAAGTTTTCCAATAAGGCTGTAAGTGGCACTAAGGTCGGTACATGTGTAATGCCTTCAGTATCAGAGATCCCTGGATTAAGTGGGTGTCAGCTAGTTTAGCTATAAAAGACTCTGAAGATTGGCACAGTTCTAAATGCCTGGGTTTAAAGCCGTTATTTTAAAAATATTTCAAAAATCATGAATTTGTACGATAAAATTGCAGGTTGGAGTGGTTCATACTTAGATGCTGCAGTTGCTGCTCATGGAACCTGAACCCTCAAGCAAAACTCCGCCAGAGCTAGAAGACTCGATCGATGCCAAATTCCATGGAAAAGCAATAAAAAGAAATGGGAAACAGGAGTCTCTTTGTGCAGCTAGGTTGTGCAACTGCCCAGATGAGCATAAAAGACTTGATCTTTTGCCATTTTATGTGCAACCAAATCCGATTCTGTTTATTCTGGTCCGATGGTCATCTTGGTTTGAACGGTTGGTTAGAATTTGAAGGTTTCAACTGTTGTGCATGTGAAGGACTTTGTTGTGTAAATATAGACAGAAAGGAAAGGGATGAATGACATTGATGGTGGCTTGGTGGATTAATTGTTACTAGGTACTTGAAAATTGTCCCCAGAAACTGAATTTGTGTCATAATTAATTTGTCTTGATCTTGGTTTCTTGATAACATTCTGGACAATTTTATACTGTATTTCTTTTGTTGTTGACCTAAGTTTTTTTTGGGATATGTTATATATGGATCTAAAAGTACCAAATAAGCTATTTATTATCATAATATTTGATACTATTTCTCAACAGCATTATTTCTCTCATTTATTTAGGGTTTTTCAATTTGTGCCGTCACAAAATGTTATTTTCAATACTACTTTAATTTTTGTTTATTTTTTTAGTATTAAAAAATTTTTAATTAGTACTTTTTATCCAATGTCGTAAGGACATCATATATTAACTTCGTTTTTTAAAATCAAAGTTGACTCAAGTATTTAAAAAGCCCTTTGGAATTCTTTTTTCCCCGTTGGTTGTTCAAAGCCCACATAACCAAGGATGCAAATTAAAAATGGTCCGTTGATTATTCAAAAAAAGAAACATAACCAAGGAGGCACCTTCCACATAGGCAATCTTATCAAGGGAGCAAACTTTACATGCAAGTAATGGCTAGAATTTTCATATACAAAGGTGAAACTAACTTAATAATAACAATTCATGCTTACTCCTCGAAAGGGCTTCTTAAAAAAATGTAACATTTAACGCAACCTTATGAAGTAACTTCACAATCCAAATATATATAATTTTATATTTATTTATTAGAGTGCACTAGTATAATTCAAAATATTCCAGGACCGTATGCTCGTAACAACTTGTGCTTTAGGAATTTTAATAAATTTTGCTTCAACTGCGATAATCATACATGCATGTCAACTAGCTCAATTGATAAAATTTATAATAGTTGTTACAAGAGACTTGGTCAAAAACCCACCTACATCTGCCTTTAGGTCTTATTTGCACTCAAAAAATCATAATATTCATATTAAAACATATACTAATCATACTTTTCCAAGTATATGCTAGGGTCTAGGGTCTAGCCCACCTTCCCATTCGGTCTCATCTTGTCACTGAATATATACTGCAACTTCAGCCCATAAACGGGACGATCAAAACTGCACAATTGTCTAATTTAAGGTTTTAACTAACTTTGAGTTTGGGCACCCTCAAAAATAGTGATGCCAACTGCCAAAATTTGGTATAAGGGTACAAATTCGAAATGGGGGAAATTAGTTCTTTTATATTATATGAATGTCACATTTACAATTGTAACTACAATGGAATGAAATATAACATAAGATGTGACCTAAGTTTCTCATGCAGGAAATTTTTGAAAGCATGTCATCACTGTGGATTCTGCTGTCTTTGTTGAAAATTCTGGAGGTTTTGGGGAGTATTTTGGAGAGGTACCATAGTAGACTGGAGATTCTGAGTGTTCTGGGGCATACCCCGAAAGCTTGAGGAACTTGTTGTTGCTGCTGCGGTAAAGTCATCATGCTTGCTGGATTTGCTCCCATATTGAACACTGCCATAGTGGGTGGGACACCCATAATATTGAAGCAATTTATGACTCGAGGAAAAGAAAGATACATATACACACACATATACATAGAGTCAAGGCACAGCAAATGTGTCATTCGGTTTGGATTTCGGGGCCACGTTAGTTTTGGGTTTGAATCAAGCTCAAGTTGGCAGTATTTGAACCTGATTGGGCATAGAAATCAAGTTCATATCAGCTACAAGTTGGTTCAGTAATTTTGTCCCGCAAATACCAGTGAAATTGGTCAGGAGAACTTCGGGTCAAGTCAATTTTGGTCAGGCCGATCAAGGTTTGGATCAGAATCAGGTTTCCCTGTTTTGGGTCCAAGGTTGGGTTTATTTACGTTCATTCATATCAAGGAACCATGTACAGATAATTTTTTCCGTCTAAGTGAACTGGTGCTAACAAAACAAAGAAAGATTCCGTACTTGGATCACTGAGCATCGGAGAAGAATGAGGCCTTTGAGGGTTGCCACCAGCTAGTGCGAACTGCAAGCATGAAAAGATAAGTTTTCCATGCATAGTTGTATGGAGACAAGGCCATAACAACTTGTCACAAAACAAATTTCCAAGATAAACATAAAGCACACAGCCAATAGGAGTAGTATCATGTAACCTATCAAGAAACGGACAGGTTTGTACAGAAAAGTGTAGATGATATATGGAAGTAGAAAAAGAAAGAAATTTCATCATCAATCATTTAAAATCCTCATCAACCAAAAGAAAACCATACACAAACACTTCACTCATCATCTTCTTTTATGAACCGATTAATAGGATCATACAACCTTTTCTATATTAGGAAAATAAAATAATCAAAGGGTTGGGTGCCAAGCTAGCATCCTACAAAAGGACTATATACATCCAATATGGAAGCTATCCATAATATTAAAAGAAGAATAGAAAAACTTTCCATTATCCCAGAAGTAGACAACCTTAATGAGATTATCTTTAAGATTCGAAGAGAAGTGTCCACCTCCCCCAAAGTTGCTTCTGTTTTCTCACACTAAATGCTACAAAAATTGCATGTGGAATTCACATGATATTTTCCTTCCTGCTTTCCTACCAAAGAAACCCTCCTGAACCAAATGGCTCCTAATAGAGCTCGAAGACACCGAAGAAACTGCCAAGCATCCAAAGGATAGCTCCCAAAGAGCTCTAGCAAATTGACAATGAAGCAGCAAACAATATGGAGATTCCATATCAGCTTTGCATATAAAGCATCTATTGACCAAGATCTTTCCCTACTTTGTAAATTATCACATGTCAAAATACTCACATGACATGCTCCAAACAAACAAACAAAAAAAAAAATTAAAAGGAGCCAAAGACTTCCAAACAAGCTTCCAACAGAGCCAATCATCTAAGAGGGGCTGAACAGAAGGAATGAGAAGAAATGAGCTTCAAATAAGTAGGACTTGGCAATAAAAATCCCTTGAGTTGAGAGATCTCATCTAACCATATCGAAGAGAAGAATCCCCAAGAGTACTCATGTAGCTTATTAAGAAAACCTAAGAAGAGAGTTGTCATCAAGAAAGGCGTCACGGATGAAAACCGGTGACCAAACCCAAGTGCCAGACCCTCATTCACAATAATCAGCCACCGGAGCATCCCTATTTAGCAAGGACATCAAGAGAAGCAGTCAAAGAAGAGGTCTCAAGGCATAGTTGGATGGTATCCCCTCTTCGTTGATACTTTTCAATTATGACATCCAAATCACATAAACATAGCTTCATTGTATTGACATATTCTGCATTTAATCGGTATCCTTTGTCGATGGTTTCTGATTGCGCCAGATATGTAAGGCACCATTCAACCCCATTCGATCTTCTCATTGAATTTTCTAATGGTTCAATTATGGCCTCAAATTTGAAAATCTTCACTTATTTCACAAAATTAAGCTGAAGCAACGTTTTATAAACATGAACTAGGTACTTGGAAGAGCAGCGAAATACTAACCTGCATTCTGGGGATCAATGGTTGTGATGCCATAGTAGCTGACATATTAGAGATCTGAAATGAGTAAAACAGAAGATCACCAAATGCCTATTTCTTCAGTTCAATATTTTGAACAAAACGGGGAAAATGTATAAACATCACAAGTAACATTAATATTCGAAATTCTCTTGTAACGTATAAACAAGTTGACCTAAGAATTCCTCGTCACTGCACTAAAACTTTAGCTGTAGTTGTGTAAGGAATAGATTTCATGTTAACAAGGAAATACTAGTAAAAGATGGCAACAAAATGATAAGAAAAACATGAACAAGGAAAAGTAGAAGCGGATTCAGGGAGAATCCTGCCTATGGAAGTCCTAGAAGGTCAACCATGTCCAGGTTGATGAACCCTGAAAACTGCAAGGCCGCAAAGCCACGTTCACTTATTTTTTATATCTAAAAAGTGAAGTAGTTTCACAATCTATGGTAAAAATATAATTTGTTACGATAAAATACAGAGTCCAAACTACTAACATTGACATGTCTGCTGCCAAGTTAATAAGCAACCCAATTTTAAGTTACAATACCATATTCCACAGATTGATGTACTAGTGCTCGCTAGTCTCTGATCCTTGTTTTGATCTCTACCATTCCCCAAAAATTGGAAAACAGAAAAGAGGATTATATATGCCAAGCCTGGTCGCGGAGGATGTGGAAGGTCCAATGTACACAGACTTATCCCTAAAATAGAATTGTAGAGAGGTGTTTCTCCTGACCCAGATATTTGAAATTGACTATGGGCTACATCACAGTGAAAGAATAGGAGGATATAGTTTATTGAGACAGTATGTTTCCGTCCATCATTGACTAAATGTGTGATGTAGTTATTGACTCATTTACACCCCTCCCGAACTTTTCCAATCACATACTGTAGTTTCACTTTTCAGTCATATTTTCTGTTTCTGCAGTCAACCCACTAAGAAATTACATGTTTATCAGCATCAGATTAAAATGTCTATCTCATCCTTGTATGGTAATTTATCATAGTAGTATCTACCACGCATCATTCGCTCAAGCGCTTTCATAAAGCCCAAGCTATAAGATAGTAAGCATTTACTCTGAAAGCGAAAATAATAGCTCTTTCATCATCAACATCAATGCTCTGAGAGTAAATAAATCACTCATCAAAAAAAAACATAAATGCTCTGGACAAATCAGTCATTAGAAACCGCAATCATTGAAACTAAATTGATTAAATCTAATGCAAGATAATATGATTGTGTGTGATTCTAGACAAAAATAAGATTTTGAGTGAATATATCCTACTGTGTCTAGATGGCATATTACATACATGTCATGTCTTCAAACAAGCTGGGGGAATAACACAAAACACCCACAAACACACACTAAAAGAAAAGAGCACGTGATGAAGAGAAGCTTTCCAACAAAAGAAAACTCAATCTTGTTCCTAACAAACTCCGAAAGATAAGAAGCATAAAAGGCATTTATCACTTAAAAACCTACTTGCACAAAGAGATAATACGCTTAAAGATGATGATTATCTTCTAGGTATAGATAGGATTTATAATATTTGAGCATTATTGATTTTTGCAAGGGAACTCTCCTGTTTGCTATTAAGATCACATGCAAAATTTACATCTAATCCAAACATTCAAATCACAACATAACAAGACTATAGCATAATTGTCAAAATATCATGAAAGTACTATACTAGACAGAAATAACACTAAAGTGCTTATTCTACCATTGGAGGATTAGGTGAACTCTGAGCAGCATTGAACAATGCTGTATTAGCCGGTCCAGAAAATTGTCCCATATGACGATTCAGCTGGCTCCCTTGGCTTAGCTGGCTTTGCCCGATGGCATGCTGCATATGTCCACTTACTCCAGTAGGCAATTGCCTACTTTGGAACTGTTGACTCCCTAATGGTTGAGAAAACTGCATCGGATTTTGTCCTTGAAGCTGGTAAAGAAAATTAACAAGTATTAACCACTTAAGAAGCCCCCTCAAAAAGAGAGTACTAAATATCTAGATATGTTATTGTGAACTCAGTTCAGAGGACAGGCAGACAAGTCAAAGCTATTTCCCTTACAGGTTTCCCTTACCCCGATTGAACCGCAATATTCATATTTGATTTGGATAAAGTTGAATTACAGTCTTGGCTAGTAAAGGTACCTTAAATAATGGGATATGCCATCAGGAACCAGGAAAACCAACTTATTACGGAGATGAATATTATAATTCCAAGAATATTATACAGTTGAACTAAAGCCAAAATCCATCACAATTATTTCTAATGTGTTTTGTCCTTGCTCACATGCTTCTCAAGCAACTTCCTATGAGCTAACTACCCCAATACCATTCCATGCCAAGGCCACCCAATTGTATTATTTCTTACAAATGAGCTCTTTGAAAAGGAAGGTGCACCCTTATGATATAGCTAGTATCATCAAGTCTTGAGCTTTTCTTCTATTTCAGCTTCTAGTATTATAGATACTACTTGTCTAACTGAGCGAAAAGTTCAAGATTCTCCTCTAAAGAATGTGGACAGCAGGGCCTTAATACCTTGTGAGATTGATCAAAATGGTTGACATGAAAGAAGTCCAAAGAGGAAAACTGGGAGCGCTGCTTCTGAGATCTAAGAAAGAATAGAAGAGCCCCTTGAAGCTATAGTTTCAAGAATTCATATAAAACAACTTATTCAATATCATCTGAAACCGATGTTCCCTGAGTAATTGAACATCAAAGCATATGCTTTTGCTGGACTAAGTGATTTTGAAAAGGCCACACAAGGTAAACAAAAATATTAAATATCAAGATTCAATAAAAATATCAAAAAGTATATCCCGGTGCATGTTCAAATGTTCTCAAATCAGCTTAAGTTGCATAAACCATAGTAGCAGGCACTTGCCTACCCGATGGTTATTTCATCAGAAGAAAAGAAGAGGGAGCTAGCTCTCTAGCAGCGCATACCAATTCATAAAAACTGAAGGTTTTAAGCTAACAGGCAAAGAACAATGAATATGGAAGAAAAAGAAGGAGAGTTAGAGAATACTGATTGGAACTTCTGTGAAGCTTGAGTCTGCATATCATGTAGTTGTGGTAGTTGACTCTGTCAAAAGAAACACAATGGATCAGTGAAAATAAACCACAAATTCAATAGTAAACCATTTATTCATATGACGTAAACCTGCACAGAAAACCTAGTTCACGTATGACTATCTAGCTAAAGTAAAAGGCGCAAAAAAGAAAAAAGGGTAGCTGAATTATCAATTATGTTCTTAATCATTCTTCATCATCTGTGTCACAAATAATTTCTTCATGATTATTGCAATGTGTTCTGCTTCAGATAAATCCTGATTAAACTAATCATGGAAGCCTTTGAAGCATAAGAAAACAACAGGGAACAATTTATGATCTCATCTTATCACAAAGGTTTAGATAACTATGACACACAGAACCCCAGAGAATGCGGTGAAAGGATGAAGACATGAACATGGAGCATAGGCAGGCGAACAAGATGGTCTAATTTTAAGTTATTTTTATTTACAACAATGCTTAAATCTAGAACAGAAAACTCTCCCTCGGTATAATCCATGAAATAATCCCTCCTTGTTCCCCTGTACAGTGTTATCCACCACATACATTCATCTGAGCTTTAAATGGAGCAACTAAGGGACATCAAAACTTTAAGACCAAAGCAAGGTAACATCCACTAAGAGCAAAATCAGCTCCAGCATACCAAACAAGTAGTATCCTTCCCACATCAGGATTACAAATGCATAGATATACTAAACTTCAAGCATTGCTTCTTGAGGGATCAGATATAAGTTACACAGCAGCTTCAAATGACTCAATCAGCAAGGACCAACATAAATCCAAGATGAACTAAGCTAGAAAAGCGGAGAGAAATGACATGAGAGATTCTGGAACAATAAGTTCATTCCTAATAACCATCAAGATCACAATCAATAATATCTTCAGCAAAATGTAAAGATAGGAACACAAATCTCCACAGAAACCATAAAAGCAATGTCCATGACCTTCGCTTTTACCAGAATCTTCCTCTAAATTACCATTCCCGACCCAAATATACAGACACACAAGAACTACCTAGTATTAGGCATTCAAAGTCTCAAAGAAAATTAAAATCAATGATCCTCTTTCATTACCCCAAAAAAGTCAAAAGGAGGGGGAAAAGGGAGAAAGATCACTGTCAATGAAGGGTCGCCAAAATGCAGCAAGGCAACAACCCCACTCCAAAAATCATACTGAACAGCAGCAAGAAGGAAAACAAGAACAGAAAAGATGATAATCATCCTAGCTTTTAACAAGCAAATAGATACTTTCCAAATTCATAACATTATTAAAAAAACAAAAGTTCACTATATTTCAATGTTTTCAATATCACACTTGAAAGCAATCATTCTATAATTTCTCTCCACATCATACACCCGTTGAGTAGCCATAAGAGCCACAACCAATATACCAAAGACCTTTTTTCAAGAATGTGTATGTGCATAGTTCAGTAAAACACTTGGAGGAACCTATTTGTAAGAATCTAAAAACTACTAACTTTGATAGGAGATGAAACTTTTCCCAAACAAAAGATAAGAAAAAGTATATAAAGCAACTTCTACACTATACTTTCTCAAGTCAAAGAAAATCCACAGAGCTTCATCGTATCTCCCCATTTGTGAGAGACAATCTATCACCATATTAGAAAGAACCAAGTCTGCTTTGCATCCATTATTTTCCATCATAGTAATAATTCTAAAAGTATCATCCATCATTTCATACTCCATAAATACCTTCACCAAAGAAGTGCATGTCACAAGTCACAACATATTGCCTAGAATTGTACTATGCAGTATTGAGTAGAACATCGACAGATGATCAAAGATCTGATCACTGGAAAGCAGCATGCTGTCAAACATAAAATGCAAGGAACTAGTGTGAGCAAGAAAAATACATCTACCCAAATCTCTGTGTGGTGAGATAAGCATGTAAACACGGGACGAAATGCATTAGTAAACCATTGAAAGAATATGAAAGGCTCAACTGAAGAACATAAAATCATTATACCTGCCCCAGCCCCTGCAACGCAGACTGCCTAAATTGTTGTTGGGCAAGAAGTTGCTGCTGCTGCTGAGGAGGAAGTTGCATCATTTTGTGTCTCTGTTGCAGCTGATGTTGCTGCTGGAGTGTTTGTTGCTGGGGAGATGGTGCATTCATCATGGTTGTGCCAGACCTAGGTGAGTTTGCATATGGCAGCGGGGATGCTGTATTATCAAAGGAAGAAGTTGCTGTGGCAGTTGAAGGTGAAGGAACTGATCTTCCAAGCTGTCCCCCAGACACCTGCATTAAAAGAGATGTTTGAGTGTGCAATGCATGGACATGCACATACATAAGATTCAGTCGCATCATATCAGCATTCAACAAAGCGAAGACAAGCTCATAATCGACCAATTGTATAAGTGGAGACGGAGTTCCATAAACAAATACTAGCATGTACCTCGGGTTTTGAATCTGGATGACACTCTTTTGACTTGAATTTAAGACAAAATCAAAGCATCACAGACATAAGAGAAGGCTGCAATTTTAGTTCATACAGGCTTCCAGTAAACATGGAGATAATCACTTCCACTAATACACATCAATATTATGGAAATAGACTTGGCAGTAGTGCCTGTTAAACATCAGGAGTAAGATTGTTCAAACATCAACCTTACTTGGTGGAACCCTCCCTTGGGATTACACTAATTTGAATCATAGGTTCCCATTCACCAGAGAAAAATTACTCAATGCCCCTGTACAATGGTGAGAGAATCTGCTTGAGATCCAGAGGAAAGCATAGCTCATTGGATTTATCCATATATCCAATTACCCCTGAATGACAGAAAATGGCGGAAAAAGGAAAGAAATAGGATGATAGATTGTAGTTGGACAACATTTCTTGAGACTGGAGGTATAATATTTGGACAAGAAAATTAAATTATAAATAAAGCACTAAGTATTTGATCAATGATGGGACACGACGCGAGTTCTACATAATACTGCTTTAATTTTTGAATTATTTTATTAAATACTATTTTCTTAATGAGGAAAAAGAAAAACTATATGCATCAAGATCAAAAAGTTGGATGCAAAGCTAGCATCCTACGAAGGGCTATGCACATTCAATATGGAAATTATCTACAATATCAAAAGAAGAATAACAAGAGTTCCCATTATCCCAAATACAGAGAGTCCTGATGAATTATCCTGTAAATGCTTAAGAGGCATCTTATACCATCAAAGAGTATTTCCTTTGACACAAATTCTCCAAACATCGGTTGTGATATTAATATAGCATTATTCTTTTTAGCTTTCCCACCAAAGAAGCCTTCCAAGTGAAGAGATGGTTCCTAATAGTATTATTTTTTCTTCTCAAAAAAACCATATTTTTGTTGTCTCAATAGCACCAAGAAAAAAAGGGGGAGTGCCTAAGTACCAAGCTTACCTAAGGTTTAACCCTAATCCTAGACCTCAACTCCTATCTTGAGCCATATTCTCCGTAAGTTCCCACTGGACAAGTCTTATTTACTGACCTCATCCCAATTGTACTTTGGCCTTCCTCTCCCTCTCTTAACTCCTTGAATTTCAATCATATCACACCTCTCACATGCATCTCTACACGTACACGAAGACGGTAGACTAAGACCTTGTTATTTTTAGCTTTAGCTTATAACCTTACAACTTTGTAGCTCCTTACCGTTCCCCATAACTAACCTTACAACTATCTTACAACCTTAGAACTAAAAAGAACTCAGTCTTAAAACTAAGCTCCTCACACCTTACAGCTAAAAACAACACGGCCTACAAAGTGGGGATTGGGCAGTATGTAGACAATGCCTTTTTGCCTTTCAAAAATTAGGTCACAATAATTTGTCGACTCTTGAAATGTCGTAATAAGCCTGTCTTAAATAGTTTATTAGTTAACTCCCAACCCCCCCAACACACACACACGCAAAAAGAAGACTAGTTAAGCCAACCTTCCACCCTTATTTCTAAGAGATAATGAAGGGGTAGGTATCCTGAACTCCACTTGTGAAATGTAATACAGAAACCAATCAACTGGATCATGACTACAGGTAAACAACCACAATAGTCAACAGAGAAAGGCAACAAATTTAGTGGTCTAGCAAGAGGCAAGTTCAGAGTAACAGATCAACTTTATCAGTTAAGAACCAAAACATACCAGTTATTTTGGACCTTAAAATTAGAAATCTATAAATGAGATAGATATTTAAATTAACCTGCAGCGGAGTACCCTGATTACTGAGACTGCCGGATGACATGGGAGGAGTATTCTTCGAGTAAATGCCTGGATGTAGATTCAATATGGGCCCATTAATGCATCAAAATGATTTTGAAATTATAGTACAAGAATAGAAAGCCACTATGTGTTACCAGATCCATCAGTCTGTACATCATTAACAGTGAGCACATCAGCTAGATGTGAAGGAAGTGGAGAAGTAGCATGCCTCTGGTCCACAGGTAGCCGTAACCCTGCATATTTTAAAAGTCAAGAAATCCAATTGATAGGTATAAAACCACTATAAAAAAAAATACGTATAATCAGGCTTGAACAATGAGTAACAACAGGGACAATTTACTGATTGACTAGCACAACATCAACAACAATGACACTCAAATGTGGATTCCTAGACGTAGGCAGCCTTGTTCCTAATTCCTACAAGCAGAAAGTTACTTTCTTTTGATAAGGAAAAGAAGCAATTATATATATCAAGAAGAAAGGTGTAGACCATCGATTACTTCACAGTAAGAGGATTGTTTAACGAGACAGTTTGCTTTAGATCATTGCAGAAGAAACTGTCGGATAATGACTTTTTTACTTGCTTCGATTGGGAAGTCTTGATAAGGACTATTCCACTAGATTGGTGTAGTGATGAGTCTCACTGGTTGGTTAGGTGCACACCTGGCCCAATAAGAACAAACAAACAGTGGATATTAGAGGCAGAATGATGAACTCTAGGTATTTTCACCCTGGAAAATTGGCCCCAGGCATCGATAACTCGACAATTTGTAGCTCCTTGACTTAATGTGTGTAGAGATTTTCAAAAAGTATTGGAAAACTAGTTATATTAGCAAGATTGTATACTTGATGCCCCTGCCAAAATCCACCTTGCTGAGCACATCCACTAGGCTGCTCTATTTACAACCAATGTCAGATTATTATACATGTTGGATCAAAGATATACATTTGTTGTGAGGTCAAAACATATACCACTGCAATGCATTAAACCTTTTGCTAATTTTGCAATAGATATCTACTGCACTCTAATATCTTCAATCGCACTATGTAAGTTAAAGGAAAAAAGTAATCTCTCTTCTCCCACCCCCTTTTTCCCCCTTCCAGCCTATTTATCATGCCAACACAAAGAGAACAGGGAAAGTGGGAGGGAGAGAACAGCATAGCCATGAACTGATAAACACAAGCAACAGTCAGCAGGTTAGGACCAAAGACAAACCATTCATTGAAATTTGGTTCAAAGAAAGTTCAACTGCTAAGAATCTTACCTTCACCATGATTAACAGCAGCTCTGAGCAAATTTTCCTGTTCTTGAATTTTAGCAGAAAAGGCCTTGTCCAATGTTGGGACAGTGATTAGCCTTTGACGAGTATCCAGACCAAAGGCTTTGCGGGTATCAGCTATAACTTTCTCGGCACTTTCACATGCTGCTGCAATCATGTCAATCCTAGCCTGCAAAAGTGACAAGTGACAGTTATGGAACATTGACGTACCAGATGATGCTAAATCATAACTGAACTGACCTTAAGTTTATCAATTTGTGCAGGTATAGGCAGATTTTGCATGCCAAGAAGCAACTGTTCCCTCTTTGAGTTGTCATCCACTTCCATCTCAGGCAAGAGCTTCGATGACAACATGACAGGGAGTACTACATAGAAGATAACTTGTAACTGTTAGCAAACCATATAACTAGGACTGCAGTTCTTGACAGTTCCAGGAAACAAACTGCTCCCTTTGCCTCTTTTTCTCTAATACTCAATTAAGAAATAAGGATTTGGGGTTCAGACCATTTGTCTGAAATCATCTCTTCCGGTCATGAATATGCATGCATTACTTAAAAACAAATTGCCACCACTGTGTTAATATATCATGTGATATTTCGTAGCTCCTCAAAAAGGTAAAATAAAAGAGTCTTCAAGGGTTGGAAATGCTTCTTCAACGCATCATAGATAATTTGATTAAGACTCTTTATTTATGAGATAATAGCAACTTTTGTTATTCTTCTTTTGATGTGGTGACTTTGTGCATAGTATCTATTTTGGATGTACATAGTCCCTTTGTACGATGCTAGCTTTGCACCTATTCCTAACTGTTATATGACTTAACATAATTTAACTTCCCTGAATTTTCCTATCAAAAAAATAATAAAATTAAAAAAATGATATCAGCTCACTCGTACATCTTAAATACACTTTCTTATCAAAAAAATATTAAAAAAACTGACACCAGCTCACTCATGACGCTAAAGGTTCCTAGTCCTCCCACACTAAATACATCTTCCTATGCACATTTTCATGTTTAGCTTCTTCTATGTTCGCTTATTCCTTTCTCCTGGCAGCACCGTACTTCTTTTGTCCCCAACCAGGCATCCAACCTCTCTTCTTGTCCTGTCCCTCTCCTATGTTAAATCATATACAACCACAAAGATACAATGTAGGAGTCAGGTCAGAGTTAGCTGAGCATGGCCATCTTGATAAGCCTTTGTTTGTTTTCATATAGTTTGGACTACCTAACAATCACGACAGGTGCAGATGTTCAAGGTTGGAGCTTGCGCTCTTTGGGTTGGAATGAAGAGTTTAAACATTAGCTTCTTCTCTTCAATCATCCCATGCTAAACATCAGGAAAATGTATACTGTTTGCAGCTTCTGTTCTTCCTTCTCTCTTTCTTTTCTAGTTGGGACCATCAACTTTTCATCTTGACTCCATCTTTTATGTTTTTGAAAAAAATGAAAGATATCAACAACATGGACTTATCGATCCAATGTATCAAATTAAATATTGGACATACAACTGTAGAAGTTACAAAATGTAACTAGGTCCTTTTATTTGATCCCTAACCCTTCCTGAAAACCATTTTTGTAAACGACCTCAGTTTTGGTTTATTAGCTTAAAACTAACCACAAATGAGGTCTTCATTCACAAGCTCACCCTCAATCACGAAGTTTCCAACAAACATCTGCATGTATATTTTTTAATCTAAGGAACCATCAATGACCACTTCTAGTGAACTCCATCTTTTATTTTTGGTCGTGGGGAGGGGGTTGTTATAGTACAAAGTAAGAATCGTTTTATTCCAATTCCTGTTATATTTAAACTTGATTTTTTTGTGGTTTGATTAAACTTGAAAATTTAAACTTTATCATAATTCAAACAAGCAGGGATTGGTATTCGTAAAATCGTATAAAATTAACAAATAGTTCAGTGAGAAGAAACATTGAGGGGGGCATCAATTCCTACGAAAATGCAAAACCTTGGCTAAAAGAAATACTCACTTGTAGCATTTTCAGCATTGACATTCCTAGGATGCACCACGAAAGCCTTGGAAACCTTCTTGATATCTTCAACGATGTTGAAAAGCTCAAGATTCACCATAGAGAATTGACCCAACACATCTTGCCTGATACCCACAAACAGAAGCAAGTTAAAATCACAGGAGAATTCCAGAGCAGTATAACGTCTATCTAGCTAACCCAACAAAAAAAAATCTTTTCCCCACCAACATCCCATTTTCGATCAATCAATTTCCCATGAAAATTAGGGTTTACCCAACTTAAATTTTTCACGAACCAAAACACAATTGACAATCCAGAGCAGAAAACATACCATTTGGGAACCGCATTAGAGCGGGAAATGATGTCTAAATCCTCAAGAATACGAGAAATGGCCTTGAAGAGACTGATAGCTCGAGTTTTGACGGATTCCAAATTAAGTTGTTGCTGAACCGCTGGATTGAGTCTCTCCACCACCCTCGCAGGTTGCTGCTGCTGTTGTTGTTGTTGCTGTTGCTGCTGCTGCTGTTGCTGCAGTGCTTGGATTTGGTCAGGTAGACCTCCGATCACTCCCTCCATGGCCCCAGACAGAGAGATAGAGAGAGAGAGAGAGAGAGAGAGAGTCCGAGTTTGGAGTGTGTTTAGAATTCTGAGACCTTCAGCCATTACAAGTCCTGGTATCCGGTAGGATTATTTTCCTTTTTTTCCCCTTCTTTTCACAAAACATATTTCTCCCTCTTTGTTTTGTTTTTTGTTTGATCAAATACGTAATATTTTTAAATCGTCAACATTTAATGTCAAGCTCTTCTAATCGGTGTATTTTCGATGATTTAAATTTGCTAGGCCTAGAGGATTTGAGGTTATTTTTAACAAAAATTTAATAATCTTTTCACACAATTTTTAAAAAATTTAATAATATTTTTAAGTTTTTATTATTTTAAATTCAATTGTTATTATATGAATTTTTTTATGAGCAATTATTTAGTTCTGATTTGAGTATAATTTTGTTCACATAAAGGAGAATTGTCAAGGATATCATTCTTACTAAATAGCAGTATGAATTACATTATATATAAAACAAATCTTAAATTCGTTTGTCTCATTAGAATTACAATTGTTTATTTTTCAAAAATTTATATACTTTTTTTTGTAATTTACTTAATTACTTGTTTATGACATATAAATAATTATTACAATAGTATTATAGAGTTTTTGGTAGTTGGATAGTTTTATTTAATATAATTTAATAATTTATCATGTTAATATTTTCTTTCGTAAGGTAAACTATATTTATTCAACTATTTATACAATCATTAATTATCTATTACATATCATCCTATGTGGCAATCCTACATGTCATTTATACATGAATTCTATTATATATCGGGTTAAAATTATTATTATCTAAATTAATATTATATTTATTATTTTTCCTTTTGGAAAAACATACGAATTAGCCACGAAATAATTTTTCATTTAGAAAAGTTAGTAGTTATATTATAGTTGCCACTCGCTAAGAATTAATTAAGTGTTTGGTAAATACATGTTTTATTCTTCCTATCAAAGAAAAAGAACATGTTTTATTCTTCCTATAAAATAGATACATGTTTTATTTATGTTTAAGTCAACTAATCAAAAATTTTTCATTCAATGTTGATATTTGTGTATATATAATGTGTATGATTATGAACAACTTCTTTTAGCAATTAGGGCTCACTCTAAACCTCATTTTAAATATGAAATTTAGAGCAAATAATGCTTATATCAAAATTTTAGTTGGAGATAAGAAACATGAACGAAACAAAGATTTAACATAGAAAACCCAACTCGAGAAAAACCATGAGCGGCATGAGCACAAACAAACTCACTATTATGAGATAGTACAAGAACGATATCAAACCTCGAGACCTTCTCAAACCCGAGATATCACAATCTCACAACACACTCTCCTCATAATAGCACTCTATCGTCTACCTAGGATAATCATGGGAACCCCCCGGTGATTCTCTCACCCCATTTTGTTCACCCACAATCACAAGATGTACATAAGTCCTCTTTTTATAGGGGTATAAACCTTATTAACAACCTCCGAACAAAAACTCATAAACTTACCAAAACTCTCACTCCTAATTTTAATAGGTAATAATTACCTAATACAAATAGGAACACAAACTCTAATTAGGTTTAAGATACCAAAATCTATAAGGAAACAATATTTCTTAAAATTTAACCAAGCAAACTTGGACGGCAACCACCTTGAGCTTCAACCCGGGAGTGTTAATTGGGTTTGAACACAAGATTTTGGTACACTCGTCCAACAATCCCCACCTTTGACCAAAATTCTCAAACTTGTCTCTACCAATTAGACTCCCTGAAAGGCCATTGATATTTCCATTAAGCTTATCAATAACAAACTTGGTGACGGATGTCATCCTAGCACTTGGACTTTGATACCCCTTGTGAGGAATTAAGGTTCACTCTAAACCTCACGTTAAGTATGAAATGTAGAGCAAATAATGTGGAAGCGATTTATGATGACAAAAACAATATCAAGAAGTTAGATAGAGACCAAAAAAAACAAGTAATGAAATAAGGATTTACCGTGAAAAATCCAATTCGAGAAAAACCACTGGCGACTCTAGTACAAATAAATCCACTATTATGAGTAAGGTTGGCAACGGAACGGGTCGAGGTCGGGGATATCTCCCCGTCTCCACCCCCGCTCCTCCTTTGGCCCCCGCCCCGAGTCCCCGGTCCCACTATCGGGAAGGCTTTGCCACGCCCAGCCCCCGGCTCGTTTTCCATTGGGGCCCCATTATCCCCGAAGTCAAATTTTGAAACCGTAAATTTAAGAGTCCGGATCTCGACTGGAAAGCAAGAATGAAGAGCAAAAATTATATTGGAAGTCAAAGTCCGTGTGCAAGAGGGAACAAGAGGAGAGGAGAGAAGAAGTCGGAGGAGATAGATCGAAGCTTGAGGAGAGAGAGAGACACGAGAGTGGTAGGAAGGCTCAAGAGAGATAGAGCAAGGGGCTTTTATAATTAGGGTTTTAATTTTAAAAATTTCAAAAAACGAGGACGAGGCGGGAAAGGAACCAAATTTTTCACCTAGCCCCATCCTCGGCCCCGCTTCGATTTGGGGCGGGCCCCCGACGGAGGTAGGGAATCCCCCCGTTGCCAACCCTAATTATGAGATAGTATAAGAACGATCTCAAACCCTAAAATCTTCCCAAACTCGAGATATCACAATTTAACAACACACTTTCCACACAATAACACTCTATCGTCTAAATAAGATAGTTATAGGATGCCTCAAAGGGCTCCCAGCTAGGTGATTCTCTCACCCTACTTCGTTTGCTCACAATCACAAAGTGTACATAAGCCTCATTTTATAATAATAACCTCCAACAAAATCTCCTACACCTATTAAAAAACTCTTACTCCTAATTCTAATAGGTAATAGGTACTTATACAAATATGAAACAAATTCTTATTTAAATACAATTAGGTTGAGGATACCCAAATATATAAGGAAACAATCTTTCTTAAAACCGAATTAAGCGGACTTGGATGGTCAACCATCTTGGGCTTCAATCTGAAGTGTCAACCGTGTTTAAACACGAGATTTTGGGACACCATCTTACAACTTTATTATTTTTTTCTTGCAATTTTTTTTGGGAAGGGATGGGTGAATAAGGTATAACTAAAAGTCTACGCTTATATAGATGTTATAATTGTTTCTTCACTTAATAGAAATGAGGTTTGATTCATACCTTGCATGTACTTGGACTCGAATATGTGTGTGAGAGAGATAGAGAGCGCTAAATTTCGAATTACAAAGGGACCAAATGAAAGTTAAGAACATCTAAGTCGGATTTTTAAGGTCGAGTGTGTGCATCCCAACATTTTCCAAACTTTTCTAATATTTTCCTAATGTTTATGTGATAAATTTTTTGTGTTATATTTGTAAACACAAATTTCGAATCTAAAATAAATAAAGATAGGAAATTAGGAAACAAACATAATTTGTATTGATTTTTGTTGAACAGTACAATCTCCGTATTGAATACGATAAACGTAATCCTCTCGATTCAATCTCCTTGGAACTTGAATGATTCGAGGGCGTTGTAGCTTGATCTCGAACGTTAATGTTGGGGTAGATGATGAACGCCGAATGGTTCTTGATGTGGACGTGATGAGAGTCTTGAATTTGAATCGTTGACTCGATTTACGAACGGTTGCGGACTTTGATCCTTGGCACTTGGAAGTCTGGATATCGTTTGCGGCTTGAGCTCCGAATTTCGCAGATGTCGAATGTGTATAAAAAATGAGGAACCGACCTCTATTTATAATTTTTTGGAGTTAGGGTTTGACTTGGGCTTGGGTCTAGGCCCATAATTTAGTAATTATTTATTAAAAGAAATATTTACTATTTACTCGCATCATCAACGACATGTGGCAATTTCTAATTGGTCGAATTTGATTTTTTTATTTTAATTTTAAAGGCTTTCCGAGCCAATTTTACACATGTCAATTTGCAATAGGTGGAATTAATTTCCACGTGGCGACATATAGTTAGCTAACGAATTTTTGCCTCCTACAAATGCCCCTTCGAGAGTCACTGCGTGCACGAACTTTCTTGAGTGCTTGGAGCGGTGGAATCTCGAATATTTAAAAGATGATCGATACATGTCGAATTTAAAATCACCCTCTCGATTTGTTGTTGTTTTTTTTTTTTTTTAAATTTTTACAGTCCAATTTACTGTGGCCATTATAGTTTATGGTTTCAAAGTAGGAAATAAGTCTTGGGTTATGGGTCATGGTTTGGCAGTGTCATTCCCCTTCCATTTATTCAAAACCAACGATATTCTCTCTCACTTTCCCAAAACATCACTGGCTTCTCTTTCTCATCAAAACTTTCATGGCTTCACCATCTCATCTTCTTCCTTTTCATCCCGGCAGCACTAGACTTCGCCGGAGCAACGCCTGCCGCCGCCGACTTCTTCCGGTCCCAAAGCCAGCGCCTTTCCGGTGGCAGGTCTCCGTCGGGGCAGCCGTCCTTCGAGCTTCCCGGCCGTCGATTGCATCGCCGTCTGTCACCAGCCCTGCCACCGGTCGACGACTTCGTGTTGGGTAAAGGCCGCGACGCCATTTTCCGGCTTCGATCTGGGCAAAAAGCAATGGTACCATTTTCCCGGGTTCGACCCAACTGGTATGTGCGTATCCTTTTTTTTTTTTTTTTTCCGGCGAGTTCTGAACCCGAGATTTCTCTTTCCTCTTGTTTTCAGACTCCAGCGACCTGGGTCTGCTTTGAACTCCAAGGGTTGCCGGATATTCTTATGAACATGGGCGGAGCCTTTCGTACCTCGGAACAACGGTGGTCAAAGGAAGCGGAGGGGGATGAATTCTGAAGTGGTGGAGTTGGAGAGGAGTGAAACTGAAATTTGGGGGCTCTCGATTATGGTTACTGTGACTACTCTTGCTGTTGTTCCCGTTCTACTTTGTAATCTGATAGAACTCCATTGATCTTCTCTTTTTCAATTTTCAGATTTTCCAATGTTTCTTGCATTCCCTTCGATTTTGCCTTGGATTTCGTCTTCTCTGACCTAGGTTTTGAACTTGGCTTTTCTGTTTCTCCCTTGTTTGGTAAGCAAAGGGTCGGTGGGATTTGAAGAGTTTGTAGCCGACTGGGAATGTAAAATTTGAAGAGTTTGTAACTGACTGGGAATTTAAGTCTCAGACTCAGATATGATTATATAAACGCGCTATATTTGCTCTTCTTACTCCTGTACTGCCTTCATTGTTCTTGCCCCCTGTGCCTCTTTGCTTTCGAAGATTTGTGCCCGGGTCGCAGGTTTATTTACTCCTTCAGTCTCTCTCTTTTTTTTTTTTTTATGCCGAGGCTTGCTTCATTCTTCTGTTACCTTTGAAAATTCAGCTTGATATTGAATTCTGCCCTGTAAAGCTTGTGATAATCTCTGGAAATTGATATTGAATGTTACCTGTAAAGCTTGTGGCTTGCTTGGCTTTGATGAAGCGAATAGGTTGTTTTTTTAAATTTTTTTTTGCTATTGTCAGTCTTGCAAACTTTCCATGTTATTAAGAGTGAATCGTTCACGTCAACACTTGATTCAGAGGCATCAAAGCATGTCATTTAACTCATCCGATTTAGAGATGTTAGAACAATTTATTTAATTTTGAGTCTCAAAATGGATCCGATTTATTCAACCCGGGCGACTCAAAGCTTCGTAACGAGCCATTCGACTTATCCAATTTAGAGACGTTAGAACAATTTATTTGATTCTCGAGTCTCAAAACGGGTCATCCGATTTATTCAACCCGGGCGACTCGGAGCTTCGAGCAAGCCATCCGACTTATCCGGTTTAGAGACGTTAGAACAATTTATTTGATTCTCGAGTCTCAAAACGGGTCATCCGATTTATTCAACCCGAGCGACTCGGAGATTCGTAACGAGTCATCCGACTTATCCGGTTTAGAGACATTAGAACAATTTATGTGATTTTAAGTCTCAAAACGGGTCATCCGATTTATTCAACCCGGGTGACTCGGAACTTCGTAACGAGTCATCCGACTTATCCAGTTTAGAGACGTTAGAACAATTTATTTGATTCTAAATCCCAAAATGAGCCATCCGACTTTTCCGTCAAAGAGACGTCCGAGCGATTTATTCGAGTCGAGACATTGGAGCCGATTATCCGAAAAATTGACTTTTGGTTAATCCCTTATATGTCTTACTCTCTTTAGGGTGTATGAACGGGTTAAACCTCTTTTAATGACTAAAGGATCTATTTGGTGACTTAGGAATCATTAATTTGAATGACTTGAGAGTAGTTGAGACTTGCACTTTGTTTGACTTGATAGTCTTGAGTTTATGTGACTTAAAAGTCTTGAACTTATGTGACTTGAGAGTCTTTAATTTGAGTGACTTAAGGGTACTTTTAGTGACTTGAGAGTCTCTAATCTGGGTGACTTGAGAGTCTTGAATTTACGTGACTTGAGAGTCTTGAATTTGTGTGACTTGAGAGTCTTGAGTTTACGTGATTTGAGAGTCTTCTATTTGTGTGACTTGAGAGTCTTGAGTTTACGTGACTTGAGAGTCTTCAATTTGTGTGACTTGAGAGTCTTGAATTTATGACTTGAGAGTCTTGAACTTATGTGACTTGAGAGTCCCGCATTTCATCGACTTAGGAGTCTTGAACTTTGATATTATGTTACGTTGGCATTGGTTTTGAGTATATTAAAGTAAATCCACACTTAAAGGATCTAGCCAAACATAATTCAAACTGAAAGAAATGAATTATTTTATTGAATTTTTTCGCCGTTCACGGTTTATACTCTTGCGGGACAGGAGTAATACATTTAATTTCAACTTGCAAAAATGAGCGAGTTTAGGCTCTTGCTTAGGAGCTTACATGCAATAATGTTTAAGAATAATAAAACTTTAAGAATTTTCCATTTACGGGATCAACTTATACCCTTTCAAGTATCGATTGTCTTGTAGGCACCATTCATATAGACTTCTCGCACCATATAGGGATCCTCCCACTTTGAAGTAATCTTGATTCCAATCTTGTGAGACATGGTGATCGTCTTCTTACTTGGAAGTACCTGATCTTCAACTTCGGACGAACGCAATCGAATTGTTTTTATGCCCGTGATAATATTCTAACTTCGTTAGGCCTAGAATCACCTGGTTGACCGGTATGGACCACAATGCGTCTTTTTACTCTCGGCGAGCCATCCGTCTTTACGTCCGAGTGTTGAGACGCGCTTCATGCGAGAAGGGATAGAACTTTGTACTTCATTTGTATCGCCAAGACGATGGAATACCGAGTCTTTACGTTGAACTGGCGATGACTTAGACACATCTTTTTCCCTTTTGATTTTGCTGAAACCGAAGGTCTTGATCGCCCGCTTCCTTTTATTCTATAGAATACCGAGGGTTTGGGATTTTGGCCTCCCCTATTCTCGTGAACAAGGAAGGGCGTCTTTCCGAGGTAGAAGACCGCAACCTATCTCGTAACAACCCGACCCTAAACCACATTGTTTATTTAATTAATTCATTAATTACAAGATTTATACGATTGAGCGCGTGCACTTCAATTCGATATTTTATATTTAAAGTATTTTTATAAATGCGTTATGTAGTTAAGGCGACGAAGTGGCCCTAATAAAAATCTCATAATAAAGCTATAATTTGTTAACGCCATTATTAAAATAAAATTAAAAAGTAATAATAATAATAAATAAATAAATAAATAAGTAACTCGAATAAATATACAAAAACAAATGTAGAAAAGAAAAAAATGAAAATAAAATAAATTAACCAGATTTTTTTAAGAAAAATCCAAACATAGATTTATCTCGGAATTAGTAGAAAAAAAAAAAGAAGAGAGAGGCGGTTAAGATCAAATAATCGGGCAACTCAATGTCAATTTCCTCATTTGCTTTTCCTTCCGCTCCACTCGTCCCTCTCGCTTCCCTGCTCCTCCCATCTTCCCCTGCTTCCTCTTTCTCGCGGCACCTTCTCCGGCTAGCACAGCTGGCGACGCCGGCGGAGACCGGCGCCGGTCGTCCCCGTTCCTCTCGTCTCGCTTCCTCCCTCTCTCTCGCTCTCGCCGTCTCTCTCTGCCTCCGGCTAGGCGCTGCGGGATTCCTCGCCGCGGCCACCGACGGCCAACCACCAGCCGGAGTTCATCGCCGCCTCGCCGAGTGGTTGCCGGTGCAGCTGCCGACCACCACCACCCCTGCTCGACCTCTTCGACTTCTCCTCTTCGAATCTGAAGGTAAACACGCTAAACCCTAAATTATCAAGTTTCGATTTATTTAGGCAATTGTAACTATAAATTGAAGTGTATGATTTAGAATTGTGTTGTGAGTGAATTTGAGGATTGATTTGAGAATATTTAAACTGGTATGAATGATCGAGTTATGGCAGTGGATGGATTGATTGTGTATAGAGGTAATTTCTTTTAGGGAATTATAATGTAGAGAACGAAATTAGGGATGTTGGGTTATGTAATTGAGTAACTGGATGGATTCCGAGATTTGGGGAATGAATATATCGAGCAAACGAAGGCGGAGTACATGTAGAAACTAAACTAGCTAACGTGTAAATGTAGAGACGTAAAGAAAACTTGGAGCATTAAGTTGTCTAATTGTGATCGTGAATGTGAATTTTGTTGTGAAAGTAATGCTCATGACCTTAAATTGATATGGGTATGGAGTTTGAGCAATTTGGTTAATGGTGAAGCCTTCCTATGGGAAGGCATTGGTGGATTAAGCAATCACTTGGCTATGAGTTTGAATTCGACGAAAGAAGGAATAAAGAAATTACGTTGGGAATGAGGATCGAAAGATAAGTTGGGCTGGCAGATTAATCGAATTAGTGGCATCAAATAAGAATAATAATAATAATGCTAATAGTAATGACGACAACAATGTGGGTAGCAATCATAAGAATTATTAAGAGCGTGTTTCACATCTTTTTAATAAATATAATAACGATAAGTGATTGATCATACATGTATATATATACACCTTTTCCATTCACGCCAACAAATGCACTCGAACTACATAAGTAACATTAGTTATCCGATTAGCTTAATCGATTTCTCTAATTAGTAGACGTTGTTGTCCATGATCAAAACGTAACTAATGCGGTAAAGTTGTGTAAGGGAGACGTAGTTACCCGATTGAGTAACAAATATAGAAAATGAAGTAAGGCACCCATACTTATGCGAATTCAAGTATTAAAACTCAAGAAAAACCTCATTAACAATGGAAATCTATTTGAAACGAACCGAGGCCACTTCGGTTGCCTGGAAAGTTAGTAACTTAAATTTTCATAAAAAGGGGAGAAAGCAAACATCCTCGGTTCGAGTACGTGCATTGCTCGTGCCCTTCGAAAATTCACATGTTTCATCAAATCTCAACATTTCTCATATATGCAATTAATAATGAATCATTTACAAGGCAAGTTTTGCCACCTAATTAAGTGGTCCCCGCCTAATTATCAATTACCAAGGGCTTAGGCCCGCCAATTATACTCGCGCGGCGTCAACTCGGGTTATCGATCGGCCCGGGCTGACACTGCTCAACGATCGTATCAATTACCAAGGGGTTCCACTTCCGGATAATAACCGACAAGCAATTTTACTTATATTCTCTCCCCCGATTTCAAACTAAAATAAATTGAAATGCGCGCGCTCAATCAAAATATTCTTCAAGTTATTTTACAGATGCAGGAATGTTCGTATTGAGTTTCGACTCATTCTTTGAATTACTTTGATGTTTTTGTTTTTAGGAAAAGCATCCGTGAACGACCCTTCGTCTAAGCAGCCTGGCGGGAGCAAGACTTAGCCGGATATTTCATTGCCATTGTTCCGTGACGGGTTAGATGCTCACAGTGATACTCATCCTCGCTAATTTTGGGTTTGACTTCGGGTTGTAATTAAGTATTGCGTAGTTCCTATTATAGTCCGTTGTAATGGTCACTAATGTTTGTAAATACGTAGCAAAACTGTGCTTGGGATTGGCTATTTAAGTTGTCGGGATGACACCTTGCGACACAGACTGAGGCATAACCACTAGACACTCGTTTATTATGTTATTTTAAGTCAGCCTTATCCTTTTGTTAGGGCGACTGTAACGCCTTCGACTATTAACTTCCGTCTGCGACCTTACCTAATACTCTCGGATTAGGGAGTTATTAGGTGATCGGTAATCGGGGCGTTACACTATCGAACACCGAGGACCTTGTGGTAGGTTGGACATCTTCATCATCATTGTCCTCCACCTCTTCTTCATCTTCGAGTTCTAAACACGAAGTCATGTTCACCGTGACTTTCTCAAAGAAATTTGTCGGGAAGAACTCCTCTAAGGTGATTGGAACAAGTGGTTCCTGTTCAAATAAGTTAACGAGTTGGATTTCCTGTTTTTGCTTGTCTTTGACCCTTTCTTGTTTTTCGGACGCTTAGGTTGCTTCCTTCGCTTTGCCTTTTTCTATGATTGACGAGATGGTGACTCGAACATGACTTTGTCTTCTTGACCTTCGACGAGTGACAAGGGTTCATCCTTCTTGATCTTCATGTAGAATATCTACGA
Organism: Talinum fruticosum; assembly: GCA_021018815.1. NCBI lineage: Eukaryota > Viridiplantae > Streptophyta > Magnoliopsida > Caryophyllales > Talinaceae > Talinum > Talinum fruticosum. The sequence goes on along the minus strand of JAITYX010000076.1, from coordinate 1,926,854 downwards.
TAGGATCGACTTCCATTTGCGGTGCTTGTACCGTTAATGGCAAGATCACTCGGTTCCAAATTTCCAAATTGAAGTGTAAACAACTCTATTTTGGGAGACCGAGTTGGAGGGTTCTCTAGTTGGATGGAGGTATAATTGGTCTCGTGCTGTGTCATCCACATCTAATATGATCTTTCCATCTTCGACCAACCGCATAATGCGCTCTTTGAGTATGATACACTTCTCAAGAGGGTGACTAATAACCCTATGGTATCGACAATATTTTGGATCAGAAGTCTTTTCCGTTTCTTCCGGCCGTTTTGGTTCAGGAAGTTCAATCACCTTGTTTTCTAACAAGTCATCTAACATTCCCGACAAGTCCGAGTCCGGGAATGGGTACTTCTTCTCCTGAAGCTCTTTTAGTGTGGGACGTTTTTCGCAACATCCTTAGAGTATATGATCTTCTTTTGCTTTGACTTGGGCTTTCCGAAATTTGCACCGGCTCTCCAGTGGAAATATACATTGACTCTGTTTTTGAAGACTTAGTAATCTTATTGTATTCGCCTTGATCCTTATTTGATTCATATGAGGAGGAAAACTTATTGCGACGGCCTGTTATTGTCATCTCAATGTCATGAGCCTTGGTAGCCAATTCTCGGAAAGTTTTTGGCTTGCTCACATGTAAAATGTAAAGCAAGTCCCATTCCATGCCATGAGTGCACATCTCCACAGTAGATGCTTCGGACAATCTATCCTTGCATTCGAGGTCGAGGGCTCTCCAGCGATTGATGTAGTCGAGAACTGGTTCCTCTTTTCGCTGCCTTGCATTAGTCGGCTCCGTCATACTAACAACGCGTTGGGTGCTATAGAATCTGTTAAGGAATCCCTGTTCCATCTCGCTCCCAATTGTTAATGGATTCCGGCTCTAGGTCCGTGTACCAGTCAAAAGCAATTCCTTTCGAGTTCGGACGAACTACTTCACCAGCCTATCTCCTTCGGTGCCAGCATTGCTGCAAGTTTCGATGAAATGCGCAATGTGCTGCTTAGGATTGCCTTTACCATCGAACTGTTGGAATTTCTCTGGTTGATAGCCGTGCGGCATTCTTAGGGCATCGATCCTCTTAGTATAGGGTTTCGTGTACAGGTGAGAATTACGAGACCCTTCTTCTAGTTGACTCTTAACCGCCTTTGTAATTAAGTTCTGGATTTGTTCAACGGACATTGAGGTCGATGAAGCCTCCTTTGGTTCATTATCGATTCTTCATCGTGGTTGGACTCTTTATCGGACCCTCGTTGTCGAGCCTTTGTTAGAAGCTTCGGATGACTTCTTCTCTAACTTCTCTGTCAGGCTAGCAATTCGTTCGCTTTGAAGCTTGATTTGTGCATCCTTTTCTGCGCTCTCTCTAGCAAGTCTTGCTAGTGTTTCCCTCATCTCATTAAGTTGTTCTTCAATATTGATAGCTCCTGTCACCATTACCGACATGATGACAGGTGTTAGATAATTCGGTTTCAAAATGAGAGAACGACGAGTCTTTAGGAGACAGGGCGTGAAATCCCCACTCGGAATAACCATCAACTTTTTCTTTAGATAGCATGAAGATAGGGTTGGTGTGAGCTTGGAGTTCGTCCATTCCGCAAGGAATTGTCCGCTTCAAGTTGAAAACGAAACAACTCCCTCCTCCGGATCGATATGTGACACAGCTTGATTGACTCCTTTAAGCGAGGTTGGAGTCAAGGTTTCGTAGCTGAAATGGTGCAGACTATACTTGGTTCATTCACAGCAACAACGAGCAAGCAACTCTTGCCATACTTCTAGTCATCATTCTCGCTAGATGCATCTCCAGCGTTGGTGGATCCCCGAGAAGTGGATCCAGTAGTTTTGTTCTTTGAAGATTGAGTGATTGCGTTCTTGGGAGCCATGTGTTCTTCAAAAGATGTAGAGTGTTGATTTGTTTGGAGAAAGAGATGAGAGGCAGAGATGTCCCACTGGGCGTGCCAAAATTTGTAAACACAAATTTCGAGTCTAAAATAAATAAAGACAGGAAATTAGGAAACAAATATAATTTGTATTGATTTTTGTTGAACGGGTATAATCTCCGTATTGAATACGATAAACGTAATCCTTTGATTCAATCTCCTTGGAACTTGAATGATTCGAGGGCGTTGTAGCTTGATCTCGAACGTTGATGTTGGGGTAGATGATGAACGCCGAATGGTTCTTGATGAGGATGTGATGAGAGTCTTGAATTTGAATCGTTAACTCGATTTCGAACGGTTGCGAGTTTGATCCTTGGCACTTGGAAGTCGGATGTCGTTTGCAGCTTGAGCTCTGGATTTCGCAGATGCTTGAATGTGTATAAAAAATGAGGAAATGACCTCTATTTATAACTTTTTGAGTTAGGGTTTGACTTGGTTTTGGCCTGGATCCATAATTTAGTAATTATTTATTAAAAGAAATATTTGCTATTTACTCGCATCATCAACGACATGTAGCAATTTCTAATTGGTCGAATTTGATTTCTTTTGATTTTAATTTTAAAGAGCTTTCAGAGCCAATTTTACACGCTGTCGATTTGCAATAGGTGGAATTAATTTCCACGTGGTCTCTAATTTTTCTTCCTTGGCTTTCCTTTTCTGCACTCTGAACATTAAAAAATGTTATTTTTAAAACTTTTTTCTTTTTAAGATATTTTTAAATGTTGACACGTACCCTAAGATTTGAGGAATTCTTATCTAAATGTTAAAATATACCTCTTCTATTAAAAAAAAATAATTGTGGAAACTTCGCCATTCCCCGTCACAGACAGTCAACCGACGTGGCATCATTTAACTGGGTTGTGCTTCTCATTTCCTCACCTACCTGTACATTTACTTTGTAAAATCTACATGTCAACAGTTGGAATCAGACTCTCTCTCTCTCTCTCTCTCTCTCTGGTTCTCACGACTTCGAGTGGTGCGATTTTGCTCTCCAACTGATTTCTCTGCGAACCCTTGAAATTTCACTGGTTTTGCAGTTGCCTTAATTGGTGGGCTCCGAGATGCCGTAATGCAGTTATGGCTGTCTCAATTTGGTAATATTCTTTTTCCACACTTCAAATTTTCAGACTATAGGTTGAATTTTGCTATCGAATTGGTCCTGATGGTATCTTGAGATGATATTTTCACATTAAGCTGGTAGCTTTTGATTAGAGCATTGATTGAATTGATTCAGGGTTCTCATTTTGGATTACCTGGCAAATTTCTGTATGCAGATGTTTTTGGGGAAGTTGTGAGCTCTTTGTTTCCAGTTTGAACTAATGAAATAATGAATGGACAAGTATTATTTTTCTGGGTGTCCGTGTTTGCCAAGCTTAAATTGCACCACAGAATTTAGGGTTGTGCTAGGGATGTAGTCATTAGATTCTAACTGGCCAAAATTTTCTACTGAATAAAGTTGAGAAATCATTGAAGTATTAATATTGAATGAAGTTACACGTGCAAGGCAACACTTGAAGTGTGAATTTTGTATATACTGAGAGCCGATGAGATTAAGATGTGAGTTGGTTAAACTGTATGAAGGGACTTCGCTTAATCCATTATCAAAACATAGATATATCTATTGGAAAATTGCTCCAGGTTGCTGTTCTGATAAATTCCTCATAATTAATTGATTTAAATCCATATTGAACGGGTGTATACCCTGGACACATAATGGATTAAATAAAAGCGGGAATAGAACTCTTGAATATCAGATGGGGTAATATTGCAAATAGCAATTATTTCATGGCAGGCTGGGGCAAGGTGTAAATGCAAGAATTGTACTTTCTTTCTTTATTTGTCTTGTTGGGAAACCGGGAGAGAAAATGAGTTTTTTTTTTGTGGGGGGAGGGCGGGTTGTTAAGATATGTCAGTAGGTTGTATAGCTAGTAGGAATGATAGTTATGGCATAAAGAAGTAATTTGAGGACATGATAATGTCACCGTTGCTAGGACAACATAAAGAGGTTAGATTTAGTTATTACCATGAGATAGTTTCAACTGGTGTTCAACGTGACTATAAAGGCTATGGGTAATGGGATGTTATTTTAAAGCATTGAAGGGTCTTAACCGCTTAAGTGTGAGAATTGCATTCATGTGGTTGATATACTCGTGGCTTTAAGAGTAACTTGATCCGATATAGTGGTCAATCCATTTTGAGATTTATATTATGTGTGTATGACAGTCAAAATGTCTTGCATTTTCATGTTGCATTTTGACTTTTATTCTGATTCTTCCGAGCTCATTGCTTCATTTTAATCTTTTCTCCCTTTTCTTCCTCTTCTTAGGTTCTCCACTGTTGAAATTTACCAAAATGATTGGCAAGCTTAATAAGCAAAGGCATGATTTTTGCACCTTCATCTTGAATCTTAAGCAATGCAATTAGCATCAAATGGGAGTCACGGAGAATACAGTTCAGAAACAGACCCCATTTTGTCTCAGTCTCAGATTGCGGAAGAGCCTCAAGAATGCACTCTTTGTGAAATCAGTTCAGTGGACATGGATGCTTTGGTTGCGGATGACATAATAAATATTGATACTGATGAGAATTGTACTCTACTGAATTCAGAACAGCCACAATGCCGGATATGCCTCGACAGTGGAGGTTGTCATACCTTTGAAACTCGTTTTATTGTCAGCCTCTTGTCTATTATCAAACTGCTGTGTGTGTGTGTGTCTCCATCATATAAACCTTGTGATAATTTTTTGCTCATGAGTATCTCCATTATATAAACCTGACTTCTATGCTTGATGTATAGAATTGATAAGTTGTTATCCGATGCCAGGAGAAGATTTAATTGCTCCATGTGATTGCAAAGGCACCCAAAAGTATGTCCATAGGTCATGTCTTGACAATTGGAGGTCTGCAAAGGTATATGATTTTTAGCTCGTTCCTACAAGTTCTAGCTCACAATCAAAAGTTTATTGCACGACCATCTATAGTTATCTTGAAATAGAAAAGGTTTTGTTTACAACAAAAGGTGTCGTAATAAGGACAAAAAGTTAATACAGTTTCAAAGGTATTCTATTATGATTTACCATGGTTACTAATTATCCTCGGTGACAAATTATTGTTTGTTTTTGTTGATTCTATTGCAAAAAATAAAAAATAAAAAAATGAGTGTATTACTTGTCTATTTTTGAATTGACTTGTTGCCACCCATTACGGATGCTAATATCCCATGAAAAATTTATTTGCTGAGTTTTTGTCATCCCACTGTTTCAGCTTCTGTCTCATTTCGGTTTGTCGTATTTCTCTCTTTAAGTTCTTTCTTCCTGTCTCATGAATTCTTTCCTTGTATGCAAAATCTATTATACACTAGTTCAGCAATAGAATCCAATCTGTAATTGATCTGGAGGTTCTAATGCTGTCATTCTTATACTGTTGGATGATTATGGCATATTTAAATTAATTTTACTTTATTTTTATCAATAAATCAGCAAAGGACAAATTATCATCCCTAGTAATCATAGAAGATGATGTGGCTTCTTTGTTGAAAAGTGAAAACGATCCTCAAAATAATAAATGTAATACTCGCATCGGTGGTGAGGTTACTCATGAAGTATTTCATATGGAGCCTGTGTATCGATTAGATTTCTTGTACAAGTGCTAAATCTAAGAATTCAATTGCTATGTAGAATGCTTACAAAGAGAATAAACATAGTAGATGTGTATGTGTTGGCCTTCTTGGTCATCAATAATTTTCTTATGTGGACTTTCCTTAATGCAGATCTTACCGTACTAATTTAGTCTCTATTAAATTTGCCTCATATCCTCAGGAGGGCTTTGCTTTTGCTCATTGTACAGAATGCCGTGCACGGTTCTTATTGCGAGCAAATATGCCGTCTGACCGCCGGTGGTCGAGATTGAAATTTCAGCTACTTGTTGCCGGGGACCATGCCTTCATTTTCATAGTTGTTCAGCTGGTATAGTAACAAAACTGGGTTTTCTGTAAATTGCTTATAGTTTCCATAACGCACAATGTCATTTATCTTTGTGAATTCATCTGACTCTGATTAGATCTTAGAGGTTATATGATGAGTATCCACAAAAATTTTAATTACTTTTGTCTTTGTGAGAATGGGAACTTTGATTTGCACCATTTTGAAATCAAAGGAATCTACAAATTTTTACTTCTTGGAGATAAAGCTGATGCAATGTAAGGCATAATATTGTTGATTTTCACCAAACCTTTTTGTTGTCCCTTTGTGTGTGCATGTGTTTGTGTTGGGGGAGGGGGTTCTGTTGGACGCTTCTAACAAAACTTATGGCCCAGTTAAGAGGACGAGTGAGAGATTTCCTGTCCTAATTTACCTTGAAGCCTCCTCATTTCTGCCTATTACAGATGGTCCTCTGATTTTGGCCTAAAGGTGATGGAAGATAACATTGATGTTGTCCTAGCCAAACACATCCAAAGGACCAAAACCAATGCATGGATCATGTACTTTTATCTGATACTTATGGCAGATTGCTTGTTTATTTGATATCATGCAGGTTGCCAGGTTCCATATTAGATCAATCTCTATCCATGAACTATGATGAGCATTTTTGTATATTGTGCATGCAGTTTCTGGGAGTTACCTCTTCATCTGATTTGTAAAATTTGAAAATTCTGATTAGTTGTTTCAACAGATTGTGGCCTCATTTGGCTTGCTGTTGTACAAATTCTATGGTGAAGAAGTACGTGAAATATTTGGCTATGAAGAACACCCGTATGGATTTTATATAATGACTGGTATGTGGTTCCTGATTGTCTGGGAAGCATCTGTTTTGATACTCTGCCTAAACTTGACAACAGATCTTTTTCGCTCCTTTTCTTTTTGAGTGTGTGGTATTGCTAACAGGAACAGGACAAAAACACTTGTAATGGATTTTTCTATTCGGAACATTTCATTTCTGCCTTGAATTTACACTGCAGTTTGGGAACCTATTCAACTTCTCTTATTCCTTGTTTCTCTTATGAGTAATAAGGGGATGTCATCCATGCACAGAATGTGCAAAAACAAAAATCACGCTTTCACCCATAATATGATCTAGGAAACTTATTGCTTGTTTTTCCTTTTTAATAATGTAATTATTTTTGCTAATTTGTATGGCAATTGACTAAGGTGATAAACTGTTGCTTTCTAGCACTCTGCCGCTAGAAGTAGGAGCAAACTCAGAAATTGCCCACTGGGGGAGGGGTTGGAATGTTGACATTAAGTATGTGGAGGCAAAATTAAGGTTTCAGATTCCACCATCAGGCAAACAGATTCTGACTGTCTGCCATACTGATTGACAATTGTAGCAGAATTAGTCTATGTTCGATACTTGTTTGGTAGAGTAATTCTAGTGGCCTACGCTAGCTGGCTGGATTCTTAGTAAGGACCAAGGACACATGTAACTGCTTGGCTAGATTTATTTATTTTTGTTGCTTTTTAGATCACTAATTGAGTTGCACTTTTTTGCAAGTAACAAAACATTCTATGCCTACTAAGGTTTGACTTTTTCTATTTTTCCTTATCCCAAAATGTCAACAGTTCAAGTATAATTCGTTGTCACAAATATGATTATTATACTTTGATAGAGTTGATAAACAATTATTATCTAGTCAACACATATGGTCAACATTGATGAAAGAAAAATTAAAAAGGAGCTGCATTCTTAACTCATTGAGCTATCTCAAACCCACAAGACCAAACTACACTGACTACTAGTTATCTGTGCGACCTATTTGTCCTGGAGCAATATCTATATCGATATCGTATTCCCAGTCTACCTGAATTGATAGGTCTACTTTCTAATACATTCAGAATATCTACTTGTTTAATGTTTACTTGCTGATTCATACTGATTCATTTTGTGAAGTTATGATATTCAACATGTATTATGCACATTTAGTTTGTATTCATATTGCTAGGATTTTGTTAGTATTGTAGTTTTATCTATTCATTGATGATTGAGCTTGAGGATTTATGTGCATTTTCGTGTAATTTTTCGCTGAGAGGACAAATCTTCTGTGACTCACAATACTGATGTAGTGATCCTTCATTATAGTGGGAAGTATTGTGCGACTAACAGTGGCTTGCTGTCATCTGCCTGACAACTTAAAAAAAAAGCACTTGACTATTTATTTTTGGCTCAATATTGCAGTTTTAGCCATCTTGTTGGTGGGTGTGCTCTATGGTTTTTTCATTGCCATAGTATGTGGTCAGAGGATCAATGAACGCCACTATCATGTCCTTGCCAACCAAGAGTTGACTAAGGTAGGAACTCATTCTTAAAAAGCATGATTATCAGTTGTTGGAGTCTTGAACATTACAATGTTATCTTTTGATTGAATGACTTGGTCATGCAATGTTAGATAAGAATATCTATTTTGATATTGGAGTTCTGATCTCTATTTCTTTTTAATGATATTCATATTAGCATAATTGGAACTTAGGGAAGTTTACATCTTTAATGAGAAGAATTGTGATGCACCATGGCAAACTCAAGTAGGAGTAATATCTATGGCTTATCTGGTTCATTTGTCAATGCTGAATTAGGAAGGCTGAATAGTTAGAAATCCCTGCTTTATGTTTCACATGAGTTGCTGAAATTGTAAGCCTTTCGTTTCAACCGCAGATATCTTATTGAGATTATTATTAATTTATTATGCAGGAATACATAGTGGAAGATCGAGAAAGTAATGTCCCTGAACTTGACCCAAGTCATGTATCAGAGCTAAGGATGTTGGGCCTCTACTGAAACAAATATAAGGTATTTAAGTTATTTGTCTAAGCTTTTCATAATGTTCTTAGTTTAACTTTTGTCTGTAAGAATCTTTCTTGATCATCCCCTTGCGGTTTTTCTCCTTTTTTCTTTTTCGGGAAAACAGGACTGCTTCCCAGGAGGGAGGGATCCATGGGTTCAGCTGAAACTAATTTCCTATTTTCTATCGATGTTTGTATCTGCAAATGGCTGTCTAATCTTGAGAGAAATTGTAGACCAGAATTGCTTCTGTTGCTGACTTGCTGTGTTGGATCATGTATGATTCTTTGTTGGGCAATTGACATTAACTATTCAAGGATATCGTAAAAATTGTTAATCTCAAGAAACTCTGATTTTATAGCTGTTAAGTTAGTGCTAACAGGTGGGTTAGGGAGGGTGAGCTGTCCGAATCTGGATTTTTGAGTTGAGGGAAATTTGGTGTCACCGATTTTTAATATTTCGACTAACTGCGAAGATTACATAGTATTTGACATCTCCTTGGATGTGGTAACTTTTGTTTATCTTCACTTCCCTTTTTAGCGTAAAAGAAACCTTTGATTCAATATCCTAGCAATTATTCCCAGTTCGTCTTGTTGCTGTCACATTTCTCTTGATACTATCACAAGTACATTTTTATTCCCTGTGATACTTATTCATAGACATGTGAGGGAGGGAGGCAGTAGTAAAAAACCAGACTGCCTATCCACTTCACTTTTGTGCTTGTACTTGTAAACACTGTTTGCTTAGTTAATTTTATGTACATTGCATGTGTGGAATGGTATGATCAAATGATACCTGATGTTACTTTCCTCACCTATGCTGATGCAGATGTGCTCGTATCGTAAGTTACCTGGATGGTAGATAACCTGGGCCACAGATTATGGCAATGGAACATGATTTGATGCTCCATTGGCTTTCACAGAACGCAATCCTCACAACAGGAATGGGTTTGCCGGATGTGAGTGTTCCCAGCTGTCATGCTCTGATTCTTGTTTCAAAGATCTGGCTGATGTCTGAACTTGAAATTTATTTTAGGGAGTGTTGGAGAAAAGTTTTTCTTTTAATTTTTTTGGGGGTGTGGGCGGTCATGTAAAGTTCTTTTCTGCTATAATCAGAGGTGTGTAGATATTTTAGTATTACAGGGGTACAGATTATGAAAAAATCCGATAGTAAAATGTTACGCGTTACAAGGAGCAGTTGATTTTAGGTTTGTGCCTTAGGTATAATGTGCCGTCAATTCTATTCAACTCAGGTAAATAACCATGTAGCTCATGCACCTATTATATTTTCAAACTTTCCGGAGTTCAGAGCAACGGAGTCTCTCTCTCTCACCCCTACATTTTAGAGAGCTATCCGATAAATCAGATTAGAACTCAACACGGATTTCCATACTAGATAACCCCAACTTAGTTTAAATGAAACCAATAAATTTATTGTGATTATATACGTGGCAAAACTGATCTAAAATCCAAATATTGACCCAAATAGAACCAAACCCGAACTATTAGAAACATATCTGCATTTTCAATAATCATCAGCTACACAAGGCTACTGGATCAATTCTTACACATTCAGTTAGGAACACGTCCTAGAGGTTTGTACAACACGAATGCCATCACGGCTGAATTTCAATCATAAATCCTAGAATTATTAACAAAATGTCATTCAACATTTACAGTAAAATAAAATAAAATAAGAAACAAAGTTTGTTCCAATTATCTACAATCTTTTGTTGAAATGCACATGCTTGTTGAAATTCCTCTTAGACTATGGTGTCTCTGCAGCTTCTGTTTCTGAGCAATTAGAGTGCTTCCTTAACCAATTGCTTCTTTTGCTGTAGCGATGTGCATCTCTCTGTCCTTGATACACACATCCCGTTTCCACCTTTTTGACAAATTATTTACAGATGGTGGAAGCCTACAAACTCAAATTATATACGATCATCAGGATTAACATCCAAAGCTCATCAGAAATTAACTTGACATACTTCTTCAACACCTTTCTATTTTTTGAAGAGCTGAAGTCATTAAAGGCCAATTCTTACCAGACTTTTAAATTAGTGAACTTATGAAAAAGTCTCAATAAAATGTCCTTTGGTTGTTTTCTAGTGCGGAAGCAGTCAATGGACCCCGCATCTTCTAAATATAAGGTTCAAGGAAAGCATCTCCTTTGTCAGGTGTGTACACAACCTATCCGGTTGGACTTGTGGGTTTAGGTTTAGTTTGATTAGGAGTTCTTCAGCTCGTTAACATAGTCAAATGCAGTCAAATGCCTAAAGATATCAGTGGATCCACGCTCCTGCATAAGCATCAATCGACAAAAGAAATGCTTTTGATGCCCTGTGAATTCTTTTCTTTTCACCAAGTAATACAACTGTGATCACAACCCTGGTCTTAGACTCCTAATGTCTATAGATGCACAGCGTGTACCAGAGGAAGTAGGACATGTTAGACTTCAACATAAAGATTGAAGATACTTGGATGAGGAGAAGAAAGAACATGGTTGCTATGAATGCTCATTAACCTAGGAATCTTTGTTTTTGGGAATGAGGATCCTAAACCCTAAATTAGATGTTGTCTGATATTTAGGCATGTGAAAGACTTGAAATTCCAATCAAAGTTGACATAAACCTTCTTATCAATAGCTTCTTTGAATGATGTTAACAGAAGTTTAGGGTGAAGGAGGAAAAAGGATTAACTTTATCCGCCTTCAAAGAGAAGCACCAGGAGGAGTGTCAGAAGATCATTGTTCTACTCCACCATTATCCACCAGAATAAAATCCAAATACTTCCAAGTGTCTGCGCAAGTAATAAGAATGGCAAGGTAAGTGGTAACTAACCTTGGATAAATATTTCAGTTACAGAAGCAGTCTACCCTTCCTCATCCTCAGATTGGGGTGTGTGCTTCGTAGGTGTCTCTCCCTCCAACGGAGAACGGGATGCCCCTGCATTCAAACTACACTTTTAGATCCTTCCATAAACCTAACTTAACCAAAGTTCAAATAGATGAACCCTGACCCAAAGAAGGATCATTAGTAGTGTATGAGCTAAATGACAAAGGATTATCTTTGGGGTAAATTTTTCAAGCAACAAGCAAAATTGTATCAAGTTCATAAAATTATAATCTTATCCCCAATCCAAGTGCCCACTTCTATGCGCAATTAGTCCAATAGCACACAGGCAGTGTAATGTGCAATGATCTGTCAATAATTCAATAAACATACCTTGTTTATCTAAAATTTGACATGTACTGAAAAATTTCTCTCTCTCTATATGTCTCTCCATAGTCCACACAAATGATTATCCTCTTCTCCCAAATACCAACAAGCACAAAAGAAACACAACAAAAAAATCCCTAGGAATACATAACCAACCCCAATCACATAATCCAGCATGATCATATCATTTGAGCCAACCAATTAGCAATCACACCACATTTGCCATCATCAAACAAACAACTATCAAATCAAACAGAAACAAAATCAACAATTGGACAGCAAATATAAACACAAATACATACAAAAACCCTTTCTTTCCCCCAAAATTCATCACCATCAATTCATCAAATACATGGGAAACTAAACAAACCTTCAAAGAAGTAAGCAGAGGAAGGCCAACCGCGATTATATGTCAAATTCAAGGCCTGCCCTTTCGACATCGATGTGGATGATGAACCATTCAACAATTTTCCAATCACCTGAGCAACACCGCGAGCCTTGCTCTTGGGCGGAACCCAGTAAGAGGATCCGGGAACGAAGGGGAGCCAATCGGGTTCGGATCGTTTAACGATGATCCGATGAATCGCGTCTTCGAGCTTCTTCATCGCAATTCTCTCCTTGTCCAACTCCTCCGCGGGTTCCGGCAGGTTCGACCGGAGGCGGCGGCTGAGGAGGCGGGGCTCGGCTGGGGAAAAGGGCCAAGTCGGGTTAGGGTTTGCGAGAGAGAACGAGCCATTTTGGGTTGATGGGTCTGGAATGGATCGGGTTTGGATCGGATTGGATGAATGGATAATGGCCTTCTAAATCAAATCCGCAAACGCTAACCCCACCTCTGTAAGCGATGGAGAGAGGAAACAGAGAGAGAAACTGGAGGATAAAGGTTGGGGGTTGGTGGGTATATATAGGCATTTGTGGGTAATCAAGGGAAAGAAGGAAAAAAAAAAAAGGAAAGAAAGGTAGGGCTAGGGGATTGGATAGAGGAATATTTTCTTCCCCAACTTTTGGTGGCTTGAGTAAATTAAGAATTCCTAAACTCAAGGTTTCCTAAATAGGTTTTTTCATTTTTGACATTCTTGAATTTTAAAAGTTTTTGAATTTTGCTTTTGTTTTTTACATGTTTATTGAGGGAGAAATATGGCTACACACTCAATTGCCTACCTCCAATCTTATAACTTTTCGTGTAGAGCATGAGTTGATGATGGTCCCGATTCCAAAATTAAGTTAATGGCCACATATTGTTATTTAGTTGAGACTGAAGATTAATAATATTTTCCCACCTTGGATAATACTCAAGGTTTAAAAAAGTGTATAATTGTTGTGGGATTTTTTTGAGATGATTCTATCTAAGCCAATTTTTATTTTCAATGCAAAAAAGGAAGAAAAAAATCTTATAAGTAGTGTCCTATGTTTAAGGAGGTTTTCAAATCTCAAGTTGAGGATGAGCAATTTGTTTGTCAACTAGGCATGACCAATTGAGGAGGAGGGTAAGAGTATCTCATGGGTGGTCCATAGGTCCTTTATCCACTTGAAAATCTCATCAAATTATGTCCTTTTTTTATGTTGTCTAAATTATTAAAATATAGTCCTATGAAAAAAAAATTATTAACCTATAGTAGTTATTTATTTTAATTTAATGGTTATGATGATAATTCTTTAAGATTATATTTTAGTTCTTTGGATTCTTATTTAAGAGATTAATTTTTCCCTCTTTAACCTAATTATAGATTAGAATATACTTTTATGAGCTCATTGATCATGGAACGAAAAACCATTTATCTGCCTAAAAATATATAAGTGTTTTTAACATTTTTATCGAAATGTAGTACTATATAATACATTCATATAAGAAATATTTTTATTATGTAGACGATAAAAATATATATAGGTTAATATTGGCCTAACTCAATCGATAACAATCAATTCAAAATCGGAACAAATTTTTCTCAAGATTTACTCCTTTTAGCATTTGGTAAATGCAAAATATTAATAATCCCTAATTAATTCCTTTGAATAAGGTAGAAAAGACTAGAAATTTTATTTTCTCCCTTTTTTACTTTTCTATTTTTCCCCCTCATTCTCTGTTTACAAAAAGAGAAGACTGGAAATTTGGAGGATTCTTCATTCTTCTTCCTTCCCGAATTATCTCTCCGCTGCAAAACCCAACACCTCCACTCGACGGCTATATATCCCCCTCTCTCTCTCACACACACATCAAACGGAAAGATCATATAAGAACTCATCAATGGCGACGAGGAATTTCATCAACGAGATGAAGGGGACGAAGGTGAAAGAACTGCCGGAAAAGCTGAAGCCAATACTGACGCTTCGATTTCTGAAGGACGCCGTTGAAAGAGGGTTAGACGCTTATCACAAAAAGTACATAATGACCAACTCACCTCAGCCTCTCTACCATGTCTGTTTTGGCGGGATGATCCTCTCTTACCTCGTCCACCTCCCCGAGGCCCGTCGCCACCTTGACGAACAAGAGCAAGAAAAGCTCCGTGGCGGAGGTGGCGGCAGCGGTGGCCATGGCCACTGATAAAGGTTATTCCTCTGTTTCCATCAATCCAACTTTGTTTTTGATCTTTGAAATGGCGGGGCTTTCTTCGTTTAATTCTTTATTGGGCTTAATTTTTATTTTTTTTTGATATCGTTTTTTTTTTCCTAGTTGAACCACACACCACACAATGATACAATGGTAAAATGAGGAATTAAATTTGAGACTTAATACATGTAGGTTTTCAGTCATGACTTCATTGATTGACTAGTTTTAATTGAATTTTGTTAAAATACGGTGAAATGATTTAAAAGAAAAAGACTGATAAAAAGCATTTACTTGTTTAATACTTGAAAATTGAATGTTAGATTTATCCATATTAGCAAAATAATTAGTAACCTTAAATATGTACTCCCTCCGTACCTAAAAAATTATCAAATTTTAAGAAAATAAAAATTAAAAAATACAATTTATTATTCACGACTTTTAAGATTTTTAATAATAATTTTAGGACATCTAAAATAAAATTTTTGATAACTTTCAAGGGTGAAGGGAGTATATAAGTTGAAGTAGCTGCTCCATTAGTTGCGAAGCCAATGCTCTAGGAATAGGGTCAGCCGATTCATTGACCACCTTTTTTAATGTGGGTGTCTCATATATATATATATATATATATATATATATATATATATATATATATATATATATATATATATATATATATATATATATAGAATTAAAAAGAGAAAAATAAGCATAGTAATAAACAAAATTGACTCGTTTTTTCTACGTATTTATGACATAATATAACTTGATTGCACATAATTAAAATTTTAGATTTATCGCTGGACTTCATCCATAGCAATTGATTTTGAGATGAAGCTTTATTTGGGTTTGTACTCTATTTTCCTTGTGAACTTAAAACTCATTAGGTTTTGATGACTTCTTGAAGATTGAAGTATAGATACTTAACATGGAAGTGTGTGCCACCTCTATACATTAGGGTTTGAAGGATTCGATATGTAGGTAGCTAATTTTATTGTGTTACACTTGATGTTCTCGTAAATGTGGATCTTTTTATGCTTTTTGTATAAATTTATTATACGTGTGTTAACGAGTTTATCTTTTTTTTTTTTCAATGCAGGTGACATTTGGAGCTAATATACAAAGTCCGTGTTAGTAATACACTATTAGACTTTACTCTGTGAATTAATTCTAATTTCTCATAATTTATATTATAAATTATAATATAATTCTTTGAATTACATAAACTTTGTGTAATATGTTATGTTTTGTCTACACGTTTTTGTCATATAAGAGAATTTTTTATGCGGAAAACTTACGTGGATAAGTAGTTGAGGAAATATGACATGGTATAAAAGTTGACATCTACTAATATAGTGCATCACATGTTAAATTAATGGATCTTATTTCATCTATTCTTTCTTCACATGATTATGCATTGCTCTAGGTTGAATAGAGAGTCAATTCAAAGACCAGATCAAGGTTCTGGTGTACCAACCAAATTGTTCATTTGGCCACTACTACTACTACTAGTTGAGCGAGCATGTACTCGTCAAAAAAGCCGAAGAGGAACTGGCCTCCTCACTTGCGATCCCCTAGCCCCAGGATCAAATATGGGGGAGGGAGGGCACAATTACCTCATTTGTATGGTGGTTGTGTGTGATGGGCTTGTGGATCTAGTGCTGTCTCTGACCTTAACATCCCCACACCCCTGGCCTTTGAGGTCCATTGGCTTGCTCTGAGATAGGGGCTGAGTAAACTGACTCGCTCATTAAAAAATGTACTCATCAAAAAAACAACAAAACATACTGAATAGCATTCTGCATACAACAGCAAAAATATTTAAATTCTCAAGCCCAAAGAAAAAGAATTAAAAAAGAGAAGAAATACAAAAGGGGGAAAAACAAGCTTCTTCAGCCTTAATTGTCATCTATACAGGGCAAACTTTGGCTAGGGCCTAGGGATATCTCAAAGCCACGATGTTCATCATGGAACCTCAAGTGCCATTCTGCCAAATCAAGCAACTGCAGTGGTCTTCGTAGTGTTCTTTAACCTCCCGGACGAGCAATAGGCATGAGTTAGAGGCAATGTCTCAGCAGAGCCAGGCCTCAGCCTCACCACATTCAATTGTCGGAAATATCGGTTTCATCTACCAAACAACGGGCAATCAGGGCAACTGAAAAAGCTCAAACTCGGTCCTCAAAAAACGCTGCTAGAAGAAGTATTTCCAGCAGCACCATCAGGTTTAGTCTTGCTGATTATACCCTTGCCAAAATAATCTGCAATCACAGAGAATCCATCTTTTGAGTTCTTCACTTTATGGAAGAACTGATCTGGGTCTCTAGAGTTCTGCTCCAAACTCCTCTTCATTTCAAGGATTGACCTGTACTCAGGAGCACATTCGGGCATTCTTTTCGTTGTCACCAAGACAACGGAGATGGTATGAATGCATGCACATAAAGTGGACTGCTGGAAGATCGAGGGTGAAGGTGCATGCCGTACACTTGCTGAGCTGAAAGATTTTAGCATTTGTCCTTAGATCCTCGATTTCTCTTCTCATTGCTGTTGTGTCCTCCTGCAAAAGCATGAACCCTATCAATCTCAAATTTCCACATTTTTTTCATGGAAAATCAGCTATTGATGGTTATACAATACTATAGATGTAGAATATAACGAATCCACATTTTTTACTTTATATTTATATAATGGGATATCTAGAAATAATCCTTAGGATATAAATGTCAAGAAAGCATATTGGTTACATCACATTCCACAGCACGGGAGCTAAGCTGGCTAGCGTTCAGCTGTAACAAGACAACAGTCCAAACATAGTGAAAAAGATTGCAAACTCCAGTGACATTTTCCTCTTGCTGTCACCAGATACATTACCCCCCCACCCCACCCCTCCTTTTCTCCAATCATTCAAACTCCCAGGCAAAATAACTGACAAGATCAGAGACCAAGAGTGCCCTTAAAGCATAAGAGAACTCAGGGTTCATTAACAAGAATTAACCAATTCCCAAATAAGCAAGATATTGTGCTGTTTCATTAGGAAGAAAACTGCATTGCATGCACGTCTTCCATCAGCCTTCTGTCTTACAAGAAGCAACGGTAATAGAACCATGTACATATCAGGTGAAAGGGGCTAACATGCCATAATTGTAGAACACCATCAGGTCTTCATTACAATATCTGCATGCTAATACATTGATCATATATGGCTGATGTTTTAACAAAAAGCAAATCTGATGAATTATCTTTTCCTTCGGCCCATCTACAAGGTTCAAACATGTTTTCAGGCCCAAGAAATCACCAGGAGACTTTAAAAAGATAGAGAAGAAAAAAAGTTAGCCGTCCTAAAAGCATTATTATTACCAAGTTTCTCAGCTGTAACAGCTGTCCCAAATTCTAGCTGTCCAAAAGTTCAGCCTAGAGATCTGCTTGCCCCCACCCCCCCAAACCAAAATAAAGGGAAAAAAATCAGCCTGGAAAATATTAGGGTTCTGAGAAGGCCAGGGTAGAACAAGCAAAGGAGCATGGTGGTGGAATGATGATGTTCTAGAGGAAGTGAACGCAAATCAAGCCAAGTACAAAGACTTTGGGGATAGCAACTCAGCTGAGAAAAAGGCCACAAAGAAAGTACAATACAAGATAGTGACCAAGGAAGAAAAGAGAGAAGACAAGGAAGCCAAAACTAAAGCGTATGACATTGACAGGTTGTATCCAAATATTACAGATAAATGAAGAGGAAAAAGATGTGTTCAAGTTGGCCATACCTAGGAAAAGGAATAGGAAGACTTAGAACAAGTGAAATGCATTAAGGATAAAACAAATATTTGGAGGATGTATCAAGGAGAGGTGTCCGTGATACTTTCAGTAGCTATTCAAAGGCAAGCGAAATACCAACATTAGCTAAGTCAATTATGCAACTTTAATTTATGTGGTCATATAACCAAAGATGAAACTAAACAGGCAACCCAATGATGAAGTATGGAAAGGTGTTTGGTCTAGGACTAGGGCAAGAGACTTCAGATAACCACATCCTGTGGAAGCAGTTAGGTACCTAGTAATATCCACTTAGCACCAGCGATATACTTGTATGAAGTACAAGGTTTTCATACTTAGTTCCTATTTCTCATCCCTCTGTTAATTGAGGTGTTTAGTGCTGGACATATTTTCATGTCTAGTGCTACAGTATCTTAGTATTTGGTTGCTTCTAGCACCAGCTCCTCAGTCCTTAATGCTTGCTTACCATACTAATCTCTGTGTGTTTCACTTCTTGTGGATATAGCTCTCTCTCTTTCCTACATTCTTTCACTGTTATCAAGATGTTCTAACTTCTGATCCATTCAATTAAAATCCAAGACGAGAGGTGGTGGTGTTTTTGTTGAGCCATAATGGGCAATATGATTGAGAAAGTTTAACCATCGCCCTGAGGAAAACTAACCAAGTGGACTATAATAAAATGTAGAAGTCAAGGAGAAAACTATGCAAGAGTACATCTTCAAACATGCAGAAAGGTTAGACACAGTGAATAAATAAATCGATGAGAACTTCAGCTTTTAACATAAAAGGAAGAATGGAGGTGACATACCTGATACTTTTCAATAGCCCGTCTATCCTCTTCAATTAGTTTCGACTCTTGTTCAAGTTTTCGAGCTATGTAATCTTTAATAACGGATAGAGTAAGGCATGGATTTTGGGACAGCGTTTGAACAACAATGATTGGAGGCAAAATGTCGTCCCTCTCAATATATGCCAACACTTCCTTGACCTCTTTTGAGCAATCTTCTCCAAGTTCACCAAAGTACTTCAAAACGTCTGCCCAAAGAGAGGGATCTCCGCCTTTACCAGAATCTCCCAGTCTCTTGCAGCATGCAATCAATCCCTCATGGTCATGGGTCTGCATGTAACAAGCAATCACCTCTTTGAACAGCTTCATTTTCTCATATATGAACAGAAGACCTTCTTTAAATGCATTCATCTCACACAATATTATAGCAAGATCAACATCATAATGTGGATTGTCTTGGTCAGATGGCCATGCACTTTTAAGCAACTCTAAGCCCTTCTCGCGCCTTATAGCACGGCTCTTCTCATCATTGGATGATGACAATTTCCCATTAGGCGATGGTTTCGACACCTGTGCAACTTCAGCCGCTGTCCTTTCTCTACCATCAGGACTTCTATTAGAGCTATACTGTGACATTGATGGGAAGGCTAAATCATGGGACAAGTATAGCTCCAACAAGGTATTGTGAATTTCAACCTGTGCAGGAGAATCCTTAACCTTATCAGTATATTTCTCAAGAAAATCCATTAGGGGTTGTGGATGATGCACAAAAATATTGAGGAAATCAACAGGAGAAGGCAACATGGTCAAGGTCCCCTTTTAGATGGTTTTCCCTCCTCAGTACAGAGCTTCAGGAGTATTTGTATGGTATCCCATGGCTTGTGTTCTATAAGGATTTTTCCATATTCCTTTACCGTCGCCCCAGCTTGGCTTGGCTCAAGTGTTGAAATATATCGTAAGGCTTCATCATATCTACCAAGATCTTCAAGCAGAATCTTCAAGTACAACTCGTGCCTACCAGCCCTTTTAGCCACATACATTGCATGCTCATGATAGTTAGCAGCACGGCAGACTCGTATCACAGTCTCAACATCAAATTTATGCTCTGCACCGTCCTCACCTTTAATAAAATAATTTAATTTTTCAACATCTTTTAACTTTGTGTAGCAGTTCAATAGAAGAGTAGTATGATCTTTGGATGCCACCGCTTTCTCGTGTAATTTTTCCAAGTAATTAGTTAGGTTGTGGATTCTCTGAGCATCTAGGAACTTCTGTATCACATATGAAGGTTCAAGGTGACCAATAGTGTGGATATATTGGGCCATAGCCTCATCATAATCCTGCTTGCTGTATAAATGATCACCATATTTTCTTAGCACTTCAGCGGTGGCAGCAGCATCAGCTTGCTGACTTTGAACAAGATTAATAGCTACAGTATAGAGATTCTTCTTGAACAGCACATCTAACTTGCTTTCCATGTCTTTCTCGCCAACACAAAGGACTGACTTATCAGCCATAATAAGAAATATATTGCCCCATTCACAAAGCATGTGTGATACTTCCTTAATAGCGACACTATGTGCTATTAAACGGTTCTTCAGATCATAGATATTGAATGTATGCCTATCACTTCTTTGATCAACTATGACACACAAAAGGTACCCACGAAACCATCCTAGGAGTTTCTTATCTCCTTCAAAAGCCCAGCAAGGACCACGCCCATCATCTTCATAAAAGTAAACAGCCTCAGGCCGACCAATTATTAACTCCTGAATACACAGTAAAAAATGTCATTGATTATTTGATCTAATAAATCTGAAGATAGCAAAGCAACAACAAAACATACCGAGCGGTCACTCATCGCAATACTTTTCCCATCACACCCAATATGATCCAAGGTCTGTCTTTTGGGCGGTTGGTGCTGGAGGTTAAACAAACTAACAGAAGATGGAGTCACCGCAAAGAGTTGAAGAGCTGGCCCATCACTTCTAAAGCCAAGTCCTGTGATAGCAGCATTACCTGTTGAAGTATTTTCCACCCTAAGTGTGAAACGGGTAATCCTCTCACGAGCAATGTCACCTTTGATGCAGTAAATGCTGCCATTGTCCAATCCAATTGCTATGAGTAGTACTGGTGGAGCTTCCTCAAGAACTAAAAATGATGTGATCTACAACAGAAGACGTCATATAACCCATTTGTCTACAGTACCACAAGAATATCTCATCGGGAAAGAAAGTAGGATGTTAAAAGACTATATCAAAGAAAAGACCAAGTTCAATTAAAAATAAAAAAAACAGAAAGAAAGGCTAGCAGTAGCAGTCGTTGAAGGAAGAAATAATTGACACTACCTTTGCTTCAGGGAATTGGTTAGTAAATATCCGCAATATTTGTACACAATCAGGAGCTGCTATATTTGTGCTTGTACCTGCATCTGTGCTTGTGCCTGTTCCCTCTTGCAACTTATCTAGGTCAAAAACTTTCAGGCACATAGCTGACGCTTGCGGAGATATTTGTTCATCTTGTCCGACAGTAAGAAGGAAATTGCGTTGCTGTTCAATCAAGAAACTGAAATACCCATTAGCAAAGCTTCAAGTAGATAAGAATATAGACGATTAAATGTAAATGACACCATATTTTGGTGTTTGAATAATTTTGTCATTAATTTAAAAGGTTTATTGTCCATGAGAGAACACTGGCATGAGGAGAGGTGTCTGCAGTTTCAATGCACAACTTTAACCCTTAGAAAGTCCAGGGAAAATTAAAACAACTAAACAAGTCTGCTAAGGTTTCCAACACAAAAAGCAACTTCCCTCCCACATGGAAAATTAATTCCACGAAATGACAACAGCAGCAGCAAGATCACACACACATCAAATCCCAATGAACAGAGACATACCAAACAAAACTCAAAATTACTTTCTCAGCTATATCAGTTCATGCCAAAGAGATTTATGGCTTAGTCATAGTAGAATTTTCGCATAAAGCACTTAGCTAGTCCCTTGTAGAAGTATTTTATTAACACAACAATTGCACAAAACAAGTCATGTACTAGACACTTAGCACCTATATTGTGACAAAAATATAGATCATGACTGAATGCATGTTCTTCTAACAAATCAATCATTGTCAATGAATTCTAAACAAGCTAGTGACAACAGGAGTTGGATAATTTAGATATCGCAGTGAAGCTTAAACTAGCTTGTCACTATGTTGAACAAGTATCAGATATGGCAGTCAGATCCTTGAACAGATAAACAACACAGCTTCAACAGTAGCTTTCTTTATGAGTACTTGCGCTTCAAGGCATCGACATTTCAGAAAGGTTGAACTTAGTATCAGGACGAAAGCTCTTTCAGATATTATTTGAAAAAGGACTACAAGAGAGCAACTATTATTTCATCCATCAAGACTGAGCAATAATGTCTCAGTTTCATAAAAAGTTTCCTTCTCAGTTTCCAAAAAAGTTTCCATCCAATAGTCTTTAGGGATGTCTCCTTCCCGCTTCCAAAACACACAGTGGCCTGCTAAACCTCGGCAAGAATGTAGTGGTTAAAAGTGTTCTTTGTCCATAGGACCTTACTAGGCCTGCAACTTCATACATTCTGATCTTGTAAATATACAGCCTAGTCCTATTATATCTAGCTGAATTTATCGATTTACTAGCGCAAGTTTATTCACTCCCCCACCAAACAATTGAATCCCCCAATGTTTAGCTGGAATATCACAATTGCACACATTGAAAACAACTTATTTTTATTTTCAATACTTTATATGCTGTAATATACAAACTCATTAGAGGTTTTTTTTTTGCCAAAACTTGTACAATTTCTCCTCATCCCAAACCCTCCTCCTCAGTGGGGAATAGCATTTCTAATCTCACAAATTCCATGCCAATAAAATCCCATGCCTTGAATCACAACAAACATTAAAAGAGAAGCCTTTTTTCACCATTCACCCCCATTGAACTCCTCCGAAGATGGATCGAATCCTCTTCTATTAAATCTCATAATGCTTCAATATCCAAGGCTTTTCAGTCCAGAAAGGCCATGCCTAAGCACTATGTTCGTACTTCAATAGCTCCTCCCATACAAGATTAGCTTCTAATTCTGAAACACATTCACACCCCCTACAAAGTACACCCCTCCCCCTAAAAATACAAATAACTAAAAACAAGAGGAAGGAAAAGACCGAATGCCCGTATCCATAAAAGGTCCAATTCAATAGCTTCCATGTTCAATTAAACAAAATTAGCTTCTAAATCACAATCACCCAACAAAAAGAACAATTCATAGATTGAAATCACAAAACCCAAAAAGCATCAAAACTACCCAGAGAGAGGGAGAGAGGTGGACCTTGAGCTGTTGAAGAAAGAGGACAGAGGAAGAGTGAGCCTGGAAAGCATAATTGAACTTCAAGCCCCGATCGAGGAGACTGACGGTGCCATCATCACATCCAACGGCAACTTTGCCTCTTCCACTGGAACAACACTTAATCTCCGCTGTAATTTCCTCCGGGACCTTGCATTTCCCCCGTACTTCTCCTCGAAGAACTCGAATTTCCTCCATTGATACATACTTCCTCAATCAAAATCAATACCAACAATTGCAACTGATCGAATTTAACACTTTCTGGGGTTATGTTGATTTGTGAAGCTAGGTTTTGGAACGATAAATCAACATTATTTAGAGAGAGAACTCTCTCTCTCTCTCTCTCTCTCTCTAGCAAGATCGTGACGAACAGCTCCAACAAGACGAGACTGAATTTGTTTGGTTTTTTTCCTTTGCTTTTTTTTTTTTTTTCCCTTGAGGGCTCAATTCAAATGGCTTCTAGTTTTTGTTTTACTTTCTATTTTTCTTTTTCTTTTTTATATTCAAACAATACATAGGCAGGGTGAGAGCACAATTATCATATATCATATTTTATTTTAATTCTTAAAAATTTATTCGTTAAATTTATGTACAAATTATGTAATGAATAAGTAAAATATCGGGGATTATTATAGCTCAAATCAAGTTTCATCAATTGAAATATACTAAATAGAAGTCGGTATTAGTAGCCATTTAGTTGCTTATACTAAGATCGGTACGAGTAATAAGATAGATAATCGTATTACCCCATATTTAACACTGAATAGAAAATAAAAATGAAAGGAACAAATATTTAACATTTTCAACAAACAAATCTACTAAACCTCTTTTCGAGCTTGTGGTTGCAATCTAGTGATAGACATTTATTTAAGGCATCCGATTTTTTAAATTTAAATTATTATTATAGTATTTTATTTTAATTTTTGAAAATTTATTTCTATTTATATAACCCTCATTTCTAAAAAAATATTTTCACTCTCCCAAATTTGTATAAATGAAGGGTGTAAATTTTTTAGATCACAAAAAAAATTCAATAAATATATTTCTAAAAATTTAAACTTATATTAAGATTTAGACTAGTGATTAATCGCTCTTTTCCTTTTTTTTTTCCCTTTTCAATTTGCCCAAACATCATCGAATCCAGCACAGTAAAAGGCGGCCTTCAAGAAAATTGGAGGAAGCCTCTCTCGCTCTCTCTCTCTCTCTCTCGGTCCTCCCGATCCATCAGCTCCGCTCCCTTCCTTCACTCATTCAGTTTGCTTTGGTCCTGATCTCATTCTCTCTCCTGATTCTGCGAATGTGAAGGGTTGCAATGAGGCCAGGCAGGCACAGCCATAAGAGTTCTTCCAAGTCGAAGCTAGTGGTTCTAGTTTCCTTTGCAGGACTTCTTGGAGCTGCCCTAATTGTAGATCTACTATGGGCATCTTCTTCCTCTACTTCCTCCGCTCTTCGCTACGTTACCAGCAATTGGCCTATTCGCCAATCTTCTAGCATTATCGTCCCCAGTGTCGGTATTCGGGCTTTTGATGATAAGGTCTGTTCAATTTCATCGACCCTCTTGTTATTTTCATGATTCATGAACATGGATTCTTGCTAGTTAATTTTAGTTTGATATGTATATACGGTGGAGAGTGTATCATATTGAGATAGAAATGACACGAGATTGGAGTCTTGGTAGGGAATGGAGTTTAGGGCAACTAAGAAGCCGAAATTTGAGATGTCTTGATTCACCCAAATGAGCCACTATGTTGTAGTTTAAGTGGGTGTCATTCCTCATTAGTGCTTTTGGCTTTAATGAAGAGGTGGGCTCAATAAAGGAGGGAACTTGAGTGTTTTTGACATGGGAGTTGAGGACAAGTAATAGATCATTGGATAAATGTTCCACCTTTTAGTTGTTTTTGTTATCATGTTTCAGAGTTTTAGTTGAAATTTCAACTTATTTTCTCTTTGATTGAATTGGGGGTGATGATAGAACGAATGGCCTATATCATTGATTGCCTAAATCATCATCTTCAGTCCTGAAAGGATGCCGCTTCAGGTTTCAGCATGATATTTAAACTAAGATTTGCAAAGGTGTGCTATATTTGTAATTAGATAAGTCGAGTAGCAAGGTATGTAGGTAAAGAAATTAGACAGGGGTAAGGTAAGGTATTGTGCATAGGCTACAGGCATGTCATTGGTTTAGTGGCGAGATTATTCAAACAGCCCATTATAGAAGGATTAATCATTTGGATAGAGAGAGTTATTCTTATCGTGGCTAGTTGTTTGGTGTGGTTCAATGCATTTCTGCCTGTTACAAGAAGTACAAAGAGCTTAGGTGGTGGGTCTTTTTTGAGAGATGCATGAACTCAGGTTTCGCATATAGTTTTAGGCATACAATTAATGTTTGAGTAAGCCTTCTCCACCCTAATCTTTTAAACATCATGCCTTATGGCGTCTGTACTCTAGAATTAGGGTCTGAGAAAGGTTGAAAAAAAAAGAAAGAAAACCTTGTTTTTGTAAATGTAATCAATTTAGGATTTCAAGCTCTATTTTTTGAGAATGTTGTATAGTTGGAGCCAAGTGCTCAACTATGATACAAAGGTGTCTCTTTTGGATTTTGTTGATAGAGTAAAAGCTCGAGGGCATGATCATTTCTGTACTAGCCCCTTTTGTATTCGGGTGTCACCGCCTTGGTGTCCCACTTGATATTTTTTATTACTTAAAAAAAAATTTATTCGTCATATTTAAAAACGTTCCTTTCTGCACATTTTTCTGTTAATTAATCATGGGCTGCAAGCAGGCCATAGAATGCAGTCATTGTATTCTAAATCTCTCTTAACCTGATAACCTTTGTTGCTTGCTTTTTTGTCTATTTGGACGATGGATGCACATGGTGGGAAAACTTTTCCAATTTCTTGTTAAACTAAATGCTATGTCTGGCCAATTTTGTAATTGTAGGCCAAGGTCACAGATCAAAAAAGGGCAATGCTACAACAAGGTTTCTATCAGCCACTTTTGCTGATTTGCCAGCACCAGAACTTCACTGGGAGAAAATGTCAACTGCCCCAGTGCCACGTCTAGATGGAGCTGCTATACAAATTAAAAATCTTCTCTTTGTCTTTGCCGGATATGGGACCATTAATCTCGTGAGTATTTCTAGCTACTAGACATCCTTAAAGTTTAAACACTGTATATGTACATCATCTCTGCTCTAAAACAAGGGAAAATCTTTAATTCAATTTTGGATTGACCTTTGGTTGGTAAATGCAATGTTAGACTTGGCTCCTGTTAAAGATGGCCTCCCCAGCCCACCACAATTAAAAAACTTGTCAATGGCTCACTGCAATATTATTCCTGAGTGATATAATCTGAGATTGAAGCATCATAGGAGAAAATCTCGGATGGTTGGCTAAAGAAACATAATTACAGCTAGTTGACTACTTTAGATTAGGAGAAGGTCAATGGGTGTCAAGTTCTCTAATCTGCAGACTTTTTGGATCTCTACTTTACACCTGATGCCCAGGAATGTCCTTGTTGCCAAGGAGATCTCTCTCGTTTTTTGTTTTGAGGGGGAGGGGAGTAAGGTTGATGTGAGAATTCAATTGAATTAGGACATGGTGTCCTATTTAGTGTCTAGGGCTTGGTGTGAGGACTTACCATGATGCCACAATTACTTAAGCCATATTTCAAGGGCTCATAACACCTGCAAATCAGCTACGTATTTTTCATGCCTCCAATTGTGTGGTAAGCGTGAAAGTAAAACTGTAAAAGGGCTATCCTAACATGACAATTGACATAAATTCTATTAAATACAGTAACGTTCGTTGTTTCATAATTTGACATAGGCCTTTACATCCTTTATTACTTGTTTACAGGTGCATTCTCATGTTGATATTTACAATTTCACGGACAATACTTGGGGAGGACAGTTTGATATGCCAAAGGAGATGGCACATTCTCATTTAGGAATGGTAACTGATGGGCGATACATATATATAGTCACGGGACAATATGGTCCACAATGCAGAGGGCCTACAGCCCGTACATTTGTACTGGATACTGAAACAAAGCAGTGGAGCGATCTGCCACCTTTGCCTGTGCCCAGGTAGGGTTAGAGTAGATATGTCCATTCTGTTATTAGTGATCCTTATAGACTAGTATTGTCTATTTCACATCGTTTGGCCTTTTTTCAGAGAGGGGCATTTTTGGCGTAGGAATTCATTTGGGTTTTTAGTAGCACTTAATAAAATTGTCTACTGTAACTCATTTGAATACAAATCCAAGAGAACTGTTACTCATGGCCTGGAATTGATCCTGTACCCTTTTGGAATAGAATCGCAGTCTATAACCAACTACTATGTTTTACTTTTATGTGAAAATGTAAGACTTAATCATGACCATATGCAGGTATGCCCCAGCAACCCAACTTTGGAGAGGAAGGCTCCATGTTATGGGGGCAGTGGGATAAACCGATATACACCTGAAGTAGAACACTGGAGTCTAGCAGTGAAGGATGGCAAACCTTTGGAAAAGGAGTGGCGATCTGAAATACCGATTCCTCGTGGTGGACCTCACAGGTCTGTGCAATCAACATCTTTGTCTATATTTTTTAGCTCTTCTAGATATAGGTGTCACATTCCATATTTGCCACTGAGATGATGTTACCAGTGAATCTTCTGTTTCATTTTACCAACAGCATTATGCTGCACATTACTTTTGCATCCTATCATTACCTTTGCACAAATTCTTCTTCCAGGGCATGTGTTGTAGCTAATGACAAACTGATGGTAATTGGTGGTCAAGAGGGTGATTTCATGGCGAAACCTGGATCACCAATTTTTAAGTGCTCCCGTAGGAATGAGGTAAGTTAATGGAAGTCTTTAAATGCATATTGGCCAATTGTTTGAGTTGCTTATCTGAACATTTCTTGATACTTGGGACTTGGGAAAAGTAATGAACCAACTGAGAGAGAATGAAATTTTGATACATGTTGTAAATATCTATTGTGACTGGGATCGTGATGATGGGTCATAGGATATGCTTTGCTGCTCACTGCTTGAATTCTTTGAAAGTATTGGTTGTTGCATTTTTCAGGAGTAAGCAATCTTACTACAGTGATTGCGTCCCTACCATGACCTAGGGAGAGCTTTATGCGGTGTCTTTTTTAAATAGTGTATTGTTGTAATACTTACATCGTGCACTTATCATTGAGGGATTTAATTTATGTATGCATTTACATGATAGTGCATAGAAATTTAGCAGGGCTGTTTTAGCAGAGAAACTGGATAAGTTGATTCCATCCACCTTTAGATATTTGTGCAGCTGTGCTGGTGCTAAATCTCCAAACAGTTGAGTTGGTAATATATTAGGGCTAATATTGCTTGAAAATTCTTTTGTTCTCACCGCTCTGTCGGTAAAACCAGAGATCACAATATGCGACCATAATTTATTTTTTTTTTGAAAGAGAATCGACCACAATGTTAAGACTAGATTTATTTAAGTTAATGTTGATTTTCAATTTCTGGAGTTGTTACTAAGGTTTGAACACAGAGCTGGGAGAGTTGTGGACTATGGTCAAATTTTCCTAGTCCTTGGAAACACTCTTACCATTGAATTTTAGTTGTCTGATGTGAGCAACAGAGTACTTGCTTGATGTGTAATTTAGGAAAAATTGTAGTCACGGTGTCAGACTAGGCTCTTTCGTGGAATTTTTAATTTTCTGTTCAGTGGTCAGGTACATATGACCTGCTCATAAGCTTTTGATCTGTAAATTGTACTTCTTGGCTTGTGATACCTTGAAAACACAAGTTTTTTTATTCACAGCACTGATTTCCAACTCTTTCCAGGTAGTGTATGATAACGTTTTTATGCTGGATGATGAGATGAAGTGGAAGAACTTACCTCCTATGCCAAAGCCAGATTCTCATATAGAGTTTGCTTGGGCTTTAATCAACAATTCCATTGTTATTGCTGGAGGTACAACTGAGAAGCATCCTACTACAAAAAGATGGTCTTGGTTGGGGAGATCTTCCGGTTTGATCTGAACACATTGGTAATTTTCTACTACTACTGACTCGTAGCTTGTCCTCCAAATTTCCTCCCGTTAAATGGCAGCACTGTTTGCTGCCCTTATTCTTCCTCTTTAGATACCTCAGAGCTGCTTCTGTCTGCTATAGGGAGCAGTAAGCTTCTGCTTATGCAATCTTTTGTAGGTCCAAAGGGAATAGTCTACACTACACGGTGTCCCTATTTTGTGGACCAGTTGACCATTCTTGTTTGGCCTATAAGAAACTTTAGCCTCTTTGTCTTTGGGGGAACGGTGCCGAATAAGATTTCCCTATATTAATCTGCGATTTGTTTCACTTGCTTATACTCAGGTTTGCATTCTTGCATTTTTCCTTCACCTGACTTTGTTTAATTTTGTGGCATCATGCAGAAATGGTCGGTTATAGGGAAACTTCCCTATCGTGTGAAAACGACACTAGTTGGATTTTGGGATGGTTGGTTGTATTTCACATCTGGTCAGCGGGACAAGGGGCCTGACGATCCATCCCCAAGAAAGGTCATTGGGGAAATGTGGAGAACTAAATTGAGATTCTAGCCAAATCTTTCGAAACATTGCTTTTTCAGTATGACATATTCTTCATATATTATCATTCTTCCTTGTATCAAGTTGAAAGCTGTGACACAATCTGTTCATTTCTTCATCATCACGTCAAAAGAAAGGTAGAGAGGGGAGGGCGATGCACCATATGAAGTAAGCAAGATTCAAGCATTTGTTCATCTCCAATAGTGTATATTTGTAGACATCGTGGCACAGGAAATTGATCGAAGATGCCTGGCCCTTCTGCACATACAGAGAGGGTGATTTTGTCAGAAAATGTTCTGTTGCTTGGAGATGATACCTGTCAGAAAATGCCTAGCCCAGCTTCTCTCTCTTTTCCAGCTTCTCTGGAACTGGGATGAAAAGAATTCTACATTCAATTCCATTGGGATGCATCACGTAGAGCAAAAGGGTGGCCCAGATTTCTTAATTTTGTAACTTATATTTCACATTCAATTGAGGGGAATGGGATAGAGCTGATGAAGCTAATCACTGTATTAGATTTTTGGTAATACGTATTTATGTAATTCAAAGTTGTACTTAGGGCATAAGTAAATGCAATTATATAGTTCATAATTCTACTTCGTTTGATTTGTGAGGATTTTTTTTATATATATAAAATCTTTATTTTTTAGCGGAGCTCTGAAATTATCTGTCAGTAAATTGTCAGTCATGGTTTGAAGTTTTGTGGGTTTTGTAAAATTCTAAAGGTTTTGGACATCACTGAAAGTTTGTACTCCTATAAAATAAGAATAAGTATGGCCAATAATAAACAGTAGAAGATTAGGAGTTACCATTTTGTGCATCACAATTTAGCAAATTCACTAAAAGTTATTTTTTTAAAAAAATAGTTTAGGTTTATCATGGATTTTAGGTAAAAATGAACAGAAATCCGAAATCTCTTTTGGACTGGGGGCTACACAGATTGACATTCGTGGATTTTACAGTTAGTTTTTAGTCTCTTTTTGAGTTGAACTATTGTTTAGCAAGTGGTGTATTTAAATAAGTAAAGGTTAAGGTATTTCAATTTTTTTTTCTAAAAAAGTGAAAATATTAAGTAGTTATTGTGAAAGAATTTTTAAATTTCTTTGAAAAACTTACTCCTCTTAATTTGACTATAATTTTTAGATCGGCGCAATGATCTAAATGACACTTCATTTATAGTGTCGAGAAACTCATAAATATAATTTCATAGTTAGATATTATATTCAAATTGTCACCCTTTCTTCGATTTACTTTTTTCCCTTTAGTCACCAGTGAAAAATTTAGTAAATATCAAATAGAAATTATTCAATGGAATATATGACATTAAAAAAATCAATGAGATGAATATTGAATTACAGGTTTTTAGAGGAGACAAATGGTGGAATTAAGGATTTGTTTTTTTAATTTTTAAGCAAAAATGCTTTAGATTTTGTCACTGGATAATCTCCAGATAACTGAAGAAGGCAGAAACCTAAAAAGAAAAAACCAAAAACACTTAAGATAAAAAGGATTACATGAATTAAATATAGTAATCATCCAGCTAATTGTTTCAACGGCTACTAGCCGTTGAAAAATTTATAAAAAAAAAAGGTGCTCATTGCAATTTCCATTTTATCATTAATTTTTCTCTCCTATAAAAAACCTTCCTTACTTCAACTAAATTTTGAAATTACTAGCCGTTATATACATTTCCAATGTTAGAATAACCAACTTAGCCCTAGAAAAATTAGAGATATACTCTTATATATAAATAAGATCATGAAATCTAATTAAAAAAAGCTACAAAGATTTTAAAATCCAAGCAAAGATTTCTCAGAAATCAGTGAGAATTTTTGGAAGATTTATTAGAATGAGATTTAGAAAAATCATGTCAAAATCAAAAGGTGTGCAGCTTGCAGATATTTGAGGAGAAGGTGCCCTAAAGATTGTATCTTTGCTCCATATTTTCCTCCAACAAATCTCCCAAGATTTGTTTGTGTCCATAAAATCTTTGGAGCTAGCAATGTTTCAAAGATCCTACAGGTACTCAATTTAATTCCATTTTTTTCTTTTAAAAGTTAATTAAATTAGCTAATACTACCCTCGAAAAAAAAAAAAGTACCGTCCGTGAGTTACTTTTTTATTTTATCTTAAAATCGCCCATAAATCTTCTTGTTTCATTATTGAACTTTAATGATACTATATACTTGTGTGAATTCAAAAGATAGTGACATTTAGAAAGAAGTTTTAGAAAGATGTCATAAATAGCTTTAGAGGGGAGAAATTCATACACATTGTGAAATTCAATGATTTTTAATCAACAATTATTTTAGATATACTAATTAAATGAATACAGAATTTTTCGAACCCGACGTGTTGCAATTAGATAGAAAATATCACTATAAAAATACGAAAATCTTGATTAAAATTAAAATCGACTGATCACAATGAGTCGGTATACTTTTCATTAGTAAGAATAGAGTTTTCATTTAATCAATAATCCACATATGGGTGTTTAATCAACTAGTTTATGCTGAATGCTCACAGTAATTTATGTGAACATCCTTTTCTCTATTAACATATAGTAACTTCAAAATTATAGTTTTTGTATATATATATATATATATATATATAGTATCTTATCTTAAATGGAACTAGTATCAGTACAGTAAACAATTCTTGGAATGAAATTATTCATCGAATTAAATTTTTTAATTGAATAAAAAATGGAGAGTCCCAACCAATTATGGTGAAAATTAGCATATGGTTTTAAGTCTTATATATGCTTGTAATTCATGGGATGATGAGATTGAGGATGATATGTGCAGCAAGTATCAGAGGAGAAGAGAGGAGAGGCAGTAGAGACCATGGTGTGGGAGGCCATGTCCCGGGTTCGAGACCCGGTCCATGGAAGTGTGGGGATGATAACTCAACTGAGGCAAAAGATAGTGGAGGCTGAATATGAGTTGGCTAAGGCTCAAGCACTCATTGCCTTGTTCAATGCTCAACATCATCATCACCTGGCTCAAACCAGCAACGACTTCTTTCAGACTCAGACTCACATTGAGGCTCAGGCTCAGGCTCAGGCTCAACTTGAGTATTCTGCTTTGGGTTTTGAGCCTTTTTCGCAATCACATTCACACCCACAAGAGGAAGTGACCACCACATCACAGCTTTTGGAAGATCTTGGCATTCAGAATATGGTCTTGCATGACTTTTAGATTGAGGAATTTAGATTTGAATTTTGTTTGTTAGAGAATAACGATCAAAATTTTCTCGAGTTATCTGTCACAATTGACGATATATGTAATAAAACAAATGGAGTATTATTTTTACTTAATTTTAACTTGCCTTGAAGATCAGTTAAAATTTTGGATGAAAGTGTATTTGACTAAAATGTTTTCATTTGGGCACTTGGCACATTTTTTTGCAAGAGTGGATTTAATCCACCTTACATTTTTTTATTGGGCAAAGGAGACAAATGAATCTACCTTACATTATAGGTAAAGTTCAAATCTCACTAAAGGCAATTGATGATGGTGAAGCATCCACCCTCATCTTCACCAATTTATGAGGATATAGATCATCTAACATTCATCTATATTACACCAAAAACAAAAAAACAGATTCATTTATAAACTCGGGATTGTTTTGGATGAAATTGTCTCACCCAGATGATAACGAATTATACTATAATAATACTAAAAAAGAAAGACAAATGTAAATCACGCAAAAAAGGCTCTGCAAGACCAGTAATGAATATAAGAATATTAAGATGATACAGAAACATGAATCTGGAAACAGACATATATGTAAATCACGCAAAAAAGGCTATGATCTAGTTTTATTTCTATGAAACTAATTTGTTTTATACAGAACAGTTTAAGAAAAGCTTGCAAATTCATTTTGAGATGCAAAAACTAGCCCGAGACGCCATCTTCTAGCTGCAGCAATATTACATCCATCCTTACAAGGATTAGGTTACAGCTGAGGAATGCAGATATTTCATTCCCATTATTTCTGCAAATTGTTGACCCGACCTTTGCTTATTAGTCTTTGGAGAGCGGCCTTGGCTTCCTCGAGAGTCTCAACTGCTTGCCCTTCTTCAAATGATATCCTCTGTACGTTGAACTTCACATAAAAAGAAACTATGTTAGTGTCATTCACATTCTTCACTTCACCTAATTTACCTGTGCTAGAAATCTAACATTATGACATGGACTGAATATGACATGGACTGAATATGACATTTCCACTTCACTTTAGACCCAAAAGTACTTGCAATTTTCAAGGAAAGTGGCAAGTCCTGCAATTTTCAAGGAAACAAGTAAACCATTTGTATAATGGCATGGCACCCTTTCCATTAGCATTACTAGGGTTTGAATCTTGGTTGCTTCAAAAATCCTCACCAGAATTATGGGGAGTGACTAACAAGCTCCTCGAAGGCTTGGACTTAACCTAGTATCCCCTCCTTTACCCCACTCCTAATCTCTCTTGGTTACCCTAGCTAGGGCCCGACAGGGATGGGCTTGCTTACCATTGCTAAAAAAAGAAAAAAGACGAAGAAGAATATGAATTAGCTTGATATAAGGCCCAACTTGGATAAGCCAAACTTACTAGTGAAATCAATAGCAAACCCCAAAAGTACCCAGCCCCAATTCCTTGTACCCTAACATAACATGGCTTAAACCAGACCAACAACAAACGACCAATTTGCCAACTACCAATTTCAGGACGAGTCCAGGAGATGTAGAGAAGACTTGGAAAGGAAACCACCAGGCAAAAATAAAGGGCAATTGCATGCAGATAGCGCAACTTAAAGTACCTGGGCACCTTGACGAACCCGCACATCAGTTCCTTTGCTGTCTATTGAAATGAGAGCGGCATCATCAACCTCAATTTCAGAGGACAAAATCTCTTTCAAGGGTTTTGAGAAGATGGCATTCAGTTCCTGCCTCAAAACAAAAATGTCAAAGAAAATGCCAGGTACTCCTTTACTGAAAGATGTGGCGTGAGAAAAGTGGCTTTTCTTGCATCGAATCACACAATATGAAAGGGAAAAAAAAACTCTTATACACTTGCCTTCAAATACTGCTCCCCTCCCTCAAGGGCAATTTTATCTGGCTTAATGTCTTCATATTCCTTGACGTCAACCCAAGCAACGGTACCAAAGCCACCAATGAAGTAGATATCACTGGTTTCAAAATTCAAATTAATAATTACCTAGCCAATTCCAGTACTATCAAAGCTGAAAACATCGGCTAATAAGGCCTTCTTTCAGTGGTCTGCAGTGTAGGCAAACTAATTATACCAATCTTTCTGTTTTGACAAGTGAGTTGTTCCAAAATTAACACTAGTAAACCTAGCATTCTGGGTGGGAGGTGGAAACCAATAGGAGGCCAAAAAACTAAGGAATTGTTAGTGTCAAAGAGCTCAATCCATACTAGTTGTTACTGTCCATCTTCTGGGTGAGAACTCAGAAACGGAAAACAGTCATCTGAATCATTTTCTACAGAGGTACATATTTATTAGTGTTGGATAGCTCTAACCATACTTGGTCCAACACTTGACTTTTAAACAGAAAAAGGGGGTTAAGGAATCATTTTCAAGCATCAGAGACGATATGCATTCATAAATTGAACAAAGGTGGACAGTACCTTATGTTTTGCATCCTAAAATAAAAGAAGTTTCCCCACTGTTGAGAAGGCCCCTGTTGATGTTTTTTATATACTGCTTATGAGCCCATTCCTGCATATAAAGAAAACAAGTTATCATAAATTCAACATGAGCATAAAATCATTCTCTATACAAAAGTGATGCAGTATTTCACTGGAATCACATAAAAAGGAAGGACCAAAATATAACAAAAATGCCGATACACTTGCATTCAATACACGAGACTATTTTGAGGATCCAAAAGGTATAAGCAGAAACTGTAAATACATGTGAAACCATGATATGCTAACGCCACAAGAACCATATCTTTCAACAGATACATTTTTATCAATTACCTGTTGATCTTCTGGAAGCGGGAAGACATCGCCAAAAATAGTGACTCTTGCATTCGATAATCCGCTCCCCCAGGTATCTATTAATCCTAATGGTCAATAAAATCCATAAATAGAAACACATACTAGTACTTACTGAGAAAATCAGGGAAAGAAGAGAACGCAAACCTGTACAACAAGTGTACATCTTGGATCGGCTAACAAATTTCTAGTATGGATAGCCAACGGTGAAAAAGAAAAATGGGATCTGCATGCACAGAAAGAAAAGTCATCCATCAGACATAAATTAAAATCTTCTATGGATAGGGAGTTCCTTTCTCTGGTGCACTGTCGTCTGTTGGAGGGGCGAATGGGTAATGTAAGCACAAGATTAGTCACTAACATATCATGACGTCCTTTAGTCTTTGACAATCAATTATTAATGTTCTCACAGTTATTCTCAGCATCATTTATGTTCTAGCCAGGTAAGCTAACAAAATATCATCACTCGAAACTACTTAACAGACCATAACAAAATAAGATATGTTACTCTCCACGTTGCATTTTAAATCCCAAAAGGACAAGACAAGTATAACTCATCTGAGGAAAGTTAAGTCTAATTTCAGCGACTTACGTCCCATGGAATCAGGGGCAAAATCCACCAGTGAACCAAAGGGGTACCCTTGCCTTCGATGATGCATACGAGACATGACTGTGCACAAATGAGCAAACCTGGCCTACAAAGAATGAGCAGATCGATATCAGTCCATGCTTTTCATTTCTGATTTCCTAAACACTAGAATACTGGGAATTTACTTGTTCCATCAGATTACGAACTGCCAAAGCAGGTCGGGGTAAACCGTGGGCAGAGGTTGCACTCTGAACACCACCAGAGATAGGTGTTCTAAATAGTCCAGCCCTGCTTCCTCCTCCAGTTCCAGTTCCTGATCCTGCTGTTATAGGTGTCACAATCTTTGAGGCATCACCAAGGGTTGTCACTGGACTTTGCTTCGAGTTGGAATTAGCCTTCATAATTTGAAAGATGACATCACAACAAAGCTGATGCAGCCATTCGATATATCCTTTTACAGACGAAATAGGCAAACAGATTTTCTATAGCTCATCAGCTATATTAATTCAATAAACAATTATAGTAGCACGGAAAAAGGTTTATTGTCTTGTTGGGCATGAACGAAACCAAGGATAGCCACTCATAACATTTCTTTATTAATCTGCATTGACAACCTTTTTTTCTTTTTTTTTGGGAGGGGGGTTCCATTCCATACAATTTAACCAGCAGAACCTAGGCGCAAACCAACTATTCCACGATCAACCAATGATCCTTCATGTGGTAAACAGCAATCGAAACATAAAAGCAGTGTGGCAATCAACCACTGATAATTCCATTTTGATCAATTTTCTACTAATTATAATTATATAGCATTGCAACATTTGGACGTTCAGAAAGAACTCAATAAGAAAACTATGTCTTGGCTATGTCTATGCCAAATTCAAAACTTTCAATTTGTTCATAACTAAAGGTCACTACTCACCACAAAGAAGACACTACCTTAAGTTGCTCTCCTAGTGATTTGCAGTAAGCAAAGGCTAATCAACCACTCAGGGCAGGACTTTAAATTTTGTAAAATCAAGATTCTTCACTAAATCAGCATTTTGAATACAACAGACACTCATTTCTCAATCAAAACAACACAATCGCACTTCATTTCCTATTCTTTGAATGGATTTTCGTTTTTTTTAAAGAACATCCAAGAAAAAGGGGGAAAAAAAGCAGAAAAAAGGAAAGACTTTTCTTACCTCACCAACGCTGACAATATCTTCAAAAACAGAACGGTGTCCATTCTCAGACCCAGGCTTCTCATCACTTCCACCCGAAACGTCCTTCGAAACGGCCAGAAGCCTCGACCCAGAAACGCCGACTCTCTGAGACGTCGAAAGCCACATAGAAAGGTTGAAACTTTCGTTGATTTTTAACGACCCAACTCGCTTATTCCATGGTTTGGCGGCAAATTGGGGCAGTTGAGAAACTGGGTTGTTCCCTTCTGGAATTCTTGAGAGGAATATGGAGCTCGAGAGGGCATCCATGGCTGACAGATATGCTTCCAAGTTCTGACAAGAAGAAATTTACCCCCAAGAAAAAGAAAAAAAAAGAAAAGAAAAAGGCGGTGTCTGAAGTGAAAAAGAAAGAAGGAAAGAGTAGTATGTATGGATCAAAAGCACATTGATGAAAGACAGATAGCTAAAAAAGCATTAATGATCTGGGATAGTGAAACAAGAATCAAGAGAGGGAGGAGGAGGAGGACAGAAAGAGAGGGGGAAGGGAGGAAGGCCCGTAGGTAGCGGGTAGGGCTGAAAAATTGTCAGAAAAGACCCGTACCCATTGGTCTATCCGGATTTCTGGGTTGTTTTTTTTTTTTTTAATTGTAAACGAGTGGCTAAATCCTTAAATTTTATTAATTACGCAAATAACATACTCAAACTACATCACTATAATCATCAACTAACAAAGGCTTAACTGATTTCCGTGGCAAATCAAAAGTAAGAAATGGCAAAGTTTGATCAAGGATTTCCTGGTTGTTATATGTGTACAACTGAACTGTAATACATTTTTGTTTTTGATTTTTCGATTTAAACTATATTATCTTTGACTTTGTCAAATTTATTATTTTTAGGAGACACGAGTATCATCCTCAACTTTGTGGAACTTAATTATTTGTTAGGAGACACGGACATTAAGACAAAAGTATTTATAATAAGTAAACTTATGTAACTTTTAAAAATCGGAAAACTCTTCCCTTCATTTTTTAAGGGTGAAATGTCTCATTTTATCTCGTCTTTTTTCCG
Organism: Talinum fruticosum; assembly: GCA_021018815.1. Lineage (NCBI taxonomy): Eukaryota > Viridiplantae > Streptophyta > Magnoliopsida > Caryophyllales > Talinaceae > Talinum > Talinum fruticosum. Next base: position 1,888,047 of record JAITYX010000076.1, on the reverse strand, counting down.
ATGATTTTTTTGTAGTTTCTTGTGTATTTTAAGAACATATTTTTATTATTCATATTTAATTCATTTTGCATCTTCTTTTAATTTTAAATTTATTTTTAGAGAATAAATCACACTATTAATAATTAAATAGGATATTTTAATAGTTATTCTAATTAATTGAATTGATATCATTTTTTTTTCAGTTTGACAAAGAGTGTAATTCGTTTCATATTGTAAATATTTCAGGTAAAATCTCTCCCACTAAATATGCTTCCGGAGATTCAAAACTTATATTTTTCTTCCTTATTAGGGTGAGGCCGCTATTATCCTAATTAACACTTTATTAGTCTTGCATTGATATCATAATGAGTTAACAAATATGTAATCTTAAAAAACAAAATGTAATCCTATGCGTTATCTTAGATGACGTTCTTAATGTTGCTCGTACATTCATTACACCCATTTATTATTATTATTATTATTATTATTATTATTATTATTATTATTATTATTATTATTATTATTATTATTATTATTATTATTATTATTATTATTATTATTATTATTATTAATAACAACGGCATACATTATTTTAATTATTAAATCTATGGAGTACTCTATAATATATAAATATTAATATTTGATAAATTAGTGTTCAAATTATTACTTTTAATTTACACCAAAAAAAAAAGAATATTAAGTTTAATAGCATACTAACGAAAAGCTAATAAAATTAGTTTTTGACATTTAAAAAGTAGCATCTTATTATTATTTTTTTTTTTATGGTTTCAAAATATCCGTTAAGACACACAAAGAAAAGGTCAACCCCCAAAAAAGACAAAAAGGGGGATTTATAAAACGATAATTTTAAAAATAGAAAAATTGACCTAATTTTAAATCTAATAATTTTGCCACACATCTTACTTAGTAAAGGCGCTTTATAAAACGATAACAATGCATTTAAATTATAAACCTTACGAATACCTATCTTATATTATGTCCTCAGCGGTATCACTTTCCAATCGTATCTTTTCTAAAAAAACAAAAGTCTTAATAAGTAGTTAATCCTTAAAATCGGTCCAAAATAAGCATGTTTACTATTAAAAAGAATGTTACGCTTTTTCTAATATAGCGGTAAAGTCATGCTATCAAATGTTAGATGGATAATTGAATATCCCTGCAACAAAATTACAACCTTTAACATCGAGATTGTAAGATCGTAATCTCCTTTTTAGTTATGAACAATCCATATATTGACATGATTAGGAGCTTATGATGCATGGAAAAATTATTCTTGACATGCAACAACTTTACTGTTCAAATTTTATTAGATGTGGAAAAGGACTTCACCACCTTGTTATGACAACCTACGCCATCTTCACCACAAACTAAGCTCACTGTCATGCCCATTTGGGAAACTTAACCTCTCTCTCTCTCTCTGGTAGGTAGAATAACGTGGTTAAAATGCATGCGTGCTAATGAAGAAGAAGCTGTGGTTAAGATCCTTCAAGCTCTTAGAGACTATTAGCTACTTAGCTCACGCCATATACCAACGCAGATTAGTTTAAGTGATTAAGCATTTATTCCTCTCAATTAAAATACCGGTTTCATATGTTATGAAATAATTATACACCTACTGAGCCTACATAACAGCAGCTCCACTTTTATTAATAAATTATCATAAACTATAAAAACATACGTACATAACCGTCGATAAAATCAATCAACTTCCACCCATATTAGAGTCCTTCCAACCCCTTTTCTTTTTCTTTTTTTGTTCTGCAATTGTAAGTGGTCCACTTATTGGATCATTCTACAGAGTATAAGTGTAATAGAAGAATGGAGTTTAACCTTATCTTCAGGCTCATAAAGAGCGTACTAAGAGTCCGCAACTTCTACCAAAGAAGTTATGACCACCAAAATTCGTATTCTAGTGAAAAATATAAAAATTCTAATTCATTATTTTAAAAATAAACTCCATCTTATCATGATCAATTTGAATAATAAAAAGAGAAACAAAAGTATTTGATTGATGGCTCGTGGTCATGGACATCATTTATAAGTTTCCATCTTATCTTGATGACAAGTTTGTAGTTGTTGACATCATATCTACCCTTTTTTGCTATTTTGAGCTTCAACTTGGCCTTCTCTCTTTTTCTCAACCACTAAAGTTGTGGTCACACATTGCTATTTATTCTAATGTCAGTACTAATTCATAATTTTGCTCTTCATCATCAATAATAGGATCCTCGCAAAATTAACCTATACATATAATTCTTAATGTATTTTTTTCTTTTGGTATTTCTTTATGTTCTTAAGAAAAAAATCTCCATACGAATGACATCAATGAAAACTATTTATGACTAATATCTTCTGATTTCCTCGGATTTTAACATCGTAGTATAGTAAGGCTATTATACTCAATCTGTTCGAGTAAAGTTTCTCTATATTTTTGTGAGAGTTAAAATAATTTTGTCAAACATCGGAAATAATTCACTATATAAGATATATAATTGATGCTTATCATGTGAGGTTTACTTCCTCCCAACTAAGTATACGTAAATTTTTAAAAATTCAATTCACAAAAGATAATCGATCCTTATCATAATATACGAATCAATTACTTTTTTCAAATGGAGGATTAATTCGTAATTAAATTTTATGTATATTTATCATGACCAGTATTCTTTAAAATACTATACATCATTTGAATACATGATGGCTTCTTGAGGCTACCGTTATACTATATTCGAAAAATACACAATGATCTAAAAATACAGTTACAAAGTATACTGATATTTTAAGTTTTAAACTGATAGATAATATATATTTATCGTTAAATTTTCAAGACATAAACCGAACGCAAAAAATAAAAAAAGTTGTGGCTTATAAATTGGATGTCATAATAAACGTATCGTAAGGTACATTCTTAAGGACTCAAACATCTGGATCGAAAGCCAGCTAGCACAACTTATATTCATTCATTTCTTTTTCTTTTTCTCATTGGGTGTGGGTTTTTTGAAAAGGTTTCAGTGTACGAACAAATCTTAGCCATAGATTCCATCAAAAAAAAAAAAAAATTTGGCCATAGATTGATTAATATATTAATAATTATAGTTTCTTAATTGCTAATTAGCATATAATGTGACATAAAGTTGATCATTCTCAACCATTCGATTGTCTTTGTTGCTTTAATTAGTAGGAAAGAAAATAATAAGTGGTCCTAATTAGAATTTAATTGCTTTGTTTAGCATTTTGAATAAGTACTGGAATCTTCTAAAATTACTTAGAACCAAGCACGCGGATGTAAATATCATGTACAGTAATCTAGATAATTTGTAGGTCGGATTCTAACTTACAACTCTCTTCTCCTCTCGTTATTTTTTAGAAAACTCTAACCTTTTACCGAGTATTTCTTTTAGGGGATTGTTATTAATTTTTTTGTCAATAATAAATCTCAATCACTCTTTTCGATCTACAACGAGCATTACTTTTTGAATTTGGACTATTATAATAGAAAAAAATTTCAAATGGAAAGGATATAAAGCTATGTACATCTCCTTGTTAGATGTTGTATTATAAAGTAGTGATTGAGAAGAATCAGAGTGTTCCGAAGAGTTTCAGTTTGTTTTTTTATCGAAATTTCATATAAAAGCTCTTAATGTTTGTATTATAAAGTAGTGATTGAGAAGAATGGGGTAACTAATGTTATCTCCAATTTTATGCTTGTTTTATAGACAAAACTCATGTTATAAGAACCTCAAATGAATAAAAATTTTGTCCTTCTCAAAACAATTTCTTAGGGGAAATTAAGAATAATATGATGCTTTCAAACAATAAAATATCAACGCTTATTTTTTTAATGTGTAAATTACAAAGCACACAGTTTAAGGAAAATCAATAAATTTTAATCTTTCTTATGAAAATTAATCACCATACCACTAAACTATAATGTGTAAATTACAAAACACACAGTTTAAGGAAAATCAATAAATTTTAATCTTTCTAATGAAAATTAGTCATCGTCTCACTAAACTACTCCGAGGCCATAAAATATCAATGCTTAAACCCACTTCTAGGTGCTTTCTAAAGAAGTAGTTGGATCAAAGAGTTTTAGTGGCCTTTCTGTTGACTAGGATGTCTCAAAATGTGGTTTAAAATGTTTTACTATTTGATTTGGTTTCTAACATAAAAAAAGGGGTTGACATGATTATGATTGTTTTTCATTATCTCTATCCTTTGAACCACAATTTGCCATGTAATTTACCAACAAAAAAAAAAAAAAAATTCTTTACGATTCTGTTTATTATAGTTGAGGTAAACCCATAAAGCCGTAAAACTTTTCCATCATAGGTTTTCTTTATTTATAAGACTCGAAACTGAAACCTTGTTTAAGAAGAACAAATGTAAAGTCACTTAAACCAACTAATGTTTCTATATCAAAAAAAAAGTATTGAATTCATTATTTAGCAAATGAACAAATTTAAAAATCACCTGTTTATTTAGTAATTAAAGTTTGTGTGTTTATAGATTAAATCACCAAATTATTTAAAGTTCTTACAAGTTATTACATATAAGAGTTGTTGTTTGACAATACGATTGATCAGTAACTTCTATTATAGCTTTCTTTTGTATCCATCTTTCTTATGTTTCAAATTCTATTAAAGTATTTATAATACCGTTATCAAATAGTAAATATTAATTAGAATTGTTTAGTACAGATATGTCGATTTTTTTTCCTCCCGTCCTCTCTAATTCCCTTATCTTCTCCTTTTCCCTTCGCGAGTACTATATATATCCATTAATTTTATTTATAATTTCATTTTATTCCAACTTTTCAAACGAAATAATCCTTCTGAATGTCTTTGTATCTAAAAAATTTAATTAAAAAATGCAAAAAAAAAAAGGATAAAATATTTTATTTATTTAATTTTTGATTTAAAAAGGCTACAAAGAATGGAATTTTAATGAAAAATATGGACGATGAAACTTCTCAAAATCAAAAGGAAAATTACCGAAATCATGGAAGAGCAGCTCGCGTGGTGGCTGTGCAGTAGTTTTGCTCACAGTTTCAAAATTTAACATTTTTTTTAACATATTAAATTGGACAAAACTCATTTTTAAATTATAATGTGACTGTTATCTTTTTTGGTGTTTGAAAAAAAGAAATAAAAATATTTTATTAGATGATTCAAATTAGTGATCCAATGGGAGTGCAGGTGATGAATTATCAATCCAAATCTCACATGTGATCCATAAATATGGATCCGCATTATAACTTTTTTTTTTTTTTGGGAGGAACACAATTTTTAAGGCATGGGATGCCAAAATGAGGAAAAATTAGCTTTTGCCCCCAAATTTTGAGGCAAGCCAGAACCCATGAACATAACCATCATCATGTCTTGTAAAGTCATAGTAACCCTATAAAGAGTTGTACTCTTTAGGGATTCTTTTGTTAAATAATCCTCATATATGTATTAAATTGAACAAATCCTTAATGACCAAATCCCACCATGGTTTGTCACTCAATAACAAGTCTAATTATATCATGTTACCCTTATGAAATTGTACGAGTACTAATAGGTCATAAATTTACACCTTTTTAATTTAACTTTTTACAACGAAGGAGGTTGTGTAGATCAATATGAACAATTAAATCTCACCGCTCGATAACTAATAATACCCATTATCATAAATTACATCGAATACTATGTTAAACACTCATTGTTAGAGGAGAGTATACTTGTGATGAGATCGGGTGAATGAGTGCTTTGTAAGAGAAATGAACATATAGTTGTTAGACATTACATCATTTGCCCAAAAAACACGTAGATAGGAACACGAAATTTGTATTGCCTTTCAAAGGTGTAAGAACTAAAAAGAATGAAGCAACTACCTCTCAAATCTCAATTCATGTCCATATAGTTGAACCCTCCATTTCATGCCCGAATTGGTAAATACCCATCATTTTAAGCTTCCTATCTTTGCAAAAAAAAATAGGGCAAAAAATAAACAAGCATGATATTTTGAACTCTAGTGGGTAGTTTTCTTGTGCCAATCAAAGATATATTAGTGGAAAAATCACTCCCAACAAAAACAAAAAGACAACCCTTTCATTTTCTCTAATTTAATCTTCTTCTTCCTTTTTTTTTTTTTTGGAAACCCTAGTCCTACTCTTAGAAGTTTTATCTTTTTTTTTTTGGGGGGATGGAGGGGAGGGGAAGTTGTTAACATTCAGCCCATCCCTCCTCGTGATTGTCACGTGACCTTCTGCGTTTGAGTACACGCGCGAGACGAGATTCTGTGGCCAAGATCAGCTTAGCTGGCACCCCCGAGATCTGCTCCAACCTCCTGAGATCCTGACACGTGGCGCCACCGTAACAAACCTTCAGGGCCATCCAAAGAGACGCCGTCAACGACACGCGGAAGGGCAGGATCGTCATTCCATCAAAGCAACCGCGTAGCAAGTCCATCGCCGTGGGGACCACCTGCCGTACACGCCTCTCCTCTACCGCCGCCCTCCGGCACCAGTTCACCAGAACATCCTCCACTTTGGAGTCCGCGGGCGTCGCCGCCGCTCGACCGCCTTTCTCTCTCCTCCTAATCCTCGACGCGGCCGACTCCGCCTCCTCCCCAGCGTCCGTCGTGCTCGACACACATGAAGAAGACGAGGAGAGAGGATCCACCTCGCCGGAAAATTCATCAGGAGAGCACGATCGGCAGAGATTCCTCGCCGGAAGGGCGTTTCCGGCGCCAGAGAAGCGTTGGGCGTCGATTTTGCCGCAGTCGGAGCAGAGAGGAGAGCGGAGGTGACGAGCGACAAGGAAATTAGCAGTGTGAACCTTGGCGTCGCAGCTCCGGCAGAGGAAGGCGGAGTCGGAGGGGCAGTAGACGGAGGCTTGAGCGTTGCAGAGCTCGCACTTGCGCTTAGATTCCGCCATTTTTAGGGTTCCTGAAGCTTGTAGGGGTGAATTCTGCGGAAAGAAATCCCTCAAAAGAAACCAAGGAGAAGAGGCGAAAAAGAGAGAGAGAGGGGGAGAATATATGGTGAAGGAGCAACCAAATGGAGGTTGAGATATGGAGGGAGAGAAGATAGTTAGAGAGAGAATCTTAGAGAGAGAGGGAGAGGAAGGTGGGGAAAAGGATCTAGAGAGAGATAGAGGAGGAGGAGACAAGTGGTGGGGAGAAAGAGGGAGGAAAAGGAGAGAAGAGAGAGAGAGAGAGATTTGAATGGCTGAGTTTAGAGAGAGAGAAGGAAATGGGTGGAAATGGAGTGTAAGGTTGTGTGTGGATATTACCGAGGAGGAAGAGAGGGAGGAGGAAATTTAGGGCGAGGGTTGATATATATATATACATATTTATAGAGAGAGAGAGGTGGTAGTAGTAATGTATATAAAATAAAAAGAAAAGAGAAGTGTGGAAGAGAATGCAATATTTGCCCATGTCCACAAAAACCTCGTTTCTCTCGAAGCACTCGATTTAACCCCACCACCCTCTCCCTCTCCCTCTCCCTCTCCCATTTATTTTTTAAATAAAAATAATAATTCGACTTCCATTATTTACCACATTTTTTCCTTGGTTTCAAACTTTGAATTCTTCAAATTCTCTCTCTCTCTCTGTGTGCAGGTAAAGACGTGCCAAGTGCTAAATGCTCACAAATTTACAGCCACGCAACTCTATACCCCTGTTATACCCACCATCACTACACTTGTGTATATCTTCATTCAAATTACCAAGGAAATTTCCGTTGAGGTAGTAGCAGTGTATCACCTGATATTACGTATTTATTAAAATAAATTATTTCTAACTCTTACGGTTCAAAAATAATTATATACCTTATTAAAATTAAAAGATAATAAATTTTACAACACTTGCAAAATTTTACAAGACTATACGAGCGAAATAAATAAATTATTTCCATGATTGGGGAATGTATCTAATCAACTAGAATTCGGTTATGATCCTAAAAGAAGATATGTATGAGAGGCGGGGATGAGCAGAGGTCTCACATATTAGTGTCTTGAGGGATCGTTAATTGGAAAATTAGTGGAAAAAAAAGTTATAAGAAAAAGTTTTTAAGATTTTTTAAAATAGCAAATATTCATAAACATTAATCGATATTATTAAATGTTAGGAAATTTAATAGTGGGATATTGTTGTGGGGGTATTTTTTAATTTATTACTGATGAATGAATACGCATATTTGGTTTCCTTAGAGTTTAAATTCAAATATGAAGTAAAGGACATGATAGTCTTAAATATTTTAATAGGATTCTATTTGTCGATTTCATAAAGTGAAGGAGGATTGTGATCACGTATCAACTTTGGGATACATTTCAACGAGAAACAATCCCTCCAAGCTCAACATCACCTAGGAAATTGAGGTACCACTCATATAATAGATAGTAACCATCTCATAACAAACCTCCAATTGGAGGGAGATCATTCAACTTATATGACCTCATTCTAGAAAGAAAAACTAATCAATGGCATAAGTCATAATTTAATCCAATCAATCACACAATCAAATCATCCACGAGGAAAAAGCTTGATATGGTGAATCCAATAAACCAAAGGAACATATAACCTCCCGCCACCTGCAAGAACGCATCATCATCGTAAAAATAATTACAATTGTATTTATGGTTATAAAATTTTACATTCCGTATAAATTTTTAAACTAGTAAAGACAACTAATCTATATTTTATGCGATCTAATTTACGTATCTGTAACTAACAGTTATACAAATACAATATAGTAAGAAACTAAGATATTCTTTGAGCTTAGATAACTTCCAACCACTCTAGCTCATTTTAGTACCATAAATATTTATGGGTTTATGATGTACAAACAAACACAAGGAAAATATCAAGCAAAGAGGGGAGCAAAATAGCCTCATACATGGGACTAATGCGGGGTTGTAAATATGTGTGAAGGAAATTGAACGGTGGATCAATCACTGCTCCCTCAATCAAATTAATTTTAGCCGTTTAAGCTAAGTTTGCCGCCAAAAATATCTAGGGAGCTCTTACAAAACTCATTAAAAAAGAAAAGAAAAGGAAGGGCCCTCATTTTTAAAAAAAGGAAAGGACACAAATTAATAGGGATAGTAATGGGGAAATTATATTTTACAATCTTATATACAATATTTTTGTGCACTTCTTTTTCATGTGATGTATTTTTAGTGTATAATATAAATTTTTTAAGGAAAGAAGTTTTTAAATATTTTTTAAAGAAAAATAGGATAATTTCTAGTGAACAAAAGTAACAATAATAGTTTTAAATTGTATAGTAACAATACAATGCTGGCAAAAATTTGAACGCTGGTTAAAATTAGGTTGGATAAATCAGTTATTGGACAAAAATTTTATTCGATCCCGATTTTTCGACTTGTACAATTTGGACCTTTAGAGGAACGTAAGTAAAAATGTGATCTTTATGAAGATTAGGGGAAATGATTCTAGAGGATTACAGTTGTCCGGAGAGAATAATGCATATCCTCTCTCAATGTATTTGTGTAATGTTTGTGACTTGGGTTTTGCGCATGAGTAAGTTAATATTTGTAAGACATGTGAATAGGGGATAAAATGGAAATTTCGCCGACAACATTGATTTTATCTTCCACTTAGAGAGTTCATCAATCTCGATGTAAAGTTAATACTTGATCTTAGACCCGTTTTGATCCGCCCCATCATCAATGTGACATCTTCCGTAAATGGTTCGGGACTATTCCACATCAATAAGTATTGTGAGATAGAAGAAGTATATATAAAAATTTTGGTGAGGAATTGAGACTTTAAAAGAGGCAAAATTATAATTGTCCACAATATTTGTGAGGGTAAAATTGGAACTCGACATTATTGCTCACAAAAGCTTGAAGGAAAACAATAAAGCATCAAGTTCATAGGTCCAAAATATTTGTATTATTAAACGTCGTCATACATGTTCCTTATAATATTTTTGGAAATGTAAAATAGTGATATTTTTGGCCTTTGGCTAAGGGCTTATTGTTGGTGAGGATAATTAACCACTATTAATTAATACATGAAAATTGAATGAAAAAGAAACTTGTCTTGTTGAAATGGACATTACCCAAAATCGTATGAATCATATTTACAAAAAAAATTGACAAACTATATTGAAATTGTATCATAAAGTATGCAACTATAGCCATATTTTTATTAATAATCATGTAAGAAATTGTCATTTGTAGAACAATCTTCATTGGCCTTGATTTATATTATTTGTAAATTAATAATTTCAACTTTCGGAGCAATGAAGTCTAATTATCCGAACTTTAAAAATAGTATCGAGTCTCCAAACTTTAAATGTACTGTTTTTAGTATTTCATTATCGAATTTAGGTATATTTGATCGATGATGACTGATGATACATTAGAGACTACTTATCGGACATAGATTGATTGGAACGAGGATGGACTATGAGGCTAGTTGTATATTATGTATTGCTTATGAATCTCATAATAACCACTTACTTTTTTAAAAATTGTTATGTGTAGCATGGTGACCGAGGAGATGTTGCATTTACAAAGTTAGGAACAAGGCAATGCTAATTAGAAGACATGTATTTGAATATAAGGAAGATAAAGACCAAAATTATATTTAGTTTTCTGTGTTATAGTTTATTCGAGTCGGAGGGAAAGAAATAATAACACATCAAAGTCGACATAGTGATTTTTTCACATTTATTAGTGGTTGTAAAAGAGATATATTTAGTATGGTTAAAGTTTGAGAGTATGCTTCCGAACAAAAGAAAAGATTAAATAATAAAATATACCTTTTATCAAGAAAAAATGTAAATTTTTATATACACATGAGAGTTTATACTCCTAAGTGTCACATCATTACATTTGGTCCACAAAACACTCCTTAATTTTCCTTTCTTCGAATTGTTTCTTAATACGTATCATAAAAAATATAAACTTTTAAATGTATAATAAATACGCTAAAGGGGAAAAAGAATTATTAATTTTGAAAAAACCTTCCGTATTAATTTTTTCGTCCGACTCATCTAAATATAATAGGAATTACAAATTTTAATCGTCGAAATTTATAAAGGGTAGTATGGTAAAATAACCAACAATCTTAAATTTGGGGACTGTTGCAAGTACTGGCAATGGCACATCGCAATTCAGAACACCATTCATTTAAAAAAAAAATCCTGTTTTTTTTTTTGCTTTTGACGTACTCTTTTACGGATAGTGACTGACACAGCGGATAATTTCTGTGGCTTTGATCAGAAGGAGGGGGCCCATCAAGAGGTGGAAACGAGTGACGTGGCAAGATCAGAGCGGCTGGTGATAATCTCACCTATTCTGGTCCCCAATCACATGAGAAAGCAACCCGAAGAAGAACCACACAACATATAATGATTTTTTGATTTTGTCAATAAAAAATCAAAATCAGAATTGCCGGAGGAGAGAGAAAAGGAAGAGAGAGAGAATAAAAAAGGAGAAATGAAAAATAAATGGAACCAGCACAAGAATGCCACGTGCTACATATGTGGAGTTTTTGAGGCGGCCTGGGATGGGATGGGATGGGATGGGATGGCGGCTCATCCGGGAACCTACGGTACGCTGTGTGATGATCATGATCATCACAGGTTTTTAAATTTTAAAATTTCTTTTTCTTTCATTGGCAGAAATTAATTTTTCACCAAGAACGATTTGTGTAGGTATCATGAGCCATGTGGTTTGGATGATGAAGTCCTACCTATATCTATACTCATTTTTTAAAATTATACTAAAATGTATATCCACATCAAAATTATGAAAATTTATATTCTATCTACACTAATTAATTTTTTTAGAATTAAATATAATTAGAAAAAAATATAAAAAATTATTCTGATACTAAAATGTATATCCACGTCGAAATTGTGAAAATTTATATTCTATCTACACTGATTAATTTTTTTAGAATTAAATATAATTAGAAAAATAAAAAAATTTATTCTGATGTCTTGTTACATGAGAATGAAGTCATTTTTACTTTTCAAAATTATAATTTAGTTATGAAGTGTGTAAATATTTTTTTTTATGCATTCTTATATGATAATTGACATACACATTATTATTTGAATAAAATTATCATATTAAAATGAGCTAAGTACGGGTCGGTGCGGGTGTGAGGTAGGTGAACCCCGTATCTATATCCAAACTCATTATTTCCCGCCCACCTCCGATCTATTTTTTTTTTCCCATCTTTTTATACTAAACCCATTATAAATGGAGTGAGTTCGAGTCAAACTTTTCAAATTCTGGGTGAAATTTTCATCCTTATGTATTTAGATAAGAGGATGAGAAGATACATGAATTAGACTTTATAAAATCACAGCTCAAATTGAGCGGTTATATGTTAATTCTTGACTTACTTTGTTATATTTAGAGAGACAATTTTATGTTTTTTTAGTTGGTGGAGACAAGTTGCAAGTAGTCTCTAAGATATCTTACTAGGTAGGTGTGGAGATTTTTTTTTTTAAACGTGGGGACTATTAGAAATGGGGCGTTTTTTAGAATTGCAAAAAAAAAAAAAACATTCTTTCATATTATGGTCTCGTTTGGCAATCACTGTTACACTGTTGGCTATTAGCCGATTGAATTATCTCGTTAGATGTTGAATGATTGGATTGTTTGTGTTGTATTAGCTGTTTTAGAAAAAATGTTCCATAAAATTAACTATTTCTAAAAAAAATGTGAGACTAAAAGCTAATTTATAAAAAGTCAAACTCAAAAAGTTATTGATATTAACTTTTTAAAAACGGCTTTTTGAGGACAAAAACTATTATAAAAAGCCAACTTACCAAACACATTAAATAACTTTTTGACCAACTTAAAAGCCAAAACTTTTTCAAAAGGTCATTGAAAAAGCTATTTGCCAAACATGACTCGTGTTTGATTTGTAGAAATTTGGGTGGAAAGAAAATTCAAACGAAAAAAAAAATGTGAGGTGGAAAAAAGGTGATATTGAAAAAAATTTCTCTTATTTGGATTGAAGAAAATGTACAAGGAAAAAATATTGTGACGAGTATTATGGCATGTATTTGCTAACCGTGGGGAGTATTATGGAAATATTATTATTCGTAAACCCTAAATATAAAAGTTACACAATCCCATCTCTCTCCCTTTTCGGGTCATTAGAGAGAGTCGTCCCCCTCCCATCTCTTTCCTTTCCTCTCTTTTCCCTCATTTCAGTTGTCTCCTCTCCCTCTCTTGAAAGTAACTTCGAAAATCTAAATTTACTAATTGTGAGCCCACTTGATTTTGTAACATTACAATCAATTCGAAAATAATTGGAAGACGTCTCAGGTTCAAGTTTCTTCAAGTCATGAGACTTCATCTCCAACCCCTACGATTTCATCGTAGCTTTATGCAATTTCGACAACTACAAAGTCATATCCTTCAACCTCGGCGACCTATGAGCCGGTTTGCAGGGTCCGATAGGCTAAATCTTCCCGACTATCGGGAAGCTCACCGCATTAGCATAATTCACGATCGTTTTGGGTCGGGGCCATGGGTACAATCTTGGAAACCGTCTCTCAATTTTCGAACCTCACTTTCCGAGAGAGAGGGGACAAATAATATCGTGGCGATGTCTCTGTTTTTTTTCTTTCCCTTTTCTTGCCATTTCTTTCTTATTTTAAAAGAAAAATAAAATGATTTGATTTTAGTAAAATTTTCAAATCCCTACTATTTTTTTCTTAATAATTTTCACAATTTTTTTCCACCCAATTTTTTAAGAATCAAAATGAACCTTAATCTACCTATTAGTAAAATAAGTTATTGACTACAATATAATATATTTTTTAATAAAAAAGTATAATATAAGTTTATATTCGAACCAATCAGAGTCACTGAGAAAGTTTGTTGAGTTCCACACATTCTCCCCACATAATGAAATGGAATTTGTGAATGAAGAGACATAAACCCAAGATACCAAAGTCTTAACCCTAAGAAATGTATGGTTAACCAACTAGCCATTACGCAAAAACGCTTTTGTTATAGGAAATATTTTAGTTTTAGTAGTAAATAAATAAATAAATGCCAATAAATGAAAAAATTTTGATATTAAATTTTAAAAATTGAACTTTTTTTTACTATTCCCTATTAAATGGTCAAATTTTAATTTAAACCGTAGAAGTTAAAATCAACTTCCTTTCTTTTTAAATGGAAACTAGGGAAACAAATTTTCATCATATTCTTCACCAAATGACAAAAAATATACAAATTATTTTCTAAAAAAACTTTTTCCTCAATTGAACACACCGGAGTGCTGACTTTATTGTGCTTTAGAACAACTGTCATGTGCATAACTATTAGATCGCGGGGCGATACAAACAACCACCAATCTAAAGAGGAGACTTACATAGAACTACATTGGCACTAGAGTTTGCATCTTGTTGAAGACATGACTCATGAGGGTCAATTTTCTTTGTGGAGGAATTTGGGTTTAGGAAGCAACATAAGGAATGATTTTTGTGGGAACCCACTTAGTTCCTTTTTTTTTTTTTAATCTTGCAAAAAAATTTTTTTCAGTTGATATGGTCCACTTGAAACTTGAAAAAAATAAATAAAATGGAGGAAGCCTTAATGGGAGCCACAAAATCATTCCCATCTTTGTTCTTGGTCATTCCAATGCACAACACATCACAAAGTGTTGATTATTTTTTTCTCCCCTTTCCAGTTTTCAACACATTTCTGGTTTCCTTATGCCCACAGATTTATTGTCTACATATCTTATCATATGAAACAAAAATGTTTTTAAATTATTATGAATGTGCCTAGCTAACTACACCCTCATGCAAAATGTGTGTCCATGAATCATTCTAGGCCTTCTTTTTTGGGGGGAGAGGTTGGGAAGCTAGTGAGTAGACAAGTGTATTATTTTCAAAAATAAAAAAATTCTATAAGATTCAAATTATATTGTTATATATGATTTAATGTGTTCTATTTAACTTTAGCTTACACTTTTACAAGTATTATTTTATAACTGATTACATTTCATCATTACGGTTAAATGGAATAGGATATGACATTATATTAGGAATATGAATTTTTGGTATTTCAAGACAATCCTTGCAGAGACAAAATGCTTTTCAAAATATTATTTTTGGGATTCTTTGAATCGATGTCGTTGCTTGTAGAAATTCTTACAGAGATAAAAATGTATACATTTAAATTTTTTTAAATTTTAAAAAGGTAAGATCCACCATAAGAATAGTATATATTTAAAATTATTTTTCTTTATGGTTCCAATTAAATGTTGTTAACTCGCCGAGAGGTGAGTGGCTTGATGGCCAGTCACCCTATTCCTGAGCTCTCCACCCGTGTTCAATCTCAGGTGGGCACAAATTTCTCAAGTTTGAGAATTTGTGTATCTGTGAGTATAAGTAATGCTTGGCATTCCCCCTCCCGCCCTGTTAGCTCGTTGAGCTTTCCCCGAGATAGGGGTCCAATGCGTGGCTGCTTACCCTTGAAAAAAAAATTAAATGTTGTTAACTTGTTCGTGACTTTAATGGATAGAGTGAAGGACAAATGGTCCTATGATGGTTTATTTCTTCGCCTATAAATGTGGAGATTTCTGTGGTTGGGATGGGAGAATAAGCAGATTCATTAGGTTGCTGCCCTTTTTCTTTTTCTTTTTTTTTGGGATGATTGCTTCCTTGACAATACATGTAGTGTTGGTTTTTTCATAGGCTACTCAATTTATTTAAGGGGAAGAGATTTAAGGATAATTCAATTTTAATTAGTTATCTACATGCACAAATTTGTAAACATTAATTTGGACCTTTTTTATGAAAATAAATAAAAAATAAATAAATTTGCCACTTCTCATTTAAAAAAGAAAGATTTATATTATATGTAATATTATTTTTTCAAATAATATGAATTGATCGTAGGTAGTATAATTTTGACTCTTTACTGTTAATTTGCATAGAATTTTGAAATACAAAAATTATAATCAATTATTATTTGGGCAAAGCATACAACCATGTCTATATCTATATAAAATAAAAATCTTAGCTTACCTCTTTTATTGTTGTAAGATAGTATGATTAATTAATGTTCTAAAGTTTGTATATTTTTTTAAAAATAATATATAGAGAAAATCGTCTCTCATTTACAATGGAGTATTGCCTTATTTTTCACTTTAATAAAATTATTCGTTCAATTACAAGTGCGTTCAACCTACATTTAAACAAATGCTACGTTATTACGCATTTTTATAAAATTTGTTGGTTTTAACGTTTATTACTAGTGGTTATAAGTTACTAGTAATTATGATTATCAATTAACAGTTATCGATTATTACATTTAGCTATTAGTGTTTGCGAACAATTACAATTAGTGTCTACTAACGATTACAATTAGCTATCATAAGTGTTTATAAATTATTATCAATGGTACCAATAGTTGTGATATGATAATTGGTGGTTACTTATTTATACAAATAAAAGTTTACTTGTGTATTGCCATTGAAGGGAAAAAATACCCCAAAAAAAGAAAAAGAAAAATTGAAAGTGTGTTTTCATGGATTCCGTGGGTTTGTGAGTAATTCCTTGGTTTAATTATATGGGCCTTTCAGTCTCTGTTGCCTTAAAATGGGCCATAGTAGACAACAACATGTCGGTAACCAAAACAAAGTGGAATTTGTTTTCTTTAATTTTCATTTATACTCGAGTCAAGTTACTCCTTTTTTATTTTCTTTTTAAGGAAAAAAATTAAAATGCTAAATTTCACTTGCAATAAACATTGTATATGAATAATTTTAGATAATTTTTAAGTAATTAATATAAATTTTATTGACATTCGGCTACGAGTTATGAAAATTTTTAATGTATAATTTTTGTCGATTTTATATCTTTGTTATTGAATGGGGACCTCACAATTCATATTTAGTGATTTGAAAGTTGATTATCATATAAAGAGAGATTAGCCTTCCCAATAAAAATTAGTTAATAATTTTTAAATTTTTTGTTAGTAATTTTTTTTAATGCAGTAATTTATTGATTATTTATTGTGGGAAAATAAAAATAAGAAAAAGAAAAAAATTCCAGAAAAGGACATAATATAGACCCCGAAACTGAGAGTTGGTTAACTAGAGAATTTGGAGAGGTTTTGACTAAAAAGTCAAAGAATCTTCCAAACTCCGTATTCAGTCAATCCCAATGGACGCTCCTTTCTCTCTCAAGCGCCACCACCCTCACCCGCCGCCGCCTCCGTCAGCTCCACCACCTCCAGCGCCGCCTCATCCAAAGCCTTCTTCCGGAGAAACCATATTCAGAATCCTCTGCCCCGCCTCGAAGGCCGGCGGTGTCATCGGCAAAGGCGGCGCCGTCATCCGCCACCTCCGCGAAGAAACCGGCGCTCGGATTCGGGTCGTTGACGAAGGAATTCCGCCTCACTGCGATGAGCGGGTGATTTTAATCGTCACGCACAATTCCGATTCTTCGAACCCTAATTCCGGGGAGGAGGGTTCAGCGGCGCAGGTGGCACTGGTGAAGGTGTTTGAGAGGATTCTGAAGGTGGACGAGGAGAGGGGGATGGAGGAAAGGAGAGAGAGTGGGAATGGAGTTGAAGGGAGTGGGCAAGGGGGTTTGTAGTTTGTAGGTTGTTGGCGCCGAGTAATCAAGTGGGGTCTGTGCTTGGGAGGGAGGGAAGATTGTGGAGAAGATTAGGCAGGAGAGTGGTGCTAGGGTTAGGGTTTTGCCAAGGGAGAATCTCCCTGCTTGTGCTTCTCCTGGAGACGAACTTATTCAGGTAGATATAAATACCCTTTATGTTTCTATCTCTTGTGTTTCCATGGATTTAAAAATTAAACTGTGGGATTGTTTTTGATTGCGGATTGGGGAAAATGACAATTATGATTGAGCATTTGAGTTTTGTTATTTGATGCTTCTTATGTGCCAAATTTATAGTTCCCAAGCTTTGTGATTGTTGTGTTTTGGGTGTAGAGTTGCTAGAACTGACCACAAGCTTATTTAGCATATGTTTCAGGGGAGAAATCATTGTCAAATTTGAGGTAGCAATTTCTTGCTTTTAATTTCGACTTGGCCTCGTGTCTTCATGCAGGTTCCTGAAAATTTGCTAATATGGTAATGGGTGACAAGTTTTATTTGCATGGTACATCCATTAGAAAGTAGGGATATGCAAAGGCATAAGGTATTGGTCACTTGAGTTTATGGACGAGCTACAGCTGGGGCAATAAATCTCTGATCACAAACATCTAGACCATTAAGGAGCTGTTGTAAACCACCTTAGTATGCTTACTTTCCATGAAAGACGTTGCTGGTTATCAAAAGATTTGCATGTCGTTGAAATAAGAGTTTAAGTTCTAGAAATAACTCAGTTGCTAAGTCATCATTAACTTTACAGATTTTTGTTTGTGGTTTTCTATACTTCAGGATCCTTATGGTTGAGTACTGTGTTGGGATTGAGCTTCCCCAATTGTCCACATTTGAATGAATTTTGGTCAAGTTGACGAGCAGTGTATGTGGGTGTGTGTGTGTGTGTGTTTTTTTTGTGTTTACCACGACAAGCAATGGTTTAGAAATGAAGAGACTTGTGATAGCTTATGCTCAAGAGCCAAAAAGGATTTTCGTGCATTTGTTTGCATTGCTTGGTTTCACTGTTGAACAACTTTCTTTATTTTTCATTGCATTCATGTCCTATAGCCTATTTCATGTAAATTGTAGATGCTTCAAAGAATAAAAGAGCCTAGAATGTCAACAAATGGGTTTATTGGATCGTCTTATATGCTAATGAGTGAAGGCTGCAAATATGCTAGGCTGTTGCCAACTCTGGAACCTTTACAATTCTCGGGGTTTGGAATTTGGACCCACCCTTCCACTAGGTTGATTGATTGCCTTACCGTTCACAGATTAGCATTTGTCTTTAAGAAGCATGTGAGCTAAAAAGGGCCTTTAGTGAACTCCACGTTTGTTACCCTTTCTGTATGATTGTACCTCTGTGATTGTGGAGATCTGTAGGCTTTTAGCAATGATTGTACCTTTTCTGGATGTGAGCAATGATTGTGCCTCCATGCAATGGCTCTCCCATATCATGCTGATACCATACCTGACATGCAGATAACTGGCAATTTGCAAGCTGTAAAAAAGCATTATTGTCAGTCTCAAGTTGTCTTCAGGAGCACCCTAAAGCAGATGTGCTTCAAGGAACTAATATTCTTGGGCAGATGGATTCTTTTCCTCAAAGGGGCCCGCATGCTGTTGACCATCACTCTAGGGGCTTCATGTCGCCTCCAGCTCCTGAAAATACTGGGTCTAACCAGAGGATGGTTCCTGAAGAAGATGTGGTTTTCAGATTGCTATGCCCAGCTGATAAAATTGGTAGTTTGATAGGGAAAGGTGGCTCTATCATACGGGTGATCCAAAATGATACTGGTGCATCAATCAAGATTGGTGATGCTGTTGCTCATGATTCTGATGAACGGGTTGTGGTCATTTCAGCACGAGAGGTATGTAAAACAATATGATTAATATGTGCGTGCATTATCTTTATTGATTAAAGTAAATTCAATTTTAACTTCTTGTTGCTGCTCCGAGAGACCCCAGTGAACTGCCTTGTCATAGTGTATGTGCTAAGATCCTTCGTGGTAGGAAATAAGTGGGAATTTAGCGGCTGAAACATTTCGGGGATAGAATACTACTTTATCTCATGCGTAAAATATATCAATCCGTTTTTAAAGTGTCAGTCATCTAAATTTCTTGTGCAAATAATTCTCAGCGATGACATACATGGCAGAAAGTTGTCCTGAAACTGAGAAATTTGATTTTGGCTTAAAACCTGAAACTCTGCTGAAGGATATAAATAAGCATTATATTCATTCAACTTCTTAATTAGTGGCAGTGACATTACCAGAACTACTAAATGTTTGATTATAATATAATCTTTTCTTTGTTTGCCTTTTGAGTCAATACAGATTTTGGACTTAAAACGCTCACCTGCACAAGATGCCGTCATCCGCGTACATAATAGAGTAGCAGAGGTTGCATTTGAACCTGGTGCTGCAGTTGTTTCCCGGCTTCTTGTACACTCTCAGCAAATAGGTTGTCTATTGGGTAAAGGAGGCCTCATTGTTGCTGAAATGAGAAGACTTACTGGTGCCAGTATTCGAATTTTTGGCAGGGACCAAAGTTTGAAGTTGAATACTCCAAACGATGAAGTCGTGCAGGTAATATATAGATGAGTTTACATATAAAGGATATTAGGGCATTCTGTGCGTATGGCTGATTGAGTTTCAATTATGTCTATTGCACTTCATTTTCGCCTACTGGTTTGCATAGATGATGAAGACTGCTGTGGACGTTACTGATTTAGAAATGGACAATACTGACATAGAAATGGAGAGATTTAAACATTGGATCTCGCAATGTAATGGCTTTGTTGTTTTTATTTCTCAAGTGTTTTCTGCTACGGGCTTCTCGGCCAGCCCTTCCCCCCAACAGGAGAACAAAAATGCACCAGTAATGTTGGACAATGCATTATTGGAATTAACTTTCCACACGGCACGCACTTTTTAGTTTCTAAGGTCCCTTCAGGTTTACATCTTTCTGTTGGTTCGTGGTTCCAGTTAGTAATGACGTGGTGATAATTCAATACATCTGGCAGGTCATTGGAAACGTGCAGTCAGTGCAGGATGCTTTGTTTCAGATTACTAGTAGGCTTCGGGAGGTTATGTTTCCAAGGCCACACCTTTCTCATGCTAGTAGTTCCTCTTACATGTCGGCGTATCCAGAATTACCATCTCCATCGTTTCGACCTAGACATGATCAGGCTTCCCCAGGTCACTACCATTCACCTGTTGGATTGCCTCATGGCTATGGTTACGACAACAACCGATCGGCTGGTCCAGGGCAAGGCCCTCCCTCATTTCCGCATAGTACAGATAGATCTTGTGGAGGGAACATTGAACAAGACCGCCACCGTTATGGTGGTGATAGAGCTTCTTATGGGCCGCCGTTTGAACGACCGCCTTCTCCTGGAGCATGGCATCCCCAGGTTGGTTATCTGTTTTTTCCTTTGGTGAATCAACTCATTTGTGAACTGTTTTACTGAATAAGTCGAGCGTGCATCTTCCAGGCAGCGAACAGTGGCAATCCTGCAAGATATTCAGAGAAGGGTCCTGGATCGTCTGGGTTGGTTGCGAGTAGTAATGAAAGGTGAGCTTTGTTGTTATGCTTTAAACTACATGCACCTACACTAATAAATGCTTTGATCTTAATTGGATTTGTATAAGTTGATATCTGTTGTGAGTTGAGCTACCTCTTTTTCTGGGTCGATGACTCATGGGCTGTGCAAAAGGCCGCCACTTGATGCGTATGGCCTTCTATACTCAATGACATTGCCCAGCAGGATACACACATTGTCTCTTAAAGGTGCTCTATGGTTGGAACTAGGAATCTTAGACTCAATTCTAAGCAAACTGAGGTTCATATGAAAATATGATTTGCTTAAATTTGTTTGGTTTTGTAGGTTGGGATGATGTAAGAAACTGAGAGGCATTATACCAAAGTTTGAACCTTCTAAAAGATTTGTCTTTATCTCCATGTCACATTTAGTGCTGGGGGTCTGGGCAGGGGTAGGCAAGAAAGAAAAGAGCGGGGAGGGGGGGTCATGCATTCTGTAACTTTCTTTGCAGCCAAAGTGTTGCTTGTGTTGGAATTTGTGCTAGCCTCCTGGGATCATAAAGAGAGGCAATGTTAAGGGAGAAATAAGTGCCGGTGTTCTGAGCCTATTTGTTGACAACTCTCACCCTCATCCTCATGTTGGGTTTCGTCATCTTTGCAGTGGCCATCTGCAAACCATGAAGTCTGTGGAAGTTGTTATACCACAAACTTTGCTGCCCCATGTTTATGGAGAAAACAGGAGTAATCTCGGTCATATAAAACAGGTCAGTGGAAACAGCGAGATCCTTCAGTTTGCTGTAATATTAGCAACTAATATCCTGATACAGGTGGTGGGTCTTGTAAAGAGCATTAACACAAGTTAGACTGGTCAAAACAGCCCGATTGCCTAGTTTCCTTTCCTGACTGACCCAAAACCAGTAAGTCTGTGGAACTGAACTGATACAGTTGGTAGGACATTCTTGGAGCAATATAGAATTGATCCAATGTGAACTCAACAAAAATCTGAATCCTATCGGTCACCTTTACAATTGACTATCTAGAATCTGAAACTGAACTACTGATTTGATGTGTCTATTTTGAAGTAATTTTACAGTCAATTAACTAGTTCTGAATGTGGTTTCAAACATAACTTATTCACTCCCTTTTCCTCGTCTCAGTTCTCTGGAGCAGATGTAGTTATCCATGATCCAAAACCCGGGGCCACTGAAGGCTTGATTATAATATCAGGGACTCCAAGCCAGTTGCATGCTGCCCAAAGCCTTGTTCATGGCTTCATTCTCTGCAGCCAAGCATTTTGATCAACAATTGCGACTTCAGAGAGCTCCCAAATGGCTAACATGTAAATTTTGTTACATCCTCACTAACATTATTATTTTATCGGTAGAGTTTAGCAAATAAGGAAAGATCGAAGGCCTCCCATGTCGTATAGTCGAAGACCTCACCCAATGAAGATCCCACAGAGCCGTGGCTTGGAGATATGCCGTTGTACTTACTAGTCATATGCCTTCATAATTCTAATTATTTTGCCATGTAAGTCGTAGCATTTTCTTCCTTTTTCTTCCCTTGGGGAAGGTTTATGCCATAGAATTGTGTTAGTAATATAGGCTTGACGGTGCCTGGTGGATTACAAGAGGATAGATCTTGTTCTATTTTCTTGTTGAAGCATCCAGCAAAGGCAAATTGAAACATATACTGAGGTAGAATGTTGATTAGCTAGTTGATTAGTTTAGATAGTTCTTGTTTAAGAAGTGAAATGCATTAGATTGGTTTATTTATAGGTTTGTAGCTTGATTCATCTTGCCCCATAAATTTCGCGTAGCTGAACCCATCAGGTTGTGCTGATTATCGACAAGTCTTGCCTTTAAATCTTTCTTTCGTTTCTGTTATTATTACTATTGTTATGTTGTAAGAAGTGTGCAATGGAGGTTCACTCCTGGTAGGTTTATTTTGTAATGGGAAAGTGCCTAGGCTTGTCACTGAAGTTGCACTCTTTGAAAGGGATACGAGGCAAGTGTGGGGGAAGGCTTCCAACAAACATGTACACAAGTTTACTTCCAACAATGAGAATAAAAATATGAATCCATTTTTAAGTAAATTTGAAAAAATACATATGATATGATTTTTTTAATGCAAAAAGATTTTATTAAAAAAAACCATATGATATTTACAATGAAAATTATCTAATAAGAATAAATATAAAATATCAAAATAAATCCGATTATTTTGATAAATATAACAAGAATAAATATAAAATTAATGGTAAATATACTATCGACCCCTTCTAATCTTATAACGTCTTTCCGACCACAAACTGTGTTTATTAACGTCATTGTATCTTTCTCGAGCGTCCGCAAGTTAGAACATGTGCACAACATGATAGGCTACATTAATAAGGAAGATCGTCATAATATAACCCTATGAAATTCCATTGTTGATTTATCTCCAAATCAAAATAAGCAGATTTTATATGATAAAATTCAATTATCTTCCATAATTTACTACCTTAATTTTTTTTTAATAAAAGTATAATATGAAATCTGCATAAATTTATTTTAGTTAGAATTATTTTTTTAATCAATGTTTTAATTGGAATTGTAGTAACTAGAAATCTATAATCCACATAAAATTAAGAATAAAATAGATTGATTAAACAGGCCCAAGCTTATACAAAAAAAAAAAAAAAGAAAAAAAGACAAAGCTTACTAAGCAAAACCAATCCAAAGGGGAGAACGAAAAAGAAAAAGAAAAAGAAAAAGAAAAGATAGCGAAGAGCGAGCTTGGAGAGACGATTTCAACCCTTTTCTCCCTCATCTCTCTCTCTCTCTCTCTCTCTCTCTCTTCCTCTCTTTCCTGATCAAGTCAGGTTCTCTTTGACTGAGAAGAGTAATCGGACCTCTTCCAATCCAATCTAATCGATAAGATAAGGGAGATCTTTATTTTTTATCGGGCGAATTTCAGCGCTATATTAATTTGTAATTAATTAGCCTTTTGTTCAGGTTAAATCAAACCCTAATTTGGAGTTCCCTCTGTGACCAGGTATGGATTTATTTAAAAATTGCTTTTAATTTTTCTGCTTCATTATGATTATGATTGTTGTTTGATTGAAAATGATAGTTATCCTCAACATCGACGTCTTTTGTTTTGTTATTTATTAAATTATTTTTTGTGGGTCATTTGGATATTTAATTTTTGGCCCCTGTAAGTGAGAAGTGAAGGATTCTGATTAAGTTCCAGCATGATAAAGCTTCTATGCACTGAAACCCACCAGGGCATTTTTTAAATTTTTTAAAAAATAATTAGGAAAAGCTAGAAAGTTTGCAACTTTGCTGGCATTTTGTAGCTGGGTTCATGAAATTTGATGTTCATGTGGTAATGTACTTTCAGGAACTGATGGAATTGTGAGAGTTGTAAGTTGAGTAGCAGTGATTCCAGCACGGAGCTAAGTCTCGGCATAACTGTAGTGGGTTAGGTAGTGGAGAATTGGTTGACAGAGTAGACCGAGAGTGCTTTGGTGTATGAGGATTTTGTGAGGCGAGATAGAATGAAGTGAGGCCTGTGGAGTCCAAATGTAAAACAATATATCCCTTGTGCTATATTTTCAACTGTCCTTTTTAAGAGAGCATTGTTTTTGTGAATAAGTATATATATTCTTAGAGGGTGTTTAGCAAAAATTTTTGAAAAAAGGGTTCATATTGTTGTAACGTTCCCTAGCGACGGAGAACCTAGAGTGGGACGGTTGAATTTTGGTGGAGCTTGGCATAATAT
This sequence comes from Talinum fruticosum, assembly GCA_021018815.1. Lineage (NCBI taxonomy): Eukaryota > Viridiplantae > Streptophyta > Magnoliopsida > Caryophyllales > Talinaceae > Talinum > Talinum fruticosum. The sequence continues at coordinate 1,863,134 of JAITYX010000076.1, read as the reverse complement.
CATCGGTGATATGGATGGTTTACATGAGGCTGATGCTCAAATGCACATATCAGATGCTGAGCAACAAATGCACATGCACTACATGCATGATCAAAGTCATGGAATGCATCATTTGAGCAATGGGAATGGGATGGATGATGATCATGATGATGGTACTGCTGGTGGTGGTGAAGGGATTGATGGTGAACTCCATAATGATCCTGGAAATGTATCTGATAACCATGGTGCAATGATGGTTGCTGGGGCTGATAACAACCAACTGACTCTTTCTTTCCAGGGTCAGGTTTATGTTTTTGATTCAGTCTCACCAGAGAAGGCAAGTTTCCTTTCCTTGATGTGTTATTTGTTGGTCAACTGGTAGTTAATTTTGTTTACCCCCTGGGATAATAAGCTAGCTAATTAAAATACTTTTCATTTTGACAAGCGGAAGCTATCATTTTAGTAGTGTATGTGATATATAGAGAGTTCTCATTAAATTTAGGGACTGTAAATTTAGGGATGGTTGTCATCAGTAACATGCGTGTCTCCTAAAGGATCATCCCTTTGAAGAGTGTTTTCTTTTGTTCATTTTTCTCCCAATGCGTACCTACTTTGCTTTTGTTTGGTTTTGAACCACATTTGACTGTCCCTACTTTGCCCCTCCTAATTAATGAATCTATGCATTTTTCATTTGATTTGTCCTGCCATGATATGCACTGTAATTTTTTAATTAAACATATACAGAAATTAATTTATGAATCATGTGGTATATACGTGAAATTCATTTGCCTATAATGCAGTCAAGAAGAACCATAACAGGTTTTCTTTCCTGTTGGAACTTTTATGCAACATACATATTTCAGTGTTTGCATCCTGCAGTCAATACAGCAAATGACTATTCCTTCATTTTTTGGACTCTACCCCCCCAACAAAAAAAAAAAAAGAAGAAAAGAAAAGAAAACCCTTTTTAGAATACAAGCATGAGAAGGAAGTGATGCACAAATACTGCATCACTAGGACAAAAAGTGGGTGTATATGTTTAGCTTAAGCATTCAATTGTGCATTCTGAAATACGGAAGATGTAGAGATGCAAACTGTTGATTATGGAAAAATTTGAATGAATTAAATGCATATTTGTTGAGGGAATTATAATGTATGCAGCAATGGATCAAAGTTTTTGCTAGTTGTGACTTGTCTTCGTAAGATCTCTAGAGAAGATGATTTTCAAAGGCAAAGCTAGCTAGCTGAGCATTTTGCCAAATTGTACTGATTTTTGATATTTACATGATGAAGGGTTTTTGGATCATAATCCTTCCCCTTTTCGTCAACAATTCATGGCAAAATTTTATATTGTCTGCATAAAAACGCAAGACCCATTCTGTATATGTGATTTGATCTCTGTTCATAACTGCATGTTAAATGGTAGCTTTGTAGCGGTTTATTTTGATTTTCTATCGTGAGTTTCTCTGTTTGCGTTTGTATGCTAAATGGTAGTCTGTTAATGGTTTGTTTTGAAACTTACAGCTCTCGTTTAGGTTGATTGTTAATTGATAAATTTTATTCAGGTTCAAGCAGTACTCCTTTTGCTTGGGGGCCGTGAGGTACCTTCAACTGTTCCTGCTTTGCCATTGACCTCTCCTCATAATAACAGGGTAATTCAATCGTTGTAAGTTTCTGACTATATGATGTTTTATTGTATATTTCATTTAGTGGGTTTTCCAATCAGGGAATGGCTGCTGCTCCACAGAGGTTCAATGTTCCCCAGAGATTGGCTTCACTACTTAGGTTTCGAGAAAAGCGGAAAGAACGAAATTTCGACAAGAAAATACGCTACACAGTTCGCAAGGAAGTAGCTCTAAGGTAATTATTATCCTTCTCCTGTTCATTGATGTCTTGTAAGCAGTTAACTGTTTGCCCATCTTCCTGGCGACCAGAAACGGGGCAATTTTTTCCCTATTTTGTTTTATATAGTAGACGAAAGCAATATGTTTCACTAAAATTCCCCTACTTATTCCGTGGTACAGTAGTAGGCAGTCACACCTTTCAGGTCTAGTGTTCAACTAATATAGTCTTTATGCAATTTAATTAAATGTGCGAGGTTCCAAATGTCTAGCACTCCCCATCTTGGCAGGACTTTAGATTAGGGAATCATTTTGTTGGTTAGTTTCTGGTAAACATGTTATACTATTACATTTCAAAGGCCTTTGTTACTTCCTCTGTCAGTCTGTTCCATAAACTAATTATATCTTGAAGGTTGAAGGGGGTGCCCTCCACTGTAGTGAGTATAATTGGACATCAGTTTGTTCCATAAGATGTCCCCTGTCCTTTTTCTCTCTTCTGGTACGCCGTTATTTGTTGGATATGTTGTTTTAGTGGATTGCTTCATTTCAGGCAGCTTGTTTTTTGAATCTCAACAAGTACAATTGGACATCAGATAATGGATAGCTTGAACTTGCCCCCTAGAGGAGTGGAGGCCAAATGAAGTCGTAAAATTCTGGGGAAAGGGCTTCCACGCATCCCATATATTGCAGTGCTGACCTTTCCAATTTGATGTTCCTTGGCTGTTTGCCTTTGATTTCCATCCACCAATTCAAGGCATTAGACTTAGGTTAATTACCTATATTAATGCAGCACCGCTCCTCAATATCAATATTGACCTTAAAATTGAATTTTTCTTGTCTGAACATTGGTCTTCCGTAAAGCTTGAAAAATTGTGAAGGGCATAATAACTTGCCCCTGAGCCAACTTGGCCATTATGATCATTTAAGTGCCTCTATAACTTCCCAGAGGATCACGGGGATTTTGAGCAGCAGGGAATGGGTCATCTCTCTACGTGAGGCTTATCAGCGTTAGTAGTAAACCTACTAGTATTTTTGTGTCTGTTTGGGGGGCGGGGGCTTGCATGTGGTTTACTTGTAAAAGTCTTGAATATTTGTTATGGTTGTCGACTTGTGGTCATGTATGTACTTTTTCATGTTTGTTTTTTAAATTTCTCTCTCCCTTTTGTCCCCTCTCTGTCTCTGTCTCTCCAACATTCGCTTTTTCAATCATCACTATGAAGTACAGATGCGTCCGCGGGGTCTGAGTTGTTTGACATTCCTGGATGTATCAGTAGAGGAAGTCCGAAGAAGGATTGGGATGAGGATTTAATCCAGTTGCCACTTATGGAGATGGCTCAAGAATAGGGGTTTCTTGAATTTGGAAGTCTAGGAGTACTTTGCAGATCTTAGTTAAGTTGCCTTTTAGTCTTGTTTTTGCCATCTTGGCACTCAGTGATAACTTATTATCACCTAGAGTGCAGTTCTTCTTACAATTAGATTTGCAAAGTTATTATTAACTGGATTTGATCAATGCTTAGTCTTATTTATTATCTTAATGTCTCTTGCCTTACTCCTTTTAATTTTACTCAAAGGCTCTATTAGAAACTATTTCTGCAATTTTTAAATTTTTTTTTGGTATCTTAGACCACTGGGATAGGTTATCCTACATATGTGCCTCCCTAACCCTCTTAGACGGGATCTACCCTACATTGGATGTTGTATAACATAGTTGGTTTATGGAGGTTTCAAGCAGATAGTGCTTGCAACCGGCATTTGATCTAATTGCTTAAATGAGTTTTTACCAGCACTTGTATTTGTGTACTATGTGTGAACAGCTTGAATATAATCTTTCTTGTATTTTTTTGTGGATTAACTTTACTGCTATGTTGTTTGGTTTAATTTAATTGTGATGTGTTTTATTTACAAGTCATTTGGTTACTATTTACTTTTTCTTGTGATTATTTTGGGTTGGATCAGCCTGGTTTGATATTGCCTTTATTTTCTATGTCCTTCTGATGGTGCTTTAATAGCCCTCCATCCGAATGCCAAAGTACAGGAAATATAAAATTAGGAAATATGCATACTTTTCTGTTGCGCTCTGTTAAGGAAATATACGGTCGTGTCTAACATTCTTGCATTTCACGCATCCATTGTTCAGGATGCAACGAAATAAGGGTCAATTTACTTCATCAAAGGCTATGCATGATGAATCTTCATCAGCAGCAAGTTGGGAGACTAATCAAAACTGGGGGCCAGATGGAAATGCACCACCACAACAAGAAATTTGGTCAGTGTTGCCCCTTTCTTGTTTTAGTACAGCAAATTTAGTCAGTTCTGTGCGCTTTTCTGCTTGACTGTCTTTGTTTCATGCATATCCTGACAAATTAGTTTTATATCAAGGCTATCACACGAGATGTTTTGTAATTTATACTCAGACTAATTCATTTCTTATCTTCCAATCCTCTGTCTCACCGGTTGCATTTGCTTTGTTATTTGCCATATGGATTTGATAAGCAGACATCACAACGCTCTGATTGCATAATATAGCAGTTTCTGCTTGTTCATTTATTGTGGACTAATTAACTTTACATGATGAAGATTCTTGTGTTTGAGCTCCTGGAGTCTGCCTTAGTGGTATATTAATTGTTTTTAGAGTATTCTTTGGTGTCTTAACAAGATACTTGAACGTGAATTTGGATAGTCTGCCTGACTTTCCGTGGCATGCTTATTTTGCATGGAATTGCATGTGTCAATCATGAACTGTTAAATTTTGTCAAGAGTCTTCTTGTTATTTCGCAACATATTTCTAAACCGGGTGTTCAAAATTGTCCTTATGTGTGTGTCAGCTGCCGACATTGTGGCATCAGTGAGAAAGCTACGCCGATGATGCGACGAGGACCTGAAGGACCAAGGACCCTTTGCAATGCTTGTGGGCTTATGTGGGCTAATAAGGTAATGGCTTATCTGATGCACGGAAATCAATTTAGGCAGGGAAAGAAACCTTCTTAAACAGGAGAGCCTCATGGAGAGGATGCGGAGTACAATTTGTCTTGGTTCATTTTATTTGCCACTTGCTCCCTGTCTTTTAGTTTTTGTTCTAATTGTTTTGAACTTGTTATCAAATCCCTTTTGCAACTTTTCATGTTTATTTTTGTGGGTCTCTCAAAAATTGCCTCTCTACTCTTCTGGGGTTGCTCAGGCACCACCCGGGTCTATACTGGGATTTTTCTCCCCTGATCTTCTCTACTAGTTTTGAATTGACATGACTTTTTTCTTTGTACTTTTACTTGGCTTAACTGACCCCCGTTCTCTACTTTAAAAGTTAAGAGGGTTTACTCCACGTAAAATATGTAGGGAACCTTAAGAGACCTCTCAAAAGCGGCTGCACCTCCAGGTGGACAGAACCCCCACTGAACAGGAATGAAGAGGTAAGTTAATGACAAAAGTGAACGCAGCAATGGAAGTCAGGTGATCAGATTCTGGAAGTTTCTTTATGTTCAGAAAGCGATTAATCTTCTAATGAATGTCTATATTTATTCATGCAGCATGATGATGGGAATTTCGAGTCAAACCAAGTTGTTAGGGCTCCTGGGAATGTTAGTGATTCCCCATGACAGCCCTTTTTCTGTAGCTTCACTTGCAACTGAGGACGGCAGTAGAATTACAGAGGAACAACAATCTTGTTCTCCATATTTAGATGTTTTATTAGAGTTATTGGTCATCGAGGATTTTCTTTCTCCTGAAATACATAAGCTCGATTAGCGTTGGACTCTAGTCGTGGGCTCGAGGTTTTGCTTCTCAGGGCCAGATTAGTTGTGCCCCCTCATTGTTGTATGCAGGCAGATTAACTGAATAATGGCTTTAATGAAATTATGCTTTTAGTAGTCTGAATTTCAGCCTCAAAGCTTGGCTTCTGTTGAATAATATAGTCAGAACTAAACTGATTTTTTTCTGCACTGAACTTATTTGAACTAAACTGAATTTATTTTTGTTGAAATTGAACTTTTTTTCCCCTGAAACGAACTTACCTGACAGAACTGAATTGATACTTTTCTAAAAATACTAAGTTGAATAAAACATGGCTAAGTCAAATTCCACTGCTATCATTGTTGGTGGACACAATACTAATTCGTGGCAAGATATTTATTATTTTGCATTCTAACTTTAACCATATTTGAAAAGATCATAGAGTGGAAATAACTAGCATTCACATTAGTGGAAAAAAAATCATATTTAACGACAAGGATATTTTTGTATTCCCCGCTTTCTGAGATTGACAAATTTAAAACCGTATTTAATGGAATGCAAGCATTTTAGATGAATTTTGTACTAAAGGGAGGCGAAAATATTGAGATTCGATTCGAACCCAAGTCTTTAATTAATTTTGAAAGGTTTTATCAATTAAATTAACTTACACCCATATACAAAAGGTAGATTAAACAACGGAACCCAAATCTTTAATTAATTTTGAAAGGTTTTATCAATTAAATTGACTTACACCCATATACAAAAGGTAGATTAAACAACGGAACGCTTCAACTAAAAATAAGTCAAAATTAATAGCCATTCATAATTATTTGTTAAAAAGCTTGGATCCTCTTTTTTATCCTGTTAATTGGTGCCACGACCCCTACACTCATATCTCTCTCTCACACACACACAGGATGCTCCGTGAGTGACACATAGGATGCTCATGTGATGATATCTCATAAATATTGTGTTTATGAAAGCAATGCATTTAATTATATTTTGAATATAATTAATTTATATACCATGAATCAATTGATTGTATTAAGAACAAATTTATTCATATTCAAACATTATCATTATATATATGCATTAGTATACTTTTTGCATAATTTATAAAAATTGGATAGAATTAATGTATAAGTGTTGGTTTAAAACCAAAAATATATGACTATAGGTGTAATACGTAAAATGACATGTAATAACCATATAGGATTACTTGACTACATAAATGTTCATTTTATATTAAATTAATACAATACTATATTCAAAGAAAATAAATAATTTTTTAATTGTATATGTATATAAAGTAATTAGCATGACTGTAATATAATTGTTATTAAATTAATTAATATTTAAAAGATATTTATTTGTTTATTAAAAATTGAAAAAAAGTCTCATATATTAGAGATTTTTTAAAAGTAGTCAATATAACTATGATAAGAAAATAAAAAAATTAAAAATAATAATTATATTGTTATAAAAATTTGATCTACTTTTAAAATCATATATTTTATTATTTATTTATATTAATAAGGTTTAAATAAAAAATAGCTAAAATACTTACATCGCAAGGGTATGACACTAATTTAAAAAAAGGACTAAAAAAACAACTAACTAAAAGAAACATGAATATATTCTCATTTGAGTTTATAGGAATAGAAAAGGTTATGGAGATATATGAGTGGAGTTATTTATCATTTTTGAGCAATAATTATAATGGTTGTTAGGGGAGAATGTTCAAGTGCCAGATAATGAGAATTGTAATTGAATTTTTTTATTTTATTTTAATTGATTATATGAGTTAAAATATCACGTGCAAGGCACATTATTTTTTCTGACTTAAATGAGCCATAAAAGTTAATATAATATAATAGAGAGGGGACAATCGAACCTTAGATCTAATTTACCCTATAAAAACTATTTGTATAAATGTGGGAGTATCTTTGGCCCTTTAATTCAGGGGAAGATCTTTATTACTCTTGTTGTTGTGATACTTAAGAATCCTCTACGCAAATGTGAATGAAATTGGGTTACTAGTAAAATTATTTATTCTAACATAAACAGTGAAAATAAATTTATTATAACTCTTTAAAAATTTGACAAATAAACTTAAATTAATCGCCCTATAAAATATGACTTTTAAAATATGATCTCAAAATAAATGATATACATAACATAGTGCTCAACATTCAAATTGGTTGTTATTTAGAGAAAATAAAACTTGAGCAATACTCTTATACTAGTTTTTAACTCGTGCTAACGCACGGGATATATTTATAATACTTGTCTTAAAATTATATGACGTATATTATATATTCCTTTTTTTCTAATCTTTTTTGAAAAAAGTTTATTGTTTTGATCACAAAAATTAATATAGTTTAATATTAGTTATATACATCTAACCATCAAAAGGTAACATAATTTAATTTTGAGTTACATGTAAAATGAGTGAGCTTAATTTTTAATTTAAAATTATTTTTCATAAGATTTAATTATATTTAAAAATAATATTCTAGTTCAAAAAGAATTTTTTTACTAATAATGTAAAATTTTAAATTATTACATTAGATTATATTATATAATTATATAACAACACTGTTATATCACTATTTTACAATAAATTATAATTATAATTTATTTTATATTGGTTAAATAATAATTATTTAGTTCTATTAATATAAACTTATTAATTTTAATTTATTATATTAATATGAAAAAATTATTAAGGAAAATATAGAGGAGGGATTAATTAAGGAAATTATTCTAAACTGAATAATAAGGAAAATGAGAAGGAGGTCGAAACATGTCCAAACCCAACAAGCAATCCCTATATTTATAGTCAATTATTCATCCTTTAGTAATGAATTTTAATTTAATAATATTATGATTATCTCTAACGGTAGAAAGAGGAATAATTAGCCATTTGAAATCTGTAACCAATAAAAATGATTAAGGATTTTTTTCGGGGATGAGTATAAATGCCATTATAAGAAGTAATAACTATGAATAGTATACTTTTTTGACAGAAAGACGAAAATTATATAACTAACTTACTATCCTTAGTTGCAATGGCTAATCTACGCGCTTGAGATATTAGCAGCCTTTCCACATTTTCTACACGTACAAAGCTGAAAGACTGGATCAACTTATTAAATTACATTATATGAATAGTAATAAATATGAATGCTTAATAATTATGTTAAGTTTAAATTACTAATTAAATTACATGTATCAATTGCATCTTTGCCATTTTATTAGTTTATATGAATTTCTAACCAAAAGTAAATTATTTGATGTGATACACAATGTATTTCATTCAAATTTTTATAAAACATTTTTTGCAAAATACTTTTTAAATGATAAAATAAATTTATATTGAGCACATGAATACATGAAATAATCATTCACTTATTATAATAACATATATGCAATATATTATTAATAATAATAAGAAAAATGTAAATAATTTAGATCAATAAAAGATTAATTAATAATAGCATGAAATGTCTAACCTACAGTTTAGTACTAGTTTTACTCTTAAAATGCTCTGTTTTTCATCAAAAATACAAATTTTAAATTTACTCAAACAATTGAGACAATGAATGTCCAAAAATATTAAATAAATGATATTTATAATATATAATTTAATATATAATTACATATTAAGAATTTTAGAAAAAGTTATTGAACATAAAAAAGTTAGATACAAACTTATTTGTGATATTTAAACTCATGCCAAATGGTTTCATCAATCAATATTTTTAAACTCAAAATCCAATGTTATCATTGTTGGAGGTGGACGGAATAATTACCCATGGCAAGATATTGATTATTTTTCTTTTTAATATTAATCATATTTAAACCCCATTTAATGGAATGCAAGGATTTGAGATTAATTTTTGTTGTGAAGGAAGGTGCAAATATCAAACACAGATGTGACTCGATTTCAATTAAATTTTTTAACTAACTTTGAAAAATTTTATCAGTTAAATTAACTGACACTATATACAATATAAATAATAGATTAAATAAGGAATGCTTCAACTAAAAATACATCAAAACTTAATGGTCACCCATAATCATTTGTAAACAAGTTTGGATCTTTTTTTTTTCTGTTAACTAGTGTCACGACATCTGAAATTTTAATGAAAAGACATGTTTTTCAATAAAGAAAAATAACTAATTAAAAATAAACACTTCAACTAATTAAAAAATTAATTAAAAAATACGCCACCGAATTAATTAAAAATATGATAAAACATTACGTGCAAAGCACATCCAAATAAAGTAAAGCAAAAATTAATTAGACGTGCATATTATTGTAAACAATTTGTTTTTCCCTGTAGAAACAGTTTGTATGTAAATATGGGATTATCTTTGGCTCTTTGATTCAGTGATTTCAGGTTCAAGTTCAGTTAAAGTCGTACAAAATCCTCTGATTAAATTATTATCAGCTTGAAATTAAAATGGGCCGCAATCCTGTTGTTGTTATGTCTTCCTGCTCATTCTGGGTGTGGCCATTGCTGAGACGAAAGCCGATGAGTATTGGGTTCTGGACTCAGATGGGAACCCACTGAACAGGAATTCACTCTACTGGATGCTTACAGTGGGCGGACGCCAGGGAGTCCGGACTCTAATTGGAGAAAAGCCCAAGCCTAATACTATGCAATCCATATGCTGACCAAATAGGACCGGGTGTACCCATGAGGTTCTTATCCCGCACAATAGCAGAGAACCGAATCCGTCCGTCAACCAGCATCGCAATCTACAGTCCCTTTTCCTACTTTCGAATAGTAATGTTGACCCAGGCGATGGAGACTTTGCGTTCAAGATAAAGAAAGTCGAGAATTGTGATGCATGCTGAGCATGCATGTTTCCAAGATAACCAAATGCGATTCTAATGACGTCTGTGGAGTGGACGTGGGTGTTACTCACGACCCTGAATTCTATGGTCAGTTGATTTTCACTGGCACTGGCACTGGCACTGGCAGTCCTCAAGCTCTTCACTTTCTCTCTATCTATTCTTTCTGTAATTTGTGTGCTCTATTCTTTCTGTAATTTCTGTGCTGCTATCGAATTTAATGATCATCATTCGTGTTTCAATATTTTACTTTTATTTTATACAACACTTAACCATCTGTTAATTTATTTGCCATTTTAGGCTACTTAAGGAACATCAATATAGAATTAACTTTTAACAAAAATTAATTACTAAAAATCAAAATGTCCCATGATTTCATCGAAAAGTGAGTACAAGTAGAGTGAATAAAAACAATTCCGATGCTCAATATTCACATAGTAATGCATTTCCTACTTTAATATTCTACTTTTTAACGAATTATTGTTTAAATTTAAGAAAATATAGATAATTTTTTTCCACTTTAAAATTTATTCAAATAATTTACTAGTTAAATCTCCAGAAACATATGTGTTGTAAACACTTTTACTTTAAATGTTCGTCATCTAAAAATGAATTCTTTAACATACACCTTTAGGTAAACAAATATATATATATATATATATATAATTGATAAGGTCATCTAAAACGTCATGTCAATCCTAGTCCTATTAAACTATAAATTGAGTCAACGGATCAGTCCAAACTCGAGTCATTGGATTGATCCACTGACTCTGTCCTCATTTGGGTCAAACATTTGATCAATTCTCTTAACATTAGTGGCTCCTCTATGCTACAAATTATTACATCCAACTGGGTTTTGCAGTAATACACAATTTTAGATCTTTTTCCTAATTTTTAATTATTCTGTTGTTATTTCGTTGGCATAGATAAACTTAGGCCCACTTAACAACTTTTTATAAAAAAATTTATTTGACTTATTCACTTTGTTTTAAGTTACTAAAAGGCTATAGAGTTTGTCACTGTAGTTCAATCACGACAATCACTACAATTATAATAAATTTTCATCATATATGTTTATTAAATAAATCAAAATTATGGTGGTTATCCTCGGCGATAATCACTATAACTATATCTTTTAAGTTAATATGATAATACGTTCACTAGCTACTTTAATAATTTCATTCAGATTTATACATTTCTTTTTTTCTTTGAAATGAATTTCTTTATAATAGTTAACCGAATATTTCCTAAATAACATTATTTAGATATGCACTTTTAGGCTAATAATATTTTGGCTTGGCATGTCATGCTACTTTCTAACATGTTATCTTTTGTACTGCTTTTACTTTCCTTTCATATTTATTTCAAAGTATTTTAATTATTTTCTTTATTTAGTTCACTTATTGGTAATGTTTTCCAAAAGATTTTCAACTCAATAAAATAATTTTACCAAACAAAAAATTAATTCAGTCTCTTTACTTGCGAAGTGCTAGTAGGGGTAAAGTTATCTACGTTTAAATCTTCCCACACCCCGTGAAAACAATGTATAATCAGGAATGACTTCAAGGATGGACAACTAACTTCACAAATCACCACAAGTCTTTCTAGTGTAATTTGTCCTTACTCATACGTTGTCTAGAAAAACTTTCTAGGAGGTTACCTGTTTTAAGATTACTCTAAGCCAAACACGCTTAACTCGTGAAATTCTTAAGATTGGTTACCTGAAAAGAAAGTGCAATATAAGTAGGCTTTTTAAATTATTTTCAGTCATACTCCAGGTATTGCAATATCTCACAAATATATATTGTCTAACACCAAGGTTTGTCTCACTAAGAATAGTGTATGGCTCTCTAAATATGTTTTACAACTCAATATCACCTATGTTTGTGCACCCAAATTCTTACTTACTTGCCAACATATATTGTATAACTCACTAATATTTGAGTTTGACTCACTAAAAATAGTTTATGAGTCATTAAAAATGATTTATAACTGGCTATTATTGTACTTGCCCTTGCGCACTGATTCGATTCACTCACATATTGTATAACTAACATATATTGTATAACTTACCATCACCTGGGCTTAAAAGTCTAGGGAAAAGGGTAAACATATCAAACCCATATTTAAAACCCAAACTCATAACACATTCCAATTTATTTACACACCTAGCAGAGAAATTGTCTCCACCGAAATTTGACTAGGGTAACACTCACTTAATACTTGGATTTGACTTATTAAAAATGATGCATTACTCACTAAAAATTTAACATATATATATTTTATATCACCAAATAAAAATTTGACATACTAGTTAATTAAAGGGAAATGAATAAACTTTGAAACATCCTATTTGTCATCCTACAAACAATAATAATACTGACAATAATATATTTTTTTATTTTATGCGTTAATAATGAGCATTAATATATATAGTGTTAGTGAGCGTTAATGTATATACTATTAATGAGCATGTACATGTACTCCTTATCATTTTAACTAACTTTTTCGTTTTATAATATTTGACACTTTATAATTTAAATAATATATGATTAATTTATCAATTTTTTTCTTATTAATTTTTTTATTTTTCTAATTTTCTCATTAATTTTTTTCATTTCCAATAAAATCTTCGATCAATTGAGTTTTTTGACACAGATTTTATCATGAATTTAGTGTTTCTATGAAAAGATAAATATTTTAAAATAGAAGGAGTATTATATACTTAAAAATGTTTGGTTATGAAAAAATGAAATACTATAATTTTGTGGTACGTCATTTGTGAGTAGAAAAGTGTTTCATTTATGAATCTTTGGTCATTATTAGAAATTTTTTTATAGAAGAAAAAAAATTAATAATATGAAAAGAAAGAGGAAAATAAAAAAGGTAAATAAGTAATTATCTCACAGAAAAAAGGGAAACTAATTAATTAGTAGCCAAAAAAAAAAGAAAAAGAAAAAGAAAAAGGAGGGGACGTATTTAAAAAGTGAAAAAAAAAAACAATTGACATAACAATTGCCTTGATCCTTTGATTTGGTTTTGACATCGATTTGATTGGCGTTCATATCATACACATACAGCAGGTATTACTGAAACTAAAATTAGGGATTGATTCTCATCTGCTTTGGTTTATTGGTCTTTAAAAACTCTGTGTCTCTATTTCATAGAAACCCAGATTAGGGATTTGATTTTTATGGGTTTAATTTAGAGAGCGACAATATTCCGAATTACTGATTTCTGAATTTTGAGCTGCTTTTGTTTCAGTATAATGGAGTACGCCATCGAATCCCTTTCGTATTTGATCTGTTGTTTCTACTTTCATCAACATAATATATATGGGGCACAGAGACGGATTTCATTTCACTCTTCCCTTTTTCCACCCTTCACTCCCTTTCTCATTTGGATCCTGCTGATATCTTTCTGTTAAATACTTTCTGGGTTGTGATTTTTGCAAATAAAGCCAACTGGGTACACTTTCTCTCCCTCTCCCTCTCTCTTTCTTGGTGTGTGTAGTCCTGAAATATGAATGCTGGTGAAAATCTATTGAGGATATGTGATTATTTTCGCTGGTTGCTATTCTGATACATTTGCGTGAAAACAGGAGTATTCTAATTGTGTTTGGTCCACCCACTGGGCAAGTATTTACATTGATTAAGGTCTCTGTATTGCGGAGTATTTTTTTTATATCAAAAATATTAACATCAAATCCTATTTCTATGAGATGTTCTGTTTGTTTATATGTACTTGTGCTCGGTTCATTGTTGGGATTTATTGTTTTCCTAATGCTGACATTGTTTTTATGGAATATCGGTTGAGAGTCTTGAAACGGTGGAAATCATTGCTTTAGCTGGTGGTAGTGTTAAAATACATAATCCAATATGACATTATATTGGTGCTTTATCTTCTAAAAAGTGAGCAATGAGGAAAACAAACGTGGGAGGGAGATTTGTAAGTCAATATCATAGAAATTAGTTATTGGTTACTAATTTACTCATAATGTTTATTGATTAATTTTCAGTGAAAACATTAGTTGCTTGATACAGATGGTCGTAATTAAGTTGTGGTGTAACACATGACATTACTCATGTTGGTTGTTGATCTTTTTGTCTTTTGCTTAACTGCTCCTTTTTTGGTTTTTCCAGAGTTGGTGTCACCGATAAGCCTCGGTGGAAGCATACATTTCAATTTGCAAGTATGTGTCCAATATTCTACTCTTTTTTGAAATAAAAAACTTGATTTTTATCTTTTGCTTATTCCCTGGCTTTAGCAAATCGGAAAAGGGACTTTAGACCTCGAGTTGGAGGGTAATCTGTAATCCCAGGACCCAGGGAAGGGGTTGGCTTGCTAATATTTAGTTCAGATTAATCTGATTAGGTTATGTTCAAGTCAATGAGATTTCAACTTGTTTTGGGATTGGATCGGGTCTTTTTATACTTAGGATGTGTCAATTGCTGCGCCAATAAACTTATCGCGTGAAGTAAAAATTCAGGTCAAGTTCAAGTTGGCTGCATCAATTTGGGTTTGAGTCAAAATCGACTTTGTCATCTTTTGGTAAAGTTGTCTGAGTCATTCAAAGCATTGAGAAAGGCTAATTGTGGGCATGTTATGTTGGCAGGTTTAGACTATTTGTAGTTCTTGTTGGCTTTTACGTGCCTTTGGGCCTCAAGATTGCATATATTAACTTGTGTTGGTATCATTCCCCAGAAACACACACCTGAAGAGACCATGGGAAGGTCATCTGAGGATGAAATCATTCTTAGCTACAATGATGCAGTACTTAGACGTTCTGATTTGGACATTCTTAGTGGTCCTTACTTTCTCAACGATCGTATCATTGAGTTCTACTTCAGCTATCTATCTTCAACCTATCCCTCTGAGGAGATCCTTCTAATTCCACCTTCAATTGCTTTCTGGCTACAGAACTGCCCGGATAAAGAAAGCCTTAAATCTTTCATTGAACCCCTGAATTTGTCATCAAAAAAGCTGATCATTTTCCCTGTCAACAACAATGAAGATGTCACCTTAGCTGAGGGCGGGAGCCATTGGAGTTTACTGGTGTTCTATAGAGAAACCAATGTGTTTGTTCATCATGATAGCTTTCGAGGATCAAACAGGTCATATGCTAAAAGGCTTTATAGGTCTGTGGCTTTGTTTGTAGGAAGCCCTGATTCTGAAACCCGGTATGAAGAGCCTGAGTCCTCGCCACAACAACAAAATGGCTATGACTGTGGATTGTTTGTGATTGCTATTGCAAGAGTTCTATGCAGTTGGTACACGATTGGCGAGAGTCTTGAAAAGAACGATCTCTGGTTTTCTGTTGTTAAGGAACAGGTCACACCATATGCTGTTTCGAAGATGAGGCGTGAGATTCTGGATCTGATTAAAGGACTCATGGCGGGAAAATGATTTTCTTTTTATGCAGTTTGAGAAATGATTTGTATTTGTAGATTCTCATCTTGGAAGTGATCTAGAAAGTTTTGACTTGTAAAGGGGGTGCCAAATTCTTGTATGCATGTACTGAATGTCATTGATATCCAAGTTGAGTTGTTGGATTTTGTGTTGAATGCTGCCTTATAAGCAAGTTTCCGAGTGCTGCGTTCATAGCTTTACTGAAAGCATTCTAGCGAAGTTGAGAGAAGAGGAAGGAGGGGGAGGGAGGAATGTTCTGGTGGGGGAAGAAAAGGGGATTTAATGATGAAAAAGTTTCGAAAAAACTGGTAGGTTTAAGAAAGCCTAATAAGAGTTTCAAAAGCATAATAGCACAGCTGACAGCCTGACAGAGTTGATAATTATCCTTCCCCTAATAGAAGAGGTCAAGGATCAAAATCCATGGCATACCTTCTCTGAGTGGCGGAAGCTGAGTTCAGATGCAATCAGGCTCGGCCTGGGGCCCAACTTCATCCCGTTAGGCAGCCATGTATATGGGACAACAAGAGGGTAGCTCAACCTAGTAGGAGTTGTTACTTGTCAAGGATTGATCAGGTGCCGCCTTGGCAGGATCAACACTTGGGATTCTTTTTGTGATCTTCTGTACTACATGGTTTGAATCGACACAACATTTACTCTAAATGTGCTTTCACTAATCCCCGTTCTCTACTCTTAAGAGGGTTTATTCCATATAAATATGTAAGGGACCTTTCCCACCAGGTGGACAGAACCCACCTTGAACGGGAATGAAGAGGTGAGCTAATGCCAATGAACTCAGCAAAATTACATCCAATTAGTCAGATTCTTCAAATTTCTTGGTCTTGAAAAGCATGTAAATTTTTCAATGAATTTCCGTATGTAGTTTTGCAGTGAAATCAAAATTTCAAGTCAAACCAAGTTAGGGCTCCTGACAATGTTAGTGATTCCTAACTGACAGCCCTTCTTTCTCGAGTCACTTGCCACCGGAGGAAGGCAATAGAATTACAGAGCAATTACAATCCTGTTCTCGATTTAGATGTTGTTAGAGTTGTTGATCATCAAGGATTGTCTTTCATGAGGAATACTGAAGCTCGATTAGCCTCGAATTGTAGTCATGAGCTTGAGGTTTTGCTTCCGAGAGCATATCAGCTTGTGCCCCCTCATTGCTGTGTGTAGCTTGAGTGATAATGGCTTCATTGAAATTATGCTTTTAGTGGATTGAATGTCTGTCTCAAAGTTTGGCCTCTGTTGTAGAATTTGGTTAGAGGGGGTAAGTAAGTATAACGCTCCCTTTTGCTGCAAGTTATTCTGATTCTCTGAATAAAGAAATTGTCTTTGCTTCGTGTGAAAGTTTGATATTTTTCCTGGGCAAGAAATGAGGGGTTAAGTCAATGTGGCAGCCTCCTACGTTGATTATCCTTCACTCGGAGGAGGCCCGAAGCAATACTGACTTAATGCTGACTTGTAAATTGTTTGATTAATTTGTATGTATCGGTTCATCCGACTGTATATATAAAATTAGTTAGATTTTATAATAGTTGGTTCTTTGTAAAGTTTTCCTAAGTTAGGTAGAACTTATACGTGAGTTCATCAAATAGTTATTAGAAATTTTTTGTTCCATAGTAGACATCGTAACTTTTTAACTACTTTAAATAATAATTGAGAATGAAAGAGACGAGACAAAATGTAACTTGTGAACTTTTCAATTTCTAATTAGTTATCTAAGGAGTGGTTTTAATATTACTTTTAGGATAAGATTTGAGTATAATGTGATATTAACACAAATAACAGAATATCTATAATTTTGAAATATGCTTATCATATAATTGATTTAGTATACATACACGTACTTATAATATATATTTTTATAATATGACATATTATAATACTGGTAAATATTTTAGTGCATACAAAAAAATTTACACTAATTAAAGTCCAATAAATTATTAACTTCACATTTATTGCTCACAAATATATCAAAATATTTGATATCTTAAATTATGTAAAGACTTTCCTAGTAGTAAATATTCCTGATCTCCAATTATTATTTTCTTCACACCAATTTCCATCGAATACAATGTTGTCTTATATATAATTTTATTTTGGCAGCAAAAAAAAAAAAAATACTTATTTTTTATTGACAAAACACACGACACGACACTCGGACACAGTTTTCACAAACTCGACACAAAACAAACCGAACCCATTTATCTTTATTAATTTTTTTAAAAAATTTTTCAGACAAAAAAATTATTTATAATTTATAATTTATTTATTTGTTTAGTAACAATTTTCACTTTTGTTTGTTTTCTCTCTTCTCTTCCCCCTCCATTTTGCATTGAGGAGACTGGGAAATTCTTCACCTTCGTCTCCTTCTCCTTCTCCTTCTCCTTCTCCTTCTCCTTCTCCTTCATCTCCCCTGTAGAAAACTTCGAACTGTATTTTAATTGCGAAGCAATTTTGAGGGAGAGAAATTGTCTTGAATTTGATTCGCTTTCATTTCAAGTTATCTTCTTTGACTCTGTTAATCATATTCTTCTGATTTCAATTTCATCCATGTTTTAGATTAAGATATATTTTAGGGTTAGGGATTTCTTCTTCTTTGGTTTGGTGGGCAAGATCAATAATGGCAAGAACCAGATCGTCTTCGAGTCGATGGAGATATGTAAATCCTGCTTATTATTTGAAGCGCCCGAAACGGCTCGCTATGCTCTTTATTGCATTTGTTCTGGGGACTTGGCTAGTCTGGGATCGCCAATCTCTGGTTAGAGAACACGAGGTTAGAACTTTAATTTTGATTTTATCTTAGTTTCCTTTGAATTTGGGATTTTATTGTAGATCGAGTTTTGTTGTTTCACTTTTCTGGGACTCTGAAATTTGACAAATAGTACGGGCATTATTGGGTAGAAACTAATATGTAGAAACATTGGAGTGAACAGAGTAGAAATGGGTAGTGGAGTTTATTTCTTGGAAGTTTTGGTAATGGGGGAGTAGATCATGTAAAAATGTGGAATCTTTGCAAGTGTTTGAAGAAATGTACTTGAACTAAGAACTATTCTTCTAAAGATTGATGTATTGGTGGATGATAGTATAATCTAGTTGATCACCCAGGTGAATGCTTGAAACATTTAATTTAAGTCTTTAAAGAGTAAGGTTTGTAGGGCCAATTGGCTATTTTCTTATTTGGTTTTCATGAAATCACATGTTTCTATAGTCGAAAGATTATCTGCTTTTTATTAAGAACAAATCTTTTTGAGGGTTTTTGCACTCACTGAATGTCTTGCTGTTTTCACTGAGATTATCTGCTTCAGATTAAACTATTTGGGCACCAAGTGCTGTAAAGATGCTGTTATTTGTGGTTCGAGGTGAAATATTGAGTTTCCATTTTTAGTGCTTTGACAAGTTAGTGAAAGCCCTACATATTTGGTAAACAAAGCAAGGGTCTGCCACTCTGCCGTAGTTTACCAGTCTCTGAGGTTTAAGGCTGAATTAGACAGGTTTCAAGTCATCTGACAATTTCCTAGAAGTGATGGTTATGTGTTTTCGCTGTTTGGAGTTCTACTTGCCTATGGGGTGGGTTCAGGAGCTCTATGCGGGTCATGGTCATTCTCATGTGTTAGTTGTATGAGTCAAAGATTTTGCTATGTGAAAATCTTTTATTGAAGAAATTAATCTTGCTTATCAATCTACTTGGATTTTACTTACTGCAGGATGAGGTCAAAAAATTATCGACAGAGGTCCGCCGGTTGCAAGAAGAGGTAATGATGTACTCAAGCTTTCTTTTGTATCTTTGCTAACAGCACACAGACATTCTGTATTGTTTGATTTTATGGTGGTCTCAATCTTTTCTCATCTTATTATTATTCCCTTTTCCTCTCAACATTTTCTTGCAAACTCCCTCCTGGAAAAATCAGAGGGAAGGGGGAGGGTGAAGGGTGAGGGGATTGTTTTTTCTCCTTGTCGGCTTGTTCTCAGTAATTTTTCTTAGCATTGAAACATGAATTTTTGTACTTTTATCTTATCCCTTATATTACTCCTTCGTTAGTCTCTTGGAGAACATTTTAATCCAAAAAATCATTTTCTGGATTTTTGGTGGGTGTTTCAGAATTGGCCTTTCTGCTCTGCCTACATCTAGATCTCTCCGAATCCTGCTTGGCAGGATCCATACTAGGAGGTGTTGTCATTGTTTTTGTTGTTTGAAGCATGGATTTTATTCATAGGCATTTACTGATGTAACAACAGTGTGGCTTAATGACCTTAGTAGCTCCCCTTTGTCCATTATTTTGTTATATTCTTTTTGTTATTATTCGTATGTTATTAACCTTAGTATTTTTTAAAAATATTCTCTGTGAGCATTCTGACTTGATGGCTACTTTGTACTTCACAGCTAGAAGGAGTACAAAATTCCAGAGATACAAAGAATGAGTACTCACGGAAGAAGGTCATCCAGGATGATCCTCTTGATGCTGAAAGAAGACAGAAGGTAAAGGAGGCCATGCTTCATGCGTGGAGTTCGTATGAGAAATATGCATGGGGTCAAGATGAACTCCAGGTAGTGCTTGAGGATATTTATTTATTCAGACAAGGATTTAATATGAATATTATATTCTGATGGTGCTTGCTTTTAATTTCTTTTTGGCCATGAAGGGGTCATCTTATAATTATAGTATGTCTAGATGAAAAGATAAAGAGCTAAAGTAAAAGAGGAACTTTTATTAAATTTCGTTCACATAGCTGGTATGCGGTGTGCTGTTTTATCACTTGGATTCTCTATTTCACATCAAGCGCTGATGTCCAACACTTTAGTCTTTGACATGGATATGGAGATTTGGTGCTTTATGTTAGATTTATCATTTGTGAAGTTAAATGGACAAGTTGGACCCGCAGATCCATGCTATTATTGTTTGATACCCTAACCAGTCCAAGCCATGTGTATGAGGTAACTGCTCTGAAAGATGATGAAAAATTATATGCTGTGACTTAACATAAGTTTTTTATGTGTTGTGACGTAGCGTAAGTTCTTTTCTTCTTGATTGTTGTTGTCTTCAATTCTTCTTGATTACTGTTGTCTTCAGTTCTTCATGATAATACGCATACATTTATATGCTGCTACTTCGCATGAGTTCCATTTTTCTTGATTGCCCATTAACGTGTTATTTCAGTTCTTCATGCTTATACGTGCACATTTATCCTATGCAGTCCCAGTCAAGGAGCGGTATCAATAGCTTTGGAGGTCTTGGAGCAACACTGATAGATTCCCTGGATACATTGTATATAATGGGTTTGGATGAACAGTTCCAGAAAGCTAGAGAGTGAGTCCTGAATCCCTTGGCTACTTAGTCTCCCACTTGAACATTTATGTCATGTTGAATAGTTTCAAGAAAACAGAAAGAGAAGCAAACATTAGCTGCATTTGCCACTGTTGTAAATTCTGTTATAGCAGTGAGCATCTTTGCTGTCACCAAGTGTAAAATATTTTTGGAGTGTTTTCTTTCTCGTAAAAAAATTTACAGATTTATGCTATGCTATGTTTGATGGGGAGGAATAGAAACTGATTAAACCAGCTGTTTAAGACCCAACTCGTAAAATTTCTACGCTTCATCCACTTTTGCTTCTTTGCTGCATGTTTGGAATCCCTGTGTGTCATCTTTTTGTGTGTGTTTTGGGGGAAGGGGGGTGTTCCTTGACGTCCTACCTAGTAAAAGTCATGACCGGTGTGCTTGGTGCTTTCAAGGAGCGACAAAGGCTTCTTCAGGTGTATGCACTTAGGTTTTTTTTTTAAAAAAAAAAAAAATGTTTTGGACTCTAGGTGCTGAATTTTCCTTTTTAAGTCTGGTAATAATGGCCTTAGAAGCCCTCCACTCTTCACCTCTTTTTAACAGTTCTTTTTTTTTTTTGAATAATGCCTTCTGTGTTCTTTGCGATTCAAACTTACTTGAACACCCCTCCCTAATAAAAAGAAAAAGAAAAATGGGAGGTAGGGGTGGGGTGGGCCAAGCAAAGAAGACTACAACAAATTTCATCGTATTTGTCTGAAAGAATCAGCCCAACATTCTGATGAATCCTGCCATTGTTTATGTGTTCATAGTGTGAGCTGTATCTTCACCATCCTAATTGTGGCACGTTTGCTGTATATTTCTTGATAAATGCTATTGTCAGTTTCATTCACCATTATCTGATATTCGCTTAACAACCTGCCTAATTTTCCTGTTTGTGATTTTTTTCCGTAGATGATAGAACTCATGGTTTCATTTTAATGCCTCCCTTTGACTTCTTGTTCTTTCACCTTTCCCTTATATATTGTTTTCAGGTAGTGTAATTTGTAGTTTCTCTTCGTTGGATAACCTTTTGATCTCCTCAATGAGATTATTTTTCCTTACCATCAATAAAGGTACTGTATATTTTGTATTTTCTGTCAGCTCATTGATTTGAATTGTTTTATGTGATAGGTGGGTTGCCAATTCATTGGATTTCAACAAAGATTACGATGCCAGTGTTTTCGAGACAACCATAAGGTTGCAGTATAAGGTTTAATGTCGATGAAAATTTAGTTTGTTTTTTGCTGATATGATTTGGGATCTGCATAACTTTTTGATGCCAAATTGCTTGTATATTCCAATTTGATGCAGAGTTGTAGGTGGACTTCTTAGTGCATATGATCTCTCCAATGACAAGATTTTCCTTGAAAAAGCCCGGGATATTGCAGATAGATTATTACCTGCATGGGACACACCTTCTGGTGTGCCTTATAACATTATCAATCTGGCACATGGAAGACCACATAATCCTGGATGGACAGGGGTAAGCTACAGATTTTGCATGATTAAATTGGAAACATTCAGCAGGGGGCTATATCGTTTATCCTTATTAGTTCGAGATGCTATTCTGGGCAGCTCTTATATTTTTCTTTTCCCCTTTTATGTCATTCTTTTTCTGTTATAGTTTAGTTTCAGATGCTCTCACCCCCTCCCTAACTCTGCCCCTAAAAATGTATGGAATGCCTGCGTGCTCTTTATGGCCAGTGTGGTTTGGGCTTTTCTAAAGGTATTTTTATTAGCCACTTGACCTCTCATTAGTTGCCTGAAAAATAATGAGAGCATGTTTTCTATTTGACTCACACTAGCGCTGTACTCCTCAGTTAGGCAATCAGGGAATAGGTTCAGATGACCATTTGTTATATGGTCTCTTTGCCTCGGGCGAACTTTCTTCCAGTTCCTAATAGACAGTCATTACACATTTTTTTATTATCACTGTAGTCACAGTCCTATATGACATCAAAGTTTCTATCTGGGTATTCACGGGAGATTAGCCTTCACAACATTTCTCGGTGTAAATTTTCATCTACTGCTTTCTTTGTTGTAGGGTGACAGCGTCTTGGCAGATTCAGGCACTGAGCAGCTTGAATTTATTGCACTCTCCCAGAGGACTGGTGACCCCAAATACCAACATAAGGTAAGAGTCAAATGTGATCTCTATTTCAACTTAATATACTGCGCTCACTTACCCAATCCTGTTCTGTGTATTTTGATTCTAATATGATTGTCTTCTTATACATAGGTAGAAAATGCAATAACTGCGCTCAATAAAAGCTTCCCTGCTGATGGTTTACTGCCTATTTATGTTTCTCCTGATACGGGAACCCCTTCATATGCAACCATAACATTTGGCGCCATGGGTGACAGGTAAAAATTGATTTTGTGGTTGTCCTTGTAGCCTTTTTTTTCAGGGATTCAAAATGCGGTTTCAGTCGCGATATGGCAAACTCGCGCTACTGCGGCAATCGCATTTCATTTCGTGGTTGTCGCAGGGCGAAAACATGGTTCGCTCATTTTGAAAACCTTTCAGATGCAGCCATTTCATCGCGGAACAGTTGTATTTTGAATACATGAAGTTGCTTTACTGTGTATACACAGTGGTGATAGCAGAATTTTGTATAATGGTTGAGTTGTTGCTAATACTGAGATTGGCTGCAGCTTTTATGAATATCTACTCAAAGTGTGGATACAAGGAAACAAAACTGCATCTGTCAAGCATTACAGGTGAGTTAACAGCTACTCCGCTCTGAATCCTAGGTCCTTGATGAATTTCTATGCATCAAACATAATTTTTGTGATTAATTCTGGATTTTAATGATCCTCTTTTGATATTGCATTTTGACTGTTTTGCCCAAGTTCTTTGTCATATATTTTGAGAGAGAGAAGAATGATATTAAAGGATTCTAAGAATGATATTAAAGGACTCTAAGCCTTGCTTAACATATCAGATGCGCTTCTTATGTCCTATCCATATCTTCATCTATTTGATATCTTTTTTGAGCTTGTTTCTTCTTATTCTTCTTACATCCTGTGAATATCTTGGGATTAGGGAAATGTGGGAGACATCAATGAAAGGTCTTTTATCTCTAGTTCGGAGGACAACACCTTCATCCTTTGCATATCTTTGTGAGAAAAATGGTGATTCATTAAATGATAAGGTGATTTTCGGCATTGGAATTAAAGCTTTATTTATTTTGCTTGTCAGTTTGTGTATATTTCTCTTAAGCTATACCTCTGCAGATGGACGAGTTGGCATGCTTTGTGCCTGGAATGTTGGCTTTAGGATCGTCTGGTTATGGTCCTGGAGATTCAGAGAAATTTTTTCTCTTGCTCAAGAGGTATCTATCAACTTCTATGATATATTGAGATGTTCAATCAATTATATTATTGTCCTTTCTTGTATATCTAAAGTTTTTTAAATAGTGAGGCCGATCATGAGTAATAAATGTGCCGAAAAGATTTCCACAACATGAAGGAATCCCCCACCCCCAAAAAAAAAACAACAAAAGGAAAAAGAAAAAGAGAAGGTGTGCATGAATCTCTGACATGTTTGTGCAATGCTGTAGCTGGCGTGGACATGTTATAACTTCTACCAGTCAACGCCAACTAAGTTAGCAGGGGAGAACTACTTTTTCCATTCAGGGAGGTGAGATTCTGTTCTTAAAGTTCAACAACTCCCAGTGTGGTCCGCTTTCACAGGGTGTGGGGATATCCAGATTCTGTTCTTAAAGCTATGGTTAAAAATAAACATGATGTTTAAATGGGCTTTTTCTCAGGACATGACTGTGGGTACATCGTGGAACATTTTGAGGCCGGAGACAGTGGAATCACTGTTTTACCTGTGGCGCCTTACTGGAAATAAGACCTACCAAGAATGGGGCTGGAATATATTTCAAGCATTTGAGAAGAATTGTCGCATAGAGTCTGGCTATGTGGGCCTCAAGGATGTAAGTTTCCCAGACTCATAAATGCTTCTAGATTATATAGGTCATGCTCGTAGGAATACAAAAACCCTAGTAGAGGCATGTTGAAGTTCTCGCCCAACCTTAGCCCCCCAAAAAAAAAAAACCACCCAGGCATGCATTGGTGGATACAAGAAAAGAAGGAAAATCTATTGACCAACCTAGCCATCATGTCATCATCGAGAAAGTGTAACTCACACAGAAGTGGTTGGTTCAAAGTTCAAACCTCAACCGATGCATGGAGTAGGAAAAAAGCTTGGGGGGGATACTTTTGTGTACTGGAATGTCAGCATGGCATTCTAGAATGGATCTCCTAACTAACCTCCTTTGCCCACCTTGCTGGAGAAAAAAAAAGGGGAAAAATCTGTTGACTGATCTGCTATTGTTGATCTCAGGTAAATACTGGTGTCAAAGACAATATGATGCAAAGCTTCTTCCTGGCAGAAACCCTTAAGTATCTGTATCTTCTCTTCTCACCCCCGACAGTCATTCCACTTGACGAATGGGTCTTCAACACAGAGGCACATCCATTGAGAATTGTGACACGCTATGATAATGGTGATCAACGATATAGGCCAGTTATTCAGAGACGATCAAGGAAAGTAGGTCCCAATTGACAATTTTGAAACAAGTGTCAAAAAGTAGGTTATCGTGCTGAACTTCTGGTACCCTGTATTTTTAACCTGTGTTTCTGAACTGAGGCTCCAGTCCTGTAGACATGCAGCTCAGAGCTCAAGCTACACTCGGAATGTTTGGGAAGTGCTAGGACCATTGTATTGTGTTACTAGATTTTGCACTCTGAGTGAGCTACGAATTTTCTCGTGTTTAAGGAGTGTGTAAAGTAGGACTCAAGAGTTGATTGTTAAATGGATACTTCATGCATTACTATACACTCATTTGGTTGTAGTCTTTGATCTCTTTGAGACAATTTTAGTGAATGCTGATTTAAGTTCAAATGTATTCTTCGGGAATCTTATCTGTTGATGTTCCATTGCATGAATCTTCTGAGATGCGATATAGACACCACAATCCTTTCGAGATCGGTTCAGATCCAATCCAACAGGTTCTGGTTCTAGATTCTGAAACATTAGAAATTGGTTCTCATTCCAGATTCTAAAACATTGAAACTGGTTGCACCAGTTCTAGTTCAGACCGCAATAATTTGGACGTAATCAAAATGGGTACTTGTTACTCAGTACAAAATTCTTTAGTAAAGATATTATGTATGTCCATCAAACTGTGTTCCATTTTGCCATTGCACTAGTCCTTTGCCACTTCACATTATTTTTTTTGGAACAAAAGCAAATACCTTCATTTTAATCATTTTTCCTTTAAACAAAGTGAAACAACTATAAGACGGGTTTTCTTATAAGGGTTGTTCAATCTGCAACATAATTGCCTTCATCGAATGAATATTGAATGAGAACTTGTCCATAATTATGAAAGTAACATTTCGTATATTGGATAAGAGTATTTTGCACATCTAATCTCTCTAATAATAATTTGACTGTCTCCTTCAAGAACAATGGAACCCAGTAACTTCACCAGTTCACTCATCGGTCCGGTTCTAGCAACCTTCCCATTTTATTGAGGAGAAGAACAAATTGCGAGTTTCAGGATTTCAGCTTCCGACAGTCTTCGTACAAAGAGAAAGAGTTTAAAAGGGAAGAAGAAGAAGAAGAAGAAGAATATTTGTAAGACTTTGTTTATGCAATTAGCAAACCCTTTTCCATAACACACAACTCCTCTCTCTCTCTCTCTCTCTCTCTCACTCACTGCAGAAATACGGATTCCTCTGGGATGAAAATGCAATAAGGTTTTGAAGTTGTACAGCAGTAGTATGCAGAGGCGGGAGCTTGTAAACCCTCGCGGTATTTTGATGCGAGCCTCTCGCTTCTCTCTCCTTCCTCGAACCTGTTCTTCTCGTTATCCCTCTCTCTCTCCTCTTTCGCAAATACCCAGTTCGTCGGAGAATCTTAATGATTCGAATTCGTCGGCGGGTAGTAGTAAACCCGTCTTATTAGACCAAGGGTTTCGGAACTCTTTCAGTAATGGAACGGCATTGTTGCGGAGGGTTCTCTTGTCGAATTGCTCCAAAAGGGTCTCCCCTTTGGACCCAATTCCATTTGATTTCAGTCGCCATCAGTCCTCATTTCGTCGAAGTAATTGTCTTTCTCTCTCTGTATTCGTCTTTTATTGGGGAAATTAGCTGTTATTTTGCTCAAAGTTTTTTTTTAAAAAAATTTTTGTTTGCGTGGGGTGCAGATTTCTTCACAAGAGCAAAAGAAGTGAAAAGGATTGAAGTTAGTGACGAACACAGGTACCATATTCTGAGCTGGTTTCTGCTGGGTTTCTTCCCTTGCTTTTGGATTTTCATCCCCCATTTCCGTTTCTGCTTCGTGCCTAAAGATTAAAAACAATGAAATAAATTTCTATACTTATATTGGTGTATTGATCTTAATGATTTAAGTTGGAACCGCTTATGCTCTTGGATGGATTTTGCATTGGTTGGTTGGTGATTTCATAGTATAATTTTGATAGCAAGAGCTTGAATCATGTTAGGTTCATATTGAGAGGGATGGTTGGTTTCCCTTGTTTGTATTTTGCCTTGGCTTATATGTTCATTAATTTCTTTTATTAGCTGTATAGGGAGATTTGTTAAACTCATGATGGGTTGCATTATCGTTTATTAAATGCTAACCTGTTCCGTCAATAGATTCTGTAGCGGTTGGTTTTCAATTTGGATGATGATGTTCGAAAGCACTAGTCTTGATTGATCATGTTCTTGGTTTTGTTAGGAGATGCTTGGTCCAGTATATTATTTAGGGGTCAGCCTGTGGTTGGAAAACCTTTACGCTCTCACCCTTAGTTAAATGTTAATTGATCTAGTAACTGCAGATGCATATGATATCTAGATGCTTTTTTGGATTTTTGAGGGCAAGGCTATGTCCTATAAGGAATCCACTTTATTTTTTTGAGAATCTTGTATAGTTCGCATCAAGTTCTTGATTGTGGTGCAAAGCTATCTTTTTAGATTTGTAGATAAGGTTATTCAAGAGAGCATGTGGGTATCATGATTTTGTAGTTGCCCCTTTTGTGCATGGCTGACAACCCCTTGGTTTCATATTAATGTAACTTATGATTACTTTAAAAACAGATATCTAGATGCTGAACCTCTTTTGACTTGATGTTCCCTGATATTAGTTATATAGGTAGGGGTAAACCCTTCTCTACTACGTTTGTTCAGGAGATGATGTTTATTCCAGCCACTAATCTTCATTCGTTCCTTGGTTCCTGATTCTGTAGTCAACGTGCTGTCACAACTGCATTATGGTGCAATTTCCTCGTCTTTTCACTCAAATTTGGGGTCTGGCTTACAACGTCTAGCCATGTTATGCTGGCAGAAGTTGTGCATTCGGTGGCGGATTTTGCTAATCAGGTGTAACTTTTATGCCTTTTCACCTTTTGGTGCTTATATACACATTTGTGCTGCTTTTCAGATGTGCTGCGTTGAAATTAACTGTCCGTTCATTACTCAATGCAGAGAGACTAATTCATCTTCACATTGTAGGCGCTTCTTGCTTATGGTTTGAGTAGTTCAAGGCGTGGCCCAGATGCAATTCATCCGTATGTATCTAATTGAACCATTCTTAATTGTCTTGCTTGATGATTGCACTTGCTTCTCTGTCTTGCCGTATATTCTAGTCAACTATTATGTGGTTTGTTTAATGAACAGCTGGGAGCTGCTATGAATATCAATGCCGGATTCAATATGATGTGACACTTTCAAATTTCTAGGAGTTAGCATTGTTACGTCAACTGCTATTCTGGAGAAGTGCTGATTTATGACTGTGAACTTAACAACTTCTGGCTTTATCCTTTGAACAGATTCCATAGTTCATCTACATAGGGAATTCTTTGTGGCTTTGTACCATAAACTCGAGTTCAAATCTCATCTAGTCAGCTTCAGTACCCGCATTTACACCAAAAAAAAAAAAGGAAAATCTCGCAAATTTGAGTTTGGACCAGCTGAATATTTTGTGACCTTGGCTTGAATAATACTTTGTTTGCCTTTGAAATCATGCTATTAGAGCTTTAGAGAAATGAAGAGAACTCATCTGTTTGGATGTGCTTAGTTACCATGGGAATTCAGGTGATTGTATGGCAATTAGATGCATATACATGCAAATTTCTAGGATCGTTCTTGAAAACCCATCTCCTTTGTGCTTGTATTTGCACACATGACCCCCTCCCCCACACACACGCAAAGCAAATGTTTTTGTTTCCTCTAAATTAATACTTGGGCTGAGCAATATTTATTTTTTAAAAATGGCCACAAATTGGTCAAGCTAAAAGAAGGTCAAAGTAAAAAGAAGAAAGGCCTAGCTGTGTCCCCATACTCTTGTCCATATTCTAGACAAAGTTTCTCTGTCCACAATTACGAAAACAAGGGTGTCCAACACACCAAATTACCTGTGCCTTACTCGAGTCCTAGCAAAATAGATAAAAAGGATTGTGCAATCTTACTATGGGGGAAGGAATTTGACCAAAAGAAGAGGATTGTTGTGTTTGACATATAGTTACAGGCTTTATCATCTTGAATGTAATAAATGTTATGAGAAGCCTTTGCCTTTTTATCTTCCGGAAGCAAGAAAATTTTGATCTTTAAAGCAATCTCTCTACTTGTAGGGGTGAAGTTTGCCTAAATCTGGATTTTCCCAAACTTTGCTTGGGTAGGGTACGTACTGGATGGTTGCTGTTGTTAGCACCAGGAAAATTCTGAATGTGACTTTTCTTTTATACTTGTGCGACTGAATGAGCTTTTCAAGTGCAAGTTAATAAGCACCTCCTTTGCCTCTTGCTTTCTGTCTAGTGGTAAATATTCCTTTGGTTTCGAATTAAACCATTTGCTTTCATTTTGCATAGCTATGGCTATTCGAAGGAAAGATTTGTCTGGTCCTTGATATCTGCTGTTGGCATCTTCTGTCTTGGTTCTGGTGCCACTATTGTTCATGGTATTCAGCACTTGTGGACTTCACAGGTAATTTGTGGCAACTGTCTAAAAATGATGAATACTAGATGCTGATACTCCAATTAAGTGCCTAATCTATAATTTGTCTACTTCAGCCCCCTGAACACATTGAGTATGCTGCTCTTGTGATTGGTGGTTCCTTTATTATTGAAGGTATCATTTCAATTGTATTTCTAACCATTAATCTCTCTGTTCTGTCTCATAACATTAGTCTATCTAGTAAATACAATCTTTTAAGAAGAACATCACTTCAAGCTCTATTTTCTATTCAATTTTTTTATCGGGGAGTGGGGAGGAGGTCTAATAGCATTATTAGTTGAGAAGGACTTAGTTTTTACATTTTCTTAAATGTAGAAGGGCTAATTTATGGGATGGAGGGAGTGTCATTTTCTCGTTTTTGATTCATTCATCGACTATTGGCTATTCTATTCAGGTGCTTCTCTTGTTGTTGCAATACATGCTGTAAGGAAAGGTGCAGCTGCAGAGGGAATGAAGCTTAGAGACTACATATGGCGTGGACATGATCCAACTGCTGTTGCAGTCATGACGGAGGTAAATTCTACACTTTTACCCTTGGTTGACAGGGCTTCATAAATCATAACTATTAGTCTATGCTCCACGCTTTGTGCTGGGGCCTGGAAGCTTGGAACTAACTTGGTAAATATTTTAGTTTTGCATATAATATAGTAATACAAGCATCTAGTGTGGCTCTGGCCAAAGTAGTTCTTTTGGAGAGATTTATATGTACAGAGCAGTAAGTTTGACATAAATCTATTCATATATTTGTGCCACTGTATCATGTCTACCATTTACATGGACTATGGCCCGCCCCTTGTCCACTTATCTCTTTCTTCCTTTTCTTTTCTTCTCGATGCCTTTCCCTATCTCTCTCTTGCTTTGTGTGTGTTTTCTTTCGGGGAGGAGGGTTGTATGAAGTTGATTAACCCAGGTGTTGGAACAGCATGCTCCTTTTATGATGGACCTCTTCCCAAAACACCCCCTACTTCCACACACCCACACACATTGTTTAGAACCTTTGATAATGTTGTCTAACTGCCACTGTGCACCCTACATCATTAGCAACTTAAATTTCAGGATGGTGCTGCCGTTACTGGTCTTGCTATTGCTGCTGCATCACTATATGCAGTGAATGCCACGGGCAATCCAATCTATGACCCAATTGGTTCGATTATTGTGGGCAACCTCCTTGGAATGGTGAGCAAATTTTTGGGCATATTGTTAAGTCGTTAACTTGCTTAATGCTTCAAATGATCCTGTTTGGCTTTCTTTGGGATTGATATAAATTACTTGACTGCATAATGCTTAGAGAGTTCTCAAATGCAAAGCAAGAAAATCAGAACTACAATGTTGCTTCCAATTATTTTTTAGATCAGTATTTATAAGGCTGTCTGGATGCAGAGCCCCCCCAAATTTTCTTTCTTTCTTTCTTTTTATTTTTTAAAAAATG
The DNA here is from genome assembly GCA_021018815.1 of Talinum fruticosum. NCBI lineage: Eukaryota > Viridiplantae > Streptophyta > Magnoliopsida > Caryophyllales > Talinaceae > Talinum > Talinum fruticosum. Next base: position 1,831,541 of record JAITYX010000076.1, on the reverse strand, counting down.
ATTCTTGTTATGACTTTTTGGTGGTCTGGAACTGTCTTGAAATTTCAAATTCTTACTACCACTTGCGAACTTTTTGTTACTCTGGAAATTCATTGTGATTACTTGTTTCACAAGAATTCTAACATGTGACAGTTTAAGTGAAAATATGCAACAAAGACAATGCCTCATCTATTGCTGTTTAAGTGAATGTCTATTTCTAGCATTTGGGTTCCACTGAATGAGTTGCTTGCTGTGTGTAATGCTTTTGAATACAGTAGCCCCATAGAAGAATGGCCATTAAAAGTTGAAGCTGACTTGCCTACTTACCTCTAAGAATAAGATTTGGCCCTGCATATACCTTATTTATTTTTAAAAATTTTTAGCATTATAGAGGACACGGAAGTAAAACTGAACCTCCAGAAAATGGGCAAAAGTATACAAATTGTTTGAACAGCAGGTTTTTTGGTCGTGTCCTGATTTGAGTACTCGAAATTGATGTGTTAGCCAAACCCATGTTAACACAATTTTGTTTTCTTTCTGACAACAGGTAGCTATATTCCTGATTCAAAGGAATCGTCACGCTTTGCTTGGGAGGGCAATTGATGAACAAGATATGGAAAAAGTCATGCAGTTTTTGAAGAATGACCCGGTGTTTAGTTTTTCTACACCTACTGTTTCCTCTGCTTTTTGCGGTTGACTTTTATCAGTTTACACTTTAGCATCATGCTTCTGTTTTTTTGCCTTCTCTTCTTATTTGCACTTGTGCCCTTGGGAAGGTTGTAGATGCTTTGTATGACTGCAAAAGTGAGGTGATTGGACCTGGGTTCTTCAGATTCAAGGCAGAAATTGGTAATTTTACCTCCTGTGCTATATTGATTACTTTCCTTACAAATGTGGCAAAATTTCCTTATTCTTTCATTTTAATAAGGGTAATCATTAACTGTGAATGTGTTCTAACCTTCCAAGCATGTTGTGGAACAGATTTCAATGGCGTCGTGCTAGTACAAAATTATATCAATCGAGCTGGGCGTGAAGCATGGGCTAAACAGGTACGCTTTTGTTAATCCATCTTTTAACCTTTCATTGCAAAATCATCCCTCTTAAAAATATTATTCCAAAATAACGGCTCCTGGCTTATTTGTGTTTTTTTTTATAGAAAATAGATAGAGTACAATATAAAGAATTAATCAATCAGTTGAACATTCCAAACCTAAAATCAGTCTCTAGTTCCCCTTCCAAAACCTACCCCAACAGTTGCCTCAATATGCTGTTATGTTCTTTGATTTAAACTGCATAGCATATGGGGAAATGATCAATTTACTTGCTAGCTTGCTACACTCTTGAAGTTGTGTGGCAAAGATTCTACCCAAATTCTTGAATGAAAATGTTTTATGAACACATTATGGTGAGATGGGCTCCTAGGGTTTACTTTTTAGAGATTTTGAGGTTACAATCACTCGTTTTAGAGTGATTTTTAATTTACGTTTGACTAATTGGGGTACTTTAATAAAGTCCCCTAAATGAGTAGTCAGTTATCCTCATATTATTATTAAAAGTTATGTTTAGCATGTTCGTGTCTCGTGGGGAAACGCGATCCGTGTGTGGGCCGTGGTTCCTATAGTGTCACATGAGACAAGTCTTATGCAAGACCTACTAAAGATTCTATCAGCTCAAACTAGATGCTTTCCTGAATTTACAGTTCCGGGAGGCTGCTAAACAGGAGGATGACGAGGCATTGCTTAAGGTTATGTCAAATTACGGTACGTAACAAAGTCAAGAATCATCCTCATGTAAACCGCATCGCTCCACTACTTTGGCCCTAACAGTTGTTTTGGTTTATGTGTGCGAATGAGCAGGAGAAGAGGTGGTGACAGCTCTAGGGAGCGAAGTGGATAGGCTGGAAAGGGAGATCCAGAAGCTTGTTCCCGGTATTCGCCATGTTGACATTGAAGCTCATAACCCCATTGTTCCTTCCTCTTGATGTTCATGTTGTCCCAAACAAATTTGCATACTCGCTATGATTGTTGCCTATGACGATTTTGCTGAGAAAAATGTAATTATCGAGTGCCCTTGATTGTATACCAAATATTACATTGAGTAACCGAAGTGATTAGTTCAAAATGTGAAATGCTTGAAGATGTTCATGCACAAAATTGTGTACTGATTTCTTGATTATGTGCTTGCTTAAAGATGTATGATCAATTTTTAAACTTTTGATTTTCGAATAAGACGGTCTCACAAGTTGCTTCTGATGCTGATGCCTGGTAGTAAATTCCTTTGCTAAATCATGCTTGCTTCATCTTGAATTTTTTAAACCTTACTTTTATAAGTTCACATGAGTCGAAAAGCAGTATAATATAATGACGAAAGTAGGAATTGAATTTAAAAACTAATATACTTCTAAGTTAGAAGCTTATTTTTGATGATTCACTGGTGGCTCATTTTGAGTTGAATGTGTACAACTTCGTTTTTTATGAAATATTCGTATGATTGTTACTATACACATATTTGCAATCGACAATCTATATTATACATTTGGGTTTAAGTATTCTCACGAGTCACATGTCATATACTTGTCTACGTGTATTTGTCATATAAAAAAGTTTTAGTATGTATCTATCTATGTGGTTTATGTATATACTCATATGTGTATAATATAGGAATTATTAAACTAACAACCAATGAACTAAATGAAAAAACTGCCTTATATTTATATTACGTCTAAACATTTTTAAAATTATTAAAGTCACCATACATCATTTTACATAAGACTAATTAAAATTGACTCAATTCAAATAATCAAATACCCATGAAAAGAACACTTTAAGAATTCTGGCATGACTGCAAAAGAAAAAAAAAATAGTTGGCAGACATGAGTAACGGTGTGGGCCAGTGGGGCACATCAGAAAATGTAATATAGTTGGGGGACCAACTTGCAAATTTTGTGCAGTTGGGCTCATTCAATACTTTAAATTCTAACAAACCAGAAAATTTAAGCGGGAAAGTTTCAACTGCATTCAACCTCCTTTGGATGGAGAGAGAGAGAGAGAGATGTACTTGGCAGAGGACAGAGAAAGAGGGGAGCATAGACTTCGGAATTCTTATGGTAAGCCATGGAAGAAGATACGAACTGTTCAATCCAGTCCACCTCAAAAAGGCCAACAAAAATTTTCATAAAAAAGTGCAAAATTGCCCCTAATTTCTGTTGCTGAACATCACTAAAAATCAGTTCAGTTGCTAAATTTGGGGAGTAGGGTTGGATCCCAGATTGTTTACACTTGTTGCTGTTGAACCGTTATCACATTTCCTTCTCTCCCATCCCCATTTTAGGCATTTATTATTATATGTATATGCGTTTCTTCTTTTTCTGGGTTTGTCTTCATTTTCATTGTTGTTTCCTTTTTGAGAATCCATTTCATTTTTGGTGTCTTTTTCTCTCTCCATCCCCTTCCGGTTCTCTTCCTTCCTTCCAATTTTGCAGGGTCGGTGGTGGCTCCGTACAATTTTTGTGCTCCCAAACACAAAAGGGCGGGCCATCTCTACTTGAGCAGATCTTTGGAGGGTTTTGCAAGTGTGGCAGAAGAGAGAGGAGGGAGGGAGAGAGATATATATTAGTAATGACGAGGGGAGGCCCTGAGGCAACCCCATTGCCGACGTTGTCAGCACCTTCTGAGTCCTCTGATCTTGAGGTTGGTATTGGTGTTTCTGTTTCTTCCCAATACCAAGCCCATCATCATGATGAGGATGAAAATGAGGACATCTGTGATGGCCCTTTCGACATTGCCAACACCAAGAAGGCCCCCGTAGAATCTCTCAGGCGATGGAGGGTATGATTCTACTCGTGTCCATTTAAATATCACCTTTTTAAAAAATCTGGGTTGTGTTTGATGTGCTCGTTGTAATTTCTTGCTATGTTAATTTGGTATTAGCAAATCATGTAATGGGATTCATGGGAGGCCAATTGTTGCAGTAGAAATTGAAGTTGTACACACTTGGAGGAACGTGCTGACTTGAGTTTCACAAAAATGATTTAGTTAAAAGAGTTTTTGATTTTATACAAGCTTGTTTGGTTGTTTTTATCCTGCACTTGCATCATTTGATTTGCTATTGGAGTTCCTTGTACATTTGATAATGAACGAAGAATATGGGCGGAAGTCAGTGATGGGATTTGATGATTGCGTTTGTTTACTTGCCATGTGATGAGGTAGGCTCGCAAAGATGTTGAAGTAGTTTGGGGCGGTGTTCAAGTTAGAGATAAACAAGTTGAAATGGGTGACCGGAATAGCTGAAGCCACCCAGTTAGCCAGTTCAAGTCCTTTTTTATTTTGGGGCATGACTGCATGAGCGAGCACCCATGCATTGATTTCACGGACTCCTCAGAAGTAAATAGGGAGGGAGGATTTTGGGCATTGCGATCGATTACTTTTATCTATTTACTCCAGTTCTTAGGGGAAAAATCATAATGTTATTTATGTGCTCCGAGTTAGAAATATGTTGTCCAGCGACCCAGCCTTGGTTTCACTTTTGTTAGTGTTTACATCAGACTCACTTCGCAGAGATCAGGGCCTGTCATAGCATATAATTTAAAAAAATTTTAAATTATTTTTACTTTTGAGCTAGTACACCTATTGCTGACCAGATTGGTTTTCCTTTTCCTGCTAGCATTTTGTTCCAGTCGATTTCATATCTTGAACAATGAATTTCCTTCCTTTGTTAATTGTTTCCCTTTCATACATACCAATGTATGGGCTGCATCTCAAGTGATCATGATACTTTTGCAGCAAGCAGCACTGGTGCTGAATGCCACCAGACGATTTCGCTATACTTTGGACCTAAAGAAGGAAGAAGAAAGAGAGCAGAGAAGGAGGATGATAAGAGCCCATGCACAAGTGGTCCGAGTAAGTATTATGAAGCTGGAGTTCTTTTTGGACTTATATATCTGTCTATCTTTTGAATCCTCTCATTGATGGTTTATATTAGGCGGCCATGCTTTTTAAATTGGCTGGGCAACGGGAGATTGTTGGTAAACTTCTGGATTCTAAACTTCGAGCTTTGTACTTTGCGCCTTGATTGATTAGCAGTTGGTTTGTGTATTGATTTCTTATTGTTTCCTTTCCATGTTATTTTTGCAGTGTCAGGCACTACAGTAGCACCTCCAACACCATCTGGTGATTTTGGAATTGAACTTGAACAACTTGCCTCGATGACCAGAGAGAGTAAATCTTCTGCTTTGGAGCATTATGGGGGTGTAAGTAGATGACCAGCTATTTTTGCTTTCATATGCTTAATGTTTAGCCATTCTTACAATATTGTGAATTTCAGGTCAAAGGGATCGGAGCCTTGCTTAACACAAACTTGGAAACAGGGGTTTCTGGTGAGGTTGACGATGTCCTAAAGCGAAGAAATGTCTTCGGATCAAATACATACCCTACTAGAAAGGGAAAGAGTCTCCTGGTGTGTAGCCTGCTTACGTTAATATAGCAGCTTTAGAAGTACTTAACTGCGCCCCATATTTGTCCATGTCAGAAAGTTCGTGATCAGTATTGATTCTTTGTTTTGCAGCATTTTCTATGGGAATCTTGGCAAGATTTGACCCTCATCATTTTAATCGTAGCTGCTGTTGTATCACTAGCGTTAGGAATATACACTGAGGTAAGGTTCAGAATATGTTGTTTTTCTCCACTCAATGACGTTCTATATGACACAGCTGTCCATGAGATAGTTACCTTGCTGCCTCTCCTTGGCACTCTTTTTTTTTCGTTTCTAATTCAGATTGTGAATTTGGAATCTGATTCAGGGCATTAAGGAGGGATGGTATGATGGAGGAAGCATTGTCTTTGCCGTGTTGCTCGTCATACTTGTTACAGGTATTCATTTCTTTGTTTAATCTTTTGAAAATCATCCCATTAGTAGCCTGAAGTTTGGGGAAGAACTGCTGCTCCAAGCCTTCCAGTTCTCATGAGCTATGTCTACTAACCTGATTCTTAAGGTTAAATATGATTAACGATTGACCTGGAAGATTTATTTATCCATGTTTGCATTGCATAAACTACTGCTTATGAATCTAACTTAATTCACTTCTTTAACAGCTTTCAGTGATTACCGACAATCTCTCCAGTTTCAAAATTTGAATGAAGAGAAAAGGAATATACAGTTAGAGGTATGTGATTTTTGCACATTGCAAACATATTAATATATTAATATATGTCGAAAAGTTCATCTCTACCAGACTGCTTATATATGTATTCAAATAAATAAACATGCATTGAGACAGGTGATCAGAGGTGGTAGACGGGAGAAGATCTCTATTTATGACATTGTAGTTGGTGATGTTGTTCCTCTCAAAATTGGGGATCAGGTATACATAATTTATGCTTCTGCTCCATTCTTGAATGCTGCACTATTTTCGAATAATAGCATGGCTTCTTATTCTTGAATGCTTAAGGTCCATTCTTGAATGCAGCACTATTTTTGAGTAATAGCATGACTTCTTATTCTTGGCACCCAGGTTCCTGCTGATGGAGTCTTCATATCCGGTCACTCTCTGGCCATAGACGAATCCAGCATGACTGGGGAAAGCAAGATTGTAAGCTGATTAGATCACTTTTAATTTAGTTAGGTATAAATGGATAATTTTCAATAACCATATATTTTTACAGGTTCACAAGGATAAAAAAGCACCCTTTCTTTTGGCTGGTTGTAAAGTGGCAGATGGTTTTGGAAATATGCTGGTATGGACTTTTCTAGACAAATGCCTGCCTATATCCCTTTGCGTCACTTTTGCAACTACTTGAGATCTGTTGTGTACTTGTATCCTTCAGTTTGTTTTGTGATTCATGCATTTTCTTGAACTTTTTGGTAAGAAAGCTTGTGCCTAGCCCTGATATAATCTGGGCATGTTGGTTACATGTTTTGGCCTGTCCTCCTATTTTGAGGTTCTGATTTTCTCACGAAATCACTGACTTTCTGCCCATGTATGTTTGCACACTTGTTTCCTTGTAACCCATTTTGTCTAGTAAAAGGATCAATTCGGGAACACTGCTTCAAAACACAATCTTTGATGCATATCATAAGATAGCATGACTTAGTTCAGTCGACCATCTATGATGTTATGTCTTTCTAGGGTCCACCTGTTATACTCCAGATTTTCCTCTAATCTTTGTGTTGTGATGTGTAAGAGTAAGGCCTTAAGTATAGAGTTTGGTGCTCTGCCACACCCATGTAATGGACTAAACGCAAACATAATGAAGGCATCCTCAGTGTAGGAGTGTTATACAAGAGCCTTGAAAATAGGGTATTGTAGGAGTGTCGCTTTTACTATTAAGTCCCTGCAGGAGCAAACAAACTGCCTCTTGCAATCAGGATGAATATTTCTACTGTTTGTAGGTAACTGGTGTCGGAATCAACACTGAGTGGGGATTGCTGATGGCAAGTATATCAGAAGACACGGGCGAAGAGACCCCCTTGCAGGTTCCCTTTATATCTTCATCTTTATTTTATTGTCATAAAGAGCTGTTTGTAACACACATTTCAAATTCCTATATCAGGTAAGGTTGAATGGGGTGGCAACTTTCATTGGCATAGTTGGGCTCTCTGTGGCTGGTGCTGTACTTTTTGTCATGTTGGTGCGGTAAGCATTGCCCGTGCATTGAACTCGAACTGTTTCCGATTTCCATGATCATTGCCAACTAACTTTTCGTAGTTTCTGTCAATTCAAAAAAATTCATAGTTTCTGAAAATCTTGCAGATATTTTACTGGTAACACAAAGAATTCTGACGGTAGTGTACAATTCATCCGTGGAAAAACAAAGCTTGGTAACGCAGTTGAAGGTGTTGTAAGAATTTTTACTATTGCGGTAAGTGTGGTTCTTCTTACGTCCTTGTATTTTTACTTTCAAGATTATTGACGAACCGCTGCACAATTTAGGTGACCATTGTGGTCGTTGCAGTTCCTGAAGGACTCCCCTTAGCTGTTACGCTAACGTAAGGATGGGTTAAGCGTTCATCTCCCCCCCGATATATGTGTGTTGTCCTTCTCAGTTTCCAATTTTGTTGGCTGCATGACAGGCTTGCATACTCAATGCGCAAAATGATGGCAGATAAAGCTCTGGTATGTAATTTTCTGCCATTTCTTCATCACATGCGCATTCCTATTTTCAGCTTCTCACTGCATCTTGGCTGTAAATTCCTTTAAGAAAACGTCTTATTTTGCTCGCTATCAGCAATTAAAACTCGTCCCTGTTGCCAATCCTCTTGCTTTTTTGGTTTCCCATTATTGTTCTTGATCATCTTGCTTTGAAGTCAAATAAATTGAGGGTTGTTGTGAAAATAATTCATTGAGTGTGCTTAATTGGTTCAACCCAATGCTAATGATTACCGAAAGCCATTTGCAAATCTCTAAAATTAATGACAGTGCATAATGATTTAATGATATGTACAAGAAAGACAAAGGCAGGATCAAAAATGTCCCATGCCTTTTTCTTCTCCTCTCTTTTTTGTTTTTTTGCTCTTCTCGGGGAGGTGGGGTGAGGGTGTCAGGGAAATTTTGGAGCCATTAAGTTAAGTGGTGGCTGAAAAATTCTCAGATTAAATGATTAGACACCTTGAATTATCTAGACCACTTCCTTGTGTAGGTACGGAGGCTCTCAGCTTGTGAAACCATGGGGTCAGCGACTACTATTTGCAGTGACAAAACTGGAACACTGACTTTGAATCAAGTGAGTGGAATGAAACTTTCCCGTGAGTGAGTGTTTGCTATCATTATGTGAATACCATTAAGCTGTGGTTCTCACCATCAAATTCCCCCTTTCTCCTTTTTTTTTTTTTTGGAGGCGGGGGTGATGGTGTGGCTGAAGAACAATAAAGGCTTATTCTGCTAACCCCTGCCCACATGCACAAAAAGGGAAAGAAAAAAAGACAAAGTAGAGGAAGAAAACCTTCCTGTAACTATGTAAGCACTCTAATAATCTTGGCGATTTTCCTTCTCCAGATGACTGTGGTTGAGGCTTATGCTGGTAAAAAGAATTTAAATCCAGCAAGTGATACCACTCAGTTGCCCAGAGAGATCTCTACTCTTATCATCGAAGGTGTTGCAGTTAATACTACAGGCAGTGTCTTTGTTCCGAAGAAGGTATGATCTTATTATTGAACAAGCCATATATCATTGTGGATGTTCATCTGAGCAAACCTGAGTTTACATTGATTAATATTTGCTCGTCTTTAGGCCAAGTCATGCATTTAATGGCTTTCATAGGACTAAGCCCAAAATTTCCTCTTTTATTCTCGTGTTTTGAACAATATGATGTTTGGTTGAACACTCTTCCTGTACTACAGCATTGACATAATTCTCTTTGACAGGGTGATGGCGCAACAGAAATTTCAGGATCTCCCACAGAAAAGGCTCTCTTGTCATGGGGAGTTGAGGTTACCTTTTAATGCATGTCAGATTATCTTTTTTGAACATATCTTTTCAAATTCATCATCCAATGTATCTTTTTAATTCCTTCAGCTAGGCATGAAGTTTGATGCCGTCAGATCAGAAGCCATTATTCTTCACGTTTGCCCTTTCAATTCAGAGAAAAAGCGAGGTGGTGTTGCCTTGCAACTGGTAATTGATTCCCTTGTATTAATCTGTTATATATCATTATTGTCTGCTAACTCACGAAAGTTAAAGAGTATTATGAAAATGTATATCCTTCAGCAGGGGATTACAGAAAAATGTCTCACTAAGCATTGCACCTACTACCCTTTTTTCGTCTTCTTTTTGTTTTTTGAAGGGCGGGGGAGGGGGTGGTTTGATTTAGTGACTCGTTGGTTAATGCCTTTTTTTTTTTTATCTAAGGTCCAAAAGAAATATCCTCACTGTAGCTTTGTTGTAGGGATAAGGTAGCACGCATCCATCCTGAACGTCCTGCCCGAAGCAGGACTCCAGCATTTTCGTTGGTAGATCCTTCTGCCCCATAAGCATGAGTTAGCTTATCCATTTCTAGATCAAATATTTTCTAGAAGACTTTTTCATACCGTGAATGTGGACTTATTATCTAGCGACAGTATGACTTCATGATTGTGTTCTTGCATAAAAAATGAAATGTATCTGCTGCTAAAGCTTGGGATAATTCAATGTACTATAGGATTTATTGTGATTATGTTTTGGCTCTGAGTTCATCTCATCAGAAACTCTAGGTAGATGATACTAAAGGCATTAGTCATTGCTATTTCTAAAACATTACGTCTTTTCTTTTATTATTTGTGGTGTGAGCCAAGCTTATCTGTGGGAGTGATCCTTAACTGCGAAAGAGCAACTAGCCTAGTTCAATAAACTGCCTTGGCTACACTCAATCTTTGGATATCAATGGAAGCAGCTGCTGTCAGTCATAGTATGACAATAGCGACGAATAAATATATGACTAGAACTTCTTATGTTTGTGAACATACATTATGCTTCTCCTAAATACGACCCCCAGTGCAATATCTATCAAAGTGTGAACCATCCTCTGCAGGGTCCGGGGAGAACTAGATGTCAAGTCAGACAGGTTTTTTCGAAGACTAGCTTTATTTTAAAATTTTGTTTAGGAGACTCTTAGTCGTAAATCTGGATCTATGATTACTTGGATGATAATTCTGATGAAAACTTCACTAATTATCTCTTCTAGTTAGCCCCTTTTGTCCCTTATTTCTCCTTAAGAGGAATCTAAAACAGAGTTTTCTACCAAACAAACACTTCTGTAGTAATTTCAAAAATATAGGCCGGTGTCATTGTATGTATGGTTTCAATTAGCAGATATGTACTTTCTTGAGCCCTCTTTGCTTCAATTCCTTTGTTCCTGCTAAACTAGGTTGCTTCTTCAGAGACTATATGGTATTATCTGGTTATAATTTTCATTTTTATGTTTGTCTGATTCATCTGAATTCGTCTAAGACTGACTTCATGACATATAAGAGATCTCAAAACAAGAAGAATTAGTTCAGACATATCCTTTTGTAAGGCTGGGAGGTTTGCATGTAAGCTATTGTGCTTTCCCCTCTTAGTCCAAGTACTAGCATTCTTAGCTCCAGGACTGCTTCAATTTGTCGAATCATTGAGGTTAGCTCAATTTGATCAGGAGTGGCAGTAGGCTGGTGTTAACAAGTACCTGTCAAGATAGTAAACCCCCCGGTCGTGCTGTTCTTGGTTGAGAATTCTGATGAACAGTTCCTAAATAGCTGACAGATCCAAACTTCAGTTTTGAGGAAAAGCACTCTTCAATTACTCTACATATACTGTTGCAGGATGTCTAATGTTATTCAATTTACTTCCAGTGGCTTTGCCCAATTCCCCTCTCTTGATTCAATGATGTTCTAACTTTGCTCATAATTCCCAACATTGTTGCAGTCAAACTCAGATGTTCACATTCACTGGAAGGGGGCAGCAGAAATGGTTCTTGCTTCATGTACGCAGTTTCTCGATGTAGATGGTTCCGTGAAATCTATTGAAAAGGAAAAGGTAACTATTATTTTGGAGTGGATTTTCTTGCATATCACTTCTAAAGGCTATCGGTTCTCTAAAGAAGATTTTGTTAAATTATTTTCTCTGACTCATTCACTTGTTTTCATGCAATTGAATTGGTCTCCAGTGACTTACAGATATGCCTAGTCCACTTGTACCCCCTTTTTTTTTTTTTTTTTTTTTTTTTTTTTGCTTAGAGAGAAGACAGAATAGTTCACATGACCTTCCCTTCTCAGAGTGCAGAAAATTCTGAGTCTTGCTCATAAATAGTCATGGACACAGATGCACTTGTCATTCTTGCACTGCTAGATGATAAGCAATTGGCATCAAAATTAAAAGTGCAATTAGTATACTGATTATTTTCTGCAGTCACATTTTAGGGGAATCATTGATGATATGGCAGCAAAAAGCTTGCGATGTGTTGCATTTGCCTACAAACCATATGATAGGAATGATGTTCCAAGTACCAATGAGGAGGAGCTGGCACAGTGGTCTCTACCAGAGGATAGCCTAATATTGCTTGCCATTGTTGGTATAAAGGTACTTAAATTCACCAAAATGTAAATCCCTAAATTTTGTCATTGTTGGTACAAAAGGTACTTAAAGTCACCAAAATGCATCCCTAAATATGGTAAACCAACAAAAGTCGTTTTCATTTTCCTGAATTGAACTGTTAGCCTTGCAGTCTTGCCATTGATGAATGCCTATTTAGCAGCTGAATGATATTATTGAATCAAAGGAATTTTATCGACTGAAAAAATGACAATCTTTAACTGTCAATAATGAATATAACGTTCACATCATTATTAGGCTTTAAGTATGATTTTGAATTTTCAGACACTTAACTAATATTTACATACACGTACAGGATCCATGTCGACCTGGTGTAGATGAAGCTGTGAGACTATGTACAGCCGCTGGTGTGAAGGTATGATAACTTCTAAAATCTTCGTTCGAACATCGAAAACCTGTCTGCTAGTCCCGAGTCGTCACTAGCTGATGGTAGTATGTATCGTTGTCTTGAAGCATACTGCCCTTCTAGGCATAATGCATTGCCTTCCTATAGAACAACTTTTTGAAGTATCGTTTTCTTTGGCGAGAAAAGGTTCGCATGGTCACTGGAGATAACATCCAGACAGCAAAAGCAATAGCTTTGGAGTGCGGAATTCTTGCTGCAGATACTGATGTTGCTGAACCCACCATCATTGAAGGCAAGAGATTCCGTGAACTTACTGAGAATGAACGAGGAGAAGTTGCTGCAAAAATAACGGTATGTTTGAGTGGCTCGAAAGCAAGGGGAAAAGTTAAAGAAGTAAAGCTTTTTTATATATATCTTTTAATTTCATCTTTCTATTTCTTGGTTTTCTTGCATACAGGTGATGGGAAGGTCATCCCCAACGGACAAACTTTTGCTCGTGCAAGCTTTACGGAAGCGCGGTGATGTTGTGGCTGTAACTGGAGATGGAACCAACGATGCCCCTGCCCTTCATGAGGTCTTATCCTAATCCGCTTGTGCCTAAGCATGTTTCAATATACATATGAGCACTTTTAACACAATCCTTCCACCCCCACTGCGTATTTCAATGTTTACTGCCAAATACCTGCTATGTTTAATTCTTTCCCCCTTTTACCTTGTTTTAGGCAGATATAGGCCTGTCGATGGGCATTTCAGGAACAGAAGTTGCAAAAGAAAGCTCTGACATCATTATCTTGGATGATAATTTTGCTTCCGTTGTAAAGGTAGTCCTCTGATATACTATGATATTGTGTCTCTCTTCATATTTTTTTATAGCTAACCCCCCTCCAAACAAACAAAAAAGAGCGAAATATGCAATTAAAAATGGTAAACATTTAGGTATATAGTTGTACATCCCATTGAAAAATTCAAGAATATATTGAGTTGATTTTCTTTTCCTATTATATTCTGTGCTGAAAGCAAATCAACTTCTTATATGCTTATGCATTCCCTGAGGATTGATAACCATGTAGGTTGTGCGTTGGGGACGTTCTGTGTATGCAAATATTCAGAAATTTATACAGTTCCAGCTCACAGTGAATGTCGCAGCTCTTGTTATCAATGTCGTTGCTGCTATTTCCTCTGGCAGTGTTCCACTGAATGCAGTGGAGGTGAATGTCTCCTGCTATGTTTTTCCCTCTCCCTTAAATGACTGATTGACTTACCTTTCTTTCTAAAGAGTTCTCTACTTTGGGATGCAGCTTCTGTGGGTAAATCTCATCATGGATACTCTTGGAGCACTCGCATTGGCTACTGAACCACCAACCAACCAGCTTATGCGTAGAGCTCCTGTTGGTCGAAGGTAATACTATGTTTAAGACACTGGTTTCTCAATGAATGGATTAGACAAATGATTATCCCTCAATTTCATATTTAAACTTTCAATTCCCACAAAATTTGAAGCTACCATATATATCTTCTTCATTAAAAGGTTATATATAGATCAGTGATCATCCTTGTTGACGTTCATTTTTATGTCCAGGGAGCCCCTGATTACCAACATCATGTGGAGAAATCTATTAGTGCAGGTTAGCATCTATGCCCATTCCGTCTTACAAGTCATTTCGGAGAGATACACACACTACAGTTTGTTACAGCTTTCTTTCGGTTTTCTTGTGGTTTTGCAGGCTCTATATCAAATTGCTATTCTCCTTGGCCTCAACTTTGGTGGCAGCAATATTTCTCTATTGAAAGAAGGAGATCTGGAATATCAGAACAAGCTGAAGAATACTTTAATCTTCAATGCATTTGTTCTATGCCAAGTAAGCCAACTTATGTTGAGTGCATCTTATATGTCGAGCGATGTTAGATTAGCATCTATATTACTTTTCTTTTTTTCAACTCAAGTACCCATGTTAGACAACTGACACCGGGCATGGGCGCGGATACTTGACCCTTAATTTTTAGACTAAATAGAATGCTGTAGAATAGGGTAGAGTCCGGTGTTATCAATCAGGGATGCCGGGGCAATTGACACTCCAACATGTTTATGGCCAAGTCCAAAGAGACACCGACCAGCATAGTTGAGAGCTTTGCATTAAATAGGTTTTCTTTTATTGCCTTCTACAAGCGATTGTGAAAGTGGGCAGTCATAACTCATTCTAAAGTTAAAGTCTGGAATGTCAGGCTGTATGTGTTGAGTTCTATTGGGAAATTATTCACTAGCATAAACTCTAAGCAGGAAATCTTTTACTTTTTATGCTACAGATATTTAATGAGTTCAACTCCCGGAAACCAGAAGAAATGAATGTCTTTAAGGGTATTCATAAGAATCACCTCTTCATGGGAATAATTGGAGGCACCTGTGTGCTTCAGGTTGGTGTTTTGCCTTGTTTGCTCCTAAGTGTCTTTCATCATAGTTCCTCCATTTTCCATCATTTTTTCCCCTGATATTTAGTCATTGTGTGATCCGTCTATTGACAGGTTGTTATAATTGAGTTTCTTGGCAAGTTTACTAAAACTGTTAGACTGAGCTGGCAGCTGTGGCTTGTTTCGATATGTATTGGTCTTTTCAGGTAAGAAAAGGTGCTTTAGATGAAGGAATTTGATTCAAAGCTTTTGTATTATACCTTCCTTGCTCAATGTGTTATATTGTCCTCTGAAACTTAACTGAATGACTCCTTTGATAAATTACTTTATAATGATACATTATGCTGATACAAATGAAGAGGAAAAACGTGAAATCAACCATCTTATTATACAGTAGTGAATTTACATTGGTGGAGAGCAGTCAACCTATGACGCATGTTATAGAATGCCAAAGGGGGTATATATAGATGGTTTAAAAGAAATGAGGGAAAACCCAACATTAATTATTAGAAGGTTGTATATTTGGGATATGATAAAAACCCTTTTACTGAAGACCATTTGCACCTACTGGTGTTAAGCCACCTAAGTAGCCCGCTAGCCATCTTCCGCCCAAGAGCTAACTGCAACCGCAGGCTCCAACACTTCCCTTCGAGGCAAATGTAGGAAATTGCCAAGTAGTTGAACCCCCCGGCCATCCCTCTCAGGGAAACAAAACCATAGGCCTAGATCATTCCATACCTTGACTGATCCACTTAGTTTCCAATAACAATGTAGTGTTAATTTTTGCAGCTTCTAATGTGAGTTCACTCTTTTCTGCAGCTGGCCTCTGGCTATCATTGGAAAGCTTATACCAGTTCCGAAGACACCACTGTCAAAAGTACTGGCCAAACCATTCAGGAGATCAACACCAACACGTAGTACATAAGAACTCATATGTTCAGCTCAGCTGCTTCACGTAAAACTTAGAACAAAAAAAATATCAGGAGCAATGAAATGCCTCGCGTACGGCTAAAACTATTCGCGCTCATGTTGGGCTGCAATGAACTCTGATCCTTTGCCCGGTAAAGATGAGTGACATTCTCCCACCTGCTATTTGGATTTTAGAAGAAGACCTGAGAAAGACTAAGACTCTCTCTCTCTCTCTCTCTCTCTCTCTCTCTCTCAATTTGCTATTAGTGATCTCATTATATTTAATAAGAAATGACACCGATACATTTCCCTTCTTCCTTGTGTGATCCCAGCTATTGTTTTTCAAGTGTCGATTCAACTGTTATATTCGATAGTAATTGACAAACTGTCTCTGCCTCTTCTCCTAATTCTGAGAACTTGTTATCTTAGGTTGCATCTGTTTTAATATTTGCAATGTCCATAATGAAGTTTGATTCAGTTAAAGTAGGGTTTAGAGTGTAGGGTTTAGGAAAATGCAAATATATAAAGTCTTGAGAATAATTTTATTGACACTATCGACTCATTTGATGTGTGAAATGGGAATTCATAATGGAAATAAGAATTTATTTTTGGGAATGAGAATTAGTTTATGAATTACTAGCATCATTTTTGGTATGTAGAAGTCTAAAATGGGAATAGGATGGGGAAATAGCTATGAGCGTATTCTCATTATAAATTCTCACCTCCCTCATGGAAATAAATATTGGTAATAGAGGACTTCTATTTCTATTTCCATTCTTTAATTTATTCCTATTCCCATAAATCAAACATGGGAAATATGTTACCTCGTTTCCTATTCTCATTCACTCATCTCGTTACCATATACCAAACGTACCCTATGTGTCAATTTTCCAACCTAAAATCAGATTTGTTAGCCTATAGGAAAGCAAATCAACTTGAATCGACCTAATCCGACGCAATTATCCAAGAATTTGCCACCTACATTGGTTAAATTTCCGACTAACTTATAAAACAAATTGATGACAAACTTAAATATAACCAAACTCAACATTTTATTAGGATATACCTAACATTCCATCAACTCGTTTTGATCTTAAGTATGACTAACTCAGTGCAAGCATGGATTTAGGTTTTAGGTTATAGAGTCCCACACACATATCAATCAAGAAATTAGTTATTCGAGCAGTTCAGGGTTCCATTCATACCCCGTGGAAAATTCACTCGTTGGTTCATTATATACGCGCTTTACTTTCATTGTTCTCATTGTAACACCCCTAGACCCACCCTAAGAGTATTACATACCGGGGTTCCCCGGGAGGAACCCCTAAGGTTGCTTAGGGTCTCAACTTGGAGTTAATAACCCTTTCTTGGATTGGCGGAAGCGTAATTCTAGGTTTTCAAAGGTTTTTCTGGAAATTTCGGCAGATAAACTAGCTAAACCCATAGGCTTAAAGCCCTAACCCCGCACGAAACACAATCTTAAACTCAACGAGCCACACGCTCGGAGAAACACAACACAACTCAACGAGCCACACGCTCGGAGTATTCACATAGGGATTTACATTCATAATTAAAACTTAAGTTCAAGTACAACTGGTCTTTACAAATATGAAAACATAAAGTACAAAATAAGTCCGGAGAAGTCCTATCCGATGGTTCGCTTCCTCTAAAAGCCAAAAGCAACTCTAGGGAGTCTTAACTTCGAACCTGAAATGTTGGTGATGTCATGAGCTCACTAGCTCGGTGAATAACCCAAACCCAACCCCGGGTTTCACTTTGCACATTAATTCATTAACAAACACATGTAAGTTCACAATTCATTCATAACATGCGATTCAGAGCATACATGCTTAAGACATGCGAGATTCTAAACTTACCAACTTGCCGAGAATCATAATGACATCACTTATTCATGAATTCAATTAAACATGCATTATTCGTCTTTCTACGCAAGTAAATCATATAATCATTCATCATGCAAATCGTCATAAATCATGACTTAGTTCTTATCGCAATCATTTCTTACGAAAATAGGATTCGATCTTCTTCTTATTCTTTTTCTTGAGTTCAATCGTGCATTTCATAACTCATCGATTCGTTCTTTCTTGTTCGACATGCATGATCATTTGTTTCTTCATATCATACTTCTTTTAAGTCTTCTTAGTTTCGAATGGAAAGAAGATTTATGCTCGCTCTAAAGACCCAGTTCTTGGAGCCAAAATAATTCGTGGGCTCGGCTCACGAAGGCGAATAATTCGTGGCCTCGAGGCAGCCTCCCTTCCCCGAAGGACGCATACCGTCAATAATTCGTAGAAGAAAAATAATTCGTGGCTTCGGGTTGACAGACACTTCTATGGCCATAGCTTCGAGAGGGTTCTTTAATTCGTGGGGTCTTAGATCAATAACACAATCCTTTCTCCCTTCTTTAGTTCTTTAAGTTTCTTATTTTCTTATTACTTATACATGCGATACATTTAATTCATATGGTTCATGCGTAACTTCTTCAAAACAAGCAATTCATATAAGCAAGTTACAATTCAAGTACGATCAATTCATTTCACATATGCATGCTTATACCATTTATCATCGATGCAATCCAAGATAAACACATGATCACATAAGCATGTCAATTAGGACTTCCATCAATGAACTCATCGTTTTCGTGATTGCGCATTATCGCGTATAAGTGGTTTATGGTTCTATAACTTTCCTTAATCGATATATATCTCTTAATCTAGACATAAAGCTTCTTAAATCTCAGTTCTTAATTCAGTTACTCACTTATATGCGATTTAGCCCAAAACAGAATATTTTAACTTAATATTGCATATCTCCTAATCTACTCATCCAATGCATACGAAATTTTACAGGAAATTCTCATAAATCATCAGGAAGCTGCAGTAAAAATTTCAGGAAATTTGGGCTACACACGAATTCACAAAAATTCAGACAGCATGCTTAATTCATAAAAATCTACACATAAATCATGAAATTCAATTCCTCGATTTTTCTCAATAAACCTATTCAAGCTATTCTCATCCAATTCTGAATAATCATGCTCAATAATGCTTAAACATCACAAATTCAGAACTAGGCATCACATAATCATAACACGCTTTTCAATTCATGAGTTTCTAGTTTCTTCAATTTAGGCCTCTAACTTCTTCAATTAAACCTAGGGTTTCCAATTTCATGAATCAATTCCAAGTTCAAGCCACCTAATTCATTTTAATTCTTGAGGTTGAATTTAAACTACTCACCTTAAATTCTTAGAGGTTCTAAGAATTCGGTTTTGGAAGGTTTCGAATTGGGTTTCGAGTTCTGTCTCCCTTTCTTCCTTTCGGTTCCCTTTTCCTCCTTCTTTCCCGACCCCTGCTCCTTCGTTCGCTTTGGTTCCTCTCGGTTCTCGCTCTCGGTCTCGGTTCGACTGGGTTCTACCCGGTTCCGCTGCCCATCCTCTTCTCGCTCGCCGGCTGCCGATTTCAGGCGTCCCTTTCGCTTTCCCCGCTTCCGTGTCCTTCCGTTCCCCTTTCTTCTTCTGCTCCGTTCGGCCTCTCAAGCCCGAGCTCTCCCTTGCCCACCAGCGGCGGCGACCTCGCCGTTCGGGTACCCACCGGCCCCGGGCCTCTTGGCTCTCGCCTCCCTCTCGCTTTCCCTGCTTCTCTCTCGCTTCCCTCTCGCCTCGCCTCGCTTCGTCTCCGCTCTGCTTCTTCTTTTCTTTCCTTGTTTCTCGCTTCGCTTCTTCGTTCCTCCTCTTTTGTTCTCAATCCCAATTTCTCTCTCCTCTTCTCCTAATCACGACTAATTAAGTTGCTTGTTTCAATCCAATTGGACCCCTCTCCCTCTCCTTGCTTAGTAATCTGCCAACTCTCCTTTTCTCATTTCCCTTTTTTTTTTTTTTAACTGGGCCCAACTAGCTTCTCAAGGCCCAATTTAGCTAGCCCATGCTCGGTTTAGGTTCTCGGGTTTCTAATTCGGACTCGAAAAATTCTAATTTACTTAATTTAATAATTTCAAATCTTTCACTTAACTTTTAATAATTTAATTTACTAGCAAGCAAACACCGAAATTTCGGGGTCTCACACTCATGTTATTCAATTAGTCATGTTTTCGAGAGAGGGTAATATGGCGGTGATTGTATTGCTAGATTAGGATGTGTCATGAGGTGTACAACTACCTTCACATCCTCCCCTTCCCAGGAATTTTCATGTATTACAGTACGATGATAACATAGGTAGAACCCTTGAGAGAAGGGCTACCTAATGTTCTTTGTACTTATCTTTTAAAAAAAAATATCAGTCAAGAAAACTATCCAAAATTTTATTTAAAAAATTTTAATTTTTAAAGTGGACACCTAATAAAATTAATTTATATTTAAAATAATTTTTTAAAATCTCAAATAGGACAACCTATTAAAAAACACTCTAGAACCACTGAACACAAGTAATCAGTTTGTCTATCATATACATGTATGTGGAAATATAGATGATTGATGGAGGAGCTTTATAGTATTTGATTACTAATAAGAACTAAAAATGGTCTCCATGAGAATAAGGTTTTAAAATCTTCACATGTAAAATTATGTTTTGCTTAAAGAAAAATAATCAACTTTAGTTATTTAATATGTATTTGTTAAAAAAATTATTATTTTTATATTAACAAGCAACTTTTAAAAAAGAAAACCGTGAAATAAAAGAGTTGAACCTGTCAGACAACCATGTGACCACCCTAAGCCCCACAGAGGAGGTTGGGAACGATCCTCTACAGCGCTGCCGAAACGAATCAGTGGTGGCCGTTAATCACGCTCTGATCACACGGTCTTGGTTCATCCACCAGGTTTGATTTCCTGTCTCCTTAGAACTCAAGGATACAGAGGTACGAGCCTATAGAACAGATCCTGTTCAAGTAAGGTCGTGCCTAAATTTGTTCTCGGCGAAATTATGAACCATTTGTTTTTCATGAGAACAAACGATGTGGGACAATTCTAGCTTCTCGTCTTATCCCTCAGAGTGATGAGATCATGGAATTTATGGTCAAATCTTTATTGGCTTTTGGGTCTTGTGGTGGATTTCGCTCTCTCCTTTGCAAAATTTTAATCCAACTAAAAATCTTGTAAACCTTCCACTTTCTCAGTTGACTTTTTACTTCAAAAGCCTACTAACGCTTTAACCTTAGATGAAAATTAGTTATACCTCTATGCAAGCAGGAACGGATTCAGGTTTTGGGTACAGTGGTCCGGACACCCATTAATACAGAAAATTATCCAAAAGTTTATATAGTAGGTATACTGTATAATAATCTCAGGCAAAACCTAACATGTTGAAATGATATTGTTTACAATGAGAGCTATGCCGATACACCTTCAAAGACAACGGATATACTAACATCTACATCTCTACTTTAGGCCCTTCGACCTCGAGTTTTGCTGAGGCTGGTAAAATCTAAACTCAATAGGTATATATTCTCAAATAAAAGCACATTCATTTCCAACTGCTGCTTCTCGCAGACAGTCAGCAGAAACAAGAGTAAGCCAAGTGATTCTGCTTGGTCACGTAATGAGAGATGTACTCGTCTGGAGAAGCAGAAGTGGTGGATATATCGGCAGGAACTAGAATTTGTGTTTTACCAGATGCAATCCTCTTTCCAGCTACATTGGCGTAGAACAAGCCGGAAATGGCTGGCACAAATATGTCACTTTCCGAACAGATGTAGAAGTCGATAACCTCTTCCAATGTTGGAGCTTCTGGATCAAGGAACTCTTGCTTTTTGTCCATTGGCATTATAACTTCCTGCAATCATTTCCAACATCAAAACATTTAACAACACTTTTTATGTCTAGCTTCACTGATACTTCAACCGGATTTTCAAAAATTGCATAATCCAAATGAAGGAAAAGCTTGAGGACTTCGATACCTTTGTGTAAGTTTTTGGGAAGAACTCCT
Source organism: Talinum fruticosum (assembly GCA_021018815.1). Lineage (NCBI taxonomy): Eukaryota > Viridiplantae > Streptophyta > Magnoliopsida > Caryophyllales > Talinaceae > Talinum > Talinum fruticosum. Next base: position 1,809,901 of record JAITYX010000076.1, on the reverse strand, counting down.
TCAGAACATCAAGACTACTGTCCCATCTAGATTGAGTTAAATAGATTGTGGTATCCTTACTATAACCAATTTTTCTTAAAAATTCTGCAATCTCTCTGGCACCATAGCAACTCTTTGGTCCGGGACCACTATGTTCTTGGCACCCCTTCTTTCCTAGAACATCAACCCTCAAGTCTACTGCTATGAAGCGACCATCTGATTTCCGACTCAACGTTCTTAACCGCTCCACCATCGAGTCAACAACTCCACGAACCTCTGGTTGCAAGTCTAGTGTCCCAAACATTGCCAGGCATGCAAGAGAATCACTGTCACTTTTTGCCACAGTCTTTTTCATATTTACTGATGGGAAATATGTGGCCAGTCTGATGTTCCCCTTTTGCCTATATACTGGATCAATGTTGATTGTAATGTGGTCTTGTGTAACACGATTTGGAACCTTCACAACTGCAAGGTTTTTCATTGATATCATTGAAGGCGGTTGCTTCACTACCTTGACTAACCCTTCCAAACGACTAATGAACTTCTGAGCATCATAGACGTCTTCAAAGTCCCTGCAAATTATACACATGTAAGGATTGGCACTTGTACAAGAAAGCCAAGGGCAAATTGTCCTTAAGCATCTCCCTATAATGAAGTTACTATTCAAAATTCAAGAATTAATAGCTGGGAACTGCAAGTTTACCGCAAGTTTATACCAGATCACTCAGATGAGAACATAAACCTTTTTCATTGGTTGTTACACGAATTTATCCTCACATAGGTTTTGGATTGCATGACCTTCTTATCCAGATCACAGAGGTAATGAGTGATATTGTGAATGACGATCTACCCACCTCCCAAACCCTTGAACTTTTGCAAGCAGTAAGCAAGTAGGATACTGATATTTTCTTGTTCTTTAATCTTTCTTTAAGGTGTTCAGAAATAAATTCAACATCGCATATAAGCAATAGGAATAACATCTTCACAAATCTAAACTACCCATCTGTATTATGATGATTCTGCTCCCGTATATGAAGTTTTAATTCAGGATGTCTCCATAATAAAGTTGAAAGAAACACTTCGATCATAAGGAAAAGGATCAATCGATTTGTAAGTAAAGGGCAAGCATCTACTGTGCATTCATTATGTTGGCAGTCAATTACAGCCAAAAAAGGAAAACAGAGGTGAGATGCTGTGCGAAAGAGCAATGAAGCAAACATGTAGTGACAGAAACATTGCTTGGGAACAAAGCAAAGACACTTTATGTTACCAAAGTTAGATCACATACCTCTTGTCACCAAGTTTGCTTCCCCTAATGTCAGGGAGTACAAGAGTTGCACCAAGGTTTCTTGCCACCACAACTGCATCAGCAATCTGTATAAAACGAGATACTAAAACATAAGACTCAGGAAATTGAGAATCAACAAAGTACAGCAACGTTTGAAGCAGTCCAAGATAATTGGTAGATTATATCTTCATGAACAATGTACACTTTCTGGACTGGACTCATTTCAGTTTGCAGGGTAAGTGGATTGGTTTCATTTCTGTACATTTTCTTGACTGGATTCTCGGGCTATGGACTTGGACTTGGACTTTCATTTGGACTGGACTCATTTCTTTTTCATCCATTTGCCTCTATGGTTTGGTTTGATTTATGATACTCGTTTATATCACTCATTTTGAATTTTCCCACTGGCTTAAACTCTGATTACACTTAATTGCTCTTTCAGGCTCAGTCAGAAAGTGAAAAGAGAGCATCTTAGCCACCTGTGAGACATGGTATTCTGGACCATCAGTCAAGGAGAAAGTAACATATCCATCAGTTTGAGCCACCTCTTCTGTAAGAAAGGAAAGAGGAGAAGGAATTTATGACCATATGACATTGCCAAACCAGCTTCATAAGGTTCAAATATGTTATTCATTTCCAGATTTACTACCTGAACTTGGCTTGGACCAACAAGGTTTGAGCTCAGGAGAGTCATCTATCCATAGCCCATCACTAGCAACTGAACCAACATTCTGCTCCTCAAACTTGGCCAGTTGAAAAGGGCCTTTTCGAGATGGTGACATCTTCACCTTCATGAAAAGATGGGAAGAAATCTCAGTACAGAAACAGAAGGAAAGAAGAAAACACCTAGTTTTGTCAGGCTAAAAAGAATTAAAAAAAAAAAACTTAAAATAAACTAAACAATATGAGTAGGTACATCTTCCAGGCAATTTTTGTTGTGGCAAATATAATTTCCTATGATTATTTAAACAAAAAAGGAAATCCACTTCAATCTTGGAAAATCCTACCAAAATAACTGAAGGATGTGCAAATGTCAAATTTCCCAAACAGAGATCTCAAGAAACATGGAAGTAGAGATGGATTCCACACAACAAAACAACAACATTTGAAAATTTTTGGAAATGATAATTTCAATAACCTAAAAAGATCATACGAAGCAGCATATTACACTGCCAAAACACAATAAGATCAAGAATAATTGCTGGACAAATTCAACAAAATCAGACAGAATTCAGGAAATTTTTAACAATTAGAGAACACCCACCTCAGAATGTGAATCAAAATGATCCCTTTTGATCATATTACCGAGCATAACAAACATGGTAACGGTAAGAAACCCAGCAAGAATATGCCTTGGATCCACCATTATGCTAAAAATCCAAGAGCCCAGAAAACAAAATTGCAATTTGAATTCGCTCTCCTCTTGTCTCTTTGGTTCTGGATTCTCTCTCTCTCTCTCTCTCTCTCTCTCTCTTTTTCTCGCAGATATCTGCAGAAAAATTGGGAAAAAAAGGAAAAATTCGACAAACCCAGAAAAATGTTAGCAGCAAATCTGGGAAGAAAACCAATGAGAATTTTCTTCCCTTCCTTTGTTTTGATTCCTTACTTTTTGATTGCTGATTAGATAAAATGATGGTGTGCTGAGCAGATGGGAATGGAGAGTGGAGGAGAGAGAAAGGAGGAGTGATTGACTGAAGAGTAGACTGTAGAGCAGAGGGAGGAAATGAAGAGTAAGAGAAGGTGCAGTGGAGCCTTGCTTTCACTAACACCCTCTCCAGGAAGACATAATTATATATTACTATATTTTCTTCCTTTTCTTTTCCTCTGTTCCCCCCCTTTTTCCTGTATTTTTTACTCTTTTTAGATGGTGAATGGTGATGGATAAAAAATATATATGAAAATATCATATTTTGGGCTTGTTAGGATTGATATTTTATATATGTCTATTTTAAAAAGCTTAAAAATTATATATTAAATTTTTAATATATTTTACATTAATTGGTATACACAATATTAGTCCAAATTACTTTAATCCGCTTACGGGGATTATATATTGTTGAAGTTAGATTCACTCCTATGTTGATGTATAAAGTATCATTTCATAACTTTTAAGATAAGTCTAGAAAATAAAGTTTATTTTGTAATGGCAATATCGGTATCATTTGCTTCTTGAGAGGTAACGATATACTTAATTTTTTCCTTTGATGGTGCAAATTTAAATTGTGAGTTAAGTTAAATTAGCAATTGAATAAGTCGTTATAACAAGTAAACAAATATTTTTTAACATAATATTTTAAATGTCGAGTACATAACAACTATATAAATCAGATATATTTCTTTATTTTTAAAAATGTAACTCAAATCATGTTTATATTGATTTATTGTTGGTAACAATTTTTAATTTATCTACTTTTCTGTTTTCTTGCCTGGATAACTCAAACTTTTTGCTTTTTTTTTTTTTAGTTTAATTTTATTTTAGAAACCTCCATCCATGTAATCCAGTAAAGGAATCATTTTAGGGTAGATATGCATATGCATTAAGGTGTAGCTTCCAAATGAGGAAATCATTGAAAAGCAAACAGAATGGAGGTTGCATCCTTCACTGAATTTCATGAAATGATTCCAAGGCCTTTTTTTTGCGGGGGAGGGGGAGGGGAGTAGGTTTGCTAATAGGCCATGTTTTTCCACATCATTGACTTCACAACCTCCTATGCAATAAAAATTTTTAAAAACCCCCACGTAACACTAGTGATTAGTGTAAAATTTATGATAGCTTAATTGCATTAAATTTGATGGGTGAACTAGCAAACTCTATTTTCGACGGGATTTAAATAGAGTAATTAAGAATATACTATAAAAAATTGAGCATTTAAGATGTGAATAATTTATATTTTCGTCATTAAAAAGTGATGAATTTATATCTTTTTTAATAGTTATGGTATAGCTTAAGTTAAAACTTTGAAATAGTATATAATATTACGATGCGGTTATAGTCATTCTCACAAAATGATAATTACGGTAATTCCTGCAATCTTAGTCGTTCATTAGGTAATATTTAATATACACCACTACTTTTTATTTTTTTAAATACTATTAAAATTTAATATTTATGTATTATTAAAACATCACTTGTTAAGGCTATGTTTGTATTGTAAAAATTTTCTCTTAATCCAATAAAAATTTGTAAAAGAAACACTAAAAAGTCAAAAAAAAAAATCAAGGTGGTCTAGCTCCTTGATTGTAAAATATGAAAAATTCAATCCTTGATTGTAGCTGGAAAACTAGAGACCGATGTTCTGAAGATTGGAAATTTGCCATCGAGAACACCACTAAACAAGGTCTGTGAAAGGAGGTTTGCGTTGGAACAAGTTAGTGGGGGAGGGGCACCACTAGCGATAGTTGCTGGTGAGTTTAGGGGTTGGCATCGGCATTCGGGTGAGATTTATATACTTTGGGGAGTGTCGTCGATGGCCAGTATGTGCATGTACCGGAAAACATGGATGTTGGTTTTTTCATATGAGGGTTCCCAGTAGTATGACAACCAAACATCGTACAACTAAATTGATTTTTTACATATTTATTCAATTTATATTGATGAAATAATAGTATAACAACCAAAAATCATACAACTAAATTAATTTTTTACATATTTATTCAATTTATATATATTTTATAAAATATAACTTTAATTTTTAAAAATTAAAATAATTGATGGATAAGATTACGTGGGAATTACCGTGCTTATTATTTTATGAAAAAGCCTTACCCATTAGGATAATATTATATATCTGCTTTTACTATTAGGAAAGCCTTGTGAACTATATGTCATATACTTCATAGTAATATGAAAGCATAATTATATTCTACAATAATTTTATCGCTCAAAAAGAAATAATGTATAGGGTTTTGGGTCAAATAGCATTGCGAATCTTTCATTCTTATTCGATATAAGTGTATTTTTTCGCCATTTTTTTCTAAAAATGATAGAAATTAAGTCCGTCTTTTCTATTTTTGGTTATACCCAAAGAAAAATCATTTTTGACGTCATATTAATAAGTGAAGTTTTTGCTATGATTTTTCAAATTCATTAGATGTATGTTTGTGGAGTGTGGAAGAAGAGGGTCAATGAAAGTGAAAGTTCAACTATAAATAAGGTGGATAATTTAAAATCTTTCACATGCGACAAATTGACCTCTTTACTTGTTAACAAATATTAGACATGGAATTTGTCTGTACAAATACAAATATAAATAACAGTCGTTATTAAAAAAGGCACAGCTTTAATTAAAAATGTTACTACATAAAATGCAATAACTACAAGGAAGAAAAATAATGTCTATACCAAAAGTTGTCATACACTCTTGTTCGTAACAAAGTTATGACATTTTTATTGAATACAATTATAGTATTAACGGTACTCTAATATAAATATAGATTACGTCAAAATTAGATGGACATGTGTTTCTAAAATAACAGAGAAGAGGACGAAATAAGACAAAAAAAGGACTAGTGCATGTCATATCCCATGTGAGAATTGAACCAATATATTATCTTGATGCTTATTGCTTCTCCACACACACAAAATAAAATAAAAATAAAATATATTAGATTTTAACCATCCGAACTTTAGGAGTACGAAACTTAATAATTTGACATTTTAAAAGTAGGTTATAGTGCTCCAAACTTTGAATCAGTGAGCCGAAATACAGGCGTTAGAAGCCTAGTTTTTCTAAAGTTTGGATTATTCATAATAAATACATCAAAAGTTTAAAATACACAAGTAAGTCTTGTGTGAGGCACGTCTCACGTTAATTTATCGTGATACTGAAATGTCACGTCGGCCAATATATTGATAACCCCACGCATATTCATAGAACAATAAAGTTCAAATGCGTATTTAATTAAAGGAGAATTTTTGTCTTACTAAACTCGTCGCCGTCGCCGTTATCTTTTTCCCCTTTCTTTCTCCTCATGTTCATCGTTCATCTTTTATTCATCTTCCGTTCACTATTAACAAGAAATTCATTCATCTTTCGTTCATCGTTAGGATATGTTAGTACATAACTAATAGATTACATGTATGATAATTATGATAAATTAGAACAATTATAAGACGTTTATATGACTAATAATATTTGAAATACTCCATTTTATTGTATACATTAGGATATGTCTAATCATGTATTACATGTAAGACTATTCAAAAAGTATTCGTCTAGTTAGTCACGTGTGATCATTTGAAAGTACATTAAATATGACTAATAATATTATGGTTGAGTGACTAATAATACTCAACGTTATTGAGCTATTTTGTATAATATGTTATTATACGAACGATAATATCTATTATGACAATTTAAAATATATTCGTGTGTTAAAACAAATGTGACAAAGGAAATGCATATATATGACTAATAACATTTGACCCTCCTCTATTTCATGTAACATGTTATTATACGAATAATAATGTTTTGGATATATGATTGTTTATGTTGTTATTATTTGCCAAGTTGTTACTATTTAATATATCACTATATGGCTAATTGTGTTTTGCATGTATGATCTGTAGTTGTTGAAATCAAAAATCAAGAACATGTGGAGAATTCCACGAAGCCTTTGCTTATTGATTATGAAACAAACATTAAGGTTCCACTAGTAGTTGATAATCACGAAACAGATGAAGAACTCGAGAGGATCTTTAGTTGGATATTGCAGAGACACGAGCATGATGATGGGTGTGCGCTTGAAGGAAGCATTGAAAGAGTTGGAGTGTGATTATGGTTGAAAAGAAGAATTTTGAAAAATGAGGGAGCTTTCCTTTGTTTATTTTTTAAATTTTAGAAAAGGAGCGTGTGTTTCACTCTTTATTTCAAATGCTTAAATGTTTTTTTAAAAAATTGTCACGTAAGTCGTCTCATGATAAGTTATCGTGAGGCGGTCTCATATAAGAATTTATGTAAAATACAGGGGTTATCTTTAAAAATTGGATTATTCATATCGAAATCCTCCAAAGTTTGGATTATTAAAATATATATATAAAAAGAAGATTAGTTATGTGGAGAAGAAATTGGAGGCAAAATAACAAAATAATAGCGCAAGTATAGGCGTGGATGTTGCCCCTCTTCTTCTCTTGTCAATTTTTTCAGTCTTTTTGGTGACTTTTTAGTCAATATTATCAACTTGAAAGTAGGGGCGGGTGAGACAATAAAGAAAAGGATAGGAAATAAATATTCCAACAAAAGAGAATTGAAAGAAGCACCAAATTAGGAATTTTGGGTCACGTCTTCTTAATAAATTGCATGTAGATATTATCACCAATGTTTTATATATTTATTTATTAATATGTGATTAGCAAAAAGCGATTAGAGATTGACTTTCGACTTATAATTAATGTGCATTTTCCTTTAAGAATAGACAGACCTATTCGAGTCGCAGATGATGGATTCTCATGCTCGTTGTGTTGAGTAATCCGTCAAAATTTAGTTTGGTGAATCCTAGCAAAGTTATTTAGGGTAGTAGTAGGAAAAGAAGATCCCTTCAAATAATCACCAATCGACATGCAACGAGATAGATCAGGTAGTAACCATTGATGTTTTCAACCTAAGTCGCCAACTTTCTTGACTATGACGCAAGCCTTGTGTAAATGTTACCACTTAGGAAGATTAGTTTTTATAAAAAACATTAAGGTTCGATTGTCTCTAATTGCGTATATTATGCTTCAATCATTAAATTATAAATATTTTAGAGATTTAATAATTTTTTTTATTGGTAAGTTGATCCACTCGCTTAGATCCTCTATCTCAAAGAAGTCTAATGGGATGACCTGGCCGGGAGGGGAACCATGTCAAGCTCACACAACCCCACCACACACACAAACTCCTCGGAAAAGGAAAGTCTGTGCCCCCAAATTCGAACTTGGGGGAGGCGCCTGACGGGGAGGGTGACACCTCTTGATTTCCGAAGTTTATTGGAAGTGCTTTATGACAAAGTTGCCATTAAAAAAATAAATTATTTTTGACATTGTATTCTAATTGGCTCCTTAACAATACCTTTTTGTGTTTAACTTACATTCATTTTTTTTTCCTTCGGCCCAAATGAAGTTGTATCCAATTTTGGTAAGCTGTTGGGCCTTTTTGCCCATTTCGTTAGCATATAAACAGAAAATGGGTTTAGGATGGTTTTTGTTTAATTCAAACTATTTTTTTACTTTTATTTCTCCTTTCTCTTTCGGGTGTTTACAAGAATGATAAAATATTTGTAAAGTTGTAAATCTTACAACACTAACGTGGTATTACAATTGTATTCCATTTAATTTTAAGGAATTATAAAGTTGTAAATAATTGTAAAGAAAACAAGTAGGAAGTTGTAAGGAAATGTAGCGGTTGTAAAATAGTTGTAAAGTTAGTTATAAAAAGTTGTAAGCGGATGTAAGTAACCGTAAGAAATTATGAGGAGGTGTAAGCAAGCTGTCTGAAGTTGTGAGGAGGTGTAAGAAATTATAAGGAATTGTAAGGTTATAAGCTAAAAATAAATGGAAGAAGGCGAATTACGAAAGTTTTGCATATGGGTTGTGGGCACACCTATGTATGGTTTAAAGAGAAGCAATGAGGTAATAAAGTGCCGGTGATCTAAATCATTTACAATCATTTAGTTTAAAGAGAGTGATTTAAATTAATGATATTCACTACTTCATTAACCAACCAAGCATCGAAAGACATATATGCTTTTCTTAGCTCTAAACTAATCTAAACATATATTTAGCAAAAAATATCCCAAATTGATTGATCCAATTATATATGAATAAATACATGAAAATAATTGGCTCGAAGTGGACCCAGAATAAAAATAACCCAACTCGAAAGAGTAATAATTAAAGTTTAATTTTCTTTAAAATACAAACTTATTGAATCAAATATCAATTTTCTCTAAGTCAATCCAAACAAAAAATAACCGAACCCAAATCGTATCGACTCGAACAAAAGCTACCCCTTTGCCAAGTCTCGTATCACGTGCACATTCATGATTTTTTTATTTTATCTCGCTAACCGGGTAAAAATGAATTGAGTTAGCTCATACGAGGGAATGCATACTAGATTTGACCTACGATACAATTTTAAAAACTAAATTATATTTGATTAAAAAACTAGAAGCTATTTCTTTAATCAACTACTTTTTATTTAATAAACATTAGGAGAATTTTTATGGTAACAATTTAAATTTAATTTTGATACTTTTCATTAGTAACAAAATTTAGTGTGAGCACACAAAATTTCAGGCTCAGTGAGCCAAATTTAGTATGTCAAAAAATATGCTAGGGCTCAATCAGGTTCAACTTATTTTGATCTAGGCCTATCAAGTGATTCCCATATGGCCATGTTTAAATTTACTAAAATAAATACTCCATCCGTTTCATAAACATTGTCAAAAATTTTTATTTTATATATTTTAAAATATTATCAAAAATTTTAAAAAGTAATTTTTTATTTAAAAATATACAGTAATAAATGATATTCACTTTATTTTATATTTCTAAAGTTTGATAATAGAGACAGATAGAGTAGTTGAAGTCACGCGCCGTATAAATGCATCTGAATTTCTCGTCCTCTGGCATTGCTCGCTCGCAGTTAAGAGCACTCGGGAACATCAGATCTGTGATTTCCTCTTCAGACTGCAGAAAATTCGACAATTCAATTACTCTCTCTCTCTCTCTCTCTCTCTCGATCAGATTTCCCGAAACTATGATCTGATACCATTTTCATAATCACAGTCTTTGACTCCAGCACTCATATTTGCCTTCGTCACATTGCAGGTAATCTCACTCTCTCTCTCTCTCTGTGATTTCCTGGATTATTTGATTCATGAATTGAAAATGCGAATTATGACATTGATGGCGTTTTGTTTTCTCAATTCCCCTATGTGGGTCTTCTTAGAAATGCTCAGATATAGTGGAAACGTGGGCTGAATTGATTGTCATTGAGCTAGTGCATTGCCGTTATTAGGGTTTTATTCTGTTGTTTGATGAGTAAGATAATTTGTTTTGAGTATTGTATTATTAATTGTAATCTTTATTCGAGAGCATTTGAAACATGGCGGTGTATTGATACGTAGAGGGTTAGCGAACCCGATTAGACTTTTGGCTTTATTTTGATAAATGGGATTGTTGTTTTTGTTGTTCACATTTCAGATCTTAGAGAGATAAAGCCGAATCATGGAGAAAACTTGCACACTGTTGGTCCACTTTGACAAGGGGACACCGGCTTTAGCGAATGAGATCAAGGAGGCATTGGAGGGGAATGATGTGCCTGCAAAAGTGGAGGCCATGAAGAAGGCAATCATGCTCTTGTTGAATGGAGAGACATTGCCACAATTGTTCATCACCATTGTTCGATATGTTTTACCGTCCGAAGACCACACAGTTCAAAAGCTTTTGCTGCTTTACTTGGAAATCATTGATAAGACTGATTCCAAAGGTCGGGTGCTCCCTGAAATGATACTGATTTGTCAAAATCTAAGGAATAACTTGCAACACCCGAATGAGTACATTCGTGGTGTGACACTTAGATTCCTGTGCCGCTTGAATGAGACTGAGATCATCGAGCCTTTGATTCCATCTGTGTTGAGTAATTTAGAGCATAGACACCCGTTTGTTAGGAGGAATGCTATACTTGCTGTAATGTCGATCTATAAGCTCCCACAAGGAGAGCAGCTTCTGGGTGATGCCCCTGAGACCATAGAGAAGGTTATTTCAACAGAGCAAGATCCCTCAGCCAAGAGGAATGCGTTCCTTATGCTGTTCACATGTGCCCAGGAAAGGGCTGTTAACTACCTGTTTACACATATTGATCGGATCTTGGATTGGGGCGAACAGCTGCAGCTGGTGGTTTTGGAGTTGATTCGCAAGGTCTGTCGGACCAATAAGCATGAAAAGGGGAAGTACATCAAGATCATTATATCTCTACTATCAGCCCCTTCGACAGCAGTCATATATGAATGTGCCGGTACTCTTGTTTCTCTGTCGTCGGCACCTACGGCTATCAGGGCAGCTGCTGATACTTATTGTAAGCTGTTGCAGTCTCAAAGTGATAACAATGTTAAGCTTATAGTGCTTGACCAGCTTCATGAGCTGAAGTGTTCTCATAAAGAGATTATGGTTGAAATGATCATGGACATTCTTCGTGCTCTTTCTAGTCCCAATCTTGACATTAGGCGGAAGACACTAGATATTGCTCTTGAATTGATTACGCCCAGGAATGTAGATGAAGTGGTTCTTATGTTGAAAAAGGAAGTTGTGAAGACCCAAAGTGCAGAGCTTGAAAAGAATGGAGAGTATAGGCAAATGCTTGTTCAGGCTATCCACACTTGTGCCATGAAATTCCCAGAGGTGGCTAGCACTGTCGTCCATGTGCTAATGGATTTCCTTGGTGACACCAATGTCGCTTCAGCTATGGATGTTGTGGTCTTTGTGCGGGAGATTATTGAAACTAACCCAAAATTACGTGTTTCTATCATAACAAGGCTACTTGACACCTTCTATCAGATCCGTGCTGCTAGAGTCTGTTCATGTGCTCTGTGGATTATTGGGGAATATTGTCTCTCACTTTCTGAAGTTGAAAGTGGGATTGCTACTGTTAAGCAATGCCTTGGAGATCTTCCATTTTACACAGCCACTGAGGAAGGAGAGTCCCAAGAGGCTCCAAAAACTAATCAGCCAGCAAGCACTGTCACTGCTTCTTCTAGAAGGCCCGTGGTTCTTGCAGATGGTACCTACGCCACTCAAAGTGCTGCCTTGGAAACTGCCATGTCCCCTCCTGCCCTTGTTCAGGGATCATTGGCTTCTCAAGGAAATCTTAGATCCCTGCTCCTTTCAGGTGACTTCTTCCTTGGGGCTGTTGTTGCTTGCACCTTGACAAAGCTCGTTTTGAGGTTAGAAGAGGTTCAGCCATCAAGGGTTGAAGTAAACAAAGCGACAACTGAGGCCTTATTATACATGGTATCCATGATTCAGCTGGGGCAGTCACCTGTACTAGCACACCCTATTGACAGTGATGCTTACGATCGGATTATTCTTTGCATCAGGCTTCTATGCAATACTGGTGATAAGAGTAGAAAGCTTTGGCTTCACTCTTGCAGAGAAAGCTTTGTTAAGATGCTTGCAGACAAGCAATTCCGTGAAACTGAGGAAAGGAAGGCAAAGGCTCAGGTTTCTCATGCGCAACCTGATGATCTCATTGATTTCTATCATTTGAAGAGCAGAAAGGTTAGTGGTCGTTTGCTTTATTTGTTGTTATATGATTGTTGGCTAGTGTTACTTTAACCTTGTTGATCCATACTCAATAGGGTTCAGCATTATGCCATAGTAACTATCAAGTTATATAGGTTATTCTGCAAAGTCGCCCTTTGCTTCTCCTTGTTTCAGTTCAAGCCCCTCTGTTAGGAGGCACCTTTAGCAATAATTATCAAAGCAATGCCCATCTCTTCAACTGTTACTTGTTCAGTTGGTACATGATTGTATTGAGTTGTCCTAGTACGTGTTTCAGTTCAAGTCATCATCTTGATGGATTTATAGCGGATATCCTATGCAACTGCCACTGGATTATTCATCAGATAGTGCAGTATGGATATTCTGTTGACAAGTGTTCTTTGTAATAACAGCCTGCCTGCTTTGTTCTAATAATGTGCTTGAGCACAACATTGTTGTCCTCAATGAGATTATATGGGTTCAAGTAATGTTGCCATCCCTAATTGTCGGCAGTGGGAGCCGTGCAAGTTTCAGGGCCGCTTGTTCCCCTTCTCCCAAGACATTAGCTTTTGTCACTGAAAATTTCAATGTGCACCTTGATCTTTTCTAAGTAGATATGTGTATGATAAAGTTTGCCAGTTGTGTTTGTGCCATGCTTGCACTACGTTTGGTGATTGGCTGCCAGTGCTTTGTCTTCTTTTCAAGTCAATTGAAGTTGTTATGTCTTCTAAAGTTGAAGCAAGGGTTATACTTTTCGTTTTGCACTGTGAAACCCCCCGAGTCATTATTTCAATGAGTGGTGGGTTGATTAGCTTCAGTAAATAGTCATACAAGAACAGATAAATTCATGACTCATGAAATCTTGTGCCATTTTTATCTTTAGATGGATCCTTTCTTTCTTCAATTCATTGGACCAGCTCAATGTCGATGGAATTTGGATACCAATTTTCTGTTGTCTACAGTGTAAAAATGCGCACCTTCTTTCTCTTATATATAACTCTACTATATTCAATTAATTTGTTGAAGATTTTAAATGACCATTGATGTACAAGAAAGCGAATGATCAGTCATACGATTATTGTGTCTGTTCTGTATTTGGCTGTCTTGTCTTGTTCATACTTGTCATAATTGTTAAATTACAATGAAGTGCATTTGCATGTTCTGATGCAAAGGAGTGCTATCTTAGAACTTTCTTGATACATGTGAAGATTCTGCCACATATCACAATATCACACTTTCTTTCATCTTTGTTGAGGAAAATTTCATATAGGATGTTCTTTTGTGTTTTGTAACATAATTATTTTTTCAGGGAATGAGCCAGCTGGAATTGGAAGATGAGGTCCAAGATGATCTGAAGCGTGCTACGGGAGAATTCACCAAGGATAATGATGATGCTAACAAACTCAACCGTATTCTTCAGCTCACAGGGTTCAGTGATCCTGTTTATGCTGAAGCTTATGTGACCGTTCATCATTATGATATTGTTCTTGATGTTACTGTTATAAATAGAACGAAGGAAACCCTGCAAAACCTATGCTTAGAGTTGGCAACCATGGGTGATCTTAAACTGGTTGAGCGTCCACAGAATTACACACTGGCACCTGAGTCAAGCAAACAAATTAGAGCCAACATTAAGGTCTCTTCTACTGAAACAGGAGTTATTTTTGGAAACATAGTCTATGAGACCTCTAATGTGCTTGAGCGCAATGTTGTTGTCCTCAACGACATTCACATTGACATAATGGATTACATCTCTCCTGCATCCTGTGCTGATGTTGCATTCAGAACTATGTGGGCTGAGTTTGAATGGGAAAACAAGGTATGATTTATGTCTATTCTGTCACTATTGGGTCAGGTCAGGCACAGGCCTTTCTAATTGTCGGAAATCGGTTGTTTTAATGAATTTCAACTTGTTGAGGTGGCTCAATGTGTTTACTCAAGGGCTTTGGCTCAATTGTTTAGGTTTTGTTCTTTTTTGTTAGATTGTTACTTTTTTTTTTTTTTTTGGGGGGTGGGGTGGGCAGGCACCCCATTTGGTCCCATTCTAGGGGATCTTAGTGGGGTTGAGACCTGAGAGGCCTACCAGGTAGGGGATGTTGAAGCTCAGGGCCACTGACTTGGTTGCTGCGCTGCCAAAAACCCAACCAAGCTTTTCTGCAAGCCATAGGGCTAGAATCCATGACCCCCAAGTTTGGGAGGCAAAGATCACACCATCCCAAGTCCACTGAATTGGGTTGGCTTTCAGTTGTTTTGTTAGTTTGTCTGTTTCCTGCCTTATTTCTTTTTCCCTTTTCTAACAAGAGGGGTGGGAACGGAGGACTTGGGACTATCTGTATCATGGACTACTTGCATTGGCTACAGCTGATGATTCAGTGTGCTATGTGGGAAGACTGATCACCTTGTGTGCTTAATTCTAGTCTTGACTTACTAGGCTTTCAGCTTACTAATCATGCGTTAGTCTAGGACGGCTGTTTCACTCAATTAGTGATATAGTCATCGTTTAAACTTTCTTATGGATACAAGTTTGCTTTGATGTTGCTCAAAGTTATAAAAAGGTGATTACTTTTGTGTTCAATGGTACGATTGAATCACACTGGTGTTTGCTGCTCATTGGTTATGCATGCGTGTTGGATGGTTTTGTTAATAATGATTATAGTCTTTGTTTAGGCTTAATTTTCAATATTTCTTTAGTCTATCCTAATGACGGATGTGTCATGTCCTATCGTATCAGAGCTTTGCAAAATAGTTAACATCATGATTCTTTTCCTGTAGGTTGCTGTAAACACCGTAATCCAAAACGAGAAGGAATTCCTAGACCACATCATCAAGTCCACAAACATGAAATGCCTTACTCCACTGTAAGTTCCTGTTGCTAAGCCTTCAGTTTTACTCTGTCCAATTACTGAATTCTTCCCTTTTCTTCCCAAATATCTGAGTTTCCTCGTGGCTCACTTTCCATGTCAAAACTTTGCTGCTTGTATCAGATCGGCCCTGGAAGGTGAGTGTGGGTTCCTTGCAGCTAACTTGTATGCTAAAAGTGTCTTTGGTGAGGATGCTCTGGTAAATGTTAGTGTTGAGAAACAATCAGATGGGAAGCTGAGTGGTTACATCAGAATAAGGAGCAAAACACAGGGCATTGCACTAAGTCTTGGGGATAAGATAACACTTAAGCAGAAAGGAGCAGCTGCTTGATGCAAATACTGTTTTGCCCTAACCAAATTGAAGAGTTTCCCTGCTAGAGCTTCAGAATTATTTGTTGTGGACATGTTGGAACCAGCATGATCCCCTAAATCCTATATACTCCACATTTATTTTTGGTCAAGTTTTGGGTTCCCTCGATAGAGTTAATCTTTTGGTTATTCTTGTCAGTATCATAGAGTTTATTGAAAGCAGATATCCTTGTCTGAACTCTTGTTATGTACCTTCCGTTCTCCTCTTTCTATGGAATATGTTGTACAATTTGGACTTCTGCTGTT
Source organism: Talinum fruticosum (assembly GCA_021018815.1). Classification (NCBI taxonomy): domain Eukaryota; kingdom Viridiplantae; phylum Streptophyta; class Magnoliopsida; order Caryophyllales; family Talinaceae; genus Talinum; species Talinum fruticosum. The sequence continues at coordinate 1,793,919 of JAITYX010000076.1, read as the reverse complement.
GCGGTCATGGGGCCATAAAATCTCAAATCTCTCTCTCTCTCTCTCGTGGGCATACAGAGACACGGAGAGAGCATTTTCTTTCTAAAAATGATTTCGGGATAATAGCAATGGTAATTATAAAGCCAAATGTACTAGTTTTCTGAGAACATGTACCTTTACTCGTGCTTTCAACAACCTATAAGCTTACTTCGGTTCTGAAAGAAAATAATGACATGTGCCACACTATGTTTTTGGGTGTAAATTACACATAAAGGCTCACATAGGGGATTTCAAATTCGAGTTATTTGTAATAATTTTTAAAATTTTTATCAGTTTAGACAGCTGATTTCCACATGTATGACACGACATTTGATTGTTCAATTAAGTAATATAATGAATTGAATTTCTTTTATTGTATTCTTTACACTGTTGAACTGTTAGTTAAATTAATAAATTTGCTTATTAGTTTATTAGTTTTGCAATTATTTGCTGGTTAGTTAAAAACTTCCTTTGAATCCACAACACATTAAAAAAAAAAAACATTTGCAATTCTTTGTTATAATTTTCCCTATACCTCAAATTGTTGATGTGAGTTGAAATCAACTTTTATGATTAGATGTTATAACTATTATGAAATGTTTGAGTTGTTATAAAAATTTTAAGATACAATTACTGATGAAGCGGAAGAAAAATATAAAAGAGACAATAAAAAAATATTGAATGAAAATTATATAAAAAAATAAATGAAATTAACAAAAGAATATGAAACAAAAAAAGGAAAAATAAATAAAGGAAACCAGCTGCCCTGCTCACCAGGGAGCGACCACCCGGTGGATATCGAATACCAAGCAACGGACCTGAGATGTGGAAATCCAGTTGCTATTGGGGGTACTGTTGAAGGGAGGGAGATGTACGTTGAGAGATAGTCGTGTCAAATGGCATAAATGAAGCACTTGAATGGCTTCTTAGCAACAAAGACCGATTCATCTGCTATCGAGTTGTAAAGAAGCACATTCTAACACGTGCATTCTAAAGAAGAGAAACATAATTGACAAACAAAGATGGTATACGTAAAATTACACTCAAGGAAGGAAACTCAAAGACAAGTAGTGGGATGATGGGTAACAGCATGGCTTTGACATCATTTCAAATGAGGAGGAGAGGATTAAAAACCCGAGCAGAGGCCTCGCTCAGTGTCACGGAACGCTCCAAAATCCTCTAAAATTACTATCATTCCATAAAGTTCCATAATGTTCTATAAAGTTCCACACTTGTATGGAAACTTAGATATTTGTGTAGACAATTGTAGAGAATAAATTTAGGCCGTAGGATTAAATATATCTCCGCCGTCCATTGAGGAGGTGTGAGAGGTTTCATTTGTAATCAACCATCAATCCAACTAAGAGTTCAAGCAATACAAAACATTCTTCCAAACTCTCTCTCTCTAAGTGTGGTTTATCTTGCTTACATAGCTTTCTCCAAGGTTAAGGCAAGCATTCTCTAGGCTTACTAGCAATCTCAAAAAGGGTTTGAGTATAGTTTGCTAACATCACAGAGTTAAAGTTTGAGTGAATTATCGTCTCGTGACATCAGGGGGTTTAGATCAGTTAGGATCAACATACAATGTAAGCAACCCTGCGATGCTGAATATGATAGGACAGCTGCAAATCAACCACTGCGAATGGCGGATTTCAAGCTGTTTTCAAAATGAACATGATCAACTGTCATTCATATTATTCCAACAAAAGAGAAATTTGCAAATTGTACATCAAAAGACCTAATAATATTGATTAGGGGATATCGGATCAGAGTGCGACAACAAATTGCACTCATACAAGAGACAGCTTGTATTGTTCGAGATACAATCTGGTTTTTGAACCCACATAAAGATGAAATCTCCAGTCAGACATCATCGCCGGACTTCCCACTGGGCTCCCGGAACCCAGACCTTCGGCCATCATCCTTTCCCTGTTCTGCATTTGCCTTTCAACAGCAACCATGTATAAACCTAAATAGTTTCACCAAAAAAAAAAAAGATTTCATAGTCCAAGATCGGCAAATAGGGATTGAAAATTGGAACTTTATGGGAGGAATATTGAAGATTCGAGGAGGGAAAATGCATACTAATTGCACTTCCGATAGCGGTGACCCAGAGAATCCTCATTGACCACTTATCAGGTATAGTTCCCCTTGCCATTTTTCTTCCCTGAAACCCTAAAACATAATTCAATTGAGAGTGAGTTTTCTTAGTTTCAAATCAACTGCTTTGATAAAGTCTAATTTACCGGATTCCATAAATCAAAGAATACAGCGGAAATTCTACAATCCAAAAGCCAGCCAAAATGTTAAAAGGGTATTGAAATAAGCGAGTTTTGGTCTAGATTTGCTTCCTGGGTTTAAATTCCCCAAATTTTCGAGCTTTCAAGGTCATCATAATATACCAAGATTAGTAACCGAGATGGCAGAAAAGAGTTCGAGGAAAGAGAGTTTGTACCTTGTTAACAAGACTTGGGAGCTATGAAATACCTTGGCATTCCACTTAAGCCGGGTAAATTGAATACCAATGATTGTCACCTGCTGCAGTCGGGTAAATTGAATACAAATGATTGTCAACTTCTTGCAGCAAAGATCACAACCAGAATCAAAGGATGGGGGAGCAGGAAACTGAGCAAAGATCACAGAATCAAAGGATAGTAGAGTAGGAAATTGAGATATGCTGCGTCCTAATGAGCTTGCATATGTAATGGAGCTCTATCTTTGTTCTACCTAGTCAAGTGATAAAAGAAGTGGAGAAAAATATGTAGGCAATATCTATGGAGTGGAGAACCGGGCAAAAGGAAAATTACTCTAGTTGCATGGGAAGATGTCCTAAACGGCAAGGTGGGCTTGGAATTAGGAGATGTGATTGGAACAAGACTTAAATTGCAAAGCAACTGTGGCACATTGCAGGATCTTTGGGTAAAGTGGATATAAAGTATTTACTTAAAAGGACAAAGTTGTAATGCTGCAATAACAAAAGCTAGGCCAGTCGGTATATAAGGAAAATTATGACTGTGAGAAAATATATGCATAAATGGTATGATATGCAAGCAGAAACATGGTCAGTTACCAGGGAAGCAGATTCCAAGTAAGGCTAGCCTAAGCACTCTATCTGCCTATGGTTTGTGTTAAAGAGAAGAATATTGACTGAAGACACGCTGCAGCAGTTGCATGTGGCTGACAGTCAATGCAACCTATGCAATCAGCAAGAGTCCATTCATCACCTGTTCTTGCAATGCTCTTGCCCAGGAAATCTTAAACAACTTAAGCATGCAACATGCTTCTGACTGGAGAAGTGAATGGAAGAGTTGGCTCATAGATGGTCAATTATCCCAAGATAAGTCGCATGTATCATGTATGGCAGGAAAGGAATACTAGACAATTCAAGAGGCTAGATAGTACACTTGGAGAAGTTGTCAAGAAGATTAGGAGTTTGTTAAAGTATCAACTGAAGAACAGAAAACAAATACATAGAGCATGGATAGATAGACTGTAAAAATTGGTGTTAACTTTGGGTATGCCCAAACTGATTTGTACATACACTGGTTGAGTTTTAATGGTCAAACAATCACCTATTTGCCAAAAAAAAAAGGATATTATGATGATTATTATAATCGATTATTATTATTTCCTTCCGTTCCTGCTCTTTCCTGTGTAGTTTCTGTTCATTTTTATGTAACTTCAGACAGGTTCTAAATGAGATGTAAAGTATTGTATTTTATGCCCCGATTCAAGCCACAAATCACAAAATCTAATAACATACCATAACTCCATAAGTGTTTCACTTCTTACTTCTTAATTTTACACACCAAATACTCCAACATAAATACAAGGGTCATTGCACCTAGCAGCTTTTAAGGGAAAGGTTAGGGTAAACCAACAATATTGAATGAAACCAACAATATTCAAGCAAAATTATAATCAACTAAAATCGCTATTTATTCAAATATAACACGAAACATTTCCGAGCTGAAACGGATTATAATCAACTCAAATCAGAAAATTAAATCACTCATGAAACGCTTCAAGTTTGAATTTTGAAGTAAAGAAAGAAAAATTCAAAAACTCACATTGATGTAGAAATTCAAACACCGAAGCAGGCTCGGAAGTCGGATCTGGCGACGAGCAAAAGATGAAGAGAGAGGCAGAGCCGCACCGCAGAGAAGAGTTCGAGGCTCAGAGGGTGAATGTCCAGACCCGACGGAGACGGAAGAGACAGCCGGAGAGCGAGAGCTGGAATGGAGAGAGAGAGAGAGAGAGAGGCAACACTCGAGAGCCGAGAGGGCTGAATGAGGGAGCGGGAGGATGGACAGGAGAGAGAGCTCTCTGAGTCAGAGAGGGAGAGGGAGCGGGAGCGAGGGAGCAGAAGAGAGACGACAAGTTCAAGCACAGTTTTGACCGAATTAAGGATCATTCACAATAATCACTTTTAATATATATATATATATATATATATATATATATATATATATATGATGTTACTGTTCATTTATTGTTGCAGGATCACTATTTATGAAGCCGTTCGGTTATGATGGGATTGTAACATTATCCTTTATGAGAACAAAAGACATTTAGTGGATACACTAAATGTTGTCGACCAATTCAACATTTCAATTATTAATGTATTTTACTATTCACCAATCAAAACACTATTCGATCACTATTCAAGCTTTCTACCTGCAGAGAACCGTTCAAGATCTGTTCAAGATAAAGACGATTCATCAATCACTATCCATACTTTTGGTCTAATCAAGGACTCGTTTCAATAATTCAATATTGTCGGAAGATATTTTCAAGATCAAGATTCTATTCCAATCAAGACTCTCACTAGTCCAAGTGTTCGGCGTCTATTCATTTTGTTTACTATAAATATGTATTCGTTTCTCAATTAAAGGGCATCGATCAATTGCCTTACTTACAATCACTTGTAATCACCTACTCCCAAACACTCATTGTATTCAACCTCTCTCCGAGAGCTATATCCAATCCTTGTATCAATTTTCAATTACCAATCAAAAGTAAGTTTTGATTCATTATAATCTTCTATATTTCAATTACTTTCATTTAATTGTTTTCAATCGCTTGTTTTCATCTTTTGTTTTGTAAAATCAATTTGTTAAATTAATTTGTCACCCCGCTTCCCGCTACTCAACCACAAACAGTACTCCGAGCTTCGTTCTCGAGCTCTAATCCGGTCCTGTCCCCATTTGGTATCGAGCCAAGTCTGTCTATTTTGTTGTTGCACCGTAAGGCCTAGCGTTGGTCAGCCGTTGGTCGACCCCATGTTATCCGTTGGTCGGCAGTGTGAGGTGGTCCCGGTAGAGGGTGGTCCCGGTAGTGTGTGTGCGTAATTATCGACGGAATAGTCAATCTTAAGCTATGATGGCCTCTTGGTTACGAGATCATCTAGGTTTAGGAAGTAGCAGAAGTACTAATGTGGTCGATAGCAGAGAAGTTAGTCTGTCAAGTTGATTTCTCAAATTGATCAATTCCAAAACAAAAGATAGAAACCATCTATCAAATAGGCAAGTTTGATTTCAATCTGCTTTTCAATAAAAGATCATGAAGAAACCTTCGACTTAGATGAAGAGTTTCAAACTATTAAATTATTATCAAATATTTCTATTAACAAATATAAAGAAAAATATAGATATATTCATTTTGGTATGATTCAAATAGCACTCAAGCCATTAACAAGATTAGGATTAGATTGTCCTATATTCATAGCATTAAGAGACAATAGATTAATTAGATATCAAGATTCTTTATTAGCTATGATTCAAACCAATACATGTAATGGTCCAATTTATTTCAATGGTTGTCCAAACTTTTCGGTTGATCTAAATGATCCCTGGATCATGGACACATTAATTTTAGATATTCATAAGCAAAGTGATTCAAAAGTATTATTTAGGGAATTATCAAGAAATTTCGCTATTACTTATAGAGTTTATTTCAAGCTTTTATCTTCTCAATTAAATCCAAAGTGTTTATTAAAGCCTACTCTAGACGAAACAATATTATTAAAAATTGAATCGGAAAATACTTCAAGTTTTACTCCTAAGTTATTAAAGTGGAATGAAATAACAATTCCTCAAGAGTTTATTATTCAAAATATTAGGCCCCCTAAGAATATTGCTCAAGGAAATATTCAACAAGTTATTGAAGAGTCGGATGGCAGAGTATTAATAAGATTCAATTCTATTAATGAAAGATCCTTTTCTTCAAGGCTTTCGAGAGAAAAGAGATCTTCCTAGATCTTCTTTCTCCATGCCTTCAAGAACTACTAATTATGATTATCTAAAAGATAATCAAGTTGATGATTCAATTCCTTCTTCCTCAATTAATGTTATTACGGAACCCTTTATAATAGATAAAGATTATTTAAGAAGAGATTTCGATTCAATAGAAAATAGAGATAAAAAACAATGGTTTTTATCTCATTTTGATCAAAAGGCTCAAGCTTTCATTAGGCAAGAATGGTACTCATTAATGGAAAGATTAGGATGTAATATTCTATTCTTTACATGGTGGACCATCTTTGCTCAAGAAAATAAACTTTCAGATCCGCATGGTAATAAAGAGATTAATACTAATATAGATCTTAGCAAAAAATGGACTTTAAAAAATGGAGAAATTGTTGTATCAATAGCTCCTCCTTTGCAAGAGATTTTGATCTCTACGGATCAAGGTCATATACCAGCTTCCCCATTCAAAGTAGGAAGAAAAGATTTAGATAAATCTCAAGTAGAGTTAAATGATATTAAAAAGATTTATCATCAAAATAATTATACTAATGAAGTTTTACACACAGTTTCTCAACGAGTCAATATGGTTTCAACTCAAATAGAAGCAATATCTAAGAAAGAAGATATTGATATATTATCCAAAAAATTAGAAAATTTAGATTTAAATAGAGATTCAAAGAAACCAATATTCCTTAATGATATTTCATCCCCTCTTATTAAATTTAATAAGAACAAAAATTTAGAATTACCGGATAAACCATTAATCAACAGAATAGATGAAAAAATTAAACAAGCAGACTAGTTCAAGTAATACTCTAAATTTTTTATATATTTCTCAAGAAGAACCGAAGCAACCAATATTAATAAAATCTTTAAAAAGAATTTCCTTATTATTCTAGAAGTACCCCTCCGGATCTTCAACTGAAATCAATTAAAACAATAGTTACTGAAGCCTTTGACGGTGGCTCCATCTATGAATGGAATCTAGATGGAAAATCCGAACACGAAGCATTAATTATTCTTCATAGGATGATGATGGCATACGCTGCCTATACATCCAAAGGAACTCCAGAAATTCAAGCTTTTGAATTACTAATTTCGGGTTTCACTCGGGTCTTTAAAGTCTTGGTGGGAAAATTACATGACGGACGAAGAACGTCCGAGTATTAAAAATCATAAAGAAGTCTGTTTACACCCTAATCCATACAATAGTTGTTAATCTTCTAGGAACTCCAAAAGATATGTTAAGTGGTCAGGAAATCCTCTTAACAAATCTAAGATGCTCCAGTCTAGAAGATTACAATTGGTATAAAGAGACATATTTTTCATATTTATTAAAAAGACAAGATTGTCGCCAGCAGATCTTGGAAAGAAAAATTCATTTCGGGATTACCGAATTTATTCTCTCAAAGAATATTCAATAAATTAAAGGATGTCACAGGACAAGATCCCATTCCATATGATCAAATTACATTTGGTCAATTATTAGGATTTATTAAAAAGGAAGGAATTTCATTATGCAATGAATTAAAATTACAAGCCGGATATTCAACGAGAAAAGCCGCTACTAGAAAGGAACTAGGATCCTTTTGTGAAGCTTTTTGTATTCCAAACCTGTTGCACCATCTGTTCAAAAAAGAAAAGCCAATCAAATAAATAAAAAGAAACAATTCAATCGTAATAATACGGCTCCTAAGAAAAATACTCCCAATAAGAAAACTACTAATAAACCTACTCGTTTTAAATGTGGAAAACAAGGTCATTATGTAAAAAATTGTAAAGTTAAAGAAAAATTAAATGAAATCTGTGAAGATAATCAAGAGATTAAAGAAAAATTATTTCATTATTCGAACTCAAAGATACTCCAAGTCAACTCTGCATCTTCGACTCGAAGATAATAATCTTTATGAGTTAGATAGTGATTCAAGTAATTATTCATCAGGGAATGAGTCTTCAAGAATTTGTTACAAATGTATTAATATGATCAATACGACTAAAAATGAAAAAGAATTTTTATTAGATTTAATAGAACAAATTCAAGATCCTGAATTAAGAAAAGAATATTTAGAAAAACTCAAAGGTATTCTAATAAAGGAAGATTTATTAAAGACTACTCCTCCAGGTTTAAGTATCAATAAAATATTTAAAAATATGATACTCCAAATATTTTAAAAGTAGTTAATATTCAAGACTTAAAAATGAAAATTAATAATCTTAAAGAACAAATTAAAGAAATTAATCAAAATTTGTGTTCACTCCAAACTAAAGATTTAGAGTTAGAAACAAGAATATCATTAATAGAAAATATGTCAAGTAGTCCAGTTATTAATGAAGATACTCCAAGTTCTTCTAATCAACAATTCATTTCAACAATTAACCATATAAATTATCAAAAATGGTATATTCATATCACTTTGAAAATTAATGATAACTATGAATTCAATACTATTGCTTTACTTGATAGTGGAGCGAGATCAAAATTGTATTAAAGAAGGTCTAATTCCATCAATTTATTACGAAAAAACTAAAGAGCGCCTCCATAGTGCTAATGGAATGGCGTTACATATTCAATACAAATTATCAAATGTTTATGTATCGTAACCAAGGATATTATTTCAAGAACACCTTTGTCCTAGTCGGGGATATAGGTCAAGAAGTCATATTAGGTACCCCATTCATTACCCAGATTTATCCCTTTCACGTTGATCAATTTGGTATTCATACACAAATTTATGGAAAATGTATTTCATTCAAATTTATATCTTCCATGCTTTCAAAAGATTTATCTTTTAAAAAGCATTCTTTTATTAATATGCTTCTTAACAAAAATTCTTTCTTTTCGAGTTATCAATATGAGTCAAGACAAAGAAAGAAATATTCAAACCCCTCATCATCATGCGATCAAGCCCATTACTCCTTCTCAAATTTCGATTCCAACAACAAATGCATTTCAAGTCCTACGAGCGTCAAGATTTTCCCCCTCTTTCATATGCACAAGTTTCTTCAAAATTTCAAAAACCATCAATTTTGAGTCCTTCTTTTGATTCAAAATATTTCACAAAACCAAACAAAGAACATGTTGCCTACACCAAGTTTAGGCAACCGCAAAACCTTTCTACACTCAATGAGTTCGTCAAAAGCACATTCATACCTGAATGTTTCTTTATTAATGATAACCCACTCAAAACTAGAACTTTTTACGAATTTATTTTAGTTGATTCAAAATCTGCTCTCATTGAACATGTTCCGGATAAAACCAATAGAAACCAAATAGCTTATTCCAAGTTACGAATTCTCAAGATCCTCACTATTAAAGAATTCGCTAACAAATATACAATCAAATCCTTTTCTCAACCATTTAACCCACTAGGGTTATAATTATGTTGATTATGAAAGAGCCTCGGTATTACACATTTTTCTACGGACCATTCAATCATTCATGGTTTATCTGTTTCAATACAAGAACCGACTTTCAATTCCCCATCCGGTTCTATGAATGGTGGATAACCATGGGATCTCTTCAAGACATCCGGCTCGAAGAAGTTAAAAAACACTTCGTCGATTATTCAAATACCTCAAATAGCGAGTCCAGACCTCAAGGAAATCCTATTCCATAAGAAATATGGATTCCCATGAATCCTTTGTTGGTCTTTCTCAATCACTCAATATTATAAGCTACCTGCATCCTACTCATTAGTAAGAGAATTCAAGATTAAATGGTGGGAAAGATTCAATTTCAAAGCTGTTTTAGGAACAAAGACAGCTCCACCAACTCAACCAAGCACCTTCTACTCCACAAAAGAAAGAAGCAAGCTCAAAAGGTAAAGAAAAGGTTCAAGAAGATGAGATCCAACTACTCAAGAAGGATATCATGTTACTCAAGAAACAACATCAACAATTGCTTCTCAAGGAACCAAGTGTTGAATCGATGAAGAGATTCAATCGATTATGATCCATTCGACGGGCCATGCGCCCGGGATCCATATGATATTTAGCCCATAATGGGTATTAAAAAACACATTTATTTTCTAACGTTTTCATGCGGGTTTTCAAGATTTTGCTTCGGTGAAATTTTTGGTTTCACCTCTCAAAATGCCCCGGAAAGGAAGTGAACGTTACTTGTTTACTTACTGTTCCGGGATCACTATTCATGAAGCCGTCCGGTTATGATGGGATTGTAACATTATCCTTTATGAGGACAAAAGACATTTAGTGGATACACTAAATGTTGTCGACCAATTCAACATTTCAATTATTAATGTAATTTACTATTCACCAATCAAAACACTATTCGAGTCACTATTCAAGCTTTCTACCTGCAAGAAGCTGTTCAAGACTGTTCAAGATAAAGACGATTCATCAATCACTATTTATACTTTTGGTCTAATCAAGGACTGTTCCAATAATTCAATATTGTCGGAAGATATTTTCAAGATCAAGATTCTATTCCAATCAAGACTCTCAGCCGTCCAAGTATTCGGCGTCTATTCATTTTGTTTACTATAAATATGTATTCGTTTCTCAATTAGAGGGCATCGATCAATTGCCTTACTTACAATCACTTGTAATCACCTACTCCCAAACACTCATTGTATCCAACCTCTCTCCGAGAGCTATATCCAATCCTTGTATCAATTTTCAATTACCAATCAAAAGTAAGTTTTGATTCATTATAATGTAACTAATAAGAACTGATAATTATTAATCTGAATTATTAAAATCTAAGTCAAAGGTCTAAAATTTTTCGCATCATCATCTACTCTAACAACTCAGTAAAGCCCCCTCCAAAGTCACCACTTGCACTACCGTGGCTACCAAGACAAATGCCCAGCATCGTTGGCAACGGCTGACTGGCGAACATTAGACCCAATTCCAAGGTTGTCTTTTAGAGGCAATTCGATGGTGGCCTTGTTCGCCTATTTCACAAACGGCCACACGTAATTTGGGCCTCGGGGTGAATTTTTTCACCGGAAATTTCAAAACTATCCAAAAATTTTATGTTTTCCGACCCAAATCCATAAATTTGCGAATTTGCAGTGGTTGATTTTGGGAGCATAAAAAAGCAAACGATTGTCCATGATGGTCGCCGACGGCATCGCAAAGTTGTGTTTGAGGTTTGGGGACCTCCAGCGATCACCACCTTGACGGACGCAATCAATGGCGGCATTTTGTCGGCAGCGTGAACAGGAGCATAGGCATAGCATCATCGGGGAGCAGAGGTGGCAGATGGAGAAAAGGGGTGGGCTGGCATGGGCGATGACGTGTGCAATTAGATTAATTGGATGAGAAATTAATTGTACTAATTTAAAGTTTCTAGTCTTTACTAGGTCCTAATCAAGTCTACCCAGACCCAACCCAAGTCTACTAGATATGACCCAAACCTATAGTAGGCTTTAGGCTTTAGTTATTAGGGTTTAAAGTTTGGGTTTTATTATGTGAGTTTAGGGTTTAGGATTTTGGTTTTTAGGGTTTAGGGTTTTGGGGGTCAAGTTTCGGGTTTAGGGTTTCGTACTTCGGATTATGACGTAGGGTTTAGGATTTTAAGGTTGTAGGGTTACAGTGTTTTAGTGTTTTAGGGTTTAGGATTTAGGATTTAGGGGTTTGGGGTTACCCTTTAGGGTTTAGGGTTTTATGGTTTAGGATTTTGGGATTTTAAGATTAAGGGTTTAGGGTTTTAGGGTTTTAGAGCTTAGGGTTTAGGGTTTCAAGTTTATGGTCAAGGGTTTAGAGTATTGCTCGGGTTAAAATCGGGTTCGTGTCAAAATCGGTTGCACAAATTGATCATCGTACAATTTTTTTATAATCGAGCATTTCGGACATGTAAAAATTAAAGTTAAAATTGAGTTCGGAGAACAAAAAAAAGGAAAATTTTATGTCCAAACTAAAAATTCGGACAAAAAATTCTTGATCTGGACCCTTTTTTTCGATTTGGACAAATTCGGATAATCGGGTCGAACTAAATTTTTCCAATACTAATTTAGGGGTAAGGGTTTATGGTTTAAGGTTCGGGGTTGATGATTTAGGACTCAAGGCTCGGGGTTTAGGTTTTAAATTTGGGATTTAGGGATTAGGATTAACAATCTGTTGAAAATGATTGTTAAAATGGGTTGTTATTGTTGACATGAGCTTAAATGAACTAAAGTGTGCTTTAATGATTAGTTGTCATGACGTTGTTTATTTGAATTTTAGGTATTTTTGTCATAAAACTAGATCATATTGATGGTAGATTGGTAGGATTTGAAGATTTCAGAAGTGATAAATATAGGGTTAATTATTTGATCATACACGGTGCTTGTGGATAAGTGGCTTTGTTTGCTCAATTCTATCCACAAACTTAGCTTAGCTTAGGTTATGGATATTTGGCATCTTAGAATTTAGATTGACCAACCCCGATCACCCTCCTCTTTATTAAACCACTTAAATTCGCCTAAGAAGGTTGCGAACCTGACCGAGCCCAGCTCAATATTTTGTCTTTATGGGTCGAACCGAGCTGAGCTCGGGTTAGCCAGCGACCAGGGAGGCCCATCGGTTACCACTAAGGTGCACTTTGTTTCACTTTAATTTTGGAAAAGTGAATAAAAATCTCAAGTTTCCTCCCCCTTTCATTCCTTAGTCCATACTACAGTGGATGGGGCTCTGAGTTGTAATGTTCAGAATTACCACACCTGCTTTTCTGCACCAATCAGCTGAGAACAAAACCCTTTTCATGGCAGAAACTTGCCACAAAAGCAAAGTCAAAGACACTTCTTTTTCCCTTATATTATTTCATTTCATATTTGGTTATCTTAATATAATATGTTTAATATTTACTTCTCTCCAACTCCTCTGTTTTGGTGCATCCATCAATCTTACTTTTGCCCTGGTTTTCTTCAAATATTTTGTGTTTAAAATTTTCTAATAGAACCCCATAAGTAATTCCTGCATATTATATACTCCAATCCCATCCACAGCTTGTTCACTTATCAATTTCCTTTTTAAAAAAATTATTTTTAAGCTTAATCAGTATTAAATTTTCTGAACTAATGGTTAGTTGAGGTTGAGTGAGAATTTTGTGCTTAAAAGCAAGGTCTGTTTTGAACTGATGGTAACTTCCCCATTCTCTCCCCCTCTCTTCTGACTTACCAATTTGGTAAAAGTTTGGTGAACCCCAGAAGACACTGATTTCTCAACTTCCCCGAAAAACAATCAATCACCCCTCCTCATATTCAGCTTTAGGTTTGAACTTTGATCACCTTCACAAAACCTCAGCCTCATGTTTTCTTTCTCTAAATCCCAATGGAGGTGGCCGAGGGCAATATCGATAAGCTCCTAGCTGCTAGGGAGTCCCTCAGAGCCACCCTTGAAGAGTCTAAATCTTTCTCTTCAAAGGTGGAGGAAACTGGGTTAAGATTAGAGAATATCAATGACAACCTTAATTTGCTGTCAACTGAGCTTCGCTCAACTTACACCCGGAAATCTACTCTTTTTGCGGTTGGAGCCCATGTGGACCGGGCCTTTGGACCAGTGTCTGCGGTCTTGAAGATCTATGATTCGGTCCATGGGCTTGAGAGGTCGATCATGGCAGGCCCCTCGGGTAGGGATGTAGTGGCTTACATGGGTTTAGTCAAGCAGCTTGAGGAGGCTCTGAGGTTTCTTTCTGACAACTGTGGGTTGGCAGTTGAGTGGATGGAGGATGTTGCCAAGCTCCTCGATGAAAATGTAGATACCGATGATCATTACATTGTGAAAGTGAAGAGATTGTTGAGGATTCTCAAGGAGCTTAAGGCCATGGAGACTCGTGCTAGGCTGAATGGCGGTCTTTTGAGTGATTCATTCGACAAGTTAGAGCTCGAGTTCAGGCAACTGGTGAAGGAGACTAGTTCTTTTTCTGGTCAAGTTTCTGAGCTTCATGCCATCATTGAGAGGCTAAAAGCCAATGACAGGATGGAGAATTGCATAACTGTCTACTCTAATATACGAAGCTTGAATGCAAGGGCGTCATTAGAACGTCTCAATCTTAGTTATCTTGAAGTGGAAATCTCAGAATCAGACTCAGTACAAAAGTTTGAAGATCATATCGTTCAGTGGGGTGATCATATAGAGTTTGCCCTCAAAAATGTTCTGCAAGCTGAGTACGACCTCTGCAAGGGCATTTTTGAGAAGTATGGTTCAGATATTCCTGTCTCTTGCTTTGCAAGAATTACTGCACAGTCGGGGTTCTTAGGTCTTCTCGAGTTTGGTAACAAGATCACCGAGGCGAAGAAAGATGCAATCAAGCTTCTCAAGCTTTTAGACATGTTTCAAGTCCTTGATAAGCTGAGACTAGACTTCAACAAGCTATTTGGTTCAAAATCATGTGTAGAGATCCAAACCCAAACCCGGAATCTAGTCAAGCGGGTTGTGAACGGGGCTTGTGAGATATTCATGGAGCTCCGGCTTCAAGTAGAGCTCCAACGGTACAACATGATCCCCCGCCCTTCAGATGTGGGTGTTCCTCGTTTAGTGACCTTTGTGACAAATTACTGTATCATGCTGCTCGAGGATGATTACAGGCCGGTTCTTTCTCAAGTTCTTTCCATTCATCAAATTTGGCGTGGGGGCAAATCGCAAGATGGGTTCCTCAGAAAAGAGTTCCAAAAGATTGTGGAGGCCATGGAAATTAACCTAGAGACATGGTCCAAGACCTTTGAGGACCCTGCCCTCTCCTGGTTTTTCCTGATGAACAATTACACATTCCTGTGCCACTTTTTGCAGGAAACAGTTTTCGGGGATCTGATGGGAGAAAATTGGCTAAGTGGGCATCAACGGAAAATGGAAAACTATGCAGGATTATACTTAAAAGAAAGCTGGGGAAAACTACCAGGAATCCTAAGTGAAGAAGGCCTAATATTATTCTCCCGGGTAGAAGCACTACTCAGGAACTCGTAAAAAGAGGCTTAGGGAATTCAACGATGCATTCGAGGATACTTACATGAGACAATCTGAGTGGGTTTTGTCAGATACTGGATTAAGAGAGAAGGCATGCCAACTTATAGTTCAGACAGTAGTTCCTAGTTACAGGTTTTTCCTGCACAATTATGGTTATCTAGTCGAAAATGGGTCAAGCCCTGGCAAATATATCAGGTACTCTGTAGCAAATTTGGAGGGAATGCTTTGCTCGTTGTTCCAGCCAAAGGTGGCCAAATTTGGGAGAAATAACAGCAGCAAATCCAGTCATTTGATGGGCAAATTGCGCAATGCCGTGTCAAATCAGTTTCGGGTTGCTCCAATTCCTACATGACTTGCTGTGATTTGCATACATCTCCTTTCAAGGTCACAGCTGTAGTTCAGTTTACAATTGCATACTTCTTTTGAGACAAACTATTGTATATTCATATGTCTCCATTGCATAGTACTCATAGCCAAGGCACCCTCATTGTGTAAAAATGGCATCAGCATCTCTAGGTATCTAACTGTATATTAAAAGCTGTTAAACTCAGATGTTTCACAACCCTTCAATTGAACTTTACATCTTTAACCGAAATTTTGAATCCCTTTCTCAAGTACAAAATTCAAGTATAGGGCTTTCAAAAAAAAAAAATCAAATACATGGATGCGAACGTATTATCCAAGGAGGTCTTGGTCTTATCGTCAAGATTGAGGTCTTGGGTACATTGAGTACCCAGTTCGATTCTCCCATCTCCCGTTGCATTATACTTGCCTTTTGTGGTTCATCTAGACAAAAAAAAAAAAAAAGTGTGAACGCGGTGGTTCCAAGTACTCAATTAATTGTGATGAAAATTCGAAATACTAGTTATGAACATGGATGATTAGGCTATTAACATTAATAGCTATGAATCCCATGATACAAGTATTGGATAACCACCTTTCACCCATTTTTTGATGAGTTGGTGAATTTTGATCACTTCTTCTATTTCTTTTTTTTTTTTTCAACCATAATTTTTCTTTTTGGGGTGGAGGGGAACGGGTTGAGTTCAAGTGACCCAAAAGAAACAAGTAGAGATCCCTTGTTGATCTGACTAGTTGCAATATTTTAGGCAAAGATCATCACAAACTGTTTTCAAGATATTCATTAGTTTAGATTAGGTAGTCGAACATAAACAATCACAAATATAGGTGTGAATTTGGTTGACTTGTCTGATGAATGAATCCAAGGTCAAGGACAATCTAGTAGGCTGGCAACTACCCAACTGCAAAATTACAAGAGAAAACATCCCTGTCAACAGCATGCACATGTTCTTGTGCTAGCAAAATCAAGTTCAGGAGAAATTTGGGTCATACAAATCGATCGACGTTTAAAATATGAGAGAGAGAAACGGATGACTGTACCCGATTGTTTGGTTTTAGGTTGGACAAATTAGACAAATCTAAATTCGTGTTAACATCAAATTCGGACAACATAAATAGAAAAAATTATGAGTCTAAATTTAAAATTTAGATAAAATTTAAGACCGTACCTGTTATTTTTTTCGTGTTGGACAAATTTAGATAATAGGGTTGGCCAAATTTTGCTAGCACTATTATGTGCTCTTATATAGTGGAATCTACTGTATAGTGGAATCTCAAAGTAGTTATCGTAGACGCATTAGATACAAATCTTTTTACCTATCTCTTCAACCAATTTTAGCTCAAATTTCCTCAAAGAAATTACATGAGAGTGTTCAAGACTCTAAGTCGGATAATGATGGCCAAACGACTGGGTTGATCCGACTCAAATTTCAGTGCTGGCTACTCAATTTTCTTTCGGTTTTTCAGGTTTTTTTCTCGTTCTTCCAACCATTACGAGTGTCTTATACTGTAATTATGAGAGTATATACTCTCACGTGTATATGATATAAGCTTTTACATTGTCCCCCTTTCCACCGAGGCAACTGATCCGTTGACCGCCAAGAAATGGGTTTAGGGAGGGTAGACCTGAGAGATAAAAAGAAACAGACCAAATAATTGAAATCACATTGGAAGAATGAGTTAGACAATGCCCAAAATCCCCAAAAAGAAAGGGGAAACAAAAGTGTGATGAAAAATAAGAGCAATTCCTTATTTCTACTATTTATTATTCCATCATAGACCACTCAATAATGTACATACTCTAGGCCTATAAGACACTATATTTCTCTCCTCAAGTTTCCTCCGTTGTCTATGTAGATGCCTCAAAATCCTGGCAAAAGTGAAAGATCAGCAATCCCTTTTGGAAGGTCTGCAATCCTTTTAAGCAGAGCAAGTCTGTTATTTCTAATCCGTTCATCGTCCTGCAAAATATGTCGTTTACATGGTGTCAACTTTTCAAGATCGATATGCACACGCAATTTCTCAAACAAAGCATGTAGTTTATTACGTGGAAATAGGAACATACCACCATTACGAATACGTTATCAAAGAAATCAGCAAGTGGCTGAACTAATTGTGAGGATAATTGAACAAAATCGTCGATTTCAATGCCTGTTTAGAAGGGCAAACCTGTCAACATCAATATAGACACTATGCCATCTTAGGAGCTCTAAAACTTTGTGAGATTCAATACACATTTCCAATGGGACCAGATCAAGAAAAAGTTTGTACATCAGAAAATCTCAAGGGCCATCAGTAAACTAAGCAAAACCAACTAGTACTCGATTTATAAAGCCCAACCAGCAGCAATCATACCCAAATAAGACCAATAATAAGGCAAGCTGACTTTGACTAAACCCAACTTAGCCCAACCTGAACCGAATGGGCCCAGGTTTTGCCTAATCAATACTGTTTTCTACGCAGGCTCATTGGAGAAAGCAATGGCGACTCCAAACATGATGGGAATTCAAAGTAATCTAACTCGATTTGTTTGACATTGAGTAGGAGGGGGAGGTTTGTCCAGCAAAATCGTGGTTGGGCAGCAAGTTATCAAATTAAGGGGAATTTGGAATAATAATAACTCTACATGGAAATGAAGCTACAAGCAGAAATCAGAAGTACCATGATGGATTTTGCCATTTACTGCCAAGAAAGCACGCCATAAAGCCTGCTCTTCTTTTGTCTCAAAAACAGTTTCATCCACCTAGTAGAGTTCACAGAAAAGGATAGCGAAAACAGTCACTTGTGAGCAGTAGATCATTATTTTTGAAATAAGAATTTCAAGACTACCAATATAATATGAGTCCTTCATTTGACATGAAACAGAAATGCAAAGAGAAACCAACTGAGACATTGAACTCTTGAAAAGATTTTTGTATCAATTAAAGATTTTTAGATTACGGGATGATGGTTTGTTCCTCATTTAAGTCTTTTGATGGATGATGTACTAAAACTGAAAGCTCAGAATTAACAAAGCTCAGAATTAGAAAACGGAAATTGGATGTGTTGAATGCTAGTTAAAGGAGCATCGGCATACCTCAGTGCTGAAATCCATATCCTTTCCTCGGATAATCCTTGTTGGCCGGGAATATGCTTCAACAACCTTAGGAAGGAGGTCATCTTTGAACAAAGCTTCCATCTGGAACAATGTAGCAACATATAATAAGAGGAAACTAGTACGGCTATAAGCTTACCATAACCAAAACTACCACTTATTGGGTCTGTTTCTAGCCTGATTTAAATATAATCTGAAAATTTCAGTAGATTCTTAAAAATTTATTAATAAATCCCAAATGATTTTTCTTTTTTCTTTTTCATTTGGGATTTGGGGAAGACAACTGCGTATCAGAAACTGAACTGCAATGTGAACTTAAAACATATAAAATCATTATATCATAGGATGGGAGATCAAGAAAAAAATAAGGAATTTTGCCTTGATTAAAGAAAGGGGAACATAAATATACACACCTACAGATTCCCTAGTAAACTTTTTTGTTATTTGAGCAAATTCCCTTGTAAACTTACATGAACTTGAATTCTAAAAACCTAAAATGAGTTGATAGATGAGTTATGATTTAACCCCATAACCCAACATCAGATCAGAGCCCCTAGGCAGTTGATTTCAACTATATAGTTAAACCTCGTGATGAATAAAAATTTAAAAAAAAAAAAAAACAGAAACTCACCTTCAATGCCGATTTTGCTGCCAAACAGGGCCAATCTCCACGCTCTACAAGGACAGAGCGGACGACTTCTGGGTTTATTCCCTTGTCAATCTACCATCCAACATGGACAAGAGCACCAGAAGTTCAGGAATTTGCAGAAGCATGGGTATCCTTTATTGAATAATCAATTTCACATATTTTTTCATTGCTAAAACCGAAATTCAATGACTATATATTGTGCTAAGCCCAAGCAGTACTGAGAGTACACCTCTTCAACAACAAGATGGAGTTAAAAGTTACTGTTCTTAATATAAATTTGTAGCAAAACACACCAGATACTGTTCCAGCCTCCGCGTCACAAATTGATAAACCTGCCCAAAGGATTCAAAACTTAATGCAAAGAATTATCTGGTACAAATCGAAGGAGAATGGCCAATAGCACCCCCTCAAAAAAAAAAAGAGATAGGTAGTAACAAGAATATCATAGAAATCAATGCCATTTGTTGACATATGATAAAATCTAGGAAATACAAGCAAAAAGTAGAGAGAAAAAGTTAAAACCCTTTAAATAGATACGAACCATGAATCAAGAATATACGATTAACTTATCTTACCAAGCCTCGTCTTTGATCTAATGAAGAAAAATTCAATTATACAATAAGGATATGAAATGCTTATGCAAACAATCAGCACTGTAAAATTGACACATAAATGAAGAGCCATACTTACATCAGCTATTGTACTGCTATCAACTTTAATCGGTTGAACCTCAGCGGCGAGCTCCAGAGCACTTCGTAAGTTCAAGTGTTTTTCATTTTCCACCAACAGTTGGACCTGATCATTATGGAAGGGAGAAAAATTGATACATGGATTTTATGTGGATCTCAAAGAATCTAAGGTCAATAAGCTTACAAGGCCATATGCATTTCTCCGGAGTCCAAATGGATCATTTGCGGAACTAGGCTGACAACCCGCTGCGAACAAACCAACAAGGCTATCTAGTCTGCAGTTCAGAAGCAAGAGCATGATATGTATGTATGCCACACCAATTTAAATGGAAAATTTTGACATTCAAAACTCAAATAGTTTGCTGAGAACCTGTCAGCTATTGCAAGAACATTGCCTGCTTCTGTCTTCGGAAGAATATCCCCAGAATGCCTAGGGAGTGTTATCTCAAATAAAGCCTCTGCAACCTGGGCTCACAAAAGTTTAGAGCTTTCAGCAAGATTTCTTTTCTTTTCTTTTTATTTAAAAAAGGGAACAAGGAGGTAAAGAACCAATGTTGAATATATCATAATCAGTACTAAATATATTGTTACACAACCAACAAAGAGCAGATCAACAAGCAAATGAAGGAAGAATGATAAGAGAATATAATCTCATGTGATCATACACCACAGGAAAAGAGGATTTACTAATGGGATGAACATCCCCGGCATATATCACCTAAATTCCCTTATTAACAGAAATATTTTGCTCTGTCAATCCATGACAAACAAACAGCAACAACAAAGACCATTAGAAAACTAAGGCATACAGATTGAAGTTGAACCTGCTCGGAATAGCCATCTCTTAGAGCATAATGACGGGCCATTATTCCTGCTAGGGAGGTGAATTCTGTAACAACAGCAGTAGAAAGATCTGACATAGCAAGTGATGCGGCTTCCTCAGCAGTCTGGACTTGATCTGCTTCAATACCCAAGGGAGAGGCTAATTTGGTAACTAGAGTCTCCACACGCTTCGTTTTGTCGAGTATGGTTCCAAGCTTCTCCTGCTTGAAACAATTGAGTGAGAGAAATAGGCAATGAATGGCACATAAATCATCAGCAAGTGCAGAGATGGGAGAAAAAGGGGGTGTTAAAAATGCACTTCGAAAAGTCAGCAACAGATGGAATTTTTCCTTTAGGTACTTCCAAGTTTTGGCGCCCAGAGATCCTCATTTATATTTCACATTTGAAAGATATACTCATAAATAATAATGTTGGCCCTAAACAACTCAAGTAAAATTCACTAAAGCCAAGTAAAGACAAGACACCAGACAATATACATCCAAGTAAAATTCATCAGATCTTGGTATTTTGGTGATTGAAAAGAAAAACAAACTTCTAGTAGCCTTGTAAAACTAATGCAACTTTGAAAACAACCCAACAATACCAATAACCCCCTCCCCCAAGCCCACTGGCACAGGTTGCAGATTGTCGATGCTTACAGTGAGATTTCCGAAGGTTCTGGTTTCACAGCCCTTCCTCTCCCCCCACCCCAAAAAAAAGCCTCTCTCCTTCCTGCTTTCCTTCATAGAAGGCTTTGCCTTCAAAATTTTCCATGGAAAAAGATGCTCCAGAATCTATGCCCCTTCTACATCACACCCAATCTGGCCCAAATTTCTTTAAGGTTATGGCAAGTGAGCCAGCTGCCACACCTAGATCCACATCACCACCAAAAATAACCTTACTTTTTGAGTCTTGTTTGTTGCAGCAGAACATATATGAGCTCATGAGTCTTGTAATCAAATGCAGTGAGTTTTTCTTGAAAGCTAACAGAGTCTAATCAGTCAACAAAGACCAAATTTCTGAAATATTTGGTAATGTTTCAAGATATTAAAAAGCATAAGGTACCCAAAACTATAGCAACTAAACTTTGCAAGGCTAGGAGAGTAAACAAAGGAGAGTATATTTCTCAATGAATTATGTTGAATACAGTCTGACTATAACAAACCACTATGTCCTAATGATCCAGTAACAAAGCATACAAAATACATGAACTCACTTGGAAAAGAATGCCATTAAGTTGACCTCTGAACTCTGCAAACTTCTTTCTTGTGTCTGACTCGTAGAAAAACTTTGCATCTTCATACCGTGCTCTGTGGAAATATAACAATGATAAGTTCAAGGTAAAGAGCCAAAACATAACAACATACGATGATTACAAGACTATCTATTACAAAAATGAAGGATGGAAATTTGGAATCCATCACAAACAGCAGTCATACTTCATCTTGTTGTAAACAAAAAGGGTGAAGAAAAGCATAATTTTGAAAAGAATTTAGATAGAGAGAGAAATTTTTAAAACTTCAAAACCGTAAGGCCAGTAGACCTGAGAACTGCCTCATTGCCTTTCCTCACAACATCTACATTAATGTCCCCATTCGCCACCTGAAATGTGGCCAAAGACAAGTTGTAATTACTTTAAATTGGAATGTAGCACCATAGTATTAAAGCACACCAGAGTAAAAGAAAACACAGGAACATGCATCTCACCGCAATGAAGTATGGCAACAATCTTCCACTACCATCCGCAATTCCAAAATATTTCTGGTGCTTTTGCATAACCTGCAGAAAGATGGACGTGCTTAGAAGATGGCAATTCTCCTTGCTATCTCAAGGCACCCAGCCCGAGAAACAAATACATTTCAGCATTAAAATATAATATTATGTGAACTTCAAACTTTAAAGGCATAAAAAATACCAAAAATTTGGGAAAGGAAGCTGTATTCTTGCTATAGCATCCAAGATGTGCATATCTAGGTGAACAACGAAAACCTTGATACCAGGTTTGAATTCAATTGAACATATTCACAGTATGAATATTTAATGGCTTATCAATTAGATTGTAGTCTTTGAAATGGAAACAGCACAAGTTGGAAATCCCCAGTTATCTCTTCCACCCCAAAAGGAGAAGGGGGGTTTAGAGGAAATGATTTAAATTTTTGGTTTTGCTTCTAAATGCCTTTCCTTGATGCCACCCATTACAACCTAGGTCTAATAATGGTGGAGATAGCTGAGAATGAGACAGGAATGATGCTAAAGGGCAAATGGTGGTATTCTGATTGTAACTTGAAAGTTCTTTTTTTTAAAAAGAACAAAAAAGAAGTTCTTGAAAGGCTTCAAACTAAATCAAAATAAAACAAACATCGTAAGTGCGCATGATTAACATAATATAACAACTGATATTATTATTGAGCATGTGTGAGTTCATCCTTTTCCATATTAGTCATCATAAAAAGCCTCATCGTATGGGTCATGAAGTATAATATCACAACATTTAAAATTCAAACGTTCTTGCACCTTAGTCAATCTTTTTTTTCATTCTAAAAATATTTTTAAAAAATTTATCATTTACTGCAATTTATTATCTTACCATAGTCAGTAGATCTTTTGGGAGAATTAAGAAAGATTCGTTGAACTTCCCGAGTACTGGAGTGGGTGCTTCAATAAGATTTACAACCTAGCTTGATGGCCAATAAGAATCAAACCAATCATTAGTTGTTGCACATACAACAGTACTAATGAAAATGAATGTGTTTTCACAAAAGAATGCGTAACTTCTAAGGTACCTCATCCAGTAAGCCACTTGGCAAAATTATTTGTCCATTGATACTTTCAGCTAAAGCAGTTGAATGCTCCAGTATCACTCTTTTCCGCTCCTGTAAATGAGAACAATATACAATAAGGAAGCCTTCACCTGGTCTTCAAAAACTTGAACTACATAGGACGAGACAGAACTAAGGTAATACAATGTGTCCAATTCAGTATAAACTACCTTGATATCTACTAATAAGCCAGCATTCTTCATAACATCAGAGTAGGATTCTGCATTTTCCACCTGAAAAATAAGATAGTTATGAACTGACATTAAAAGGAAACAACCAAACAGATGGAAGCTTGTAGCAAGTATGCCATAACAAAATGATCCACATACCTTGACAGTAGCAGAAGGTGTGTTCCGGAGACCATACGATAAATTTCCACTGCAAAGAAAATCAGAAAAAAAAAAAACTAATTATTTACAAAGGTTCACCAGTAATAAAAGGAGCTAGCAAAAAAACAAGGGAAAAAAAAGGAGTAAACGAAAGGGAGCCGCAGCTTATTCAGAGGTTGGCTGTACTGTTGTCCAACTAAAGGTGCACAATGGTGTAACCATGAATGAATGCAGGATTGCTCAACAGCAAGAACCCAGAGCCACATTCGAATCGAAGAGCATGAACCAGGTTTAGGGGATACAAAACGTCATAGTATGTTTAAATGATGTATTAAATTTGTTTCAAGTTTCAACAACTGGCACAGATGAACCAAATCCAACTACCTGACCCAAGTGAAATTCAACTAGATTCAACCCTGGACGGGAAAATAGTCAAATAGAGCAACCTTATTCTTGACTTAACCCTAAATGACCTTACCAGAATCAAACTCGATTCTAGTTCTATTGATCCAAATGTGCCCTGACCCTAATTAAAACTGCCTGAACCGAAACTGAACAATTCATTGCTTGGTTTAAGTGGCTGCATGATTAGGCATCACAAAGCTGACACCACTTGGCTATATGAGCCTGAAAACCAGACCCGAGACATGACTCAAGAGGGACAACTTGATTCCTTACCAACGGACAATCCATCAACCTGAGCTGAAATTTACCATACTGACCTGAACCAAATGAGCCATTTGCCAGATTCATGAGCTACTTGTTGACCTACTTCAATGCTATTACCCACAATGAATAACATAACTCAAGATTGACTAAAAGAACCTATAACCTGCACAGGCATTATCCTCACTAGTATGCATGCAACTTTATGTATGCAACTTTCGACTCATGATAAAGCTGTACTAAGTCAAACAATAGCTAGGGCCCAGTGGACCAGGCACACACGTGTGGCACCACACACACGCAAGCACACTCAAAAGAACCTGATTACTCAATTTGAATGACTCAAAACCAGAACTGAAGCCCAAGATTAAGGCAACCCCAAATTGACTCCACAAACACAACCAACTCAAACATGTCTGATAAATATTAATGTTTCTGAGTGTACCTATCTCAGAAGTACACATTTCAGGCATGAATCAAAACAGCAAACAAATAAATAATAAAGAACTGTAATAAGATTAATATAAGTCTACTGAAGACCACAGTTTCTCAAACTGTCCAATGGCAAAGAGGCAAGGTGAGAAGAAGAGGAAAAACTAGGGCGGCAAGAAACCCCCAGATAGGATAGGCCTGCATTTTCAAACTAGGGGCAAACGGAGAAGGAAACACATGACCTGGGAATTGGAGCTGAAATTTATTACCTGTAAACACCAGCAAAAGTTAACGGAAT
This sequence comes from Talinum fruticosum, assembly GCA_021018815.1. NCBI lineage: Eukaryota > Viridiplantae > Streptophyta > Magnoliopsida > Caryophyllales > Talinaceae > Talinum > Talinum fruticosum. The sequence continues at coordinate 1,768,588 of JAITYX010000076.1, read as the reverse complement.
TACAACATCTCCATGAAGTGCCATAATCCACCGAATAGGCCTGCTAAACAGCACCTGCATGTAAAGAAAATCATCAACTACTCATATCAACCATCCTTTTCTTCTTCCATTTTCTTTTTTTTTTTTTCATTTGGGGGCAGCGGCGGGGTTCGACCCTATTTAGTTTAATTATACTCAATAAGACAGACTTCCCCAATTGTGTCTCACCCTCAAAATTCAATTTAAACTAATGATATCCATCATTCTGATATGTATAATTACTATAAAGATCCAAGGAACAAGAAGCCTGCATAAATCAATTAAAGCAAAAGAAAAAGTGATATCGGTAAGGACCATAATGCATTAATAATAACAACAATAGGAAACAAAGAAAACTTCTGTCATTCACCCACCCGGGAGAGGACAGGTTTGCATCAAAGGCACCGGACCTGGTGACCCTAATTACATGATGTTTCGAAAGATTTTGAAACTTGTACACCATATTAAAATACTTAATAACCAAATATAAGAAAAGAATTATGGAAGGTAAAAAAGGGTAGAGTATTCTGTTGTATGCAGGAAACTGTTTTCACAAGCAATGTGAAAGAATATCAGTGAAGGATGCCCAGGGGAAAAGAAAAATGTGAAAATACAGGAGATCACCACCCAAAAGAAATTAAAAATAGAAAAATTACAATATTAGCAACGTGCTGGATGCCAAGGAGCAGAACACCCTTGCTATACTATAAACAGCTAATTTACTGTCAGCTGAATCTGTCTTCCTATAAAAGAACTATCTTTTCCCAAAAGCCACAAAAAGGGAAAAAGAAAAGAAAGGCATGCAGTAAGAAATTGTAGGAAACATATTCAGCTATCAACAGTATGTAAGTGACGTTTAATGATGACTTCAGTAGGCCAATGAAGTAATACATACTGAAACAGAAGAGCATACAGTACTCCACAAGAGTTAAGGATGGAGACTATGGTATCAGTTTTGCAAAAATGTTACACAGGATTTGAGGACTGCTACGTCAAAATAATAAATAAATCATGCAAAACACCAGAGAAAAAAAAACCTGAGAGTTCCAACGCATTGATTTTGGGAATGACAGCTTTGCAATTGTAGCAGGCAGATCTTCAGCTAAAACCTAGTGATCAGAATTATTATATCAGCTTGTCACAAATGTATTCAGAATTTTGGTGGGCAAGGGAAATGAAAAGAAAACAATATCAATCAAATAAAAACAGTCCCCAAAACACTGAAAACTTACCTCCACGGCAAATCTGGAAGGCTCCATCACACGAGCATATACATATTTTGTTTTTCCTGAAGTCCAAAGAACAACTCACCCATGAAAAATCGAACTAGACAAAAAACCTAACTAGACAAATTTTTAGAAGCTGCATCAGAATATATGATCTGTGGGTAAGAGATCATATCAAAAAGTGTTTCTATCTAACTAAACATAACAGTCAACTTCTGCATGTGTCATTCCCCCCTAAAGTTCACCTATGGATGCAAAAAAGAGAGAAGAAAAGAAATTTATGAGGAACTTGTGTATCCAAATTCACACCCTAAAGTCATCCCTGAGTAGGGTGTGGGATGGGAGGGTTAGATGTAGCAGTACAGCAGCCCCACCAGGCTGAATTATAGAAAGGTTATTTATGTTGGACCCTAAAAATACATGAAAATTTTCTCCAGTAATGATTTTTTTTTTTAGAACTCTGCATTCCCATGCTGTTTTGAGGATTCTTTACATTCAAGTCCAATGATTTTGCACATCATAAATCCAACAGCAAATTAGCAATACACTATAAAGCATAAAACTAAGGGGTGTGGGGGGGAGGACTCTGAACTTATGTCAAGAGCATGTGCATACTAACCATCTGCTTTTTCATATATTGAGTCCAGAGATGTATTATATCTATTGCAGAAACCCTCAACAGCCTGAAAAGGAGAAAGTCAATTGTCATGTGGGTGCAATATTTGAATCGATATGCAAAAGGACGATACCAAAAATAAACAAATAAAGATCTGTCACAGTCTAACATAAATGGCAACTGCATATATGAACTATGAAATGTTGAGTGAACTACAAAATTATTTTCTTTAAGGTTTGAGGCTATCCACTTAGAGTATAGGCATCAAATTCATGTCCTTCCTTGACACTAGTTTTTTTATTTTATAGACTTGTGTAATATCTAAATGAACATAACCTTTCTCTTTGTAAGGGTGCTAGTGCTTAATTAACAGGGACAGGAAAAAGAAAAAAAGACACCCTAAAAATGTAATATGCAACTACACGCTCAATTTGCCTTCCAAACCCTATGCCAGGTACACACATGGATGTAAACAAAAAACCAAAATACACAGGCGAGCTACCTACTAAGCTGAATAAAACAACCAGTCCAAGATACCACTAAGACAGTACTGGAGAGACAAAGGAAGAACCTTGGTTGGATTTCCTTCACTGTCGAATGCCTTGGCAACAGGGGGTCCTCTAACCTCAACTTCATTTGCCACTTGCCTGGCACAGAGACCATCAACGTGAACCTACAGAAACCAATCAAAGGGGATTAGACTTCCTATACCAACATTCCCTATACTCAAAAAACCTTGAGTGCTTGCGGTCATGATGACTTTTATAGATACCCCTTTATATGGGTTGCATCCCTTTGGCGTCATACTCACATACTTTCTGATTACTCTTGTATTTTTTTTTTTTAAAAAAACTGCCATTACATTCCTGACAGTAGAATCTATTTGAAAGAAGAAGAAGAATAAACCACCAGCTTCATACGAACCCTAAAGGACCAAGGTATGGGGTAGTTGTACAAAACCACTTCAAATCACAGTTGGTCTAGCTTAAATAATGTTAGACAAGATGCAGCCGAAGTGACAGATATGTTAAAGATCACCTTGAATTCATTTCAGTAACACGATTCTGACCTACAATGAAATTCATGGGAATCCATTACTGATGGCGAAAAAAACATTATAAGTAAGAAATGAGAAGACCAGTGAGTATGATGTTTATCATAACACATCCTTCCCACAACAGTATAAGAAAAACATTTCCAAATTCTTAATAGCTTCCTTTTGCTTTCCCTCCCCCCTCCTTTTGTGCAAATCCCATCTGATGAATCCTAGCCTTCCAGACTAATGTTGCTTAAAGAAATACGATTTCATCACTCGACATTTAGCATGGAATTGAGAGAATGAAGCTAAAAAGGATTTAATCAGACACCATCATAAGCCCAATAAATATTAAAACATTAGACAAATGGACTAATCAAATCATTATTTTTTATTGTCACAATCATGTAGTGTCACAGGTTAGAGATCAATAAAGAAGGGTGACAGATCTTCAATTTTGTAAAGCTATGATCTCCACGTGCAGGTACAGAAAAGCTCTAATGATAAAGCAACCATGACCATCATCCCATTCTAGTCATTAACTGGGATGGATTCCAAATGCGGTTTTGGTCGCTATATGGAAAACTCACTCTAATGCGGCAATCTCATTTCATTTCACGGCTGTCGCAGGGTGAAAACGCTGTTTGCTCATCTTGAAAACTTTTTCGATTTAGCCATTTCGTCGTGGAACGGCCGTATTTTGAATTCATGATGATAATTCAACATGCATGAAAGTAAGGTTTCAGACAGTAAATAGAGAGTAGCTTCTACAGGCATACCACGAGTCTTCGAGGTGTGCCCAATGTTTGCACTTCACGATGATGTAGCCTTTGTTTTTCCAGCAATTGTACAATAAGATCTTTTAGCTGTGGCCAACAACATAGCATAATAAATAACTAGGTTAACTCTTGACATCCACAGAATCATAAAATGCACATAGCAGCATAAGATGTCTTTTCCAAAGAGCGGGATAAAAACCAGTGAAATGCACAAAGACTAGCAGGATGAGAATGTATGACGCAAATCCAATGTGCTTTTCTGGAACAAGTATGATGCATGTTTGTGTGTACTCCAGATTGGGTGTGTTTATTTGTTGATTTATGGGCAAGAAAAATGAGGGCTTTAAAAAGTAACCAGAACCTGTTGACATGCATAATCTACATCTTGTGCTGGCAACTCTTCAGTCCCAATCTCAAGGACAAACATCCTTGGCTCCATAGATACCTGTCAAATGCAGAAGAGTTAAAAAATTGAAAGCTAATTGGGTGCAATTTGCAGTAACTTCTGAGTTGCAGCAGAAACATCAAATAAAAAATGATTAACAATTCCTAGAGTGAAAACATTCGCTCATCAAGCACTCTTAGTTCACAAGTTCTGTAGAAAAAGCAGCAGAAAGCAGTATAATAACACAAACAAACGGATTCAGGTATATTGAAGGGACCGAGTAGCATATTTTCTATTAACACTAATAGAAAAGTAGAATGAATGTGCAACATTCTGAGCAATCAGAAAGCAGTTTGTCATTTGTGAATGAAAACTGCGTGGCCTCTGACATACAAATTTGTTAGGATGTGTATGCGTTGTCCATCAGGCTAGAGATGCCTGACTTTAGAACTAGAATGGAAAAGTGTAAGGGTATAACTGACACAGCCAACAAACAATGTTTCTACACGCAAACAAAGAAACTAGTACTACAATCACATGATCACTTTTGCCTCATCAAAAGGTTCATGCTAAAAATACTATATTCCATCCATGACAAAGAACTCAGAAATAAGAACAATTAAGGCAGAAGACAAGAGAAAAAAATTTCACATAGCACTCGCACACCAACCTTCTCCACTGCAGACTGCAGTGCTTCTCTGGGATAAACAAGAGTACCAAGGTCAGCAGCAACACCCAGAGGATGACCGAGGGATTCCCTTGTTTTTAACCACAATTGTGCGCACTGACGAGCTAAACTGCAGCAAATGCAGTCAAAAGTGTAATGATGAAAAGTAAGAATGAGAATAATCCAAAGGACAAAGATGTGTGCACTGAAAAAGACAAATTGATAACCCTATGAAGAATATATATTAGATCTGAAAGTGGTACCATGTGAACTATTGATGAAAGTTACCGTTACTGTCAGTTTTTTTCCAAAAATACAGTTCAATAAATATAAGGTTTCCAAATCCCAAATGAAGTGCGAAACAATGAAAATATTAGGATTCACCCTTCAAGCAAATGACTGTAACCCTCATTGAGAATGTTCAAGAATCTTATACAAAAAAGAAAAAGGAGACTGCCGATATTTATATTGATGGTATTACGCATAAAATCCAGCATTCAAAAATATGCAAAATGTAAAGCACAGTTATCACTAAACAATGGTAGGAGAAGTGTAATTACCTACGCATCCGGCCAAAATATCGGGCACGTTCAGTTACACCCACAAAACCTCTAGAATCCAAGATATTGAAAGCATGAGACGTCTTCAGAAGCTGATCATACCTAGCACGTTTGACAGGTGGTTTCAGTTTTACTGAGCATATTCCTCATCGAAAATGACAAATGTAATTCATGGTAGAGGTTAAAAGACATACGCAGGGATTGCTAGCCCCAAGGCAAGCAGAGAGCGAGCCTCCTCCTCAAAAAAGTCAAAATGTTTCTTAATATGATCGACACTGGCGTGCTCAAGATAATACGCACTCATTTCCTTCCTGGAAAACAGAAACATGTGGTTCATACATGTCAAACATGACAGCAGAAAGCCAAATTATTAGGTAACTGTTAAAATAAGATAACACGCTGGTATAAGTCACCACTAAGAATAGGTTAATGTAAGATTAGGCACGTAAAGGAAAGCATGCAATGGAAACATTGCATTGATAAGTTCAGAAGCACCTAGTTCTTAATGTGCTGGGGAAGATACAAAACTGTACAGATGCCCAGATGAACTTACATCAAAATGAAAAGGGGGATGGGAGGACGAAGAAAGAAAAAAGGAAGAGTAATAGACAATTAATAATACATGTCAAACATGACAGCAAAGAAATCATCAAAAGCCAACACGATAAGATACACCATTATTTGATTTTGAAGGCAAACATTTAAGACACGAATTTGTTATTTGAGTTTGGGAGAAGCAACTGAGGCAAAATGGAAAATCACTTACTCATTCTCTGAGAACAACTCTCCATATGTAATCCCATTAGCATATTGAATTTTCTTGAAATGGTCAACTCCCTGTGAAGAATGATGGAGAAGCTTTGGCACAGAAAAAATAAAAAACAAACAGGAAATAAAGAAACAATAAAGAGGTGCGCCTGGGGCGGGAGAGATTGCAGTGTTGACCTGAAGCAGCATGAGGATGCGCTCAAGACCATAAGTGATCTCAACAGACACTGGTGACAACTGAATACCTCCAGCCTGAAGAAAAATGCAAAACGAAAGCAGAAGAAAGGGTGAACTAGTGAATATTGAGATTACAAACTAAAAACGTATGTTTTCTTTGCATCCTTGCAGAGAAGTTGATGAAGTTCCTACAGTCTTAGAGGAATAGTACATTCCATCTCTCCTTGGTATTATCTGGCTCCAACTGATCATCGGTCCTAAAGGACAATAAATAAAAACTAAACTCTGCATTTTACCACTCTAGCCCAAGTTTGAAATTGAAGATACAAGTAGACATCAGACAACAAAGGAGTAACAAGACTAAGCATCGCATTAACTAATTAACAATTTAACACAGTTATTGACCAAGAAAGAATAGATGAACAGTAAAGAAGAGGCAGTATGAGAAGACAGGAACCTGCTGGAAATAGGTGAATTGAGTGATCTCCATCCCATCCATCCAGACTTCCCAACCCAATCCCCAAGCACCAAGAACCTAAGAACAAGCAAAGCAAGAAGCGAGAATAACACAATCAACAGTGCTACAGACAGCAAATCCTATGTCAGTTAATGCCCATGAGAATCATCAATGATACAAAACCCAACTAGGGCCTCCAAAAGCTACCTCATGATTGAAAAGCCAAACAATAATCATCCAAAATCTACCGCATAGTAGAAAGTTATAAATGACATTTGGACCCATAAAAACAGAAAAGATTACCGGACTTTCCCAGTTATCTTCCACAAAACGTATATCATGCTCATTGACATTAACACCTGAAATGAATATAAAACCCAGGTTAACAAAAGAGGTCTAACAGAACTTAAAGAGCAAGAATACACTACCATAAGCAAATTAGATTCAATTGCGACACCAAACCTCATGCTTGCGATCTTTCTGAGAACCATATAAATGTCTGTCAAACTACAAACCGAAACCAATTTCTCGACCCTTAATTCTATAAGCATTTATGCATGGCCATAAACAAGAAATACAAACATCACTTAAGTTTGCAACCAGGTCCCAACACAAGGCACTATCAGAAAATGATCTTGAAAGTTAGGATTGGAGGAGCAAAGCCATTACTTTTTCCAATGGAGTACGAACTTCAAAGTTCACAATAGCTACATAAGATAATTCGAGTCATTTGTGGGTTTCAATATAAAAACATCAATACCTAAAGCAGACAGGCTACGGATGAAGAGGTCTTGAGAATTTCCAGGATCAGGCTTCAATATAACCTGAAATCATGTCCAACCAGCAAGCTGAAGTGACTTCAGAGAGGGCAGCACAAAAAATAAATAGGTTCATGTGTCTTGATTTAAAAACATGCATAAAAACCATACCTGAAATTGGGTATGCCGTTGAAGCCGGTTAGGATTTTCCCCATAGCGACTATCATCTGGCCGGATGCTAGGCTCAACATACCTTTTGACAGAACGTACTATATGAGAGCTAAAGCAAACTAAAAACAATGAATTCTGCATAAATTACTGGACAGAGAAACTGATACAACTTTAGATTGAAGCTTACCCAACCCACTACAATAGAAGAAGGGGGTGGAATATATGCCTTTGGCAGCTGGAGTGAAGTGAAAAACTTCATCCTCAAATTTTCTATATACGTATGGAAGTGACAGGAAATATAGTCCAGACAAGTATCAAGGAACAATAAAAGCACACTGGAAGTTTATCAAGATTTCATAGCCTACTTACGCTACATTCCATGGCTCTGGACCAAGGACCCTCAGATATGTTAGGGGATTCATTGTCCCAGCTCCAACCTGAAAGTAAGAGGGATACACTAAATAGGTCAGAATCATGATGATTACACAGAAATGATCCATACTACACCTCATAAGGTAATTATCAATGGACTCATATCCTCAGAGGAATCCATGCTGCACTTTTATATACACACTATAGTGTGATGCTTCTATCAAGGCATTAACCCTCATTTGAGCGAAATGGAAATAAAGGGTGCTATATCTATACATGAACATGCAGCAAAGGGATGGATGGGGTGCAAACTAGTGTCCATAAGCATCAAACATGTGCTACCCTCTCAATACTAAAAACAACTGTCCTCCAGTCTGTTAAGACATATAAATAAACATCCAAAAAGTCACTGAACTGATTTTTTACTCATGTTTATGGTACCACTAGGGGACTTGCATATATGCCCTTCGCTTCAACTAATAATATATGTCATGTCACCAACCAACTAGTGCAGAACTATATAAAGAATGATCCACCATAAATTCTTTATATCTATGATACATTCACAACAGAATTGAGGCAACGGCATTGCCCAAATTAACCATTAGGAATAAACACAAATGTAAAACTACAATAAGAGTGACGTATCAGCTTCAGTTATATTTTTGCATTCTTTTCCAGCCTAGGATATTTGTATCAAGTAATGCTAGAAAAAAGGGGAAGAACATGCATCTCATGTGATAACCCAAAACTCTCCATTTTTCCCCTGCTGTACCCATCTTGGACATGACACTTCAGGGATAGCGCATGAGACTGTGTCAGTCAAAGACATGCGCAAAGTCTAAAATAGCTGGGGCCAAATCAGGAATATTATCTACTTCTTTGTTAATTACTTTCAAACAGTTATTTAGAGTTTGTGAGTGCAACACTTCAACAAGTGGAAAACCTTTTCATTTCCGATATCTCTTTCACTGTTTTGATGATTTAGAAGTCAAATATCAGTGATCTTTAATGTATAAATCATAACTAGTCATGGGTTTTTCGATATAAGTTTTAAAGTATGACTTCTCCAAGAATAATTAATTTGAAATTGGAGTTTCTAAATGTATAAAATGATAAGTCCCTGAATTCATGTCTGAATTTTGGACAATGTCCCTGTGTCCCCAAGTTTAGAGCTCTGATGAGTCAGACAGTTGAATCTGTATCCATGTCTGATACCCCAAACCTGACTCCATGTAACACAATGCATCCCAAATCCACCGTATTCAACATTATTCTCAGAAAGAGGGGCACTCAAACATAAAAAGAAAGTAGACAAACAGAAACAAAAGCAGGAATCTAATTTCATCAACAAAGAACATCACCTCAGTGTTGCTGCATTGCATCACTGCACATCCAACAGAAGCCCAATAATCCTGCAGTTTAAGCGGAATGATCACGGGCACATAGGCACAAAAATCACAGTTCAAATCTACTCACTAAAGATAAGATGTATGTTACAACAGAAAGTAGACAGAACATAAATAAATAACCACTAAATGACGATGCTTGATGTAAGAGGAACAAAATCAATGTGAATCCAAACAAAAAGAAGATAAGATAAATTGAGGCATATATAAAACTCGGAAATTTATAGAAATTGATGTCTAGCCGTCATGAATAATGCTAAATGTTTATCTGTCACAGTCAGAAGAGAGTATACGTTTGTAAGGCATTGTTGCCCACAGGTCCAAGGGAATAGCCATTTCGTTATGTTGACATGGTAATCAATTTTTAGGAACACTAACTAAAAACAATGGGTCTCATATGGTGAATCTTCAAATTACATATGGAAACGCACTACAAATTTTCTGTTTGACACAGCGGAACAGATTCTGAAATTATGGTACAGACCTCTTAATTCCACTTATAAGATCAAAGGCTTCACTAGTTGGACGATCAAATCCCTTACTAGTTTATGCTAAAACTTGTGTTCTACTTAATGTTAAGTTGAAAATGCAAGCCAATAAAGGGATGTTCTGGGTAAATGCATACCATAATCGCAAGGGCAAATCTGTACATGAATCCAATGTGAACAAAAACATGAAAATAAACAACTCACTATTCAAGTTCCACGCTAGATTCTTCATAGAAGACTACAAGCTCAATCAGATTTCAAAGACTGTGAATTTAGACCAAACCTGAAGGCGCTGAATAGCTTGTTGGAAAGTGGGCACAGAAGACTTATTAGGAACAGAACTGGGGTCTCCATTGTTAGAAAAGTTTTGCTCAACAGTCGATGCCCCCGCGCTTGATGATGCAAAAGAACGACGATTTGGAGGCCTAAAGCGAAAATTTCGAACTGGGTAGAAAAGCAAGGAGAAGCTGTTGGGTTTGTGGGGTTTAAGAACAGATATAACAAATGGGAAAGTGAGTATTCCCATCTAAAGTATACGTTGGAGAACTTAGCAAAACCCCAGAAATAAGAATAGATAAACTGGTAAAATGAGTTGGGTATAAATTGCTCTGTTAATTGATGGTTGGCTCCCCCATTGAAGTTCAAAATTGGCTCCTTTCAATCTGAGACATATAGATAGGAGAGGGATAAGGGAGAGGGTTGATTATGGGTTCTGGGTTTTGGGTTTTAGTTAGAGAAGGGGAAGGAACGTGAAGATAACGAGGGAAAGGTGCATAAGGGTGCACCATGGTGTATTGTATGGGTCGGGTTACGGAGTGGACGAATCCGTTGGCCATGGCTAGTACCTCGTGGCCCACAGCTATCCCTTGGTACCATGTCAAATGCAAATTAAAACTATCCCATATTTCACGATATGAATGATCCAAATTTTTAGGGAGGATTGAAAATAGATGTAGCGGCCTCGTAAGAGTTGATGAAAAAAATTTGACTAGAAATTTATAAAGTTTAACTCAAAAAAAATTGAAATTATGAGAAAAATAAGTCGAGTCAAAACTCGTAAAGTTTGGTTAGTTAAGCTCAGTCGAATTATATCTTTATAATCTATCTCCCTATCGAGAGTCTTCTAGTAAAACCTTAACCGATGTTTTAGTTGCTAATGATGCTCACTTCAAAAATCGGAAATCAATTGTAGGGTAATGGAACAATCTTATACCAGCTTGTACTTGGTCCGATGTGATAGTTAGTAAGGTGAAACCTCGTTAATGAAAAGGTAGTTAGTTTGACAAAACAATTGTCAACAAAGAAAAAGGCTATAAAGTTGAAGATGCTAATACCTCTCCAACGAGAACCAATACAATTTGCTTCGATGCTAACAACAACATCCAAGAATTAAAGAAGTCAAGCCAAGCACACCAATGAACCTAATCGAGTCTTTGGAAATGGTAGGCACTTTGTTGGAAGTGAAGGGCTAGAAGAGCCTCCGGGTTTTGAACGGTTAAATATTTCAAGCAAAATCGATCTAGAAGTCTATAAGAAGTTGGAAAAAAGTAAAGATAGAAGGAATAAGTTGGGGGAAAAAAAAGAAGCCTGGAAGTCGTAAAAATAGAATTTTCAGTGTTGGAAATTCGGTACTAATTCCTCAAGCAAATCAAGCCCCGAATCCTCTGAAAGCTTCAATCAAATAGCAAAGAAGGCCTTGCTAGTTGGTGAGATCTTAGTTTTGAAAGTCATAAAGAATGAAAAGGCAATAATATGAAGAATTACACAAAGTCTTAAAAAAGGAAATTAAAGAAGAAGGTAAGAAAATAAAGTTTGAGTTATTTTATTTTGATCCGGAGATTATGTGCATACCTAAGTCGAGGTAGGTCTTCCTCGATTGTTTTCTCAAGGCTTCAAAGGCAAAGGGAAAAAATGAGGTCGGAATATTGAAAAACTAATGGCCTAAAGGAGTACATGAAAGGTGTCTTTGTTGGAAGAGGGCTGCAAATATTATTCTGGAGTTGATAGTGCACTGGAAATATATTAAATGGAAGGAGTAAAGGGTGAGAAAGGATAAGAAAGGAAAGATCTAAGGACAAGTATGACCATACTTTTAGTTGATAGGAGGGGCACCTTAATTTTATGATAATTATGGGTGTACTCGGTTCTCAATTTTCTTTGTTTTAAACTCGTGTTAGTTGGACTTGTATATTTCTCTAAATTTAGACTGGAATATTTTTAAGGAAGGTCTTTATTTTCTTGTCACTTCATAAGGGGTAGTCTTTTTCAAAAGATGAAAGCTTGTTATTTATTTTGATAATTATACCTTTTTACTGCTTATCAAAAGCTATAATAATAAAAAAATATATTATAAAAGGAGAACAAGGTTGATTCTTCTCCACTTGAATTTAAGGACTACATATATTTATAACCATTTATTACATCACAAAGCCTCATTTTAATTATTAATTATTTTTGTTGATTCACTTCCCTCTCTCCTCTTGACCCCCTGTCTCTCTTTCTCCATTTCTCTCAACTTCCCTCATCTGTCAACTTTCCTCAAGCTATTATTTTCTTTTTTTTTTTTTGGTTGTTGCCTTGGTGGGGGTAATGGGGTTCAGGGGCTTTTGGGATTACGTGGATTAGGGGGTGTTTTGATCTTAATTTATTCTTTGATTTCCAGGAGGATTTTGAGTTTTGTTTTTTCTTTTGGTGTTTTTTTTAAGAGAGGCGACAATTTTCTAATACAATTATAAACTAGGATAGATACTTAAAATATAGTTAGAGATAAGAATTGTTTGTGGACTCAAATCAATATGTAAGTACATATTTTTATCTATGTAGATTACTGATAGTTTGATTAGTCGGAACTGAGAGATTGATTATGCTAGAGGTTGACCATAAAATTGATAAGAGATTAGAATTTGCTACTTAGATAATTATCCTCGAAGTTGTGTTATAAAGAATGTTTTCAATAAGACTTAGTTCTTTTTATAATTAAGAAGGAACGTATCCCTAATATTAAAAAGACAAGCAAACATGGCTCGACTTACAATGGTAATAGTTTTTCCCCTTTTTTTTTTCTTCTTGCCCATTATTTTCATTTTATCATGTTCTGTAATCTTCTGTTCTATTACGATTAGGGTTCAGGTTAATTGGTTGTTAAAGGTTAATATTTGATAAATTGATGATGTTTTGCATTCTATTTTAATTTTTTTTTTGGGTTCTCTTTTATGAATCGATTTGTTTTGTGGATTGATTAGAGTATCCAGATAGTTATTGAGTTGGATTGATTAAAGTATCTCATATTTTCTGACCTTGATATTTCGGTCAATCATTATTTATTGGGATTCAATTTTATATCTGGATGTTTTCAGTTTTTTAAAAAACTGTATTTGGATTTTTCTTATATTTTTTCCTCTCCATTTCTTTTATCGTTACCATCACCTCATCTGTTTTAGTGGGACTGTTATAATGGGTAACAATTTGAGTCAATCTATCTATTTGCTTATGGAATTTAGTATTTGGCTGATTAGTCGTTGGCCTAGTACATAAAGTTGCATATTCTTTTTCATTAGTTTATATAATGTTACGTTAGACTTTTAGCAATGTTATTCTATAACTATATGTTGGTGTTATCCAAATGCAGAAAAAGAGAAGGCTTGCATTGCAACATCTCCCGTTATATTTTTTTAAGGAGAAATTTTAGGTTTGGGGTCGATGAGGCTAGAATATTGAAGATCCTGTTACGATAAATCATTTTCAAAGTAGGATGCTTAGTAGTGTCATGTCCCCCAACCCCCCCAAACTTCTGCCATTATTCTTCTTCCTTGCATCCTCCCTAGTATGTCTTCCATTCATCTCCAAATCATATATGTTACACGACTCTTTTTGTTTTATTGAGTGGTAGCCCATTTTGTTCACAATAAAAATCTAATAGTGGAGGTTCTAATGGAAATCAATTAATTGATTTTAGTAAATGGTATAATTTCTTTCAACATGATTTATGATATATTAAATGAAAATGTCACTCTATCTGTCTTATTATTCGTTTTTAGTAGTGCACTAATTGAATATTATATCTATTCCCCTACCAAAAAAAAAAAAATTCTATCCATTCCCCATGTATAACCATGTAATTGCAGGTATAAATTAATTATTTTCATTATTACCGATTAAAATTAATTATGTTGTGCATGTTATATGTACAAAATCACCCAAATCAAATATTTGTATTAAATATTAAGTTTTTGGCAAAGATCACGTAGTACATTTAGTAACATATAACTTAAATTTGGAATAAAATGTTTTATATTTGGACTAATTAAAAGAAAACTATGACCTATATTGGCATAACTCAGCTTGCTATAGAAGCCTTGAGGTTCCCTCACTTTTGGATAGTCCTAAAGATATCACTTTCTCTTTGTGAATTGGGACAAGGGTTGGTGTAAAAGGGTCGTGACGTCCGGAAATATTTGAGTTGTCCCTCTTCCCCAACCATTTATCAATCTTTATTAGGTAGTCGTATATAGTGTCCAATCGGAAAATAATGATAATTATTTAAAAATATTTTAAAATATCATAAAAAATTTAATCCCCGAGACAACACACGGATCTTAACTAATTAATATATTAAATGAATTTGTAAACTTAACTAATTAATATATTAAATGAATTTGTAAACTTAATACCATGCATTAGCCTTTAGAAAATTAGAGCAGTTTGACTAACTGTTTATTGAAAGTGTAGGCGTACTAATCTGGCCCAAACTTGGTTATTTGTTAGAAGTTATGGACCAAAAAAAGGAGCTAGATGCGGTCAACCAAGCCTAAGCGAGCCTCAATATTTAGCTAACTGAGTTGAGCGCAAGCCACTTTACTCGGATGGCTTGGCGAGCCAAGCTTGGGCGAGGGCTCAGTTCTTTTCTAGCCAAATTTGGAGGTTTAGACACTAATAATCGAACCACCGGCACTCCGATCTTTGAAACTGTTTATTCTTAATAATCTTTGCTAAGAAACAAGATAAAAGCCTAACCAAATTGACAGGTTTCCTAATTGCCATGGATGCCTTTTTTTGATAATTAATACAGAACCTTTCTCAGCTTCTTCCCCGAATTTGATAAAAGAAAAAAAAAACAAGTTAGACAGTTGGTAAGTAGTATGATCTCACCAAATGATATACTGATTCCCCTCACCAGGACCAGAAGAAGCATTCCAGATTCTGCATCTTCTACAGCACAAATTACAAGCTCATGCTGTAACCAATTTATCTGATTCCACCGTTTTCGATCCTACAGTACACTTTGACCAAAAACGTACAGAAATCTGATTGCTAATTCACATCATAAATTGAAAAATCCAGTACGAATTACAATCCAAATTTACTGGTTTCAAATACGCTCAGGAGATAAGTGTGCTATCACTCTCAATCGACAAAAAGTGGTGGTCCTAATGTCCTAGCTGATTAAGAAGAAAAAGCTCAGACTAATGCAAGTGAAAGTGGTCAGCGGCTCAATCTTAAAATGGCCACTCTCATATGCCCTCCAGGGGGAGGTGAAGAGGTCACTTTCACAAGACGAAAATTTCTCCTCTTCCAATCTATAATCTGTCATTGCCGAGCTTTTTACTTGTTTCACTCTATTAAAGTCTGGAGCATAGTAGTTCTTCTCCACTTCCCATGCGATTTGAGACATTCCATTAAATGTTGATTTCACACCTTTCTCATCTGTCACTTCCCTAGGAAAAGGGATCCGGATCTCATATATACCATTTGGAGGTGAGCAGAGACGCATGTCAAAGCCCAATCTGTCTATCCACACCATCTTTGCCTCTGAAACCTGCAGCAGCAAGTAATATTATCTGAAGTAAGACAACTTCTTTTTCCTTTTTTTTTTTGGTGGGGGGAGGGGGAGTGGGGGAAGCGGGGCGCTCGTGAAGCTTTCATCTAATGAGATGAATAACAATACATGCTACTTGGATCCATGATTTCACCCATAGATGAAAGATAAATGATAATAAGACAATCAAGCACTTCTAGTCAGGCAGAAATGAGAAAAAACAAATAATGAAAAACTAAATATTAGACGAGCCATCTATAGAATCAATGACTAGATACCCACACTGAAGGCCATGTCCAAGACTCCAGCAACATAGTAACATAAATGCTCCAGTAACAATGAAGACAATCACTGTGTCAACAGTGACAATTTTTCTCTGATAAGTTCATTGCGACTTGCTTCAGAGAGATGAATATCAAACCACAGAAAACATCAAATTTCACACATGAATGCACACATTCTAACTGTGGAAATTCAGTTGATACCAGATAGCAGTCCTTTTTCGCAAACACCCCTCAAGGCATACACAGATAACTACAGGAGCGAAGTAGTACATCAGCATTCAAGTAGAGAAGGTTGTCTTAATAGCAAGAGCGCATACACCAAATCATCCAGTCTCACAAGAATTATACAACATAATTTAGGACATGTCTCATCTTTGGGTGTCATGCAAATTAATCACGCTGCCTTCTTTCCGGATTATACCTATATATCTTAGTGCACATATACTCAAATATTTCATGTCCTCATTACCTTTCCAAGAACAAGGATATATCTAGAACCAGCACTCATTCTATGTTAATTGGACTTGGGTGCGAGAGACAAATATGTGTATGTTTCCAGAAGTCAGACTTGCTATATTGTCTGAGATTCCCATATGTCTTAAAGTGTCAGATATCCTATCATGCCCAACTATTAGGTGTCCCAAGGGGTTACTACTACATTTAGCAATATCCTAATGATGAATACCAGCACAGATGGTGGCATACAAAGAATAATTTCACTAAACTTGAAGAAATATCACATCTGTTTCTTTTAGGACATGCCATGGCAGAATATGCAGCAGAATGGTGCCGTCTCCAGGATTCAAAAGGAAAATAGCAAGTATAACCAGATATTACTGCATAAAGTACAGACCTGGAATTGCAAGTCTGCATAAATATTACAAAAGCGAAGGACATCTTCCATGTTATTTGTGTTGATCTCATTCACAATTTTCTCTGCAACATCTCTAAGAGGATCTGGGCATGCATTTTTATAATCAGAAGAAGTCACCCACACACCATCCTGCAACATATGCATAGGGAATCTTTTAGACATGAAAAAGAAAACCTGTGCTTTTTTTCCCACAGTAAACACAATATCAAAATAAACAGTAAATTAACAGTAGAACGACCCACCACACCTCCTGAAAATCTTCTAGCTGCAGAACACGGTCCACAGAAACAACATATACTAAGTCTTCACTGATCTCTTCCCCAAATCTTTTCTTCCATACTGAATGAAGCTTCTGCAGAAATTAAGCACGCATTAGAAGCTTAACCCAATCATAAAGTTCACTTTACTACATGGAAAAATGGAATTTTACCTTTATAACCTTTTTATCCTCGGGTTTATCTAGGCTGCCTTGTATGGTACACTGAGGAGTCCTAATTCCACATTGCTCTAGCTGCATATAAATGGAAATTGATTATCTTCACACTACCAGCATAGCCAAAGACTCAAAAATAAGAAGAGCTTGTCTTGATGAGACCATCTCACCTAAGAAAATTGTGAGACACAACAAAATGGTGCTTGGCCTGGACCATATAAGAGACCCAATAAAAAAGAGCTCTACTTCATAGAAATGATTCATAACAGAGTCTGATTCAAGAATCGATGGAATAACTTTAACTCATTGGTTACCACTGGAAATCCCACACACAAATGCATTTGACAAATGAGGCACAAGTAATTCATGGTGCTTGCCACTTTTAAAACCCAACTTCCCCCTCCCAAAAAAAAAAAAAAAAAAAAAAAACTTGAAACTATTAGCTAAACAAAAAGACTCCATGACCTCTGTCTCCAACAGAGCCTCTGTCTTCCAAATATACGAGCTACCTTGCCAACAAATATTGTCTTGGTAGGCTTTTTGATGCAACCTTTACATCAACAACAATGCCAATAACCCAGTGTGGATCACATCAAGGTTATGGGCTAGTGAGGACAAGATGGGGAGGCAGTTTCCATCTCCCCACCAAGAAATCCATTTTAGATGGGAGTGTTTGAATGTAGGGGGTGGGGAAAAAATGGCAGTCCCCCCATTATGCTCAGTCCTAATTACCAAATACTGATCAACAGGAACATTTTTATGGATCAGTAATAGCAATTAGAGTTCAACTATACTAAATAATTCACCCTAATCAATCCGTAATTCACTCTCAATGACCACAATCAACCATCTACAGAAGTCTGTCTTTAACAAAAACACCAAAATTTCAACAATCCAACACTTACAATTCGGCAAATAAGCATACATATTTCACCAAATAAAAATTCTGACAAAATTTGAAGAAGAAAAAAAAAACCTAAGAACAGTAGAGAACACAGACCTGGACATGGAGGGTAGACCTCTTGTCAATTGAAAACTGCCGATTGGACACATTCAAGCACACAATGGGGGTTCCCTCATCATCAACAGTGAAACGAACGCCAATTCCAAGGGGCCATCCATCATGGGTCAAGGTAGAAAGAGTCCCAGATGAAGATAACTCCATTATAGTCCTCGATACCTCAGCAGGAATGGGTTTATTTTGGGACGATTCGAGATGGGTTTGAGCCGAGGGGTCTGAAGCAACTGAAAGCGAGCAACTTGGGAAGGATTTCCGAAGTGGGTTTGATTTAGGCGAGAGAAAATTCGATTTGGTGAACTGGGGTTTTTGAGAGGGAATGAATGAAGGGAAAATGCGGGAAGAGAGAGATTGGGTTTGGAGGATCATGTTTCTGGGACTAAGATTTACAGGGGGTTGGTTGGTGATGAAATTGAAATGGGAAAAGGTTTAATGCTCGATTTGATTTCTGGGGTGCAGAATTTGAGATCAGATGCTATGATATAGAAAGAGAGACTACGGGTAATAAAATGGGGTGGATGTTGATAACAGATAACTAATTCCTCGGAGAAGGGAATTCTGCTCACTTAGCTTCATTATGTAAAAAGTTTTTCTTTACTTGATGAAATTTGTCTTTGTATAAAAATAAAAGTTTTTCCTTAAACGACATAAAAATAATACTGTAGAATTTTTTTTTCATTCCCTTTATAGACGCATTGATATTTTGTGAGAACAGTTTTTCTTAAAAAAATTGTCTTTAAATTTCTTTTATAGATTTGTCTTTAAATTATTAAAAAGTATATGCAATTTTTGTTGTTAAATCCAAAAATAACGTACGACTAAAATGTTTTCAAATTATGATCAAATTAAGGTTTTTTTTTCCTCGATGATTTTAATTGGCTAATCTAAGATTTTTTTATTATTGAAAATAAAATCCCTATACAAGTGAAAGTTTAGTTGCAAGAATCATCAATTGCACTATATGGTCATAGGTGTTTCACCTAAAAATTTGTTGTTTCAAAGTTTTATACAATTATTTTTAAAAAATAAAAAAAAGAATTGAGGACATTCACATTATCGTTGAATTTTTTAAATCTCTAAGCATGCTAAACAAATAAAACTGTTAGAAATCATGTTACTATATAAAGAATAATAATGTTATGACTTATGAACTTACTATAATAGCAAGTGATTGAACTATGCTGATATTAGTCTATTAAGTTAGGGTGAAAAAAGAGATATCATTCCATAAAATAAAAAAACAAGATCGCTCCACCAAAGGCATTCCTCTTTATAGTCAAAAAGAGAGAACAGAACATGACAATGCTTTCCCTTGTATACAAAACTTGCAGCCAAGAAATTCTCACAATTAGGGTCCCAAACACAGCCAAGTTTGAATTCCCTTCCAACACAAATGTAATATGATTTCTACACATGAACATTCCATTTCATCCCTTCGCCAAAACCAACACCAGCCACATTAGTCCTTCCGAGGATGCTGAGCTCATTCAAGCGTACGGGGAGAAAGCCAATGCTCGAGCAATTTCAACAAGCAGCAGCAAAATCTTTCACCAGTGAATCGAACAGCATTAGTCATCTTGGTGTTGACGCCATAAATCAAAAGTTTGCGCCTATAGGAGCTAGTTGAGTCATCGGGAAGCAGAAAAATAATCTTTCACCATAAGAAATTCATTCCAGAGTTTCTGGGGTACTTGTTCCAGAGCTACCCCTTCTTGCCATGCCTGCCCAACCATAACTCCCGGTCCCAAGTGACGAATATATATGACAACCTGATCGTTGAATGGCCACGGATGTTTTTCTGAGATATGGAAGAAGAAATAGAGATTCAAAGCTAAATCTTATGTCATGGAAAATCCGAAGGGGCAACCATGTTGAGGACAGTAAATATCAACTACAACAATCAAACGATCACATCATATCATACATATAGTGCCTTTAACACAATTGTCACCCAGGCCTTTGTAGGGTGCCAATCCCACAGGCCACATCACAATATAAAAATCTTGGAAGGGTACAAACTCTCCCTTGTTTGGAGAGAATTTATGGGTTGCAAATATGACCCTTGTGGGTCTGGTCTAACACTTGGGCCTGGTCTAACGCTTATGCTACCCCAGCTCATTGGGGCAAGGCCTGCACAGGGGCTAGTGGGTGGACAGGTAGGTACCTTTCCTACTCCCCTCAACCCCCCGGGCAACAAAAAGAACATCATGTCATATGAATACAATCATAAGATTATATATCATTAAGGTTGAGTTTGCTCGAGTTGGCTTAACATGTGTCAAAATTTTATTGTATTTGTCCAAACATCTTCAATAATTATAACTTCCTTTTTTTCAAAATATATTTACTCCAAAATACGTACATTAAAGCATGAAGATAATTGACTTTCTTTTATTTTTAACACTTTTGCTTACATTTTCAACCCAGTCAAATATGTCAATTAAAATTGACCGTAACCCTGCATGGAACGGATTTAAGCTGGTTGTGCAGCTTATGCCCAAGTCCCATCTGTGACAAGGGGTTTTCCTCTTCTTTTTTTTTTTGGGTGTGGTTTCTTTTCTTTTTTTTTTTTTTTTTTTGGGGGGTGTTGTATGCAGCATAACCCGTGCAATAAATTGCAGAGGTACTACTTTCACAGGACCAAAATTAGAAATCTAGTATTTCAAGAGGCAGACGATGGTTAGTATGACGCTCCAGTTTATCTTTAGTCCATTATAATATGAAACTGAAAAGACATCTGCTATTCTTAACTTAAAACAAAGAACACCTAGGTATGACTTCAAAAATGATCGACAAACAAATAGCATTAGAGTCTGATGGTATGCACATTCAATGGAGTTAGAAAGTATGTCCAAAACTCATGCACAGCGTTCTAAACCCCTAAAGGCTACAGTGTGAATTGTTGTAGCCAATATGTCGAATGAAAGCATTTTACAAGCACAGAAAAGGCAATAAAACATGTAGCAGCCTCTATCTGGAGATTCACCTCTGCACCCGGGGAGGGGGGTTGCAGTGGAGCTAGTTGTCATACCTGGTTTCGGAAAGCCTTCTGGCAAGTCGTGGAGATCCAGGAGTCCATCCCCGAAGTCATAAGCCAAATCACAAGGTTCTTCTGTAGGCATTACTTCTGCAACTTCTTTTACAGTGAAATAAAGCGGTTTGAAAGAAGTTGCGATTCGAGCGAGTAAAGACTCTCCTGGATTTTTATGTCAATGCAGTCAATAATCAACAACAGAGGTTGAAGATTGCCAATTAAATCAAGTAATGCCCACGTCAGAAGAAAATTTTCTAGCAATATAAAACAACTTAAGAATCAAGAGCAAGAGGCTAATTCAGAGCATTACTAGCAAATACGGGTTTCAGCCGAGAAGGCGAGAATAATAATATCATTGTCAAATATCGGTTTAGTCAATGAACAAGATGCGCTTTGAGCCACAATAATTTGGACTTTGGATGCAAAGGGGAAAAAACCCATATCATAGTTCAAACCAAATGGAGAGCTCATGTGAGGGTCATACGAATGGCCATCTACATGGTATACTTTTAAAGTCTCAACTCAAAGACTCAAGCAAGTACATCATATTGAAAAGCCTGCAAATTACTGCAAATGACAGCAAAATTTTACCGATTAATCTTCCATAGACCCTTCCATTCTTGCGAAATAAAGCCTGAAATCACGGATAAGGAATTAGATTTCATCCATACACAAAACACTGAGAAAAACAGAGAGTGCATAGACTGATTCAGAGAATGCACCTTCTTTAAAATGCTTATTAGAGAAACAGGCATTGACCCTATTTCACATTGTCCAACAAACAAAGGTTAACATTTTTTCACAATTTAAACCCCTAAGTCATGAAAACTTACAAAGTTAAATAAACACCTCCGCTTTTATGACAATTCCAAAACTCAAGTGACACAGCATCATTTTGCGCAGACAGCAACCCAGAGGAGCTAAGCTTGGCTAACTTTGAGTCCTCATAGCGTGCCCCAGCAACCTCCCAAGCAGCTTTAACATGCCTGCATCTCAGATGGGTCTATCAACATTCTTCATGACAAATACCACACCCCAAATTTCAAAATAACAAGAAATATGACCAGGAAGGTACTCAACCATGCACTATAGGATTTATATGACATTGTAGATGGCACATTCTATCAAAGTCATCAAACTACCAAAACAAAATATTTTCATATCTATGTTGCATAGACTCTCCATTTCACCCCAACATACCCATGTTAAACACACAATAACTCCGCACTTCAAATTAGGCTGAAAACTCGCAAAATTCGTTGAGAATAGTCAATTTCAATCGTTCGACATGTATTTGTATAGGACACTAGTAATTTTTCCCAGATTACATATTTCATAACTCAACATGTATTCAAGCATAGTCCTTCAAAGTGATTCCACCAATCATAATTCAAAAACATTTTCGCTCATGTCAGAACTTAACACCAAGGGAAAGACTCAAATAAGATGAATGATACCTAGGATTCAACAAGTACAATAACCGATGTCGTCTTTCCTCTGGAATGTCCGAAATTTTCTTCCTGAGCAACCAAATGACATGAGTGTAAGGATTACTTCCAACAAATCATACACAGTTAAAAAAAAGAAAGAGGGTTATAATCCCCAAATAACAAAAGCCAAAGTCAAGTGAGCAAGCAATCAAAAATCACATCAAAAATTTTCAAAAAAAAAAAAAAGAAATTACCAGAGATACGAAGCGGGATTGTAAGAAGAAGGATCAAAAGGAATGAGTTCTTTAGGAGGGTCAAGAAATGTGACCACATCTTGTTCATCCAAGTACACCCTTTTCCCATTGGGTAAAATCTCAAAGGGCTTCTCATCCCAAGGCGAAGTACTCAATGTCTTCCCCCATTCACTGCTCTAATCTGCCCAGATTTTCGTTTCCTTAACCGTAGACCTTAATTGCAACGACAATTAAAAACTGCAAATTGTCATTTCTACCCACGAGAAACAGGAGAGAGAGAGAGAGGGAGGGAGGGGGAGGGAGGGAGGGAGGGGAAGATGATACCTTGGGGGAAGAACTCAAGTGGGCAGTTGATGAATTGGCGGGAATTCGAAGAGTGAGGGCTGAAACGTGAAAGATTGACAAGAGGGCGGTTCCAGGTTGAAGATGGAGCTGAAGCTGAGGTTGTCGCTGCCATTTTTTGGGTTTAATTTTCATTGGGGGTTTTGTGAGGGGGTTTGAAAATGTGGGTGATGGAGCTGCCTAGCGTCTTCTCGGTTTTTTTTTTTGGGGGGTGGGATTAACTAGTATTGTTTCAGGACACGGGTTCAGGATTTAATTTATTAGGGATGAATATGTTTTGGGGGTATATTTTAAAATTGGAGTAAAACTGATTAAACTGATCCAAGTGATTTTGGGTAAAGTTTTTTGAATAAAATCCTCAAATCATTAGCATGTTATAAAATATAAGCCTTTTCACTTTTTATTTAATACGGAGTCTAAGTAATTTTTTAATTTTAATATTAAACCCAATTCAATATTATTAGGAAACCCGAAATACTTTCAAGATGACGAAAAAGTATGGAAGTAGTTAAACCGGTAATAAAAATCTGAGTTTGATCACTTGTCTTATTAAAAAAATGAGAGAGGATAAGGGACATTTTGCACCCATTCCTTAGTTGTGAAGAGACATATATTAAATTACGAATGAAATAAGATTGAACTGTTAGATGTCGCTTCAAAGATTTGTCTCTAATCTGTTAGGCTCTCTTCAAATATTTGTATAGTTTTCTTCTAAATACAATATGTTTACTATTGCAACTTTTGACGCTAAACTAAAGATTGTTTATACAGTTTTGCTTTAAACTAGGACCATGTATGATTTTGCTAACCAAGTAACTTACATATGATTTTTTTCCATCTATTAAATGAAATGAAGAATTTTTCTAAATAAATGAGCTGATTAATTTACTTGATTACTTGAACTTTAGTTAATTAAATGATTGATGAGTTGTTGCTTGTGGGTTTTTTTAAGGTGTTGGAATTTTTTTCATAAGAATAGTGATATGGCCATGGTATCCCGAAACTAAAATTGGACCTCGCGGTTCAAGTTCGGGTTCCTAAAATTCATGAATCGGTCAAACACGTTCTTATCCAGGTTCCTAAAATTCGGGAATCGGTCAATGGATGTTCAAGTCGAGTTCTTATTTTTGGGATAGGTTACCCCAAACTTCTTACCTCTAGTATTTACTCATTAAAGAAAAAAAACTCGGTGATGGAACTTAAAAGTACTTTTACCTCAAAAATAAAATAAAATAGAAGGGTGAGTTCCTATCCAAAGAGTTTCCAACACTACTAAAGTCATTTGATCCGGGTTAAATTTACATCGAGTTATGTTTTGGATCAATGTCAATTTCGAGTCATTCAAGTTATGTTTGGGTTCCGTTTGTCAACTAAAGTTTGGTCCAATAAACTCGTATTGTAAAAGAAGTAATTTTGTTAGAAATTTTGGGTTAAGTTTGGTTCGTTAAGGTCAACTTGGATCTCGGATCTACTTTTCAGGTGAGTATGTTTAAGGTATCGAGTCAAATTTAAATTCAGGTTATTCGATTCGGATCTCGGGTCTTATATTGGTTTTGCTAGCTCTATACTCAAGTTAGAAAACATAATTATATATTGAATGTACTAAGGCAGTTAGATTAGAGATCTCTTGAATCTCTTGGAAAGAAAAAACGAAAAATGCTTACCCTTGAGGAATGGGCGTTACTTGCTTAAATAAGTAAAGGAAGGAGATCTTGGTGGTAGGGATGAAAATTCACTCGAATCAAAAAAATTCGCCCCAAATCTGTCACTTATATGGATACTTAAAATGAAAAAAATAAAAGAGGATGTGGAGTCGGTACACTATAAATAGGTTTGAGTACTAATATGGGTGCAAGTGGAGGCATTATTGCCCGATAACCACCCCGATTGAGTTGTTGGCATAAATTTAAAATTTTTCATTCAATCCACTTGAGTAAAATGTTAAAATTTTAAAAAGTCTTGTAAAGTCTTTCGTAATGGATAAATTAAGATAGATTTGTTGAAGGGAACTTTTTATGGTGAAATATGTCCATGAAATATTAGTACCCAAATTATTAAACGCACATCCACATATGCATACATACACATATATGAGTATTATGTTTTACACATTCATATTTGAACAAACCCCACAAACCTGAAAGAATCAGATGGGTTTATGGGCGTGAGTAAGGTGAAGGTTTTAAAACATAATGGGTATAGGTACAATTTTTACCATTTAAAACATAATGGGTATAGGTACAATTTTTAAAAATGGTAAAGGGTGCGGGTATTGCTCCATCCAACATGTACCCGCCTAATTTATATCCCTACTTGGTGGAGTAATAATAGAACTCTTTATACTAATGAGATATTAGCTTAGTGTTCATGGTTGAGGCAGGCCACCATCTATATTAGAGTTTAGGTTTAATTCCTCGTTTATTATTGTATTAAAATAGTATTGCACTATCTTTCTCATGCAATTTAAGCCAAACAACAAAAAGGAGCCTTTCATACTTGGATAACATTTGTTTCCTAAATAACTTGATCCTTTCGAATATTTGCCCATTGTTACTTGATAGGGGATTTTGGTTAATTAACATTGAATTGTTTAGCAGGACAAGCAACAATAAATGGTTTAGATTGAAGACTATTAGGCTAGATTTTCATCGTCCTTACTGAATGGGGTTATCAAGCCCAAATGCTCAACCATGGAGCCCTAATTAGACCAGTTTCTTGCTTTTACTGGGCTTCACCCGTGAGTTATGGCCATATAGCCAGAGGCAAAAGTGAGGTCTGTATCAAGTATGCATTTTGTTTAAGGTCGTATTTCATTTAATTTTAACTTACAATTTTACAGTTTCTTACAATTCGTTACGATTGTTTACAACTTTTACAGTTTTTTATAACTAATTTTATAACTATCTTATAGTTCTTTACTCTTACAACTTTGCTTACAACTCCTTACAACTTTTTACAACTAAAAAATGATGTAATTCAACATTGTAAACCACATATATGTGAATATGGGGAAGAAAATATTTTTAATAAAGGTATACATATAACAAAATATTATGTTGTTTATTCAGTGAATAATGTGAGAAAAAGTATTTATTAATCACCTTTATGAGCACAACTTGAACTGAACTCAAATAAGAAAACTTATTTTTACCCGAGGTAAGATCAATCCTACCAATTGTACTGCCATGAAATTCCTCAAATCTTTCCCCCTGTATGTGAAGCAATACAAGGTAGAAGACATTTGAACAATGTGGAAGCAGAACCAAATTTACATTACCCCAAATCATACAGCTAATCTTGAATCTTTTGACCTTAATATCAAGTTTACAATCTTAAAATTTGATTTAATGTCTTCACCAAAACTATTACCGAACAAGTCTATAGTCTTTCACCATAAGAATTTCATTGCTCATCTTCTCAGGTACTTGATCCCGGGCTAGCCCTTCTTGCCATGCCTGGCCGATCATAACTCCTGGTCCAACATGGCGAACGTATATGACAACCTGATCTTTGAAAGGCCATGGATGTTTTGCTGTGATAGGGAAAAATCTAAGATTCAGAGTTTCAATCTTTCACAATGGAGAACACAAAACAAAAGCCAACCCTACTGTATAGGATAGTAAATGAATACCCTAACCAAACCATTACCCTAGAGTTCCTCTATATCTTTTTTTTTTGCAGGCTTTTTTTTTTGGGGGGGATTTTAGATGAAGAATGTTGAATGGCTTTCTTCATTACTTCAAAAGAGGTGGACAGCGGTTAAGAGACATTTTGCTTCAATTCTTACATCTAATGCTCTAAATTAATTGTTGAACCTTAATAAAATATTATCCTGGTACGATTTTGGGAAATTTTGATAAACAATTTGCATAGATTAGCCACCACTAGTATGAGTAGTTAATGAGTTATGAAATGTGCCAGGTGAATTTCACTACAACAGGCACAGGTAGATATGTTTGTAACCAAGAAAAGGAGGCATTAGATGTTTGTAACCAATAACATTGCAGCAAAGTAATCATACCGGGTTTTGGAAAGCCTTCTGGAAGATCATCGAGATCAAGAAGTCCATCCCCAAAGTCATAAGCCAGATCACAAAGTTCATCCGTAGGCAATGGCGAAATTCGTTTGATGTCTTTCACGGTGAAGTATAACGGTTTGAAATTAGTTACAGCTCGACTAAGTATGGATGTTCCTGGATTTGCATGTTATTATAGTCAATAATCAACAACAGAATCATCCAGACCTCAATTGCTAATTATATTGAGCAGATGCTTACGACAAGAGAAAGTTTTTCCAATATAAATGATCAAATGAATGAAGAATCAGTGTCGAGACAGTTACTGAATCGACAGAGTACCACTTCTGGTAGTATGGGTTTCTTGAGAACTATAATATCAAATATCTCTTATCAATGACGTGTCCACTTTTCTAGACAGCAGAAAAAGTCACTACTGGGAAATTTTATTTTATTTTTCCATTTGGATCATAATAATTGATTAAAGCAAAATGCCTCATTCAAGTGTCTTATGCTTCCCTTCCACAAGGCAGCAGGCAATCAACGGCATTCAACTTAAAGTCCAACCGAAATAACCTCACCATAATCCAATGGTAAGGCTGGTACGTCTAGGTCACATTTTCTAGGTATAGATCTAATATTGAGTTAAATTAGTGAACAGGGATCCCTATGAGTCACTATGGTTAGGATGAAAAGGAAAGGAGGTTCCATCTTCCATGCAATGGTTGAGACAACTCAGAATTGATAAGCAGACCCTTGCAGTGCATCCAAATTATTGAAAGAGGCAAGAAAACTTCACCAATTAATCTCCCATAAACCTTTCCATCCTTGCGAAATAAAACCTAGGGCCACATACAAAGAATTTTGGGGTTAGATTTCATCTATGCACAAAGCGTGAAACAGAAAGGCAAAACAGAATGCATAAGCTAATCAGAGAATGTACCTTCTTCAAAATCTTTACTAGTGCAAAAGGCAT
The DNA here is from genome assembly GCA_021018815.1 of Talinum fruticosum. NCBI lineage: Eukaryota > Viridiplantae > Streptophyta > Magnoliopsida > Caryophyllales > Talinaceae > Talinum > Talinum fruticosum. Next base: position 1,740,226 of record JAITYX010000076.1, on the reverse strand, counting down.
TGTTCCTATCACATATCCAACAAATAGAGGTCAAATTTTTCACACCAAGAACTGCCCAAGACATGAAAACCCCAATGAAGCTAGGTATACCTCCAGTTTTACGGCAATTCCAAAATTCAATCGACATGGCATCATCTTCCCCCGATAACAAACTGGAGGAGCTTAGCTCAGCCAACTCTGGATCGCCAGAGCGCACTCCAGCAACCTCCCAAGCAGTTCTAACAAGCCTGCAATCTCCAAGTGGTCAGTTTGACATTCCTCATTAAAAAGCACCATAACCCGGAAAAACATGGAATAGGGCACGGAAGGAATTGGTCATGCTTCTAAGAAATCTTGTGATAGAGATATCTGATCAAGCTCACATGAGAACATCTATTTATGTTATCCAAATTCTTCATTTTACAAAAGTTATCCATATTTTACATGGTTCAATAACCTAAAATGCTGATAATCCACTGAAAACAGACAGGCTCAATAACTGGACATATCCATATCAGAATTATACATAATATCCAACATGGTCCCTTACACAACATGCATTCTGTTGAAGTTCTTTAGAATCCTCACATTATACATAAAAATGTCCTAGCTAATATAATCATGAACTGAGTTCTCCCTACTGGATACAAAGAACTGCAAAGATACACGCCAAAAAAAAAAAGTTGCATTTTCACAGACTTATTTTTTGCATACACGACTTGCATTACATATCTTTTAAAATTTTTGCACGCAAACTGAAAATGACTCTTTCTTACTTGCGGAAGGGGTATTTTGCTAATTCCCCTTTCCCTCCCCCAATATAAGGCCTTGTTCCATTTACTTTTAGCTTACAACCTTACAACTCCTTACAACTTTTTATAACTAACTTTACAACTATCTTACAACTCCTTACAACTTTACTTATAGCTCCTTACAGCTCTACAACCTTACAACTTTTTACAGCTAAATGGAACATGGCCTAAATGGCTGTGAATAGACATGAGAGAGATTGCTCACAAAACATTTCATAATTTTATGTCATATGATCATGTATGCAAAATTTTGAATGGCAATGGAAGATTTCACTTTGCATGCAAAGTTTTTAAAGTAGTATGAATCAATTGCACTTCCCTTTTTTTTTTACTGGCAAGTTACGAAGAACTTTGAACGAGTTATGCACTACCCCCCCAAATTACAAAGGAGCTATCAAGTAATCAGACCCAATAATACAGTTCACGGACAAAAATGCCATTAACTTATCAATTTCTTTTCCAATCAGAGTGTTTTCTTTGTTTACTCAGTGCCACTATGCCACTGCATTATTTGTTTTTTTTTTCAATCTACCACTGAGTTATCAGTTTCTTTTTCCAATTTACCACCGATAATAGCAAATTATCTAGTCACTCGGGGACGAATTGGGAAAAAAATTGATAACTCGATTGCATTTTTGTCCATGAACTCCATGAATATACCTCTTCTGAAATGAAATAAAACAGAACAATATACCCAAAAGAGGCGAGCTTTACCAGCGGTTGAGTAAGTACAATAATCGATGCCTTCTTTCCTCTGGAATATTAGCAATTTTGTTCCTGGGCATTGTAACGATCAAGGTTACAACTGAAAACTCTACTAATTTTACCAGTCCAGAACAGTAATCAATCAAAATTACCACAAAATATAAGAGTTAAAATCAAACCCAGAAAATAATAATACTCCATAATTGAGTTAGGAATCAAAATCAAATCAAAGAAAAATGGAAATTACCAGAGATCAAGAGCATTGGCAGGGATGATATCCTGGGGAGAGTCAAGAAAAGTGAGTAAATCGTGCTCATCAGAGTAGATCTTTTTCCCACTGGGCAGTTTCTTCAATCTGGGCTTCTCATTCCACAACGGCGATGTATTGAATTCCTCCCCTTCATCCACAGCCCTAATTGTCTGCTGCCCAGATTCTCGTTTCCTCAATCTCACTCCTTAGTTGCACCCATAACGAAAATAGTTCAGCATAGAGAGGGGGTGGGGGGGTTCATTTTTAATTAGGTTTAATTACTCGAAATAAAATAGCAATGAAGTAATCTAATCTACTACGTATTTTGCGACATGTTAATATTCATATGTAAAGGTGATAAAAAAATTCATATTTAATGTCACATTACAATATTGTCTTTGTGCGAGCCATCAATTGACCACACAAGCTAAGTCGAATAGGTAAGTAGAGATTCAACAAGCTCGCGAGCCAAGCTCAAGCTCAACTAAAATGGGGCGAGCAGAGCTTCTACTTGGTGAGCTCATTTCTAACACTAGCAATATATGACAATACAAGTTACTTAATTGTTTTAACTTCTAATAAGCCCAACACGAGGCACAACAATAAAGATCATATAAGTGATGGAACTTAATTAAAAAGCAAACATGTTCTAATATTATTATGTTTATATGATTTCTTGATTAGCTAAGTATATATAACTTTCAAAATAAGTTGGTAATTAATAAAATAATTCAATAATGAAGACATTTTAATTTCATAATAGCTTATTATTTCAACATGTTTCCTTTCATATCGAGCACAAATAAAAATGATATAGGAGTTGCATAGGACAAATTAAAATAAATTCGCTTTAATACCATATTAAATTCATCAATCAATCAATCGATTACATTATGCATATAATAACTTCAACTCTCATTTCAAAATCAAGTGGCGTGAGAACAACAACAACTATAACAACTCGTATATTTAGATTTAAGATAAGTACATAAATTATGGAGAAAAAGCCTGAATAAGAAGATACCTTTGGGGGATGACCCAAGTGGGAAGTTGGCAAATTGGGGGAAGCCAGAGAGTATGGTGGAGTGAGGCGAGACAGAGTGAAAATGTTGAAGGATGAAAATGGAGCTAAGGTTGGTGCTCCCATTTTGAGTTATTTTTGGTTAGGAGGGAACCCCTCCTTGAAATGAAGTCCATCGTACAATTGTAAATGATCTTTTTTAAACTACTAACCAATGAATCATAGAATCTTATAAGTGACTTAGAACTCAAGGTTATATTTTTTGGGGATTCCTCTCTCCTTCACCACTCAATCTTTACATGGAAAGGAGATCAACGAGAGAGACAATACAAATTTGGGCACCAAAACTTTTCAAAGGTGGTTTTAGTAAATTTAAAATTCACTAACTTGTATAGATTATCCAATTTTAACAAAATATTAGAATTTAGAGATATATAATTATCAATTTAAAAATAATTTCACTTGAATTGAACATTATATTTGTCAAGTGTATAAACATATGTAGGTAGGGTTATAAATGAGCCGATTCGAGTCGAGCCGAGGCTCGGGCTCAGCTCGGTCATATTTAAACTCGGCTCAAAACTCGGCGCGCGCTTTTGAAGTTTAGTCTCGGCCTTAGCTCGGATAGCTTGGGCTCGAACTTTTTGTTTTTTGTATTTGCTTACAAAGTTTCAAATTCAAAGGTTATAATTAAAGTTATATTTTATAATTTTTACAATAGAATAATGAAATAAGGGTTCCAATAAAATTTGGTGATTTTAATAGTAATTTTATACTCTCCACATGAGTATTTTTATAAGAGAAAAATAACTACCCAAGCATAAATCGAGCTTAGTCGAGCTGAAAGTGAACGCTTAACAAAGTGACTATAAATCGTACTTCATTATATTTTCTCTTAAATTAATAGCCATACAAAGATATATGGCCTTTCATCAGTTTTGACAAAATATTATAGAATTTAAGGAGTGATAGTAATGAATGATTTTTTTCCTATTTTCATAAGAAAGAGGATATATAACTCCTCACCATGTTATACAAATCCCTGATTTAGATGATTTTATTATAAAAAAATTAAAATGAATAATTTATAACTTATGGACAATAATTAAATCTGTAGATTTTTTGGAAATTATTTTCTCAAAATTTTTTAAGACATGAAAAGAGGGTTTACATATAATATAGGTTGGATATTTACATGTGTTGATTGTTGCTTTGTGGTCTTTGCTAGTATTTTACCAAATGACTTGTGGAATTTCATAATCCTCACATGAGAAGAAAACTCAATAGTAAGGTCCTTTAAATTGTCTCATTTGAGTTTCCAATTTATTTATTTATTTTTTTATATAAAAAAATTTAAAACATCAATATAAATTTTTAACTCGAAAAGTTTCGGTCAACTTCGACCTCGCTCCGATCCGATAGTATCCGTTGGGTCACTAACAATATTCTTTAATATATTTACATATTTTCTAAACGATAATACACCCTGCTTACATATTCCCACGCCTCACTATATAATCTAAACTTTTACGGACGTTTAGAAGTAAAAAATAAAATAAAATTGTAACTCTTCAAAAGAATTGTTCAATGAAGATAACTTGGCAGCCTTGTTAACCCAATATTCTGGTCTGCCAGTAATAATTGTTGAATGGACAAAACAAAAGAAAAAGTGAAAAAAAGAGATGGAGAAGAAGAAAAGTTTGAAACAATTACATGTTAAAGCAGAGCAACAAGACAGCATGTTTCACGATTTACACTTAACCCCTCTTTCACATAATTAAAGTGTTCATTAACTATAATTAATTACATTAGATAAGATTCAACACTTATATTATAAATTCGGATCTATAAATTCTAACATAATTTAACAAAAAAATTAAATCGTTTTTGGAAATGAAAATCATGAAAATCAATTGGCCGGATTTTACAATCAAATGATCGTTGAATATTTGTTCAGATTGGGAGAGAATAAAGAGAATGAATGAAGTTCAGAACACACAACTGAGCGAATAAAAATGTGGGTAGGACATGAGATTTATTAAAGGAGTCCAGCAAGAGGCACATGATTTATGGGAGACTGAGATAAATGGGGCGTGGAAGGAAACAACAATGGAGGGATGAGCAACATGGACTGTACAAGAGAATAGGGGTACCTGGAGTGGGTTTGCACAAAATGCATTGCAAACAGAGTATAAAGCAATCGAGATGGTGCTAACAACAGCAACTCAAAGAGGATTGAAACGGGTTTCGGTTCGTACTGATTCCAGCCTTAGGAGAAAGACTCAAGACCTAAAGAGAATACAGTTTACAGGAATACAATATGTAGATTACAACATAATTTTAGTTACGCTGCTATTATTAAGGTAAGTAGATCTAAGGTTAAGCAAGCTCATAATCTAGCTACAAAAGTCAGGACAAAAATTCTTTCTATGTAATTTATTTGACACGTTTGCTAAAAAAAAGGTCTTAGGGAATCTATCAATTGTTCCATAAATACTTTCTATCAATAGCAGCGTAACTAAAATTATGTTGTAATCTACGATGCTTTTGTCAATCCTTTATATTTATTTTTTAATTTATTGATTTATTTGCCAAGAAATGTGTGAAAATTTGGACTTGGAGAGTCTTGAATTCTAAATTGGATGATTCTTGAAATACTAGCTAAAAGTTGTTGGTTTGTGAGAGTTTATAAAATCAGTAAAAATAAATCTTCCTATCTTGATTAATAATTGTTAGTTTTTATTTTTTTTCTATCATTAGTTTTTATTTTTGAATCAATTTTGCCTGATGACAGTATATAAAATCAGTAAAATGAGTAGTCTTTAAATACAGTATATAATATTAATTTTTGAAAATCAAATATTTATTTTGCTGCTGTATTTGTTGCTGTTAGTTTACTAATAGCTCTCTCTGATTTTAGGCGACAGGAACAAGGCAGGAGGAGAGAGACAAAAGGAAGGTGAGAGAGAGAATGCAAGCAATTTGATAATTAAAAGCAAGAGTATTTTTGATAAATTAATAATGTTTTCCTATTAGACATTTTAAATATATTGGCTAACGGTCATATACAGCTGGCAAGTGACAATTGGCCGGGCTGGGTGGATGGAATATTACTGCCCCACACACGCCGCTTCTTGAGGCGCTTTCGTCAGTCCCCTCTCTCTCTCTCTCTTCTTTTCATCAACTCCAGGTCTTCTTCAATCTCCCACTCCTCCCTTCCCCCTCTCTCCCTTCATCAACTCCATTTCTTCTATCTATCTCCCACCTCGATTTCTAGGGTTAGGGGTTTGGAGCTCTGACTTATATCGCAGGAGGATTTGGTACTCGAAGTTTCTCACATCACTGCTTGAAATCGACACCGTTGCTAATATTCATGGTAACATTCTTCTGTCTTCGATTTGGATTTTTGGTTCTTCCCTTCTCATTTTCGGTGAAACAATACTGACGATTGGAAAGATAACCAGAGAATTCATTTTCCGTTCTTCGATGGCTTTGTTGAAAAATGAGCGAGGTTTCCGGTGCTTCCTCTGTCTTCTCCCTTCAATTTCGCACCCTCTCCCCAACTCTATTCCTAACCCTACAACCCTTACCCTAAGCCCTAGTTTGATTTTTAAGCCACAAAGTAGGGAGAAGGAAGAGAGATTGGGAAGCGGCAACTTGTGAAAGGTGAAATTGCAAATGTTGGCTTTCATTTTCTGTGTTCAATTTTGTTTGATTTTGTTTGCATGCTTCTAAATTGTAGTAATTCTCCAAATCTATTTTCAGGTGCCCCTTTCTCTTTTTGCTCAGATCTTTAAGCAAGGCAAGTCTAATGATTGTTCTGTTTTTCATTGGTTACATATCTACCCATAGTGAATATCCCATTGTTCTTATCCTTCTTCCTCTCCTATCCCTTATGCGTCTATGTTCCATTAGTTTCATACCTTTTTGATTATGGTTTCTTCCCTGATGCCAGCTTCACTGAGAGGCAAGATATTTGTAAAGCAGGATGGGAGGGCAAATATGCATCGCAATGAAGCAGGGAGTGATAGGAGAGAAAGGGAAGGATTGGATGCCATCAAAAAGGAGGAAAGATGAAGGTTATGGTGAGTGTTTTGTGTTAGTTTAGGCAAATGCTTAGATGTGCTCACTGGTTAGTCTCCTTTGTTTCTATATATTCTGCTTTATTTGTTCCCTTTCTAACTTCCAGCACCTCTCCCTCCCCCTCCCACCCCCGTGAATTTCATAGTTCAAAGTGCGGAGAATTTACATATCTAAACTGCCATTCTTGTTGATAGTAATCATCCACTCTCAGTTTAGGAATATGGGAACTCTAGTTACCTTCCTGCTTTATTGCTTCAGTTTAGGAATTTTACAGGCTTTGCTTTGCTGATTTGAGTTGATGGAAGTCAGGGTTTGGCTGGATTTTTTGTTTGATTTGATCATGTAAGATGCTAATGGCTTCCTCAAATAACATTATTAATAACTTCTCTTGAGTTTTATTTTTATTTATTTTCATTTCTTTTATCTTTGTTTCTTGAGGTGCTCTCTCCCCCAAAGGAATGGTTAACTTGCAATGTTAATTATTACAGTAAGTCAGTACCCGTATCTATCGTGAGATTTTGAGTTCCTGTTAGAGTAGTCTGAGTCCAGTCAACTTTGTGATATTTAGTCCTCATGAAAGACGTGTAAAGTGGAAGTCTCGAAATTAAAAAAGTAATATTATTTGCACGGCTTTTGCAAATGATATACTTTTGCTTTTGTATTTTTATGGCACACTTTGGAATAGTTCAACTAAGCTTATTTTTGCAAGATTTATTTTTTATTCTATTTTTATCTTTTATTCTATTTAGGATAATTTGGGTTATTCTTTTGGTCTTGTTCTAGTTATTTGGTGCTATTAGGTTCCTAATGCTTTCATGTTTTTGGAATTTAAACTTACGTAGATGATAGGGATGAGGGGACTTGAGTGATTTTTAATTTATACTATACTATTGTTGCGGGATTATAAAATCTTGAATTTGCATGAGGTCCTCATATTTCGGAGTAGAACCAGTGCGCTGATCTTGACTTCTTATGGGCAAACTCCATGTAGAATTTTGACTTCCTTCTATCCTTGCCGGAGATGGGATTGAACTGGTGTTGCCAGAGATGGGAATAGATGCACACGGTGAATACCTCCTAACTTCCTTTACTTCCTTTTTATGGAGTAGTTGGTAGTCAATGTTTTTAAATCTATGGTCTAATGGAACCAGCCTCAATGCAATTTTGCAATTCAGGATTAAGATTGCTACATCAGAACCCCCTCCCTTCATAACCTGCCCTTCCTAGCAGTGGAATTTTTAGAGTATGGATATGGATTTGAATTTGTATCTGAATTTTGATGTTGAGTGGTCACATATCTATTACCTTGTTTTGTAGCAGTGTTTGAAGATAAGTTGTTAATATCAATTAGAAAAACCTGTACTTGCTATTCTTGTTAGATATTTCCTTTATTTTGATCTCTGATTCTTTTTCCAATGCTCATACCATGTCTTATTTCTGTTTTCTTGATTAAGTGCATGGCTTCATTTGGATGTCAGGTGATTTCATCACCATTGCTGGCTCTGGCTACCCTGCTTGATGGATTGGTGGGCATGAGCTCTGAGAGACCTTGTGTTGAGGACTCTAATGCTGAGCGAAAGCATGTCAAGGCACAAGCAGTGGCTGTTTCTTCAGCAAAAAGTTTATTATTGGTGGCTCATCTTCATTTCCTGTATTTTCTTAGATCTGAAAGCACTATTATTCGGTCAGCTACATACTCCTTGCTGAGAAGCTTTGTCAAGAATATCCCTGAAGTTTTTAGCTAAGGAGATGTGAAAGATCTGGCTACTGCAATACTTGGAGCCTTTGAAGAAAAGGATCCTGCTTGCACACGACATTGTGGGAAACAATATTGCTATTTCCAGAAATTTTCCTAGAATCTGGTCTCATGTAAATTTGCAGAAAACTGTATCAAATCGCTTGTGGCAGTTCCTCAGAAGTGGCTGTTATGGATCACAGAAACTCTCTTATCCTGCTTTGGTCTTGTTCCTAGATTCTTTACCCGCCGAAGTGATGGACAGGAAGGAGTTCTTTTTTGATTTCTTCCAAAACCTTTTGTAACAACCCGACCCTAAACCACATTGTTTATTTAATTAATTCAGTAATTATAAGATTTATATGATTGAGCGCGTGCACTTCAATTCGCCATTTTATATTTAAAGTATTTTTATACATACGTTATGCCGTTAAAGCGACGAAGTGGCTCTAATAAAAATCTCATAATAAAGTTATAATTTGTGAACGTCATTGTTAAAATAAAATTAAGTAGTAACAATAATAATAATAATAAATAAATAAATAAATATAGGTAAACATATAAAAATAAAAGTAAAAATAAAATAAATAAACCAGATTTTTTTAGAAAAATCCAGATACAAGAATTATCTGGAATTAAGTAGAAAAAAAAAAAAAAAGAGAAGAAGAAGAAGTGAGGCGGTTAAAACCAAGATAATCAGACTTCAATTCACTTGCCTCACTGCTTCTGCTCCTCCCGTTCCCCTGCTTCACCTGCTCCTCCCTCTTCCCTGCTCCTCCCTTTCCCCTGCTTCCTCTTCCTCGCGGCACTTCTCCGGCCAGCGCAGCGGGCGACGCCGGCGGGAGACCGGCGCCGGTCGTCCCCCGTCCCTCTCTGTCTCGCTTCCTCCCTCTCTCGCGCTCTCTCCGTCTCTCTCTGCCTCCCGCTAGGCACAGCGGGATTCCCCTGCCGCGGCCACCTGACGGCCAACCACCAGCCGGAGCCCATCGCCACCTCTGCCGGGCGGTTGCCGGTGCAGTTGCCGACCGCCATCACCTCTGGCCGTCCTCCTCAACTTCTCCTCTTCGAATCTGAAGGTAAACATGCTAAACCCTAAATTATCAAGTTTCTGATTTATTTAGGCAATCGTAACTATAAATTGAAGCATATGACTTGGAAGTATATGTTGAGTGAATTTGAAGATCGATTTTGAGAAATTCGATTTGGTGTGGATGGTGGAGTTGTGGCTTTGATGGATGGATTATGTATAAATGCGAAGGAATGAAATTGTTATTGAGAAATTATAATGTAGAGAACGAAATTAGGGATGTTTAGTTATGTAATTGGGTATCGAATGAATTCGAGATTTTGGAGGATGACGATATTGAGCAAACGTAGGGCGGAGTATATGCATAGGTTGAATTGGCTAAAGTGTAACTGCAGAAGTTTAAGAAAATAGTTCAAATGTTAAGCATGCGTAATTGTGATTGGGAATGTGAGTTTTGTGGGGAGATAATGCCCCGACCTTAAGATGATATATATATGAATTTGAGCAATATGGTTAATTGTGAAGCCTCCATGTAGAAAGGCATTGGTAGATTGAGTAATCACTTGGCTATAAGTTTGAAGTCGATGAAAGAAGGAATAAAGAAATTTCGTTGGGAGTGAGGATCGAAAGATAAGTTGGGCTGGCAGATTAATTGAATTAGTGGCATCAAATAAGAATAATAATAATAATGCTAATAGTAATGGCGACAACAATGTGGGTAGCAGTCATAAGAATTATTAAGAGCGTGTTTCACATCTTTTTAATAAATGTAATGACGATAAGTGATTGATCATACACGTATATATATACATCTTTTCCATTCACGCCAACAAATGCACTCGAACTACATAAGTAACATTAGTTGTCCGATTAGCTTAATCGATTACATAACAAATGAAGAAAATAAATCAAATTACCAACGACTATACGAACTCAAGCATTAAAATTCAAGAAAAACATTATTAACAAGGGAAATCCATTTGAAACAGAACCGAGGCCACTTCGGCTGCCGGAAAGCTAGCAACTTAAATTTTCATAAAAGGGGAGAAAGCAAACAATCTCGGTTCGAGTACGTTCATTGCCTCGTATCTTTCGAAAACTCACATATTTCATCAAATCTCAATATTTCTTATATATATAAATAACTATGAATCATTTACAAGGCAAGTTTTGCCACCTAATTAAGTGGTCCCCGCCCAATTATCAATTACTAAGGGCTTAGGCCCGCCAATTATACCGCGCGCGGCGTCAACTCGGGTTATCGATCGGCCCGGGGTGACACTGTTCAACGATCGTATCAATTACCAAGGGGTTCCACTTCCGGATAATAACCGGCAAGCAATTTTACTTATACTCTCTCCCCGATTTCAAACTAAAATGAATTGAAATGCGCGCGCTCAATCAATGTGTTTCAAAATTATTTTACCGTGCGGGAATGTTCGTACTGAGTTTCGACTCATTCTTTGAATTATTTTCGATGTTTTGGTTTTTAGGAAAGGCATCCGTTAATGACCCTTCGCCTAAGAAGCCTGGTGGGAGCAAGACATAGCCGGATATTTCATTGCCATTGTTCTATGTTGGACTAGATGCTCACGAGTGATGCTCATCCTCGCTAATTTTGGGTTTGACTTTGGGTTGTAATTAAGCATTGTGTATTTCCTATTATAGTCCGTTGTAATGGTCACTAATGTTTGAAAATACGTAGCAAAACTATGCTTGGGATTGGCTACTTAAGTTGTCGGGATGACACCTTGCGACATAGCGGAGGCATAACCACTAGACACTCGTTTATTATGGTATTTTAAGTCAGCCTTGTCCTTTTGTTAGGGCGGCGGTAACGCCTTCAGCTATTAACTTCCGCTGCGACCTTACCTAATATTATCGGATTAGGGAGTCATTAGGTGACAGAATGGCGGGCGTTACACCTTTGGACCGGAAGGAGTGCATCTCATCCTAGTAAAGCTGATCAAATGGCATTCTACATGGCCCTCAAAGAATGCTTCCTCTAGTGCATAAATAATGCTTCAAGGTATGTTGTTTTGGATGGGGTTGGCGAAGGAGAACCCTGCTGCCCATTTTACCCTGCTTGATTTTGATGATTCCCCTTGTAAAACTCATGTATTTTCTCTTGCCTTTCAGAGGAACAACCTTGTTCCAAGGTATAAATTCCTTTGTTTTCAGATAATTCAATTTGAAAATGGAATGCTTATTTGTTGTTATGGAAGGATGAAACTTGTGATAACCTTGATGCAATTTCTCTTGAACATCCTTTGATGCAAATTATGAAACATTTCACTGAGAGTTTTGCTAAGGCAGCTCACTGTACTGTTGGCAAAACAAACAGGGAATGTAGAAGGGAGAATTGAGCTCTACCATTTTTATATTCCTAGTTTCCTACAATAGAGTCAGTGTGATGGATGAGGGATACAACACAGCATCATCTGTCACATCCATGTTATTTGTAAGGATTAGGGTACAACATTGCTTGGGAGTTACATCCAGATATGGAAGGGATAGGAAGACGGAAGGGCGAGGGGCTGTCAGCAATTTGTTTCTCGTTAACTTGCACATGATACGTTGTTCAGACCTTGAGTTTGTGATTGACAGTGCCCGATAGTCTGAAACTTAGAGATGGGGACTAGGTTGTAATTTTATAATAGCTCAGGGTGCAAAAATTTTTCAGCATGTTTTTATGAGTTTGCTGTTTATTATATGAGTGCAGAATTTATAGCAATATTATTTCAAGGTCTTATGGCTATTTCTTCTCTTTCTGGCAGACATTGGAGTGATGCAGATAAAATCTACCATTTTCGTATGTTTCTTGTTGACAATATACTTGTCAAGCTTTTATGGCACAACTTTCTGTTTCATATTGAGACAAGACATGAGGACGTTGTACCTTCTGCTTCAGAGGAGAACACCAGATTGTTTGATAGAAATTTGTTAGAGTTCAAAGGAGGGGAGTTATATGATTTGGGGCAATGTATGATCAATAAATATCCTGCCATCTATGTTTGCTTTGGATCGTCAATTGTTCTTGCCTTTGAAAGGGATATTCAACTATAATTTAAGCCAACAAAAATATAAATAGATAAAAAAAACTGCTACTACCATTAAAAAGCTCTCCAGTAGTGCCACTTTTGAACTTTTAAAATAATTGACATGGATTAACTCAAAAACGCATTAACGTATATAGAAGAATTTTTGGCAGTTTTGGCTAAGAACTCCAGATAACTGTCTTGTTTTTGTTTTCTTTTTTTTTTTTTTTGGGGGAGGGAGAGCTGAGACCCTTAACTGTGAATTCCTTAAGAAAATTGCATAGAAGATATGTAGAATGTGTAGATGTTCTGGCTTTTGTTTCTGCACCTTGAATCTAACTGTTATTCAAGATTCAGAGTTTTTGGGCGACTGATTTAACATTGCAAGTATTAGAATATGAGCTTGTAAAATCTCTTGTGGAGTTGATGTGACATTTTTGAGTGAGATTTAAAACATCAGTGTTTGATATATTTTGAGCTTGAAACAGAGAGGCTATTTGATGTAGAGTTGCTTTTGATGTTTGCTCTGTTAATATGAAGTTTAGTGTATCCCTTTCTCTTTCTTTCTCACATCTTTAAGCAAGGCAAGTCTAATGACTGTTCTGTTTTTCATTGGTTACATATCTACCCATCGTGAATATCTCCATTATTCTTATCCTTCTTCCTCTCCCATCCCTTATGTGTCTATGTTCCATTGGTTTCATACCTTGTTGGTTATGGTTTCTTCCCTATGCTAGCTTCACTGAGAGGCAGGATATTTGCAAAGCAGGATGGGAGGGCAAATATGCATCACAATGAAGCAGGGAGTGACAGGAGAGAAAGGGAAGGATTTGATGCCATCAAAAATGAGGAAAGAGCAAGGTTATGGTGAATGTTTTGTGTTAGTTTAAGGAAATGCTTGGATGTGCTCACTGGTTAGTCTTCTTTGATGCTATTTATTCTGCTATATTTGTTCCTTTTCTAACTTCCAGCACACCCCCCTGAATTTCATGGTCCAAAGTGTAGAGAATTTACATATCTAAACTGCCATTCTTGTTCATAGTAATCACCCACTATCAGTTTAGGAATATGGGAACTCTAGTTACCTTCCTGCTTTATTGCTTCAGTTTAGGAATTTTACAGGCTCTGCTTTGCTGATTTGAGTTGATGGAAGTCAGGTTTTGGCTGGGTTTTTGTTTGATTTGATCATGTTAGATGCTAATGGCTTCCTCAAATAATATTGATTGATAACTTCTCTTGGGTTTTATTTTTATTTATTTTCATTTATTTTATCTTTTTTCTTGTGGTGCTCTCTCCCCCAAAGGAATGGTTAACTTGCAATGTTAATTACAGTGAATCAGTACCCATATCTATCGTGAGATTTTGAGTTCCTGTTAGAGTCATCTGAGTCCAGTCAACTTTGTGTTATAGTCCTTCCCATGAAAGACGTGTACAGCGGAAGTCTCAGAGTTAAAAAATCACGTAATATATTATTTGGACAGCTTTGCATATGATATACTTTTGCTTTTGTATTTTTATGGCACACTTTGGAATAGTTCAACTAAGCTTATTTTTGCAATATTTATTTTTTATTCTATTTTTATCTTTTATTCTATTTAGGATATAATCTTGGGTTATTCTTTTGATCTTCTTCTAGTTATTTGGTGCTATTATGTTCGTAATGCTTTCATGTTTTTGGAATTTAAACTTAAGTAGATGACAGGGATGAGGCGACTTGAGTAATTTTTAATTTATTCGACTGCAAGTACTTTTTGTCCGTGTTAGATTTTTTTATTTTTTTATGTGAGCCTAGTCCTGTGAAAAAGGTGGGGTAGTTCTATGTGAGCATCCTCTGTCAATCTAGTATTGAACTTCTCTGTACGAGTCTGGTAATTTTCAAGCTCATTAGCTTGGGTAGCTTCTTTGCTAACTTAACGGGATTTAGTTGAGGGTGCTTTTCTCCTAAAATGGTAACATGGGTTTTCAATTGTACTTGGTAGTTCACACTTCACACTGTGGCATTAGGTCTTCCTTTCATGTTTGCCCAATTTTAGCTTATTAATACTCTTGACAACTTCTTAGAAGTCCCTACTCGGCTACTCCAGTGAGTGCATTATTTGTTGGGGAAGCAACATAGGGCAATTTGTGAAAATGGTGGGATAGTTTGGGCTTCTGTTTCTGCACCTTGAATCTAACTGTTATTCAAGATTCAGATCTTTTGGGTGACTGATTTAACATCGCAAGGATTCGAATTATGAGCTTGTAAAATGTCTTGTGGAGTTGATGTGACATTTTTGAGTGAGTTTTAAAACATCAGCGTTTGATATATTTTGAGCTTGAAATGGTGAGGCTAATTTGATGTATAGTTGCTTTTGATGTTTGCTCCGTTAATATGAAATTTAGTGTATCCCTTTTTCTTTTTTGCTCATATCTTTAAGCAAGGCAAGTCTAATGATTGTTCTGTTTTTCATTGGTTACATATCTACCCATAGTGAATATCTCCATTGTTCTTATCCTTCTTCCTCTCCTATCCCTTATGCGTCTATGTTCCATTGGTTTCATACCTTGTTGATTATGGTTTCTTCCCCTGATGCCAGCTTCACTGAGAGGCAAGATATTTGTAAAGCAGGATGGGAGGGCAAATATGCATCGCAATGAAGCAGGGAGTGATAGGAGAGAAAGGGAAGGATTGGATGCCATCAAAAAGGAGGAAGAGGAAGGTTATGGTGACTGTTTTGTGTTAGTTTAAGGAAATGCTAAGATGTGCTCACTGGTTAGTCTTCTTTGTTGCTATTTATTCTGCTTTATTTGTTCCCTTTCTAACTTTCAGCACCTCTCCCTCCCCCTCCCCCCACCCCCGGTGAATTTCATAGTTCAAAGTGCAGAGAATTTAAATATCTAAACTGCCATTCTTGTTGATAGTAATCATCCACTTTCAGTTTAGGAATATGGGAACTCTAGTTACCTTCCTGCTTTATTGCTTCAGTTTAGAAATTTTGTGATTGAGTTGATGGAAGTCAGGTTTTGGCTGGGTTTTTTGTTTGATTTGATCATGTAAGATGCTAATGGCTTCATCAAATAACATTGATTAATAACTTCTCTCGTGTTCTATTTTTATTTATTTTCATTTCTTTTAGCTTTTTTTCTTGAGGTGCTCTCTCCTCCAAAGGAATGGTTAACTTGCAATGTTAATTACACTGAATCAGTACCCATAGCTATCGTGAGATTTTGAGTTCTTGTTAGAGTAGTCTGAGTCCAGTCAACTTAGTGATATTTAGTCCTCCTCATGAAAGACGTGTACAGTGGAAGTCTGAGAATTAAAAAATCACGTAATATAATATTTGGACAGCTTTTGCATATGATATAATTTTGCTTTTGTATTTTTATATGGCACACTTTGGAATAGTTCAAGCAAGCTTATTTTTGCAAGATTTATTTTTTATTCTATTTAGGATAATTTTGGGTTATTCTTTTGGTCTTTTTCTAGTTATTTGGTGCTATTAGGTTCCTAATGCTTTCTTGTTTTTGAATTTAAACTTAAGTAGATGATAGGGATGAGGGGACTCAAGTTATTTTTAATTTATTCGACTGTAATTACTTTTTGTCCGTGTTAGATTTCTTTTTTTTTTTTTCCTAATGTGAGCCTAGTCCTGTGAAAAAGGTGGGGTAGTTCTATGTGAGCATCCTATGTTAATCCAGTATTTAACTTCTCTGTATGAGCCTGGTAATTTCAAGCTCATTTGCTTGGGTAACTTCTTTGCTAACTTAACGGGATTTAGTTGAGGGGATTTTCTCCTAAAATGGTAACATGGGTTTTCAATTGTACTTGGTAGTTCACACTTCACACTGTGGCATTAAGTCTTCCTTTCATATCTACCCAATTTTAGCTTATTGATACTCTTTACAACTGCTTAGAAGTCCCTACTCGGCTACTCCAATGAGTGCATTATTTGTTGGGGAAGCAACATAGGGCAATTTGTGAAAATGGTGGGATAGTTTGGGCTTCTGTTTCTGCACCTTGAATCTAACTGTTATTCAAGATTCAGATCTTTTGGGTGACTGATTTAACATCGCAAGGATTCGAATTATGAGCTTGTAAAATGTCTTGTGGAGTTGATGTGACATTTTTGAGTGAGTTTTAAAACATCAGTGTTAGATAGAATTTGAGCTTGAAATGGTGAGGCTAATTTGATGTATAGTTACTTTTGTTTGATGTTTGCTCTGTTAATCTGAAGTTTAGTAACAGGGTTTGCCATGGGTTCTGTTATCTTTTATTTTCAACTGCTTCAGTAGTAGGCAAATTTCTGCGCTGGCTAATTTATGTTTCGTTTGTAAGTCTAGTGCTTAAAATGCAGGACAAAGTGTTTCTTTTTTTTTATTCTTTTTTGGGGGGAAACAGAAGAATTATGTGCATTACAGGTTATGCTTGTTTAGTCTATTACATTGATTTATGATTTATGAATGTAAACCAATGAAGAAGAAAATTGGAAATTAATTTGAGGTTGACAATTCTAGAATGGTGACGCATACAATTCGACGTTTGTCAAATTGAGGTGGGAAGACCCCCTCCCCCAAAGGAAAATAACTTCCTATTCAAGCCTATGAATGGATAAAATTGTGATATAAATATTTGTAGTGGCTATGTGATCGTTTTTCTTAGCTTGGTATGCAAAGGCATGAGGTTAAGGTTCTTCAGATTCCACTTATTATGGATTTCTTTAATGTTGGTGAGAAACACATTGGCTCTGTGATTGATGGCTTACTCAGGGTAAGCATACGGTAAATATGTCTAGATTTCTCTGCATCTTATTTTTATTTTTATTTTTTCTCTCCATGTTTGCCAGAAGTTCTTTCATGAACCTTGATGCAACTTATACTCAATTTATCCATCTTCAAAAACCACTTTCATGCGCTTTTGAGTTCTTGTTGCTGAAAGCATATGTTGTTGTCTACTACTACTATTACTACTACTACTACTACCACCACCACCACCACCTACTACTACTATTACTACTACTATTATTATTTTGTGCGCGTGGTTCAACAACTGAACCTTGATAATAGCTAAAGTTTGATGGACTGTCCAATTGAGGTTTTTGTTGAGGGAGTATTTGAGTAAGCTTGGCTTTTTTAACTAGACAATTGGTTGAATAAGCTTGCCTTTTTTTTTTTTTTCCATTATGAGATATTTATATCTTTTCCATGAAATCAAAAGATGAGGAGATGCTGGCAAGGTCATAGCTTTTGCAATGGTCATTTTCCTTCAATTAAGCCCTAAGTTTTCTTCTACTTGGGACTCTTTGTTTAACTATGATGATTGAGTTTTCTTGAGTTGGAGCTGTGTGTGCCTTGTTTTAGTTTTTGAATTTTCATTCTTTTTTACTACGCATCTGAATTATGTTTTTTGGGTTACAATTGATGATATTTTAAAGCACCTTGTTTTTTGTTTATGTTTTTGATAGGCAGTTTCTTATATGTTTTGGTGTTAGAGACAATAATGGCTAGAGGAACCCTTTGTTCTGATTTTTTTTTTTTTTGATACGCAGATGCTCATATTTTTTGTTGTTAAGGACAATGGTTAAAGGAAACCTTTGTTCTGAAAATTCACCTTGATGTACTGATTTATTTTCATTTTTCTTCCTTTGCTTGAGGAAAACTTTGTTTTGAAAATTTACTGAGCAAATCTTAATGAACTAACTCTTTCACATTTTTCTTCCTTTGTTCTCGTGAACTATCAATGTTGATGGAGCAAGGTATTATGAGCTGTGAAGGCATAAATGGAATGAGGGATGGTAAAGGTACTAATTAATGTTAAGGTGAAGATTTTTTTATTTGGGAAAAAAATGTGAAAATTTACTAACTGACATGGTCTAACTAAATCAAGATTTTAAAATTTAAGATTATAGTTTCAGTTTCTAACCAGTATAAGTTTATAACAAGTTTATCTGCACTAGGTACATTGTTGTTGTTCATTAATGTTTTACTTTATTCAAGATAAAATTGACCTTGCTTAGCCTTTGGTTGTGGTTGAATGGAAGCGTAAAACTCCTAATATCAATTTTCCTAAAAGTGTTGAATATGGGATAAAATGTGCATTTAACACCTTTATTGAGTCGGTATAATTAATAATTCTAGTACCAAGTTTTGCATATTTGGTGTTTGGCCTTAGGTTGCATGTTGGGACTCATGCATAAACTTCAATGAGCCTAGCTTTTAAGATTTCTCCTTTAGCATACCCCGAGGCTGGAGTAGTGAGAATCTAAATTGTGAGTTTTGTGTTCTTGTAACATTATTTTCTGTGCTGGAATTCTCTTTTGAGGCAAGTGCATCACTGAGACGTCATGCGACTCCACTGGTTATCTTAGTTGTTCAGCAGACGAGATTATTATGCAAGCTAGCACAAAGTTGTGTAAATGCTCCATAAGCATTTTTTTATGTTGTGTTTCCATGGATTGGTGGGATCAATATAGGTGTGTCCATTGATTTTCCCCTGCTCCCTCAGTCGGACCACAAAAGAGTGGATCCTCTTCCCCTATTTTGGCAATAATCATTCTATGTTATACTTGTATTCTCCTTAATTTTGTCATTTCTTTTCATGCGGGGTTTCGCTACAAACTAAAACAGGAGATAGGGACCTTATTTACACTCAAAACAACGAGCTGCCGTGGCTGTTTAGGTAGGCCTACTGGGGTTCTGAAATTTCATTGTGCTCTTCTTTGTTGTTGGTTTAATAACTTTTCTTGTTTGCATTAGGTGTATTTGATCAATCATATTTGTCCTGTTTTGTCATTTATAAGGTATAGGTGTTTTCTCTTTTTCATATGTTTGGCAATTAATCTAAGTGTCTTTTGACTTTTGGCCTTGATGTACATTTCACCTGTTCAAGCTCATACTCATCTTTTCCATGTGGGTCATTTTCTCATTTCTAAGTTGCATAAGCTTCTCTATGCGATGAAAGATGTGTAGTTATGTTTAATTATCTCTTTGATAATGATGAAGCTTAGTAGTTAGTTCATTTTTTTTTTTTTTTTTGTTTACAACTAATGATGCTTTAATGCACTTTTGAGGGTTTTTTAAAATTTTTTTATAATGATTAATAAGGTATTTGTACTTTCTATTTTTCTGTTTCCTTATTGGACATAGCCACTGAAGTTCTACTTTTGCTTTATAAAAAAGGGTAGTTGGCCAATAAGGTTGGGAACCGAAAATGATTAATTGTTAGACATGATGAGGATTGTGATACTCTTTGTGCAAAGCTATATGGTAGACTAGGAACTAGCAAGTTCAAGTCTAGGTGAAGGTATATATCCTAGCAAAGCCAAGTTAATAGTGATATAAAAAAATAATTTCATCAAGTTTGATTTTTTTGTTCAACTAGAAAATTAATCATCTTAAATGGATATTTTTTGTACTAAAAGGAAAATCACCTTAAATGAATAAGTTACATTAACAATCTTTAATCCTTAGACTATTTTTCTTTAAGTTGTCTTGTTGAAATTGCATATTAACTTCTACGGATTGGGACCCTAGTACTCCATACTAGGTGTTTTCATCTAGTATGTATACATGATGATGTGATTGTGAAGGTAAGGAATGTATTGAAAAATAAATCATGTTATGGTAAAAGATTGTGGGTGCATGGGGGCATTGTACTCCCGGGAGTACCATTTAACTTTTGTTTTGTTAGAACTTCAGTTAGGGAAAGTTTTGATAATCTGAGCTTGGGTTTGCAATCGGGGTATTCTAACTTCAGGTTATGCTATGTCGACTTGACATTCTCCAGGTATCACTGAGCTTTTTGTTAGAACTTTGGTTAAGGACGCGTATCTTATTTATTTCATTCAAGATATTTCTTGTTGTTTGTCAATTAACTTTTGGTGGTGATTTGGTGCTCACCCCCTTATTCTAAGTTTAGGTTTTTGACGATTCTGTTTGATTCTGTTTCGTGGCTGGTAACTCTTAGTCTCTCTTGCTGACAATCAGAAAGGAGGCTGGTAACTCTAAGTTTACTTGCATTGTGCGTGTGTGGCCTTTAGAGTTGATGTGTCCTTCAGTTGGTTTGCTATGTGCTCATGATAGATGTATGCAAGTCTTTCTCGGTACCTCATATGCTTAACCAATCACAAGCACATTCTAGTTTTGTTTCTATTGAATATTTGAAGTGCTATTTGTTTATCCAAACTCGAGATAGACGCTTGTGTTTCTTTCTCCAATCTATGTTGTACTTGTGATTGGTTAAGTTAAATGTGAAGTATACTTGTTCTTGGATTGGAATCTGTATAAAGTTGTGTGAAGTTATGCTTGCTCCTAAGGTCTACTAGAATGTGTTTTATGTTAATTTTCTATCAACTAAGTTTATAATATTATGGGTAACAAATACTATTGGAATGGCTTTGATAATATAAATATTATTATTTGCCTCGAAATCCTTGCTTTTTTCCACTGTATATGCTCCACCTTTGACCTCTCTTTTTCAAATGTCGTAGCATGTGTAGGCAAATGGGAAATCATACAATTTGTTGCCCTTTCAATGAATCTTCTATTATAGTGTTGTGTTTTAGAGTTGTCATGAGCATAGTTTCAGAGTTTTAGTGGTGTGAAACAATGTCTGAGGATTGAAGTAGTGAGCGTTAGAATGATGAGTAGAAAATTTGTTTGCATTGAGCATTAGAAAGGTAATCATGATCCTAATAATTTGTGCGTTTGTTTTCTATTGTAAATTCATATATGCTAGTTTTGTTTCAAGAGTTTGCTTATGTTTTTTTCCCTTTTGTATGCACTAATTAAAAGCTATCATGTTGTCTAATCATGCGTGGCACTAACTTTACTCTTAAGTATCTTTGTCCAGTGTTTGGTAATGCTAATGCCGATTGCTGATAATAACAATCATATTAACTGATGAAATAATGATGTTCATATGTGATTGTGGATTCTTGGTTCTTGTTTTGTAGCACATTATCGGAGTTTGTTTATCAAAGCTATTGATTTATCGATTTAGTTGTTATGATGGACCTCATCTTTTACTGGATAATTGCTTTTAAGTTGCCATGTCTGTTCTTTTATTTTTTGATTTGTTACTTGTAATTTTTAGGCTCTTGTGGATTTCATGTGTAGAGAGTTTGAGTTGGTGTGTCAGTGATTCAAGGTTTTTCTCTTCGTGCACCTTGAATGTACATGTTTATTTAAGATTTGTATCTAATTTTGTGTTTGGTTTAGCATTGGTTGAATCTCATTTTTGAGCCTCCCAAATCGAGATTGTTTAATGGCAATAATTTTTTAAAATTGGGGGATTACGATATCAGGTTATGCTCTCTTAAATGTGGGTTGGTGGTCATATAGAGCCGAGTTTTGGACATGAGCTTTTTGTTGGAATATGAATTTGGTTTGAGTCTCTTTCTTATTGATTTCATGTTAAATCCTCAATCCTTTCTTTTTGTCTCGGTATTGATTATAATTAGTTAGAACCATGGTTTTTAGTAGCTTGAGTTATGTTTCTCTTCTCTCTTGTTCATTTGAACCTCTAAGTACGATAGTTGAGAGTCACTCCTTGTTGCATGTGACTCATGTTTAATCATTAGGATGCATTGTTTATTGTTGACTTATGTATAATGTCACTTCATTAGGATGCATTGTTGCTCTTCTGCACTTTTCTTTCTTATTTTGTTAGCAGGTTGACTTTCGGTTATCTCGTGGACTTCATTGTATAATGCAAGCAAGGTATGTTTATATGCTTGTATAAAATCTTTTTGCAAATTTAGTTTGAGCTCCTTCTCCCAATTTGTTCACCCGGTTTGTTATGTCTTTACTGTTGCTTGTTGGCATATCTTTTCTGGATGTTTATTTAACTACATCTTAAGAAGTCAGAGTTGAAACTTCTTGGTACTACTTGCTTGGCTTGTTTGGTGTTTGATGTTTGGTGTTTGGTTATTTGTTAATGCAATCAATCTTGGAACATCTGTTATGCTTTTAATTTCAATTACTTCATTCGTACCCTTAGCTTCTTTTACTTGAAGTTCTGCTTCTTTTACTTGGAAAAAAGTTATAGCTAGTCCGTGTTTGTCTTGTTGGCCACTTGGATTGTCATCGACCTTGTTTTCGGTTTTGATAAATGGTTATGGTTGCTAGATTCTATTGGTTGTTGATAAAGTTTAGTACTAGCTAGTTTTATCAGGATGGATTGTGAAGAGGGGCTCTAATGTGCACCTAATAAGAGTTATTTTTTGTTATTAACCTGTTTCTCAATGCTCCTGGTTGGACTCATTATAGAATATCCCCATGTTTTTGGTTTATGCAACCTCTTAGTGGTGTTGGTGTTTGCATCTTTTAGATTGTTGGTATTTTACTTCGTGGTGTATAGGTGTGATATATTCAGGTGTTGTTTTTTCCAATTCTTTGTCTACATGTTTATATGATATATGATGATTCTTTATTATCTGAGATTTTATCTTAATCTTAAGCATTTTTATAAGATCAATCTGTTCTAAGGAACTCTAATCTTGATCGAGTTTCATGGGTTTTGTTCATTTAAAAACCTTCTCAATACTAAGAAAATGTCTTGGAATGTTTGGAGGTGTATCTTAACTAATATTTGAATGTTTTGACTATGTCAATTTTATCAATTTGTTAGGTGGAATGTAGATATTATGGAGTAATTAGAATGTGCCCTGTTTTTATAAAGAACACCTATCTACATGAAGACATTGATGCATTAGCTCAATCTACTTCTTAAGCGTGTTTTCTGGAAAAAGTACTTTTGCGGTGTAGGTAATTGTTTTGTTTCTCTTATACCACAGTTTTTAGCTGAGAGACAATAATCTATGAATTTTTGTCAGTGTTGGAGGTGGAGTCCTATCTCTCTTAGTATTAATGTTTCTTTTAAAAAATTTTAAAATTACTAAGATCAAGTGTTCCCCTTTTTATATAAGGATTTTATATTTATTTATTGTTTTTCAAAAAAGATTGTCACATTTTTGTATAAATAACATCAAAGTAATATTATTTTTTTTAATTTTTATATAAGTTATCCTAGCAACCTATTTTTCAACATTCATATTTAATTCATTTTATGTCTCTGGTATGTCTTTCCATTTAATATTTTTTGTTTAGTTACATTTTATAATTTTATAAAGAATAAGTTACTTTGATTGATAGCATTAATCCTTCATTAATTTAAATTATTATTTAATTTATATAATAGTTGGGTTTTCTATAATTATTATTTAATTTCTTCTTGAATTTTTTGTTTAATTTTTTTAATGTCAAAATTTTGATTATTCTTTTACATTAAATCATTTCTTTTAAACTTTTTATATATTTTTTAACATAAATTTCTATCACTACTTATTTTTTAATTTTCAGCTCATGTTAAACTTTTTGCTGATTCTAATTTAAATTATTTCTTTGTTAAATAATGATTATATTTTTTAAAAGTAATGATTTATTAGTAATTTAATGGTATATAAATTGAAAAATTTACGTTTTTTTCAAGAAATTTTATAACATCTTTAAAATAACCAAATTTATTTTGAATGTCACAAACTTTTTCCCTTTTATATATATATATATATAGAACACTTGATCTTAATATTTTCAAAACTTTCCAATAGAAAGATTAATATTAAGAGAGAATTCCCTCTCGATACAATACTCACAAAAATTAATATAGATTGCATGTCTCATATGCTGCTAGCGTGGTTTAAAAGGAATTAATAAAATGAGTACTTATATCACTAATAGGACACATTATTATCCAGAAATACACTTAGGAATTCGATTGAGCTCGTGCATAAATGCCTAAAATAGATATGTGTTCTTTTATAAGAACATTGCACATTTTAATTATTCCATAATATCTACATTTCACCTACGAAACTAATAGAATTGACATAATTAAAACATTCAAACACTCGGTAAAGATATACCTCTGAACATTTTAAGACATTTTCCTAATACTAAGATGGATTTTAAAACGAACAAAAAGCCTATGAAGCTCGGTTAGGATACTGATCATTTAAAATGACTTGAGATATTTAGTTAATAAAGTATCATTATAGATCGTAAACAAAGAATTGGAAATGCCAACATCTAGATACATCTAAGCAGGGAGTAAATACCTACAGTCTAAACAAAACAGACACTAACACCTCTAAGAAGGACTAGATTGCATACAACAAGAATATGGAGATATTCTGTAACAAATCCAATGGGTAGAATTGAGAAATAGAAAAATAACACTTGTTAGGTGCAGACTAGAGTCAGTCTTCATAACCTAATGATAAATCTAGCAACCATAACCATCTATCAAAATCAAAAAATAGTGTTGATGACAATTCAAGTGGACATGACCAATCGTGCAATAGGTGTGACTTCTTCCAAGTAAAAGAATCAAAGGGTGCGAGTGGAGTGAAATTAAAAAAATATATGAATTAACAGATAAATTAGAGACCAAGTCCTAAGGCAAGCCCAACAAACCAAGGAGTTACTCAACACATTAACTCTGACTTCTTAAGATGCAATTGAATAATTTCGGTCTAGAGAAGATATGCCACCACCCAATGTGGTCAAAGACAGAACAAGTTGAAAACTGAATTTGCAAAAAGGACTTTATACAAATATATAAACATACATCGGTTGCATGACATAATGGAGTACATAAAATAACTTAAAGCCAACCCGCTAACAAAACAAGAAACAAAAGTGCGGCAAAAAACAACAGTACATCCTAATGAAGCGACATTCATAAGCAAATAAAGAAGTATGAGCCACATGAAACAAGAGGAGTGCTAGCTCGGAACTATCCTACTTCAAATTCAAATGTGTAAGAAAGAAATAGTAGGAACCAACCTAACTAATAATAAATAATGAGACATGAAATCAATAAGAAAGATTGAGGATTTGACATGAAATGAATAAGAAAGAGACTCAAACAAAAGTCCTATATTCCAACAAGAAGGTCATGTGCTGAAATTAAGCTTCTATACTATGAGAAACCCACATTTAATTGAAGCAGATATCAGAGTCCCCAATTAAAAACAAAGTTATTGTCATTAAACATTCTCCACTTGGGAGTTGGAAATGAGATTTTACAAATGCTAAACCAAACACAGAATTAGATATGAATTTGTAGTAAACAAATAAGATTTGACATTCAAAGTGGAGAGAAAAATCCTGATAGAAGAATCTCTATCACTGATGCACCTGGAAACCACAAGAATCTAAAAAATTGCAAGTAATCAGTATTTCATCAGTTACATACCAACATCATTATTTCATCAGTTATTAATATTGAGTCAGCAATCAGTATTAGTATTACTACTAGAATTGGACAAAGATTCTTAGAGTGAAGTTAATTGTGTTATGCATGATTAGACACCATGATAACACCTAATTAGTGCACACAAAGGAAGAAAAAAATTTAAACAAACTCTCGAGACACAACTAGCATATATGGATTTATAATAGAAAACACACTCTACAAATTATTAGGATCATGGTTATCTTTCTAACGCTCAATGCCAACAAATTTTCTAGTCATCATCCTCAAACATTGTTTCACATCACTAATACTCTGAAATTAGGCTCATAGGACCTCCAAATCATAAATAAAATAGAGGATTCATTGGAAGAGAACAAATCATACATTGCCATTTGTGTACACATGCTACGACATTTGAAAAAGAGAGTTTAATGTGGAGCATATAGAGCGGAACAAACACGGATGTCGTGGTAAATAATACAGTTAATATTATCAAAGTCATTCTAATAAAATCTGCTACCCATAAAATTATTTACTTCGTTGATAGCAAATTGAAATAAAGCACATTACACCTTAGGAGCGAGCGTAACTTCACACACAGAGACTCCAATCCAAGAATAAGTACACTTCACATCTAACTTAACTCATCACAAGTGGAACATAAATTAGAGAAACAAATACAAGCGTGTATGACACAAGAGTTTGGAGAAACAAATAGCACATTCGAATATTTAATACAAACAAAACTGAAAAGGGAAGTAGAATAGATGCATAAATACAAACTTATGAAAGAAATATAATTTGAATGACACTTAAGCATATGAGGTATCGAGAAAAATCAGATACATCATGAGCACGCTAACCGAAGGCCACACAAACTAAAGCCATGCAAAATGCAAGCAACTCATATTCTAACATTTGTTAGAGGTCTTTCAATTGAGTAAGAGACTCTAAGTGTTACCGGCCAAGAAATAGAATTGTGAAAAACCTAAACTTGATGTGAGCACCAAATCACTAACAAAAGTCAATTGACAACCCACAACAAATATCTTGTATGACATAAGTAAGAGACATATCTCTCACCAAAGTCCTAACAAAAAGTTAGTTGATACCAGAATGAGAGCATAGCATAACATGAAGTCAGAATACCCCAGTACAAACCTAGGTAAAGATTATCAAAACTCTCCCTATTTGAAGTCCTAAGAAAATAAAAAATAAATGGTACTCCCTGTGGAGTACAATGTTCCCACGCACCCACAACCATCACATGCTTTATTTTTCAATAGGTTTATTACCTTGACAATCACACCATCATATATACTACTAGATGGAAGAAACTGACATGGTGCACCTGGGTCCACAATCTATAGAATTTTATACGCTATTTTAACAAGATGATTTAAAAGAACTATAGATATAGTCATAGGATTAGAGATTATTAATGTAATTTATTCATTTCAGTTGATTTTGCTTTTTTAAAATACCCATTTAAAGATGATTAATTTTCTAGTTGAACCAAAAGGCAAACTTAATGGAATGAATTTTTTCACCATTAACTTGACTTTGTTAGGATATATACTGTCCCTTAAACTTGAACTTGCTAGTTCCTCAGCTATCACACAATTTTGCACAAAAGGGTATTGCCATCCTGATCATATGTAACAATTAATCATGACATTTCCAACCTGTCTAGCTGCCCTTTTTAAAGTAAAAGTAGAAGTACACTGGCTATGTCAAATAAAGAAATGAGAAAAACCAAAAGCACATATACCTTATTAATCATTATAAAAATAAAAATAAAAACCCCACCCGAAGTGCATTAGAATATCATCCGTTGTATCAAAAAACAAAAATGAGTTAACTGCTGAGCTTCATTATTGTCACAGATAATTGAACATAACTGCGGATCTTTCATCGCATATAATGAGCCACCCACATGGATGAGCATGAACTCTTGAACTGGCGAAAATGTACATTAAAGTCAAAATTAAAAGACACTTAGATTATACCAAGCATGAAAAAGAGAAAGCATATATATACCTTATTAATGACAAATCAGGACAGATCAAGTACACAAATATAAACAAGATAAGTTATTAAATCAGCAAAAGAAGAGCACAATGAAACTTCAGGACCCTAATTAGCTTATCTACATGACTACGTCAGAACTAAAATCCATAAGGAGAAGCGTAATACGACAAAGGGACAATAAATGAAGTTATCAGAAAGGACACATATGCATAGACAAAGGGACAATAAATGAAGTTATCAGAAAGGACACATATGCATAAACAAATTGAAGCTTCGACATAAGATATAATAATAGATGATCAACTTAGAAGAGTGCATATTAGATGATATTCAAGTGTTGAATGCATCATAAGCATAACCAATTTACATATCCCAAAGTAAGGAACCATAATTGAAGAATAGATATAGAATTTGAAATAATGCCTCCTAAAAATACCATAACAGAGATATGGAGATGACATATATACTCGCTTTGAGTATAAATAAGGTTCATAACTTCTGTTTTAGTTTGTATTAAAACACCGCATGAAAAGAAATGACATAATTAAGGAGAATACAAGTGTAACATAGATGCCAATAATAGGTGAAGAGGGTCCACTATTTTATGGTCCGATTTAGGGAGCCGGAGAAAATCAATGACCACACCAATATTGACCATGGACACAAACATGAGAATTCTTATGGAGCATAGACACACCTTTTATGCCAACTTGCATAATTAAGCTCAGCCCAAACAACTATAACGACCGGAGGATGAAAAGAGCAAGTTCTAGTATGGGAAATAATGTTACAAGAACACAAAAACTCACAATTGAGATTCTCACTACAACACTCACAAAAATTAACATGAATTGTATGTGTAGATTGTACGTATAGACGAAAATTTTAAAAGGAGTGAGACCTACAAACATTCTAATTAAGGATTTTTAAACGACCAATAAATCCTCCACAGGATAAAGCTAACAGTAAATTTTAACACCACAACATGACACCTAGTAAAGATATACCTACAAACATTGTAATTAAGGATTTTAAACGAACAACGAAGGGATAAGCTAATTGTGAATTTTAGCATCTCAATATGACACTTGTTTTAGAGTTTTGGATAACAAATATTTAAAATGATATTAATAACAAAAAGACATCTATCACAAACTAAACAATGAAAGAATGGACATGATAACGAAAAAACAATTATCCAATAAAAAGATGAAGTATATCATAAAATGTAAACCAAGTAGCTTAAATAAAAGGTGCATCCAAAAACTAAAAATCTACAGAGTCATAGATCAAACAACATCATTTCGTCAGTCATCAATCAAGTCAGCAATCAACATTACCAAGAACTCGACTAAGATTCTTAAAGCGAAATTTAATACTACTCCTTATGGAAAATTGGACACCATGAATTGTGCAACATAACGGAGCCCCAACCACCCCCTTCTAGAGAGATGTAAAACCATTAGAGCAGTAAAAGCAATTAAATTCTAATGTATATCCCACTCGCTATAACATAAAAACATTACATTACTCATTTTACTCATAAAACTTATGCAAAGTTAAAATCACAAAAATATAATTAAAGAATCAAGTCGATTGTCCAGCAAAGAGGAGGGAGAGAGGGTAGTCTTGGGAGATCAAAAACATCGAAAAATCCTTGTATTGGAATATCTGAAACATAGCCACGAGCTTTCTTGTACGCTCCAAACATCCTTCCCAAGTATCAGCATTCTTATCATGACTGTTATCAAATGCATTGAGGATGGCAATTACCATGCAACAATGGGCAAGACAGACACCTCTCTAAGGTATAATCCAACGCTGTATCAATAAAACAGAACAAAAGAGCAGAAAATTGAAGTGCACTATGAGGACCAAAAATTCAAAAACCTAAAATTGAATTCCGTATATTTTATTACAGTTACAAGGAAAATAAATCAAAATGACAGAATGGTCCCATAAGAACTAATTTTATGAATATTCTATTGAAGTTTTAAAACTGCAAAATTTAAAAGAAATGAAATACCCTGCATATACTAATGCGACAATGATCAAACCCCATATCTACGTAAGTCTCAATTTGTTTTTTGTTTTTTTTTTAAAGAACAATCTACCATTTAGGACAAGTCAGTTACGAGTAACTACGAATGTCCCATATCATATATTGGGGTTTCAACCTAAAACAATCCTCTTTTTGTACCCAACTTCAGAAATATCCTACATATTATCATAATTTCACTTAAAATTGAAAACAGTAAATCCATTCAAGAAAATATGTATTCAAATCAGTAAGGCCGAGAGATGTACCTCCAAAGTTTAAAGCAATCTTTCATCTTCCGCCCACCGTATCTAAAAGAAATCCATTCGAAACTAGGATAAACCGTACCTAGGTTAAAGTCACCTCCAAAAATAGATATCTAAGTAAAGTATCACATTTTTACACACTGAAAGGTAGAGAAAATATCAACAAGCAACTAGATTTCATCAACATTCGGCAGTCATAAAAGTTAAAACTTACAAGGTCAACTGGTAGAAATCCATTTAGACTAATCAAGCCTGCCAAGACAAATGGGTTATTAACAATATTTCCTATCCATGACAAAGTCTTAGATAATTGGGCAACAATATCTTGTGTGCAAGGAAATACACTAAAAGTATAACAAAAATAACTACAAAAATAAGCCCAAGCATCATATACGCAATATGCATCCCAGGCACAAAAAGATTCAAAGCAATAAAGGTGAAGAAACCATTATCAAGAATCAAGCATAGAACCTGAAATAAGGCCAAAGAAAAATATGCCAGAGATAATTTTGACTGTGCTTAGTATGTGCTAGGCATCAGACCAAAAAAAGGGGAAACATAGAAGGCTTTGAGGTGGATTTACCTTCATAATGAATATGCTCCCAAAATAGTATTTGGTCGAGAGCCGGTTGGTAAGTAAATTAGAAATGACATATTCGAATTTAAATAAGTGTGAGACCTATCTAAATATTCCTTCCGTTCTAGAATGATAATTTATTCTTTTTAAAAAATTTGAGCATATGTATAGGATCTATTTTGGAAAGACATGACTGAAGGAATGGTTAACTCCGTTTCACTACCAATCCTACGCTATGACCTACATTCGAAATTACTTAACTAGGTTGTTTGATGCATATTTAATTGTCTAAAGCTTTTCTAAACTTGAATTATTTCATAAAATTTGAACGTCGTAATTATCAAATAAGAACCCAACTCGATGTTCAATTCAACTAAAAACGATTGTTCACAAAAAACAAAAAAAAGTATAATTGGACCAGAATTTACAACGAAATTTAGATAATTTTTGTCAATTCTAACTCAATTTTCAACTTAAATATGAATTTTTTTATAAATAAAACTTGGATGATTGTCTACAAAATTTTATGATAAACCAAAATTATCAACAAAATCAAATAAATTTAGTGATTAGTGAGTATTAGTATCAGATATAATCAAATCAATCCCTACATATTATTATCTCCTTCACCCACCCAAACTGGTTTGTTAATAAGACAAATTAACTACAATGAAATTATGCCACAACAAAAATGACTTTTCACTTAGAAAAATTAATGGATTGAATTTGAAACTCTTCTTCTATTAGCCTTTGAGAATTCTTTAATCGGAGCATATCTTATTACCCATTATTTATAACGGTAAAATTATTTCAATATTTTTTTAAAAAAAATTTATAAGTTACAAGTTTAAGATTTTACTTAAAAAAGGTTTTTTTTTGAAGAAACTTATAAAAAAAAAAAGTATTAAGCCATTCGTGAATTTGACTTGATATTTATTTCTATATTTTTTGAAGACATAACTAATTTTATTAATATTTTAATCAATCCAATATCCATGGAAATAAAACTATTTAATAAAAGTATGATTGACCAAAATGGTGCACTAGGCTACTAAAATACTAATAATGAAAAGACACGCAATGGATGCCCAATTGTTTAAGGATCCGAATTTCATGGTTAATATATTGTTTAGTAAAATAAATTTGTAAAATTAGGCATAACAAAAATCCAAAACCTAGATAATATTCATTGTTTTTATGTGAAAATATATTTGTTCAAGATTCTTTAATTGTTGTGAAGTTTGCTAGAAGATGCTATATAAGTATAATAGTTTAATTTGGTGGTGTTTTGAAAATTTTCTACTTATGAATAAGGTAAGATCCTTTTAAATAAGTGTGTTTTCGAGAACTCGAATTTGTATTTTTCTTCTTGATAAGATAATATCCGCTATCACTTCATCAGTTAACACTTTATTAATGGTGGCTGATATTGATAGATATATATATGTTTGTTATTTTTATTTTTTGTATTTTTGTATTTATAAGAAGGGAGTAAATTTACCCATAAATGAACTCACTTGCAGTACTATGATTCTCTTGGATGCCCTTAAATACCTTTATTATCGTTTGAATTTTTTAGAGTGACGAAACTCCGCTCTCTTTTCAATAATAAAACGCCTTATAATTAGAATATCAACTCCACCAAGTTCGATCCTAACCACTGCATTACAACTAGGGTTGAGCAAAATATCTGGGTATCCAGATCCAAACTCGGACCCGGTTAAACTAGATTCTGAACCAGATCTAAAATAACAAAAACATATTATTTTCTTGTGTTAACCAGAGTGTTAAAATTGCCTATTGAACCCTAAAAGAGAAAAATTGACATGAGGAAAAAGAGTATGAATCTCCGGCTGTTTGTTGCTGGAACTTAACGCAAAATCCTAGGCAAAGTGCCAAAATGCTGGACTACAACAATCCAACCAAGGGGAAGCATGAATATCAGGCAAACACTTATCATTAGCGGCCGACGATGTTGGCCTGAGGTTGTTGCAAGGGAGGAGATGTAATAAAATGTAGGCATGAATTTTAAGGAATCGGGAATTAGGAGTTGCTCCTCTGGGTGGCAAGTTGAGGAGAGATAAACTAGTTATTTGGGAGGGAAGAAGGGGAGGTGGTGAAAACTGATGAAGCGGGTACCTAGACTTTATTTCATTTAACCAAAAGACGGTGTAAGGTTGTAAGTTATAAAGCGATTGTAAAGTTAGTTATAAAAATTTATGAGGTATAAGTAATTATAAGAAGTGTAAATACACTGTAAAGTTGTAAGTTAAAGTTAAATAAAACAGGACCTTAAAAAGGGTGAGAAGAATGTGAATTAACAAGTAAAGTTTTTTCCTTTTTGGTTTTTTTTTATCATTTTGGGATTAAATAAAATTAGAAAATTAATAAGTTGGCGTTTGTATATATGTCAGTATCCCAAATGTCTGTACAAATAGAAATTTTCTATTAAACCGGCGTTCATTTGCCTACTATAATTAATATTAGGCGTAATAATAAAATTAGCCAAAAAATATTTTTAATCATACAGGGTTTTCATTCCTCCAATTTTTATGTTTTGACAAAATATGAATAAGAAAAATAATAGTTAGCATCACAATAATTTATGTAATGGTCAAAAAAATTTTGGTGTAGAGAAGTCACAAAGAGCAGTACTAATAAAATAGGAGAAGGAGAAATCGAATGTGAAATCTAATATACTCATGACGCTCGCTCTTGACCACTGCAGCTATGATTTCATTAGTATAATGGTCAAAATATGAAAAAGAAAAATAATAATTGACATCACAATAATTTATATAACGGTCTCACATAAGGATCCGTGTTTCATGTGTATGATTGGTACGACGTGGGCTTCAACCAATATTCACCAATCAATCAAGAAACCAAAAATTTACCACATCTACGTCTACAAAAACAACTGGAGGTCTCAACATCACTGGGGTCAAAAAACTGATAAAAGATGATGATGATGTAATGTAATTTGTTCAAACTCGAACCTGGAAAGACAAATTGTGTCACATCAGGAAAGTCTGTACGTAGAAACGACTCAACGATCTCATTGTTACTGCCCTTATTGTTATGTATAGGCACTGAAAAATCAAATCCAACGTCAAAACTCAACTTATTCATATCTGACTGTGACTCTGAATGTGGCCCAGAAAAATGTGCAGATTGTGATGTGTAGCTATGAACATATATTATATACATACCACATAAAAAAGTGAGGAGGGCTGCAAAAACGCTAACATGTGCCCTTTTCTCTCTCCACACTCACTGCCGACACACTTCACTGACCATTCCACTCCGCACATATTTTCATCCTTTTCTCACTTTGAAACTATTACCTCTGACACTGTTCCCGTCGATAAACGTTAGATTAAACTGTTGAAATACACGTACCTTTTGAAGGAGTATGACAAAAAAATGACGTATAATAGTCGATGTAATCACCGTAATAATGCTCAGGAACTTCCAAATACCTACCTTTCTAATGCCTATAATTGTTGGTATCAGATATTTGGATACAAAGCCTGTATGTGGCTCATTCAACACCATGGAGGGAAAAGGAAGAGAGAAGTTGGGGGGGAGAGGGTTAGAGAGAGAACCATGGATCTAAGCTGGAGCTCATTGAATGCAAAAATATACAGCTTTATATAGTTTATACATCAGGATGGAGAAGTTAGCTCAGCATCACTCACCTATAGTCTTAAATACAATTTTTATGTGGCCAAACTAAGCAAAGAACAAAAAGTTCTCCAAATGCCCTTTTTTTCTTCTTTTTTTCTCGTCCTCTCAACCAAAAGCCAAAGAATGAATTGGTAATCTATATGGTTCAAAAACCCTTCAGTTTTTACAGCAATATATAGGTGATCAAATAAAATTGAATGAACATGTAACTCTATGTGGATTGGGAGGAAAAAATCTACAGGAGAAAATGATTCTCCGATGAATTTATTCATCTGAAATTGTAGCTGTACCCCCGTTAGCTCTAGGTCTGCATCCATCGCCAAAGGATTCTTTGCCTTGATCATAGAAATTAGAGAAAATTAGCTCATTTGCTCACCAATCAAATCCAAACCCACAAGAAGGAATGCGATGCCTTGGAATAACAAGAAGTAGAAATGCAGCCCTTGAGCCGATAACAAGCTCCTAAGGGCAGCAGTGAGCAACAAGAAAGCCAAGGCGAGCTCTTTTTTGTAGATTTTGTTCATCTTCTTCTTAGGTAGTTTTGGGGTTGCTGCTTCTTGTTCTTTTAGCTTGGTTAGCTCAGAAAGACCGCTATCAGAAGCTCCTCTGTGTAGATGGGGTTGGTTCATGGCTTTTGTTTCTCTCTCTTCCATGGCTAACAGGTCTGTTTCTGAGGATCTGCCGGCTTTCTTGGTGACAATCCATTCGTATGAACTACCCAGTTGGAATAAACCGGAAATCATGGCATTGAATTTGGTGACGGACATTGTGTTCTCAAAGAGGAGGTATGGAACAATGAAGGGGAATGACCCCGGGGCAGGAAGGATGTTTAGAAATGACAAAAAACAGGTACATAGCAGATCACCCAAAAGGGGAGCTCAGCTTCTGGGACGAACATGGTTAAGGGGAGGATGATACAGAACAATGTGAAGGAATAGAATGGGAGGATTAGCTTCCTTAAGAGGAAGAATAGGAAGATTAGGTTTGCTTTCTTCAGAAATGACAACTGCAAGTTTTACACCATGAAAAATATACACATTATGATGCATTTCATGATCTCAACTTTCATGCAGGAAATTAATGCACATCATTAGTCTATGTTGCTCGGACTCTGACATGAGTTATGGGTATGAGTCAATAAACTTATCCTATTCATGGAGAATTCATAATAAAGCATCGCCAGTTTGATTCAATATCAGAGTGTTGGTGTATACATAAGGTGATCTAAAGAGTCCTAGTAACATAGTAAGGAGCTAAAGGTCAAAGGAATGAAAGATACCTTAGAGGTTATGATATCTGGTAAGCATACGCGAAAGAGCTGCATAGGACCAGAATGCCAACGGTGTTGCTGTTTTCTGTATGCTTCATACGATTCAGGAAGTTCACAGAGGACCTGAAAACAATATAAGATTAAGCCTTTGTGGTACATTTTATCACTAGCTCAACATTAACATAACATCCCAAACTACATTTACCACCCACAAATTTCGGAATCTCATTAAAATCCCATTGAATTTCATAGTCATAGTTACTGACAATCAGAGTCTCAAGTAATCCACCCACTAGAAAACGTGAGTATCCCAAGCAAGGAAAAGTTAGAGATTTACCCTCACATCATTGAGGAAAATAAACTTCCAGCCATTGAGATGGGCACGGACAGCAATGTCCATATCCTCCACAGTTGTCCTCTCGAGCCACCCACCAGAATCTTCTAGTGCTTTAATTCTCCAAACACCAGCAGTTCCGTTGAACCCAAAGAAGTTCAGGAACACCCCATTAACCTGTTGCTCCACCTCAAAGTGAAAGCAGAGGTTAACATTCTGAAGACGGGTCAGCAAGTTCTCATCCTTGTTCACAAAAGACCACCTTGCCTGAACTAAGCCAAGTTCAGGGTCATCCTGCAGACCAACCCCCAGAACAAAACTTACAAGACAGTTACAAGATAAAATATGCAAACCCCAAAATGACAGTTGAAAAAAACAGGTTCAAATTCCTAAGACAAACCTTAAAATGTGGGACGGTTAGCTTAAGGAAATCTGGATTAGGCTGGAAATCAGCATCAAATATGGCCACAAATTCGTAATCTCTGACATAATTGCAATTCATGGCAGACTTCAGATTCCCGGCCTTGTAACCGGTTCTAACCACTCGATGGCGGTAAACAATGTTGATACCCTTCTGGCTCCATTTGGAGACTTCATTCTTGATCAACCATTGGATGCTCTCATCATCAGAGTCATCAAGAACCTGAATCAGAATTCTGTCTTTTGGCCAGTCGAGCTGACAAACTGCTGAAATCGATTGCTCGTATACCTATCAAATGTTGTTCCCAAACCCTTTACCACAAGTTCGAAACATTGATAAACTGAAGAGACCAAAACAAAAGCCATCACCCAGTCAGATTCCCACCTATAACTGGGGTTTGAGGTCTAGATGTGAGCAACTTAACTCCAGTTCCCAACAAGCAAATGAAACTACACGGTATAGTTCAAATCTCTACAATATGCTGTTTCAGTGCTAGTATCAAGAAGTTACATAAATATGGGGGAAAAAATAATAAAGATTAGAAGCATACTAGTACCTCTCTCTCATTACACATTGGAATCTGAACAAGAACCATAGGGTGATTGCAGCCAGGGTTTTCCTCATCATTCAACTTGAATGGTTCGCCCTCAATTTGTGGTTTAATCTTCTTGAGTTTGATCCAAAAGCAACCCAAGCAAAGGACAAATCTATCAAGGGACTGAATCAAGAACAGGACCACACAGAAGTTGGAGAGGGACTGGATGAAGGGGGCAATATACCCAGCTCGAAACCCGAGCCAACCGACATAAACCTCATGGAGCCAACTCTCAATCTCAACAGTCTGGGGTATGTGCAAGCTATGGTTTTGGAAGTAATGCCAGCCATTGAAGTGGGCAATGACTTCAAAAGCCAAGAAGGCAAGGGCAGTAATGAGGAACCCTAGGATTATCCTATATAATAGCCGTCCCTTAGTTGATTTGTCATTCTCCACTGTCACACCTTGCCCAAGAATCAGCCTCTTTTTGATAGTGCCCAGCAATGCCCAAAGGCCATTGCCAAGCCAAGCAAGGCAACCAGCAGCTCTATGAGCCCTAAGGAGTAAAACCCAGGTGAATTGTTTGGCATTCTTTCCTTTATCCTTATCCACAGGCCCTAATGCAGAATCAGGGGATTCAACTTCAAGGAGAGAGAAATTAGGGTTCTCCATTTTCACTACTACTGGAGTTCCCTTCCTAGTTTCCTTTCCCCACCATTTACTCATGTTACCTACCCCAGGAACCATGCTCCTAACAAGCTTGCAGTAAAGAATATCTCCCAAAAAAAAGGGAAAGAAAAACAGAAACCCAGATCACAAATTGGGGAATTTCACAGCCCAATTACAGCTTCAGTTCCAGCCATGAACAGTTTAGTATTCTTTTGAACAGATCCATCTATACAAAGGGGGATGAAAAAGGCTGGAACTTGCACAATAATCTTATATGCCCAGATACCCAGAAGAGAAACCAAGCTTGGAATTATTCACAGAGAAGTCAGATCCTTAATTAAAACAGAACAAAAAGAACACAAAACCCCCAACTTTAAACCACTAGCCTTCTAGCATTCCACAATAAAATGCAGCAAAAGATGAAAAAAGAGAACAAGAGAACAAGAGGAAAGAGAATAGAGAAGAGAGAGAAAAAGAGAGCGAGATGAAGGAAGAGATAGAATTAGCTGTTGTGAAAGGGTTTACTTCTGCTTCCAAAAACTTCAAGAAGCCACTATAAGAGAGGACTGGATGGAGGCCCCCAATATGGAAATTACCAGCATAGGGAAAGTCTTTCTGAAGGCATGATTCTCTTCTCTCTTCCTACTCTCCCTCTTCTGGGGTAATAAATTTGCCAATGCTTCCAACATACAAAAAACAAACCCCTC
Source organism: Talinum fruticosum (assembly GCA_021018815.1). NCBI lineage: Eukaryota > Viridiplantae > Streptophyta > Magnoliopsida > Caryophyllales > Talinaceae > Talinum > Talinum fruticosum. The sequence continues at coordinate 1,701,804 of JAITYX010000076.1, read as the reverse complement.
AATTCATATCCTTCCAAATTTTTCATGCCCAGAAAGATTAATTATCAACATTTAACAATGGGAGGGAAAAGGGGTGAAGATATGGAAGGTTAGATTCTGTGAGGTTAAAAAGGGTGCTATAACATTAACAAATGACCATAAATAATTAATTTGATGTAATCAGTGAATAATCACTAACTGACAATTATTATGAGCCAAATGGGAAAATAAAGAAAAAAAAAAAAAGAAACAAAGTACAAACCAACCCATGTGTGAATGGAACAGAAGAGTCTTCAATCCTTTGTGGGTTCAGGGTTTTCATGTTAAAACTTAAAAAATTAGTTGCACAATTGACACCTTTGTGGTGATGTAAGCAAAAGCAGGCTTGAAGGGGGAAGGGGAGATAATCTAGTTAATACTGCTGTATTCACCGTAGTCATGTTAGAGATTTTATTCTTATTTATTGAAATCCAGTTATTATTAATGCAAATTAAATAGAGTTTTTTATTATAAATTTTTTAAAATAAAAAATTTGAACCATAATAAGTCATAGATCATTTAAACTAATTCTTGTTGATTTTTTTTTCATAGAACCATTATTAGTACTCTAATATATAATATTATAAATTTATGTCTATTTTTCTAAAGCAGTCTTACCAAATTTATCTTTTTATATGTTGTTGGGTTACACAATACATAAAGTCATAGCATGATATTAACATTGTATTGAATTCAAAATTACATATAAAAATAAGAATAACAACAATCCTTAAATTAAAGATACATATAAATATAACAATGTGGTAGATGTATTATTTAAATTCCTAAATAGTAAAATTACCAAAAAATTTGTCAATAAAAGATATTCCATCCATTTCACAATATTTGTCACATTAACTTATTTTTATCGTCTTATAATATGTAGTACTTTACGATTTCGATGACATATTAATGACTAGTTAATCAATTTTGTCATTTTAAATAATTTTTTACTTTTTTTTTAATAAACTTGGGACAAATTAATCTTTTAATATAAATTTTATCATATATTTTTATTTTTTAAATATTTCCTCAACTAGCAATCCAACAATAAAAAGTATTATAAAAGACGAAGTAAATATAAAAATAACTAAAGAAAATGAAAGGTCAATAAGATCATATATTTTTAAATTAAAAGACGAAGTTTTCCAAGCCCTCAAATGAGTTTGTCTGAATTTTGGATGTCTTTTTCATATCACAATGGTCAAGAAGTAGACAACAAATTAAATAAATTGAGGGAGAAAAATATAGACAAAAAACCATGAGTTGACCAATTTATTTAAAATGAAAAAAATATATCACCATCCTCAAGAGTCAAGCCCCGTAAAATAAATCCAATTCCATACTAAAAAATAATAATAATTTGAATAAAATGTATCACCTCAAAAAATCATAAAACTTGTTTAAGTATGTACACCTAAAAAAAAGATTGAATATACTAATAATAATAACAATAAATAAATAAATTAGAGAGAAAAATAAAATGAAAATAAAAAAGGGAGGGAAATAAATAAAGGAAAGAAGTTGGGCACCGACAGAGGGAAGGGGAGTTGTCCACAAGCGAGAGGGTGGCCTTTGGTGGTGGTGGCCGGGACCGGGAGTGGACTCCCTAAATCACTCTCATTTTCATTTTCTACTATTTTCTTCTATTTATTGTCCCATTCCCCATGTGAGGTGGCATTCCAATGCCCTCATAGACATCTGTCCCCCCCAACCCCACAAAAAAATTGTTTTAAAAATATTTTTAAAAAATTTATACGTTCGAGATAAGAGACGCGCTCGACAAACAACGATTCCTCGTGCTCGAACAGGGCGAAATTGGATTGTCGGGTTAATGAAACATTAGGGTATAATTGTAAATTTATCTTTTACATAGTTTATTAAATTTACAAGCCTTTTGAAATGATGAATAGTCTTCAGCGTTGGTTTCAAATTATAAATGGCCTTACATAATCTGCACACAAAGTAGGGATAATTCGAGTGAACAAATGTCGGGAGATTGTTCAGCATAAATTTCATCGTTAGATTTTCATGTAAGTACTCTTAGTATCTAATTTACAGATAATTATGTATACTTTATTAAAATCTATATTTCATACTCCTATATTTTATATCATCGTCATTGAAAAAACATATATTCATATACAAATTTCTACATATCGTAAGAGTAATATTTCAAATATGAAGGGCATAAACCATTGATATGATCAAAATTCAAAGTAACACTCATTATTGTGTTCAATTTAACTATCATGATAATCAAACTCTTAACCTACAATAACCAGCATTATCATAACCATGATGAAGACCAATCAAACATGGTTAGGGGCTCGCACTATATGTATAGAATTATTTCAAATTCACATTAAAGTTGAATTTCTTCAAAACAGAGCCTGCGGGTTTATAAGCTAATGAGTCACTGATTTTCTTATTAGTTGGTTTTGCATTAGAATTTCATCTAGACTTATATGTTTTGACTTTTGATTAAAATCATATTTATATAAAATTTTACATAGGTTTAAGTAAATTAATACCTTGTAAGTCGACTAAATCCTTGTGAAATCTAATTTTCAATTTAAAACAGCATACATCATTCACATTCCCTCACTTAGGCTTTAAAACAGTGAATTAACGATCTATTATATTATAACAATAAAGTATAAGACTTGAGTCGTATGATCGATCGTATTTCAGTTAAAATTTGAAATTCATTCACACTTCAAAAATTCTTATTCGTTACATTGACACTTAAAAATCGATTTTCCGAAAAATCTGTATAATAATATGGTAGTAGTACAAGCCATAAGTAGATGACAATACCCATTTTGCCTCAAGGGAGAGTTGTCCAAACAAGAGTAGGTTCATGGTAGCTTTCATGTTATTTATTTGGATTTTATTTTTATATAATTAGTATTGTATGTCTTTCAATTTCTCATGATTCTACTTTTTGTTCTTTCAGCATCAATGCAATGGCCCCCCAAGGGTTTTGGGTTTCGACAAATTATGGTCAACTTGTTTTCTTCCTTCCACTGATTTCGCCCGTGTTATTTTTTGGTGTATGTGTAAGAGATACATAGGTATCAACTTTGATAAAGACGTATTTTATTTTTTTCTTCCCTTTTGTGTTAGATTTTTTGGGACAGATTTATCAAAAAATAATAATACTATATATTACATTTTCTTAATCAAAGATTATGTAAGATTTACTCATGATGTCTTAGTTTAGTAAATAATAATATTTAGGTCTTATTCTATTTAAATGTAAGGAGTAGTCGGGAGTTATAAACAAGTTGTAAGATAGTGGTAAAGCTTAGGTATATAACGTTATGAGAAGTTGTAAGCATATGTAAGGAGTTGTAAACAGTTGTAATAAAATGTACGATCTGTAAGTTAAAAGTAAATGGAACAAGACCATAATCGAGGCTCTAAGTATATAAGATTTTATGTTCAATTCCTCTATCCCTATTGTATTGTATTGCTTTTACGACTCATCTAAAAAAAGATATTGTATATAAGACTCGAACTCTCTATTTTTTTTTATCGGTAAAGATGTATTTAAATTTTACTATTTATATAACAAGTTGGAAATTGTCAAAAACATAGACTATTTATGCTATAAGCTAAATTCTATGGTAAATTTTAAGTTAAATAGGATTAAATTGGAAAAACAAGTGAAATTGAAATTCCCTCATAGGGACAAACATTCACCCATATACCTTCTCATCATATGTCCCATATTGGCGATGGACCATCCCTTTTTACATGATAAAAAAAGGAGAAACAAAATAATAGTCTTTAGAAGAAGATCAAAAAGTCACAAAATTTTCTTTTTTTTTTTTTCTATGACCAAATTAGTCTACCCTTGTGGACTTGAAAAGATATGAAGTACTGATATGTAGCAAAAAAGATGACAAGGGTGGGTCTTATATGACGAAAATGACAAGTCTTATATTAGGTGAGACTTAAATCCTCAATCTTTTTCTTTAAAAGGTCTTATCTACACCACTTATTTGAGTATTGTTGTTCAAAATAAATAAATAAATAAATGAAATAAAATAGACAAACTATCGAATTTAGAATAATAACATTCTTTTTTTAATTGAGAATAATAACATTCCTAAAAATATGTGGATATTAATAGTTGGAAAATTGGATGAAAATAAATCAATTTTTGGGGTAAGACGTATATTTTTCAAACTACCACCGGGTTCAATCATCTTTGACTCATCGGAAAGCTGATATGGACGAGTACATTTAAACACGTGGATGGTGACCCGTTGTATTCATTTGATTTCTTTTAAAATTTGATAAATACATCACTTAATTTGACACATAATTAATTTTTTAAGGAAAATAAATTTATCCACTTAAGTTTCCTCCGTCTTGGTGAAATTAAACCTCCTTAACGAATAAAATTTCTCTTTCAGACAAACTAAAGTGTTCAAAGGCATTGTTTATGTCATCTTTCCAAGTGAGTCAAAGACGATCAAATTCGGTGGTGGTTGACTAAAAAGATACCCTCTAAAAATCATACTCAATTTATTTTCGTTAAATAAGTCGATTTATTTTCATTAAATTTTCCTTAATAATATAAATACTACTAACAAACTATTTTCAATCATATCCTTGAATATTACAAAAGTTCATCACCACATATTGAAACTTTGAAGAGATATTTTAGTCGGCAGTCAATTAGTATCAATGCCCTACATTTAGTTAGCCATATTTTGGCCCTTATGCAAGGAACAAAACACCAAAGATGCTTATGATAATCATTGATTAAACTAATCATAATTATACACTAATTAATTGTTTAATTAGGTGATGATTGTGGAGAGAAGAGGTCATATTTAAAACTAACAAAAACCAAAACCTACCAAAAGATTTGTGCTGAAGGAATAAAGAGACATAAGAGGGAAGGAGTAGGAGACCTCATGATTGTTTGTAAATTCTTTCCCATTCTTTTTGGTTTTACAGTTGGATCCACTATTGGCTTTTTTAGCTTCACTTGATTGCATATGCTAATTCGTTCATTTCACATTCTTTTTAGCTTTTACACTTACTACTTTAGGATTTTCAACTTTACCTTTTCATTCTTAGGAGCCAGAGGATCGATTCTTGGGAGATACAAATTCCTCTTGAGAGGCCTTCGATAATCATAAATTATGTATACATAGGAGTCTATTGAGATGATCTAATTTACCTATCTAAAACATAACAACGTGTATAACAGTTAACGGTTTGTAATAGTTAATGATGATAACTCATAACAACTAACTGCAACCACTCATAATATCGCTCGTAATAGCTATAACGAGTCAACAACTAATCATAACAGTTCATATATATTTTCAAAAGTTGTATGTAGGCTTTGTGCAGGTATCATAGGCTAAACTTGAAGCACCATATTTAAAGTGATGGTTAGTTATATTAAACATTACATAGTTTCTATTTATTTCAGCGGTATCACATTGTTTATTATCACTAGCCGCTCATTATTACTTCGGGGAAAAATATTACCACTTTTTACACTTCTTTTTGTAACTATTTACCGCTTCTTATCGCTTATGATTTGGTCATATCATAAAAATGAACATGCCCTACATTAATATTTGCTTACAATTACACAAACTCTTTACCGGGTAACCAAAGAAAGAAAATTATTAAGCCATTACTCTCCCAATTTTATTTTTAATTATTTTGGTGTAGGTTTAGGTAGAGAGGAGAATCGGATTGAGATTACAGTGCCATTACATTTCGCGTGAAAATCGTGCAAAAAAACATGTTGTAATTTAATATACCATGGAGTAGCAGTTGATTGCATTTACAACAGACTCTTGCATGTGAAATAAAGATTAAAAATATTTTCAAAAAACACAAAAATTGAATCTGGAGAGCTTGTGTATTTTTCAAAAATACATATATCTTTCTTTTTTTTTTGTTTTGAAGTGACATTATATTGTAACAAAATTATTGAAACTTGTAATTATACATAATAGATCGTATTTATAATAGTCTTCGGCTAATTTAATAATCACATATATGTAATTCGTAAGATAAAAATACCATTAATATTGGTTTATGTGGCGTAGGTTTTCACCTAGAGCTCCAATATATTTCACTTTTCCAAAGCATTAAAACTCTTTAATTGATCTCTCTCTGTATATCTAGCTAGCATGTCATATTATTGTACCTATGTAAGGTAACATATAGAATAAAAGTCCTTATCACATGCACATATAGCCAAAAGGACTTATAGAGGAACGATTGTTAATGAATCATTAAATATCTATACTATTTAATATTATTAAATTTCGTTTAACTTTAACTTATAATTTCTTATACCTTTCACGACTCTTCGTAATTTTTTATAACTAAATTTACGTATTACGAGTTATTTACATATTTTTACAACTCTTTACAATCTTACAATTTATAGTTTACAATCTTATTATAAATTTTTACAGTTAAATAGAACATGACCTAACTGTTACTTGTGGGACGTAAATAAATTTTCACCAAGTATATATATAAAGAGGCTCAATATGTATACCTATGGAAGGTAACATATATAGAATCAAAGTCCTTGTCAGATGCATGTATATATAGGCAGACCATTAGCCGTAGATGTGATGGGATATGATGGAATGATGGTTAAGCTGTAATGAGTGTCTTAGCCACTTGTTCTCCTTGAGGCCATGGACCAACCCACCATGAACACATTCATTCACAAATCCAGAGAGAGAGAGAGAGGGTATGGTGGTTAGGGAACTGATAGTCTCCATAGGTATGTGTTTGTGTTTAGGGGCTGGCCATGGCACATCATGAATTTAAATGAGCATCGCTATTTTTTTAAATATATATATATATATATATATATATATATATATATATATATAAGTCATCCCCAGTGGAAATTAATTAATTGCCCCATCAAAAGAGTTCATATGCTTCTCCATTCTTATCCACTTGTTCACACTTTGCAACATGAAATAATAACTCATATATGGAGAAGTATAAATGCTTTTTATAAATGAATGGACCTTTAATTATTTTTAGAAATTTCACGTAGATTTATCGATCGTATACTTTATTATTTTTTCAACGAATTGTTTGACAAACAATTATTGGTTGTTATATGTTTATTTTAATAGTTGTTTGTATTACTAATTTTCTTTTATACAGAAAGTTCTTCGGAATTATTTTACTAAATATCTCCTATATAGTTACGTAAACTTTGCAGATGAGTCATTCAATTTAAATATTCACTTAAAGTTGTGTAGGTTGTAACTTGCAACTGTTTTTACTAACAAATTTTGCAAATTGATATAAGAGCTTCAATTTAAATACTATTATAATATATTCGTGATTCGAAAAAATTAAAAGTGTAAAGGTATTATTGAGAGCCAAATGACAATGACAAAGATATTATAACTTCTATATATATAATTATGATTCAATCCTAGTGAGGCTACCAAACAAAGTAGACTTAAATTACACTATCCCCTTGTAACTTGACTCAACCCCCCAAAAAAAAAAAAAAAGAAAAAATAGCAAATTCGGATAAAATAATGGGTATAGGCCTAAGAACTTGAATTTGTGCAGGGGTCCATACACGTCCCTTTCTGCAGGAGTACAAATTATTAAGGAATTCGGCCTAAGCCCATTTATAACATATGACCTTGAATATTTAACTGGACCCAAAATATTCAGCTTCTTTGGGCTTCCAAAAATTGACACATAATCTTTAATTTTATACGACAAATTTTATATGCACCTGAAAGTAGAAGAGACAACGGTGTGAAATATTTTTTTCTAGTTTTCTGGAGGAAGAGATCACCGAAGGAAAAAGTACCTTTCATTAATAAGTTGAATTGCATTTCGACATAGTTGATGTTCATGTGCTCATCGAAAATTCCATCTTTAGCCCATTTCCCGTGAAGTTGGGGGCAAAAATCAAAATGCAAAAGGGACGAAGCCCCAAAGCAAACCCTACAACAGCAGGCGACATCACAAAGCAGCTTTCGGTTTCTCTCTCCTCCGACCTCTGTGATGAGTCACCTCCCCTTGAAACCATTGCGGGCCTTTCTTTAGCTCTACTGCCCTTCCGATTATGTGGACTTGTATAATATATATACACTGAACTATATTTGGGTTTTGCTTAATTATGATGTAAGGTTTAGCTGCTTAGAATATAAGTAGTTACTTATTTCGGGACTCACTAAAGCCTAATTGATTAATGAAAAGTTTTTATTTTACTCTATTTTGCCTATTTAGCTCTGGTCCTATTTTTAGAACGACGGTAACTCCTTCGATTGTTACTTTCCATTGCAACCATACATAATACTCTCTAATTAGATATTATTAAGTAATAGTGATCGAGTGCGTTACAAATCAAGGCTTGGATATTTGTCATGAATCAAGTTTTGCATCTTCCTCATGAATCAAGATTTGTAATCAATGCAGGTTTTGATCTTCATTGTGAATTAAAGTTTGAATCTTAGTTATGAATTAAGGTTTGGATTTTTATTCAATCAAGGTTTGGATCTTTGTCTTGAATTAAGGTTTGGTTTTTCATCGAGCCAAGGTTTTGATCTTCACCGTGAATTAAGGTTTGAATCTTAATCATGAATTAAGATTTAGACCTTTATCGCGAATTAAGTTTTGGATTTCATCTTATAATTTTATTTTTAAGTTGATTAATTGCGAGTATATTTATTAAGTTCGATTTTTAATCGAAGTGGTATTTGATGTTCTTATACACGAACATTTGGATACTTAAGTTTCATATTTATCATCATGATGTTTTCTACCTTCTGTAATTTATTTAATAACTTTTTAACTTCTATGCTTCCATATATGCACGACTTTTGCTCCAATCTACTTTATTTTTCTAAATGTTCTTTTGTGTCTCAACTGTATGGCCCGGACCCAACAAAAATAAGAACAAATCCCAACCGAACTTCACTTATGTTTTCCATGAATGTAATCTATTTCGTGAACCTAACCTATCTTCTCAATCCGAATGTAACATGTCTCCAAAAACTGAACCTCATTTATTTTTTCCGTGAATATAACATATTTCGTGAACCTAACTGATTTTTCGATTCCAAACCTAACGTATCTCCAAAACCTCGCCTAATTTTCAAACTTAACCACTTGTAAAACCCTAAATTTTAACTATTCAAACCTAACCACCTAACATATATCTAACATGATATTATATATTATATTATATGTGATAGTTTTTAAAATTATCTAAATTTCAGATTAAATAATAAAAAATCAATCACTTGATTTTTTATGATCGTTAGCGATTTTGAAACTGTCAATCTTATACCTTTAGACATATCAATTATACTTTCTTTGTGACGAACAATTATACTAAGTTTTCTTGTTCTTTACAATCAAATCAACTATTTTGTTATTCCTTATAATCAAATCAACCAATTTGTTTATTATAAACTGCTTAGTTTCATATCTATAAAACAAAAATGGAACAAAAGGAAAAAATTCAAAAGAGTAATGTTCATAAAACAGACATTAATAAAAAATAGAATGAGAAATATACATAAAACAGACATTAATAACATAAATGAGCAAAAAGATATGAAAAGTGACACACTTATACGAGGAGGCTTATAAGGCAAAAAAAAACAGTGGGAAAAATCAGGAGAAAAACAGAGAGGTGAGAACGAAGAGACAAGAACAATAAAAGTAAAAATCATCTGTTGTTAGGGGTTGGGCTGGTGTATTAGGCAAATATTTTTTATTATTTAATCAATCAACTTTCCTATTTATTATGCTTTTCGTAATTTATTAGTTGCTGATTGATTTTTTATTTATTATGATTAGTTGCTTTAGCTGGCTTGACAACCTCGTTGAGTTATCTAGTAAATTTGGAGGACGAGTGATACTCCTCCTCCTGAGGATGGTCATCCCAGCAGTGTGCAGAATTCATATTTTCAGGCGATCCATGAGCAAATTGTGGCATATCAAAAGGTCAATCTGTTCAAAGTGCCTACTGGAAAGAGCTCCACTGCTACTGCGATTGCATCTGAAGGTGGGGTTGTGGTTGTGGCAACTTCTGCTTGCGTTTAGCTCTCATCTGGATTTGTTTTGGGGGTATTATAGTTGTTCAGTAGTTTATCTTAACTAGTTGTCAGTATCCTTTAAAACTTTATCTTTAAATTCTGTTTGTAATGTTTAATTGAGATAGTAGCCAATGTAGGCGCATTCGACAGCGAGCGTTTGAAGTAGCTTTTAGCGTTTTGACCAAGTCAAAACACTAATCAACCAAATATTAGCGTTCGGTAAGGTAGTGTTTTAACTAGCGTTTGCGGTAGCTTTTAGCGTTTCAAGTAGTCTTCGAAAAGCTAAGAATATTAGCTTTTCCTTTTGAAAGTAGCGTTTGTATTGCAATCGCGCTCTAATTCATTATATTGCGTCAAATTTATATAACTTTGTCGTTCTACAAATAATGTTGCTTCATACATTAAATTCTGGTGTTTGTTAGCATTAAATTGGAAAACCTCATAAATGACCCGTTTTGGCAGCCATAATACTGGCGGAACGCTGAAACCACGACTTGGACCTCTGACCTCAAGCATTTTCGACACTAAAGGCGGGCGTAATGTGCTGTGACCCGAGGCTTTGCTGATGAAGGAAGCTGATCAAATGTAAGATAGTTTGCCATCTTAAGTAATGAATTCATAGCAAAGGTAGCAGAAAAAATGCAAAGCAGGCGACAAGCCAGCGAGACCATCAGTGATATCGGCGCCATCATTCCAAGTGAACAAACGGCGCGAAACTCATTGGTGAATATGCTTGGATTGACAAATCTTAATGCGCAATGGATGAGTTTTTGAAAGCCATGTTCAAGTTTGTGTTTTCTCAACATAAAGTTTGATCACGCCTGAAGATATGAAACTTTGATTTATCGACAGGGTGAAAGTGTCTTACTGATGACCAAGGAGTTTGAGTTACAATAATGTTTGATCACTATTGATCACTCTATATGGTGTTCTAAGTTTTACAGTTATCATTGCATTTGTTTACAGTGATAAGCCTAATTCATTCAACTAAGTTGAGTTTTTCTTATCTTTATTGAGCAAGGATGTTGTGAAGAGAGGAGGAAGGTGCATTCTGTCCATTGCCAGCGGTTACCATCCAAAACCACTTACCATGTTTTGTTGTTCACATGCGATTGCCTAAGTATGTGACTCTCTTTTGTTCAGTCAATGCGAAAAGTTTGTGAAGCTGGAAGAACACGCGGTAAAAAATCTTTCTTCCTAAGGAGTTAGTTGGTTTTCTTCTTGGCAAGGTCACGTCTTCAATGTTATGTGGTTTCTTTGTTGTGTATCTCAATGGCAGCTATTTTCTAAGCCTATCCCATACTTCTTCCAGGCGAACAAATTGACGCGTGATTCCATTCAATGAAATGATCTCTTGCACATTAGCAGCTTTAGATGCTTTCCAAAGTTGTAACTATAGTCATAATTCTTTTACAAGGTGAGCTTCTTGTACTCTAACATTTTCATCTTACTCTTTTCTTCACTGCCTTGAACTTTTTTGCTTCCATTCACAACATGTTTTTAATGTTTGCACACATTGAATGATGAAAGTCACTGTGATTCTTTTTCTGTGAGTTGCGCCTTTTGCGATCATGTGTTCAATTCCCGAAACGGTCTGCAGCCGATACTGCTCGTATTGGGTGAGATGCCAGGTTTTAAACGATATAACTGAAGACCTCACAGAAAATGGGCATGGATGGGAGTATAAGTGGAAAAGATGGAGAAAGAGTCAAGAAGATTGAGTGTAACAACCCGACCCTAAACTACATTGTTTGTTTTATTAATCCATTAATTACAAGATTTATATAATTGAGTCGCGTGCACTTCAATTCGATATTTTATATTTAAATTATTTTTATATATGTGTTATGCGGCTCGAGCGACGAAATGGCTCTGATAAAAATCTCATAATAATAATTATAAATTACGCATATGTTTAAAAAACAAAATTTTAAAATTTACATGAGATGGTATACGATTATAAGGTTGCAAATATTATATTGCAAGTGAACCGTTATATTTATAATTTGTAAACATCATCAATAAAATAAAAAAAGTAACAAGAATAATAAATACATAAAAATAAAAACAATAAATTAACCAGATTTTTCGAAAGAAAAATCCGAGAAATTGAATTATCTCGGAATTTTTACAAAAGAAAAAAAGGGAAAAGAGAGGGTTAAAAATATACACGTTAAGTTGCACTGGAATTTCATTCTTCACCTGTGTCCCATGCTCTGCGTCCGACCCTCCTTGCTGCCTTCTCCGGTCACCAAGCACGACCGACGTCGACGGAAGACCGGCGCCAGCCATCCCCCTGTCTCGGTCTCTCCCTCCCTCGCGCTCTCGCTATCTTCCTTTCCCTCTCTTACCGCGTTCTGCTCCTCCTCTGCCGCGGCCCACTTAGCAGCCAACTCCCAGCCGCAGTGGCCGCCGGAGTTAGTCGCCACCTCTGCCGGTGGTCGTCGGTGCAGCCACCGCGCACCACCACCCCTGTTCGTCCTCCTTGACTCCTCCTCTCCGAATTTGAAGGTAAAACGCCAAACCCTAAATTATCAAATTCCTTATTTATTTAAGCAATTGTAATTTGAAGTATATGATTTAGAAATATGTTTGTTGAGTGAATTTAAAGATCGATTTCGGAAAATTCGAATTGGTGTAGGTGATTGAGTTGTGGCTTTGATGGATTGATTGTGTATAAATGTGAAGGAATGTAATTGCTCTCCGGAAATTATAATCTAGTGAATGAGATTTGGGATGTTTTGTTATATAATTGAGTAAATTGATGGATTTTGTTATATTGGTAGTGGTTATATTGAACGAACGAAGTCGAATGAATATAATCTCCCTTGTAAAATTGTGATTTAGTGAATTGAATTGGGAGTCTATTGGTGTGAATATTGAACAATTTGATGGGTTAGCTAGAATTGGACATAAAGGAAGGGAAAAATACACAGGGAGATTGGAGTTGAATAATAGATTGTGTAGAAGGCATGTGGGAAGTTTGAATACTTTGTATACTTAATTTCGTTGCGAATGGGATTTTGTTGAAAAGAATGCTCGTAACCTTAAAGTCGTATATGTATGGATTTTGAGTAATTAAGTAAATTGTGAAATGTACTTATGGGAAAGACGTTTGATGGGTTGGAGTAATTATTTAATCATGGAGCTTGAATATGATGAAATAAGAGTGAGCTAGCTATAAGGATTGAAAATAGCGCTAAAATGAGTAAACTAATCCAATTAATTGTAATTAATAATAATAATAATAATAATAATAATAATAATAATAATAATAATAATAATAATAATAATAATAATAATAATAATAATAACAACAACAACAATGACGGTGATAATAACACTAACTATTAAGAACATATTTTGCAATTGTTAAATGTGTTATAATAACTACGAAATGTTTAAGTACTTGTGTATATGTATGAATATATATATATGTGTGTGAATATGTATCTTAATTTTTTATTCGAATAGATAATGCATTACATCGCTTAAATATCATTGTTTAGTCTAATCAACTACTTTAACGAGGATGTGCCATAATTAAGATTTAAACGGAATTAGCGCGATAGAGTTTTCAATCGATTACTTAATAAATAAAGAAAATGAACCAAATTGCCAACAATTATACGAATTCAAGTATTAAAACTCAAGAGAAACATTACTAATAATAGAAATCTATTTGAAACGAAGCCGAGGCCACTTCGGTTGCTTGGATAGCCGATAACTTAGATTTTTATAAAAGGGAAGAACACAAACATTCTCGGTTCGAGTACGTTCATTGCTCGTACCTTTCGAAAACTCACATATTTCATCAAATCTCGACATTTATCATATATACAACTAATAATGAATATCGAAAACTCACATATTTCATCAAATCTCGACATTTCTCATATATACAACTAATAATGAATCATTTGCAAATCAAGTTTTGTCACCTAATTAAGTGGTCCCTGCTCAATTATCAATTATCGAGCTTAGGCCCTTCAATTCCACCCGCGCGGCTTCAACTCGGGTTCTCGGTCGGCCAAGGAAGTGTGCACCTATTCAAAGATCGTATCAATTATCAAGGGGTTCCACTTTTAGATAATAACCGACAAGCAAAGTTTTAAGCACATTCTTTCCCCACGATTTCAAACTAAAATGAATTGAAATGCGCGCGCTCAATCAATGGGTTTCAAAATTATTTGATTGTGCGGGAATGTTCGTGCTGAGTTTCGACTCATTTTTCGAATTATTTTAATATTTTTGTTTTTAGGAAAAGCATATGTGAACAGTCTCTTGCCTAAGAAGCTCGACCAGGAGCAAGACTTAGCTGGATACTTCATTATCATTGTTCTATGATGGGTTAGATGCTCACGGTGATTCTCCTCCTCGTTAATTTTGGGTTCGACCTTGGATTGTAATTAAATATTGCGTATTTCATATCGCGGTATGTTGTATTGGCCGTTAATATCTGTAAATATATAGCGAAGCTGTACTTTGGGATTGGTTTATTTAAGTTGTCGGCATGACACCCTGCAACATAGCATTTAATGTTTCCACGACTTATCGAAGCATAACTAATAGACACGAAGTTATTATGATATTTTAATTCGACCTTGTCCTTTTGTTAGGGCGGCGATAACGCCTTCGATCGTTAACTTCCGCTGCAACCTTACCTAATATTCTCGAATTAGGGAATTATTAAGTTGTGGTATCCGTAACACCCCGAGTCCCATTACTTAATAATTCCCTAATTCGATAATATTAGGTAAGGTCCCAGCTGAAGTTAACGATTGAAGGCGTTACCGCCCTAACAAAGGACAAGGCTGAATTAAAATATCATAATAACATGTGTCTATTAGTTATGCTTCGATAAGTCGAGGAAACATTAAATGCTCCATCACGAGGTGTCATGCCGATAACTTAAATAAACCAATCCCAAAGTACGGTTCTTCTTCATATTTACGGATATTAACGGTAAATACAACGATCGCGATAGGAAATAAGTAATATTTAATTACAATCCAAGGTCAAACCCAAAATTAACGAGGAGGAGAATCACTGTGAGCATCTAACCCATCATAAAACAATGATAATGAAGTATCCAGCTAAGTCTTGCTCCGTCGAGCTTCTTAGGCAAGAGACTATTCACATATGTTTTCCTAAAAACAAAAACATTAAAATAATTCAAAAAATGAGTCGAAACTCAATACGAACATTCTGCACGATCAAATAATTTTGAAACACATTGATTGAGCGTGTGCATTTCAATTCATTTTAGTTTGAAATCGGGGAAAGAATGTGCTTAAAACTTTGCTTACCGGTTATTATCCGAAAGTGGAACCCCTTGATAATTGATACGATCTTTGAATAGGTGCACACCTCCTTGGCCGACCGAGAACTCGAGTTGAAGCCGCGCGGTGGAATTGAAGGGCCTAAGCCACGATAATTGATAATTGAGTAGGGACCACTTAATTAGGTGACAAAACTTGATTTGCAAATGATTCATTATTAGTTGTATATATGAGAAATGTCGAGATTTGATGAAATATGTGAGTTTTCGAAAGGTAAAGGCAATGAACGTACTCGAGCCGAGAATGTTTGTTTCTTCCCTTTTATAAAAATCTAAGTTATCGGCTATCCAAGCAGCCGAAGTGGCCTCGGTTACATTTCAAATAGATTTCTATTATTAGTAATGTTTCTCTTGAGTTTTAATACTTGAATTCGTATAATTGTTGGCAATTTGGTTCATTTTCTTTATTTATTAAGTAATCGATTGAACTAAGATTTTTTTATTACTAAACTCTATCGCGCTAATTCCGTTTAAATCTTAATTATGGCACATCCTCGTTAAAGTAGTTGATTAGACTAAACAATGATATTTAAGCGATGTAATGCATTATCTATTCGAATCAAAAATGAAGATACATACACACACACACACACACACACACACACATATATATATATATATATATATATATATATATATATATATATATATATATATATATATATATATATATATATATATATATATATATTCATACACATACACAAGTACTTAAACATTTCGTAGTTATTATAACACATTTAACAATTGCAAAATATGTTCTTAATAGTTAGTGTTATTATCACCGTCATTATTATTATTATTATTATTATTATTATTATTATTATTATTAATTGGATTAGTTTACTCATTTTAGCGCTATTTTCAATCCTTATAGCTAGCTCACTCTCATTTCGTCATAGTCAAGCTCCATGATTAAATAATTACTCCAACCCATCAAACGTCTTTCCCATAGGTACATTTCACAATTTACTTAATTACTCAAAATCCATACATATACGACTTTAAGGTTATGAGCATTCTTTTCAACAAAATCCCATTCGCAACGAAATTAGGTATACAAAGTATTCAAACTTCCCACATGCCTCCTATACAATCTATTATTCAACTCCAATCTCCCTGTGTATTTTTCCCTTCCTTTATGTCCAATTCTAGCTAACCCATCAAATTGTTCAATATTCACGCCAATAGACTGCCAATTCAATTCACTAAATCACAATTTTACAAGGGAGATTATATTCATTCGACTTCGTTCGTTCAATATAACCACTACCAATATAACGAAATCCATCAATTTACTCAATTATATAACAAAACATCCCAAATCTCACTAGATTATAATTTCCGGAGAGCAATTACATTCCTTCACATTTATACACAATCAATCCATCAAAGCCACAACTCAATCACCCACAACAATTCAAATTTTCCGAAATCGATCTTTAAATTCACTCAACAAACATATTTCTAAATCATATACTTCAAATTACAATTGCTTAAATAAATAAGGAACTTGATAATTTAGGATTTGGCGTTTTACCTTCAAATTCGGAGAGGAGGACTCAAGGAGGACGAACAGGGGTGGTGGTGCCCGGCGGATGCACCGGCGACCACTGGAAGAGGCGGCGACTAACTCCGGCGGCCGCTGCGGCTGGGAGTTGGCTGCTAAGTGGGCCGCGGCAGAGGAGGAGCAGAACGCGGTAAGAGAGGGAAAGGAAGATAGCGAGAGCGCGAGGGAGGGAGAGACCGAGACAGAGGGGATGAGGGATGGCCGGCGCCGGTCTTCCGCCGGCATCGGTCGTGCTGGTGGCCGGAGAAGGCAGCGGCAGCAAGGAGGGTGAAGCAGGGGAGGGTCGAACGCAGAGCACGGGACACAGGTGAAGAATGAAATTCCAGGCAACTGAACGTGTATATTTTTAACCCTCTCTTTTCCCTCTTTTTTTTTTTTTTGTAAAAATTCCAGATAATTCAATTTCTGGATTTTTCTTTCGAAAAATCTGGTTAATTTATTGTTATTATTTTTGTTTTGTTTTTATGTTTATTTTTATATATTTATTTATTTATTTATTATTCTTGTTACTTTTTTAATTTAATTTTATTTTATTGATGATGTTTACAAATTATAAATATAACGGTTCACTTGCAATATAATATTAGCGACCTTATAATCGCATACCATCTCATGTAAATTTTAAAATTTTCTCTTTTAAACATATGCGTAATTTATAATTATTATTACGAGATTTTTATCGAGCCACTGCATAATACATATATAAAAATAATTTAAATATAAAATATCGAATTGAAGTGCACGCGCTCGATTATATAAATCTTGTAATTAATGGATTAATAAAACAAACAATGTGGTTTAGAGTCGGGTTGTTACATGGAGAAATTTGTTGTCGTTACCTCGCAAATGCATCATGAGATGGAAGTCTTAGTGGAACTTGAACAGACGCTGAGGAGAATGCAGTGCACTCCTGATATTAATAGGGTGAAATTGCTTGATTTTCAGCAGAAAGTCAGGTGGCATCATCAGGAGGTCAAGATTCTCAGGGAGTTGTCTCCCTGGTCTCGAACATACGATTATAATGTTGAACTTCTCTTGCGGTGTTTAGTGACAATAATTGAGAGACTTAGGTTTCTTATTGAAATTAATTAAACAATATTTGTGGACGGAAATAATATGTCCGGATATTCAATGAGTGCGTTAAAGATAGCCTCTGTGGGATTCGAACCCACATCATTTGTACCATTGCACAAATGCTCTGCCGTATTGAGCTAATAGGCTTCTGTTTGACCAAGCTACAAGGTAACTTATGAGTTTTGACTTAACTAAACACGACCAATATCCTGTGACAACGATGAATAATATACACACTCCTTGCAATCTTGCCCCAAATTGTATAGAGGCTGTTTTTGTTGGGCTTGACAGCTTAATACTCGAGAGAAAAAGTAGTAAAGAGTAGTCTACTGAGTCATTTTGTTTTCAGTATACCATAATATAAATGTGGAAATTTTATCCAAAAGTAACTTTAACTAAAATGGACACAAAACATATAACTAGTTGGACCACCAAATCACCCATATGCATAGCATATGAAGGAGAAAAGCACAACAAAGAAAAGAATGGACGCAACAAGAGCAACAACCCCTCCCCGGCTTCCCTCAATGTGGCCCCTACTAAAGCAAGGTCTACAGAGATCCCGATGCATACATCCTTGGCCTGATAAGAGAAAAAGAAAGCCAACATAACCCTGAACTGATCTTTGGCATCTTTTAGGAAAGTGCCACTTAATTACCACTATTCTTTGCTATCTTTTTGAAAGATGCTGCTATACATTGACAAATGTTTTAAAAATGTTGCTCATAAACTCAAGTCGCCTGCTATTTCTAGCTTCTTGTTCGCTTTCAATTCTTTTCATCTTCAAGCTAGTTAAAAGCATTTAAAGAACCCTTTTAACAAACCATAATAATGTTCAGATCTTCTTGAGTTATATTCTCCAATGAAACCTACTTGATAGCCACAAAATCTCCAATCTTGTTTTTCATTATTTTTCATTATAGCCACAAAACCATAATAACGCAGAACTTCCTAATTCTATAGTTGTAGGCAAAAACTGCTGGAAGTTCCTTTTTCATTATTTTCATCATTCACTGTCTTCAATCTCCACAACAGTTCAACAAAACAATAGAACGAAGCAACATTTAAACCAACAATTTTCTAATTCAAATCAAGAATCAAGCAAGCAATTGAGCCAAATTCATCCAAACCACAAGCAATTGAGCCAAACCACCGATTGAGAAAGCAATTAAACCAATCCTAATTTTGCAAATAGAAGAATAAATTAGAGCCTAAATTCGCATAATTTTGAAGAAAAATTTGTATTTAATTCACTAAAAAATTGAAGATGAGAAGAAAGAAATTACCTAAGTAGAACCTAATTTCGCAATTTGCAATTTTTGGGAAACCCTAATTTCACCTGAAAATTGAGCGCGGGCGAGAGGATGTCTCTCTGTCTCTATCCTATCACCGGCGAGAGGGTGGTTGATCTGGACGGAAACAGACAGACGTTGGCACCAGAGAAATGGATGAGGGCTACCACCGGCGACGAGAGAGCGAGAGCGAGAGAGAGGAAGTACGACAGAGAGAGAGGAAGCAGGGAAGCTAACAGAGACAGGCGGTTGGCTGGGAGGGTGCGGCATTTTCCGGCGACAGGCGGGTGGCAAAGGGCGGGCGGGTGCCGGAGTGTGGTTATGGGCGGCTTCCGACGAATGGATGACAGAGAGAGAAGAGAGAAAGCAAGGAGGAAACTGAAGTCGGGAAATGTTGAGGGAAGTACTGACCCCTCCACCATTATTTTTTATTTTCCTTTTTTTTAAATATAAAAACGGCTTTTAATTTAAGCCGTTAGATCAAAATTAAATGGTCAAAGATCAAAAGTGCTTAGCTAATACATGGAGTGTATCTAAAGAGAGTGCTTACTTGAACTCATATTAAGTGACACATGCATAAGGAAATTGGGTATCCGTTAATACATTATTAATAATTGTGTAAAACTTTTTAATACAAAACATCCGTAAAAATGGGTTGAATATAATAAATTTATGAAGACTTAAAATAAGACGTCATTATTCAAAAATTTTAAATCTAGCCTTTTTTTTTTAATGCAAAGGGGTAATTATATTACTAAGAAAAAGAAGTAATACAGTAGTCCTCTAATACCAGATTCAAAATTAAATCTGAACTATCTTTATGTTAAACTCGGATAAATCTAGCCATATTGACAAACCACGAAGCTATAAATTCATTATGAAATGGACATAAAATCATGGGAATGTATTAAAAAATTTAGCCTTTTTTTTTCCCTTTGGTGATGTTGATGAGTGGTGGGTATTTGTTTTAATCTTAATTAAAGTTGATAAGTCAAATACTTTATATGCTTTTTATCTTTTACACTGCTTTTTTGTTTAAAATGTTTTCTTAATATTTGGAATCTTTTTGAGATTTGCATTGTGAATAAAATATATTTGAATCATGAGAGTCATGGCAATAAAGGAGAGCTAATCTTTTCCATCTCAGCTTTCACCAAATACTGCATAAAAGATTTGGTTTATATATTAAAACAAAAAATATATTTAAAGGTAGAAATGTAATTCCTTACATAGCGAGCATTTAAGGTAAATAAATAAGTTTTTAAAAATTTAAACTTATGTTTTCCTTTTGGGAATGATGTAGTTATCACCTCAACTAGCACATTATTGATAAAAAAACAAAGGTTTAGACTTGGTAGTTTTGGAGGAATCCAACTAGATATTAATTATTAAACCGTCATTATAAGCATACTTTGTGAACTTGCTTTTGTCAAATTTATGCAAATTAATTAAATTTATTTAAATTTATTTAAATATATTTCACTTTTGGAATTAAAATGCTTATAGAGATAAGATTGCGTATATCTAGATCTCCTCAAATCGTAGACGAGAACCCATACTAAGTGATGGTGTTGTTATTGTAAACATGAATTCAGGTAATTTAGCTCAATTGAACTTCTCTAAACTTATTTGACAATCTTAAAATATATACATATACAATCATTAACATTAAAAAAGTAAAATTAAACTTACTTTTTCTAAATTAAACTTGTTTGAGTTGCATTGAGCTTATATAAACTTATTATACATTTACTATAAAAAAGTTTAAAAGAACAAGTAAGTCTTGCGTGAGACTATCTCATGTTAATTTATTGTGAGACGAGGATGTCATTAGTCATTGTTTTGGTAACCCCACTTATGTTCACAAGCGAGTGAATTTCAAACGCGTATTATCCAAACGAGACTTTCTTTCTTATTAAATTTCTTCGTCATCCTCTCATCAACCGTTTTCTCTTTTCCCTCGTTAATATTTCAAGAAATTCATTCGTTGTCGCATCATCTTTCTTTTTCTATACTCATCAGCGATTGACAATACGTGTTTGTGCGAAAAAATTCATCGATCTTTTGATTCATCGACATTAAGATATTCGTCTATCGTCGATAAGATATTCATTCATCGTTCGGTGTTCAACATCGATATTTTGCGATGAAACGGTGGTAGTGGAAAAGGCACCGAGCATACTAATTGAGGGATCCGGGGTAAAAGGTGCGAATTCGTTTTTTGTTTCATATGCCCTAATTTGTGTTACATATTATAATATAACAACTTGTGTTTTCCATATATGACTTTTTACGAAGGATAATATTACTAACATCCGATGTATGCTAATACTACTAATAATAGCTTGCATGCACGACTATTTATGATGAGTTCATGTAAATTGTAATAAACTAATTGTGGCTGTCGAATAATGTTTATGGGACTAATAATATTATGTATGAGTGATTAATTTTATTTGGAACTATTTACTTTATTTAATATACTAGCATACCATAAATCATATATTTCGTATATGACTATTTATTGAAAATTAACAGTGAGTGACTACTTTGAGATATGTGATTACTAATAATATTAACAGCCAATGACTAATCATAATGGTATATATCTAATTATGTATTGAATGGAAGACTATTCAAAGACTATTGGTGTAGTTAGTCACATGTGACCATTTGAAAGTACATTAAATATGACTAATAATATTATGATTAGGTGACTAATAATATTCAATGTTGTTGAGCTACTTTGTATAATATATGACTCGTTTTGTTGCTATTATTTGTCAATTTGTTACTCGTTTATTATATCACTATATGACTAATTGTGTTTTGCATGTATGACTATAGTTGTTGAATATGAAAATCATGAACTTATGAAAAACTCTATGGAGCATTTACTTATTGATTATGAAACAAACATGGAGGGTCTGCTAGAAATTGATAATAATGTGCATAAAGATTTGGAAAGAACGACAAAGATGCTTGAAAATGAATAATGAGCTCAATCATATGATGATATCCGGATCAATCACATAAACATGAATATGAATGGCAAAGACGCTTGGAGGAAGCTTTAAAGGGAGTTAGTAGTGTGCTTAGGGTTTATGAGAAGAATTTTGAAAAAGGAGGAAACTTTCTTTCTTTTTTTTTTTTTTTTAGTTTTGGGAAGAGAGTGTGTATTTTACCCTTTATTTCAACCAACTAGATTTTTTTAAAAAATTTGCCATGTAAGACTATCTCACGATAAGTTATTGTGAGACGGTTTTATACAAGAATCTATGTTAAAAGAATAGGATTGTATCATATATGTGATCAATTACTACTATATCTTACATTATAAATGTATATACTCTTATAAAACACATAATAAATACTTTTTTTTTTTTGTAACGAGGGACAAAGCGCTTAAAGTTTATTAATAAGCAGCATGCATAAAATGTGGTGAAGCAATACTGCAATCATCATCAGACATAAAGTATTTAACCGAGCTAGTTAATAAAAAATAATCAGTGGCGAGTGTTCAACGACAACAATATTAGCAAAACAATATGTTATACCGATTAACCTCTCGATAACAATGCTCTATGAAAACCGTCCACTTTTACTTTGAGATAAGTTGTTAATACCGTTTGAAGAGGAAGTAGTATGGATGATTACACATGGTTGGCACTTTCAGCTTATTCCCAATAATTTGGAAATCAAGGTCAACAATAATGTTATCGGCACCTTTAAATCCCACGTCAATTGAAGTCTATAAAGCAACGCAAGAAATTTGGCTGAAGAACACACTCTAAAATTTGGCAAATACACTTGAGTAGTAAATTCCATATGATTTGTGGGGATATTTCGGATCAATTCGTTTTTCTGTTAACTAATTTTATAACTCGCTACTATTTCGACCACTAATAGCTAGCAATTAACCCAAAATGACGTGGGTAAATATATACTACATACCTGAGGCCAGTGTCTAGATTAATTAGGAGAATATTACTGCTAGAATAAATATACTTAAATTAAATTAATTATGCATATGCGTAATAACGTTAACGTGCACGAGATTGTTAAATTAAATTTAATTAGGTTAATTAGGGCGAAGGTTAGTGGGGACGCGATTCGAATATGGAGAAATTTAGGCGCGTTGGTCTTCCCTTTCCCCCTCTTTTTCTCTCTCCTCCTCCTCCTCCCTCTCCGTTGGATCGCAACGTAACGTAACCAACCGCAGACCAAAACGTTTTTCCAATCCACCCTCCCATGGCAGATTGAATCCCCAACACCCCCAATTCAGAGGAGAGCGGGGAGAGAGAGAGAGAGAAATTCACAAGAGATCGATCGATTATACAATGTGGAGGCCGTATCTTCACCGGAGTTTGACGACAATGGCGCCGTCGGCGGCGGCGAGGAGGAATCAGAGCGTATCGACGGTTTACTATCCGGCGGCGAGGGAGTGGTTCTCATCGTCGGCGGGGGATAACAAGGAGAAGGAGAAGAAGCGAGTGGTGGCGCGCGCGGTCGGGGTGAGAGGAGGAGGAGGAGGAGGAGGAGGAGGAGATGGAGAGATTTCGATGGGGGAGGTGAAGAAGCTGATGAGATTGGTGAATGTGGAGGCGCTGAAGACGCAGCTTGGAGGGGAAGAGAAGGAGGTGATTGCGTATTCGGAGCTTCTTAAAGCTTGCGAAAGCATGGGAGTCGCGAAATCGATCCAAGAGGCTGATGCGTTTGCAAAGGTTCTTGATGAGGCTGGGGTTGTTCTTCTATTTCGGGATAAGGTCTACCTCCACCCCGATAAGGTACTCTCTCTCTCTCTCCAAAAAGTTTGTTTTTGTGAACATTATTGTAATTGTGAGTTGCAATTGTTGCTTAATCTTCTTGAAAAGGGTCTGATGAATGGAGGAGTTGATGGAGAATTGATTCTAAAATGATAATTTTAGGTTAAATGTTTTGAAAGTTATGATTAAGTTGGCATTGATTCGATAAGATGGTTGTTTATGAGCTTGTGATTCATGACTGACGCGTACGAATCCCTAGAGAAGTTGTCTTTGAGTTTGTTTGAGGGTCAGTGCTCGGAATTATGTGCAGGAATTGTGATGATATGGGCTTGGTCGAAGTTTTTAGCCTCCGAAGTTGGAAACAGTGTAGGGACGATTAAGGCTTAGTTTGCTTAAACAGTCATTGGTTTATCCTACGGTAGAACTTAAAATTTAAATCTCATATACATTGATTTTCGACATATTCTGTTAGACTAAATAAGAACATGGTTGTAGGACGGATTAAGAGTTTGTGGAACTTCGAGTTGAAATGCTAACGGACTTGATGGTTTTATTACGCATACAATAATTGAAATTAAAATTTCTAAAAGAACATTCAATTTATACTATGGCGCACTCAGACACAATAAAATATCAACACATTGACATGTAATTTTTCAAAATGTTACGATATATAACGGACATGAATTAACAAAAAATATTTGTTTTATAATTTGTGCATTTTGTTTTATATTTTCAGTGTTGGATGAGAGAGTTGTATTTGAGTTGGAGTAATAGCAAATTGCTCATAGCTTATAAGGCATATAATTGTCAATAACAAAACTCAATTTCTTTGTATCATTTATATATTTGACATGTGTTTGAGAGTGCTTAAAAAGTGTCCATATCCAATATGTGTCTTGTCGAACACGGATAAGTAAATATAAAGTGTCCGCACTTCTTAAAGATACTAAATTACTGAACATAAAGAGAAAGAATCTAATGACAATTGATAATTTCAGAAAAAGTACACAAACAATGACAAAGAAGTCAAAGGGTGACCACTACCGAATTCTTTCCTCTCTATGCTCTACTAGTTTTAAGAATAGTAATATACTATTTTATAGAAGAATAGTACTGTATTGAACATTAAATAATTGTTAAACTTGTTTGTAGACAGCCAGGATTCGCCGGACAGCAATTCTGAACTGTCGGATAAAAATAGTGTGCTTATCTCTCTCTGTAAAGCCAAGAAAAGCACTTCTTCGAGTGCCCAAACCTTGTGCCCAGAATATAATATATATAGAGCCAAAATTGTTGGTTGAAGCTAACCCAAATCACAATCTGCATATTTATACAAGAAAACTGCATAGCAACTTCCAGCCATGAGCAATAAAGATTGGCTGAAATGACTTTTTTGAAATTTTTTACAAGTGATGGTGCAATCCTTGATCCTTTCTGATTAAGCAAGTCAAATATGAGTACATCTCTGCTTGTCAAACTCATGTTGGGCAAAAAGTTATGTGCTTCCAGACTCAGCAAAGCTAATCCGGACCGTGACAACTGATTTGATCTTGAAATTAAATTTACTTAAACTCAAACCGATTGCAACATGCATTATAATCAACCTGATTTAAAACTAAATCTGAAATAACCCCGTTCGAACCACCCTACCTGAAACTTTTCTGACCAACGGAGCCTGTATTTTCAGGGCAAACTTTCTGGACTAATTTGAAGTTGAACTCAACCACAAGTCCACAACCGAACTGAATTGACCTTACTTGAACCAGACTGTCGCGAAATCCATCACCTTGACCTGAACACAAATTAGTTAGCCGTAGCAATCTAATGTTGGACAATGATTGGACTAGTTTGTTGGGTGGGATTGGTGATTTCGGATTCTCACCCCTTGTCTCCCCTTCTTGCCGTATTTATATTAGGTAGTTGATCTGGTGAGGAGGTCAGTGCCACTTGCATTAACTCCTGAAGATGATCCTAGGAGAGGGGAACTGAAGAGGCTGCACGAGCAGAAGGAAGTAATAGATAGGCAGGCACACAAGCAGGTTCGTGTCATGCTGTGGGGAGGGCTGGGGCTCGGCTTGGCACAAATTGGACTCTTCTTCCGCCTTACTTTCTGGGATTTCTCTTGGGATGTGATGGAGCCGATTGCGTTCTTCACCACAAGTGCGGGCATAATCATTGGTTACTCATTCTTCATGTTCACCTCGAAAGATCTCTCTTACACGGACCTGATGCAGATACTCTTCCTCTCGAGGCAGAGGAAACTGATCAAGAAGTACAATTTTGATGTCAACAAATTTAAAGAGCTGAGAGACAAATGCAAGTTTCCTTTGGACAAGAAAAAGATTGATAACAGTTTAGCACTATAAGATGCATAGCTTAGAGGTATTAACCCCTTCAATCTCTGTCTATTTTTGACTTTAAGACTTTTTGATTTGATCATCCCTCTCATTTCTTGCTGATATTCATGGGCAGATTGGCGTTTACTGCACGAAGTGAGCTGGGGATTTGTGACTGCTTAGCCACACGATGCCCAAGTGATGAAGTGCGTAGTTCTCCTTACAGCCTTTTCTTTCGCTTCTCTATTTCTCTTTGATTTTTGTACTGCAGCTAATTATATAGCCCCTCCAGGAAAGCTTTAGCAGCTCTGGCCCTTTTCCATAGGCAGAGAAACTTAATATATTTCCTTCTTTGATGGAAACTTGCTAACCAAAAGATTTATTTGAAATATAATAAAAGTAATTTTTATCTATGTTGCTTTGGCTCATTGAACATAATTCTATTGGAATGATGGTTCCCTCAGCATAATTTTAATGCTTATCAGATTTCACAAGCAAATGATATCTGAAACAGTTGAATTCTTAAAAAGATGTGAATAAACTGTGGTGGACTAAAGTTTTGATACATAAATATATATCATCAGGGGATCTAGATGATGTTTTTTTGGTTCTTAGATTTGGAAAGCTTAATACTTCCACAAGAACTAAAAGTAGAGGACATCACGTGAGAAAAGTGATTCATTACAATCCAAAGTCCTAAAGTGGGGACTCTTTTGGTTTTGTACAAAGTGAACACTGATTTCCCTTCATCATCTTACTGTAGAACAATCCAAACTGGTAGAAATTTTAAAGCATCTCCTATGCCTCAAATGCTCAAAGCTGCTAATGTGCAATCAG
Source organism: Talinum fruticosum (assembly GCA_021018815.1). NCBI lineage: Eukaryota > Viridiplantae > Streptophyta > Magnoliopsida > Caryophyllales > Talinaceae > Talinum > Talinum fruticosum. The sequence continues at coordinate 1,674,473 of JAITYX010000076.1, read as the reverse complement.
AAACAGAATCAATTGAATGAGGTTAGAGACTCGCTTCATATGGTGAGGTCACTGAGTCTTGTAACTTTGCTTCTATACTTGGTCTTGAAAAGATATATAGCAGCAGTTATGCCCATAAGGATTCAAAGATAAATGGGATATTCTCTTCTGTCCCACTTCAGAAGGGCAAAAACCCAAACAAGAGAAAAGAACAACAAAGTAAATGAAGAAAAAATAGAGCAGGAGCAGAAGTAAAAACAACATGAATTAGAATAAACAAATGCAGCGGGGAAAAAACCGATAAATTAATTAATGAAGATTTGAGCCTTAGCCATTATCAGTAGAAGCAGCCTCTGATGTAGACAATTGAGGGCTCATCATAACCAGGGAAACCTCCTCAGCATTTGAATACCAAAACACAACCACCCAAACAAAATTGAGAGATCCAAAGTAAGGGGGAAAAAGTGTGAATAAACACAAAGCATTGAGAATGAAAATAGATACAATGGTTAAGCGTGTACTTCTCTAGAAGTGGGTGAATGTCATCTACACAAGGATCATAGTTATAAATGAGGTGGGTGTTGGATTCAATAACTCTGGATAATGTTATAGACTGAAGAATATGTCCCAAGGGCTGCCACAATGATCCCTGTCATCGCGACTGTATAACATGTAACAACCTGGGTTTAACAAAAAGTATTTGTTAGTGAAGTTATGCAATTTTTGTTCTCAAAATATGAGGATAGATCCGTTCTTCGTTTGGGGAGGTGGGTAACCCATATTTTGATACCAGCTCCCGAAGACTTTACTTACTAAACACCCACGATATATTATATATCAAGAAAAGTTGGTTTTCATTTACCTGTAAGAAAGATGGGCATTTGACAAGTCTTATGTAGCCTAGAGCTGGCACCACAATAGCCTGTAGACACAATTCACATAATTCCGTTTTTCAGGTGAAAAAAATCTCAAAAATAAAACTAGCTGGTAGACTGAGTAGAGGGTGTTGTGATCCTACTGTTAGCAAGCAGAGTAGTGATCCGGTAAAGGCCATCACATAACCTGAAAATTCATGCATTTACAAACTTAATAAAGGATGTCCTCTTTTATTGTGTTTTTTCTTGTTTTGGGGAGGGGGATAGAGAAAAGAAGTTTGATGAGTATATGTAAAGGGAAAAAATGGTCATGGAATTTACACACCAAAAAATGGGACGAGGAATGCAACACAAACGGTTGAAACCACGAGGGTGGTTCTAAAAGCAATTATGAATTGATGACTGTTTGAAATCTCTGGTGGCAGCAGCTCTTCTAGACTCCTAGCCAGTGGATTCAGCAACAAGGGATATGTATGCATTTGTTAAGGTAAACAGTTTCTTATATATTCTCTCTGAACAGAAAGCAAATTTCATTTTTGAGTCTACATGAAAGTTTGACAAAAGGATATTTGAACAGGGGACTGATAACCTGAAACCCGAAAAAAAAAGGGAAATGAAGCTGTTAAATAGAAGCATAATAACTTGTGATGCTTCCAAAATTCATAAATAGAATAGGAATGTCAGAATATGTTGCTCGGACTCAGCCATTGCCCATGTTGGATAGTCGGATACCCCAAACAGGTTGGAATCATACTCAATCATTTTCAAGAAATAGCATTCTTTGTCTAAAATGAAGTACCATACCTATGTCTGAGTATCCAATGCCCAACATAGGCACTTGAAGTGAAATGAAGAGTCTGAGTAACATAGCACTGAGGATTTAAATGCAATTCTTTTTCCAATCTACTACTTACAGTCAAGTACAATGCAAATCTGGAGGCAGCTGCATTTGGTGGTAGATTGAGGGTGATCTGAGAGTTTGTTTCTTCACCAAACATGAGAAATCCCAGGAGAGCAACAATGAGATATAATGACGAGCACATCACAAATCTGCACTGCAGTTTATTAGGGAAATGCATGTACCAGTAGAAAAAGTCTTATAGGAATTTCAGAAACAGAATCTCAGATGACATACAGATAGACAGTCCCTACATTATTGTCAGAGCCTTGTGGAATTTCTTCTTATTTGACATTGAATGGTAAAGGTTTGGTAGCACAGAGTGACCCGAATAACAAAACCCGAATACACCTAGTGAATAGGGGAGACCATTCCATTTCACTAGCGGCCCAGTCTGATGAAATCCAATATCTTCAACTATACCCACGAAAATCAGTGAAAAGGTTATGCATATTGCCCCAACAATACCACCAGCTGCAAAAGTTCAAATGGAAATAATTTTGAGTGATATGCTTTGGAAAATTGTCAGAAAATACATTTTTTAGAGATTTGAGAAAGATGTTTGATGTGATAGTTTGCCTGAAACAAAGGAGATTTTGCGGAGATCCCTAAGGTAACAAGTTGGGAGAACAATGAGAGCTACAATGATTCCAAGGGAGTGAACTGCATCTAGTTGAATATTGCCCACTTGTAGGGAAGCATCTGGGAACAACTTAGCTAGATTTTCTGCTTCCAAGGTGATGAATTCCACACAACAGAACTGCATCCAAAGAGGATTATTGCATCGATGTATGTCAATTTATTAAAAAGATTTCATAGAATTAGGCACAAGTGTACTCACGTATAGCTCAATATAGAAGACAACCTGGACAACAATCGAACATCAGGGTGTCAAAAGCATCATAAATTGGTTCTACTAAGTGAAGGGTATTTCAAGATATGAACTTCTAGTGATTAAAAAGCTTACTGATGCAAAAAGGCGGCCATAGTTTCCAAACGCTACTCCACCTAAATCAGGGAAAGTGATAATGTTTGTATCCATCTCCATGCTTTTCCTCATAAGATAGCTTGTAAAATAGCAGAGACCTGCATACAGAAGAAATAATCCAATGCTTGCCCAACCACCTTGTTGGATAGTTGAAGGCATTGATAGAATTCCAATGCCCACAAATATGTTGAACCCTGCATCAAATATTTGGGTTTACATAAGAAAAATTAACACAATCAAACAAAGCAAACTAAAACACCATTGAACCCCTGCCTCTTGTGTAATGTGGGGAGTAAGTTGTACAACCAATCAAAATTTGAGTACTGAAATACGTTGATGGTTTACTACTCCTAACCAAAGAGGTAGAGACTAACTTAGGCAGACATTTTGTCGTACTGCACTGTAGGGAAGTTTGAGATTTACCATTGAAGACAGTCTGAGTAACATTGCACCCATACGGGGTTTGATCCTCATAGGCCAAGAGGAAGGGTTCCTTGTCTATGGTTGACCAAGTATGAGTGCTCGAGAATTTGTCGAATTGATCTTTGGATTTTTCATGTCCAGCAAACAAAGGCAACTTGGCTTCTAGGTCTTGACAACTGAGAGTCATGTTGGTTGTGCTCTGAAGCATGCTGGATCTCCGAACAAGGCCAAGGCTATGTGGTGATGCTGCAATTGTGAGTGAGTCTGTTGTCTCTCTGCATCAAATGGCATTCTCTCATTAGAGGGTACCTTTTTGTGTTGATTGTTGGATGCCTTTATGCAACTATACTGCTATTCTGGATTTGTAACAGGTTCCGAGGCATCATGGGCTCAAGGCTAGTGATCATTTCTAGTCGGTTTAATTTGATCTGTGATGTGTTGTTCGAGTCACATTTTATGCCATGTCAAGATTGAGCCAATGAGTCTGCATTGAATCTATAATTTTCCTCGGTCATGATTGGTTAATTGTGATTAGCACGCTAAATTCTGGGAAGAGTCGAGCAGTTATTGATATTTGGATATTACCATTGCCATGGTTAAGAAATCCTTAACTTGCTCGTTTAGATTTATATATATCGAATCATTCTTTTATACAAGATGTTGGTAAGATCAATATTCGATCGAGCCAAATTACCTTGTTCATGTCAGATCAGGCAAAATCACATTTCTTTTAGAATCAAATAACCATTTGGGTAAATTTTCCTTGCCTAAATGGCAACAATGCATTCATGTACATATACTTCTAACCACACTACATCCATCAAATATATATGAACATTCTTCCATTGAAAACATACTGCAAAATCTTCTGTTTTGAAGTCAATATTACCATAAACAGTAGCAAAAAAGAAATAGTGTTGTACTCAATATATCCAATATGATAATGCCAGGATAAATAAGACTGAAAAGGAAGAATTTAAACAGCGATTACTTGTAACTCCTAGGCCAAGGCCCTGAAGAAGAGAGATACAAGGTGGAGACTCCAATCATACTGCCATGGTCATGTACTGTGCTTAATTCATCGGCCTCGCTCGGGTTATCTTCATTGTGCTGCAAATGAGTGGTCTCTTCATTCTCAGTTTCTTCATCCACCATGAATATGTATCCATTTTCAACCCCCATTCTGTTTCTCTAGGAATAGTTTAGTTTGAATCTTTTGTTCCTTTGTGGGTGGTGTTAATTCAGTGCAACGGTAAAAATTTATGCACTGAATTAACGCCACATTTAAGGTCAGGCAACTAAAACTTAATTGCCTGCCTTTAGAGTATGATTGTTTCAAGTATGGAGCATTTGTGTCCTACCCAAACATGGGGGCATGATATAAGAGAACTATATATAGATATATGGCCAATAATTAAAAAAAAAAAAAAAAGAAGCTATCATCGAATAGCTAGCTATTCACATCAACCATCTTGACTTGGTAATTTAGTACCTATAGATTTAGTCAAATAAGCAAATTTATTTGACACAAACAAGTTTGACTCCGAATCCGAATATAAGCCTAATTATATACAACCTAAAATGAGAAAAACTCAAAATAGGACTTAAGAGTTTTCAAGAGATTCTAACAATTACTTAAACATTTGGCTAACTTGGCACATTCAAGCAGTCCATCCTAATTTGGTTTGATTACATTTCCTTTAGACCAAATGTTAGACGAAAAATGAGACGTACAGATCTCTTATAACAATACAACCCGCACAAACTTTATGAATTAGCTAAGTAGCTAATTACAAACACCCATTCTTGAAAAATTTTGTTTTATTCACATCAACCATCATGACTTGATAATTTAAGACCTTTCCTCAATTAATATTTGATGAATATTTTGTCTTTCCAAAAAGGGAAAAAACGACTTTCTTTGCTCCTTTTTTCCCCCTCTATATTTCAATTTTGTTTCTTTTTCATTTTTGTAATTTCCAATTAGCTATGCATTTATGCACTGCACATCAGTTCTCGAAGGGTTTTCTTTTTTTTTTTTTTTAAATCTTTTGCTTATTTATTTATTTGACCAAGTATTGAAAGTCTTCATGGTTGCCACGATATTTTCTTTGGTGCATGGAAGGCAGATCAACTTAGAATTATATATTAAATTATTAATTATTAATATAACCCCTCTTGGAGGAACAGCTAAATTCCAACAAACTTCTTTACTTTTTTAAAAACAAAAAATTTGTTCTTCTTAATTAGTGGGTGGCCATAAAAAAATTTGTTTCTCACATTGAAGATGTAAGCTTTCATGCCATCAAGTGAAGATTAACTAGTCTAAACCATGATTATTAAACTTTTTGATCTTGATATTATGATTCTATGATTTCCCAATTTGAAAATCTTCTATCCATGCAGTTTCCATTAAAATCTTCAATTTATTAAAACCTTATGATCTTAATTTAGTTTCAAAAATTTATGGCATAATCGTAACATGATTATACTATCTTACAATCTAATTCACGATCCTAAATATAGTTGAGAATAATATATTTTTGTATTAAAATCTGCTAAAATATAGTTGAATTGAATTTTTATAATTAATTTTCATCAATGTTTAGTAAGATTTTTATTCTTACAAAAAAATTATTATTATAAAAAATATTAGAACTTTACGACACTCAATTCAACTTTGCGATTTCAATTCTAACAATTGCTACCGATTTTAATTAAGATTTCGATTCTAACAATCTCGGTCTATACAGAGAGAACTCAACGGAGACCAACATCAAGGACATAATAATAAAGGGCTTACGATTTTTTTAATGCTACCTTTAGCCTATTAATTTTATTTTTATAATTGGTTTTAGGTATATGTTGATGTATATGTTCTTGTTATCTTTTTTATTGATTGTATTTGATTTTTTGCCAATTGGCTTCTAATAATTGAAAAAGGGAAATTTTATCAGTTTTTGTTCGTACAGTAGTACCATCCCATATTATTTGTGTAGTGATGGAGCCCATGTAAATTGGGTTTTTTTTTTATTTATAGAAGTAAATTTGTTACTATTTTGATAAAAAATATCGTGAATATATAATTTTCTTTTATAACACATGAATCTAATTTTTGAGAGGACATATAAAATCTTTATATGTATATAATCATTTACTCTTTTTTTTTTAATAAAAAAAGCATGAATATAATTTTTTTTATAACACATGCATATAATTTTTGAGGGAAGGACTTATATAAAAGCTTCTTACGTATAATAATCATTTGCTTTTTTAAAAGAATTATTGTACCCCACACCCCCCAAAAAAAAAATTTATCATCTTCAAAATAACCTATGAATGTGCTAAATTAGAGATATTAATATTGTAAAGCTTCCAACTCCATGACGATCCTTTAAGGATCGACGATTAATCTTACAAACTACTGTAAATTTTTCCAATGTTGTTTTACACAAAACTACGGGAGCTCTTAAAAGTGAGTTTTTCGAAAAGAAAGATACACATTTGGTGATATAGATAATTATTTTAATATTCTAAACCACACTTTTTAACCATCTATCAGGTATTACAAATATATTTCACCATGCAGCCGGATGAAAGTCGCTGGCAAAGGCAATGGAAAGAAGACCAGCCTCACCAAGAGAGCAGCAAGGAGTTGAATTGAACTGAACCTCTGGAAACTTCACCTTCTTCGTTAATCTTTGCTTTAGGCCAATCAAATCGCATTGTGATATTCCTAAGACACCTTTTCCTTTCCCTCTCCCTCAGACATTTTCCACTTATGCTAAAGTATTAGGTGTCGATTAGACCAGCTGCTAAAATATGTAAAAATTATTGTCAAATATTTAAATTCGATAACTGTCTATATCAACTTTTATGTCTCTCTCTATATCAAAATGACAGGAAAAATTGGGAATGGTTTGTTTGATTTTCCTATGGCGAAAGAACCGAATATTGTGTGATTGTTCACACCCATCTAGATAGTTGCATTGCAGTTGGAGCCATCATCATCATTCTTGTTTCACTTGTTGTTGAGCACGGACTTCACTGCCTTGCCTTGGCAGGGTATCCATTTGAATTCTACTTCTTATGTGAAACCAAAATTTTATAGTATTGAGTAGGTCAAACTAATTAAACCCTTTGAGATTTGCTATGAATAAACTTCAAAGTTGGGGTATCCTCATTTCTGTTGGGGTTTTGAAAATTAAGTCAAAAAAGTCGAGGGGAGTATATGTAATATCTCAATTCTGGAGAATAGAAAATACTTGGTATTTATCAGTTGCAATGTCAGTAGCTTGATATTCTCGCATCAGTCCAGTACTGATTTTGTTGTTTTCTCCAGGGGCCTGTCTTTGCAGAACTTCAATTTCAGAAACTCAGGTGGCAATCCCACCCACAAGTGGTTGAGATCGAGAATTCACGTGCAAGTCTAGTTCGATTGTCAGATTCCATCGCCATGGCATTGAGGCGACAAATCTTTTTAAAACCAGCGTTTTTTGGCTGTAGAGAATCTTGTATACTACTCTGCTTCTCAAAAAGAACACTGCAACAGTATTCTAGCAACAAGTTTCCCAGATACATTGACACAACCACAAGCCACAACCATGATCGCTCCCGCTGTGAAGCAAAATCTTTAACTAGGCCGCTACTGTCATTGGAAAAAACGAATAATGCACAGCTGCATAGCCATGATCGCCTTGTATTATAGAACATAAAGGCTTCTCTTCTCACTCCAATAACGAGAAGAAAATAAGTGAGGTACCACGGAGCCCTTGCTGATAACATCACTATTAACATCTTTGAGGTTCAATCTCATAGCAAAATCACCAGCATAAAACTCACATGATGGATATCTAACGTCCCAGCAGAACCAATAAATCTCTGGACAGTTTTCGTATCTTTCAAATATACAAAATTCTTCAGTAGAATTGTCATAAGCAAGTGCTTCAACCTCAGCAAAACAATTTAGTTGTAATTGTGTGTGATAACATGCACCTGATACATATTTTTCGACCCTTTTTTTAAAGGTCATTAGAGATGAGGAAGCTCAAAAATCAATATTGATCAACAAGTGAAAAGATGTAAATGTGCGGAGTAGTAGACAGAAAAATTAACGGAAAGTTTGGCAGTGTGAATCGTTCTCGTCATTGGTCCTTCAAGTGAGGCATATATACGAACCTGTCCATTATACATTTCATAAATTCCTTGTTTTAGCATTCCTTGTGGTTCAAGTACAATACACATGATCCCAATTCACTTCCAATGTGACAAGACCTCCTGGAACCAAAAACTCCTGTTCAACAGAGTACGTTCCATAAGGCACGGGAAGAAATCGAAAGGACCTTTTAGAAATTTCCCACCCCAAGCCATTATCAACGAGGTCTACTTCAATTTCAAGGGACGGCAGTGGAACCACATCTCTAGAAAGCTTGAGAGAAGACCCGGATTCTACATGCACTGACTCATTCTGTCGCTTGTAAGAGAGTAGTCGAAAAATAATCTTGTTTCAGTTTTGCATTGTCAGCCCATGTGAGATTACTTCTTCGAACTACGAGTCTTCCTGAGTGTTAGGGTGTCATTCAGGTGGACAGTCTCAGGCTCATCCCGGGATCAGTAGTAAAAATATATCTAAAACCTCGGATATCATTGACACAAATAGTGCCATAGACCTGACATGGTATCCCATCAGAAAAGACATTGCTTTGCGGTTGTTCTTGCTCATGACCATTGCGGATGGTTACACATAATATCTCCACAAGTAGTGAAAGATAAGTAGTGATTGGTGAAAATGGTCACCAAACTGAGGGGGCTAACCGAAAACGAACAAACGAATTCATGCTACGTATGGATCATGCATGTACCCCAAACCGATGTTGAAGTTAGCTGAAAATGGCCCTTGTTACTGTTGAAAGTAAACTAAGTGTTGGTGGATGAGGCCATGGTGAAAGATAAGCAGTGATTTGAAATATCAAGGGGTTACTTACTAGTACATGGAGGGCTAGACGTTAGGGGATGAAAAATATGCACCATAGGTGATTAGGAAGTCTAAATTTGGTGATTGTGGCAGCCTTAATAACAAATTTAGCTTTGGATAGTCTAGATACATAATCGGGATAATTTGATGGGATTGAAACTTAAATCTGATCGTTCGATGTTTGAGCATAGTTTTTTAGTTATATTAATTTTAAATATAATTTTTTAACTAAAATTATAATTACAATGTATTACATGATCTCATGTTATATATATCCGTAATTATTTTTCCAAATTTGCTGAACTCAAATTGGTTAACAAATTTCCTTCAATCTAAAGCAAAATTCTCATACCTGAAATTAAATAATATTCAAGTATGACATTAACTATTGTTCAAATTTAAAGTTTAATTAAAAATTTTATTAATTATACATGTATTTTGTGAAACGGATAAATAATAAAATTTAGATAACACTAATATATGTATAGTTTTTTTTTGTGTTTTAAGTGAAGCAATTGTAAATTACAAAATACATCACTCTAATCAAATTGTAAAATAATATTAAGAAAAGGTCATCAAAAAATATTCTTATAAAACATTTCACACAAACATTAATTATTTTGAAAATTCAAATAATGTTAGGGTAGAAAATTTGACATATAAAAATTCCTCTGTCCAACTTTGAAAATTGTGACCCGACCCATATTTTTAATTGGTTGCTTTGAAAGCAAGGGCAGAGCATGGCAGGGCAGAGATATTAGGTGAGAGAGAGAGAGAGAGAGAGAGAGAGAGAGAGGTTGGTGGGAGAGTGAGACTCTCTCACTTAACACACCTTCGGCGCCTATAAAAGCGCATCTCACTCTCACCCACATCGTCACTTGCCTCCTTCTCTCTGTATCTCCTCTTTCACTTCTTATTCACTGTTTGGCTCTCTCAGCGTCAGATCCGATCAGAGATGGAGTACGACAAGATCCTCTTGGGTATGGGCAATCCTCTACTGGATATCTCTGCCCACGTCGATGAGGATTTCTTGAAGAAGTAAGTCGCTTAGCTCGGTTTATGTATGCTTCGGTTGCTGTTTGTTTCTTCTTGTTCTGTTGCTTGTTGCGAAATGGGAATGCCCTTCTGGATGTATTTGAGAAAATCGGTGTATGGATCTGTAAATATGGGGATTTAATGTGATGGGTAGTTTTGTCGGTTGATACTTTGAAGTGGGTTGAGTGACATATGGGGAGTGGGAAATGTTTGATTTGATGGTTTGATGCTTAATTTTAGTTATTTGCCGCAAAGTTTGATGAAATTTGGTATTTTGTTTGTTTCTATAAGGATTTTGGTCCTTTTGATGCTTGAGATGGATGAAATTTGTAAATGTTTGATTTTCATAGTTGCTACTTTGGAAAATGTTGGTAGTTGTAATTTTGAAGGTTTTATTTGTTCACGTGTATCGATTCGTAGTCTTATGCTGTTTGCAGTAACATCTTGAGGGTTGGAGCCTGGGTAGCTACTGATTACTATAATGGCAATTTGCTGTTCAAGCCTTAACTTAGCGAGTGAAATTTATAGGATCTGATGATTCATTCATGTTGTTTCATGGATAGTCGGGTTGCACAGTTAGGCGTGTATTACAACTAGTTTATAGATTGTAGTCCCTAGACTAGGATTCGTTGTACTCGCAGGCCACATGTTGATAGATGGTTGGACATAAGGGAAAATTAGGGGACGGTTCAGAGAATAAAAAGAAAAGAAAAAGAAAAGTTGTAGTTCATGGGACTACCTTGCTAGGTAGTCAAAAGAGTTAGATGAAATTTTCAGGGGCATTAGTAATTCATTGCCTTTTTTGTGTTTATTCTTCAAGACAGTCAAGGAATCATAGTATGATACAACACATAGTGCCATTTATAGCCTTGTAAATGTAAATTAAATTAAAGGTTGCTTGAATACTATGCTGCCTTTGATGACTGACTTTTAAGTGTCCGAGCATACTAAATTATTTGTCTTGACAATTTGACACAGATATGACATCAAGCCAAACAACGCCATCCTCGCGGAAGAGAAACACGTTCCTATGTAAGTGAGCCATATCTCATTGTATGATAAATTTTTCCAGAGGCGTACTGATTAGCTTTTGTTTTATTTATGTTATGAACATGACACATTTAACGGTTGAGATGATTAGAGCTTCCTGTACTTTGGGAAGTTTAATTAAGCCAAAAATATAGTCATTTTAGGGACTCATTAATGTTGATGCGTATGAATTTGATTCATAAAGTTACATAAGAGGTACCTGTTTATGCACTTCTATGAATTTGTTGGTTTTAAGCTTTTTTGCCTTCTTTGTAGAGACAAATTGTAGTGTATGTTATCCTCCTCCTTTTGAGGTTGTCAATTTCTTTTCTATCATATGATCAATAAACGACCATGGTCTTTGTTGCATTGTTTCATACCATTCCATCAACTCAACTATGAAAAATAATTGTACTCGAATGCTTTCAGGTATGACGAGATGTCTAACAAATACAAAGTGGATTACATAGCTGGAGGTACATGCAATTGACAGTGCTTGAAATGCTTGTTTTAGGAATGATGTGATTATGTAATGGGAAGTACTTTGAGGTAACTAACAATCGTGTATCTTTCAGGTTCTACTCAAAATACAATTAGAGTGGCACAGGTATATTTCCATATCCTTTACAGTGAATCATATTCACGGGAAAAGCTCATTAGCTGTACAATTAATATGTTGGAAATAAGCAATCTGAACTCCTCAGCTAGATTAAATTTGTGTCATAAGTAGTGAACAACAGGCTTGCATGGGCTATCTGAAGTCCTGTTTATTATGTGGCAACAATGCCACATTTGTACATATCAAAATAATATTTATCTTTTTCTTCAGTGGATGCTCCAAAAACCCGGAGCAACAAGTTACATTGGTTGTGTTGGTAAAGACAAGTATGCAGAGGAGATGAAAAGTAGTGCTAAAGCTGGTGGTGTTAATGTGAGTTTTGCATATTTATTCTCTCTTTGTTTTGATATCTTTTTGACATGGCCCTGCTAGGAACTCCTTTATTTAATGTGGATACTTTTCAATGATTAGGTTCAATACTATGAGCATGAGTCTGCACCTACTGGTACATGTGCTGTTTGTATTGTTGGCGGTGAAAGGTTAGTTAATCTCGGCCTTTACTATCACTTGGATCACTTCAGCACTCTGTAAACCTGTGACATATGCACAAACAACTTTAATGTGTTGAACTTGTATAATGATTAACAGATGAGTTAAAGACAGAGCCTGATTTATACAAGGAAAAATTTTGCCTTGCTGTTTACTTGGCTTCCAAATGCACCATTTGCCTATTAATTTATTGATTCTACTTGACTAGTCTTAACAACAAAGCTGGATACTGTCAACCATCTTAATCGAGCTCTGTCACACATTACGAGAGTTTAGAATTTTAATTGTATTTGATATGTAAGTCTCGTAATGAAGCTAAGAGTTCATACATCATTTCTCGCTCTACAGTTTTGGTCCTTCAGCTGTGGCCATTTTCTCAAGTTTCAACTATTGTCCTGCTTAAAGTTTTTAAATAAAATGTCAAGTGCCAAGTATGGTTTTTGTAAGGTGGTTTAGCTGTTGTCAGGATTAATGGGTGTATGGCTACTACTACTAGCTTTTTGCGACAAAATTGATATTGCATTTTTAATAGGTTACATGTTTTGGGGAATTGTAATTGTCTTATTCTCTAAGTGGTCTTACTTTTTAATCTAGAGGGTTATGCTGTTATTAATGTAGGATTGACATTTATTAACCTGGTTCATATATGCAGGTCTTTGGTTGCTAATTTGTCTGCTGCTAACTGCTACAATGTTGAGCATTTGAAGAGACCTGAAAACTGGGCTTTGGGTATTGACCGCCTTAGCTATTTCTATAGCTATGTTTTTCCTTCTTGCATTTGTCTTGGCTGAAAGCTGACTTTCTTGTAAAATTCTCTTGATAGTTGAGAAGGCCAAGTATATCTACATTGCTGGATTTTTCCTCACTGTATCTCCAGAATCCATTCAGCTTGTTGCAGAACATGCTGCTGCCAATGACAAGGTAGTTATTGGATTCATTGAAGATCTCCCTTATCCTTTTGAATTAGCCTTCTGACAGATTATGGTGTGCTTCAACTGCAGTATTTCATGATGAATCTCTCAGCTCCATTCATCTGTGATTTCTTCAAGGAAGCCCAGGAGAAAGCTTTGCAGTAAGCCCTTCTCTGCTTTCGTTATCTTGGTTGCTTTGAAAAGTTTGACGGAGTACCAATGGAATTTGTTTTGTGTGGTTCAGATATGTGGACTATCTTTTTGGCAATGAAACAGAAGCAAGAACCTTCTCAAAGGTTCATGGTTGGGAGGTAATATTTGCTTTCATAGAAGATTATTATATGTTGTGGTCCGACGTGTGCACCTGACAAGGCCTGATTTCCTTAATCAGACCGACAATGTGGAGGAAATTGCCAAGAGGATTTCACGGTTGCCTAAGGCTTCTGGAGCACACAAGAGAATCACTGTGATTACCCAGGGTGCTGATCCTGTAGTCGTTGCCGAGGATGGTAAAGTGACAACATATCCAGTTCCTGTGTTGCCCAAAGAGAAACTGGTTGACACCAATGGAGCCGGTATGGACTCTTGATTTTAAATCTGTGTTTTATAGCATGGCTATATATATGTTCTAACCAGCATCATAAAGAGATTGCAAAACTCCGGTTGATATTGTAAACGTGAAATACTCGTAAGTACAGAATCACCAACTGGTATTGGTGAAAACTTTTGCTTTTCAAGTTTTCAATAATCTTATTCTATATTTTTAAATCTAAACCCGTTGAAAGTTGTGAATCAATGCCCAGAAATGGTATTTTTCTTTCTTAGCAAAAACTGATTAGTTTGACTTGCATGATACTGGTAGCTTTTGTTCCATCTTCTTCCCATGACTTGTGATATTCATTTACTTCCTTTTTTCTCATAGGTGATGCCTTTGTGGGAGGATTTTTGGCCCAGTTGGTTCAAGGGAAACCCATTGAAGAGTGTGTCAGGGCTGGTAACTATGCAGCTTGTGTTATTATCCAAAGGTCAGGGTGCACATATCCAGAGAAGCCCGACTTCAACTAAGCAATCCAGTTCTCTGTTGCTTTCAGGTCTATTATTTTCATTTTCTTACTTCTGCTGCTTCATCTTTATTATCACTGGTTTGGAATTGATTGCTTGTTTTATTTCCCAAACAGCATTGAAAATCTACCATGTCAAAGTTGTAAAATAATCTACTATGTCCAGGTTGTGAAGGAAGATGGATGGTTTTCAGTAGATTTTTCTAGGTGTGTTTTGCTGGAGGCTTTGTGCCATTGATCTTGTACAAAAAGCTACACCAAGTGATGTTCATGGATGTTGGCTTTCTAAACCGTAGGCACATAGCCAAAGAGAGGGAAAGAGGATGAGAGAGATAAATTTAAGAAAAGGATGCCAACAGACCTTTCGAGGACAAAAAACCAAAAGATGTGTTATTTTCCTTTTTCTTCAGTTTGATGATCCATATTGGGTCAATTGCTCCACGCTTAGTTTGGATGCAATTACCCTGCCCCCAAGAAAAAAAAAACCATGTGCATAAGCAGGATGTGAGAGTATGGTACTCAGACTCGGCCATTACCTATGTTTAGTGTCAGGTGTTTGACATGGGTGTTGTGTCGAACTTTGGCAATTTTTTGAAAAATTTGCACATTTTTGGTCTGAAATGAAATATCGAGTACCCATAGACATGGATAGGGAATGTCTTTATCAGTGTCTGATTATCAAGTGTTCGACAGTACTTATCACAAAATGAAGAATTCAAGTAACATGGGGGATATGCATTTGGATTGTGTCGTTTCTTTTATCACCAGATTTATTTGTCATTGAATAGCTTGTAGGCCTGTGGATATGGGATTTGCGGCGTGTTTATATATTGTTGTTGGGATTGAGCGTTTCTCAAAAGAACACTTAACTGAGGCTTTGGCATGTTTATCCTTTTGCAGAGTTCTGGCTTACTACGTGTGGTTGAAGAATGGGATTTATGTGCTTCATCTCCGAGTTGGGGTCTTCCCGAGGAGATGCTGCCACCATTATTAGAAGCTGCCATTGGATTTTAATTTTTCTTGTAGTCTTAGCTTCCCATTGGCTTTATCACGCCATTTGAGTGTCTTTTTTCACCCGAAACTTTGCGAATTCCATTAGAATCGAGCCTCTTTTTGGTGAGCTTATCTTATGCTTTTTGGCTGCCAGTCTGCCCCATATGTGGGAATTTGTTGCCGCATTTATCATGGTGATGCACTGATGCTCCTTTGCAATGTTTATTGTAGAGTGACTTCAGCTCTTTTATGGCCATTTCTCAATAAATTGCAGTTTATCGATAAATGATTGGATGAAAGAAGAAAGGGGACAAGTTTGGAGAATTTTAAAAAAGAAATTGTAACTTATATGAGTAACTTTATAGGTAGTCCTGGACGTGGTATGATGGAACTTTCAGCCATATGTTGGAATCCTTTTATTCTTTAAATTTCTCTTTTGGCCATTTGTAAGTGGTAAGAAGGTTCAAGTGATGAGACAATCAAATCCTACTATGAAATATGAAAAATGACACATTCAAATTCAAATTAATGTCGATCATTCGTGTACTCGTATAGGTAGAGGTGTATGCGTGTTTTCCCGATTATTATTAGCGAAACGGTTAGAAGCAAAACTAGAGTACAAAGATCTAAAACAAGAGATGAATACCAAAAGCAGAGAAAATAATAGATCAGAAATGAAATTCCTTGCTAGCACATTAGGTCCATATTTCTTCTATTTACAACAAAAATAGGAAATGCATTATTTCCCTGTTCTTATGGACCAATCTTTGTTTAGGTTTGGGTTAATAACTTTGGAGGGAACATGGGCATTATGGGAAGTCTACCACAAATTCATCAATCCAATGCAAAGGAGCTATTGAAATCATGCAAGGACTTACCATGCTTGTCTTGCCTTTGCCCATCACTTCTTCAACTATTAAAGACTGTCAACACTATATACTAAATAGTTGGGGAATGTCTTTAGGTCTTTTAAGTTAGAAAGACATGCGCAAACAAAAATATATTAAATTGATTAAGATATGCATGGATTGATCTAATCTGATTTTACCAGACCCACTAATCTCAACAAAAAAATTCGATTCAACTCAATTTGATTATTCTGTGTATTTCAATCTATTTGTTATTTTAGGCTATTGTAGGAATATATTCAAGGCAAATTAGTAACTAAAGACCAAAATATTCCTAGAAGTTCATCGGAAATGAGGAAAATAAAGAGAAAAAATTAATTATTAAAAAATAATAAAATAATTATTAATATGTCATTATAATTATAAAGTAACATATATTATAAAATAAAATAAAAAATTGACAAATAAATTGAACTAGCCTAAGTTTACTTTGTTAATAAAGCGAGTTTAACAAAGACCTCAATGGAGCCTCATGAAGATAAACACGCCCGACATGGGGCGTTGAGCGAGACACGATGTCCCACAATGGACGCACATCTTCCTGAGACGCGCTTTCAAACGCGACCCTGGACGCCTCTCGTTGGGAGAGCCACACTCGTTGTGTCATCCTATGATTTGTTGGTGAAAGATCCTCTATATAGGCTCATTAAATTTTACGCATTAATTTAAATGGGAGAGAGATTAAATTTGGGAAAAGAGAACATACTCTGCTAAATTTAATTAGGAGAGCTTATTCGTATGTAAATGTTTTTTAAAAATTTATTTTATTATTATGATTTTTTATAGATATATTATTATTATAATTATTATTTTTATTATTGTATCCCTTTTTATTTAATAAATCTCTAATATTATTATATTATTTATTTAAAAATTTTACAATCTAAAATAATTAATTTTAATTTTTTATATATTATAAAAATGAATATTGTATAAAAAAATCTAAATTAATCAATGAATCTAATCGGACTCAAGCCAGCCCCCTTACGTAGTGACCTGGCAAGACCACCAGAAAAACTACCAGCAGGAGAGAGAAAAGGGGATGAGTCCCACAGAGAAAATCAAAGAAATTCAAAAATTGAGGCCGAAACGTTTCTTTGTCATTTCTTGTCACCCGCTCCCCATTTTCTCTCTCCTCCATTTTCTTCCTCGTCGTCTACTTTCCCCTGGTACCCCTTTCCCTTCTCCTCCTGCCCGGTCATCAATTGATCGGCATTCTCTCTCTGATTGACCCTAACGAAGAGGAATTTGAGGTATCCGGATCTGAAAGCTTAGCCTAGAATTTTCAACAATGGCGGCGGCGAGGGTGGCAAGGTCGCGACCTCACTCCGGTGCTCCGGCGAAGGAGAATTTGCCCAAGCTTGAAGAGAGTCTTAACGCCTTCCGGAGCAGTAGGTTCGATCCTGAGTCGTATGTCCAGTCCAAATGCTCTCTCAACGAGAAGGTCCGCGTTTATCTTCCCCCTCTCTCTCTCTCTCCTTGTTTTGCAAAAATGGCGGATTTTATGAGATTTAGACTGGTGGTTGGTTTCTGAATGAGTAGTCAATGGAAAGGGTGTTTATGAGGCTCCTACATTGAAATTTCCTGACCGCTGAATGCAATGCTTCCATATTTTACAGTTTCTATTTCATGTTTTGGTCTGATCATTGGGTTTGAAAAATGACAAATTGTCTTGACAAGGCAATTCGTAATCGTATCGATGAAAATGTTTTTTTGTTTTTATTTTATTTAACAAAAAAAGAAAATGTTTTTTTTTTTTTGTTTTTGGTGTGAAAGGAGGTGCAAAGGCTTATGTAGGTAGGATTGGAACCTAATTTTACGGGTGGAAGGTGGCGACGATGGTGTTTTGTTGAGTAGTTCGATATTTGTTGGTTTTAGAGAGCTGTTATTTGCTATTTAGAGGAGAGGTAGCAAAGGTCCAAATGTACCTTATTTTTCTTTCTTTTTGTTTTTATTGGGCGGGAGGGGAGGGGGGTGTGGTTGAGTGGGTGATGGAGGTGGTATAAAACTACTTAAAGTCTTCTAATTTCATTGGATACTGATTGGATTGAACATCCTATTTTTAGCATATGTGGGTCTTTTAATCCTTGCTATATTAAGGACATTTTCATGGTGGCATTTTCACTGGTTAATCTGGAAAACAGGATTGTATTCAATCGTGCTGGGTTTGGTTTTGTGGGTACTAATGGTTAGCACCATAGTAAATATGAAATCTCATCAAAGCCCTGAGATTAACTCAATTTCTGTATCGATAAGTCGTATCCCAAAAATCAATAGTGAACTCTATGCTTGTGCATGAAAACAGTGAGCCCAAGTTTCTGGTATAGAGCTATTTCAGTGGACAATTCACGTTTAATTGGTAAATAGTTTATATAAGCATTGAAAGGAGGGATTCCTGCACCAAAAACAGAATAGGAAGTTAGGAATGAGAGAATACTGAGCCAAAAATATCCATTCCAAGGGAACATTTCCTTCCAATTATCTTTATATTCTCCTAAGGCAGAGATTATCCCACTTCAAAAGAAATCACGGAAAGGATTTTATGTAGCATGATGAAATAACTCATTGTGATTGCTTTGATATCCGGCTTGGAAATAACTGTGTGTCCCTGTAGACATTACTGAAGCTCTGAAGGCATTATGAGAATTTGCACCAGTTTCTTTCTGCCGAAGGCACATCATTGATATTTGTTTTGCTTAATTCGGTATTTTACCAAGAATGCATATGTGCTGGATATGCTGGATATGATGCATTATAATTTATAAGGTCCGATCACGTGGCTTATTTGCTACTTTTTATACAGGAAATAAGGCATCTATGTTCATACCTACTGGATCTGAAGAAGGCTTCTGCTGAAGAAATGCGTAGAAGTGTTTATGCTAATTATTCATCCTTTATACGGTGAGGGTTGTTAACTGCTAGCAGTCAAAGATTTGTATGGGAGTTAGGATGTAGTTTGTGTATATACCACTTTTCAGCCCGGACTCTGCTGCCTTCAATAATGATGACTTATAAGGTTCACATTATGCGACATTTTGTTTTTAAACTAGTGAATTGACAATGTATAATATGAGAGCTACAAGGACATCAATAGACGCTAAACTTGATGTTTTACAAGCTTTTAAGAGCACTCTTTGCCAAAATCACAGAAAAACAAAATGGCTAGTAGATTTTTCTGTTTCATATTGAATTAAGACTTTTGTCTGAACAAGCATGCTATATTACATGAAGTGAATGTTTGATAAACTAGGCTACGTAATATGGCATGGAACTTGACTACCTGCCATGTTTGGAAGCATTTTGCCACAAGCAATACGAGTGTTTTTATAATTTATCAGGACTTCTTTTAGATATTATTTTCATTTATCTGGCATTGGGTGCTTCCTCTTGAATTTAAATGCTTGAATCTTCACCGGCATTTTGACATATGGCATGGATACTACTGATACAGGCATACAGCTAGTGCGTACATAGCTTTTTGTTTCTTTACTGTTAAGTTTCTTTATAATGTCAATTTCTGGTCTCTCGTAGAATTTTATTGTTATGTGTTTTGTCTGCAGCACTTCTAAAGAAATATCTGATCTGGAAGGAGAACTTCTTTCCATCAAAAACCTTCTATCCACTCAGGCGGCTCTTATACATGAACTAGCTGAAGGAGTTCACATTGAATCAGCTGCAACAACCGATTCTGAAGGGTCTATGGTGAATGGTATAAGTAACAGCGAAGAAATAGAGCCTTCAGACTTTGAAAAATGGTTGGTTGAATTCCCCGATCACCTTGATGTCTTATTAGCTGAGAAAAGAGTGGAAGAAGCTTTGACAGCCCTGGATGAAGGGGATCGCATAGCCTCTGAAGCAAGGGAAACAAATACATTAAGCCCAGAGGTAATTACATCCTTAGAAATCGCTCTTAAAGAACGGAAGCAAAAATTAGCTGATCATCTAGCTGAAGCTGCTTGCCAACCTACAACTCGTGGAAATGAGCTCCGCGCAGCCATATCAGCCCTCAAGAGACTTGGTGATGATCCCGTGCTCATAGTTTGCTTCTTAGTGCACATTTGCAACGATACCAACAAAGCATGCAAACTGTTCGTCCATCAAGCAGCTCGTATGGAGGAGCCTACACTGCTGCTCTTTCGCAGCTGGTCTTTTCTGCCATTGCTCAGGCAGCAAGTGATTCTTTGACCATCTTTGGTAATGAGCCAGCATACACGTCTGAGTTGGTAACATGGGCCACAAAGCAAACAGAAGCCTTTGCTCACCTTGTGAAAAGACACGCATTAGCTTCTTCAGCAGCTGCAGGTGGTTTGAGGGCTGCTGCTGAGTGTGTTCAAATAGCTTCAGGCCATTGCTCATTATTGGAAGCTCACGGTCTTTCTCTTTGTCCGACACTTGTGAAAATCTTTAGGCCAAGTGTTGAGCAAGCAGTGGAAGCTAATCTGAAAAGGATTGAGGAAAGTACAGCTGCCTTAGCTGCTGCCGATGATTGGGTGCTGACACGCCCACCTAGTGCAACGCGTCAATCTGGAAGGCCTTTGAGTTCTTCAGCTGCTAGCATCGTAGGATACCAGTATAAGCTTACAAGTAGTGCTCATCGGTTCATCATGATGGTCCAGGTGTGTTGCTTTTCTGTTTGAGATGTAACTGAATGATTTCTGTTCTCAACTCACTAGTTCTCTTTTACTAATTCTTCTGTTTCTTTTATATTACCAAACTCTAAGACTTTCTCCTCAAATGGTCTGCCACTTCAACTTTAGCATTCATGTATTCTGGAATGCAGATCCTGTAGATTTCTGTGATGTTTTGATTTTTGATGGAGGCTTAAGTTTGGTTCCCATGTTTATTACATGTTCTTTATTTGTTGGGATCATTGAGTTGTCA
Source organism: Talinum fruticosum (assembly GCA_021018815.1). Classification (NCBI taxonomy): domain Eukaryota; kingdom Viridiplantae; phylum Streptophyta; class Magnoliopsida; order Caryophyllales; family Talinaceae; genus Talinum; species Talinum fruticosum. The sequence goes on along the minus strand of JAITYX010000076.1, from coordinate 1,653,410 downwards.
CTTGGGTTGATTTCATCTACTTATGGTGTCTGTAGTATCTGTCCTATTATTTCATATTGTCTATGTGCCATTATCTTTTGATAGGTAGCCTTTTAGTTTGATGGGAGGCATTTATAACATCTCCATGCAGTACGTTGTATGCTTACTATATGCTATCCAGTTCTCTCACCAGAGGACACGCCAGCCTGTGATAAATGCATTCTTAATTGAGCTGGTTCCTTCGTTATTGGCGGGCACATTTGTTCTCGTGAATCTCAAGTACTATGCTGTGTACTGCTTACATGTTGTTAATTGGGGCAATTCATTTTGGGTGTCTAATTGAATTGGGTTTGGTACTACATTTGGTAAATAACATGTTTTTGTTGTCTATAATCCAGTAAGTGTTGGCTCCTCCATACCACAATGCACCACAAATAAATTTTCCTAAAGAGCAGGAGAAAATGCGATGAGCGAGGTGTCATTTTTAATGCAATCTTTGTTTTTACAATAAGTTATCTCAGAACAAGTAATAATGGCATTGCCAGAGTTAGAAAGAGCCATTCCTGCGCAAATAAAAGCAGCACTTGATTTACTCACCTAAAACAGAAACAAAAAAGCTCTTTATTATGGTCATACATCATTTGTCAACGATGGGTTTGTTTTCTTTGATTTTGACCAGTTGACTAATGCCTGGGCATGTTGTATTGCGAATGCACCCACCCCTGGCCCTCAAAAACAAAAAACTTGAGGGCCAAGGAAGTCTTCAGTTGCAGGATCTGTTCTTGGATTTTTTTAGCGATGTGCCTGAATGTGCTGGACTTGGCAGGGAATTTAAAAGTGTATGTGATTTGGACAAATAAATTGTTATGGACTCAAAATGTTTGGGAAATATCTTGCTATTGCTTAAATTTCATTCAAAATTTGGTGATCTTGTTGCTTACCAAAACTGTGAACTGCAACAGAATGATGGAAAATTCATTGTGAGCATCACCATGATATTTTATTTGGCAATCTCTTTGTGTATATTTCTATTATACCCCTGACACCCCCCGACACACACACACAAAAAAGAAGCCTCATATGAGATTGTCTCACCGTGAGACCAGTCAGTTTTATTAGGCCATGTGCGATGTCCCAGCTTCCATATTACAGCTGTTGTTAGTAACTCAGTCCCACTCCACAGAATTTTTTTCTCCCTTGAATACGTAACTTTCATAATTTCTATTTTCCTGAATCCTTCTGTTTTTTTTTGGTTGGGAAGGAAGGGGGTGTTTTTCTTCCTTTCTTACTGTTTGAAACCCACGAAGCCCCTGGTGAGGAGAACCCTGGTGAGGTCAACCTTTGTCATTATAGTGTTCAGCCAATATACATGAAGAAAGTGATCTCCCTAATTACCTGTATATCCAGACCTTAGAAGCAGTGTAGGCCTCCATCTACTATGAGTGTAATTCTCTCCCATTCTTCGTGGGCAAGTTACAAACATTTGTCTTCAATAATTTCAATTTGATATAATTCTCGTGGTTTCTCATCTGCTAGTTGCAATGTCCTTATACCACAGGCTTCACCTATCTTCCTTTCCATACCGGTCTCTGTTTTAGCACACTTGGGCTTCAACAAGATATAGCCTCTCTAGACCATTTCTACTAGTAATGGCAGTAGGCCAGTAGCTCATGCATGTTGGCTAAAATTGTCAGAATATAGTCTGCAATAGTGTCTCTTCTTCTTGGATCTCATTCTAACATTGTGTTTGAACTTACCTTTGAATTTTCAGTCTGTTTTTGTGGTCTAACAGCGTGTAGTGTAAATTATAAATTGAAGATAGCTGATGTTGCATATGTACTATTCTGCAGTTGATAGGAGCCCCTTTCTTATCACTTTTCCATCTAGGATACGACTTGTATCATTGATATTGTGGAACTAAATTATAATGGCAAAGGAAGTTTGATTCAGAGGAGAAGAAGAGGCAAATTGGAACAAAATATCATTTTGATTCACCGTTCTTGAAAAAATGAAATAAGCAAGGTTGTAGTTGAGTAATAAATGGGAAATTCATGGAAGCTACAGTCTCCACCGTATTAGTGCACCCTCACAGCGTCTTCATCGAGCGTTGTTTTTGACCGGAGGGCCGAGAGCTAATTGAGCGAGACTTTTATCTGCCTTAAGCATGCATTGAGATGATGTATAAAAGTTCTCTTTTGATAGCGTTTGTCTGCTACCTTATGCCTTTTGATGTCAGATACATAGTCTTGTATGTAACTGTAGGTTGCTCTCCCTCACAGGACTTCTTTGAAGATGTGGGACCACTGGAGAGCATGCAGTTAGGAAGTAAAACACTTGAAGAGTATTTATCAGGTGTTTAATGCGTACATCCACATGCTCATAAAAGCACTACCAAACTCAATCGAAGAAGGAGCAAATTTGGCAGGCTGTGGAAGTAAAATTGTTAGGATGGCTGAGTGAAGCCCAGCAAATTGCGTTACTGGCAAATGCATCACTGTTGGCGGATGAACTACTTCCACGTGCGGCTGTGAAACTTTTTCTTATTAGTCAGGCTGATGGTGATGATCCTCGTAGGAGACCTTCGGATGGACAAAATCGCCAATCTGAGCTTCGAGAATGGAAGAGGAGGCTTGTTGGCTCGATTGATAGACTAAAGAACAGTTTCTGTCAGCTCCACACGCTGGATCTTATTCTTACAGAGGACGGTGAGAGTAATCTTACAGCTGATATGTACATCAGTATGGATACAAGTGCAGAAGATATTGAATGGTTTCCATCACCGATATTCCGGGTATATATATTAAGCAACTCTTTTTTAGCAGTCTTTTCTTCTATACGTAACATGTTTGAGATTACAAACTGAATGTCAAGTAAATTCGCTGTATTTATTTATTTTCTCCCTTCTAATCGTTGCACGTATTGCTGCATGAGACCTTAGAATTCAGATTTTATTTCTAGTTTTTGGGTGAGCATTTACTTCAGCCTTCAGTTTTTGACGTTACTTCATGTTTCTGCGTGTCTAGTATTGTTTGGTGGCAATCATTTTAATTGTGTCCTTGGAACTTTAAAGCAAGAGATACTTTCAGTTATGTCTTTGCTCATCAGTCATCATTAGATGTTTATGTGTTTCTACAGAGACTGATCTTCATTGGCGATAGACGAAGAGTTGCGGATAAATTTATTATATTTTTCATTTGTTTGTGAAGAAATTAGCATATTTTCTTTTGTCTTTGGTTTTTTGTCCTTGTTTGTGATGGCTTTGGCATGTGCAACTACAAGTACTGCAAGCCATATTTTCTTTTGTCCTTTTTTTGGGGTGGGGGAAATTACCATTTTTGTGATGGCTTTGGCATGTGCAACTACAAAAATTACCTCAAGCCAGAGACATTAGGCAATGCAAGACACAGCCTTTTTGTTTATTTGTTTGCTCCCCCTCCAAGATTAATATGATTTTACAGTACATTAAGAGGACTTATCCTGCCAAGTTGAAGACACTCTTGTAATTGTGGATGTGTTCATCCATTCATGGCTTATGATATTTGATAAGTCTTGAAATCTTGGAATTTCCATAACGCTCATTCATTTTCCTGAATTATTGCTGTGCAGAAATGTTCAACTAAATTGTCTCCTTTGCCTTTTCTTCTTCTTTTTTTTTTTTGGGGGCGTGGGGGGTTCATGCATGGTGTAACCTGTCTTCAATTTCGTTTTCTCTGGGTGACATTATTTGTTTGTTTTATTGTATTATTTTTGATGCTGTTATAGCCACATTGATCCAGAAAATATTTCCTGTTAAACTATAATACCTGTGTGCACAGGGTTCAAAAAAATGGATTTTTTAATGTTATTCGAATGCTTTCCAGGAACTTTTCTTCAAACTCAATACTACGGCGAGTATTGCAGTGGAGATGTTTGCAGGCAAGGAAAGATTCGCTACATTGCTATTAATGAAGCTCACAGAGACAGTTATCCTCTGGCTATCTCAGGACCAGAGCTTCTGGGATGATATTGAGGATGGACCAAGGCCTTTAGGACCCCTCGGCCTTCAACAGGTACAAAATGCAATTTTAATAGTCTCTCATTCCTTGAGTGTATGGTACATAGTGTTTGTTTTCTCTTTTTCTATTTATTTTCAGCCATTTATATAAATATGTTCGTGTTTCCTCAAAGAGTGACCTATACCATCTTTTCTAAAGGCTCTATTAGAAAGTAGTATATGCTTAATTTATGAATTATGAGTGTCAGTCAGTTAAAGTCTTTGGAGGCTGTTGCAAGAGACCCTTTGTTCAAATCCCACAGACATTGCCCTTTGTGACACCTGCATACCAACGAAGAGAAAAAGTATTCACCTAATTTGAAAAGGCGAAGGTTGTTTTGGGATGGGGCTGCACTCTCTGGTGTTTCTACTTCTACAACATCATGTCATGGAGTTTATTCGAGCCTCATGCCATACTTTTTGTAACTTCTGTTCTCTGTTTTCCTAAAACGTCTGGTGACAAGTTGATTTATGTTGCAGCTGTACTTGGATATGAAATTTGTCATATGCTTTGCTTCTCAAGGTCGATACTTGTCTCGTAATTTACTCCGGGTTATCAACGAGATCATTTCTAAGGCACTGACAGCATTTGAAGCAACAGGAAGGGATCCATATAGGTACAAGTTCTTAGTTTTCTTCCCATACATAATATCAGTTAATCAATCTCGACCTTCTCCTTCATCAGAACGTAGCAATGCCAGTTTCCTATTCACTGCTATGCTGAGAATATTTCAATTCATTAACGTTTAATTCTGACTCCCTGTTTGTCCAGTGTGCTACCCGAAGACAATTGGTTTAATGACATTTGTCAAGACACAATCGAGATGCTGTGTGGGAAACCGAGAGAAATCAATGGAGATCGAGACCTGAATAGCCCAACTGCTTCTGTATCTGCCCAGTCTGTTTCATCCATTCGATCTCATGGAAGCTCATAGTGGCAGTACATAATTACATCATATTTATAGCAGAAATTAAAGCCTCACAGAACTTGCCGACTTATCCTTTGTTCATAGTGGATTGAAATATTTTTTGTTTCATTTTTTACGCCATTTATTTTCCTTCTAAATTCGATCTTATTTGTAACTTTGTACATCAGTGCCCATAAAGATAGCCTTCAGGCATCAGAGTAGGAATTCTTTATACATGCTAAAGTTTGTAAAAATGATTGCCTTTTCATTTGAAAAGAAATGTGTATTATTTTTTGAACACGTATCTTATTAGAGGTAGTTAACTTTATTTTTCCTCTCCCACAATTGACTTGAAATTTTTTATTTTTGCACAGAAATTCAGCTTCCAAGATAGGAAAGATTCAGTAAAATTTATGGTATCTTAATTTAACCACATTTTTACAAACTTGATTAAGAATAAAGTTTGCTACAAACTTGAAAAGAAATATGCATATTTTTGATACCCTGAAATCGGATCGGAATATATCAAAAGGTTAATATATCAAAAGGTTTTGGTTCTTCTTGTTCCTAGATAAAAATACCTAAGATGGGGAATGAGAATATGAAACTAGTTGAAATAGGAAAAAAGTGAATCCTTTGTCAGTTTTTCCTTTTTTTTTGGTTTGCATTTTCAACTTCTTTTTCAAGTAGAATAGACATTCTCTTCCAACGGTTATACATAAATTTGTATCTTTATTTGGAAGAGGAAACATCTAATCTTTTTTGGAAAAGAGTATTATGAAAAATAAGGGGTAAGTTTTAAAAATTAAAATAAAATATTATATATGGTAACTTAGGTTTATACATTCCGATTCATAATAATATATTTTGTAGATATTCTTGGGGATGGGGTGGAGTTCTAAAGCAATTACTGAGATAAAAATAATTTTGGGATTCAGTTTCAAAAAAAAAAAAAATTGTGATTTTTTTAATGGAAAGGAGGATATTCATGAATGAAAAGTAATATCACATCTACAATAAAAAAGCATCTAACAAAAACAAATTTCAAACATCAAAATAGATACTTATTTCTAAAAAGTTAATGGTAAATATAATATCGACTGGCTCTAATTTTGTAACGTCTTTCTAACCACAACCACGTTCTTCAATGTCAATATGTCTTTCTCAAATATCAACAAGTTATAGTATAACTCTCCGGAGCAAACATCCAGTTGACATGATAGGTTACACTTGTAAGAAAGATCGTCATTATGTAACCCTCTCGAAATTCCATGTATACTTCGCATGATAAAATCCAATCATCTCCCACAATCTACCAGGTTCAAATATACGAAAACTCGCACCATGACGAGAGATAAAACTCACACTAGAGTGAGAAGCTAAACCCACACTAACGGACCTACCTCTTACAATTGAAACCGAGAAAATATATATATATATATATATATATATATATATAACTGATAATAAATCTTATAATAACTAAAATAGAGCGTTAAAAAGGAAGAAAATTAGGGCTTATCATAATTAAAAAGATTAAGGCGGCTAGAGTTTTCTCTTTATAGAGACGATGAGAGAGAGGAGAGCAAAAGATGAAAAGTTTGCATGCTTAAGTTGGGGGCTTACAATTTCCAATTTTGGGATTCATCATTTTATATATATATATATATATATATATATATATATATATATATATATATATATATATATATATATATATATATATATATATATATATATATGTACTCACCTCACCACAAGAAATCATCTACTCACCTCACCATAAATTGGGATTCATCAATTTTGGGATTCAATTTTGGGTAGTATATATACTTTGATAGACATCATTATATATATATATCTCTAAATTACTAAGATAAAAATAATCTACTCATCTCACCGCAAGAACCACCGACTACCAACGGATACAAGAGGGAGCGACGAAGAGAGATTAGTTGGTATATTTATTTACCTTGGCATGTTAACTTCAAAATACACTACCAAAAAGGGAATAAAAATCATTAAGACTAAAATTTTCATGCTCAACATGGCAAGTACCTCAGAACTGTTACCAGAACCTACAAATTGATTCCCAAATTTTAAAGCTGAGTACTTGGAACTACTCACCCTTAATCTAAATCCAACTTATTAGCTTCAAGGTTAGTTTGTCCTCGAATGGAAAAAAATTACATTACAAAGAATTTTAAAAATAAAATAAGTAGGAGAATAAAACCCTCATTATGGAATTACACATTAGAAAATCAAATGTCCCAATTTATGTGTGTATTTATGGCATAGAGTGCCCTAGTTTTAAAATGGTAAATAAGATGGTGGAAGAAAGAAGGCCCTTTAAACATTCTCCTCAAAGAGGGTGTGCAAAGCATCAAGCCTAAAACATGACTCCCTTCATCAATTATCAGAAATTAGTGCAAAGAAGAAGCATAATAAGGATGATCCAAAATCTGAACATAATAAAATGAGGGGGAAAAACAGGCCATTTGAATCAAACCCCACTCTGCCAATTATGTAGTAATCAAAGCAGCTGAGGGGGCAGAATTTTTAGTATTATTTGGGAATTCTACAATCCTTCTATGGAAAAATCAAACAGTAGTCTCAATCCAACAGGGTAAGAAGGAGACTCTATTGTGCTAAAAACTTCTGCAGCTTGGTAACAAATTTGCCTGCAAATCAATATTTCTAAGAAAATAGAGTACACAAACCAATTCGGCCGGGAAAAAGGGGATATAAAAAGAAAATTCATCCTCCAAAACAGGCTAAAACAGCTCCTAGCAGGAGTAATGCCTCCAGGTTGATCTCAAAAGGAACTCATTTTCAATAATTATTCTCCGACGGTCATACCAAACCCAAATTTGTAATCTTTCTTCCAGTGGTCCAACTGCAATATAATGTAGATCATCTTAGAATGTTAAGCAAGCCAAGAGAAAAACAGTGACTCAACAGAAAAAACAGAACCACTGTCACAAAATTCTGTACCATTCTGGTTAATGTTGGCCATAGCCAACTAATGAAAAAATAAGTGCAAGACCCCAGCCAGTATTTTACAGGTCAAGTTTGGGCAAAAGAGTGACATGTACAAGCTGATAAAAAGGGTGAAAAGTAATGACGGAAAAGTAAGAGAAAGGCGCATTTGAAAAGAAAGAGGGTTTGGAATCCCTTGCAAGTGGTGAGGTTTAGAACCCTGACATTCCACATGGAAGAGGAGCACTGCCTACTGCTAGCTCATGGGTGTTTCCTCACCTCCTGGACTTTCTAAATACTACCAGACCTGGAAAATTTAAGCAATCGCAAGAGAGCAAGGTTGGCCAACCTAGTGAAAAACTGATGAAAACACAAAAGAATCTCACCTCTGCAGAGAGTATGAAAGTAAGGCCCAAATTTAGTCTCTCTTCAAGATAAGCAGCCACACAGCCATTGGAATCTAATTTACCTCGGACACGTGCCTGAAAGAACATAAAGAATATCAATATAGTCATACATTTTGGCAGAGGATTTCCTTTATCAAAGGATAAGTTCCTCTTGTTTGACAAGTAACAAAGATTTCAGGGCATGAAGAAGGTCGTGAACTATTTATAAGAGGAAAATAACAAAAACTACCATGATCTCAACCTTTCATGTATGATAACACAAAATAAAATAACCATAGTACCGCTCACAATGAAGCACCTAGCTCGAATTAGTACATAGGAGTCATGACTCCTGTCAAAGGAACAATATAAACTTTATTGCCATAGAGAAGCTGTTTCCACGAAATTGCAACTTCTATCAAGCCTACTTAACAGAAAGCCGACTTAGGAATAAGAACTAGAAGTATCTAATGCCTTAACTGCAACCCTTAATTTAAATTATGCAACTAACCCTCAAAGAATCCAATTTCAATAATCGATTGTTTTGGGGACAAAGTGACTGTACACAGGGTAGGAGTGAGAAGCGAGGACTGAGGATTGAAAGCAAAACAAAAATTCTAAAAGTATCGCATCTACAGGCTTTGTTCCCAGAAAAGACCATATAAATTAAACTTAAAAAGGATGAGAAATAATAAGTCATAGCTGGCTCAAGCAACAAGTAGTTCAACACTTCAAATTGAAATCCATTTCCAGTCTTCATTCTTTTTTTCCAATTTCGGTTTCAGTTTCCCTTTTACACACCAAAAAATAATTGTGGGAATTCTCAGCATTTGTCAAGCACACAAACACCCAGGGAAAGCATTTCGAGCTTCATCATAGAATGAATTAGTATTTCATTCATACACTGCCCCCTCCCCTTCCGGCTTTCTCTAATTTTCCTTCATTGAGGTTGTGGCACAGCTGGTCCACTGAATGCTGTTCAACTAGCAGTCCAATAAAACAGGGACAAAGCCAAGTGTACATTCGATCTAAATTTTTTACAAGCTAAAAAAGAGTACAAAGAAACAAGCATTCAGATTTATTTAATATGAATGATACGCAAAAATGACAAGAGAGCAACCAATTCTGATACTGGGCTCAAGAACTGTAATAAATATTTGTGAGATCACTCCATCAAGATTCCCTATGGGTAAGAAATGTGACGCCTTCAAGGAATAGTAAAACTTCAAGCTCATATCTTCTAGTTGATCTATAGCCATTTGGAACAGAAGCTGTTGTCACAGTGGACTCCAAATTACCAATCCAAATCACCAGTGATTTAGATTGATGCAGATGTCACATCATCGGAGCAAATTTTTTGGGGGGTAATTTACCTGGCGAAATATGTAATCATAACCCACGGTTGTAGTAGCTTCTTTTGATATATAGTTGTACATAAATTCTGTTGCTAGAGAAACCTACATCATGACATATGCCATCAGGCTTCAAGGGATTATTATTTGAACCTTACTAGAGATGACTCAAAGGTTACGAAACCAATTTGCTTTACCTTCTCAGATGGCTTCTGGACATAGCTAAGGGCCATGACTCCAGTGCTAGCGATTTGTCCAGTTGCAACCTGCGTGTGTGGCATGAAATATTCATAAAGGAGTCTGAAGTAATCTTCTAGACCTTGGATATTTCATCTTACTTCCTTTTATTTTTGGGGGTGGGGGGCTGGAAAATTGTAGATACCAAAGATGCTTATATAATACAGTAATAAAAACATGATTTTTAGGTACATCAGTATTTATAGACACACGACCTAGTTAACATTCATCATCTACATTATGAAGTCTGGCAATGGAATACCCAAGTGATGGCAGCATACCATCTTATCAGTGCTATACCGAGCAGCATAACCAATACCAGATTTTCGATGCTGGCCAGTGTAGAAGATTTCACCACCCAAGGAAAGATGTGGGGTCACACTCTGCAAGATGTACACTGCATTAGCGACTTATGGTAATGAGAAAGTGAAAAAGGGACTCAAAGCAGATAAAACGGGAGCTTTTCGCACAGTGATGAGTAAAAAAAATGCAACAAAATCCAAACCCATTGTCTTAGGTACAATTTGTGAACATTATAAAGTCCTACAGTTTAATAGTTCAGTCAAGAACAACAACACATACGCCTTTTATTGATTAATAAATTCTGATTATTATTTTTGAAAAATAAAATAGCTAGTATGTGGAAACAAGAAAAGCTCAACATGTTTACCTGAATGTAATTTGCTGTCCAAAGTGCACCACTTCCCAGTTGCAATTGAGTCCTATAGTCTGCACCCTGAAGTTGGAAATCACAGTCATGACCATAAGGAAAGAAAATATGAAAAAATTCGAGTTACAATTCATACAACCTTCTTTTGGTAGATTTAACTCTTATAGCTTGGACAGAAAAACTCCATATTCTTTACAAACTCGAAAGAGGAATAGGGTAGGACACCTCAGCTACCATTTCAACAATAACACTAAGTGTAGGCCCCACTTTGTCAAAGTCTAAGGCATGTAGGTGTAGGCCTCGTTAACTCTGCATGCAGAGAAACCGATTCCAACAAATCCACAAACATATTTTCGTCAAAGCTGAGCTGTTAACTCCCCCTCCCCTACCCCCCAAAAAAAAGAAAAAGAAAAAACACCTCAGCTGCCATTTCACAACATAGAACACCACATAACTCATGCATACATATTGTTAAAGCTCCATTTAGATGCACTCATATGCAAATTGGCAAATAGTCATGGGTGAAGAAATTCAGACAATCCCACATCTTTGGGAATTCCTATGACAACTCAGCCCGTTGAAGTAACATATGCTAGTCAAGCCCAACACTTTACTGTTCCCTAATAATAGAATTCAAAGCACAACGTCTTTACTTGAACTATATGCGAGGCTAATTCTGCGGCTGTAAAAAGACATGATTACCTACTGCCTGTTCAGAGTATAGCAACAGGAATACAAGCTTCATAAGATTCCTTTTCCTAGTCAAACTGATCCTGATTAAGTATGTTGACCAACTGCCTTTTCTATGTGCCTGATGAGCTACTGTACAGCTAGTTTCAAGTAGAACCCCCGTTCCCCAACACACACACACACACAGACACAGACACAGACACAGACACAGACACATACACATACACATACACACCTTGTAGTCAAAAGTAGCAATCCCCTGGGACATGTGAGGTTCTTTTGTAAGCTGCAAAAGGCAGAAGCCTTATCATCAAGCTTTAAAATTTATACATAAAAAACAAAAGATCTGAGATGATAATAAATTGCAAGGATATGACATGCAGATTTACCGAAGCGTTTCCTTTAAAGATGAGATTATCCATCAAATCCCACTTAACTCTTGCATTTAGTCTACCATCTGGTGAAATCCGGCCAATGAGCATCATCTGAAATACACCCAGTAATCCACCACGAGGTTATCACAGTTCAAAACAGAAGCTACTCATAAAAGACCATACTTTTATCCCACAAAATGAATTATGATAGTATTCTCTAACCTTTGGGTCTAGAAAATTAGCACCAAACTCATACTGTGCCGTGGGGATCTTAATAGTTTCTGTAGATTGAGAAGGAATTTCTTGGGGCCCCATAACCACACTGAAAAGAATTTATCAAGCTGTTATTAACTCCACGAAAGAGGGAAGCAACTCAAGAAATGCACCCATACATGAAGGTGAAACTCAAAGTAGCAAACAAAAGCGACAAGTACCTGTGACTAAGAAAGAATTTGGGGCTAAGTGCTTTATTGAATTCAAGCGCATCCCTTCGAAGAGTTCTGGCTTCAGAGCCACTGTCAACAGCACCAAAGATATCATTATATCAATATCAGCAACAAAAAAATTGAGGAACATTTCTGGACAACTTTAAGTCTGTCCAAGCCCCCAAACACTCCTTATGTATTCCAAATACACCAAAATATGAATTCTTGTGAAAACCCAGGCAAGTTGAGAGTTCAACAGAATACTTTCCACGAACACAAAAGAAGGACGTTTTCTCAATTAGTCACCTACCACCTTAGTACTATTGTGAGAAGGGCAGTCAAAGGAGAGCATTCTCATGCCATCATTAAAACTACAGTGACAAATCATCAACCGAAGTATAGCCAACGGAATAAGAGATTCAGCAAATGGCAATTCAACTTGAGAAGGCGGTTTCCGTGTTGTATTGATGGTATTACCAATACAGCTCCATATCACACCAGCAATCAGAAGAAACTAGCAATAGAACAAGGCTGTAAGGATTTAGGCTGATTCTCCAGGAATTCAACAGCAAAATATTAACTTTTTCGGAAACTATCCCCCAAAATATTCATATACCCACGCGGAAAAACTTATCAAGCATCATCAAAACCTAAGAAACGTCAGATCCACTATGCATTAATTGAAGAACATTGCAAATCAAAATCCAAACTTTCTCATCTCAAAGCAACAATTAACCTATAAAAACTAGACTTTTTCCCTCCCAAAGCATTGAAGTTTATAACTTTAATACTGAAAAGTAATAATTGACCACATAACAAATCAAAAAACCCCATTTTTCAATCTCACTGAAAAGAAACCCAAGATGGGCAGATTGAGAGATAGCGATACTGACTCATAGCTTCGCGATGGGTTTCTTCAAAAGGAATAGGGCATGGAAGATTCTTGTAATCGACGTGTTCTGGAGCTTTGGCAGCTTCAGGAACCTTCGCCGCCCCCATTGTCGCCGTTGGAGGAACAATTCCAGCCATTACTAAAAATCCCTTCTTTCAATTCACTTGGTTTTTCTCGCGCTACTTGTAACAATCGATTCACCAGCTCTTTGGGTCTCTCTCTCTCCCCTCAATTGCAAATCAGAATTTGGTTTGCAGAAAAGGGTTTTGGCTGGGGAGGAGAGAGAAGGGGAGGAGGAGGAGAAGAAGAAGAAGAAGGAGAAAAGGGTTTGTGGGGGTTAAGGAGGGTTTTTGGGTGTTCTCTTGTTTTAAAGTGGGCTCGGATTCTGAAGACATTTGAGTCAGACTTGTTGCTGGCCACACTACAAAGATTAGCCAAGTTTTTAGTTCAGTTCAGTTTAGTTTAGTTTACTTTTCACTCAAGTTTTTACGTTGATTTTTTTCTTAAATAAAGATTTTAAATCTAAATAAATATAACCGACTTCATAATAAAATTTTTAAAAATTTATTATCGATCAGGTATTCGACTTCTAAATATATTAGTTGTTAGATTTGTTTTTTCCGTTTCTCTTATTATTATTATTATATTATATTATCTTTTTAAAAATTTATTATCAATCAGGTATTTGCCTTCTAGATATATTAGTTGTTATATTCGTTTTTTCCGTTTCTATTATTATTATTATTATATGACACCTTTAAATAAAAAAATTGAAAATTCATACAATAAAAATAACAAGATCTTTAAACATATAGTAATTGAGATAGGTTGGGGATACATTTAAGAACCAATGATACAAAGTATCAATTTTTATCATTCATTTGCACTAATGCAAGCATTTTATGGCTTAGAAATTGAATTGCAAAAGCATACGTATTTAATGCGTGTTTGATCATTAAATAGACATTATAACTTCAATATAAGTTTACCTATATATGTGATTATTTTAATGTGGTCACTTTTTATAAGTATTGTATTTGAATGATCTTCAGTGTATATAATATCGAAGGGTATTATAATAAAATATTTGTTCTTTTAAAGATGGCAAAAATTTAAATTTGGTTCAATTTAAATAGGAAAATGTTTATAATTCGGATGAAATATTTTGTCTATACTCTATTTTTTAAAGTAGATAAATTAAAAAATTTAAATTTAGGTCAAAATTGACTTTAGAATATAAAAATAGAAAATATCTCATATCTAAAAATAAATTTCACACGAAAAATTAAATTTTTCGTGCCAAAAAAAATGGGATTTTTAGGTGGGACAAAAATTTTCTATTCCTAGGTAGTAGTAGTACAGTCAATAAGCCAAATACAATAGAAGCCCAGCCTTGAAGGCCCATATAGCCCAATCCTCTATCTTCGGCCCAGACTTGAAGGCCCAACTAGCCCACTTCTCCCCTTCCCCTCCTCTCTCTCTCTCTCTCTATCTCGCGCGCGCGCTCCTTTCTAGCAAATGGTGGCGGTGTTGGTGTATGTTCATCTCTCTCTCTCTATCTCACCCCAAAGTCCTTTGGTTCATTGCAATTCGATCAATGTCGCATTTGAGGACTCCGCCTTTGCTTTCGTCGAAGTCGGGATCATCAAGTTTTGAAGGTGATTGTAAGTTCGAATTCTCGATTTTGTTTGTCCTTGATTCATGTCTTTTATAAATGTGGTAGGATTTGCACGTATTCTTTGAAGAAGGAATAGCAACATGAAATTAACTTTAAGCAAACCCAATAAACTGCTGTGATGCTTTATAGACAACTGTTAGTTCATGGGCTGTAATTGATAACTCTGATATTTCCTCTCACGAACCTTTTTTTTTTTTTGGGGGGAGATTTCTAATTGAAATTTACGTCAGTCGTACAAAAAAAGGAGGAAGAAAGGACCCACTAAATGAGCTTGGTCTCCACCTTGAAGGCACCAACCCATGAACGCAATGCGGTGCATGGTTTATAAGAAATATAGTACTTTCGGGTTTGAATAGTTATATAAGCTAATTGCTAGATGCCAGGACACCAAGTTGAAGAATGAATCCAAGTAGCAACATCTGCTTGGTGATATGTTCCTTTGATTTCTTTTTGATTGGTTGTTATTTCCTGAGGAGGAACATTGTGCATTTTTCAAGATTCAAGGCTTTGTAATGGAAAAGGGAAAGCATTCCCTGGTTGATGCCAAGTGATAGTGCTGGCATTTTATCCTCTCTTGTTCTCGATAGGAGGTGTTTCAAGAGCTTAAGTATACCATTCCTTCAGGTTGCATTATGGATAATGGCTATACTCTAAAACTCTCCCCAGTTCACTTGCGAGAGTACAGCCAAATGTGTTATATTGATTAAAAATAAGCAACCGTGACTGGCTTCAGTTAACTGATTAGAAGGCCAGTTTTGAGTTTGTGGTTTCCATTCATTGAGCAAACAATCCTTCTGCTATTGTCTTCTGTTGAAGTTGATGCGTGATGTGAATTCTATTTAGATATTGAAGCTCATAGTCTCACTAGAAAACTATTTTCTTTTATTCTCTTGTATAATATCCTCAGCATTTGGAAGGAAGCTTTTGCATCATTTTATGGAACAATAGGAAACATAACTAATTGAATGAATTTAGATAGACTTTTCAGATGCAAGGCTATGTCCCAATTCAAATGAATTCTTTATTTCAACTCTTGATGTGCCCTTATTGGAGGGTTTAGACAGCTTCCACGCATAGAATGGCTTGTAGTCTCATGTTCTCTATCTACAATGACAGGAAGTGTACTTAGTCCATTTTTTCAGTGCAGTCGTTAACTATGTGTCCGCATCCTGGAGAAAATATCATCAAATAACTTACACTCTTCAAGTATGATTTGATTGGATCATATGCTTACCTGCAAGGTATGGGAAGTACACTAAAATATGACATGCTTCTTGGTTTGAAACCTTTGAGATTAAATTTCAATTATTATGAGGGCTCTTTGTTGGAAATATATTTGTATTTCTGAACCTTCTGATAAATGGCTTACTTGTTTCTCAAGTGGTTCAGGTTCGGAGTATGGGTAAGTTTGCCTTTTGGTCTGGCTGATATATGCTAAAATCTGAGAAACATTATTCTGCTTTCTTTATAAATTCTGAAATCTGTTGTGGGTTGTAGATGTTATTGCATTTCATATATGTGCCAAAAAGACGCAGTAATGTGGGCTTATGATTATTAAGGTACAAATTCTGAATATCTAAAACTAATATCTGTAATTTTTTTCCCCTCTAGAGAATACTTACAAAAACCGTGTAGGAATTTTCTACATGGTGTTTATCTATGTGGTTGAATAATTCATTGGCCAATAATGGCTGTAATACAATGCAAAATTTACCTAGAGATGCTTTATACATAAGATCTCTTGCACAACCTGCTGGTTTGCACATCTATTGATTTGCAGCAAAAGTTTGCACAAACTTGATAAGACATCAAGGGTTTTGATCTATCATAACATACTGAGGAATTGCTACCTGTTTTCTGCAGGATACTCTTGCTCAGATCTCGGTCTCTGCAGATGGGATCGTACAATCTTGAGCAGATCAACAACTTCCTTGATAGTTGGCCTTTTCAGAGGGTTTTGGTTCACACATTTGCATGCCACTTCAAGCACCTGCAGCATCTCTTCTTCATATCCCTTGCCTCTCAAGACAGGATCGAAGATTTCTTCATGCTTTCCTTCACTCTTCAGTTGCTGCACCCATACAACTAATTCTCTCGATGTTTTTGGTTTGCATACCTCCACAGGCCTCTTCCCGGTCAGTAATTCAAGCATTACAATACCAAAACTATACACATCACCCCTTAACGTGGCTACCCAAGCCTGCCCGTATTCTGGTGGAATGTAACCTAGTGTGCCCACCAACTCTGTTGTCACATGAGTTCGATAAGGGAGAATGAGTCTAGATAATCCAAAATCTGCGACATGTGCTTTGAAATCCTCATCAAGGAGAATGTTGCTTGATTTTATATCTCGGTGCACAATGTGTGGCTGACAGATTTGGTGCATGTAAGCCAACCCGCTACCTGCTCCAAGAGCTATGTTCAGCCGTATTGGCCAATCAAGTAGGGATGGTCCATCAGGATTTTCATGCAACCAGTAGTCAAGGCTTCCATTTTCCATGAAGGAGTACATTAGTAGCCGAAAGCCATCATGTACGCAGTATCCTAGCAGAGAAACCAGATTTTCATGTTGAGCCATTGATAGAGCTTCCACCTCTGCTTTGAACTCTCGTTCTATCAGGCACATATCTCCAGAGAGTTTTTGATAGCAAGCTTGGTTCCATCATTTAAGGTTGCTTTATAGACCAAACCAAAACCTCCGCAACCAATGATATTTTCCTGGTTGAAGTTATCTGTGGCTTTCAGTATGTCAAGTATTGTTAGGTCCTTGATTTCTGTGGTAATGGTTGGGAAGACCATGACTAAACTGGTATCCTTGCCCACCTCATTAGAGCTAGAAGAAAAGGAGTTTAACTCTGTTTCAATCTTGTCAGTGTCACCACCGGGCAAGATTTTTCTCTTGGACACTATCCAGTACACTAGAACCATAAGAATACCGGAAATGACCAAGCAGACACCAAGAGAAATTCCCAAGAACAGTCTCTTGTTTAGGCCTTTGGCATGGGCAGACTGATGTGCTGTCACTGTGTCTGATTGTCCTGAACATGGATGCTGCAGAACTCGACCACACAGCCCTGGATTCCCAATATAGCTAGATTCTGTGAAAGTATCGAACTGACCTCCTGTTGGTATCGGCCCATTGAGGTTGTTGTTGGAGACATTGAATCTTGATAAGAAATTGAGGCTTCGTATCGATGGGGGAATTTCTCCAGTCAAATTATTCTGGGAAAGGTCTAGCATTTCTAGGTTTGTGAGATTCGAAAATTCTCTTGGTATGCTGCCTGAGAAGTGATTTTCACTGAGATCCAGCACATGAAGATTCTGCAATTGGCTTATCTCAATTGGGATATTACCGCTGATGTGGTTGCCTTTGAGGTATATGGCTGGAGGCAGGTTCACTAGCTGGTTGTACTGCTGCCTACTGGTGTTGTTGGGGGCGACAAAGACAGGGAGATCGAGATAACTTCTATTCAAGTTATCAGCAACCTTCTCTGATATCAATGCTGGCAGCCTATTGAGTTGCAGTGGAAATTCTCCTGAGAGAAGATTACTTGACAAGTCCAAATAGAAGAAGTTTGGCAGAGTCCCCAGCCAATCTGGAATTGGTCCGGTGAGTCGATTATATGACAAGTCTAGAACCTCTAAAGTCTTGACATTAGCCAGCCAAGCTGGAACTTGACCGCTGGAATTGCACCCTCCTATAGCAAGCACTTGCAGATTTTGGAATCCTTCTGGCCCTATGAAGCTCCTTTCACTGGGTAGAGCTTCATTGTGGAAGTTAATGGACATGGTCAGGGTGGTTAGGCTCTTGCAACCCGCCAAAATCTTGATCGCTCCTGAGACATTGCTGAAGCTATTATTTGAGAGAGAAAGGAAAGAGAGATTTGGCAACTTCACTATACTGGAGAAAATTTGTCCAGTTAACTTGTTGGTGGCCACTCTGATTGCAGTCAGTGACTTGCACGAATATATGCTTTCTGGTAAATTTCCTGTGAAGTTATTGTTTCCAAGGTCGAGCATTTGCAGACGGACAAGTCTTGAGAAATCAAGGGTAGAGATGTTACCTATGAGGAAATTGACTCGTATAATAAGCTTTTCAAGTTTTGTACAGTTGAGCAAAGATGGTGGTATTGAACCAGTGAGGTTGTTTATGTGGAGCAGGAGTTGCTCCAAGTTAGTGAGCTTGTCAATGTCATCAGGGATCCTCCCTGTGAATTGATTCGAGTACAACTCAATTATTCTGAGGTTGGTGAGGCGAGGAACTCCATCTATGGTTCCTGATATGTAATTTACAGGCACTGATAATTCAACCAGTGTCTTCAAGCTGTAAATGTCATCAGGAAGTAACCCAGAGAGAGAATTGAAGCCTGCTCGGAATACTTCAAGCCTGGGGCATTTGCCCAGGCCAACAGGTATTGGACCACTGAATTTATTATTGGAGAAATCAAGGTTTTTGAGCAGAGGACATGTGGTACACATGGATGAAGGAATCTGACCAGTGAAGCCATTGTTGCTGGCATTGAAACTCGTCAAATTCGATCCAACAACGAACCACGTAAAGTCAATCGCCCCACGGAATTGATTACTTGATATATCTACAACCTTGATAGATGGGGAGAAACTACCCGTTGAGGGCAAGGATGCTGAGAGGTCCCCATAGAGGTGGTTTGAGCTCAAATCAATGATCTTAATGTTCTTTAATGAAGTTAAAACCCCAAATGGTAGAAACCCAGCAAGAAGATTATGTGACAAGTTGAGCTCAGAAAGACCTGAAAGTTTCCCGAGTGAAGAGGAGATGTTGCCCCTTAATCCTCTGGAGGGCAGCCATAAACTTGTAACCCTGCCCTTATCATCACAGCCAATCCCCTCCCAGGAGGAGCAGCAATCAGAGGCAGGGGTCCAGTTCAGAGGAGCGGAGGAGGAGAGAGAATCATAGATGGTAAGCAGTGACTGATGATCTTGATGATTGCAGGTTTGCTGGTAAGATAAGGTGGAGGAGTACAAAAGTAGGATGAAGAGAAGATAGAAGCTGCTGCTATGAGGTAAACAAGGCTGGAGCTCAGCAAGCATGGCTTAAGAGAAAATTTTAAATTTTTAGGGGTTTTTGTGTTGTGATTAATGTCGTTGTTGTTAGTGCTTGTATCAAGTATTGGACAGTTATGTTTATTTTGCTGTGATTGATCAGGAAGAAGACATGAAGATGGGTGCCCAGTCCAATCATGTGGGCTTCCACTTCCCATGTTTGTGAGCACACCCTTCTTCAACCATTGCTCACAGTAGAGAGAGAGAGAGAGAGAGAGAGAAGGGTAAAAAATTGATATTGATGTGGGTGCCTTTGGGTTTTTTAATATGTAATGAGAGGCCTCCAAGAAAGGAGGCTCAGATTATGAGCACCCAAAAGGCTTTTACTTTAGATGGAGAGTGGACTTTGTTTAGAAAGATGTTTTTAGGAGAATTTTAGTGTGAGAAAGTAGGTACAATTCTAGAGAGAGAGGTCTCTCATTATCATGATATTAAATTATTTAATAAGGTTAGATTATGGGTAGTGGGCATCAATTTGCATTATTTGTTTTTATTAAATTGATTCTTATCATAACCATATCACTCCTGATTTTATAATGCATTTGGTAATGGTATGAGTTGCAAATGCATGCTGAGAGAGAGAAAGAGAGAGAGTGGTGATGTTAATAATATTCTTGTTCAAGTCTACCATTTTTGTTTGTTTCCCATTTGGACCCCCTCACCCTCTTTTTCCCCTCCACCTCCATCCTCCAATTGCATCATACACAAGTTTTGGTAGCTTGTGGGCAAAATTATAGCCAATATTGACTCTTGTTTGTTTAGTGAAAGAAAGGCTCTTATTATTAGGATATATGCTCTAATCTATGCCACCCCTAGTGACCTCAAACTCATCCTAATTTTCAATTTCCTAACTTTGATAATTGCTTCTTGGAAAATCATTCATATTAAATAAATAAATATTTCTCATTACCTTTTTCAATTAATATTTTTTCCAAACATGTTATCAAAGTTAATTTTTATGTGATCTTCACAATTTATTGATCAAAATACATTGTTTATTTTTTTTATATCTTTTTGATTCAAAGACTTTTGTTATTTAATACTGTTTTTATAATTTTTTGATATCTTGTAAAGCATTCAAAGACTTTGCCTATTCGGTTAGATATTGGGCTAATTTACCGTTCTAACTTGTAGATTATATTGTTCTAATTTGTAGTTATTTTTTATTTTTATATGATATTCTTTCTTTTTCTCATTTGTCTCTTATCGTTACTACAAACTAAAGTTAGTGTATGCATGTTCTACATATTACCTGTCATAGAGTTGTATGTATACTTATATGCTTATAGAATAAATGTGAGACAAGAATAACATTATATAATAATTTATGAAGAATGACTCTTTTTCTAATTGATAGAATCCAAGTAACTATAAAATTGATGAGTGTAATTTATTCCTATTGAATAATGTTTGATATAGTCGTACTTATTTAAAATATTCTCTTGATATATGTATAATGAAACATATTTGAAATTATTTATTTTCCTACATTTCAAAAAGTAATTTAAGTATAATTATTTATTGTTTATGCTTTCTTTTATAAACATTCTACATTAAACCTTTTTATCAGTCTATCTAAAATAATTTTTTATTTACATGATTTTGCCCATTTTTTGCCAAATAAATTAAACCATTGCAGGTATGTTTTAGCATTAATTTTCTTAAAAATAATTTAAAATCCTCTTCCATATGTGTGAGTGAGCCAAGACAATTTAGAAACTAGTTGGCATTCTTTTAAGATATCCATTCAATATGCCTTCAACATGGTCCACTTAATTTGTGGCATGTACCCTCTCTTATCATTCTTTTTCACTTCTTCAATAACTTTATGTCTTCCTTTTCATTAGAATGTTGAAAAACATTCACACCCAATAAAGAATATATATATATATATATATAATTTTCTATCCAATCTTGATGTCTAAACTTGCTATTTTTACTCTTATTTACTGTTTCCTTCGTCTGAAAATAAATGTCCTATATTTAAAACCTAGAGTTTTATCCTTTTTAAATGTAGTAATTATTCTAAACACATTTGTAAAATGAAAATCAAATTGAAATTTACATAATGTGGCATAATCGAATGGAATATATCACAATAAAAATAGAGGATTTTAATAATACAAAATAAAATCAACCAATTAGAATGTATTGATGTACTTTTAGGGTACGTTTTGTTAGTACAATCATTCTTTTCTTAAATATAAATGAGGATCTAATTTTAAAGCAGGACTCTTATTTTGGGATAAGAGGCCTTAGAGTTCATCCTTTTTCATAATGTTTTACTACTATTATAATTTACCTCATATTATTCAGAAGAAAAATTGTCATGCACACTCCACCTATTTGCTAATTGTCGTTCTATGGGCGATGGTTAAGCAAAGTATCAAATAGAATATTCTCGTTATTTTTTGTTAAAAAAACTTACTTACCATCTTATTATTGTTTATTTACTTTAATATTAATACTAATAATTATTACCGAATTATCCTTATTTTTTTCCAATTATAATTTTATCCAATCAAATATGTCATTCTAATTTAAATCATATTCATAATTCTTGATGGCATTTTCTTATTTGTCAAAGTTGTTAAAAGAGCACCAACCGAATTGATCTCTTATCCACAGTCGCATAAGATGCACAATTCTTCATCATCCTCCAATTCACCGTAAAAAGAATCTCGTGGGTTATTTTTTCCCATAAAAGGAATTATTGAGAAAATAATATAGTAGTAATTAAGTTTTTCTAACAAAAAATAACAAGAATATTCTATTTCATACTTCGCTTGACCGTCGTTTGAGGTGACAATTAGTAAAACTGATTTTTAAAAAATAGGGGTCTTGAATATTCTTGATTCCAGTAACAAAAGAAAGTATATTTGACTTGTAAATGAAGTTTTTCACACATTTGATGAATGAAAAAAAAAAAAAGATTGAATTTGATCGAGAAAGGTGTATGTGACTATGAGTATTGTTAGAGTTGGAAAAGTTAGACCCAACATAATTATCGACACGAAATTAGTCAGATTTGAGTAGAGATTGTTAATTGATTAGTATGTATTGTTGGCTTATTTATTTGAATATTAGGGTTTAGAAGTATCAACATATATTTTATTAGCCTTTATAATTTTATATCGCTTATTACTGCTTCTTAAAGTTCGGATTTTTTTTTATGTACAACTACTTACTACTCTAACTTCTCTACTCTAAAATTTTCCACTATTTCTCTAATCTAATAATTGATAATTGATTAATATTACAACAAAATAGGCATTCTTATGCCATTTTAATACTAAGATTTAGACTGAATTAAGGCAAAAAAACAAATCGTCTTAACTCAAAAATCCTATTGCCCTTTGTTTTTTTAGGGTGCGGGAGGGCCGCTAGCCACACCATATTTCTTGACAAGTCTACGCCAATCTGCCCCCAACACCGTCTACATACAATAATTTCACAATATCAGGGAAGGTGGACAAAGTAATACATCCCATTTGCATAGCTACACCCATGTCACTTAAGCTAATTTATCGGTCACTTGATTTATTTCACGAAAATAATAATGTCAAAATCATAGATTAAACCTATTGCATTGCTTAACAATGGAGAATTTTCTTTTTAAGTAATAACTAACTTTTACGTGTACAATAAATATATTAACGAATTCAATTAGTTAGGTATTAGTCTATAAAAATCCTTGATTACATGACGTAGTTTTTCTTCGAGAAATTTGCATAATTCTCTTCATAATTTGAGTTATCGAAAGGAGAATTCATATGTGAATCAGACTATACATCAATTTTTTTAGTACTATTGATAAATGATAAATTGGCCATCAACCCTAAATACATAATAACAACCACATACATATAAAAGAACTCGAGATAATGCATTATAAGTATTAGATTATTTAAGTTTATGGTAATGTAAGAAAATTGAGGAATTTAAATTGATGAGATTATTTTCTAATGTATGTATGTATGTATGTATGTATATCTATGTATATGTTGTGTGTCAAGTAGGAATCCTTTGAAGATTTATTATGGTGACTTATAGGCTATGCCCTATATCTACTCTATGCATTTTTATGCGCTCATTGTTTTGGAATATTTGCCATTGTGAATCTTAGTTATTGATACATCGTATTTGGAAGGAGAAGAAGGAATCCTTTTTAGAGTATTTTTTATGTTAGGAGAATAAGTTTGGGATATGAAATTAGAGTGTAAATTTGACTCCGATAAAAATAAATAAATAAAACGTAAATAGACTTATATATATGCAGAAGATAAGAATAGCATATATTCTGACCTATATTTGTGCTTTAATTGTCCATAGGGTTTCAAAGAAATAAACATCGATATAATTAGGAGGTATCCATACCGAAGGTTTGCTCTTGGAGAAGTTAAGTCACCCTAGAGGGGGTGAATAGGGTGATGGAAGATTTTTGAGAAAATCAAACTCTTTCGCATGAGAATAGAGACAGAATGCAGTTCCGAGTCTAAATTGGACTCGGAAAAGTATGAACTCATATTTACGTGGAAACCCTCCTGGGCGAGAAAACCACGGACCGTGCTAGTCCAAGCACACGAGTCAAATCCACTATTTTGAGTCCACAAAATACCGTGAACTTGACTCAACCCGAGTTGCTCACTTAGACAACTCTTACAAGATTTTCCTAGACTCGAAGTTCCCTTATCCGATCTAGTACTTCCTAACCGAGATAACCCTTACAAGTTAGGGACAACTAAGCCGAGATAACCCTTACGACTTAGTCAAGGGACCCTCCAATTTTTCCCGGGGTTAGAAATTCACTTATCTAACCGGGTACTTCCAAACCGAGGTAACCTTTACAGTTTGGGACAAGCCGAGTTGATGTAACCTTTACAACTCGGTCAGAGAGAAAGAGTGGAAGAGTAGTAGGAATTGCAATACAGGTGACTCGGAAAAATACAACTCGGAATATTAGAATTACAGTTTGGGAGTTGTATGCTAGAGAAGATGTTCAATATGGTCTCTCTTTTTCTTCCATGCGTCAATTGAAATCTTGTGCTAAGGCTTCTATAAATAGTCCGCCTTGAAGAGATAGGCTGTTGTGGCTCCAACGTCTTTCCGTTGAAGCTATCCGAGTCAACTAGCCGTTGTAACGGATAGTTTGAGTCACTCGGACTTCGGACCACCTTGAAATAACCGTTGTGCCTTGGTCTTAGCTTCCAACAACTCTTTTTCCAACTTTTGTAAAATGGAAAAGCTAAACGAAAAGACCGTTAGACGCAGAAATAAAATATTACCCAAAACAGAATGAGACAAGGTCGTCGGTAAGTTCCGAGCTTTTCTAGAAATTCCAACTTTTTGTCCGGCGAGTGCTTTAACGGTCGAAGCCTTTTGCTTTTGCTTTTCTTCGAGATAATTGACATTAGAAAAACCTACAAAAACATTAAGCACAATGGTTCTCAAAGTATAAATATACTTTGGTCCATAATTAGATAAAGATTAGTCTAAATAAAGCATTTAATGACTAATTACCTTAATCTATTAATCTGGAATATTTCAAGTCTAATATTTAATATACTCAGATTTCGGATATGCTAAAACTCATAAATAAATCATTCAATCTTAATGGACACATGAGTTATATAGACATTTTACAATTACGCATGATTAAACAAATAATAGCGTTGGCAAACTAAATATCCGAGTCCGACTAAGTGGGTTAGAATCCGAGTTCCGAGTGAGTTAGATCCGAGTCCGAGTTCGAGTGGGTCGGATCCGAGTCCGAGTTCCGAGTGGGTCATATCTCGATCTGTCATAACTAACTCAGATTCTACTTTCTAAGTCCGAGTCCGACTTAGTGGGTCGGACTTAGTCGGATAATCTTAATATGCTTAAGTCCGAGTTCGATCAAGAATAAGTCATATTGAAATGATGAATTGTAAAACATATGACTTAGTTAAATGAATTTCTTTTAGGATGCTTCTTGCTTTATCCTAAATTTAGATGAATGCATGAAATCAAAACACATTCAAGGGGTTAGTCAGTCATACCTGGTCTTCACATACTATATATATTAGTAATTTTTTAAAAAGATGACATGGCGGTATGAAAGTGAATTTAAGAGTTTCGTCCATTAAAAAAAATAATTTATCATTGAAAAAAAAATTTTCCACTCATATATAGACTCTTTTTTACTCCATGCCATAATAACCATAATAATAATAATAATAATAATAATAATAATAATAATAATAATTTTTTAGAAAAATTAAACAAAATTAAAAATAATAAAATAAAAATATAATCTTAAACAAAAAGTTAAACAAATAATAAAATTCTCAAAATAAATACAAAAATAAATAATTAAATTACCAAAATATTAAAACTATTTTCTGGACCTAATAGTCTAAAAACCTAAAATAAAAATAAAAAAACTAAATTTATAAATTTATTAAATTAAAAACATACTTTAACCTAAATTAGTAAATAAGTCTGAAAAATTATCAAATCAGTTATACATTATAAAATTATCTAATCTTAATATGAAAATTAAATAATAATTAATCATCCTAATTAATTCCTAAAAATATAAAACATAAAATAAAAACAAAACTAAGTAGAAAATTAATAAATAACAAATATACAAAATTATATAATAAATTAAATAAAAAATCTGAAAAAATATAAAAGTAACCTAAAACCCAAAAATATTTTTTTTATAGTTTTTCAGAAAAATTAAACAGAATTAAAAATAATAAAATAAAAATATAATCTTAAACAGAATATAAAACAAATAATAAACTGTACTAAATAAATGAAAAAATAAATAATTAAATTACCAGAATATTAAAATTATTTTTGGACCTGAATATATCCTAAACACCTAAAATCAAAATTAAAAAACTAAATATATAAATTTATTAAATTAAAGACCTGCTTTAAGCTAAATTAGAAAAACTCTAAAAAATTATCAAATCAGTTATAAAAACTAAGAAAATTAATGGCAACAGCTATAATTTCTTATTGTTCTGAACTTGAAAAAACACAGCGTCTCGCTGCAATGAATTGACCAGATTAAAAAAAATTCTAAACCCTATAATAATATAAAAATAAAATTAATCGAAGAAGACTAATTTTATTCTAACTTCTAACAAACTGACTAAAAAATAACAAAAAATGAACAGAAAAGTAATCTGAAAATTAAAATATATTAAGACATAAAATAAAATTAATATATATAGTTATGTATTTATTTATTTAAGGTTTGGATTGTATATTAGCTCTCATTTATTTTTATGTATATTGATATGCAATATTATTTTGGGTCCGAAATATAATAATTTTGTCTAACATTATTAATTTTTCATTGTTGATGGTGTTTTTTGACTTGGTGTCATAAAATTGTATTAGATCAAAATATATTTATTATAAGAATTTTTAAAATTAAAATCAACAGGAACATGTTATAAAAATAATATTTAAATATTTAACTATCCGAGGAACAATTTGGTTATTACATTCATCATATGTACGTAATGATTTAATAAACCTTAAGAAATCATAAATTAACATAATAAAAATATAACAACTACATATATACTTGATATTAATAATTAAAAATGCCTACAAGATAGAAAGTTATGATTCAAATATGTTGTGGAATAAAACGTAATGAATAAAAAGTTAGAAATTATATTACTTCATTTCGTAATTTGTGGACTTTAAGTTCGTAATTTGTGTTATGTTTAAAGTATTGCACAACATACAAATAATTTTTTTGTTACAAATACCGTTTATTTTAGTTTCTTCCTAACATGTCTATCTATGATCGATTATTGACAAACATATTTAAATCATATCTTTGAAATAGAATTTCATGTTACTCTTATTATGTCAATTAATTGAGAAGGAAGAGTTGTGTCTCGAGAGAAGTAATTGGTTGTTAATCGAGTAAAATATGTATTTATAAAATCTCAATTGTATCAATATTATTGCCCATTGATTCATTACTAAAATCGCGATTAATTTTCAATATAAGTACAAAACATAGATGATTTTATTACCCTACGCCGCGAATTGACCTAGCATGCCCTTTACTATGATACAAATTACCTATTATTGTTAAATATATTTGGATCACTTCTATCATATAATATTTTTCACTATTAATCTCAATATAAGTAGTTATTATCTTTGTGTGATGAGGTAGGTAAGAATGGACAAATCATTATATTCACCTTATAATTTTTAAAAATTGAGATCCCCATTATGGGTATATGTATACTTTTTAGAGTTCGTGTAATATTTAAATCAATGATGTTTTAGTAGCTTGGTTGTATATAAATATTTATCTAAGCTTTTATTAAGTTAAATTAGTATTGACTTTGTAGATAGTTATGAGTTATAAGTTTGATATTCTTTTTTTGATTTGATGTACTTTGTGGTTGTAATATTAATTTGTCACATAATGTTATTTATTGTCATCTATAGGTCATCTAACTCAATATCCACCAATCATATATTATTCCTTTTCCTACTAATATTTATCTTTTGATACCCAAACATATTGTCATAGTGTTTCTATAATTATATTAGTTAAGATTATTTAAATTGTTTGATTCTTAGAGGGCTCTGCCTTCTTAATATTTCAAATCACGAGTGTAATCTTAAAACCTTGATGATATTTTTTAACTTTCTTTTTATTTATTATTTTAAATTATTTATTTATTCTTTTGAAATTTAGAATGATTGGAAGATAAATGTGTGTTAGGCTCTAATGATTTTTATGTGTTAGGTTGTAATAACTTTGATGAGTCACAAAAGCGTTTTCGTTATGAGGGTATAACATGTAGAAGAATGTTGTTGAAAGTAAAACCATTCAATAAAATCAAATGATCAAGAAAAAGAAACTCACAAGTACAACATCGCTCCATAATTCAATAATTTCTTAAATTATGCATTGTACAACATTACTTCGTGTATAACACGAGTCCAAACTAGTATTATAAAAAAAAGGATCATTTCACCTTATCCAAGAACTTCTCAATATTATGAGGGTTATACATGAAGTTCTCCTTCCAAAGTCTAGTACCGTGCATTTATCTTATCGTAATTTTATATACAATATCGATATTCATAGGGTACACATTAGCCTATTCTCACTAAATACCAACTTGTACTACAAATAATTTAGGTTCTTTATTTAATATTAACTTTTTTTAATCAAATAAGCCACAAAAGGTAACATACTACAATAAAAGGGGAAAATTAAAATTAAAATCTAATATATTTAAAATTTCAGTTTCAATAAGATCAAATACCAAGTTATTCCAGTGAAAAACAAATAAAAAATCGCTATGATATTTATAATTCATGACTTAGATCGCTATGATATTTATAATTCACGTCTTTGATTCATTACAAGTACCTTTTCTTTTAAAACTCAACACTTATACACTTGTTTGGATATAAGAGGGGAGGGGATATAAGAGGGGGGAATACATAGCCTTTGTTTGGATTTGAAATGGAGGCGAATGAAGGTTATCCAACATTCCTTTGTTTGGATTAAAAAAGGAAGGGGAAGAAAAATGTATTATTATTATTATTATTATTATTTTAAATTAAAAATAAAAAATTTAAATTTAATATAAGGAACTCATTTCTCTTAACAACGTTCCACTAAAAAAAAGGTTCATTTTTTAATAATTATTTTTTATATTTGTAAGGTATTACCCAAATAAAATAAAATAAACAATCAAATAATATAAGCACTTAAAATAAAAGAGTAAATAATAAAAAATAGGGTAACGATAAAGATATTAATATCCACATATGTATCAATGTTGATTAATATATATCTCATGTACTTTATTAACTATAACTACGAATCCAAAAGAGGTACTTAAACTGAATTTCAATAGCAATACAACCCTATTATTGATAATATGAATTAGAATAAAGTAATTAAATGAGATTAAAAAAAGGGGGTAAATAGGCATTAACCTAGATGACAATATGTAAAATAAAATATAAGTATAACTCTAATATTGATATATAATTACTTTATAAGAGAGAAAAATTTTTTTAGAGAAAAGTAAGCAAAATTTTATATTAAAATTAACATAAAAATAATTTTTATTAATTATCTTACTTTTTCCTGCCCTTCCCTTCCCCCTTTTAGCCTCAATCCAAATATAGTAGCGACACCCATTGAATCGGCTCTTCTGTGAATTGTCAAACAATTGACCCATTGACTCATTTAAATTTCCTAAATTCGGAAACTTTTCAAAGTAAATGGAAAACCCAGATGGTTGCATTTATGAAAGCTTGCTGTTTTTTCCTTACGTCGAAAGATTTGAATTGACTGGTATTTTGCCCTGATATTAACAAGTTCTTGACAAAATTCGATGACCCAAGAACCCTAATTTTGACTATTCTGTAAGTTTCCTTCCATTTTTCTAATTTGACCCTCTTCAGAAAATTTAATTTGCAATAGCAGAAGAATTATTTCCACTTCCATTATCCTAATTCGACCCTTTTGAGTACAGTAATTATGGTGTTTTGGGGGCGTGGGTTAGCAGAAAGATGGCTTATTGTGCCCCAAAAAAGAAAGAAATAAGGGGTTTATTTTATGATTTTGTCTTAGCAGTTGATGATTTTTATTAGTGATTTTCTACTGCCGAAAGTTAATCAATGGGTACTTGTCCTCAAGATACTTCAATTGGAAATGAATTTGTATGAAGTGACATCAATGCTTATTTTTTATGCTGAATTTGACCCATCTGGAGTGGGGTTATCATGGGATTTGGGGACGTGGGTTAGCACAAAGATGGATTATTAATAATTGCCCCAATGAAAAAAAAAAAGATGCCCATTTGGTGGGTAGTTTAATGTATTGATGATCTTGCTGTCAGTTGTTGATGATTTTCTACAGCAGGAATGAAGCTACTGAGAGTTATACTTGCTAGGAAGATGCTACAGCCTACAAGTGGGAATACAATAACGACCACCACCCGGTGTCTAATTCGATCCTTAGGAGATTTAGTTATAGGCGACGTTGCTGATATAATGATAAGCACAAAAAAATTATCTGAAATCGTTTAGATGTTACAAGTGGGAATAAAATGCTACTAATTTGTGACTTGCTTGACTAATTTTCACTCATGAATCATGGCCTTACATGCTGTTGAGTAGATGTTTGCTGGTTTTTATTTTTTATTTATCAGAATACATAAATTGGTTGGTTGCTTAGGTAGGTCTTTTTGTTCAAGTGGGTTTTATCGTTTATAATTGAGGAAAAAAGTTGGTATGATTTCATGCCACTACAAAAAGGCAACTTTGCTTTTAAATTTGTGATCAAGATTTCAGCGTCTTGATCTTCTGGGTTTTTCTTTTTTATTTTCTTCTGGGAACACTTGACTTGGTTAGTAGTGGTTAGGGAGCTTGAGTTTTATTTCCTGGACCCAAAGGCCAACTCGGGGAAGTGTAGATGTTACCTGGCATAAGTCTTTGTCAGAAGGACTGAAAAAGATAGAGATAAATGTAGAGGATATATGAGGGCCTACTTTTACTTGAGAAAATTGGTTATATAGGAAAACAGTATTTGGTACTTTGCATTCCATAAACCAACTGCCATTTATTATAAAAACATGCTAGGAGAGAGATCATTGCCTCATTGCTTAGAGCCTTGGACTGATATACTGTCTAGATGAAGTGAATGATGACATAAGAAGGCACCAAATTGGTCTCTGTCTTGAAGAGAGTATTACTGTTGTTAGGTAAAGTCAAGTATCTCTGGATATTTTTGAGATATTGGAAGCTTGTTTCTGGAAGAGATGTGTCCCCCTCCCTATCCCAATAGATATTTGTGTGAGTTAGATGAATAATTTGAGCTTCTTCTATTGCAAAATTTCAAGTCATCATTGATCTCTCTCTATATATAGTGGGGCCACCTGGGTTTTAGTGGGTGAATTTGTTCATGCAGCATCCCTGGTCATTCTGCCCATTTTGCTTAAGGTTTTAATTGTGGATATGCAAAAGCCAAAGCCTATTTCACCTTATTATCTTTTTGTCATCTCAAGCTCATATAACCCATTTACAGATGGCTTTATCTACTCGAATCTCGTTTTCCTTGATTTGTACCAAAAATTAGACTTCTGAAATATTTGTAGCAATCCAATTTACATGCTTGAAATCCAATCAAGTGTTTCATGAAACTTGGGAAGTGTCTTGCTTTGTGGCTTTTCTTACCTGTTGCATTGAAGAACGAAGTTCTAATGGGTAAAGAAGCTAGAGAAGAGAGAAGCAGAATGTGACCCCCTCTAGTTTGTGCACACCCTTTAAATATAAATTTTTTTTTGGAGGGGGGTTGTCTAGACTTTAGATGATCCAAGGGTCCTATCCCTCATTGTGCATGGCACCTAGTTGGGAGGGAGAGGGGCTATTAATTATTTTGGGGGGGCTTCCTCCCAAATACCCATAGAATGAATCAAATCAAGATCTCCACTTGGGAAGTTGTGTTGAACACCAGCATACCATTGTGATGGGATTACATTACTCTTTCTGTGACTGATTGATTGTTTCTTTTTCCATGATTGCTTCTGCTCCATGACTTCTCCCTCATGGTTGAGCAGTCATTTTTATATGTTTGCAGAACAGCAAACTTAAGAGCAGCTCAAGCAAAAGACCACAACAAGGGAGTATGTGATCATTTTCTATATTACAATCGTAGTCTGCTTCTGCCCGCTTTCATGAAAAGACTGAAAGATTATTGTTTGTACTCCTACAGTTTCAAAATCCTGAATTGTTTGTTTAATTGAGTGTGATTTGCCTAGTTAGTCTACTCATGCAATTTCAGGTTCTGAGCATAGGCTTCATTGAAGCAAATTCTCATTGATGGCAGAACGTTTGACAATTTTTGTTTACACTCATAGACTCAATTAATGTGCAAGTGCAAGTGTTCTTAATTTACTATTGGAATCATGCAACACCTTGGTTAATACAGCTATGTAGTCTCTTTTATTTACAGCGATCCCACTCTGCTATACACATGTACATGAGCTCATGAACATATATAAATCGAAAAGGAGTAGAATAGTTTAATTGTTTAATTGTCTGCAAAACTGTTTTCCTACGGTTGCCCCCTGAGATCGTTTGTAGGAAACATTTTGGGTGATCAAGTGTACTCTGTCCAAAATTTACAAGAGCATTTCCAGGAATCCTGCTTACTGGGGTGGGTCTAGACTGCCGGTGAAGATTGCTACTGGAGAAGAAGTTTTGACCCAAATCTATCAAGATTTGATCCGTAAAGTTTCTATGACAGGCCAATGATATATAGGTTGTTGAAACTTGCAAAATTTTACATCAACTGTGCTGGTGAAGGAGATGTTAGCTAGAAAATGGAGGTAGAGACAGCATCACAAGGCTTTTCCCACTGAACTTTGTTACTCCATTCGAATTGCTATAAGTTGCTTGCTATGTGTAACAATCTTCTAAAAAATGTTCCATATCTCTGGTTTATAGAAATATATGGCATGCCGATGTGGTTGTCAAGGGAGCTGATCCATGAAATACAGCTTACAAATAAAATATAGTGATACAGATCATCAAAGTGCTGAGGAAAGCTGTAGCTTAGAATTGGAAACTTTCCTGTAGTCTATGTGATAAAACACACAAATGAATATATATATATATATATATAAACCTGTTCTTGGGCCACTTCAGCTTCTGGTTGAGTTGGGAATTGGGATGGATGTAGTCACATGGGATCTGCATGACATACTTGAGATCTGTTCTGGGTATGATAATCTGGTTACTGAAGTAAGTCTTGTAAATGAACTTGTCATGAAATCAATTACGTGTTTGCTTTAGTCATTAGAGATTGGAACGGAGGATATTTCGTATAACTGTTTTGTGAATTTTGAGGCTCTATTCCATTCCAAATGCAATGTTACACGTTGCAACGAAGTTTGTTTCTGAATTTACATTCATGATGAAGTCTCTTGAAGGTCTAATATGTGGTATCCTAAAGCTAAATCATACATCATCACAGACATATTATAGCCTTTTAGACATAATGTGCTCAACATACTTTTTGTCTGTCTGCATGATACAGGCTAATGTGAGTGCCCTAATTTCTTCAAAAAATATCAAGTACTGAAATCGGGAGATCAAAGTTTTCTAGAGCTGATCGACCCTTTTTGGCATTCGGCCTGATGGTGGTTCATAATGTTGGCTTGCAAGGTATGCATTCGACCTTTTCAACTGGAAAAGTTTCATGGTCAACTGATTGGCTGGCCAATAGGGACTTAAGTTTTCTTGAGTAATCATGGTTGAAAGGAGATTCATATATTGTTACTTATTAGTCACCAAAGTATCTTTAGTATTTGAATGTATACAGGGAACCAAATTACATTGCTCTGTCTCCAATATAAGGAAAACAAGTGGGAGACACAGCTGTAAAGATTTTAGAATTATGATAACCTGGAGGAAGCTGCAAAAGATCAAAGCCTCATACTAACCACATAGTATGTCCATGATATACATACTGGAGAGTAACTTCATCCTCTCAACTATGTGGGCGGCATTGCCAACTAGCAGGTACACTGATGCAAGTAGGGGAGAACACTCAGCTAGAGTCGCCCGTGAAGTTGAGCTTGGCGAAGTTCCTACATCTACTGAGAGAAGTTCCTACATCTACTGATATCTGAATATTTGACTATCTAAAAATTAAGTTTCATCCTCATCATTAGGATAGCTTGATAATACATTTGTAAATCCTTTTTTCACGGTTAAACTTGTAAGATGACGTTGGGACGAAGCCTCTTCTCATCATCAAGTTTCCAATGAGTTTTTACTCGTTTTTCACTGCTTGAGTCACAATCTTTTGTTGCCTTCTATGATTATTTTTGTAAATCCTGCTTGCACTTCTGCTTACATTTGGATCTCCGTAAACCCTGCTTAGGAGGGATGTACACAATGTATTGTTGCTGATTCTGTTGGTAAACGGTTTCTTCCGATTGGGTTCCCTGATAACATCCTTTATGTTGCTCTTGACCTGATACGCAAGAATAAGGAAATATAATCTTAACCATGTAGTCCTGAATTATCATTGTAGCTAGCACCATAAGATCCAGCATATGAATCTATATACTCTCTGATATTGTTGCATGTCTTTAATTAACTTATTTTGCAGGAGGCATGCTTGCTAGCTGTTTGTAATTCAGTTGCTTCTCTCTCACTACTATCGTTGAAAGAGACGAAGGTAAAAATAAGTATAGTACATCCGATCTATCAGTAGTGTACTCCGATATCTTCCAGGTGAATCATCTATCTACAGTGTCTGACAAGTCTAATTTGAAGTAATGTCGCAGATTGAGTTCCAATGCCTTTCTGAAGTGCACCCTACTGAGGCAAGATCCTGCAGAAATTTTAGCCCATGAGCTCGATCATATCACACGTGAAACAACACAATATATCGATATCGTCTAGCATAATCTTGATAATGTGGCTGGAAAATTCCTATCACCTTAGTGTCAGAGAGATCGTTTGTTTTAATCATCGTTAGAGGGAGAAACAGAGTGAGAGAGAGATAGAGATGGCACTGGCAGACGGGTACAATGAGATGTCACCTTTCCTGTCAACATATGGTCTGTGTTGAAATCTGCTGTGACTTATTGTTACCAAGTTCAAGTGTTGAATTCAGATTGGCATGGCTCATGAAACTGATGGGCTAATTGGTCCCGTGGTAGATCGTAGAAATTTTGTATAATGGTGTCCACTTTGGGTAATGTAAAATTTAGTAATACGAACTAATTTTTATCAATGCGTGTTAAATTATAGAAGGATTTTTATACGAAAATTTAAACAGCAGACCCTGTTATTAGCCAAAGTGATTTGCTGCTTACAGTTTGTTGCTTTGACACAGCCATTCTTCCATGAATTCTTATCATATTCTCCTAAGACCATCCTATGATCGTGTCCTCGTCCGTCCTCTCAAACTAACCATTTTTTCTCTTCATCAGTCTCCTATTTTCAACGAACCTACTTGAAGTTTTTCAAACACCTAATTAGTTTAATAGCATTAGATGTGGTCGTTCTCCAAGTGTTCTCTCTCTCTCTCTCTCTCTCTCTCTCTCTCTCTCTAGTCTCATCCTTTGTCGTCATTTGATGGCGGAGTAAATAGTCAAACAACATGCAGAAATAGAGGCTTAAAACAAGCTAAGCTTTCAGTAGCCCAAAATTCAGTGCTAGAACATACTCCCTTTCATCTCAAAATAATTAATTAATTTTTTTATTTTATAATTTCTGTTGCTTTTTTTTGGGATCAAATTTCTGTTGCTTTTATTAATAATTAGTTTACTAATTTTGTCATTTTTAATTACTTCTCTTCTGCTTTTTTTCCCTCTTTGTTATTGACTTTTTTTAAGAGACAATTTAGTTCTTTTAATTTAAAATTTTTCATATAATTTGTGTTTCCTTAGTATTATCTTATAAGTCTAAAACATCAATTAAAATGAAACGAAAAGACTAGAATAGAACATGTTGAGAATAAACTGCACAAAAATCTATAATCAACTGTCTTCGCAAAATCTTAAAAATTTACGGTCAGGAAAAAAAAAAAAATCAAGGTTAAAACTGGTTTAGTATAACATATTAAGTATTGGACCGAATAAGGACTATGTATATATATACTACAATATAAAGGAGAGAGGAATAAAGTTTCTAGGGTGTCCGATGATATGTACGGGTCTTTGTGATATATACTACAATATCTTGACTCACATCACACGCGTATAAGTCAACGCCTCATCTTCAAAGCCTCACTTTTTCTTTTTTTTTTTTTGGTTCAAAATTTGAAGTCAAACGAGGCAATAGACACCTCTGATTAACACTAGAAATTTCTCTAAGAATTCGGACAAGTCTCCAAGTTTTCTGTTTTTGGGTACCCCAAAACAAAAATGAGAGAGCTCCTAGAAAAAAACAAAGCCAATGGCCTTGCTTGGTTGGTGCTTTCCTTGATAATTCTCACCGCCCTTTTCTGCTTCTTTGCCCTTTACTCCCCCTTCTCCTCCTCCTCCTCCGTCTTCGTATGGAGGGAGAGAATCGACTCGAGCAAGGAGGCTCCTCTAAATGGTATGTAATGTACATTCAATATAAATGCAACATGCACTTTCTTTATGCTATGTTCATCCTAACCATTTTTCATCGATTTCTGTTTGATTTCTCGATCAGATGATGATATTGACTCGAATAATTGTGACTTATTCAAGGGAAGATGGGTTCAGGACCCTAAAGGCCCTCGCTACACCAATGCAAGTTGTCCCACAATCCCCTCATCGAAGGATTGTTTCCTGCATGGGAGGGAGGACAAGGATTTTCTGTACTGGAGATGGAAACCAGATGAATGTGATATGGCAGGATTCGAACCAAGGGCATTTTTTCAGATAGTTTGCGGCAAGAGGCTTGCATTTATAGGTGATTCTGTGGCACGAAACCAAATGGAGTCCCTCCTATGCCTCTTATCACAAGAGGAGGCTCCAATTGATGTGTACAAGGATGCCAAAGACCGGTCTCGAACATGGTTCTTCCCTAGGAGCAACTTCACCCTCATGGTGTTATGGACTAGGTTTTTGGTTAAAGGTGTCCAAAAGGAAGCTGATGTATTCGACTTGCACCTTGATCAAGTCGATGATCAATGGGCTCTGAATGTGAGCCATGGGCTTGTGGATTTCGCCATCGTTTCGGATTCTCAATGGTTCTTCAAGAAGAATTATTTGTATGAAGGGGGTGAATTGCTTGGATGCATCTATTGCAATGAAACCAATGTGACTCAATTTGGTGTGGAATTCGCTATTGGGAAGGCCTTCCAAACTACATTGAGGTACCATTACTAATTACCGTCTGAAAATGTCCTCTAACTTTTATACTAAAAGTATACTGACTCATTTTGATTGAACATTTATAGGTACGTAAATGGTTGCAAAGAGTGCAAGGGCATGGTGACCTTAGTGAGGACAATCTCCTCATCCCATTTTGAGAATGGGACATGGAAAACAGGAGGCAGCTGTGAAAGATCAAGGCCTTACGCAAAAGAAGAGGCATGGAAACTGCTCAAGGTAGGAGGCAAAAACAGTGTTGAGTGGGAGGTGAGGAACATTCAAATGCAAGAAACTGAGAGAGCAAGGAGAGAAGCTGGTTTGAGGAAAGAGATGAGGTTTCGAGCTATGGACATCACCAATGTCATGTTGATGAGGCCTGATGGGCACCCCGGCTCCCATTGGCGCGACAAGAAGACGAAGAAAGGGTTCAGTGACTGTGTCCATTGGTGTATGCCTGGACCCATTGATGCTTGGAATGATCTTCTCTTGGAACAACTAAGGAGGGTTGTGAAGATTGGTAGTTAGGATTAGGGTCATATATAGTAGTAGATCATGTATCTCAAGTTGTGGTGGTTGAATGAGCGAGTTAGCTAATCTAATTTTATGTAAATTCTACCAATAATATCTTAGTTGACTTACTGGTTAAAACTAAAGTTCTGAGTGATTAAACAAGATTTCTTTTAATGATTGCGTGATTGACCCAAAGAAACCTTCGGGCACACCGTGTCATCTATGTCCTAGTTGAGCTCCAACAAGCAGTTTCCTTTCCCGCCTTCATCTTTGAAAAAGAGGAAGAGAAACTAAAATAAGTTTTCCGTATATCTAATGAGATTAGAATATGAGTCTTTTAATAGCTTGATGTTACGTTTATAAAATTGTGGAGGCATATGGGTTGGTCGATAAGAGTCTTCATGTAGGATTAGAATTGGAATATCATGTAAATTTCATAGATTTAGCTACTTGTTTTTCTGGAGTTGCTTTATACACTAGCTGACTTTACAGGACATGTCAACTATCACGTTATTATGTATAGTAAATCAATGCAAGTTTCCACTCACAAAAAAAACAATGGAAGTTCATACATTCTTGTGTTTTATATTTACACCTTGTCATATTTTGGAAGTATTTTGTTGCCTGAAGTATCATTGTATGAGCCTCAAAGTGCCACATCAATTTCTGTTAAAAAAATCATTCGAGGAAAGGAGTTTCTTTTTTTTTTCAAAAAAAAATCAATCCAGATTAGTAAAGTTGAAGCATTGTGAGCACAAAAAGGTTATAAGCTAAAAAAAAAAAAAAAAAAAAGCGAACATAAAGCCTTGTATTTTTTTTTGTGTTATTTAGGTGCAAATATTGGGGTTAGTGAGATTAGGAATGGGGAAATGGGTTGGGTAGAGCCGTATCCGTATTTGTAGTCATTTTAAAAATTATATTGATATTAGGTTTTGAAAACCTATATTTTATCCGTAGTCATTTTTTCGGATCCGGGGGTTCTATTCGGGTTCAATTGTGATGAGAAAAAGATACCAAAATCGACATATGAAGATCATCCTAATGTTTTGTCACATAAGGAAGAACACATTTTTACTTGTAGCAAAATTACAATTTACTTATAACGGGTGTATAAGTTTTTTTTTTCTATGCATCCTCATATGATAATTGATAACAACATCGATTGTGTGAAGAAAATTATCATCCGCCTCGCACTCGACCCGTACCAGTACTCGTAACCAAATTCGTTATTTCCCCACTCGCTTTATACCTATTTTCTTTCACGTTTTTTTAATGTCCAACCTATTTTAAACAGGACAGAGGCAGATAGAGTTTTTCAGGTTGGAATGAAATTTCATTCCCTAAATGAAATTCGAATGATTTGTTTTTTGAAAAGAACTCTCAAAAACTTTATTGTCAATTAAAATATCTGACACTCACGTAACCTTGTAACTTCTAAATGTTGAGCAATTTGATTAATTACATAGTAGAAAAGTAGTACGTAGGAAGAAATTACTTGAGAAAAATATGGGAATTAAAATATCTCGATGATGATGAGGTGGAGGTCCAATACACCAATGAAAACACTCGTTGTTCTTGAGCATCCATCGGAATTATGATCTCCAACGAGTCACTTTCGATGACAACTAGCCTACACTGTTTAGAAAGCGATGAATTTGGAAGCATGTTTTTGAAATCTAGTACTCCTCTACCTTCATCTTTAACACTTTAAAAGAAATCGATTCGATGCTTCATATCATACCCTGCCATTATTTTACTATAGTTCTTTAAATAAACTGATGGGCGTGTTCGGTAAAATTAATGGTTTCAATAGTGGTTAATTTGTTTTAGTAAGTCGTTAACTTGTTTTATTAGCGATTAGCTATTACTTGACTAATGGTTAGTGGTTAGATGTTCAACTAGTGGTTTGAGATAAGTGTGTTCGGTAATAGTAGAATTGTTTAAGTTGCGGATTTGTATAAAATGACTTAAAAGGACATAATTGATAAAAGATTTTAGAAAATAAAAAGGAGAATTTTGTAAATTATGTACAAACACTAAGTAGTGTTTTTGAAAACATTACTTTGAGTAGCTTTTCAAAAACACTACCTAAAACTCTACTCACTATGTCAAACACTACTTTGCCGAACACTTCATTTTTAGATAAGTAGTGTTTTACATCCTCCAACACACTAATCACTATCTCAAATGCTATCTGCCTAACACACCCTTAATCAATTTTTTAAAGGATTGTTTTTAAGGGAGGATTATATCTTTTTGTTAGCCAATAAAAGATAGTCTATTTAAACGCAGACTTGTCATTTATTTTATTTACTATACTATCTTACTGCCTCTTGAAAGTTATCAATAATTAAAAAAGTGAACTGATTTTCTCTTTTAATTTATATCAAGAAACGACTTGTATTTTGTGCATAAATGCTTACTTTTATACAGCATGCATATTAATTATGAAAAGAGATATTTAAAAAAGATATTCAAGACTTAATTAAGTAGTTTGTTATCAATTATAAATTATAATACATTGAATTTATTACATACTAATAAGATCAAAATGCACTTCCAAGGTTACTGGTTTGTGACAATCAAGTATCAATACTATAGGTAATTAATTAGGATTAGACTTGATAAATAGGTCATTTCCGACTATAGACCAAGTAAATGAATGGAGCTCGATTTCAGTTTTAAATTGGATCACTTTTTGTTTCGCTGATTTTGTGTCGATATCGTGTATGGAAAAATAAATGTGGAGAAAAATCTTCATCTAAGGACTTTCTTTAGGTTCGGTTGAATTCGGGTTAATTCGGATTTGCGAATCCATTATGATTAGCTATTCTAGTGTGAGATCAGGATCAAGTATAGTTTCGTTACACATTTCAGGTTAATTTTACCAGATAGTGTGGCTCACAAATTGTATAATGATTAAAATCCATTTGAAAATGGGTAGATGTAGATTCCAAATTTGGACAGTTACCTTTGAGCTGGCTGAGAGTGAGGCTAAGGGGGAGGAATATATACGGAGATAAGCTTACATGTTGACTCTTGAAAGAGTCCCCAATGTCTCTACAAAAAGCCAGGGAAGTGCCCTTAAAATGGGCTTCTTTCCATGTGAATGAACCCCCAACTGTCCTGTCCATTCACTTTGCATACCCTACGTTTTTTCTAACAAACCCATCGAAATAATATAACGCTGACGACTCTTGCTCATTACTCTGAGACGACACAGAGAGAGACTTTTACAGCTAGCGAAAAATGGCGCACTTCTGAACTCCATCCACATACGCATTAATGTCTTCTCCATTATCTTCGTGAATTTCTTCTTTTCAACAGGTAAGTACGAAAACTTTACAGTCCTGAGTTTTGTAGTTCTTGACGGGAATTTTGCTTTGTATCCTCAACTTTCAAGCTTGTTGACTAATCGAAAAAAGAACCATTAGCCATTTTGCTGGGATTCATTTGTTCACATTTTGGTTTAAAGGGTTTCATAAAATCCATATTAGTTTGTTTTTATGGGTAATTAAATCACTCACTTATATGGGAAATTGTTCTCTTAATTACCAAGATACATGTTCTTCCAACTTAAATCCACCAAACTTTACTAAAATCTACATTTTTTGTTTCATTTTAATCCAGCATAGTCTAATTTATAACATCACATTTTCAAATATCATATTATGATAATTATTTATAATAATTTTTATCATATGTTACGACACTGTATAGGAGTTTAGTCACATTATATCGAGACTGAACATGCTAGGGGATAAGGTGCACGTACTAGATGAACATAACTTATCAAATCTAATTAAAAACTCATATTTAAATATTTTATCAATTAAATTTAATAAAATCTCAACCCCGATATTGATCATACTAGCGGTTTCTTTTGAGCACCTGAATTTTATTTTCAAAATCAACTCCAAAAATATAGACGAGAGTCACATAGCCTCAGATGAAGGTATATAGTGTTCCTAATATTATCCATATATATCTCTTTTTTTTAAAATTTCTAATAAATCAATATTTTTACAGGCTGTAATGGATGAAAGTACGGCTATATAACATTCTCTGAGAAACATCCACAAGCCTTTCTTTTCTTCCCTTTTTTTTTGGGTTTTGTACCTCATCCTCCACACCCCCACCCCCTCAAAAAAAAAGACAGAAAAATGAAAGAAACCCAGCAAGAAGATACCAAAATGAATGGCCTGGCTACGTCGGTGATATGCTTGATAAGTATCACCACCCTTTTAAGCCTCTTAGCCCTCTATTCTCCTTTTCGTGATTCGTTCAACTTCTCTAGGAGAGACGAAATCAAACCACACGAGCAAGCTTCAATTCACCCTCAAAATGTAGGTAATGTTCAATTGGTGTTATGTGTTACATTTCGGGTCTTTAATTCCTTTTCTTTTTTCCCTTACCCTTTTGTTTGATTTTCAGATGATTGTGACGTGCTGAAATGTGACTTGTTTAAAGGGAGATGGGTACGAGACCCTATGGGCCCTCGCTACACCAATGCAAGTTGTCCAACGATTCCCTCTGTGAAGGATTGTTTCCTGCATGGAAGGAAAGATGACGATTTCTTATACTGGAGATGGAAACCAGACGGATGTGACATGCCCAGATTCGAACCTAAAACCTTTTTCCAAATAGTTCGCGGGAAGAAACTGGCATTTATAGGAGACTCACTGGCGCGTAACCAGATGGAGTCCCTCCTATGCCTCTTGTCCCAAGAGGAGCCTCCAATAGATGTATTCAAGGACCCCAAAGATAGGTCTCGAACATGGTTCTTCCCTAAGAACAACTTCACCCTCATGGTGCTATGGACCAAGTTCTTGGTGAATGCTGTGGAAAAGGAACCTCGTGTGGTCTTCAATTTGCACCTTGATCAAGTGGATGAACAATGGGCTCAAAACGTTAGCCAAGGGCTTGTTGATTTTGCCATCATTTCCGATTCTCAATGGTATTTCAAGAAGAATTATTTGTATGAAGGTGGCAAATTGCTTGGATGTATCTATTGCAATGAAACCAATGTGACTCAATTTGGTGTGGAATTTGCTATTGGGAAGGCCATCCAAACTGCTCTCAGGTAATTCCCTGCTCATGGAAAACCCGAAACTTGATACGTCAGATTCTATTTTCTTTCAGTCAGGATCTGTTGAATTCATGTTTCTGTAAAATTTGTTGAACTAATCGGATCAGTATGCGTTAAATAGTTGAGTTGACGATCAATTGCAGGTACATAAATGGTTGCAAAGAGTGCAAGAAAATGATGACAATAGTGAGGACAATCTCCCCGTCCCATTTCGAGAATGGGACATGGAAGACAGGAGGCATATGTGGGAGAACACAGCCTTACATGAAAGAAGAAGCAGTGAAATTGCTTCAAATAGGGAGCAAAAATGAGCAGGAGTGGAATGTGAGGGACAACCAAATGGAAGAGATTGGGAGGGCAAGGGAAGAAGCTGGTGAGGACAGAGAGATAAGGTTTCAGGCTATAGACATAACCGGCATTATGCTGATGAGGCCAGATGGGCACCCAGGGTCCTACTGGAGGGACAAGAAGAAGAAAGGGTACAATGACTGTGTCCATTGGTGCATGCCCGGCCCTATTGATGCTTGGAATGACCTTCTTTTGGCACTTCTTACTAGGGTTGTCGATTAGGAAGACCATGTTGAGCTCTTATTTAACAGAGTTGTAAGATCGGTATTCAAAAAAAAAGGTCGTCATTTAGTTGTATTGTTGTGTGAGCGGTTTAGTTTAAGAAAGGTTGGATTCACAATGATAATTCATCGACATCTGTTTCATTCGAGGGTTAGATAGCGGTTAGAGTTGAAATCACATGTAAGAAATTTTGTAGTCAAAATAGCAGGGGTCAAATGAGAATAGAGGTTGTTCAAGCCGAAATGGTCCTTGTCTAGGTTAAGTGCGGTTGAGGATGGACATTGGCTGAGGATACCTATAGGTAACGGTTCAAGTGGTTTTACAACAGTCTGAATTACTAAATCCGAGACTCTCAGTTTTAAATCCATTTTATCGTTGACTATAACTACTACTTGTAAATTGATATCATGATTGTAGGTTTATAATTTGATTGATTTAACTACTTGGTGTTATTCATATTGAGGTGTTGGATAGAACTTTTGAAATGCAATTTGGCATTAGAAAACGACTAAATCAAGCTAGGTATTTAAGTGGTGCATATATCTTTTAGGAATC
Organism: Talinum fruticosum; assembly: GCA_021018815.1. NCBI lineage: Eukaryota > Viridiplantae > Streptophyta > Magnoliopsida > Caryophyllales > Talinaceae > Talinum > Talinum fruticosum. The sequence continues at coordinate 1,609,134 of JAITYX010000076.1, read as the reverse complement.
ACAAAAAGTTTTCAACCTGATTTTAGCTGAGATAACTCAATGGTACATGGTTGCTTCCCTTTTTCGATAATTAATTACCCTAACAAACAACCACGAAATATTTGATTCCTTAACTTTAAGGGTAGTCCAACTAAACTCCTTAACATATAAGATTAGAATAGAGTAACCTTTTTCAATGAAGGTCCATCACATTCAGCTTCTATGACCATTATCTTTCCATAGTGTGTATCAATTATGATAAAAGACTACCTCAAGTGAATTATACCCCATGATCTAAACGCATGGGCCATATGCCAAATAAACGGTTGCTTCCCTTAGGTTTTACAAGTCTTACCTAAATCAAAATCATAATGAGAAAAGGCTGTACCACTTTGAAAAAATCCTGAATTCATTACTAAATTTTACATCAATCGATCCTTTATAAATCGTTATACTTTTAGTTTCATTATTATACGTTAATTACCTTTTTTTTTAATTTTCAAAATTCCCCATGCCTTCCATTGAGCAACACGTGTTTCGAGCAAAATGAACTTAGGATCACGGTATAAGTGCTCGTAAAGAAGAGATTTAAAATATTCGAAATTCAAAGGTGCACCTTCATTAAAGTTCTAATTTTTAAGAATAGTACAAGTAAATATGTTTTGATTAGTTAGGATTAGTCGAAAATCTTAAAAGTTATCATGAGTAGTTATTTGCAACTCAAAAAAAGGAGCAGGAGTTACCAAAGTCCATCTCACCTGGCCCAAATGTAGGGGTGCTAGGAGGGCCTTCACGGGGTTAGGTCAAACTAGGCCAACTGGCATGTTTCTTTCCAGAGAGAAAGTTCTAAACACAAGAGAATCTGCTAGTGATTCATATCTAAGAAGTAAATAATGCAAGCTCAAGAAGGTGGCAACCATTCCACCACAGGGGTGAGGGTCCAAAGGGAGTCGGATGTTACAAAGGACTCGTCTTACTTGGACTCGATCTATAGCTCTTAAGAGGAGCTCCACAGAGGCGAACTAGCTTCATTTGTCTGTTTCTTTCAAACGAGACACTTATATTCACAAAAGAATATGCTCTTTCATAATTCGTACTGCATTCAGGTGGCAACCAATGTTAGCTGAAGAAGGGGTTATCATGCCATCGCACCACAAGCGGGCGCACTTGGTTATAGCCATGTAACTTATAAAAACAATGATGTAGCATCCTAGCTAAGTACTCACATACTCCCAATTTATCATCACAAGTAGTCATTGTATTTGATAATCATGCAATGTAACAAATATAAACATAGAGATAGATATAGACATAAACAGATATACATAAACTTGTGAAAACTAATTTTAGGTCATTATCATTGTTTGTTCTCCAACTTTTAATTTTCCTAATTCCCTTGGTTAAAATTAGGATTAAGAAAACTAAATCCAAATCCTTTATAAAAAGAGAATAAGTGGGGCCAAATCACAAAAACTCTGCTTTCTTTTTTCTTTTTTTTCCTCTTTCCCCCTCTCCCTCTCTCTACCAATAGTATTGGGATAGAAACAACACAAGAGAGGGGAGAAGCAAAAAGAAAAAACACCAGAAAAAAATCAAAATAAGAGAGGGGGCCCAGTCTAAAAAAAATGGGGCCCAATATAATGACAAAATTGGCGGTCGTTTTGTCCCTATTACAAATCGGAGCGGTGGTTCTCGCGGCGGAGAACCTGACCCACAGACACGGAGTCTCCTCTGAAGCGGTGGAGGAATTCTGCAACTCCGCCGCCTCCTCCACCGCGAACGAACACGTGGACGCCTGCATAAACCACCACCTCTCCCTCTCGCAGCTGAACCAGGCCGCCGGCGGCAAAGACCCCACGACTTCATCATCGACGGCCTGAAAACCGCCCGTTCGGAGATCATCGCCGCCGGGAACTTCATTGACAAAGAGCTGGCGCCGAGGACGAACCGCGAGAAGCAACCGCTGGTGTTCCACCTGGCCTTGGAAGGGTGCCGTGACGCCTTCGCGGCGGCGCTGGGCCACATGGATCGGGCAGCGGAGTTCTTCGGGAAACCCGAGGCGCTGAGCAGCCACGGGCCGATGGCGCAGCTCCTCCAGGGACTGGCCGACGTCAGCGTCCTCACCGGCGGATGCGTGGATGCGATGGCGGAGACGAACGATAAGAAGGCGGAGAAAGCGGTGGATGAGAAGCTGGCGGTGGTGCAGGAGAAGACCAGCGCCACGGACGCCATGATCACCACCTTGACATTAAGCCCAGAGCGACTCTTATTGGCCCATTAATACATCCAAATTCGATCTATAATTTGTTTTAATTTCGTGAGAATTTGATTTGATTTTATTCAATTAACCCCTATGTCAAAATGGCCTCCAACTTCTAATTAATTTTTTTATTTATGAAAATTGTTATTTAATATAATGTTTTTTTCCCTGGTAATATTAAAAGTTGATGTAGTAGGATTGTAGAAACTAAACTATGTAAACTTCAGCTTAATTTAATTGATATTAATTTAATTTAATGAGGTGACTATTCACGTCACCTGCATAATAATTAGTGGAAAAAACCTATAAAATTAAAACAAATAAATATGAAAAATTAACAATAGGTCTTCGGAATAATAGACCTTACAAATAGAATGAAAGAAAATATTATACTCATTTTTTTAAAATCAAAATTAATTTTTGAATTTTAAAAATCAATATCCATATATTTACTATTATCTTAACATTAACAAAGTCAAAATTTTTAAGGGTATAACCTTAGTTACATTTATTGTTGGATGAGATAATTGCACAAAAGAGATTTTGGTGAGACAGGGCTAAAAAGAAGACATTTTAATAGGTTTTAAAGATGACTTTTTAAATAAAGATTACTAATAATTTATTAAGTATTACTTTTACGAAAGTTATCCCTCAATGAATTATTAGTTAATATGTTAGATTATAATACTTGAACTATGATGCATTGTGCTTCCAGGGAAATGGTTAAGAAAATAAAAAAAGAAATTGCAGTTTATGAAACTACTTTACTATAGGAAGTACGATGAAAGTTTCAATTTTATAAAACGCTTACATGGTGTACATTTCGTAAGTGTATTGTTGGATTTTGACCCAATTCCATGTTCAAGTCCTTTATGGAAAATGTTACCTTTCATTTTTGTGAAAGATTTCAACTTATATTCCAAGTAGTTGATTGCTACTATAAGACCTTTTAAGGTTTCTTACAAACCAGAGTTATTAAAATCGCGATCCGGATTGTAGGTTCATTTGACTCTACGATCCAAAAATTGCCACACGATCCAACTCGTACTAGGATCATTACCTTATTAGAATCATACTAGGATTGGATTAGGATCGGTTAGAATTATTAGAATCATTAGGATCATTCCCAACCTAATTATTCATGCCTCTCATTGCATTAAAATCAATGGAGAATCATATCAAAATTGGTTAGAATCGTGCCAGAATCGACTAGAATAGGCTTGGATTGTTGGGCTTTGTTTAATAGTTTTATTATTTTTAATGAAGACATAAAGTTATAGATGATAAATTTGTTTGTTCTTATAATCTTTCAATCCTCGATTCGATTTTATGATCCCGATCCTAAGTCCCCTCAATCGATTCTAAATAAAATCCCAATTCTAACAACCCCGCGTATAAAATACTAGGTTGATATAAACCAATATGCCTCTTGACATGCCCATTTGTGAGTGTTACTTCTATTCCACATTTCTTCTTTAAGAGAATTTATTCGTGAAAGTATAGTTGAGATGTTGTAATTTTCTTTTATTGATCTCATTAAGCACATTGCTTTATAGATCGTTGTTGTACTCTCATTTGTGATTGATCTCATTGGAGTTGTCGCCCTATCTCTATTATAATTGATTATATTTTTACTACTGTGTTTTTTTCCGATTTGAGTTTTTCACGTAAAATTTATTTGTCCATCACCTTACTTATTGTTTGTTGATTTATTAACTTCTCCACATCTCAAATCAAATTGCTTTTTGCTTTAGTTGCGTATTGAATTCAACCCTAACACGTATGTATAATAATTGTTTCCTTATGTGTCTAAAATCTTCTAGACTAAACAATATTAATTAGAACAAGATCTTGTATTTTAAGCAAATAATAAACTTTTGGACCTTAATCACGCTTTTGAATTCCTAAGTTATCTTTTTGTCTCATTTTATAAAATAAATTTTGACTTTTTTGTGAGAATTTTTTATATGTTGACACCAAATGGAACTTATTATTTAATATTGAGTTTTTATATAATTTCCTTTGATTTTCAAAAAGAAGAATTTTTTTTTTTCAATGCAAATTTTGAATATGTTCATCCCATCTAAAACACTCAATTAATACAGAGCACTTAGCAAAATAATCAAATAAATGAAATTATAAAAAGAGAACCCAATATTGAGAATGCAATTGTCCACATTAATTGAAGATATATGATTTGCAATATGAAAGTACATTCTCCTGATTTCAACTCACTTATTATTATATAACTTACATAATACGTCATATTTTGTATCACCTTAATCTTACCTTAATTCTTTATATGGATACATCTAGTAACATAGAGGCGATAAAAAGTCCAAAATTACATTGGCAAATACATTTATGAATTCACATATATATCTCCTTAGATATAAGCAAAACAAATATCATGTTCTTCCTTTTTCTCCTTTTCCTCTTTGGCCCAAAATTTATATACTTGTCAATTAGCCAAAAAGTAATGATTGATACGACTGTGGGCGTCTCTTATATCAAAAAGGAACCCAATGAACTTCGCCAATTGGGGTAAAAAGTACTTGACACAAGAAAAGGTTATAAAAGGAAGGAAAGATTCCAGGAGTATCCTAGAAAAATGTATAGTGTTATGTAAATATAGATAGCTAAGGAGAAGATGAAGATCAAGGGTAGGTTTTAGTCATCCCCTTGGATGTACGAGCAAAGAAGCATTGTAGCGCATCGTTTGAGGATGTAAATTCTGGCTCGTTGCTCTTTGATGAGAGAAGTGCACTTTCTTGTGAAGCCATTCCCCTTTCTCTTGGAGGGGATGTAGAGAATGCTCTTGAATTGTTGGATTTGAGCCATGGCTAATTGACTTTATGAAACAAAGTCAAAAGGGATATATATAGAGTTTCAAGAAAAGGAATGGAACTCTATTGTTAGTTGAGTCACTCTTAATTAGTAGTATCAAGAGCTCAAAGGACTCTTGTACGTGGAATATGTGTGAACAGATATATATGTACGTCTATATATATATGTAGTTTATTTAAAGGGAAGATCGGAACTCGAGAAGAAGGGGAAGTGAAGATGATCTGTATCGAGAAAAGTGGGATTTGTAAGGAAGAGAGGGACGGCTTAGTTCACAAGGAGGGAGTGAATGAAGACAAGTACTTTATATTGAGTACGTAAGGTGAAAGAATTAATGTTGCCCATTTTAAAAGGGATTAGTGTATGCTGGGTAGGGAGAAGAAGATTGGAAAGCTGGCAAAGGGAGCATAAGAAAAGGAGGAATGCTTAAACAAGACAAGGCAAATATCAAAGTTTTTAGGTATAAGGCTTGTTTGGTTGGATCCGTTTGGCTCAAAAAACCATGCTCTTGTGCCCAACTTCCAACACCATGGTTTCACCACTCAATGCTAGCTAGCTGTTAGAGGTCCCTTTAAAAAATCATGTATAGCCAAACAAGCCTTAGCTATCAGCCTAACACTTACTTGAGGGAAGACAATTATCATTAATTTATGTCATAAACTAGAGATATGGTTGTAATAATAGTTCTATTTTGAATGAGACCCATATAATATAGGGAGATTCTCAATGGCTAGGTTGCTAGCTAGGACTATCACGAGTAGAAATAGTATCGACGGTTTTTTTTTAATGAAGAGTGTGATTTTTTCGGGTTCGACCGTTCAAATTAGAAGTTCTCTCAAATGTACTTCGAATATTTAAATTTATATTTTCCTCCTTATCGGGGTGAACTACTAACGCCTCAACTAATATTTTGCTGGTAGTATCAAGGGTAATTTTACATGGTCGTTTGCAAAGGTTGATGCAATTAAAATTCAAAATTAGATGTTTAATAATAATTCTTAAAACTTTATCAATTGAGTTAAACTTCATCCGATCCAATATCTATACCGTAAGGTTTTTATAATTTTGTTATGATAGGATGAAGTATCTCGTACTTAATTTTATCAAGTTATAATTATATATCTCATAATTATGATTACTAAAAGACACCTTTGTATTTTTGCACCCATGGACGTGCTATTTGCATTACTGATTAAGACTGCATTTTATGGTAGTTAATATGTAGCTTAAATATAATTAAGTTGGAACAAAATCTCTCGTGTTTTTCCTGTTTCCGGAGAAATTTGAGTTGATGAGGTGGATGATGATTCGGAGAGAGGAAGGATTTACTTGCTCCGGTTCCGAGGACGTGGCACGATCGATCCTAGTCCGAGTGACGACCGCTTGAACCCGCAAAGGCGAAGCCCGGTTGGTGGATCCCGGGAGCGCCCTCCGACGCTCAAGTTAGTTTCGATTAAGTTGAATGGATCGAGGAGATATTCCTCGATGTGCGTGGGGGATTCCTTGGGAGACGAGAAGATTTCCAAAGATGGAAGTTCTCGGGATGAGTACCGATGAACGTTTATGAACGTTATGAATGTGGATGAGTGTTGAGAGCTTAGGAGCTTGAGAACTTGGATTATCTAAAAGGTGAGATGTCTTGTCAAATGAACATAACATGCCTTGGGATTGAGGAAAGATGGGTATTTATAGGAGATTTTAAAGAGGTAAAATGGTACTTTTACCATAGTTTAGGAAACCCTAGCCCTAGTGGGCTTTGGGGCTTTTACCGGCCCGTTAAGGGTGATCTTGGGCCGATTCCTCCCTTATCCAACTGATTAGGCCCAGTCGGCCGATGACGTGTCGGTTGGCGGGTGACGTAACGGGTGAGCTGGAGCTGTCCAGGAAATACCCGAATCATTTCCCAATAATAATTTAAGATACTATGATCATACACGCTACATCTTTAATGTTAGATAGTAATCTTGTTTACAAGTCATAAATTCTTTAGTAATATAAAGGAAAATTAGATATAAATAAACCAATCTTTTGGACAATTGCATGTAAATAATTTTTTTTTCTTGGACGTGAACAAGTATGACCTTTATAGGGCATTTTTTTGTCAAAAGTCCGCTTCCCAATGAGTCAAAAGTCGTCAAATTTAATGGTGGTTTGACTAAAAAAATTACCCACTAAAAATCATATTGTTCACGTCTAAAAAAAGAATGACTTATTTCGTCAATAACCTTACAAATTAATTTATTTTTATCGAATTTTCCTAATATAAAAGATGGATGAGATGAGTAGAATCAATAAGTATCAACTATATATATCTACCAAGTATTTGGTGGATGCAATGATCATCTCTCTCTCTTTGTGGCTTAGGCTTGACTAGGCAGGCAGCACATGGACATGCACGGTGGATAAGAAGACAAATTAAATTAAAGTAAATTAGTATAGGGGTTCATATGTATTATTATTCCAATTTAATTAATATTTCATCTAAAATAATAATTCAATTCCCATAACATTGCCAAATAAATAGGTGAATCAATTGAATATATGATTGAGTTTGGCTTTTAGTTCAAATTAGGTACAAAAATGCCCATCAAAAGATTAAGATATAAATATTAATATAATACAATGGGCAATCAATTTGATACTTAAAATTAATTAATTATTAAATTGAACAAATACTTTTCAATAATGTACATTGATGAACACCTTTTTTTTTATGAGTATTTCTAGGATTTATAAAATATTACACTAAAATTTAATAAAATTTTTGAAATAATCTAATACTCCCTCCCTTCATTTCAAATAATTGTCATTTTGAGATTGTAAGATAATAATATGAAAAAATACAAATTATATGATAAATTTAAAATTAAAAAATTAAATTATCCTAAGATTTCACTGAAAAAAAGAGAGAAGAAAAGTAATTAATAATAAGGATAAAATTGATAAATTAATCATTAATATTTTATTAAAATTATAAATATTATAAAATAGTAATAATTATTTTAAAAAGGAGGAAATAGTATTTAAACTCTTAATGACCATCTATCCCATATCTTACAACAAAAGCACAAGGGAAGGAAATATGTGTAGGTGTAGCTATTTGCATAATTGTGCATATAAAAATGTGGTGAAAATATAAATATAGTTTACGCTCTAAATTAAAATGTTGTGATCATATAATATAATAAATATAATATATAATTTAATAATCATGATTGTTCTTTGAAGAAGATTTGATAAACTAGTAATTGATCCAAATTCACTTGAAGTTTTAGGTTTTCCAATGCACATGTCATGTTTTGGGATGAACTCAAAATGGGAACACCCTCAAATCTTCCCAGATTTCCTGCTTTTATTTGCTAATGTATCATTAGGTGTTGTGGAGTATTATTTTTCATGCATGGATAATGAATGTCTTATTGTGTGTGATATATATATATATATATATATATATATATATATATATATATATCTTATTTGATGGCTTTTAAATTATTAACTACAACTTGTATAATCTTGTGCACAAACGGTACATATCAGTCACGTTATAATCTTACATAGTATAGTCTTCATCATACAGTTCGTCTTAGGTAAGAATATCTTACGAATATTTATTATGAGAGACTATACGCTCTATTCTAACTTCAATTTACAACTTCTTATAATTAACCTAATAATTCTCTTACATTTCTTTAGAGCTTAAAAAAAACAACTCGCGTCCAGCTACATTATTTTTGTAACAACCCGACCCTAAATCATAATATTTATTTTAAATCACATTATTTATTTTATTAATTACACTATTTATATAATTGAGCGCGTGCACTTCAATTCGATATTTTGTATTTACATTATCCTTATACATGTGTTATGCGGCTAAGGCGACGAAGTGGCCCTAATAAAAATCTCATAATAAGATTGTAATTTGTGAACACCCTTACTTAAAACAAAATTAAGAGTAACAATAAAAGAAAACAAAATCAGTAAATAAATAAATAAATCAAAATAATAAAATAACCAAATCAGATTTTTCTAAAGAAAAATCCAGAGAAGGAATTCTCCGGAATGTTGAGACAGACTTAAATTCAGTCATCCCTCACAATTCACTCATCCTCTCTCCCGTGCTCCCTCCCTCGTTCTCCCCTGCCTCACCACCTCTCGCTATCGCCTCCCGAGTCCGGCCACCGGACGCCACCCATGCCGGCCGAAGCCGGCGCTAGGCGCCGCCGGCGAGCGCCCTCGCTTCCTCTTCCGCGTCCCTCGCTCGCCCTGCCTCTGCAAGCCTTCCCTCGGTCGCACCGGTTCCGGCGACCGGGCACCGCTAACGCCGGGCAGGAGTCGACGCCAGCACCGGTCGAGGCAACCGGCATCCCTCCCTCACGCTAGCGCTCTCTCTCGCTCTCGCTCGCGCATGGGCGGATGCCCTGCCTCGCCACTCGCTGCAACTCATTCTCGCCGCAAACCACCACCCGCGAGCACGGCCGTCGGAGCTCGACGCCGGTGCTGCCCGCAGCCGCCGGAGCAACCGAGCACCCCCAACATCCCCTCCTTGACTCCTCCTCCGTGAGTTCGAAGAACCGAGGCCACTTCCGTTGCCGAATAGTTGGTGACTCAAATTTACGCAAAAGGGGAGAAACAAATATTCTCAATTCGAGTACGTTCATTGCCTGTACCTTTCGAAAACTCACATGTTTCATCAAATCTCAACATTTCTCATATATATAACTAATAATGAATCATTTACAAGGCAAGTTTTGCCACCTAATTAAGTGGTCCCCGCCCAATTATCAATTACCAAGGGCTTAGGCCCGCCAATTATACCGCGCGCGACGTCAACTCGGGTTATCGATCGGCCCGGGGGTGACACCTGTTCAACGATCGTATCAACTACCAAGGGGTTCCACTTCCGGATAATAACCGGCAAGCAATTTTACTTATATTCTCTCCCCCGATTTCAAACTAAAATGAATTGAAATGCGCGCGCTCAATCAAAATATTCTTCAAGTTATTTTACGAGTGCGGGAATGTTCGTGCTGAGTTTCGACTCACTCGTCCAAATATTTTACTGTTTTTGTTTTAGGAAGAAGCATTGGTGAACAATCAACCATTTCCTAAGTCCGATGAAGACAAACCCTAGCCAGCCACGTGGCATTCGCAGATCCGAAGGTACATAGACGCTCACGGTGATTTTACTCTCAACCGGGGTCTAAGTATGACCTTGGGAATTACTTGGACGTTGCATATTATTTTGTGGATTAAACAAAAGTTTAGGTTGTATAAATATTACGTTGCTAAACCAGTAACTCTGTATTTTGGGATGCCCTAGTTACTTAGGTAATAAGTAGTTACTCCTAACGAGTATCATTGGAAATATAACAGTGGATGTATAAATCGTATTTCATTTTATTTCAAATTATTTAGCTCTGGTCCTATTTTTAGGACGGCGGTAGCGCCTTCGATCGTTACCTTCCGCTGCGACCTTACGTAATAGTCCCTAATGAGGGGATTATTAAGTAATGGTGATTGGGGGCGTTACAATTTTAAAAGTTAAATCCTACTAATATTAATTTTTATATCTTCGTATAAAGCAGAAAATTAAAAGGATATCATTTAGAACAAGCTACAAGATTCACAAATGTAAGAAATAGATATTACTTTTTGGTAATTAAAAAATTTAATTTGAGTGAATCCAAATTATAATTCAAAGAGATGCAATTGAAGCAAAACCCTAGGTCAATGCCATCATCAAATAGGGTTGCTTGACAGTCGGATTTGATGAAGAAGATTTGATTTGATTGGATTTGGAGGGAAAAACAAGGTCTATAGTTAGCTAAGTGCATGCATATATGAACATGTATGAACCAGACACACAAAGGAAAATTAGTTTCAATTCGAAAGAGGGAGAGGTCAAGGTTAGGAAAATTAATTGAGATTTTTATTAAAAAAATTCGACTATCCGGGTTGAATAAAATAAGAGGAAAATTAATTGTCGAATAAAATTATTTTTTTCGATTAATAATGCCTAAAGACATAAGTAAGCTACAACAGGTTACAAATGACAACAATAGGGAAAACAAACAAAATTAAAAATCAGAGACAACAAGAGTACAATCCACCACAGACAACTAGTAGCAGCCATCACCTACTAGAACAGGCAAGGGATACCTTGGAAGTTCTTGGCCAACATGTCTGGGGTATAGGCAATATGCTCCTTCCATGTTTTAGACCACAAGATAATTCTTCATCTAATAGTGTGAATCAGGGCATCGACAATTCTAAATTTGGTTGTCAAAGACAATACCATTTATATGTATATAGAGGCTTCAAATGATAGCGAATGACAATTCAAATTTTTTTTCGGAATAAAATTATTTTCTTTCAAAGAAAGTGTGCAAATTCTTATATACACATATGAGGTTATACTCGCGAGTGTCATATCATTACGTTTGACCCACAATCTCCCCTCTCCCAATTTTTCCTTATCCAACCATTTCTTAATATGTGACCTGTGACTATAAATTCCCATATGTATAATAGATATCTTAAAGAAAACGACGTCGAGGTTAGGAATTATAGTGGATCAGATTTTGATATAATCAAACATATACACGTCCGTATATTCAATCAGAAAACTTTTCTTCTCCAAAAGTCTAATCCAATTCCATTGTTACTTGGATCGGATTAAACCCAATCTAATATGATATGATCCGATTACATACTTCTCAAACTTTTTCCTCAATTATATTAAATTGGCTATCAAACAAAAAATTATTCAATTTAGAATGTATTATTAGGTTTTTCTATTCAAATAGCCTCAAAGTTTTATACTTAGTACTCCATATCCACGTAAAATCATTGTTTTTTTTTTGGATCGAAAAACCATTGTTTGTTTCGCAAAGCAAATAGTACAAACAACAAGGTGGATTAATATATATGCAAATTTTACGGAAATAACTTGCATTGTTTCTTCTAAATTACACGATAACTGTCATATTTGCATTAGAATTTATTTGATGTTTCTTGTCATGTTTGGAGATTTATATACATATTATATATTTTATATTCCGTTTATGCTTTACGCCTCAATTTTATATTTTTAGTTTATTTGTGCAGCTTCCTCGTGGTTTACACTTGATTTTCAATCATGATTTTGGGCCAAAGCTTTTTGAGTCTTTGTTTATGAATACCTTGAAGAAGATCTTTCCAATGACTTAATATAAGCTCAATTTTTATTAATGGAGAAGATATAAGCTGAAGAGTAAGATGACATCACACTCTTTGACTCATACATTTTCCTACACTTATGCAACAAATATAATGCTACATTAATTATAAATTAGATTTAAGAAGCTTTCTAACAAACTAAGAATTGTTGGAATAATTGACGTTACCAATGGCTAGAAGGAAGAAGGAGAATGTTGTGTCGTGGTGTGACCACCGACCTGAAAGTAAAACGGCCCGACAACGGTGCAATCGTGATAGCCGGTTGCTCCCCAAGGTTTCCACGACGAGCTTCACTTACGTGCACTCGAAAGTGAAGTAAATGGAGTATGCAGAAACTATGCCCGAGATAAGAGAAAGCAGTAGAGAGGAGAGGAAGAGGATTGATTGTGTACGGAAATGAGGAGAAGAGCTCAATATTTATAGTGGAAATTATGACTCGTTGTAGCAAAAAACAGTAGAGAAAATCAAGGAGGAAGTGGAGGATTTTTCTCCACTGCTGAGGATATCATGCCACAAAAATCTCCCGACTAACAGTCACGCATGGAAATGGTCAACAAAAGTCAAATGAAATTTCCCCAAAAAGAATATATATGCTAGGCCCACATCCCGGACCAGGCGAGCGGCGCGTGAGCGTGTGTGTTTGGTCCATACTCTCCTCATCCTCAAACCATAGTACTAATTTTCAAATAGTAGCCATGAGAAGGAAATATATAAACCCAAGAGAATCCTAGCAAAATTTCAATGTGGGACTTTAGAAGAACAAAAATATCATGCCAATTTCCAACAAGAATCACATCATTTAGACATCGAACGAGAAAATTATGATCATAACAAATTGGCTTGCCATGACAAGAAGTAGTGCAGTCATCTCGTGTTTACTTGCACAGCTCATGTTGGCTACTTTTCCTATGGCTTTTGAGTTTTTCACTCAATTTTCGCAATTTACTTCCTATTTTTTGTTATATAAGGCATGCTTATGCAGACATCCAACATCCAATCACCACTATATTTGCCGGACACCATCTAGTTAGGGTCATATTAGATTATATAGAGTTGAGAGCAAGTAAAAGCAAGAGATTTTAAAAGGATTTTGGATGGGGTTTGCAACAACAGTTCAATGATACCATCGGATGAGCGACTCTCTTCCTTCTCTTCTTTTTTCTCGCTCTAGATTTATCTTCCTTCTCTTCTCTTTTCTCATTATAGATTTATATGTATTGCAATTCAAATTTTAGTTTTGGATGTTTGAATCTTTGATATATGTAAGTATTATTAACTTCCGAACTTGTGTTGATCTCTTTTGGTATTTTGGAATTATCGGCTTGTTTTATCATTTTTGGAATGATTATTTGCTTCGAGAAACCTGATTACTTTCTTACATGTATTAGACATTGGATGAAGTACTAAAAAGTGAAATTTAATTTTGGAATGTCAAGATTTAACTTGTATGTATGAGAACTTGAGAAAGAATCACCAATCAAAAAACTTAATTTGATAATCACATTGTTAACGAATCTAGATTAATCCAAACCCTTGATTAAATTTTGGTATTCCATTCTGCCTTGAGCTTTGATAATTCAATTATCAGTTTTTAAATGATTAACTAACAAAAAAGTGTTTGATTTGATATTTAGATACTAATTTCATTAATATTAATCTTGATTCCAAACTTCGATTCACCTAATAAATTTTAAAGAAATATACCCAATAGTTTGATATTATCTCTATCGAGACCTTCTGTTATGGTACTACGCTGTACACATATGCTTGCGGGCTTATTATACACCAAGAAAACAGAAAGAAGAACCTGTCAACTAATTAATTTCATCAACAAATGGTTATATTTTTTGTTTAGTTTCCACCTCTAATTCCTTCCTAAAATTAAGCCAAGAAAAAAAAAAAAACAAGAAAAACTAACTACCCAACGAACAATAACCGTTGAGGATGTTTATAAAGAGATAGAAAACACTAAACAAGGCAATTTGGGAACGTAAAACAGAATAATAATTTGTTTTCTCCTGAATTTAATCAAAGAATCCAAGAAAAATCAACTTGAAAATATTGTAGTTTCGACAAGGAATTGAAAATGGTTTTGAAGGTGAGCATATCGGTGATATTCATGGTCCTGATATTTGGTACCATGCAAATGGAAGTTATAGCTAGGAAGGACATAGAGGACGGGGAGGAGTCGTCACCGTCGCCTTTGCCGTCATCGGATAATTCGTTAGACCCAGAATTCACTGTGGAGGAGCTCTGCGCGAAAGTCTCGAACAAATCCACCTGTGTCAAGAACTTCGGGCCATTGGCTGAGAAGATGAAGAACAAGGCTCCACTTTCATATTACATGGACGAAGGGGCCAAGATGGCTCGAGCCGAACTAACCAAGGCCTATGAAGTTAGTGACAGTCTTAAGCCGAAGGCCCAGCAGTCGCCTAACCCTGGTCTCACCAATGACTCCCTGGAGGGTTGTAAGCATTACATTGACCTCGCCCTCGACCGCCTAGGCGGGGAGGGGCTGGGCGAGGGCGAGGGCGAGGCGAGGGCCCGTCTGCTTCCCCCACCGGTAGCAAGGGCGGGGCCCCGTCAGCTTCTCCCACCGGTAGCAAGGATGGGGCTCGCGTCCTCATGGAGGGTGAGGCCCCATCCCCGGCCCCCGGCTCCGGCAAGGGTGGCGAGGAGTTTGTGGCAAATCTGTTCTTCAGCGACGCCCTTACGTTTACGACCACGTGTCTGGATGAGCTGGAGTTGGCAGAGGTCCCGGATGTGCTCAAGGCCATGCAGGAAGCCCTGGACAAGTCCAGAGAGGTGATCCGGGACTTGTTGGGCATCTCTAACGTCCTGGATGAAGAGGCCAATTTTGCACCTCCTGGTCAAGCCTAAATAAACGGGCTATGACAAATTTTGTCATGAATCCTTAGTATTCTCTCATAACCTTAAAACGACATGTATTTTGAAATATAGAGTACTTATTATTATATGACGGTCAATAATATACGACCAACTTCCATAAAGGAGTTTTATGTGTATGTTGTTTTCAAAGAATTACCTCTAAAATTCTTGTTGGCCATTAGTTGAGATGCATGTTTAGATGGTGCATACAAAAGTTATCAGAATTCTTTGAACTACGTTAGGGCGACAAATACATAAGAGTTGGTAAGAGTACTTACTACTGCGAAGCTAGATGGTTCGATTACATAGCCGCACGAGGACCTTCTCAAGAGACATTGAAATAGTTTCAAATTTTTCTTCATATATTGAAGCTTGAAGAATACCCACATTTGTTGAGTACATTTGGGACAATCTTCAAGTAAATCAGATATAGAACACATATATTCAATAGAAGCTATACATTAATGCACAAATATCACCTAGAACAACTAAGAAATGATTCCTAGCTAGCATCAGACGGCAAAGGCCAGGAGGAGTTTTGAATATCAATACCGAAAATCAAGACTCCAGATCTTAAATCGAGTGAGCGATAATGGTGAGTTTATCTGTCTGTGACGAAGCTGTTTTGATTTACACTCTGCTTGCCCCAGCCAACTCCTTTTGTCCTCTGGCAGTAAGCAAGACACAATCCTGCATATATTTGCCAATGACAGGTTAGTATGAATGACGTAGTTGCCTTCTTTTTTTCCCTTTTCTTTTCATTGTGATGTTTCGTGGTTGGGGTTGACAGTGGAACAAAGGCCATATAAATAGGATTTGAACTCAGGTATCAGGCACTCAACCCAGAGATTTCAATAACTAAGCTAGTCGACGCTTTTTTTAAAACCTTAGAGATGAAAGTCTGACAAGGATTGGTTGAGTTGAATCAATCAATCAAACTAGAGAATCTGGCGAGTAAATCACCATATTTGGTAGAAGTTTCTAGTAAATATTACCTGTACAATAGCCTGTGCACAGAGTTTCCCAGAAAGAACGGCACCTTCCATTGAAGCTAAATATTTTTGCTTCGTGTAATCTCCGGCTAAATAGAAACCCTCCACAGGTGATCTTTGTAGTGGGCGGCACGGTTCGCAGTTTGGGACAGTCTTATAAACAGACCTGCACAAGAACCAGTGGTCAGTGACTAGCTATGCAAGGACAATCTAGTTTAGCATCACGGCACGACAAATTAAGGATATATATATATATATATATATATATTGAAGAAAACTGAGTTGTTTATGTAGTTAGAAACAAACTGAGACCAAGATGCCACCTGGGGGATGGAATTCAAGAACGTATCCCTACCAGGCTTGATCAGGCCATTTCACGTCATTGAGAATTTTGAATCAACTAAAATACCTGGTATCTGTTATTTGGCTTTAGCTAATTGCCGATGACAATCATACTCTTATCATCTCAATTAGCCTTAATGAAGACCCAATGTTCCAACACACACATGTACAATGTTTTCCTAGATGCACCCTTGTTTGATACTAAAATTTATATCTAAAAATTAATGATCTCAATAAAAAATTTGGATTACATATATCAAAATTCTTTACTTACAAGGTTATGACAAATCAATGACGACCAAAGAAACGTTTCATTCAACAGTCTCTCACCTTGGAGTTTTGACGACATGATATTTAAGGATCTTGGCCTTGCTCTGATCAGCTGCAATTTCATCAGGAAAAAGCTTGGCAAGTTCCTTCATAGTAGCCTCAATAATTTCAGAGTCACTGCGAGAAATCCATTCCTCTGCAGGTGCAAAAACCAATTCAAGCATGGATCGATTGGGATCGTAGTATTCCTGCATCAGTGAAAAGAATTGAACACGGATTAATTAACTTGGACCATAAATATACCGCAGAATATGAGGACAGGCCCAAGATAGTCTGGCTAATTGTAGTTCCCAGACTTATATGTTTCCTAAAACACTTAAAATCAAAGTTTATCTAGCAACAAATCAAGCACTCTACCAATCTCTGAGAAAAAGGGGCTTTAAATTTGTGACCACCTCTGCAATTCACATAGAACTTGTAGGGATAAGATTGCATATATCTGACCCCTAACTGCACAGGAAACCCCCACCCCAAAAAGGCCAAAAAAACAGAAAAAAGAAGGGGGGCTAGAGAGGACTTCTGGATAATAGTTATGCGTAGGTTACTGCAGAGTTTATAAGAGGCTAAATCCCAATTTAATATTTGAGAGACAATGGCCAAAACTGAACATCGAAAGAGCTTTTTTTGGGGGAGGGGAGGATGGTGTAATGTTTTACCTTGCATGTCACTGACATATCAGCATATACACTCAAAAGAGGACTCCTACAAAAAAGACAACAAAATAATTTAGGAAGTGTTGCAAATCAAGTCGACAGCAAGGGTCATTGAACTGTAGTTTTTCAACCAAAAAGGAAAAGCAAGGGTGTGCAGGGCAGAGGAAGGCAAAATGAGTATATTCTAAGAGCAAAAGAATAAGAAGAAAGGAAGTGAAGCAAAACATGAGGAACACCTGCTGAAAAGTAAATGGTCGTATGTATTCTTCAATTTTCTGTCAAACCTGCAGGCAGCAATGATAAGCCATTTCAACGAGTAATAAGAGAATAAGTGTATATTGCCAAAACTTAGGAACAAGTATTGACAGTATAAGTAGTTAACATTGACAGCAAATGACACAAGAAATAAAGACGGTTTTACTTGGAGCATTATTAAAACAATAATAAAGTTGAACATAGAAGCAGCTGTAAACAAACCATATGTGAACATTAATAACCGGGACGCCAACGAGTTTCTCTAGTTTTTGAAGTAAGCGACCTCTTTCCAGTTCTCAGGTAGAAGCAGTTTCAAGATGTCAACTGAGAAGGAAGAGCATATCATAGGTCAACCATTAAATTTTGAAATTTTCATTGGGAGCCAGAAAGCCTCGCCAAAAAAAAAAAGAATGATCTTTCAATAAAAGTTCTATACTATTTCTTTTCATCAGGCTCTCTGAGATCCTGACTGACTAAAGATGCCAAGAGAAGCAAACCTGGAGTTGCAAAGACATAAGCATCTGCTGTTATTACTTGTCCATTAGTTAGCAAGAAGCTCTTCACGGTTCCATCCTCATTCAACTGGATCTTTTGCACACGAGAATTTAGACGCACTTCACCACCCAGTGACTGAATATGCTCAACAATAGGCATGCACAGCCTCTCTGGAGGATTCCCATCCAGAAAAGCCATCTTGGAGCCATGCTTTTCCTGTTTACAAAATTGGGATCAGTTCGTGTAAGTAATATGGCCACTTTAAATCATCTATTTCTCCAAAATCCCTAACAAATAGAACAAGTCCAAAGCATTTCATGGAACAAAAATCAAACAAGGAAAACTAAATGAGACGTAGGTGAACCTGTAGAAATCGGTTCAGAGCAATCAAAATGCACTGCATTGAGAGTTCATCGGGGTTTATGAAATTTAGAGCCTTGGACATGGCAATAAATACTTCATCAGTCACACGATCAGGTACGCCCTACAAAATTTGCAAAAGGATTTTCAACTCTTCAAGTTCCTGCAAAGGCAAAGCTGAAAGCTAGATATACAATAATTGATTATATCTTATAAATCAGGAGACAGTTGGCAAATAAGGCAGCTTTGAAATGAATGCTTGGTCATACTTGCTTCCTCATCCACTCTTGAACGCTGGAAACATCTTGTGCCTCAACATAAGGCTGCCCACCAACCATAGCAGGCAAAAGGCCAATAGCAAATTTCACTTTCTCTGGCCAGGTCAGCATTTCGTTGTTCCTTAAGATTGCCCATATACCTGCCAAAATTACGGCACCAGACACGCATTAGAATAACATTAAACTTCTGTCATCTGGGAATGGGGAGATATATATAGCAGATATTAGAGCTGGACACAGAGACATATAGAGGGGGTTTTCATATCTCCCAGGATAAGATCATAGAGAAAAGAGTCTTCTATTAATTTTCCTCATTCCTGTTGAATATTAATTCCTAAGGGTAATGTCTATTCCTAGCACAGTTGAGCATGGGAAATTTATTTGTCAAAGTTGAACAAGAATGTCGGTCTTGATATTTAACTGATACCAGATTTAATAGCTCTATAGGCTTTATGCAACAGCTAGCCCATCATTCATAGATTCAAATTTAGATAATTGTACCCTCTCAAAGTAAGGAACCCACCATTCAATGGTGCAGGAAGGACATCAAGAAAATCAAAGCGGCTGAATTCACCAGGCTTATTTGGCATTGCGAAAATCATTGAATGTTCCTTCCACTGCAACCGATCATTAATACCAAGCTCTCCAAATAGATTCTGCATATTTGGGTAAGCCCCAACTTCAAGAAAATATAAATAGTTCAGCATACTATGTTGACACTTACACTACATCAAATGTATGTGAAGCATGGGAAAGACACGGAATAAATATCCCAAAGAAAGTGAACGAGTTTCAGCACTTCCATATAAGAAAAAATGACAACAAAAAACTGGAACCGAAGATTTCCTCAATATACTCACAGAATATATGAAGACCTGTTTCATACCAGTCGCCATCTTCGTCTTTCCATGCTGCTATCTACAATAAAAGAAAGCCACATAAAAAAATTGATAATAAATATTGACTTATATATGCTGAAAATAAGTCAATAACACAAATCTTAAGTTGTAGCATCAAGGAGTGCTGAATAAATCAACTAAAGCAAACTACACATTTTTGACAATCCCTACCTGTCATCCGTGAAACTTATCTTAAGAAAAAAATCCAATTACAATTGAACCAATATGTTACATATTTCAAGGACAAGTTATCATCTCTCAAACAGAAAATGTTGATGCCACAAATTTTCCATAGCAAATCATATCAACTTAAGTAAAGAATGAACGGTACACTCTGTCTACCTGACATCAATTTTAATCCTCTTTCTTTTCTTTTTTTTTTTTTGGGGGGGCACTGGGGAGGTGGGCTACATGAATGGATTTAGCACTGAAGTTTTAGAACATTAAGAATAGAACATACCTTCCCACCCAAAACATCTCTAGCTTCCAGTAATATGGGCTTGTGACCTGCATCTGCCAAATACTTTGCTGTAGATAGACCCGCTAAACCTGAAGAAAGATGACGTATAAGTACCTCGACCAGCAAATCAAAATCTGAATGACAAACAATATCATAAATTCATTTAAATGCTATATGCTTGATCAGTCTCTTCTGCCCCAATTTCTCCTACTATACTGTGGCCTCCCTGTATATAAATGATAAGCATTTCAAATAAGACGCCACAGAAGTGAAAATGCAAGCATACAGCAAATAGAACCTAAAATGTCCACCAGCAACAAAATTACATACCCTATACCAGTAAACCCCCATAAGCATGAGGCATGCTATCAACAGAGACTGATCACCTTCATTACTCTCCTTCTCACTATATCAAGCAAGTCTTCTCATGAATTTCAGTATACTAAAATGAACGAACAAAGGGGCAGGCGGGACCTCCTAGTACCATCTGGTAAGCTGTCTGAACAAGCAGATTAAAACATGCTGTAGTCTTTTTCTAATTCTCATTCTTACCCCTAAAGGTAATTTAACTCTAAAGCTAGCAAAAGCTCCAGCTTGAAACAGTTTGATCCATCTCGCAAGCCTACATATAACTATCTCAACAGTCCAAGTCAACAAAAATCTCAGGCAAGGAGAAAAACTCACATAATTACTGACATCTTTAAACATGAATTTACGCAAAGATCAAAGGTACACTTAGGCATTGCAAATTTCAAATATATGAAAGTAGCACTCACCACAGAATTCATTTTACCTACTATACTACTTAGAAGCCACATCCAAGAACACCACTAAACAATAATTGATCATCACCTAAAAGCCCAAAACCCAATCGAGACCATCCCTTTTATTTTTATGATAATAAACGCTTCCACCACCAACCAACCTCACCATCTTTAAATCTGCAAGTTGTCCTGCCTAGCTCTTCCGTGAACTGGACTACATATCAGCTATTAGCCAGTATCAACACCCTAAAATTTGATCCAAACCAAGAAGTTCTAAGCCTAAATATTCCACCAAACCTTACATATCCAACAGACAAATGAAACAAGAGCCAATTTACATAGAAGCAAGTCAGGGGCAAGAAACTAATTAACAAACCAGAGAAAGGAACCATTCCACTCACCGGCACCAGCGATAACAACCTCTAATGGCTTTTTAGGACGGGGTGAATTCCGAAAAGTCGAAGATAAGTAAGCCGCTTCTATAAAGTTCACTGTACTATCAAGTTCCGGCCTTGGATAATCCACACAAACCACCTGCCACCAATAGAAATCACACATCAATTCTCACTCATTTGCTCAATTTCCACCATACCCAGAAAAGATAAACCATAAACTGGCAAAACTTTTTACAAAATACCAAACAACAACCTTCAATGGGCAGTGCCCAACTCTTTGTCTTTTACCAAACACCTGGCGGTCATTGAAGTTTCTCGTGGAATGACCCATTAATTCACTGCCCACAAAAGATATTGAACTGGGGAAGCCTGAATTGCACAATTGAACATGCCCAGAGGTGAATTGAGCAGCACTAGCATATCCCAGATGACTCATTTTCTCTCTTCCCCCACTCTGTTCGATCAAAAGGGTATATTGAAAAATAGTGAAACGCTAGGAGGATAGTGGGGAAGTGGTGGTGGGTTTGGGGCTTTATTATCGTGCACTGCCCACCTGTCTTGTGTGAAGAGCAAAGTGAGCTCAAAGAGAGAGAGAGAGGAGGGGGAGGAGAGGAAATGGGATTGGTGTCCGTTTCGGACTGTCCACACAAATTGCGGTTAGCAACTTAGCGCCTTTGCGGCTGTTTAGTATTACGTGTATTCTCCTAACCAGTCCATTACACTTTTTTTTTCTGGGATAAAATAAAATAAATGAAATGCTCTTTCTGGGATAAAATAAAATAAGTGAAATGCTCTGAAGAGCCAACAGGATTGGAGGATCCACTGTGATTTTTCAATTTTCACCAGATAAATTTTAAGGAAAAAAAGCCCTAAAACTCAAAAGGAAAATATGCATTGGAATTTTTTTAAAAAAAAACCCACTAAAAAACCCACCCTAGCGTAAGATGGAAATGGAGCGGATTCGGATCGAGTGGAGCCATACCTACACCCATAATCATTTTCGAAAATTATACCCATACCTATACCCACACATGTTGGGTTTCGAAAACCATACCCTACCCGCACCTATCGATTTTTTCAAATTTGCGGGGTTTATTCGAGTTTGAATGTAATGAGAAAAAAAAAAAAAAACTACATCGACATATGAAAATCATCCTATTGTTTTTGATTTATGAAAATTAAGTCATTTTTACTTGTAGAAAAATTACAATTTAATAACGAACTATTTAAACCTTTTCTTATGCATCCTCATGTGATAATTGACATGCTCATATGTTGTGTAAAGAAAATTATCACATTAAAAAATCGGATACGGGCGGGGTGCGGGTGTAGGGTGGGAACCTCGTATCCTACCCGTACCCATATCCAAACCCGTTATTTTTGCACCCCCTCCTCCATACCCGTTTTTCAACTTTTTCATATCCAAACCCGTTATAAACAAGGTCGGATTCGGGTCATATCATCTGAATTCGGGTGATGTTTCCATCCCTACTCCCTGGCTCCTTTAATTTTACTTTGTAGTCTTTTTTTCTTTTAAAATACCAACTTTTTTTAATCCAAGAAAATACCTTTCTTTTCAGGAAGGGTTTTCTTCTGGGAAAACAAAGGGCCAAAAAACAATCAATTGTTAAGAATTGTTGAATATCAACTTCTAATATTAATGAAAGTAAGGTTGTTTATTTTAATATATGTCTAATATTGGAAGATTTTTCGTACTTTTTAAAACTATATGTGTTTATTTCTTGAGATTATTTCATCCAAAGAAGTAGGCTGAGGCATCCTTTTACATGTTAGAATTATAGACTTACTCATGTAAGTTAGGGAGTCATTTATCTGATACAACTTGTATTATTAACCCCGGTAAAATCTCGTCGACTAAATTACTTGAATTTATTTGATCCAAAAAACTAGATCAAGCAATGCACCTTCATCTGAATTTTAAACTTAGGTATAAAGTTATTTAATTGTTCTACTTTGACAGCTTGATCAAAAAACTAGATGGGTTACTGCACCAATCTATAGAAAGTGCTTTTCCGTCTAGAATGTTTTGTTCCCCTTTGGTTCTTGGTTCTTTGTTCTTGCATTTTTTATCTGAACACAAAAAAATTTTCTGTACTGTGTACATTGCACAACGTTTTTATAGATTCCACATTAATCAAATTCACCAAAAGCGTTGTGTTCGACCATATTAATCAAATTCAACAAAAATTCCAAGGAACATGCCCCAAACAGAGAGTGAAGCGATCTCGATGCTCAACCGATGCAAGTGCAACGTACAAAAACTGCCCTCCAACCATGACAATACAATCGAGAGACAAGTCAATAAGAAAAGACAACTCCTATGAGAACTATGACAGCAGTCAAAGTAGGATCTCGGGAAATCTAAACGTATGCATCCTTACCTTTGACATGCAGATGAGACTGAAAAAATAAACATCCAAAGAGACTCCACTATAAAGAGGACATATGAACTGTGTGTTTTCTTCCTAGTCTCACAGAGTTGACATAATCCCTTGGACTATGAGCAGAAATACCAGGCGCTAATAGTCCAAGTAACCGAACCAAAATCGAGAACCAGTCCTCTTTGTAGTCTGAACCATGTATATATTGCATTGTCAGAGCCCTGATTAACTCCCACACAGCATTCGAATACTCCGGAATTAGGTACCTCAGCCCAAAGTAGTTTCTGTTTGGCTCCTCATCCACTTTCTTCAGATATACACCAAACCGAAGCAACATATAAGCTAAGATTAGAGAAGTTATAATTCCGAGGCCCTGTTCTTTTCAGCTTAATCTAGATTACAGACCCTAATTTGCCTAAATTTCAGATATTACACATCTTAATTCACCCAGATTTTCATAGTTCCAATATTGGTTTACTAGGTTTACAGATGAAACGAAATGAAATGTTAGATTCAGATGCAAAGACATGCCCATGTAGAAGTTAATGAAAATAATTGAAACCCAGTGAAATTATGACACCAAAATTATTTATTTAGGGTGGGCAGGCTACTCGATAATGTTAATTTGACTGCAAGATCAATTTGGAGAGATCTAAATGTAAGTCGCCCTACTACTATTAAGAAGTACGTAAATATCAATAAGTCTGCTAAATCTCTACCTATAATCATTGATGAATCTAGACTTTTGATAGATTAAGCTGAAGAGAACAGGTGGTACTACAAAACGGGGCGGTTGTTAAGAAGCATACCTGCTCTGTGTAGAAGCTATTGTAGTAGAGGCAAGCACCAAAATGCTTGTACAAGAACATCTTGTCATCATAAGGTAGTCTCGGCACAAGATCATTGCAATACACAACCCTAAAGTACCTAGCCTCGGGCTTATTAAGTTGTTCTTCCATGAACCTTCCCAATTTCTCATCACCAACTCTTGGCTGTCCAAATGTGTACACACCCAACAACCTTTCCATCACCCCCTTCTCCTCATTTAACACCAACACAATCGGAAGCAAGATTGCAAGGGCACCACCTAGGCTATGCCCAGTAACTACAAACTTGGCATTTCTATTTTCAGCCAATAACTCTTTCAACTTGGTTGTGACAGCGTCATAAGCTGTCAATTTGGAATTGTCAGATGATGAAACTTTGAGGTCTTTTACTTGGAGATTATATTGAAAGGAGCGGGCATTAGTCCGGTTGCCTAAGCCTAAGGCTTCTAAGAATCCAACATGAACTTTTCCTAGATTCGGGATCTGATACCAAGAGTAATCAAAATCTGTGCTCCAATCATAAGCATCAAAAAGCTCAGTCCCTCTGAAGCTGATCAGTATCAGATTAGCATCAGTAGGCTTTTCACAGAGGATGAAGACTTGGGTGGACATCTCCTTCTGATAATCTGTTCAAAGAAAATCAAGTACACTAATTTACAAAGAAGTTAAATCATTAAATCGGGTAGTTTGTAAGTTCAGTTCTTACCATTCCAGCCATTGTAGAATCCCACAAAATGCATCTACTTCAGTTAAACACACATAAGAAGAAGAGACTTGACTGATTAGTTTCCAGAAATGTCTTCCAAGAGAAACGAGAGACATATAGAGAGAAAGAGAGAGAATGCTTGCCTTCCAATGGTTAACAACAACCTCTTGAACAACATTGGCATTTTCATAAGCAAGTTTTGAAGCCATGATGCACAGATCCATAAGAGATCTGTTTCCAATGCTCGGTTTGCCTTCAAAGTTGTCGGTCTTGTACAAGTTAGCACGCTCATCTAAGAACCCTATTGAGCTTCTGAAAGTTGCTGAGCCTCTGTGTGGAATGATCACCTTTCCTACATTGCACCCCCGGAAAACTACATTTTCATATCTTCATGAATGTAACTTGTGAACTCATGGCAATAGAAGTTGCAGAACCACAAACAACTTCCGCCAGATGGAGTAGTCGAGAAATTAGACTTCAGTTGTTTACACAAATTTAAACCTGTCTAAGTTACATACTTACATGGTTAATAATATTCAAGCACTCTTAAATTTTTCCCAGTTTTCAGAACCAGATAGCATCCTTTTTTATGTGTTAGATTTATAGACCTGCTCTTGTAGCTAAGGAAATAAACTTTTATGCAATGTAACTTGCATTATTAACACTTAAAATCTTTGTCAAGCAAATACTTGAATTTATTTGACCTAGAAACAAGGTAGTGTAAACACTAATGCACCTTTCATCTGAATTTCTTACTAGAATATAAAGCTATTTGATTGTTTCGCATTGAGCCTAATTTGGTCTCTAGTTTCAATTGCTCAATTTACTGGGATTATGCCCTTGCTACGCAAGGCATTAACTTATTTTATTTTTATTATTATTAGTTAATTTTATTATTTTTAATTAATTTATGGCAATAAAAACTAATAATAAGTTGAAAAAACACATGTGATATATTTTTCCTTAAATAATTAAAATAACTCTTTTAATTTTTTTATAACTTATTCCAGTAACTTATGAGTCGCTATTTGTCTTTTCTCCTCTTCTAGTTTTAAACTTTAAACACCCAATTTTCTTTTGGAAAAAAAATTGTCCTTAATTAGAGGGAGATAACATTTTATCTAAATTGATAATATTACTCGATATTATTCATAAATTAAAATAAATTATTTTTTAGAAATACACGTATTCAACATAATAAATATAATATGCGATTTTTAAAAAACTTAATCAATCTTTAATTAAATTAAATGTATGAACCATCTAAATATCCTCCATAAGCATCTTTCGTCATTACAATAGCACATAAATAATAACTTACATGTCAATCATACATTAATTTTTCCCAACTTTTAATAGCTCGAACCGAAACAAACTTCAATTTTATCTGTTGCAAATTAGAATATGGAAAAATCAATAAGCTAAAAGAAGTTGTGACATGATGTTCACATTTCACATAAATTGTAAGTTGAAAAGTCACTAGTGAGTTTAAGAGGTATTATCCCATATTGGGAAAGGCTACAAGAAGTTCAATACACACATATTCGATATAGACACGAGTGATAGGACTAGATTGACTAGTGGTCTATAGATTACTATTGGAATGGACCCCAACGTTATCCTATAAGTTAGAATATTACAAATATCAATATATATAGATATTTCCAATAATGTTTACTCATATATAGGAAATGTCAGAAAAGCTATTATCAAATCCATTAATAAATTAACTCGTCTTTATAAATATAAATTTTACATATTGTAATTATACTCCTTTAATACATGAATATAACTAAATATATTTTTCATAAAAAAACTAATTAATCTTTTTATAATACTTTATTCATTTCAAAATACATGTTATTTTGATTAATTTTTTGTGTTTTATAACATTTGTCATTTTACAAATTTAATGACGTATTAAGTACTCGTTTATCAATTTTGTTCATATCAATTATTTTTTGCTCTCTATTTCCATTGATTTTTTTATTTTTAATAAAATTTTGGGACGACATAGTTTTTAACAAACATTTCATCATAAAATTTTATATTTTCTTGATATTTTATCGTAACCCTAAAATCATAAGCATTTTGAAACCAAGTAAATAATTTTATATTTTTTTAATATTTAATTGTAACCTTAAAATAATAGATATTTTTTTATTAAAAAAATAGATATTTTAAAATAAAAGAAGTAATTAATTATGCATTTATCACGGAACCGATGGTGTTGTGAATGAACTTGTGTGTAATGCTTTTATATTAAGAATGTGTTCGAAATTACATTTAAAAAAATACGTAGAAATAGAAATATAAATAAAATCCAATATAAATAAATAAAATGAATAACAGAAAAAAATATAAATGAATAAAAAAATAAAAAAAAATAAAAAAACAAAGATAAAACAGAAATAGACGATAACGTTTATATAACTTCAAACTGGACTCTGCCAATATTTTCTTAAAATTTTATGAAGACAAAGGGACCACAGAGATGAGGAAAAATGAGTACCTTGTAGAAGGTTGAAGAGAAGACCAAGGAAATTGCCATTAAGAGAGAGAAGATTGAGGAAAAATTCCACAAGGAAACCACTCCACTCCATGGGCTTATGAAACAAACCAAGAAGCCTCCTCACTATCACTGATACCACTATCACCCACCTCATCTCTCTCCTCCCAAACTCACCATCATGATCATCAGCATCAGCATCATGATCATCAGCGTCATGATCATCATCATCATCAGATCTCTCTATGAACTTGGCCCTGCTTTCCTCATCACCCTTTCTCCAAAACCTCCACAAGTCCCCAACCCCAGCTCTTTCTGGCCGTACGATCAAGTACCTCCACTCACCCTCGCCCTTCATGCTCTCCCTTCTTTCACAACTCTGCCCCTAAATTTCTCTTTTTTTTTTTTGGGGTTGTATGTTTAATTTCGAGGGACAAAGATTTTATCTGGGATTGTTGGGAAATGGGAACATGTTTATATAGGGCCTTTAGAGGACGAGGTGAGGGCCACGTGATGTCACGTGCACTTTGCTTCTCTTATTTTTCCTGTCTTTTGCCAATAAATAAGCAATATCCGTTTGCTAGAAATTATGAGCTGCCCTTTTCTAAATTTATTATCAAATATAATTAAATGTCGTATATCACCATCAGAATTTCTGTTTTTAACTAACATGAGTGCAAGTTCAAGAGATTGAGTTGGAACTCGGGAAATACAGTATTTTGAATACCAGTTTAATAAGTTTAAATAAAATAAAGAGAAATATAAACCATCAATGACATTATTATAATGTAAATTGTTAAAAAGTAATTCAGATATTTTTCAATTTAACTATATAACTAAATAACATAAAAGATTGACGATAAAATTGGAGTAGTGCTTCTAATAAGGTTTTATGCTATAAAAAAGATTATATGATGGCTATTGAAGATGACTTTAGTTTAAATTAAAAGATAAGAGGTATAGATATGAGAATTATTCGGCAAATATGTTTCCAATAGGATCAGAAATGAAAAGAAATTAATTTGAGACAAATTAGGATGGCACTAGAGGTAAAGATGCAAAAAAAAATACGTAAATGGAGTATATACGGCATATTTAGACAGTTATTTTTATAAATGTTCTATCTAAATCATCATCTTCCATAGTAGTGAAGAGGGAGGGGGAAAGATAACGTGCCTATACACATGGGATAGAAATAGAATGAATAAAACATGATATCCAATCTGCTGCATGAGTAGGCTCCCTAACAATGTGATTAAATCCACAACTAATGAGCATATTCATCGGGTGAGTGATGTCTTTGATAATATAGTCAACTTGCTATAGACGTTTGAGTTTCCCTTTAACCTCCATCAATAATTATTTTATTGACGAATACGATGCGGATTATGTGATAGTTTGCTTTCAGCGCTTCTTGGGGTCCAAACCCAAGAGTATTAACTTCCACTATCAAGATTGATGTGGAGTCAAGATTGAAAACTCCAACTCTCATAACAAATTGTTGTTATCATCAGGTAAACACAAAGGCTATAGCCGCATTACCATTGATGTAAGACCCATAAGAAGGTTGACATGCATTATGATTGGTAAGAGGGTAGAGGTAGACTAAAGAGGCATACCAAATTTAGTCATTTCGGCCAAAAGGGTAAGGAGAAGAACTGTAGAAAGGATAAATACCTAGACCTAAATTGCACTGCACAAAACTATTTGTAGAAAAGTATAGGCACCCGATTATTAGGGATTGGGAAAATAAATGGAGATCACAAAGTGAAAGATTCAACGTACACACTATAAAACTATAAACCCACCATAACAAGTTAACAAAAGTGCTTGTAGGGAGTGCGTGTAAGCATTAACAATTCATGCACTTTGAACTTTACAATTTTAGATTAGAGAAAGGAAGACATAGAAATTTCAATGGGTTGGTCTTATTAGCACCATTTTTATGTTAAACCATGCACTTGAAATTGCATGTGGGTTCTATTTTATTTAATTGTAAAGAGTTGTAAGGTAATAAGGAATCGTAAGGAGAATTGTAAGGAGTTGTAAGCAAATATCAGTATGCAAAACCTAATTTTTATAGTACATTGTAATATATGTCGGCTTTCTGTCTTTTTATATGTGGAGAGACAAAATTACATATATAAATTTTGTACTAAAAATACCGATGACATTTGGGCCTACATTAAATTATGGGCCGCTACAATTGTGAGTTTTTAGATTGGGCCTAGCATCCATTGGCCCATTAATTTAAGGAGATTTCCCTTTTTGTTTGTTTGATAAGTGAGCCACAACCTTGCCCAAAGAAGGCAGAGATCTTCCTAAATTGGAAAATTGCTTGCCCAAGACTACGGCTGGCAGAATTTTGTAAAACTCGATTATCAAAACTTATCCAAGCTCAAATAAATATATTAATTTAATCAAAATTGAATCTGAATCTTTTATTTATTGATAGTTTAGTGATAAAATGTTAATTTTTTGCAACGAATATTAAAATTATAACGTTTTAAAATGGAGACACTAAATTTGTAAAATTAAAATGAGGTAAAATATTCATCGTTTTTATATTCTTTTTTCTTTAGGTTATATATAGGTAAAATACCTCATTTATAAAACCAAAATGAGGCGAAACAGCTAGAATTTTATGCCAAAAAACAGCCAGAAGATAGCTCAGAATATGCCCATTTGAACGGGTCAAGCAATGGCTGGATTTTGAGGTTAGCCAGGCCAGGAAACCGGGGCCGGTTCCAAGCTAGGCTCAGAGTCCAAACCTAGTTTGGTTCAGTCTGAGCTTGGGAATGAAACCTAGGTCAATTTCCCTTTGAGGTAGAACATGGATTTTGGGTCAACTTCATATGTTGAATGAAAAACGAGGTTGGCATGAAAATCAATAAGGTAAAAGAAACCGTTTAGGTTCCTGATTTGGGAGCCCAAGCTCAATTTTTGTCAAATTTCTATTTTTGAAACTTTCTAGAAATGGGAAATGATTTGGTTTGGGTTGATCTTCGGCTCATGGATTGTTGTTTTAGTATAGTCATGAAATTTTTACTCTGTTTCAGTCTATTCTCGCTCCGAGTATACAAATGAAACTAAGTATTCATCGCTCGGCCATTATAAAAAGAAAATAAAAAAGTTAAAACTCGAGACACTATTTTAGGTGCTTATAAGCTACAACTTCAAATGTACATCAATTTATTGTGATTGGTTCATTTTAATTTTTATCCAATAAACTTTCCTATCTTAATTTCATAATGATATTTTCTATTTATAGGTATTTATTTTATTAATTATATTTGGTATGATTCAATAATTCCCGAGGATTTGATAATTAAATTTTGATGTCATTATCACCATTTGAACCTCACAAAAGCCAACACTTCTCATTTTATTCCCTCGTTTGCTTTTTCTTTTTTCCCTTCTCGATTTATAATTATTTAATTTATTTTGGGGCCCAAATTTCCATTTTCCTGCTCAGCTAATTTCCAGTTCATAGCTGGCAAGCCCAGCTAGATAAACACGGTTGCTTTCCTCGGTAGATCTTATACCAATTCATACTGACACCTTCTCAAAATTCTTTCTTGTCATTTTCGTGTATTATTCCCTCCTTTTATTTTGTTTTCTAATTTTTTAACCTTTTCGATTTATAGCTGGTTTTTTGGGAGAAATTAAATGTACTAATTACATTCTTAAATTATAAAAATACTGATTTCGACTGTTATTTATTTTAAAAAGTTAATAATAACTGCATATTATTTCATAGAGAAAAATCAGGTAATAATATAGAGAGACGTTTTACTTTAAAATTATATAAATAAAACCAAAACACTAGTCAACATTGACTTTCTTAATGAAAAAAATTGAGCTAGAGATTAATAATCATTTTATTAGAAGTTCATATATTATTGAAATAGAATTGGTTAGATAATATTTCATGATTTTGTTGGTATATTAATGATTTATGTGACTAGTCATGCTTTGCCACCCCCACCAAACTCTTGAGAATATATTGATTGATTAGTTTTTCTATAATTTATTTTAGTTGCATTCCTATTAAATAAAAGCAACCACCTAACTAGATGCTTTTTTCTCTATTTTTTTTAAAAAAACACCTAACTAGATGCTTCATAACTTTCATGTGAAAAAAAAGGTAAAAAGTTTTTATATCACACTATTTTGCCTAATGCATTTGACTTTGTGGATGAATGAGAGGTCAACTAGTAGTTATATGAACACAATTAGGACTAACTAATTATTAGTAAAATATAAATTAACCGGTAATTGACATACATTAAATTTGAGACCAGTTGTTTTATTAATGTCGGATAAATTTTACTTCTACAATTACAACCTTATTGCCATATAAAAGACTATCGATAATCTTTGGCATAAATAACTGATTTAGTGTCAAACAAAAATTCTAACGCATGCCTACTACATTAAAATAATGGCGTAGCTGGATTGTACTCCAAATTGTCCCGTCGTATATGAAATCAATGCTCTATAAGAGTTTATTACGGAAGATATATCATTCTTAACTTTTCACAATGACGAAACTAATCAAAATAATGAAGTTTATAAGTAAATATTCAATTATTTTACCTGCCGCTAAAAAAATAAAGAAATAAGAGAGGCAAGTAGATATCGTTGTCTATATGTGCCTGGCATGATTTGGCAACTTCTATTCTTATACCTGCAGATCTTGAATGCTGTAATGTAAAGTGAAGAAGTCAAAAACTTAAAAAAAAAAAAACTGATGACATTTGTGATTTCTGAGATAATAAGAATGAGATCTTTCCCATCCACCTACTCCCATCAGACTCAGATCAATGCAATCTTAAAAGGAAACAAACTTGTACTCCCAAAATTGCAGAGACAGAGACATAGGGAGACAAGTAAAAGAGGGTAAGTACTCATTTACTTGCACCCAAAAAAAAAAAAAAGAATTAGAAATGAAAAAATTAAAAAATAACGATAAAATTAGTAAATTACTCATTATTATGTCATCGGGATTATAAATAATAGATATTATAAAAAAAATTTAACATTTATAAGATTTAGATCTAAATATTATTTAAGGGGAGAAAATTTCAAAATAATTTTAAACCAAGTTGCATTAAATTAATGTGCAACTCTTTTTACCTAGCAATTTCCTTTGTGTAGTCCTCTGATGGATAAATTATTGGATTAATAGTATAAAACTGTGTGAGAAGGGAGAATAATAAATCTCATAAGTTATTATTGCTATACTTTAACTTTTTTATATTATTAAAACTTCTTAAAAGTTGAGAAAACCATACAATAATATCAAACTAAATTAATATAAAGATATTGATTACGATCTTCTATATCAAAGCGATAAGTAAAAATTTAAAATTTTCGGCATCATCAAGTTTAGAACTCACCCAAACAGTAAGGTTTGTACACATCTAATAGAAGAATACAAAATATTAGTAATCCGCCTAAGAGAATAAGCCACCAATAAAATCCGCTGTGCCTGCCACCTATGAAAAGAAGTACAAACTTTCTAAAGTTATATGAGGCTCGATTTTTTTGCTATACTTTAATATTACTTCAAGATAATTTATTACTTTAGATATAAATAATCACTATCCCCATTAAAGCTTTGTTATTTCTTTTTTTTTTTTTTTGAGGGATCTATGATTCTTAGTGTTTTTTGCTAAGAGAATATTAATTTTTTAAATTTTCATTCATTAAATGTTTTTTTCTCCTAATATGTGTTTTTAGGAGACTTTTTGTCTTTAACCTATTTTATGGCAAATTTTTATGCGAACCTAGCCTATGGTATTTATGCATGCATGATATTTTCCATCAAATTTGTTTATTTTTTAGGTATTAATCAACAACTTTGAAATCATTTGAATCATCTAATCTAGACTGTAAAAAATAACTTTTTGGAAAATTACCTGGTGATACTCCTTTTTAGGGACAAGATGAGGATAAACATCCATTAATATTAAAAAAATTTATCCCTAACATTTATTTTCTGTATAATAATTTCTTATCTTGGATAGGATTTTTTTAACTTTTTGATAAAATTAGCTATTTAGGTAGCAATTGTTTAAGTAACAGAAAATTGTCTTAATTTTATAGTTAGTAGAGAATTGTTTAGATTAATGACTAGAGAAAATATATTCAGTAAATTTAATTATTGGATTAGCTGATTAAAAGAAGTTGATAAAAAGGATATGGATAATTGCTAAAAATAAAACGTATAATGATTTTTTTGATAAAAAAAAAAAGAAAAGAAATGGTACTTTAGAAGGCTGAAAGCTAATTTTATTTGCTTTTCAAAGATGGTGTTTAAAATGATAAATACTACTTAGAGCCTGTTTGGCCTAACTTCGTTTTTTAAATTCAAAAACAGTTTTGAAATCTAGGCCAAACACCCACTTAAAATATAAGTTCAAACACTAACTTTTAAACAATAGTATTTGACTGATTAGAGTTAACCTGCTCAAAATGCTAAACACTGGCCCAAATACTATTTTCAAACATGAATTACATTCAAATATGAACCGTAAAGAGTAGTACAATCAATTACAATATATCAAAGAAGGGGAGAGAGGGAGGAGATAAATATGGAACCTAACGTGCCCATAATATCAGTTTTAACTTTTAATTATTAGGCGAATATCTTATAATAATAATATTTTAGTTTTAGAGATAGAAAAATAGTAGACATTGATAATTATGAAATATCATGTACCTTTTTTTTAATAAAAAAATTATGTAGTTTTAGGAGCTAAGAGTGTATATTTTCTACATGTATCTTTTCCTACACATATTTGTCAAATCTTTTAATACATATTTATCTACATGAATTTTTTTAGAAGAGTGGACTTTTTAGAATTAGATATAAAAAAAAATCTGCATTCTTCCAATCCCAAGAAGGGAAATTAAGTAAATTAATCAAAATTTTGAAAAAAATAAAAAAACGTGTGGAAAAATAAAAAAATTGTGAACATTTGGAATTCTGACGTGCCGGCCAGCTTTAGACGAGTATGGAGAGGGAGGAACAGAGACTGCTCTCCACTTCTCTCTCTCTCTCTCAGTCGGTAGTAATTAGAAAAACCACAAATACATTAATTGCCGTATCAAAGACTATATTAATCATAAACCCACATAAATTTTTCAATGGAATTTTTATAAAAAAACAAAGGAGAAGGCCACCACTATCTGAAATGTAAAAGAGAGGGGGACAGAGGAAGGAGGGAAGAGAGAGAAAGACAGGGTGGTCACAGAGAGAGAGGAGGGAGAGAGAGAGAGAGGGAGAGAGGAGAGAGAGAAAGAGAGAGATGATGGAGCTCTGGGGGCTCCTGATTGTCAGCATTTTGGCGTTGGTACCAAGCTTCATTAATGGTGCAACAGATCCATCAGATGGTCAGCACTTAATTACTAAACTGTTTGCTCGTATCTTTGACTTGAGAATTCTGGGCATTTCTCTGATTTCAACCTTTTTGTTTGGGCTGCTGATTTCAGCTGCTCATTGTATTTCTAGCATTCTGTTTTTATGGTGTTTTATGTAGAATTTTATTGTTTGATGCAATTTGTGCTTCCAAAATGATGTGGGTTATGATGTTGGATGTGACCCTTTGGCTTGTTTGTCCTAAGAATAAAGCCAGTGTTAACCCTCCCTTGATTTATGTATTGGGTTCTTGAGTTGGGTGTTTGTTGATTTGGTGAGTCTGATGAATGCGATGAGTTGTTGATCTGGTTCTCACCTCGTCCTAGCTTCAGGGAGTTTCTGCAAAGAAGTTGATTTCTATAGGCAAAAACCTTTTCGAAAAAAAAAAAAATCTTTGGATATAGAGGTTAAGGGTTCTGTTCTATTGGTGATCATGTTGCAAAATTGGATTTTTCCAATGGGTGTTTCTGGGATGTGGGGAGTTTGTTCTTGAAGATCTTTTGCCAACCTGCCAACTTCATTGTTACAATATATTTGGACCACTTCGTTGCATTTGTCCATTGACTCTTTCTGGGAGGTCGTGAATTTAATTCTTTTACAGCCTTTTATGGATTTGCCAACTTCTATTTTTCAATACATTGAGGCTTTTAACATTATTGCAGCTCTTTGATCACGTCATCTTCGGAGTTCTCTTGTTTGGAATGTCTGCTGGTGTTTGTGTGTTAGTTCTGATTTCTAGGGTGTTTTGTATTTCTCAACAGTGAAGATTTCACGATCAAGATAATTGCTATAGGGGACCTTGATGGAGTATTAATTCCAGAAAGATAGATTTGTTGTGTACATGTCTGCTCTGACTGTCCTGCCTAAGTTGCCAATCCTTTGTTAGACGCGTATTAAACACCAAAATGGACATAGATCCTCTGCTCTGATCCTTTGGATATATTAGTAGAAGGAATGGGGAAAATTATGTATCTGTGTAGGACTTTCTGACAAGCCTACCCTCTAATCAGCTCGAGTGACATAATGCACTACGAACACATTAAAGGAATGTCATAGACTCCTGGTCTTTCTGGGAGTTGTTTGCAAGTCTTGAGTACTGCTGAAATATCTTTGGAAGTACATTAAGGCATTGCTAGACTTGACCTTTCCTATTGAGACTTTGTCCCCAAAGAAAAAGCTAGACTGGGCCGCCTTCTTTTGTATTTGGTTGTTAATTTCGTTGGTTGTCCACTAATCATGATACAATAGAATAAAAGTTATGTATATTTCCATGTATCGTTAAGTTGTCGTAACATAAATTGGTTCCCATGTTGCTGCAAGTGAGATGGGTTGAGAGTCTTGAAACATAATGTTTACAATATGCAGAAATATTGTAGATTTACTTGTTGATTACGGTCAAATTGAAACTAATGGACTATATTTATGTATTTGTGATCATCATAGAGTATTCAACTAATTATTAGCAATTAGAGTGTATTCTTCTGACTTTATCTTCAATGGACAGCTGCTGCTCTCTATGTCATGTTCAGCAGCATGAATTCACCTTCACAACTCACTGGATGGAGCTCATCTGGTGGCGATCCATGTAGTGGTTCATGGAAGGGCGTTTCTTGCTCAGGCACAAGAGTGACTCAACTGTAATCATCTATTTCTATTCTATTTCCAATTTTTCACCTAAGTGCCCTGATCATCAGTAATTGTGTCAAGTTCTAAGTCTTGTTCAATTCCAATCTTTTATGCAGAAAAATATCGGGCCTAGGGCTTACCGGGTCAATAGGTTATCAACTTGCAAGTTTGACATCCTTGACCGACTTGTAATGCTACTGATACTTTATTTGCAGTTTGGTTTTCATTACCCGTATGTTTGGTGGTCTCTCTTATAATCCTGTGATTCTGTGCAGTGACATAAGCAATAACAATTTTGGAGGCACAGTGCCCTACAATCTTCCTCCAAATCTGCAGCATTTGTATGCTCTCTTCTTTGAACCCTAAATTTCATTATTTCAGTCTGTTGAAGAGAAAATGGCATTACAGATTCTGTAGTTGGTTTTCTATTCTCCTACCCATTTTTAAAGAAGTTGGTTTTTTTTTTTGTTTTCTTTATTCTTTGGTATTTGGGTGATCCTTATGCTGTTGTTTCCTATGCAGAAACCTTGCTAGTTGTAACTTCAATGGGGCGGTACCTTATTCAATTTCTGCAATGAAATCTCTAAAGCAGCTGTGAGTCACTTGTCCTTTGACCTACTATTCTCCTTGATTCAATGTTCTATGGCTGACAGATGGGTTTTAACTTGGCATGTCTGACAACAGAGACCTCAGCCACAATCAATTCAATGGACAACTGAATGTTGACTTTTCACAGCTTTCTTCACTTACTTCAATGTGAGATCTCTTCCTATCAATAAATATTGTCAGCTGCTTTTGTTTACATTGTTACAGTTAAATGGCGTCTGATACTGGCATCAGCATGCTGATTTTATCTAGCAACTACTTGCATTTCCATCCATGTTGCACTACATTCTGATAGCACTTTGTTTCAGATAACCATTGCACATGGAGTTCCGTAAATTTGGTGAAATAGACTTTATCTAGCTGCCGATGAATGTATATCTACTTGAGAACTTCCTATCAATGTAGAGTTTTGATCTTATCAATGATGGCTAACTCTTTTTTATGCCTTAGAGATCTATCGGACAACTCTCTCACAGGCGATCTACCAGCTAGCTTTAGTTCGTTGACAAGTTTGATCTTGTTGTAAGTTTTCCGTTCATGGGCTTCTGCTTTCTTTATAAATTATGCATTTTCTACTTCAATAGTATTCCCCTTTGTTAAATTTTCTGATTTATCAGGTATTTGCAAGACAACCAGTTCACAGGCACAATTGATGTCCTTGCAGACCTCCCTCTTCAGAATTTGTCAGTGTTCCTTGTCTTTAAACAATGAGTTTGATCAAGACTTGCCTATGGTTCAAATTTCTGAATAATTTGGTTATATTTCTTAGGAATGTTGCAAATAACCATTTCACGGGATGGATTCCACAACAGTTACAGCACATAAATCTGCAGTAAGCATTGAAAGACACTTCTTCTTTTTGGGTTGGGACTATGTTATGCAGAGGATATCTTTTAAGCCCATCTTATTGCATATATCGTTTGTTCTTTACAGGAAGGGTGGTAACTCATGGAGCTCCGGACCTGCACCCCCAGCTCCACCTGGCTCACGAAATCACCACAAATCTGGGAGCCGCCAAAATTCACATAATTCTGGTTCAGGGAACAATAATGGTCTGAGTGCTGGTGCTGTGGTTGGAATAGTTTTGGGTGTTCTTGTAGTTTTGGCGATAGTGGGATTTTTCATATTCAAAAGAAGAATACGAAGGCCTACCCCTGATGTAGAGAAGGTTAACATTAATAAGCCTTCTGCTCCCGTTGCTTCAAATGATGTCCAAGGTACCCCTGCTTTCTTGTGTCTCTGTCATTGCTGTCGGAAGATATTCATTGAAATGCAATGCAGTTTTCTGTTGTTGAGCTTTACATCTCTTGCATCAGATGAACTATCAGTACGTAAAGGTTTTGCAAATTGGAACATAACCAGTCTTTGATACCCATTGTCTTTAAATTCATGCTTCAAAGAGTGATTGTGAAGTTACTGTTAGGATAGCTAGGTGGGACACTCTTAGAGCTGATGTAGGCACTCTTAGCATTCATCTTAGGGCTCATAGAGAAGATGGTGTTCACTCAGCTTCCAAGGAAACCTCATGTAGGGAAACAGTTAAGACAGT
Source organism: Talinum fruticosum (assembly GCA_021018815.1). Taxonomy (NCBI): domain Eukaryota; kingdom Viridiplantae; phylum Streptophyta; class Magnoliopsida; order Caryophyllales; family Talinaceae; genus Talinum; species Talinum fruticosum. The sequence continues at coordinate 1,570,064 of JAITYX010000076.1, read as the reverse complement.
TCAAGATACCAAATTCAATGTAAGATGTTCTTGGAGCAATTACTATCATGGACCATTGTTCCCCTCTTCTCCCCTTCCTTGACACAGAACTTTGGTCTCCAGACCAGGATCCATACTTCACCAAGTGAACAAATTTCATCTTAGATGTGTTCAGTGTTATTTGTTTGAATCACTGGGTGGCTTGTGTATCATCACTGCTTAAAATCCAAGATGGTAAAAGTTTTGGCAGCATGTGGAATGCTGATACATACACTCATAAGAGTCAAGGCAACGCAAAGAAATCGGTAAACTTTACCAATGCTGAATGTTTCGATTTCCAGTTGCCGAGTCATTTATGTTGCCACCAGACTAACACTTAGAGCTGAGGGTACTCTACAGGATTACACAAGTGTCAACAAGCTACTGCACTGCAATATGTTCTGCTTCTGCAAGATCCATACTAGGCTAGTGGTTACTGTTGTTATACTGTGCTTGCTTGTAATGTGATATGCTCAGCACTGTGCATATTTTGTGCATGGTGATCAAATTTGTGGTTTAGCTACCATTCATGTTCTTTTATTTATTTTTCTTTTTCCTGACTCTTAATTTTGATCCTTAATTTGCAGAATTGAAGTCAGTCCATTCATCATCCTCAATCAACTCTGCCACACTTGATACAGTTGGTGCAGTGAATCTTAAACCGCCACCACTGGATCGTCACAAGTCTTTTGATGAGGAAGAGTTCTCAAATAAGCCGGTGGTATCAAATAACTCTCCTGTTACCAGGATCCCGACAGCTGTGCCTGATAATGTGAAATCTTATTCCATAGCAGATCTGCAAATGGCCACTGGCAGCTTCAGTATTGAAAATCTTATAGGAGAAGGGTCTATTGGACGTGTTTATCGGGCTAAATTTGATGATGGGAAGGTACATGTCCTCAAATGCATGTCCTTTTGTTTTATTTTGTTAGTATGTCTCCTGTGTCATTCATGTGATATAAATTTCAAGCATTTCATCTCTGGTAGTTCTCAGTGTGCTGGAGGTATGTGACTAAGTGACTTATCTATTGAAGTTTGGTCAAGGATAAGCCTATTAAGGAGTGATAGACTCATAGGACTGTGAAACGAGAAAATTATGTATATTATTTTCTTTTTTCTTCACTTTTAAAATGAACTACTTATTTTATTTTATTGGACAAACTGCTGATTCAAGTCATCATACATTTGTTGAGCCGCACTGAGAAAAGAAAAAATCATATATATGTTGAGGAATTCCTATCACAGTAATAGAAAAGCTTTTATGAAGAGTTAGATTCCTCACTGATGCACAATTTCTTCTTTTTGCAGGTCCTTGCTGTAAAAAAATAGATTCATCTGTCCTTTCCAGCATTTCTGAAGATTTCACTGAGATTGTTGCCAGTATTTCCCGATTACATCATCCAAATATAACAGAACTTGTCGGTTATTGTTCAGAACATGGGCAGCACTTGCTCATATACGAGTTCCAGAGAAATGGCTCATTGCATGACTTCTTACATCTTGATGATGAATATAGTAAACCATTGACATGGAATACTCGTGTCAAGATTGCTTTGGGGAGTGCACGTGCTCTAGAGTAAGTTGATACAATGACAGTCATTGTCAAATTATATCCTGGCCGAGTGTCTTTAATCTTTTCCATCATCATGTGATTCTATTGTTCTAGCTTTAAAAATACATGGTATTCTGCGGCATTGTTTGTTCTCATAAATTCAAACAGTTCATTTCAAGGGGAGGGGGTTTTCTTTGTTTCCTTAAGTTTGGGGCTGTGACTACTTTTCCTTTGGTGGGTAATGGAGAAACGAGCTGGTGCTCCCCCTTCTGGTGGTTGTGTTGCATTTGCAACAATGTAATTTTTAGTTAAGAATTTCTTTTTTAAAAAAAAAAATTTGGGCAGGTGGGTCGAGGAGTGGGCCGGGTCAGGGGGTAATGCTGTCATATAAACAGTGCATTTTTACCTCTGATGTCCTTTGCTTTTTAAGTCAGATGCACAGTACTCAATATGTGAAGTTCCTTGCCAGGTATCTGCATGAAGTTTGCTCACCATCAGTTGTCCACCAGAACTTCAAGTCAGACAATATATTACTTGATGCAGAGCTTAACCCTAATCTTTCTGACTGTGGGCTGGCAAATCTCCTTCAAAATGGAAATCAGGTGAATTTTCAAGCTTGTTGAAGTGTGTCCAGATCAATTGGTTTGGCTGAGGAGATACGTTTCTCTATCCATGTTCTTCCATTTTTACAAGTTCTAAAACAGCATTCCTATTATCTGATGTGTGGTCATTACCTTCAGCCAAAGAGACCCCCGTCAATATGGGAGTTTGGTGGTCATACAGATCACGCAAGTTTGATTTTCCATCAGGTCCCCCCAAAAGAAATGAAACTAACCAAGAAAGAGAAGATAGGAAACGTAGGAGATTTACGCCTTATCTTTCCTAAAAGAGACTACTTACAATGATTTCAACTAAGTCTTGTTGCTCTCTTCCTACTTCTACTGTTTATATAGGCAATCAACCACAATGCTTGTGCCCCTGAAGTTGCCGATTCTGGGCAGTATACTATGAAGAGTGATGTCTATAGTTTTGGGGTTGTCATGCTGGAGCTGCTCACCGGAAGGAAGCCATTTGATAGGTAACGTTGCCTGCTAATAATGTCAACATCTGGTTTGAATCTTATGCAACCTCTCTCTAAGATTTTGTCAACTGGACTTTGTTTTCAGTTCGAGGCCAAGGGCTGAGCAATCATTGGTTAGGTGGGCAACTCCTCAGCTTCATGACATTGATGCTTTGACTAAAATGGTGGACCCCGCTCTCGAAGGCCTCTATCCTGTCAAGTCTTTGTCCCGTTTTGCTGATGTCATCGCTCTCTGTGTCCAGGTATTGCTGATGATTATTTAGTTTCACTTCAGTGGATTGTATTTTAGCCTCCGTTGCTTCAGTTGCACTTGAGAATCAATAACAATTCTAGTAGTTGAGCGCCCCCCCGACCTGGCCTGGATCCTGTATTGGATGGGCTAGATGACCATTCTCCACTGCCCCGCCCCCACCCAAATAAAAAATGAAGAAAACTGAGCTGCGGATATTCATGTAAACATAAGGGTTCAGTTTCTTTTACATATCCAAGATCTGCTGGTTAGTGTTTTGACATCATACCTAATCGCGCTGCCTTTTCTTGGAACAGCCTGAGCCAGAGTTCAGACCACCAATGTCAGAGGTGGTGCAAGCCTTAGTTCGCTTGGTTCAACGAGCAAACATGAGCAAGCGAACAGTTGGAAATGGTCCTCGACAATCCGAGAGTTCAGACACAAATGATACTGCCAACTGAAAATTCTGTATAATAATTTTGCTTCTTTAATCCCTTGCTTGGACTGAGCAATTTTATTTATTTATTTCTTTTCTTTTCTTTTCTTTTTCCTCCCCTCATTATTTTTCCCCAGAGCGACCCACCATTATTCCATTACAAAATACAGAGTACGCTTGCGTATTTTCTGTGGATACATACATCACCTTTTGTATGATACATAATGTATTGAAGGTGAAAAATAGGTTGAATATTTTGTTATTGTCTATAACTTGATGCATATTTCCCATTTTCCGCTGGTATCATATCGTGTTTACAAAGTTCATTGGATTCAAACTTACAAAACTACTACGCTCACAGACTGCTTTTGTCTGGAGAACAGCAGGCTGCAGGTATGAAGTGTGAGGTGCCCGAATCTTGTATTGGTAGCCGCTGCACAAAACCTACTTGTGTAGCAGCTATCAATATAACCTTACAGAATTACGATGGATGGAATTTAAATTCCCAACCTCTCGTTTAAAGGGCGATATTTACCACTTAGCCAACTGGCATTCCTAAAAAATTAGTTGCATTTAGTAAGTATAAATATCCCCAAATTCTTCGGCATTGGACTTCATACTTTTTTTCACCTGAAGTTTCATAAATTCAATACCATGCAAAATGGTAGAAATTCTTGAGCTGATACAATCATAATACATACTGGAACCGTAGAAAAAACAAATGTACGAAATAAAAAGGTTTACACAATCAATCCCCAGCTTACGACGCGAACCACAAAGATGAAGCATAAATATATAGGAATTTGCAAAACCAGGGGGTTCTTGGAGCTACAAAAACAATTCTTTTCAATTGTAGACCATATACTTGGGAGTAGCACTGAACTTCTGGTACCCTTTGATGACCTTGTTGACTGCATCCAAGAAATCTTTCTCTGTCACTGTCTTTCTCCGTGCTCGGATAGCATACATTCCAGCTTCTGTACATACACTCCTTATATCCGCACCTGAATTCATGTGGTCACATTATATTGGCAAATTTCATCCGGACTTTTATGACATCAATATGGCTTTTCATAAAAGATTCCTAGGTTGTTCCTTTACTTGCCCTTCTTTTTTAGGGTTGGGATTGGAGGGATGCTAGAACATCGTCGTCTACAAAGGGTGACTTTTAAGATTTAAAAAGTACAAAGAAGAGGCAAAAGTAGTCACCTGTAGAGTTGGGGCAAAGACGAGCAAGAAGTTCAAACCGAATATCCCTTTCACAATTCATTGTCCTAGTATGGATCTTAAATATTTGTGTCCTGCCCTCTAAATCTGGAAGGCCAAACTCAACCTTCCTGTCCAAACGTCCCGGACGCAGTAGAGCTGGGTCAAGTGTGTCCGGCCTGGGGCAGATCACAAAATACATGATTTGTCATCCAAAAGTCATAGAAAGATGGGGAACAGAAGGAAATAGATGCCACCTAGTACCAATATTGTCTTGGCAAATTATATAGTAGAAGCACATTTTACCTGTTTGTGGCCATTAGAACTTTGATATTTCCACGTGCATCGAACCCGTCAAGTTGGTTCACAATTTCAAGCATAGTACGTTGGACCTCATTGTCTCCACCCACACCATCATCAAAACGTGCACCTCCTATGGCATCGACTTCATCAAAGAATACAATACATGCCTTTTTGACCTTGCCATCTGCGCACGTGTAAAACCATAAGACACGAAATAAGGGAAGTAATATTCAACATTTCACATCCAACTCCTAGAAATCATACCTGGAATAGTTCACGAACCATCCGAGCACCTTCACCAACATACTTTTGGACAAGTTCACTCCCAATAACACGAATGAAGCAAGCATCCGTTCTATTTGCTACAGCTCTGGCTAGAAGTGTCTTCCCGTTCCAGGAGGACCATAACACAAGACACCCTTAGGTGGGTCAATCCCAAGCTTAACAAATTTTTCTGGGTGAAGCATTGGTAATTCAACAACCTATATCAAGAACATAACATAAGAACCACGACAAACACTACCTATATATGTATAATATCCAACTTCAGATAGCAAAGTGCTACTTGTTATTGACAAAAGTGGAATTTCTGTGACAACAAAGCAAACCTCAAAAGAAGCATCAAACAACTCACTTCTCGCATCTTTTCAATCTGTTCTTTGCATCCACCAACATCATTGTAAGTCACATCAGGCTTCTCCTCCACTGTCATCATTGTCACACTGGGATCAATTTTTGGGGGCAAAGGGATCTGGATCTGATACTTATTTCTATCAACCCTGTACAGAGCACAATATTAGCAAAGTAAAAACCAATGTCAGTTAAAGGAACAGAGGATCAGGCAAGGACTCCATAGGTATCAGCATAAAATATAAAAAATCTTGTTTAAACAATTAGCAACGCATACAGATTAAAATATGCTTTCGGGTTTGCTATTTTGTACTTTGATGAACTCAATGATCAAAGAACAACAAAGGTATTTCAATAACACATATCTTGTTTCCCACTGAAAACATACAGAAAGATGAAACATAAAGGCTAAGATAAGGAGAGAGAAGTTGAGCAGGTCAAGTTTCAAGTAGAAAATGCTAACCCTTTTTTTTTTTGGTTGTTTGGGGGAGGGGGTTTGGTAAAGTGCCTGCCTTCCCTACCTGACCAGGTAATGCACTTTACCCAGCAAGGTTTCTAGCAGGCTGGAGGAGGGGGAACATATAAATCCCAAACAGGGCCAAACAGAGGCCTTGCCCATTGGTTTAGATAACCGGCCTCTGCTAGCACCCACAAACTGCTCCCAAACAAGGGAGAGCTGGTAACTGCTACGAAATGATCCCGGGAGGCAGGGATTAACACGCACAAGTGGCCCCAAGAAATACTGTGCAGAGGCACAATTGTCTAATATCAGCTTGCTTTACTATCACTGAGATAAAAAGAAACTATGACTGATTGTTGTCAGAAAAGAATGTAGCAAATGAAGAAAAGGACATCCCAGGGTAATGATAGGAGGAATTAGCAAGTGTGCACCACTGAGAGCAGGAAAATCATGACAAAGAGAAATTAGAGATATGGACATGCTCTTGATCCCCGAGACTTTGACACCAACAACATTGTTATGAACCAAGCAGCCTAACTGTGTATAGAAAATGACTCTAATACATGGAAGTCTCTTCAGCATTCAAATCCAAGGAATAAAGCTCACAGATATAAAGTGGAAAGCAAGAGTGAGCAACATACCCAACACGCATGCCTTCTTCTATATCGGTTGGAGATACTTTATCACCCAGCCCAACAACAAACTGCAATATGAAATTACGAGGGAACAAAAAGTTACAGCGTTTATATTAAATATAGATCAGGCTAATAGGTTCATATTAATGCCTGTAAATGAAAACAGCCACGTAAATACATAATCATGCGGTCATGCCTAATTTTTACATGAACAGGAAAAGCACTTTTTAAATGCAAATTCTTTCAAAAATGAACTTGTAGCTATTCTTTGATATATACACCACCTAATTTCCAACTATGCAAGAACAAGAAAGGCCAAAGTACCTTTGCAATCTGCTTAACATTAATCACATATTTAGCATCTTCAGTGTTTGGGCTGATTATCTTAGTGCACCTAGCCACCTGCTCAACACAACAATTCAGAATTTAAGAATAAGTAAAGAAAAAAGTATAGAAATATGGCAGAGCTTCACATATACCACACCTGGAGAGGCTGTTCCTCCTGCATCATTTGCTTATCAGAGACAAGATCCCATTGGCTAGGGGCTGCTAATCCAGTATCAGATTCCTTAATTCCTGCCATACGAACAGTGACAAAGGGAATCTAGATGTAAGCCCAATAATTACCATACCACCGCCAACAGACTCACATATAAGATCGAAAATCTAAAAAGTAACAAACCCAAAATCCGATTTAGACAAGCCACACATGCCACATAAAAAGTGAATTTGCTGATGAGCCTCTAAAAAGCTCCCTCAATGCTTACATTAGCCAAAGCTTAAATTGGAACAGTTGTCATTGCTACAGGAGAAACTTTAGAAAAGCCACAACACAATACCTGTCATGTCCCCTTCGGAGTAGCCAAGTGGCGGGATACTTGGTTTCCACAAGTATGACAAAGGTTCAAGTCCCTCTAGGATACATGCATGTGTAGAACTTACTCATCCCAAGGGAAAAAATAAAAACAGACGAAAATATACAACACGAACACCCCCGGGAGCAAATCCTTAACATACTCATGCAAGTAGAGCTTCTGAGATAATGAAACTAATATCAAGGGAACAGTAATGAATTCCAGCATTATACACATACCACATAAGTCATTGACTTTCTTTGCCATTTCCTTAATTTCCTTTTCCACTTTCTTGATGCTAGTAGAGTAAGGCCCCAATCCCTGCACAAAAACATACGAAAGCGCAAAAACCAGTTATGGTATGCATGTTTACGGTTAAACAACGAAAAATGGATCATTGATTGATCAATCAGCTGAAGGATAAACTCAAATATCCACATTAACATGAAATAATACATAAGTTGTCACAATGGCATAAGCAATATAGCACATCTGAAGATTTCAGTCAACCATCATTCAGATTCGAAATGGTAGAAAACAGATCTTGCAAAGCAAAGTAATGAATTCAAGTACAGAAGCCAGCCTATGCACTTCAACTTGATCCAAAAACATATGTACAACTTATGGATATGGAAGGATAGTTGACAATTCACACTTCTGAAATCAATCACAAAGGTAAGAAACAAGAGAGAGACTTGGAATCAAGAAAAAGCAGACTGCCCCAAAAAAATTACCTACCACTTAAAGGATTATTTATGCCTCAGCAACAAATAAAAAACACGCAAGAATTGTCGAATTGGAAAATAGAAAGAGCACTCTTAAACAATGAGATTAAGACGACAGGAAAGGATGGTTGCAGAATATCACCCATAGCATGATGCCCATATGTCGTATTGGTAAAGAACGTTATTGAAGCAAAGTTAATCATCTATATTAGCTTATCCATAAGATGGGATTAGTTCCTATGGCACAAGTGAACAGACACCACAATGACTTTGGTAAAGGTCTCTCTCTCTCTCACTATCTCTTGCTGGGGGAGAGGACATGTTAAGCCACTTGGGGTTTCATTCATAGTGAATACTAATTTGAATCAGTATGATATGCTTTGGTTGCACATCCGACTTGATACATTTTGAGAACAATTGTGCCTCCTCATTTTCACAAGCCATTGTGTTTTTCCTCACAAATGCAATTTGCGACACAGCTCAAGTTTTCAACCAATGACAAGACTGAACCATCACTTATGTTTATGTTAACATAGGTAAATATAAGCTACTTCTTCATTTCTCCTTCTCAACTTTAATTTATCAATAATGATTGCTGTTGAAATCGGCTTAAAAGTTCAATGGAATTTGACCATAATCCCAAGCATTTCATATTAAGAAGGAATTGTGTTAGGAATTCAAGATCCATGATCAGATTGGGAGTTTGAAGCGAACAAAACTAATCATAGGTACGAAATTTAGTATCCACATAATTCCATGGAAAATTTTCAGACATTATACGGAACTCCAATATTCCTTCTTTGCGCAAGCGTTTAACGTACACAATCTTGCCTCAATTTCTAAAATTCAAAAAATCAATCCGTATGCTCATTTGAAGTCGTTCTAAACTTCCAGAATTCCGAATTAAACGAACAAGTTTTTCCAGAAAGGAAAAAGACAAGGCGAATTTGAATCGTAAATCGCCAAGTTCCTAAAACGGAAATTTGAATCGTAAATCGACAGGTTGCCAGCTTGAAATCAAAACGAAAGCACGCAACAATGCAACTGAAAACTTAGGGCGGAAAAAATGGCTAAACCCAGGGGGAGAGGGGGGTTTGGGAGTTGAAGCAGGGTTAGGGCTTACATAGGTTTTGAGGAGAGCGATATCATCTTCATCGAGAGGGCGTGGGTTCTTCTCGTCCTTGAGCTCATCTTCGTGGTCGATCGCCATTGATGTGTCTGACTCTTTCTCTCTCTCTCTCTCTCTCTCTCCCTCTGAATCAGAGGTTTCTTGGGGAAGAAGTGAGCTTTCTCTGAAATAGAATACTGGAGGGTGCTTATGGAAAAGAAGCGGAACAACAAAACAAACTACGATGACTTCTTGTAGAACAACACACACACAGGCACGATCCCTTCAGCATATAACAGGCCCAATATAACATCATTTCAGAAGCCCACCATTCGTAGTCTCGCAATTATGGTATATTGTATCAAGAAACACTGTATATTGTATAAGCACAGAAGCATTTTATATGCATTTGAGAGTATATGCTCCTCGCTATACATTAATAGATGATTGGACGAATAAAAAAATAGGCGGTGATATTACGTACCTAAACTAAGAACGTGTCATCTGGAAGTATAAACTCCTAGAAACATTTCAGAATTTGCAGCCTAAGCATATTTCAAGTCAAATAATCTCAATAAAAAAAGGTACTAAAATTAATACAATAAATGAAGAACGTTTTTTATTTGTTTTCCATGTAATTTTCTTATTAAACTCTGGTAAGGTGGAAATAGGATCTTTATTGGATGTTGATGTATATTCCTCCCATCAAAGTAAATTTCAACTTCTTTGAGGCATAATTCCATGATTTTGGGCTTTACAAACCAAACTTCAGCAGACAATTCCTGTGTTTATTTTGTGGAATGATGATTATGTTCATAAATAAGAAGATTTTGGTAGATATGTAGAATTTCAATTTTTCTCAAAACTTGTAGTGTATTTTGAAACAATAAATAGAGGGAGGAGGATCATAGAGGATGAAAGAAAGATAGCTAACAAACTAGCAAACAGTAATTTCTTGAAAAAACATAAATGAGTGATCATAAATCTACACAATTGACAATGAGTAGTTCCAATTACTACAATGTCTTATCCTCCATTGTGAAAGAATTTTTCAGCAAAAATGGAAATCGATCTCCTCAACTGTAAAAGAGGTTAAAAACCCATCCAGAAGCTACAACTTCTGGAACTTGAGAACTTCCACTGGATTCAGTTCAAAAGATTTGCATATATCTGTTAGGACACATTGCTTGAGACCATCATCAGCACTCCCTCGGCGAAGGAGTTCTTCCAGCTGCTTGCATGGCCGCATAACCTATCCGGGAAAAGAAGACAAGAATAAAAAATGATTCAGGAAGAAATTATCAGCATGACCAGAGGAACTTGTATTGTAATAGTAAAACGCCGTTACAACAGAACTGCCTACTGTGCATTGGATTATAGCAAGGTCCGGAAAGATTTAGATACACACAACCTAAACCTTCGAGCTGGGAGACTCAACCTCCTTAACCCCCAGACAAGTGGACAGCAGTGTCCCAATGACACACAAGAATTTCTTGAGAAGAAAAGGTTGAAAATAGTACTCCAAATCATTATAATGCAGCAGCAATATATCTTCAATCTGAAAAGTTCTTATTTTGATATCAAAACAGTAGAATCTTTACCAAGGAAGGCTCCATTGTTTTCTGACTTCCATGCTGAGAATTGTCATGTTTTTCACCACCTTCTTTGATGTTTGCACCCCGATTAATAGAGCCATCAGATACAAGTTCTAGAAGCATCTGACTACCCTGGAATAATATGACCAGATGGCCAATATGGTTAAAATTTGCATTAGATTATGGTATAAGAAGGCAAGGAAGAAAAGAGAACCAAATTTAATGAAGACATTTTCGGCCACACATAGTGCGACAGCGACAATGAAATTTGGCTACTGAATTAGCTAGATGGTCATCATTTTCTCACACAAAGCTGCCAAAAGAAAAAGAAAAAGAAAAGAAGTCTTCACGATTGAGACAAGCAATTATGAACTAGTAAATGCCAGATGATGTAACTAATTATAATTTTACTAAAATAATCGCAAATTAACTACCAGCAGCCATACTGGCCTCGGAATTGACAAGATATCACAAAGAATAAATAAAAAAGAATAAGCATGAAATCCACACATATTAACCAGCATGCTTCATTAAGAGTTGAAGGATCAAAAGGCTGTCCTATGTCCAGTCTTACCAGCACTGATGCAGTTTTGGTAAGCTTACCTATCCATCTTAATACTCTAACCCCAATCAAACTTCTCACTTTAGGCTGTATGTCCAACATCAACGAAGTACGCCTACGCTAGCAGGTTTCTGGTTCTCTCCCACATATTCCTAGAAACACTAGGTGCTTATTTAGTTATTTGTTAGCATGGCACTATGTCAACAACTCAGCACTCAGAATTACTCAAAACAAGCTTTATCTTTACGTTGTGTTAGCAGAAAAGGAGAAAGACCATAGGTGACTTACATGCTGAAGAAGTTAATTGGAAAGGCTTGAAAAAGAATGATTCAACTGAGCCATGAAAGGCACAGAGCTTTCTGTATCTCTGTCAGCTCCAAAACTAACTTTTGTACAGATTTTTCAGGTTGGATTATACAGGAAAAAATCCAAACGCCTCCCTAAGTTGTAATCTACATACATAGGCAGGACACCAGGATGTGGTTTGGATAAGGATTTCCATGAGGGCCACAATAATTTATAAGTGAACTCAAAGTTTCGAGGCTGGAAAATTTCTCAAAAACAGAACCCTGAGTATTCCTATATGCTAAGATGATAACTGCTTTCATATATTGATTACATGGATACTAAATGTACTGTAAGTTGTCAGCGCTACCTGCTTGAATATTTTGGTTGTTTGCACAAATTCAACCCAGTTGAATATTTCAGTGAATGATGGAAACTGCATTAACTTTTACAATCATTCTTTAAAAATAGTTGAGGGATCAACTAAGAACTAAAGAAGAAAGAAGCGTAGACAATCATTAATGCACATAGACTTGGACAAGCTACTCAAGACAAAGCTCAATTATCGTTCAAGACATGTGATAGTCAGCATGAAGTCGCCTCAGTCACCAACGAGTTACGGGGGCACTCTGAAACCGTCTAAAGCTTAGTAGCTGAACACAATTGAAAATGGCAGACCTTGGAATAAAAAAGGCGAACTTAAGTCCTAATATCTCTAAATCTAAGGTATTCTCCCAAAGATTTCTCTAAGCTTTTCAAGCAAAATTAAACCTTCTTTTGAAAGTTTAATAGTTACGGGAGTCCAGCCTCTCATAGGCATAAAGGTGTAAAGCTCTCTATATCAGACCCTGCCATGCCCAGCCCAGGCAGGATCCACACTGGGTATTGTTGTACGAGGGCGCAAACTCTATGATATAGTGATATATGCAAGAATAGCTTAAATGTTACAAAGGCCTGGCCCAGAAGCTGTTGAATAGCAGAGCATTATTTTTCTAAACTTCAGCACAGCTGCATGATAAAGTAGCTTACATGATAATAATAGAACATCATGAGACACCAATCTCACCAAACTGAACTGTATTCATGTGATCTGATGCCAATAAAGAGGACAATTGATCTTCCGCAAAAGCATAAGACTTCTCTCACAGGATAGTGAATCGATTATATCCACATAACAAAACAATTATAGATGAATTGTTGTAGGATTCCACACATTATCACCCACAAATAACTCAGAAAACAACCCACCCCACCTAACTTTGTCCTTTTGAAAGGTAGGTAGAAAAATAATCCTACTAAACGAAATGGGAAGAAAACAAGTGACAGGAAAAAGCATCCAAAATGAAAAACACCCAATTGGTTCAATGAAGTACTCAATTTCTTTGTATTACTTTATATAAATCAAAGAGCAGTTTTTTAGGATGCAAAAAGAGAAAAGGGGAACAAAATGTACACACCTGCAAGGCACGCCAATGAGAATATGTACGATACAGCAGCCAAAAGAATGGGATGTTGGGCAGTGGAAGCACCTAATAATAACACAAAACAGATCATATTGTGATGAATGATTGTAGAAATCTCACGACACAAAAACAAAATATCACTGGTGTAGAATTATACCATGAAGACAGTAGTTGCTGGAAGCAATGAGGCAGAGCCATATAAGTATTTCTTATGAATGATTGCTCCACTGTGAAACAAAACGCCGATGTCTCATTGACAAAGAAATTATTTGGCATCAGAAATGCAGACTACATAAAAAGAAGTGTGCACGGCATGATACCTCATAGCAATGTGCCTTAATCTCCTACGTACAAGTCTTGCATTTAAACTGCATGTCAAAGCACAATGTATCTGTGAAACCAGCAATTTATGTATGGGGGTAATCTGCACTTTTGGCACATCTAAGTAGTCAAGTACAATGCTCAAGTAGAAGGCACAGGATAAATATACTACTGAAGAACATGATGGAAGAGGATCGACATGAAGATATCATAGGTAGTCAAGAAGCCTAGTTGAGGCTACTATTTTGGTCGCTTTATTGTACATCTGCGCTGTCAAAGACAAAGGTGATATTTTAACACCTCAAAGACAGAAACATATAATCTTTCTGGAGATGCAGTACAGAAGCGACAGCAGTCTCTTATGTAACAAATTTAGTTGTTCTATCCTACTCAGCAAAAAAAGTGAAGAAAAGTATACAATCTGTCTATATTTAGCATTGATAGAAGTAAAGCAAGATGATGGAAAGCTGCAATGACCAATGCCATCTACTAACATGAGATGGCAACTCCATCCAACTTGAGCAAGACTACCATTTTTTAGCTGCAGTATGTTGAATGTAAGCAGTATATACAAATTACAAGAAGATAATAAAATCCCAAGGTATGAGAGGGATAAGAAACCTTGCTGGGTATGTAACGTCAACCCCACTAACTTCCTTAGATATGGATTTCAGGAAAGTCTCAGAAGGCTTAACACGAGCAAGTAGCCACAACCCAACACTGCACAAAAAGTTCCACTTAGATTAAGCAAAATCATTGAGGTCATCCAGGAAATCACAATAGAAAAGAGAAAAATTTACATCTAGAAGTACCCATAAATCTTGTTCTTTAAAGATCCTTCCGGAGCCCTCTCAAGACCCAGCCAACCATTATTCATCTACGAACAAGAAATAAAAAATGAATAGAAATTCAGCAGACAAGTTCTTCACATCACAATTCGCATATTCCACAATCAACTCTTCAACCATTATCCTTTCTAGCGCATAAGAACTAATGAGGTCAACTAAAGTATAAGTTTTAAAAAGAAAATTAAGTGGGCAAATAACAAGCTAGTTATACAAGGCAAAATAGGTCAATGATTGAAACACATACAAACAAAACAATATCCGTACAAGTTCTAATTCCAGAACAAGTTTTTGAGGACTGGTTCCTCTACTACAGAGCCATGTTTGAATCAAAATGGCACATATTCAATAACCCAGGACTCTTTTTTTTTTTTTTGGGGGGGTAGTAACATTTTGCTTTTGAGTAAATTATTGGTTTTCAACCAACAAATGGCTAATGGAAATGTAACAGAGCAATACCCAACCAAGGAAAATGCCGAATGACCCTTATTGTGACCTATGTCCATAAATCTAATGAGAGAATAAAACCCAAAAGCAACAAAAATCAGTGTCCTCCCCCAAAACAAGCATATACCCACATTCAGATATACATTAGTCCGCAACCAACTTGCACAATGTGGTCCATCAGACAACAATAGAGAGACAAACTAATAACATCAGTGCCCCGTAGACCGTTATTTTCCTCCTTTTAACTGAGAGTATCAGCAACTATAAACCCTCGTCCCCAAATTCATTCACAGCTAAGAAAACCCTTAAATGTGGAAGAAGCGCGCATCAAAGAGAGAAAGAGAGAGACCTTATCGGAGACGAAGTCAATGACGAGCTCGGCATTGGCGGCGACGGGCTGAGAACTCGATGAAATGGACTTCCAGAGGTCCCTGAGAGTAGAAGGAGTCGACGACGAGGATTGAGAAGATACCGAAACGAGAGAATCAATGGATCTGGTGAAGCACCAGGTCCTCCCTTGACTGGAAACACCACCAATCTGGCTCTCATGATCGATCCTTTCTAGTTTCGAATAACCTGATCAATTTCAGTGGGAGGAATTTTGAATTTGAAGAAAGGGAGAGAGGAAGATAAACCCTAGGATAGGGAGAAGATTAGAAAGTGATCATCAGAGTATGTATATTTGAGGGGAGAGATGGAGAGAGAGAAAGATCGGCAGAAATGGCGGGTCGCACTCGCAGAAGTGGTGGAATGGAAGGGAAAGCGAAGAAAGGCGAGCAGCGAAGTGGAGGAGGAGGAGGAGGAGAGAGAAAACGGCGCGCTTTGGTTTGTTGAGAAGAAAGAAGGCGAGAGCTCGATGGTCATGTGGCTCCTGCCCTTCATCACCACGTGCCTTCCCCTCTTTTCTTTTGAGGAAAAAAAAAAAACCTTTTTTTATTTTTTATGAAAACTTTTTTTTGGGTATGTTTAACTGTGATTTACTTCTGCGTAATACTTTAACTAATTTTTATTATTTTATAATACATATTATTTTATAAGTCTAATAATATATCAATTTTAATTTATCAGAAAAATTAATTATTTACTAGAAAATAATAAAGAAAAAATTAAAAATATATTAACTAATTCATCTTTTAACTACTTAAATTTTAATTAACTTTAATTTTCTGCCATCCTAATAAAATGACATACTGTATAATTTAAGATTAAGAGACTAAGGGTGTGTTTGTTTCAGTGGAAAATATTTTCTCACAAAATTATTATTCTATTTTCCTACGTTTGGTAGCGTAAGTGGTGGATAAATATTTTTTGGGAAATCCCTTAAGAGAAAATAAATTTCCTTTTATGAAGAAGGAAGTTAATTTTCCTTTTGCTCAATCAAGGGAAAATAAAGTCTTATTAATGAGAGTTAAAGTTCTAACCTTTTCTTACTTTGCCACCTTCAGTTTTTTTTTTTTCAAGTTTTGTCATTATCTTTTTTCCTTTTTTGTTGTAAAGTTCATAGATGAAATTTTTTTACAGTATTTGTTTTTTTAATTTCTATTATTTTATACATGTAAAAGTTTGATCATAGCGAGATGTATAAATTTATCAAATTTAGGTGCTCAACATATATATATATATATATATATATATATATATATATATATATATATATATATATATATATGGATATTGAAGTTGAATTAGTTATTTACTTTTTCTTTTCATATTTATGCGGTTTTTATGATTACTTTTTGCATTTAAGTAGCTAGTTTAGAAAATTATTTTTCTTCTACCAAACAAAGAAAAATATGGGTGGAAAATAATTTTTCTTGGAAATTCATTTTCCCATGAAAAATATTTTCCCACAACCAAACACACCCTCAGCTTTATTTCTTTTTCTCAAAGGACTAGCCAATTAGAGTAACTCCCTTCTATCATTTAAAAAATATCATTTATAAAAAAAAGCCCTAGTCTCCCTATGAGTGTCTCCCTACTCTAAGGGATTGTCAAAAAGGTGCGTTGATAAGGGATGATGACCGATGACTAGTGATTCAGTGCTAATTAATATTGATTAGTGCTAAATATATACTCCATTCATCTTAAAATATATATCATTTTAAGGTTTGAGGAAATACCAATAACACACTAAATTTATGATAAATTTATGGTAAAAAATTAAGTTACCCCAAAATTTCATTGAAAAAAAAATCAATGAGCAAAAGAGAGAAATAAAACAATTAATAAGAATAAATTGATAAATTAGTCAATAATAAATCATTGAAATTATAAAGTGATCAGTATTGTGAAACAAAAAAAATAATTAAAGTAACATATATTTTAAAATGGAGGGAGTAGGAGTTTATAAGTAGAAAATATGATTAATTGAAGTTTACACGGTGCTTAATTGAATGACCATATCAGATTCTCAGCCAAATTTGCAAAGATGCAAATCATACACATATTTATTCTGCAACCAAACTTTTTCCTGAACTTTTCACCGTACAAATTTGTGATTTGGAGCCAGGAAATGAACGCGTATTACAAAGAGAATGAGAAACAACAGAGTGAACAAACCATGAGCCAATTTGTGGTATAAAACCAAAAGATGATATCTCCATATCAGACACCAAAGAATATGTAACAAATAGAATCAAAGAATTACACAGCAACAAGGGGGCACAGCACATCTTTATCATATATGGTATACCCAGATACATTCTAGTTGCTAGTTTAGGCCAACAATCACACTAGCAAACAAGGAATCCCTGAGGAAACTGCTTCAAAATTCTTCACTCATCCGCAGCAACATAGGTAACACCCGCATAGCTAGTTTAGTTAGGCCCATAATCATGCTATTAAACAAGGAATTACCGAGAAAAAGCTTCGGAGTTGTTCATTCATCTTCTGCTATGAAGTTGGGAAGCTCACCCTGGCAAATGTACTCGTCACAAACGGATGCTGTTTCCCAACCCCTTCTTAGCCGGAGGATGTCTTCGGTGAAAGTAGATCCTGAGGATCCAATGAATACACTAGACATTGCACAGATGGTTTTATCTAGCATGGCATCCACCTATTTTCAAAACAGTACCACAGAATGAGAACTTGGATCAAAGGTGCGATATTTTATGCAAATTCTAATTTCTGCAATATAAGGCTTCACCTAGAATCGATAGCCAAGCCCCCATTCCCCCCTCCTAAAAAAAAGGCAAATAAGAGGCCATATATGTCGGGGAGAGGCTTGTGTACCTTACCCATAGAATTGAGCTGCATAGAGGGTATGTTTGAATTAGATTTAAGAATACCCCATGGAAAGGAAGTACAAGACAATTTTAGAAACCCATTTGCTTTAGTTCACCATAATCCGAATTGATAAATGGTCCAAAGTTAGGTTTTAAGCAGCCCTTGAACATGGACATATTTCTCATATGAGACACTTTTAAAAAGACTTATTGAGAGGAAAGTATGAGAGGATTCCAAAACAAGAGGATTCTAAAATCAGACTATCAGACTATAGACAAAATAAGCTCACCTGGGGGTCTCCGTCAAGGCCATGTCTATACAGTAGAGCATCCCATTTCTCAGCTGAATTCCGAGCTGGCCTCTGAACAAGTGGTACAGGCTTTCCATCAACAACAACTAGAGACTGAAGTAACTCAGTTTCACTACCCGCTGCATCTGTGGATAGGTATATGACAGGGGTGTTGGCCCTTTCAACCACTCGTGTAATGCAGTTTGCAGCTTGTGGGACAGAAAAGAAGCAACTCGGATTTTTGGCATTGCTGAAGACCAAGAGATAGAAAAAGTAAAAAACATTGTGATGCGAAGTATCACCTATCATGATGAATTGAAGTACAGACACTACTACATCATAAACAGTGAGGTAATGACTTCTCAAACAGGATAGTTCACTATTATGCTACTTAAACCCTGAAGCAGCAGCACATTATTTCCATGATTATTGAGTCCAATTCTTTTCGTTCAATTTTGAGTACATTCAGTCCACCAGCCCCCTTCCCACAAGAGAGAACCAATTTTCAATGTGGTCACTGGTCAGTCTTTAGGGATTCTTTCGGAAAACCTTTAATGGAACATTTTGCCACCTCGATCAACTCACCATAAAGAGCAACTTGAAAGAAATGATGTGATAGGAACCAGACTTAGTATCAGTTCGTTAGGTCTTATGAGTTTCTTGTCCTTACAGGTCCAAACACAACTTCAGAGTCAGTCAATACATGACACCAGCAGATAAAACCAGCTCTTATGAAGCTTACACTGGTGACATCTATACAGATGTTTCATCATCTCATTTTCCCACCACTTAATTCATAAAAAGAAGTATATGATTGACATAGTGCTAAATCTCTTCTCACAAGGAAGAAAAACCCTCCACACCAGTCATGCACTGGCTGCCTGGCTTTTTGTGTGTGTGTGTCTTTTGGGGGAGGGGGGATGATGTCCATAGACTCCCAACTAAAACGCAGAGTGAATAGCGGTTAAATTCTATATTGTGGAAAGGAAGGTTATAGGAAAAAGCAGTGGGAGAAGCTTCTGTTCTCAAAAAACAACCACATAAGACAGCACAACCAAGATATTTAAACCATTCAAATTCAATGATAATCAAAATTCCCAAACAACAATATATTATCAATAAGCAACTTCAGAAACACAGACGACTTCTGGGGCATTTAACTCTATAAATAACATGAACTAACCAATAGTTTCTGCCATGGAGAAAATAAAGTCTGAGAACAAGTGTGCAAGATATAGAGCATACCAAAATTTTAACCAGCCATGCCTCCGGAAATGAAGGGCCACAAAGTCCTTGCCCAAAAATGTCTGGACAAAACGCTGGGCAGTGAGTATGATTAGACGACTGGGTTCAATCAAAGTCTTGCAACTGTGAGCAATCGGACCTCCCGGCTGCATCACCCAGTCCTTCTCTACATCAGCAAAGAAGACATCTCCAATTGCAATAACCTCATCATCAGTGGTAAACTTTGCCTTGACATCCTCAACTGTCCTTTTCTTTGGTTTCTTCACATCTTCAACCCAAGGAGACTCGAGCTTAGGTACTGATAAACCTAGAGATTTCAACTTCTTAACATGGTCATCGTCAACATAACAATTTTGAGGCTGTGAGAAGTAGCAAATGAACTTGTCAATCTGCAAGTCCTTCTTCTTCGCCTCAGAAAACTCTTCGAATGTGACAACCACCTTTCTTCCCAAACACTTGTTTATATGCTCAATATCCAACACCCGACTAAACTCAAAATCAAACTTATGGCTCGGGATAACTAAGACCCGCCCCAAGAGTGCTGCAAAGAACATATGCTTCTCTAAACAAATCAAGTGATTCGACATTTGCCCAGATAAGCAAATTGCGAGCAAGTATCTATCTGATTTCGGGTTCCACTCAACTGTTCTCCTCTCTGACTTCTTCTGATCCACCTTCCCACACATATCCAAGCCTCCCCCAACAAATTCTCATTTCCATCACTCAACTCTGATACATTCCCACTCTTGTGGGTAGACAACAAAACTTGTTGGATTTCCTTATTCAACAAAATACCCTGATAAATCCTAGCTTTCAACTCTTCAAAAACTGACTTTTCAGCTGGCAAATCACTCAAGTTCAAGTACCCTGAGGTGCTATTATCATCATTACCACTACTATTTGTAGAATTTGACCCAAAAGCTAATGAAGTTCCTAATGTACGATTCAACAAAGAAATCAAACCTAATTGCTGCTGTTTTAAAAGATACAAAGCCCTTAACTCAGATTCCCTCATGCGATCAGACGGCGACCCAATCAATTTAACATCCCAAACACTAGGGTTTTGGGAGCCTAGAGAAAAATAAAGTAAGACAATTAACAAAGGGATTAAGATCACCAAGAGATACCTCTTCTTATTGAGCTTGAGGCAACGAAGGTTAAACTTAAAACGTCGTCGTATTGAGGAACCGAAGTCGTCATCGACGTTGAAGGGAGAGAAAGGGTGAGAATTTGAGGTGGCTTTGCCGGTCTCGTTCTGAGAGATCAAGTTCCGGCGATCCTCTTCCTCATCGTCCGAAGAAGGCCCCTCTCTTCCCACATCCTTCATCATCTTTATTGGATTAAAGACGGTATTCTTCCACTGAAATTCAACGAATTCTGGGAAATTACGATATGCCCAGTTGGGGAAATATCCTGAAAAGTGGAAAAAAATTTCTGGGTGCTCAGAATTTCTGATAAGAGAATAAGGGTGTGAGTGTTGTCTAAGATTTAAGGATGATGGTATTCAGCTGGGCAGTAACACTCGGAGTGGGAGACACTATCAATATATGAGAGAGAGGGAGAGGGTGGGCAACGATTAGATCTGCACAGCAGAGAAGACAGAGACGGGGATGGAGAAAAGAGAAGAGGTGGTTAAGCTTTGCTTCAAGTAGAAATATATGTCGGTGGGAGGGACTCTATGAGAGAGAGAGAGTGTTCTTCAGACAAGTCCGTCATTGTGCCATCTGGATTTCTTTTGCTGAGGACTTGTCACGAGCCCATGTACCCTTTTGCCCGGCTTGTTTTCTTGGGTCAGCCCAACTACAACACAAAAACATTTTGAACCATTTTAAAAAAAAACAATTAGAGAGGAAGTAGTAGGGAGATCATGCTACCTATAAAATTAATTAATTAATTAATAATAGTATTTTAGATAATAATTTTTTAATTTTATAAAAATCATATTATACTATTGAATTTTATAAAACTTTTACAAAAAAGCTAAACAATCTTATGAAAACTTTTGTGTATAACTCGAACTGTTAGTTATTGGCGTTTGTAGAAGATTCAAATGACAATATTTTAGTTAGAACTTTCTATAGCTAATTGTTAATATAAATGACAATTAAGTATAACCCTAATAATTAAAACAAAGGTTCTAATGAATTCGGTTATATTAATGACCAAATTACATTGCATTGAATTTCACTCTTTATGGATATTGTGTTTTTTTTTTATAGAAAGAGAAATTTTATTAATAAAAAGTTATACGGCATTTATAAAGATAATTTTCTAACAAGAATAAATCTAAAATAATAAAACAGATTTGTATTTCGACAAAGTTAATCATAAATATATTTACGCTCGACTCTTATAGACATAGTGTTAGGGATATAGAAATTTAATTTGAGAATTTGTTGAACCAATTATTTTTTTTAAATAGGTAAATTTTCAAGAACTAGACACCTTGTACGAGGTTGACTTAATAATATGTTAACAATGAACAAGGAAAATAAATACTAGATTCGATTCCATGGAGATTCTCATTAGAACAACCAGCCTAATTGGATACATTGACTCCCTATAAAAATTTCCAAATTAAATGATTTTTTTTATTGTCCTAAAATCCATTCCTAAAAAGTCAAAATTCAAGAATAGCATCCTTGAAAATCAGCCTCACCAGCCATTGAGGCATAATTTACAGTCCTAGAGTCTAGCTCCCTTCTTTTGGGGGACCGCTAAATTTGTGGAAGAAGGAAAATAGCACACCAAAGAACAAAAATACATTAACACTACAGTAATACAGACTGAGAGGACAACAGTTCAGCGAGAGAGAGAGAGAGAGAGAGAGAGGGCACGTAGATATACTGCATGTCTCACAGCTCAGTAATTTACTCCCCTACGCCAGCATTCCACACATACTATTTTCACCCGCGTTACGTTCATTTTTTGTCCATATGGGTTGAAGGCATTTTATGTTCAGCGAGAGAGAGAGAGATGCAGGAGGTTAGATCATCCATGGTGTTGGTACTTATGCTAAGAGGCCATGAGAGGCTTTGCAGAAGCAGAGCCACTCATAATGCTTTGATGATGAAGATGAAGATGAACCAGCAGCGGTGGATGGTGGGAAGAGCTAGCAATCGTTCGGGTGTCCATGGCTCCCATCTTCCTCCCACCCATGGCCTTGATGATGTTCTCTCCCTCTCTCTCTCTCTCTCTCTCTCTCTCTCTCTCTCTCTCTCTCTCTCTAACCCATCTCTCTCTCTGACCCATGGCGTAATAACATAAATCTATGGCGCAGGTTGAAGGGGTGCAGAAGGAGATCAGCAAAGGGATCAAAGACAAACAATCCAAGAGGAAACACGTTGAAGACACCGTGGACTCCCACCTCAAGAACTCCGGCCGCAACCCCAAGTCTTCTTCCAAGTAGCTGGGTTGGGGGGGAGAGTAGCCTCAACAACATTATGTTTAGTTACTTAGAACGAGTTTCAAGGGATGAACATCTCCCTCTGATCAGAAACATGTATATGTACATTGTGCTAAAACACTAAGAGAATAATACTAATGTTCAATGTTGTATTATCCACCAAGATACATATCATTCTCCAACTGATAAACTTGATTAGCTAAAATTTCACTATGATCATGAGTTAGTATCATCAATTGCAAAAACCCAATTTCCCAGCATCCTTGATTTGTCTGGTTTCCTCTTTAAAGATGACAATAGTACTTGCCTTACTCTTGATGCATGTGTTATTGCAAGTTTTACTCACATTCTACAACTTTAACCAGCCTCCCACGGACCCATTTCTTCATAACCGTATTCGAAGCAGGAGATTCATCATGAATATGCATATTGGTTCCATTGACTGCAAAACTGCCATTCAATCTGGTAAATCCATTGGGCTCAGGATGGTGATAACATTGATCCATAAGCGCTCTTAAACTTAACATATTTATAGCATCACCGCGTTCAAATTCTTTGTTCACTTTCTCACAAACGGTCTCTTCGTTTATAGGAGTAAGATTGCTTACATCTGAATCCCAGCGCAACTTGCCTTGGAGGGCACCAAACTCAGCAGTAAGCTTATCATTTTCAAATCCTGGAAATTCGTATTCCCCAAGCCTTTTTGGAAGATCATTGTTCGTGACCATTTTGTCCAGCATTGTCATCCTATAGAGGTTGGAATCTGGATTTTGGCCTTGGCCTGATTGTAGAGAGGCAAAGCCAATAATCCCATTTGGATATTCTTCAATGGGATATTTGGAGAGAGCAGTATTTCCATTCTTCTCAACATGATTTTGGTGATACCTAGATGCGGCATCATGGAGAGGACCAATGTCCCCATTCTCAATTTTCTCAATTGTTTGAGTTGCTTCGGCAATGAGTTTTCTCGCCTCAGTGAGAGAAGCTTGAGCAACAGGGCTTCTCATTGCAGCAGCCTCAAGAGCCTTTGCTGCCTTCTCAGCTTCTGCTATCAGTATCCTGTGTAAATATATGGAAATTTTACCAACACAGGCATTAAGCCGCCTTTTCAGATGAACAAAGGTGCAAAGGCTAATGTGACAACTTCAACCTAAGTTTTCGTACCAATCTCTTATAACTCTATTAGTTAAATTAATTGATACCCAAATTTTAGAATAAGCTAATGTTACAACGAACTTTGTGTGTGTGTGTGTGTGTGAGAGAGAGAGAGAGAGAGAGAGAGAGGTCTTACTTTGCTCGCTCCAAGGTTTCATTCTTCTTTGCCAGTGATGCAACCCTCTGTGCCCTTATACTCTTCAACATTTCCAGTTTGGAAGTTGCCAGAGGATCCTTATACTTCGGGACATACCTTTTCTCCAACTTGGGTTGTTGAGAATTTGCCTTCAATTCATTTACAGTAGATCGTTCCGCATCACTAATCTTTTTCTTAGGAGTTCTTCTGACCTGTCCCTCACCACTAGGCTTCCTTTTCACCTTTCTTTCAGCTGCCTCCGGTGTTCCGTGATATTTAGCTAATCCAGAACACACTCTTGCTCGATATTCCTTGGACACATACAATCAAAAATCAGCTCACTCATGGGATTTAACAGTCTACACTCAAACTCAGTATATGCAGACAACTTGGTCTCAACAGCAAAGCACATTTGCCATCTAAAACCAAAAGTCAAACCATTCAAACTATTAACAGCAAACAATTACAAGAAATTGGAGGAGCACAATGAACAATTAATGAATACTTGAATTAGTTGGTAATTCTGGAGTCAAAAGACATTTTAGCCTCAATGAGTATCAAAACTGCTTTTAACTTTTCAAGTGATTAGAACTTGTTTCAATTAGAACTTGAAAAAAAGCAGGGTATTGCATGAGTTCACAGTAAGCAGAAAAATTGTTTTTCAGTGTTAGGGTTAAGCACTTACAGGATCAGCCCATTTAGCAGCAATGGCCTCGGCGATTTTTCTCCGTTGTTCAAGAGATTTAGGTGCTCTCTTGTTACTTTTGGGTCTGGGCATTGTCTTCCTATACTCTATGCTATCCAACCACTCTTGCTCGAAGTTCCTTTTCAAGATCTCATAGGAATCCCACTGCAGCTCCTCCTCCTCCTCAAAGCCTTTTCTAGCAGCTTCAGCAATTAGGTTTTCCCAATCAAAAAGGCAAGACTCCTGAATTGCCAGCCTCTGACGGCGCTTTTTCCAGCCCATTCGCACGCCAGCTCCAATTTTGTCTTTTGTTTCTTGGCTGCAAGAAGTGGACAAAGGAAACACAAAGGTAAAGAGCTAACAATTACTGGGACTCCATATATACTTATACCACAAAACAAAACCCAGGCCAATCAACGTGAGTATGAACAGAATGCACTGCACAAAAATGTCTTTAATCTAAGACTCATTAGACATATTGGGGTGACGAGTTGTGCAAAACTTTGAGACTCGTCATATGATTAGTTGGGAGAGAGAAAAAATAACTATCAAGAATTGTGGCTGACCTTTGTGCATGACCGATACTTGCCAACTTCATTCTCACCTGGATTAGAAACATTAATCAGAACATCAGTTTCTCCAAAAAAATAGCTTCCTGAAATAGCAATCAAACGACAGGCAAAGATGGGGAGAAAAAGAAGACACTAACAATTGTGGGATGGGTTGTGAAAGGGAACAGGAAGGAAAACATAGGTAGGATGAAGAGGCAAACTAAGGAGAAGGAGATCAACGTGCAAGAAATACAAAAGAATAATAATAATAATCTTCCCAATTATGAAGCGTCACAAACTTATCTCTAAATGCAGAAGAGGCTATTCACATTGAATCCTAGATTTAGAAGCATTAACTACCTAATACTCCAAGGGAACAGAAGTGGAGAAAACAAGTAGGTGACAAAATTTATGCAGATGTCTAAACTTAATTGCACTCCAAGCCGCAGACAATCAGAAGATATTCAAGAAAGGTACCTTTAAAAGTCAATCACAGGCAAGTAGCTAGCTGGTGAAGAAAAGTCAGACCCAGATATGGTGGGTCAATCAACTATATGAAAGAATCATAAGATTTATGCTATATTTAAAAAATACTCGAATCAGAAGTACTCGACTGAAATGTGACTGTCAGGCTTTGGTGATATCTTTAAGTATATTCCACATACATCCAGAACACAAAACAATGTCCAATTACTCTTACTTGACTTCACCTTAGGGTTCTGCATAGCGAGCTTTGTCCTCTCCCTAATACGTTGAAGAGTTTCTGCACATCATCGAACATCCATTGTCAACTAAATGAAGGAAGTAGGCAGGATGCTGATTAAGCCTGGGCTCTGCACAATAATTTACCAGGACTGTGCTTTCTGCCTTTGTTCCATGGTGTGTTCCCCTTATTTGCTTTAGAAATCCTCATGCGTCTTAGCTTTTCTTTTGCATCTATTTCCTTTGAATCTGCATCTGAAGATTCAATATGGAATGTTGAGGACACTGATTCAACATTAGATGGTGATGCATTGCTTTCCTTTCCCCCATCTTCACTCTGGACCAAAAACCGAGGCTCAAAAGTGGCAACAGCTTTAACTAGAATTCTAGGATGCAGCTTCTTGTGATGACCCGGATGAATACTCATCTTTCTTCGATTCTGGGAGAAGTTCCAAAATGACACCCATCTTTCTTCATATTGTAACAAAGAATAATTTGTTGCTTTACCAGTAATGCCTAGCTGCAACCTTGCATAACCCCGATGGCTTTGGAAAAAGGTTGTGCAATGGCAATATCTGTCATAATCGTCATTATAAACACAATAAGTAATAATCTAGAATTAATAAAGTAGCCATAGAAGAAGACCAGAAGGCTCAAAAGCTGCAATTCTATCCTCTAGTCAGAAAATATTAATATTCACCTGTAACATCCTATGCATGATTACAAGAGTCAAGATGCAACCTAAATTAAAGCAAACAAATTCCAACTACTACCAAAGACGAAGAAGCAGCCAAAGTGGATCACCTTGCATGCAAATTGGTGTCATTATGGTCATCTAAGAAATACTAGGTCACACAAATCATTCTCATCTTCCCAAAGGGAAAGACTTTAACAAGAAGCCACAAAGGGAGCAGCAATGTTACAGTCCTACAAATCTGCATTGAAAGCATAGGACTCAGGGCTATTCTTAAAAGAAGAAAAAGAAAAAAATATTAAACAGGACCTACTCAGCTTTGAAATGTCAATGAAAAGTACATGAAAATATATCTTTTCTCTGGATACAAATATACAGCACAGCCAACAAAGGCAATAGGGTTGTAATTGCTCTGTCAAGCATCTACAGTTAAGCCACGGGCCATAACCTCCTAATTCCAAGAATTTGATAGTAAAGGCCGATAATCTTCTCCAAATAATTAAACGAACAAATCATTGCTCAGACTACACATGGTTGGACCCATTTTCTCACTGTGTCATCCACCAAATATTAGAACCTAACAAACAACTACAAACTTGATTCAACTGATGCACTCTCTTTAAACTTTCATGCTTGACCAGACATATCATACTACTGAAGGTCTAATTGATATAGATCGCTTGCAATAATGATATAAAAACTATGCTCCAAGAAATCACAAGCAACTATTTAGAAACCATGTTTGATGGATAATTTAAGGTGGGTGTTCTCCTCCATTAATAAAAGTTAGAGGCCTCGAACTTTTATATAAGCTAGTGAATTACTCCACCCATTGCCACTTGGTTTGGGTTGGAACCTCATCAGATTTGTATGCATTACTTGTTTCTTTAAACCCAGTTCTTCCAAAACATAACATGGTATTAGAGTCAGGTTGTACTCGATCGTGATTTGCCACCATTGCCTTACTCCACCTATTACCAATTGGTTTTGGGTTCGAACCTTGTTGGATCTATAGAAATTGCTTCTGTATTTCAAGCCTATTTTTTAAAAATGTAACACATCACAACAAAAGCTTAGCTCACTATTGAAGGCCCAAAAATATTAATAGTTTATTTACGAGTTTATAAATTGTTCTATACTTTTCGATTTTAAGAGGGTCATGTTTGGATAGAAGTAGTAACAAAATACTCATAGTGTGTGTGCCCTACAACTATCAAAATCAAAATGCAATGTTTTTGTGCATCTATGTAAATGCACATTGGTCAGGGATACGTGAAATCGTAGGGAGTGTCCATACTTCTTAGCCTTGCACAATTATTTAATTTGAGACCTCTTGCTCAAAAAGGCTCCAATACTATATATGGGAACCATCACAACCAAAAGCTTAAGTTGATAGTTGAGGGCTCCGGAATTGCTTTATACTGTATATGCTATAATAGTAGCATCATGTCAAAAGTGTGCCAAAGATTGTATGCAGCTACTAAGCCTACTATTAGCTTGAACTAGTGATAAATTGTTGCAGCTTTCAAGTTACCAATTCAAGCTGAAATGAACCAAAAATTCCTCCCAGAATACAGCAGTTAAGAAGCCCTTTTGGCATGTAAAGTTCAACATGTAGATCCAAGCAATGCAATTTTCACAAATGGGTACTTAAGGATGGCAAGTTCATGAACCCTAAAATGTAAAAAGTCTGTCAAAATTACTGCAAAATATCATGTCTGTCAATCACTGGGTTTAAACTAAAAACACCTGAAAACTCAATGAGTGAGCAGATTCTCCGAAACCCTAAGACCAGAAGTAGCATTTTGCTAAGTGCCATTTCCCTAAATACTAATGTTTTCAGGTTACCGATTCAAAATGAGAAATTCCTACAGGAATACGATTACTTTTTGCATTCAACGAGAAACCCACAAGAGCAATCGAGGCTTCAAATCAAAATTGTGGACCGGAGAACTAATACCCTAGACTTTCTGAAGCTTTTCCCCAAGTTCCCTGTTCTTAAATCGTCTAGAACATTATCAGCAATGACCATAAGAGAGAGAGAGAGAGAGAGAGAGAGAGAGAGAGAGAGAGAGAGAGAGAACCTAACAAAGGCATGGGGAGCTCATTCATGAAGCTGCAAATCTCCCAAAACAGATGCAGATGCTTCAATTCAGTGCTTCATTTGGTTTTCTTGTGCACGCAGAATGCACCCTCATCAATTCATTTACAGGGGAAGAGAGAAAGCGAGAGGTACCCAACAGGGAGAAATGTCTGGAGGAGTGAGGATAGAGCCCAAGGGAACTTTGTCCGGTGCCAAAGCCAACTATGTGGTCACTTTTCTTTAAAAAACAATTCGGTAACTCTGGCCAAAAAAAAAAAAGGTGATAATATCAAATCATAGCATGTCGGATTGTATAATTCTTTTGTAGTTATGTAAAAGAACTATGACTTCTTTTTAGTTTTGTTATTATGGTAATATTTTTCTCTTATGTCACATAGATTCAATTAAAAAGAGGAAAGAAGAAGAAGAAGAAGATATATCATATAGATGCAATGAGGTTGTAATTCTAAACTATATTTTACTGCAAATCTCAAACACCATCATTAGTTTGTACATGATAATATGCACATTATATATGATGTTTTAGAACTATTTTACAATAAAATTAATAATGAAAATCGGGATAAGAGAGACAAGGTCGACTAAAACGATGATAAAAGAAGAGTCAAATATTAGATTCATAGGACTTGGGGTAATGAACACTAAGAGCATCGACTCAAGGTCTAGTAGGAAACACGAAGACAAAGGTAATGGAAAGAGATTCACAAGGGAAAGCAATTGGATTAGGAGACTTTGGTTCTTTGACAAACATGAGTGTGACTAGGAATGCTCAATTGTAGGTTCTTTCTCTCACTAGACGTTCTTTCCTCTCTATAGAAGGTTCTCGGTGATTTAACATGTATTTGTAGAACATGTCGAATATATGATAATATTAATATTATATATGATGTTTTGGCATTGTTTTGCAACCAATATGATTCTATTCAGTTTATTTTGTAAGTTTTAAATTGATTGTATATAAAATTAATACAATAAATAACAATTTTACCAAAAAGCTAAAGTGCTTGTTAGAAGCTATGTTTATGAAACTTCTCTGTAACTTAAAGCTTTTCTTATTACTAGTTTCAAACAATTACCTGATGAATTTTGAGCTTCTTCATAACTTTAGTGCTACTACTAGTAGTTTCAAGCTCCTCATAAAAGGTCAATATTAGTATATGATATTTCAGGTTTCAAGTATAATTTTCTAAACATATTTAAATAAATCAAATGAAATGAATAAGATTGATAACATATCTCCATAAAACACTTTTTTTGGATGAAAAAAAACTTTTTCGATAAATAATTGACATCAATCGCTTAACCAATCATTTTATGAGATAATTTTTTTCACCGTATTTATAATTATTACAGATTTAAAAGGAGACGAGCGTGAGGGGAAAATCTATACCTTTGAAATAGATTTTTAAACCCTTGCCAATTTCCCATTTGGTGATGAGAGTTGCTGCCACCATTTGTTAATTCATCCCGATTGATACTCAAATTGCTTATGGATGATCTCCTCCTAAATACCAATCGTTTTCTACCCTGTTTCTGAGAGTCCTTCCTTTGCCTGAAAACGAGTCCTTAACAACCTTCCTTTCATTTATGAAGATAAGATGTGTTTTCAACGTACAACCCATTTTAAAACCCCTTCATCTCCAGCCTTTCGGTCAATTCAATCCCCTCATTTTCTCTCTCTTCTCCTTCGACTAGCCAATGACATGCATGAATTCAGATTCCATTTGCTCATTTTCTTAACTTTGAGTTTTCAATTACCTACACAATACCCATTCAACTTCTTTGACCTATTCAATCGGAACCCCCTACTCATTTGATTAGCAATAGTTTACTCCCTCGGTGACGACCTGCGAAGCTTCTTTCACTTTGTGAATCCCCAGATATTCTCTCTCTAAAATGTAGAACTCTGCTTGGTGGCAAACTTCTGTTGAAAATTCTTGCTCTTTCTTCCCTCTCTCCTCCTTGTTGAGTTGACACAGTGGTCCAATTCAGACTTCTTCCAAGTCTTTAATAGAAGGCGGCCATCAGATAATATAAAGTCTCCTCTTTTTAGTCTTCTTCTTTATGGGTTTTGCTAATTTTATTCCAAATTCCTCACTAGATTGTTGCTATTACACCTTTAAATTACAGAATCCCCTCTCTGGGTTTTGTTCATCTACAAAAATTCTCAGCTGGGTATCCCTCAATTTTCCAGAATTTGTTGAAATCACCAGCTCAAAATCATGGACAACACAGCACAACCATCAATGAGTGCAACACACTCAATGGCACTAACGCAGATCATGATAGGAGCTATGGTATTCACCTTCTTTGTGGTGGCTCTGCTTTTCTTCCTCCACCTCTATTCCAAGTGGTATTGGTCAAGGACTGAGGACCCCGCCATAGTCTCGTGGCGCCGCCGTGCCAGCCGCCAAGTAGCCGCCAACCCACGGCGGGGGCTCGAGCCCTCTGCCCTCCGGTCCCTCCCTTTTGTGGTGTACAACCCCAAGATTTCAAGGATGGATTGGAGTGTGCTGTTTGCTTAAGTGAGTTATCACAAGGGGAAAAAGCTAGGATTTTGCCAAAGTGCCATCATGGGTTTCATGTAGAGTGCATTGACATGTGGTTCAAATCTCACTCAACTTGCCCCCTTTGTAGAACCCTTGTGGTTTCTCCCCAAAACCCTGCAGGCTTAAACCCTAATAGTAGTGATAGTAACAACATGGTTGCTGAATCGGAAGAACAGGTTAGTATTTCATTATCATCAAATGATGATCATGGGAGGCCCCAAACTCGAGCTTTCCCTACAAATGTGCTCTTTTGGGGTGATGAAACACAGGTTAGGTCTTTAGGGTTAGTGCCCTTGGAAGAAGGGCATGATGCCTCCTCATCAGCATCAACATCTGGAGATCATGGGTTGGTGATTGAAGTACCAACAGAGCCCTGTGAGGATTGTTTGTGTTCTTCCCCCAACGAAGGGCAATCGCCTGTTATGACCAAGTTGAGGTCCTTGAAGAGGCTGTTTAGTAGGGGGAAGAGGGTAGCCATGGCTCCCTCTCCCCGTGGTTCGAGCTCGGGTGATGTTGAGCAAGTTTGAACCAAAAACGGTTAGGATTTTGTTAAATTGATTGCCAATTCTATGTGTATAGATGTGTAGACCTCAAATTTCATAGGATAAGTTGGGGAAGATTGGTGGTTTTTGATGGAAAAAGAGAACCCCATCCCAACGCGTTTGTTCTTTAATCAATTCCATTTTTATGTTTATGTATAGTACATATAAATGTAGGCTGGCACCTCCTCTTCAACTATGTTAGGTGCATATGTTGGTTATACAAACAAATGAGAAGCAGAGTTCTCTATCCAAAAGAAAGGCACTTTTTATTACTTGCAAACATTACAATGTGACGATAAAATCAACTAATCAAAAAATGTTAGTATAGTACATTTTATTGGTATAATTATACTTTTCGTATTTAATTTTTTCAAATTTACATATACTTTTTGATAAAATTAAATCAATTTTACACCTGGGTTATGATTTATTTATTTCTCATAATACATAGGGAGATAAAATAGGATTTGAAGAGAAACAAATCTCTCAAATATAGTATGTGTTCTCTAACTTAACTCCCCTCTTTATTTTTTTATATTTGATAAATCTCATAAAGAGGTAAAGATTTTAAAAAACCTCCCACATTCAATTAGATTTAAATGATTAGATACATCCAAAAAGTTAGACAAAAATATTAGTGATTATTCAATTCTCACAGTAGTTTATAATTTGCTGGTGGACCTCGTGGTATCCTCAACTTCTATTTTTCAATCCAATTAGGCAAGACAAGAAGCATACTTTTTGAATCGTTGTCTTTTCATGCATCACATTTTTCACTCATGAAAAAGTTGGTGGCAAAGCTAAAATTTCAAGGGAGGGACAATAAGGGTAAGACAACAAAAACGAATCAAGACAGGAATCAAAAGACAACTATTGAGAACCAGATGTACATAATCGTAAGTCTTGGAAACCGATTAGACTGTACCAAATGGTCCATTTCTCAGATTCACAGGACAAATCCATGTAACCTAACACACCCAGATTTCTGTTACCACAATTTCCAGTATAACAGCCATCTGATGTTGAAATGTAGGCTAAGAAACCAAGTAAATAGGGCCATAATCATATTGGGGTTTGGTAAGCTTGTCTAAACTCACATATGGGGGACGTCATTGACCTCTTCTTCTCTCTTCTTGGAATGAAAGAGATTGGCGAGAGGTCCTGAAGCCGGGCGCTGGTGCTGCTTGCTACTAGCAGCAGCACCAGCCCCGGTGCTATTCACCGGACCCGAGACATTCCTCGGATGTCTTGGGTATCGGGAGTGGGAATGGGAATCCCCGGATGCTTGTTTTGGGAATTGGTTGGTCTTCTTTCGTGTTATTTTCCATGACGAGAACAGGGCAGTTAGTTTCCATGATTTCTTCTTGCTGTGCTTTTTCTCTTGGTTCAGTTCTAGCTGTTTCATTCCACTTTCTTCTTCTGGGTCTTCCTTGTTGCTTGAATATCTTCTTGCCTCTTCCAAGAACTGTTTCAAGAGAGAGAATCTAGTCAATCAAATCAAATTAAGAAAAAACTTGCTTTTTATGTGGAGCTAGAAATCATAAGAAAACCTGTGCAAAGTCTGTATGAGCATCAAATTCATGGTTGTCGCTGTCATTGTCTGCAGAATCAAACCCAGGAAAATCAGGAGAACCCTTCATTGCTCACAACCTGAAACTGCATAGACAGAAAGACATTAAATATTCACGACAATAAATTTTCCATGAAAATTGAACAGAAGAATGATGAAAACAGAGATAATTATTAATCAGTACATCTTGTTGGCTACTTTGGTGAGATCAGTGCTGGAAATTATTAACACCCAGATGGCCAATCTCTTAAAATTTGACCATCTTTAATATGAACACAAGAGGGTGAATTAAAAATGGTATATCCCAACTACCCAGATGTTAAACACTTGACGAAATCCCTGATTGTTGAGGGGAGAAGGTAAGGATTCTTTCCCATGTTTGTTTGGTTGCTCAAAGTGTGAGTGTCTCAGAGAGAGAGAGAGAGAGAGAAGAGCTGTAGTTAAAAGGACAGTGAGCTATAATGGGGAAGGTGAAGAGTGTAGCAAATGGCAAAATCAACCCCATGATTCAAGGAATACATCAAGCAGATTTGGGCAAAATGTTGTGGCCAACCAACTCAGTGTTTTGAGTAGGAGGAAAGGCAAAATTGTGGCATTTTGAAAGGGAAATTCCCATTTTTTACTTAATTATTATTTGATCGACCAACTTTTTTCCCCTCTTTTTGAAAATCTCCATACAGATATAATATACCAATTTTTAATTGACTCGCTTTCCATTAAAGAGATGAGATATGAGTGAGGGTTTAGAGCACTAGATCTCCTGTTTCATCTAGTAAAGACTTCATATATAAGTGATATTATTTATCTAAATTAAAAAGAAAATTTTAAACCATAATTTAGCTTTGACAATTAAAGATGTTGCTTATATAAGTATAGGATCTTCAAAAGAAGAAAAATAAACTTACTTGCGTTGTAAAATTAGGGCGATATTTTTTACACGATATATATTTTCTTTAGTGAACTCATGTAAAAATTATTGTCAAATTGAAGCATTTATGTTTTGGCAATTATGGGTAATGATTCAACTGTGAGAGAAATTCTACTTGAATAAGTCACAAGTAATTATTTCTCGCTTTTGAAGCGATTTTATCGGTTTGTTTTCATAGGTTTATAATTGTATGTGGTTGAATTGTTGATTAATTGTCGGATCGGTCTGCCACGAGTATTAATTATTCAAATTCGAACTAATATAACATATAAATCTATTCGAAAGGAAGGTTATACAAGATTTGTGTATATCATCGTTAAAGGTCTGTATAATGAAACAACGATCGAATGGAAGATGAGCTATCGGAAGAGTTTCAATTAGTTCTTTCAATCGAAAGATTTATCTTGTTATTTTAGTTATGCATTTGTTTGAGTTTGATTTTCTTTACAAATATCGTATGACTTTCAATTAATAAAATTCATCTATTATTCTCAAAAAAAAAAAATCTATCTCTAGTTTCGAGAGTGTCTTTGTACTCTCTTTTGAAGGATGACACTATCTCTTGCTCTGTAGAGATTTCATTAGACAATTATATATTTTTTGATGACATGTGATGAAATTGTTAATTGATAGTGATATAGGTCTATAATAAAATATCAATTCTTCGAGTTTGAACTAATTTAACAAGTAAATTTTCTCCTGAAAAAATTATACAAGTTTAAAAATATCCTTGTTAAAAATCGTATGATAAAACAACAATTAAACGAAAAATGAAGGTCTACAAATGTATAAATTAGTTTTATAGGAAAATTAATCATTTTATTATTTCAGTAATGTAATCATTCAATGTATAAAATTCATTGTATATGTGATGGAGACACTGGAGGAGTAGACCCAACCAAGATGCTACAAAAGGTTATTTTGTTTGCTTGATCAACCAAACTTGAGGAGGAATCTGGCCTCCAAATTTAACATGAACATTCTTGAAGATGTTCTCTAGTAAGGGGGATTATGGGCATTTTGAAACTAAATGGAGAAAGTAAGTGTAGAGATACTTTCCCAAAGTCAACCGTTTTCTAGCCAATTTTGAAACATGTTTAGTATTTCTTGCATAACTTTTGATCTGTAAGGACTTTGTCAATGGTCAGCATATGGATGGAAAACTCTCTCAACAAGCTTTCCAACATACTTTTTCGTTGCATTTGGAGTTGTGTAGGAAAATTATTGCAGCTTAAATCAAGGGAGAAATTTGTTAAAACAACGTGTAGATTCACCTTACACCTAGTTGTTTCTCTTTCTAATTTATTGTCTCCTCCCCTTTTATTTTTGGCTGAACTTACTCTCAACCCTATAGGATGATTGTATGGAGCTTTCAACCCTTGGATTAATCATATATACCATAACTATACTTAAATACAAATATGTGAAGCTTGGTATTGTTAAGGGTCCTTTGTCAATTTGAATGCAAAGTCGAGCTATGTTCCTTAACCCCCAAATCCTCTTTGTTTAGCGTAATTAGTAGCTTAATTAAGTAATGTCCAAGAGTCTAATTCCGATCAAAGGTGGTGTGACTTATCTTTTGGCTTGAATTAATTGCTTAATCAATCCTCGGTGGTGTGCCTCGTCCAAGGAGGAATTAGTACCCGATTAATCCCTATTTTCTCTCAACCCCCTCTTTTTACTCCCTCAATATCTCACTCCTAAACCTACCCCCTCCTCTTCACCCATCTCTCTAATATTCCCCTCTCAAAAACTAGAACTACATTCGTCCCCCTCTTTTCCCCTCCAACCAAACTATTGCCCTAGCTCACCCATGCTCATCCAAGCTCATCCAACGGTTTGGTGATCTTTGAGGAGCCCCTCCATTTTCGGATGATGACGTTCCCCCTCCCCTCAAAAGTCCCAAAACCCCTTTACCCGGGAACCTTGGGAGCTTGCGGCTTTAGCTCCTCTTTTGTTATTATTATTATAATTATTGTTTTTCCACTCAGTCTGTAAGGCTTTTATTTCCATTAAAATGTTGTATAATTTTCAATTTGCGAATTCATCTTCATATTAAAAACTAATATTTTCTTGTATATTTTTTAGAAGAATCACATTTATGGTAGAATCCCTTTGACATAATTATGCATTTTAATTTTTATGAAGTCAACATCTACCTCTTGCACTATTTTGCAAAAATTTTAGTAGTTTAAAATTAAAGGGAGGGCTATTATACATATGGGGAATTGGATCCTAATAATTTAAAATTTGAAAGTGTTGGACGTCATTAATTCCAACCGAAGAATTGGACGCCAACTTTGGACCTATTTACATTTCTTGCATCACCACCGAGTTTCAGTTGCTCAATGACGTGAACAACAGTCTTTGTTACACGCGGATAATAAATAAAAAAATATTTATTTTTTAGATGATAATTTGGCAAAAATGATAAAAAAAGACAAGTTAAACCTAATTTCTTTACCCCGAAGAGAGATAGAGAACACAACACGAGGGGTATAGACATTAGGTTTAATTGTTTTTTTTTTTTTTACCATCTTCATCCAAACAATAAATAATTTTTATTATTATTATTATCATTGTCCACGTGTAACAATACCGCCTCCACGTCATTTAACAACCGAGTTCAAGTCGATAGCGGTGTAAGAAATGTAAATAGGTCAAAAGTTGAGGTGTTGACGTCCAATTCTCCATCCAACACTCCCAAACTTTGGATTAATGACGTCGAATTTCCATATATATATTGGAAGCATCTAGTTTAGTAGCATATTATATTATATATTATATATATTATAAGTAGGAGATTCCTTTAATGGGAAAGTTGAAATATGAAGCAATTAGAATTTAGAAATGTCAAGTGGCGTACTACAAAAAAAATATGCAAAATTATTTTCTGCTCCCTTTTTTTTCCTTTCTTTTAAAAAAAGGCAGTAGCCGTTTTTTTTAAAGTGGGGAAATATAGCATTTCACGTGTTTATGACAAACGCCGCACGTTGCGGGTCTTGCAATGCTCAAAGTTATTAATGATTAGGAGTAATTAATTAATCTATCAAATTTTAGAGATCACCCTCTTTTTTTCTTTTTGTGCTTTTGTGTGATGAGATTTGGATTCAATTTTTACCTAAAATGAATTTTACGGATTTTTTATTATTAAAAAATGGAATATTTGTTTTAATTAATCTATCAAATAAATAAAATGTATTATTTGTTGTATAAATTTTCTAATAAAATGGAATATATTTGATTTGATTATATCAAAGTCTTTGGGATATGATCAACATAGAACCAAATAGTTGTGTGGAAGAATAAGTAGTTTCTTTTTTCAGAAAAAGAGATATATTCATTAATAAAAGGTTACATGACATCTACCGATGATATCTTAGTCTAGTGGTTAATACTAAAATTTTGAGTAGATTAGATCCTAAGTTTAATTTTTCTTCCCGCTAGTATATTTTACTGTTTTTTATGACTTCTTTGGATTAAAAAAAAAAAAAAAAAGGTCACACGACATCTAGCACTAAAATAATTTAACTAGAATAAACCATCAATGTAAATCCTCATCTCTAAAAGTTAATGATTATTATATTTTCGATCAGCTCTATACTATTCCAAGCATCCTTCGGCTGTTAAACACATTCTTTAATATCCTTGTGTCTTCCCCTAACTATCACGAGGTATAATATAACTTCATAAAGTAGACATCTATTTAATATGATATATTATACTTGAAAGAAAATCATCACAATAGAAGTATGTTTATTGTATAAACTTCTATAATTAATTCACCTTTCAAGTCAAACAAACAAGTCTTATATAGTAATATCCTACTCTCCTACGTGACTCGATATCTTGAGATTTATAAAAACTGGTGACACTAAGACAAAAGGAAAAATTCTCACTAAAACTTGTACTAAGATAAGAGAAAAACCTGCTCAAGTAAGAAGACAAAGCTCACAAGAAAAATATAGTCTTTATTCCCAGGCAATAGAGAGAAAAAATAGTAATATCTGACTCTCATAACTTCTCTAACCAGAGACTGAAAGAAGTGATTGCCTAAATTTATATTTAAACCCAAATTAGCTAACTTATCCGTAACTTGATTTGCTTTTCAATAGTAATTATCTTTACTTCCTAATCAGATTTCCTTAACAACAGTTTACATTGCATCAATATTGGAGTGAACTGTGAGCCTCACTTCTTACTTCCTCGAAGCATCCCAACAATCAAAATTGAATCCAATTGTATCCATATATGTTTGATAGCCAATTTGCAATTTTAATGATATATTAATAACTAGTTTACTAAGTTTGCTCTTATTAATTGATTTTTATTTTTTATTTTTCATTGATTTTTTTTTATTTTTAATGAAATTTTGGGTACCTTGGTCTTTTTAACACGGATTTTGTTATAAATATTATTTCATAATTTTCAAATGACAAGTATTTTATAATGGAAAGAGTGTTATATTAGAGGCAACTAGAATGTTTTGACATAGAGAGAGAGAGAGAGAGAGACTCAGAGAGTACGAAGAAGGTGAAATGAAATTTATGACACTATCAACCCTTGCCTTGATATATAAATTATTGTTCTTTTTATAGACTTGTCAGGGTGATAAATGATTCGGTAACATTTCGAGTTTTACAAGCCTAGAATCATAAAGATTTTTTTTTATGGAATCATAAAGATTATTAATATAGTTAATTAAAATTAAAGTCAAAAAATTATATTTGAAAATATACTAGAATAATACAGTTATTTTATAAAACATTTATTCTAATATGAAAAGATACACGACATCGAACATAGTTAACATGTTATATATAGTACTACAGGACAGAAAATCATCGACTGATGATTAACTTCAAAATGACACAAGACGCAATCTAACACTAACTCCGAAACTCTTGCTCACTTCTCTCAGATTAGACAACTATTATTTGATGTAACACCAAGAAACTCAGTGTGTAGATTCTTAATTTAAACATAATAATATTTAACAAACAGTACTTCAGACCTCGCTGGATTGGGACCCAACCGAGTAGTGACAAAGATTCAATTAAGGGCACTTGGGCCTGCCATTAGGGCTCTTCCAGTCCCTGTAGCAAGGGCACTGGTCTAGGTTGCCATAGGTCCCTGAAGGCACACAGTTGCACTTGGCACAGCACATCATGCAGTATTTTTCACACCTTGATCCTGGCCCCTTCAATGCACACCTCACCCCACACTTTTTGTTGCAAAATGCTGCAATTTTTTTTTTTCAAAATCACCATTTAACATTCAAATTACAAGAAGCAAATTATTATAAACTAGCATATCAACATGTAATAGTTCATTATAAAGCTTACAAAAAGCAACATGAATAATTAATATTGATCTTCTTGTTTAATTTTATAAAAAAACAAAGTTTCATCCTTAAAATGAGTTTCAGAAACTGCATACACATATTACGAGCATGAAAGAAAAAATTAGTTGCAAGAAAGATGATACATAAGACTAAATTTAAGAACATTGGACTAGCTATGATTCATGAATCAACCATCAGCTTAAGTCTTTAGTTTGAATAGTTGCTCGAGCAAGCTAAGTACAAACTTTGGAAGAAGTGAAGGGATTGATCTTCGTACCTGAAGGTGGCTGAGGAGGAGCCGGAGATCTTGGACCAGAAGGCGGTTTAGGAGGACCTGCTTGAACATTAACAATGTCAAATAAGGTGGAGCTCAAGATGAGGGAAATGAGAAGGAGAATTCCAAATGAGATCTTCATTTTTCCTAATTTTTGGAGTTTTGGCTCAGAAGAGGAGTTTTGAAAAGATCTAGTGAGTTGTGTTGGAATTTTGGGTCAGAAAATGGGGCATATATATAAGGTCCAAGGAAAGGAATCAATATGGGAACCACAAGTTCATTTTTACAAGCCAACAAATTAAACAACTTTGTAACCAGAAATTGTATGCTTTTGAGGAAATACAGAAATTGGTATGGTCGGTGGTGTCTTGTGTCCCAGCCATGCATATTGTACGTATACCAAAAGTTACATCTAAATTTGTTGACTTGATATTTCGTTCTTTTCTTGATCATTATTATTTTACTATATATACTAATAAAGTATTGGTTGAAATTATAGTAGGTTTATTCGAGCAAACAAGGAATACAGTACAAACAAGGGATACAAACCCCATCTACCACTAATACTCCAGTGAAGTGATAATACAACAAAGGATACTCACATGCTCCTACCTATTCCCCCGCCTGTATTCAATCAGCTTTTCTAAACTTTCATGCAAAAGTAAAACAATTGGGATAATTTTTCTTTATCTTAAATACTTGTGGTTCGAAAAGGATTACACCTTCGCTCAAATTATTTTAAAAAATATGTATATGGATATGCATATGCATCCATGTACATGTTAGTCATGCAATCCATATTTATTACTAACTAAACCGGTCATATTGCCACACAAACGTTTAATTCAGATAGTACGTTCTTTACATCATTGTATTGCTTTTATTTAAATTTAATGTATGTAAAATTAGAATTACAGCTAGTTGTTTTTTCATTTTTATGGTTGAGGGATGATATGTAAGTTAAAAATCCTCAAATATATGATCTAAATTATAGTTGGATAAGATCACGTACAGCTGCAATTTTCACTTTCTTGAGAACTCAAGAGGTCGACTCATATGACAGTAATTAGCTTCACTAAGATCGGTTAAATTTTAAAATGTGTGTATTATAAGATCTATATTTATGAACCTTCTTCAACCATCGGTTTGAACGTATAACAAACATAATGTAACGGTCCTTGACGACAAGCCGTAAGTTAAAAAGAAATGAAGAGATGTTGTGCACATACCTGATGGTGGCTGAGGATAACCTGGACCTCCTGGAGGTGGCTGAGGATAACCTGGACCCCCTGGACCTGAGGGGGCTGATCAGGAGGACCTGCTTGAGCATTGACAATGTGAAGTAAGGAGGAGCTCAAGATCAGGGAAACAAGGAGAGTGCCAATTGAGATCTTCATCTCTCTTTTTAGGGCAAGTTTGATCAAGATCTACTCACTTGTTGTCAGGTGCACATGAAGAAAGTGGCCAAGAAAATGGGATATATATTGGTGCAACCATAGGAAATCTTGCTTCAAACTGCTAATAAATTTTTAAAAATATTTTAAAATGACACTTAGTCACCAAAGTAGGGATGTAGATTCAGATCATAGATGTAGGGACAACCAAATCTAAATCCCGTTAATTTTCAATCCAATCCGATAGAGTTAGATGTTATCTACTGAATCGAATCTAAGCTGAATTGAATTTGCTTCAAACTCGGGTATAATTGTCATCCTTGAATCAAAATTTTTAGACCAATAAAAATGCCATTATAAGAGGATTATTTTTAAATATTTTTAAAAGTTAAGTGGTATTTCTTTTATTATTTTTAAGCAAGTTTAGAAGGGTTTTATTTACTAAAAAAGTTAAATAGTACATATTATGTTGTCACGGGTACTTATTAGTCGAAAAAATTATCTATAACTTTGTATAAAAATCTTTTAATTATTATTGTTAGGAGAGAGATTGAGAGAAGGAGAGATAAAAGTCATGAAAGTGGTATGGTAGGTGGGTGTTGTGTCTCATGCGAGTACTACTAACTCATTTTCAGCTTGTTATGGATATGCATGTGCACATACATGTGAAGTAACCTTACATGTCCACTTAGTCATCTCATCTATGCTCTAACTAGGTCTCTACTTAGCCCTCCATTCGTCCATCCGCTTATGGCCCATTTTCATAACAATTGTAACAAATAACATCTATTATTTTTTCGGGGTTTTGAAAAATTCGCATATAACCAGCCTTATCTTTACAAGTTGTTTGCTTAAAATTGTTTCCGCATGATCTAATGTGTATAATTGTGTCAATTGAGACAGCTATTAAAATCTTTCGGAGTTGTTACTAGTATACTATATATTTAACTTCCATTGACCTTTGCTCCTCAGTACGCCCCTTGAGGCAGATAAAGGTAAGGAATTTCCAAGCGTCACAGTCCAAGCCCATCTTTAATTTTCAGAGGATGAAACTAAATTTTGGACCAGGGCCGGCCCAATCAGTGAGGACCGCAACTCAGCCCATTGCTTTTTTCATGGCATGCCCTCGTAGGCTGATATGGGCAGCTAAGGAATTTTGAGAGAGATGTCAGTCTCATCCTCATTATTCATCATTAACTACGTTTTACACAACATATTCTCATTTATCACGACGTATTTGCCTCGGTGGTGCTCCATTCACTTGTCACAGGCACGGTGAAAATTTTAACTCTCGCTACCTCAAATTTTTTCAATTGATGAATTTAAGGAGTAAGAGAGAGCCTAGGTCTATCCTGAGTCTTCAGCCTTCCCTGGACTGTTGATCAACTAGGTTTTTCTGTACAGTAATGTCGATGTTTATACTTATGCTTAAATTTCACCTAGGTCGATGTTTATACTTAAATAGAAAAAAAAACAAGAAAGCAAACAAAAAGCATTTCCCTCAGTCAGTACTTCATCTAGCCTATCATAGTATAATTTCATGATTGCAACAGGAAGGGATGACCAGAGTCAGGGTTTTATCCAATCTATGCAGTGCCATCTGCCAAAGGCATGGGAATTCATACTTTGATCCCCTGCTACTCAGTGTCCCACCACAGTTCACCCACTGCAACTACTGAGCTACATCACCCATTTTTACCAAATCCACCTGTTTAGCTAACAATACTTGGGAAGCTGGGAACTAACCTTCCAAGCTTGTTGCCCGACAGTTCAACCTAAAAGGATTTTCTTACCAATTGGTGCAACATAATAAATACCATTTCATTTCGGAATGTCACAAAAATTTAACCGAGTTTAAAACATGTTTTTATGTATTTTATTAGTACGTAAAATGTTCTCTGAAATCGAAATGTATCTTTCATGTAAAGTGCTTCCTTCAAATAATACAAAGCAATTGATGATGACTAGGAGAGGTGCTGATATTATGTCAAGGAAAAAAAGTGGTTCAATAAAAAGCCCGAGCCTAATGATTGAAGGTTTAGCGACGACAAGTTTTATAGAAAGAAATTTGGATGAATTAATGTATACTTAAATTGTTTTAATCATTGACTCATAGTCTAGGTTTTAATTTCTTCTTTAATAGATAAGACGGCTCTAATTTTATTAAATTATAAATATCTAAAATAAATTTATATATTATATCCAAACGAGATTTATTTAAATTAATGCATAAAATTACCAACTTTTTGGTTTCATTCAAATGTC
Source organism: Talinum fruticosum (assembly GCA_021018815.1). Taxonomy (NCBI): domain Eukaryota; kingdom Viridiplantae; phylum Streptophyta; class Magnoliopsida; order Caryophyllales; family Talinaceae; genus Talinum; species Talinum fruticosum. The sequence continues at coordinate 1,526,251 of JAITYX010000076.1, read as the reverse complement.
CTTCTAGAAAGGTACCTAATTCTTGCTCCCAACCCGGGTTCGATCGCAGGTGGACACAAATTTCTCAAGTTTGAGGATTTGTGTCTCTGTGGGTATAGTTAGTTATACTTGGCATCCCCCTTTCCGGTCCTGTTAAGCCCGTTGAGCTTTCCCCAAGATAGAGGGTCGATGGGTGGGCCCGCTTACCCTTGTAAAAAAAAAAAAAAATTCTTGCTCCCAACCCCCAAGCTACTCTTCTTAACCTAGAATCCTCATATTATATTGAATGGTACAATATAACTTACAAATGAGTAATAAAAGAAGCATAAGAATATAAAATTATATGAATACAACTTTTATTGACCTGAAATTGACTCGAAATAATCAACAAAAATAGCAGTAGAAACAACAAAATCTTACCAAAAAGATTAACTCTTGTACCAAGTAGTTAGGAATTAAATCCTAGGGGACAGACCCATGAAGATTAGGGCACTGCCCCTCTTATTGGACAATAATACCCTCAATACAGGACCATGAATGACTAATGTAAGAGGCACAAATTGTGAGTAACTTTCAAGGGGTGTACTTTAAGGGCACTTGGGCTTTCTCTTGTTGTTCAAGATGTCCCTGTAGCAAGGGCACTCTCCCTTGTCACCAAAAGGACCAGTTGGAACACACTTGCACTTTCCACAGCACATCATGCACAATTTCTTGCATAGGGCCCTTGGGTTCCTTATGCACCTGTGAGCACATTTTGCTGCACAGAAACTTGGCACTGCCACATTTCACAATCACAAGAGAGATGATATACCAAGTTAGAGGCCAAAATATACGGCTAACATGCTCAATTTATTCCATAAATTAATGTCAAAATAAAATATATTCTAAATATTTGTAAAATTATATCGTTAATAAGTCGAAAGTAATAAAAGAGATTGTTTTCAAGAGACAAGCTAAGAATAGTACATAAATAAAGTAAAGGTAAAATAATGGGGGACATGAGATGATACCTCCAGGAGGCGATTGAAGAGGGGGTGAAGAAACAGGAGGACGATATGAAAATGCCTCTGCAATTTCAAGGAATGCTGAACATAGCACCAAGGACATCAGAAGCACAAATGTCAGAGAAACCTTCATTTTTTGTAAGTTTTGGGGGAGAGAAAATATAATGATACCACTGGGAATGTAAACGTGGAGCGAGAGAGTGAGTGTTTTGGTTGAAGGGGGATGTGGCGAAGGAGGGAAGTGGGTGGATGAGTCAATATATAGAGTGATGAAAACGCGTTAAACAGTAATAAGAATAACTAAATAAAAAAGATTTATAATACATCGGGTTAATAAATGGGTCATTTAATATGGTTTCGGGTTGCGATCGGGTTACTTATGATTATGTTCGACGGTTTTAAATATAATAGGAAAAGTCTATCATGACAAGATAATACAATCACAAACCAACCTGAAGTTACTTATAGAAATCTAAACTCGATACGAACATAATCAATTTTCATCTAAGGCCGACCGGAATTAATTAACCATTTAGTAAAATACAACTTGGAAAGAAAAGGTTCAAATTAGGTCAATTCGAATTCTAAATCTACTTTAAATTAGCTATTTTACAAGTTACTTCGAATATAAATTCGGATAAAGTTGGATTCAATTCATCATTCCTTTTAAAGAAAAAGGGTAAAACAAAACCAGCTGGGTTGGGGAGGGAAAGCCCACCATAGTAAATAAGAGGAGAGAGAAAGGACAGACAATTGCAGCGGGTCGGTAGGGGAGTTTTTAAGCTTAGCTGAGCAGATTCCAGCTGGTGAAGGCAAGAAGTGAATTCATTCTGGGAAGGGAAGGCCAAGGCCCCCACTCTTCTTCCATTCAAACTATATTTGTTTAAGTTTCACTTGTATTCCTCCTATACTCCCCCTCCATCCACACCCCCCATCCCCCTATACCGAGCGGTGGGATCTTAACTTATTCCACATTCCCTGTATATAACTTGTCACACTTTCGTATGATGTCATATCCTGTATTTATATTCAACTTGGCTCGGTTTTGTTTTTTTAATTATTACACTTTAATTTGAATCATCCTGAGCTTATTGTTCAAGTTAATTTAAATTTAATTTAAATTATACTTTTTTACATATTGACTAAGTTTAGTTTGAATCGTTATATATGTGGATATAAGTGAATTAAGTATGGTTTGGCTCACTTCAATTTGATAGGAATTTATATAATTTTTTTAGTGAAATTTTATAAGTATGACAAAAATGTAGGAAGCAAAATTGTTGGAGGATAAGCGATTAGGAAGGAGTCTGTGTCATTTCATGAATACCCACAAGAGCTTGGCTAGTTTTTGTTTTTCTGTTAGGTTAGTCAACCCAATCAAAGTTCAGAAATCAAGATAAAAATCATGGATAAGGGTTGAGATGAATGATTCTAGATAGGGTTAGGTCAATATGATCACTTTATTAAGTAATAACCTAATTACTTCCTATTACATTAACTATGAGTTCATTGCACCTCTCCCTCGAAACTATGGTATGACCAGATAATATGACGTAATTTGACGAAAATAATTTTATATGATAATTTAAGTTTATAGACCGGAACCGAGAGAGAGAGAGAGGAGAAAGAAATACTACAGTTGGTGTGCCTCAAATGGAAGACAACAACTGGAGGGGTTGAGCTTGATTAATTACAGATACCTAAACTAAATCTAAGTAGAAGAGAGTCAAGTTTTTTTAACTTTTTATTTTAATAAAATATATACACAGATTTGAGGGGAGACAAAGGAATAAAAAGATGGGCTTGGATAGATTGGACTTGTCCAATCGACGTTTCTAGACCATTGATTCCTTCAAATCTCACATGGATTGATTAATGATAATAATGTTAGTATTTTTTTTGTACTTTATCAATATTTTGAATGTCAAATTATTTATTATGAATTTGTATTCTCGATCTTTTAAATCATAAAAATACATTAAATAAACATATTTAAATGTTTTTTTATTAGCTGAATGTATCAGTAATTTGAGATTAATTTACTATATTGTGTACTTTTATTAATATTTTAAATGTTTAATTATTTATTATGTATTTATGTTCAATGTTGTATATAGAAAATGTTCACCCAATTATTATGAATTTTCTGATAAAAATATGTAGTATATGATATTAAAAGCATCAATATTTACCATTTTTCACCTAAGCAAAATAACTCATTTTCCCTTTTATTTTTTTTGGGGGGAGAAATAACCAGAATCAATATGCGTGAAAGTTAGTGAGTAGCTGAAAAGCAGAGTAAATTATTATTATTATTATTATTATTATTATTATTATTATTATTATTATTATTATTATTATAGTTTTTAAAAATTGAGTTGCACGAAGACAATTATTGTTAAGATTATATGGGTGGGCAGTTCAATTTCAGAGCAGAAATAGAGAATTGAAGGTCAACTTTGATGGGAAGAATTGAAGCTTCGAGGAAGAGAGAGAGAGAGAGAGAGAGAGAGAGAGAGAGAGAGAGAGATGTTTGATGCTGTTTGTTCTGTGTATATGTATTTAATTTGAAGAGAATTCTTATTTTGTGTCTCAAAGTTTTTGGATCTTGTGATGAGCCAAGTTGTCCTCTGGGACTCCTTCTCCATGTCATATCAAACTCATTATTATGCTTGTGATTATGACTTGTAAAATTATGAATCAATTACCTGGTCGATTTAGCGTATTTATTTTTTGACATTTATGGTAATGTTTATAACTATTAATTATTGATCAAATTTATTACTATTATTGGTAAACATTTGTACTTATTAACCGTTAATTGTTTTTGCTAATTATAATAGTTTGTAATCATTAACCTCTAGTCATAACTGCTAACCTCTAACTGTTAATTTTTTTATAAAACTTCTAACTGTTACTTATAAACGTTAGCTTTTATTTACATGCAAATGTGTGGAGATTCAATAGAAACAATCTTATTAAATAATCACATACAAACATAGTTAGAAAAATAGTATGAAAAATTTTAATAGAGATTCAATTTGTATATAACTAAACATTTAGAAGGCTTACGAATTACTTTCAAATTAGCATTTACTTTGATTTACAAAATCTTCCTTAAAAATAGTATCCAATTCACTAAATTGAATATATATATATATATAAACATAGTAAAATAAGAAAAAATTATAATTGAAAAATATTTCTCTTACTCGCAATAGAGTCTATCAATATGTACTATGTTCAATGTGATTCTAATTGTTATGATACATGATAAATAGTATAATATCAAGCTTAAACTACCATAATAACTAATGAAGATAAAATAACACAAAATTGGAATGAAGGCATAGTAAAAAAATGCTATAAAAAATAGAACATATTATTTTTTTTGCTGGGGGTATGAAAAACGACATGTGTGTATGAGAGAGAGAGAGTAAGCGAGAGAGTGAGTGGCGAAGCGGGAGAAAGAATGAAATAATTATGAAATGGAAAATTTATTAAATTAAATTAGATGAAATTTAATAACTGTATAAGACAAATGATATAATGACAATTTTATACCTATAATTTAAGCTAAAAAAAGGTAAATATAATAAATTAAAAGTTATACATCACTTAAAACCTCTTACTTTTATATATAACATAAATTATTAAAGAATGAAGTCTTTAATTAATTAACTCTAAAATTTGTTTCAAGATAGTGAAAAAGTGGTGATTTCCTCTATTGCCTCAAGCATATCAGCTGCTTTATGAGGGGAAAAAAGGAATATAAGGTAACTAAAAACATGGAGTGATGGGAGAGAAAGAGGTCAAAGAGTTAAGGATAAAAAGTGAGCGGACATGAGATGATCAATTAATAACTTACCAACTTAACTTTATATACGACATAAATAGATAGATAAATTGCCAACATTATGTTTTTTAATTGGTAAACTTTGTTAACAAATCACCCGCCTTATAGTAAAAGTTAATTATTATATAATTGTCATCAAAAATTTAAATCAAGTTAAATTTGAAAGTGGAAGGTTCAAAGAGAGCAAGAGATGAACGACAAAGAGAATGCGACAATTCAAAGAAGTAAAAGTTTTATGGCAATGTGTAGAGTTAATGATATCACCTCAATTGTCAAGTGATCAATTTGAGACTTGGGTAAGCAGATACGTAACTAAAGGGATTGGGGTGACCACAAAGAAGAAGGAAGAAGTAAAAGATTTTTGAAGTGAGAAGAGCCGAGGAGAAGCTGGGAAAGAAGCATATAATCAACGCTTATTTACAGCCCATTAACATCCATCCACCTCCCGCAAATACCGTTGTGATTGACATATGTAGTGAATTCAGGCTAGCTACTGCAGTTTTTTCATAATTAAAAAATTAATTAGCATATTTTTTATAGTGTCAGGTTTTCCGGTAGTTATTAATGACTTTTTACAATAAAATAAGGGTATTTTAGTCCAAAAAAATTATATAATTATAAAAAGGTGTTGCCTTTATATATAGCATAGATTAAAACGAGACTCTATAAAATTATTTTATTAAACCTTTTAAGGCCATCGGTCAAACTGAACTGTATTAGATTGTTTGTGTAATTTCTCCAGATTTTGCCAAAGCAAGATCCACACTTGTTGACGTGGTGTTAAGTTGCACATATAAAACCACAAAATTATACAAACTTGTTTTCATTGGTTGGTTTTATTTTTATTCTTAAAATTCCTCTATTTTTAGGGTTAGATGAGAAACTTTTTATTAATGTTAAATCAGTGTAGCTTTTGTTGAATGGGTAGTGAAACAACGCAGAATACTGTTAAGATGCCAAGCTTGATAACAGAAATGACCATAGATCTTCCGACATTGAGGTGTCTTTCTAAACAGAGACGTACTAAAAATTTTACAGAAGCACGAATCTGGAGATGAATAGCTGTACATTAAAGTGTAGTTATAAGTACATCACACATGACAGTCACACTCCACCTACAGATTTTTTTTTTTAAAAAAAAAATCAATGCCAAAAATACGACCTAAAAGTCATAAGTCCTCCTATGTCAACTTCTTCTGGAGATCATCTCTCAGTTGGGTAGCATAAATAACATCAGGCATGGCATCAGTCAAGGTTGGAGAAGTGGCAACGCCATCACTGCACCAAGGACTGAGAACATCAGTATCAGCATCCAAGTCGGGACTGACTGCCTCCTGTTATTTCTTCTCTCCTTCTCGGCTTCTCCCTGACCTCGGTTTTCTCCTACACTATTATTACCGCAGCTATCCTTGGTAGATGAGGATTTATCTTCTTGAGAAGGTGACGGTGACTGAGCCTGGGCAGCGAGCTGCTGGTTGTACTTGTCAACGTACTCTGGAAACAGTTTCCTGAAAGTAGGGCTGGTATTGAAAGAACAAAACAAGGAATGATCAGTCAATGGATTCCAGAAAGCTGCCTTCGGCCTTCCCCATGGATTTATGCTAGGCGGTCAGTACTTCTAAACCAGAGTTGGCAAACAGCTTCTCTCATATCCAGTTCAGTGACCATGTATATCTAATCCCCCCTCCCCCTCCCCCCAAAAAAACAACAAAAAAATAAAAATTAAATAAGGAACTCAGCTAAGCAGGATTCCAGGATATTGGTATTTTTGGATTGCTGACCGGAGTATCCCATGAAGATTTCCTTAGAAGAGGGTATTAAGTAAACAAGATGTAATCATATACAATAGAACATGACGTCTAGGGTGCGTTGAGTATCAAATTGCTCGTGACAAGGAGAACCTTAAGGAAAGATTTCTAACAATAACAACTTGCATGTAAATGCACAAATAAATACCATTGACTCCAGTGGCGTGTTTGCTCTAGGAAGCCACTATGTAATTAGCTGTCCAGGTTTAATTAAAGTGAGAAATGTCTCAACGCAATCTTGTGAGAACTGAAAGTGACAAAAATGTGCCACCAATAATGCTAGCATGAGCATAAACTATCTAAAGTTATGACAAGAGGCAAAGTGGCTTTATAAAGACGACAACAACCAAGTGCGGATCCCATCAAGGCAGGATTTCAGGGGAAATTACTCAGCACGCCAACAATAATTAGCAAATGGTTCGACACATAGTGCAAAAGCCAGAAACCGGTAGCAGCCATTCACTTACATTTTACAATTGAAAGCAAGCGAAGCCTTCGCTAAACGTTGTTTCTCCTCCACAGTGGTTGAAACACTCCCCGTTGTAGGGCTGTTGTCCACCTGCAGAATAACAAGGTAAACTCAGTGCAGCCAACTTAACAATTGACGCTAATTGCATAATCAGACTGGCTATGAAAAAGAAAATCAGGGAATTGAGTTGTTTAGGAGGATAAGAAGCTAGCGGCCATGTGGCATGAAAACAGAAATAGGAACAGATAAAATACACCACTGCCACCACCTAGTGTGGATCCCGGTTCGGCAGAGTATACAGAGATCCAGATATATACAACCTTACCCCTGCAAGCACCTATATTGGCAGAGAGATTGATTCCTAAAGGCCCAACCAAATGAGAACAGATAAAATGCAGAACTGAAAATGGAAATAGCATTTTTGAAATAGAGGAACATCAGAACATGTTGCAACAAATACTTACATAATTAGCAAAAGGTTCACACATGTAGCTATAGAATAACTAAATTGTAATAAAGTTTCACATTTTCATAATCTGAATTATAGGGTGAAAATATAATAATTATGGAAACCTAGAGTTTGCCCACTTTTGTACATGGGTGACACCCCCTTGGTGTATTTTACTAACTATTTTGTGATAACTTATCAAAAAAATCTACAGAAACCTAGAGCTCCGTGGAGGAAAGAGTCTAGAGGTGAACGTCAGCAGTTTTTGAGGAAGAGGTTCCCCAAAAGTACCTTTGGGGTTTCTGGAAATGCACTTTTTCCGAAACAGGGAAACATGATCTATAATCTCCATGTAATATATGCTAGCAGCATTGATTTCAAAGCAGAAATTAATGTCATGACTCATGAGCAAAAAGCTAGACGACATAAGAGGACAGAAAAAGCACTTAAACAAATTATAAGAAGCAACAACGGTATTTGTCAATTAGCCAACGTAAACTTACCATGAACGAAAGTAGCCCATTAAGAATGCTGCATTCACAAATAAAAGCAGTCAGTGCAAAGGTGCAATGAGGAAAAGCAGCTCACAACAAGACATGACAAAATTTACAGTGTTCAAGGTTAATACGAGCAATAAAGCTTCACTATATTCATGTTACTCATAAAGCTGGCAGCAGTTTAACTGAACTAAATAACCAAATGACAGTTGCACCAAGAAACCGGTTCAAGTCAACATAGGGCTCATCCCAGATATAAGCCCATTTTCATGCGAGAATAAGTCACAATAACAATTTTTCTTATTTTAAAGAAAAAGTAGGATTTACTGTTGTGATATGAGAATATTAATTGCTCAGAAACAACTTCTTACCTTGATACTGACCACATAGGGTTCCAACTCTCAGGATGAACTACAATAATAATTAATAAGGTAATCATTATGTGAACAAAACCATTATAAAAAATATCCACAAAAAAATTAATTGAATGACAATTGAGCACTTACAGTCACTCATAGATAAGCAAATTTTCTTTTGAGTCGCAAACCGGCCATTGGGAGTTGTCATGCTGCTCAAAAGGGAACACATAAATGTATGTTAATTAATGTTAGTATGCCACAATATACATAACTTTATTTTAGAGATGATGGACTAGCAATCAATCAAAAGATGTTTTTGGACAAAAGAGTCACGTTAACAGATTGGCAATCTTTTTAAAGTTCAGCTGCACAAATACCTGATTCCTGGGGGCTTAAACGGATACTCAGCGGGGAACTTGATCTTCCCATAATAATATCCACCTTTGTGGGCACAGGCCAAAAAAACAATTAAGAAAAACTCAGAAATCACTTCATGGAGGAGCCAGCTCCTCTCAACACAACAAAAGCCAATCACATGCACCAAATAAATAAATACTCTCTAAATAACAAATAGATATGAAGAGGACAAACCTGCAAAAGGTGTTCCTTCGCTTCCCTCCAATACATAATCTGAAATTTCAAATAGTATTTGAAAAACCCGAAAAATCATAAAAGAGAACAAGAAGTACAGAATAAGTCTCTCCAATGTATGTGTAATGAAACCTATGTAAAAGTTCAAAAATACTAAGCTATACTCCATAAAGTCCAGTTCATCGCTCAGAGCAACTGTATGCTGGAGGGATTTTGTATTCTAAATTAGCACAAGGGACTCTAACCCAGTTTAAATAGCTACATGCCTATACATTCAAAATTGAAATTGGGAGAAAATAAAAGAAGGCTAGCTTCAGAAATTAAAACTCTATCTAATGCTGTGTACATCATAGAACAGGGTAATGAAACACAGGCATGCAAGTTTAATGGAACCGGAAGTGGCAACTCCAACCTTATTTCTACTTTCTACTAGCACCATCCAACTTTCCAATAGCTTGCATAGTAATGCATAAGGACACAACATGGACATGGAAAAAGAGCATTGCAAAAGGGCCAGAGCCTTGGCTCCGGTGTTGTTTCTACATGTCAGACACACAGCATAGGACATTCTTAAATCACAGTGTGATCCACTATGCCTTGACAGCTCCCTACCAAATTAAGAGATGTTAGAACATGAACCTAATCAACCAATCACAATTTATACAACCAGAGTAAGTTCATGCAGACACACTCAAACAGGACTCAGGCTGCTCAGTGATTCCCTCCCTAGATCCCGCCAATAGTGAGGCCCATCCTGAGGACTGGTGTTGCAACAAATGACAAGTAATTTGCAGTAGTTCAATCGTAAGATGAAAAGGAAATTCTAGGCTTCTTTGATGACCTAAAGAATATTGAAGTACAACTTACGCCAATCAAGAATGTCATTTGGAGAAGGGCGAGCAACAATATGGGGTACCGGTTCCTGCAAATTAGCAAAGATAAAAGTGCAAAATATTATCTCATTGCTTAAGAAAAGGAAAGAATTCACTTAAATCTAGTAAACAAAACAGATTTTTTTTTTTTTGGGGGGGTGGGGAATCCATCTTCACAACATAAGGAGACTAGAGAGGCTATGCTTGGTGAATTTAGGTGCTTTATGTGCTCTAAGAGGGGAAAATAATTCATCTTTAATGCCCATTTGCTAGATATCTTTGGAAATTCGCTCTCAGTTGTTTTGCCTTTCTTTGAGCTAAGGGCTAATTTTATTTAACATTTGATGGCTTCGGTGGGTGCTTCTAGAAGAAAAGAAGAAGAGAAGAAAAGTTAAAAAGAAAGCCACTAGAGCTATTCCTATGCTACTTTTACAATGACTTGAATGGATAGAAATAGGACAGTTTTTACTCAAGAGGGTAGCACGTAATGTAATTGAAACAATCTCAATAAGATAATGGTGAAATCAAATATTTAGCAAGTTCAATGACTAAATTTTTGAAAACATAAAAAAAAAAAAAGAAAAATATCCGATGCCGGACTCGGATCAGATTTCACTTAACCCAATGTGACCAAATTCAGATGAGATTTTCCAATCGGCTTTGAATTAGATTTATTTTAGCCTAGACTGGAGGAAATATGTGCTTCTCATATGGCATTGCCATCTTTGGGCATGCCTCAGAGGTATATGATATGCGCCTTATACTGCTGGACGCCTAAGGGAGCAATAAAATAATTAACCATTAGCACTCCACATTCCTTCGTATATTGGTCATCTTTGACAAACTCCAAGTCAAGCTACATACCTCTCTTCTTGCTCTCTTTTGTATTCTAGAATTTCCTTCATCTTCTCAAAATCGTCACCATCAACATAATCACCATATCTCCCCCTCCCCTTTGATAATAAAAGCCTACAGCCTTAGGCTATGTTCAGTAATAGAATTTGGAATAGCGCTTTAACATCTTTATCAATGTAAAAAATATCTGAGTATGTATGTTTGATAAACTATTGTTTCAACCCGCGTTTGAAAGCATTACTTCTGACGTATAAACAAAGCATGCTTTCAGAATAAAGCATTTGACGTTCTTTATTCAAAATACTAGCGTTTTATGTATTTGGCAAATTATCTATGTCCTTTTGTCTCAATTTGCATTTACAACTAAACCAATAGTCAATTAATTGTACTAGAACACATTTTCTACAATCACTTGGTTAAGCATTTATTTAATAATAGCTAAAGTGTAAGCTAGCAGCTACGTATAAGGACTATGAGGTGTTCAAAGAGACGACATATATTAACTACGCAAACAGCTAATTTTTCAAAATATTTGCATCAAGAATGGTGGTACCCTCCTTTTTATTTTTTGGGAGAAATGGCCCATTCTAAAATGAGAGGCACATCTTTTAGTGCATCACTCTTTCCCAAGACATGAAGGGCACAATTTTGTGTTTGCTTTGTTCTAGGAACCAGCATTTTAGCTTTGGGTCAATCAAAACAATGTTTTCATGAATATTCTTACCAATTTATGTAAATCTTGAATCTTACATTTTTCCATTGAGATTATATTATAATAAAAATTGACAACTAAACTTATATCACTGGAAATATATAAACATTAGTAAAGCATGCTCGCAACAATGTGTGTTCAGTGCACCTCACATCCTTGAAGCATGCACTTTGTCCTGCGCTACTAGGGCCCTTTGCACTTTGATGTGCATCTAACTCTAATATAACATTTTCACCCAACCAAGTAAAAGCTGGCAATAAGCAACATAATCTGGATGAAAAGAGAGAGATCAATCTATTGGCTACCATTCTACTATGAACAGGAAAGCCAAACAGAACAAATGATTCACCATGAAAACAAGAATGAAGAAGACAACTTACTTTACAGAGTGCTCTAAACTCCTTCTGAAGACGCTTAACACATGCCTTTTCAGCCATTTAATCTTCTGAATGCAAGTCTTACTTGATCCTTAGCATACAAATTAAACTGTAAGAAACAGAAAACAGTTGGGTTTCATTAGGCCTGAAAAATCATCATTCATGCCAAATGTAACATTCCACTCACGCATGCAGCAAACTCAAAATCCATCAAAACAACAAAGATCGTACCTCCAGACTTCCAGTCAACTTAATAACTAGAAATACTATGGAAGTTTTCAAAACAAAAACAGAAAACCAAGAACGTAACATATTGGGTACAAAATGATGGCCTACCACATACAAGTAATCTTGTTTACATGGAAGATCAGAAACTAATGCATCCATATTCTTACACACCATAACCAATCTAATTCTAACTCCAATCGTATGAGGCTGTGCAAGCCTTTCTTACTGCAAACTCTCAAGCTGATTCTACCCCCAGCATCCATTCTACTAACACCACACTTAACCATTTAGTTCGATATTAAAGTTTTTGTTCCACCATAGTAACTCAAGCACGTTGTTAACAGTAGTGATAGGAAGTTACTCTGATGAAACACATCTAAAAGCATCAATAACGAGTTCAATTTCCAATTTCCACCTTTTGGATAACAGTGACCACACAGTTAGATTTTTTCACTAGCTTTCTACTTTCTCAGCTTTATATGAGCTAGGCCACCAGGCAATCCCCCTTCTTTCTCCTCCAAACAAATGTAAGAACCCTACTTGGAGCATGAAGCGCTAAGTATGATGTTATCAGAATGGATATTATTGCACCGGTAGAAATGGTCAAGTGCTCAAGATAATTGCAGTTGGATCTTGGATTTTTCTTTTAAGAAAAGCATGATATACTCATACTAACTAATTGCTCAATGCAAGAAGTTAGAAATTGCATGATCCTCCCAAGAGCACACTATAGGCCAGATGACTTAAGTATCTACAAACATTCAATATGGCTGACCAAAAGCTTAAAATTGATGACTATGTATGGTGCTAGTAGAATTGGAGGGACTCAAATGAGCTTGATTTTACAAAGGAAAATAACAAATAAAATCAAATAAGAACACAGATTTCGCCTAAAGAAGCTATGGTTAACCTGTGGTGATCATGTCATTCAAAAAATCCGATTCTTTCCCCATCCAAACTCCAATCCCAAAGGTAGCTAATGATAATTGCAAATTTATGGGATACACCAACAAACTCTGATGATGAACACCCATCTCCAACTAGGCAAGCTGGGCCTAAATGCTTTCATCAAAACTTCAACCAAATTAAGCCTGAATCCACGCAAGAACTTCACAATTCATTACCTAATAGATCCACAAGTCTTTATCCTACCAAATTTCCAATACGAAATAAGAAATAAATAAATAATTTGCTTTTTGCAATCTTGCTTAAATGAGAATTGAAAGTTCAATTATGGTTAGTCATGGAAACTTGATTAATCAAGCTACAGATCACACATTAGACTTCCAATTATTCAAGTGGTGTAATAGAATCTTGAATTTCAATAAAGATAAAGTAGCCAGAAGATAACTTGGCATACATCAATATAAACAAGGAAAAAAATAAAAATGAAACATTTAAATCACAAAGCAGAATAGTGAAGGGGCTTAATCAGTTAGAAAGAACCCTAGAAAAGTGCCAAAAGCCCCTCGTTACTGAATACGCACTAACAATGAAAAGCATCATTAGAAGAACCCAGAACTAAAGTGGGCAAACTTGAAATCAAATCGAAATGGACATAAAAGAGCGAAGAAGGAGATGTTGGGATTCAAATCGAGAAGACAATTACCTACAACAGCGACAGGAGTTCGCCACACCAAAGAAGAGGTCGCAGCTCAAAGTCTCATACCTCCTCCGTCCCTCCCTGCCTCCTCTCTCTCTCTCTCTCTCTCTCTCTCTCTCTCTCTCTCCTCAATTACACGTTCCAAATGGAAATCTGCTGCTTTTTTTTTTTTTTCCTTTTTGCTAGCTTCTCTCTTTCCTTTCCATTTTTCTTCGTTTCTTTTTTTTTGGTTCAGCTCTTTTTTTTTCTTTTTTGTGGTTAGGTTAAGAGGATTCCACTATTTTTGTTCACAATAGGAAATTACACCAAAACATATACAAACATTATTAATCTACTTAATAACGTTCTTCAATCAGAAAATTTTTTCAAAAAATTTTTTTACTCTATATTATAGTTAAAATAAATTTTATTACATTTAAAGAAATCGATTTCTAGTCGAATTTTAATGAGTTATACGTACCTTGAAAATCTTGTAATAATATTTGAATTGTAGCTCACATTATCACATATTTTTGCTATTTGGCATTAAGAATTCCACAAATGGAAAACTTTGTTGCTAATTATCTAATTTAGGTAAACAGAAGATTTGGTCCTGAAATTCTCAAGATATTTTTGTCCCTTTACGATATACCTATTCAAAGAAAAATTTAAATCATTATATATTTCTTCTCTTTAAGTACCCACGCTTTTTATAAAATAAATCAAAATTAGAGAACCTGAATACTATAAGGGGTAAAAAGAAAACTGTACAATAAAAATATCAACCACTTGATGAATTGATTAATCACTTACAAAACAACACCAAATGTTCAAGGCTTCCGGCTCTACCCCTCATATAGTATTGCAATTAAAGCATTTAACCCTTCTTTAAAAAAAAATAATAATTCATGCCCTTGTGTATAAATATTCAAAGATGGGGGTTCTACTAGCAAAAGCAAGATAAAGAGAGGGGCATGGAACAAAGGATCCCTGACAAAAAAATGCTAAAACCAGCTGTAAGTTTTTTATTTTTTTGTTCTTGCAAAGAGCAAAATGAAGGTTTGATTCAGGTTTTCTGAAATTTTTCTGCATTTTAAAAAACCCTCAGATTAGCAAAGACAAACTGAAGCATCAAGCATGGACTAGTTTTGTGACCCTTTTTAGCAATCCAAGAGAATAAACTACAATGAACCACGTGACAAATCACATGACCCCCTCTGATCTTTTCTTCTGGCTTAACTTAAATCTCAATAGTCAAAACAAACTAAGCACCACATGATCTCGCACTAGCTTCAGATCCCTAGCAGATCACTGTCACCCTTTTGTATATATATATAAAAAAAAGTATGGTTTTATAATTCTAAATTTTACTTATATAATCAAGTATAAACCACAAGCAGATATCTCTTCCTCTCTTGAAATTTCGATATCCTAAAGAAACCAGGAAGATGTCCTGTAAAAGCAAAGTCGTTCTTGCTTGTAATTGCACCGATTTTGCTTGTCATGGGTTAGTGGGATTGAATCAAGGAGGCTTTCGGTCTCCTCTCGGTCTCGAAAGATTTGCGGTCTCGTAAGAAGAATCCTTCCGAGAAGGTGGACTCAAGCTTTCGAAGAATTCCTCGAAGCGCATCAAATCCTACCCAAAATAGGTAAAATGTCCGATGTCGAGATAGAGACACTCGGGTATGCAGAAAGAACAGTTGAATGTAATTTTGACTCGAGATAGATTGATCTTGATCTGTTCTTTTGCTAAGAAGTGAATGTCTCCAGATTTTTTTGTAGATTTTTCTCTTTTTTTTTTGGGTTTGATTTAGAGAGAGTTTTAGCTTGTGTAATATATATGTAGAACTTTGTCCGATGTATCCGTAATAGTTATTTTGCATTATATATGTAGAGCTATTTCCAACTCCTGATTGTGATGTAACGATTAATTGTTAGTTCATTAGGGTATGTGATTATATGAATGAGTTAGGTCTTATATAAGACACTTTATACTGGCCTTCCTCATCAGCATTTTTCATGAAACTTAAAAGAGTTGGCTGTACGCACAGCCTATATCTCTTGGGAAGTCTTATATTCGAGTATCAGCAGCACTTATATTGAATTATTATGTAAGATAGTGAAGCTTTTACAGTATCCAATGTTTCAAACCCAAATGACATTTGAGGGGAGTGCTGGAATATAACTTCAAACACCGGATTAAACTTTTGGTAGAGAAGCTCTCTCATTTATATTGCTGAAAGATGTCGATTCACAATGTTTCAAAATGCATTCGAGATTGTAGACATCTCTTTATCACTAGTATCTTTCGGGAAGCTCGTAGGTTATACAGTGGTATGAATGAGGTAAAATTGAGTTGATTCTCAATATTATGCCCCTCGGAAATTATTCAATCCAGTTCATGCCTCCTCCCCCCCAGGGGGCCTGAAATGCAAGCACTGGCTGTCAAAACTCGGGCACAGACATCTCCTCATCACTCTTATTTTTCAGGAAGCTCATATGGCTGTGAGTGGACTAACAAAACTCGGGCACTTTGAGCGAAATATAGCATCATGTTTTGCATGGGGAGCTTGCTTCTATTTTACATTATGATGTACTTGGAACCCCTGTGAGAAGGTTCACATAATACCCGCTCATACTTAAAATTTTTTGTTCTCAAAAACGAAAAAGAAAAGGTGCAAAAGTAAATGCAGACTCTCAATCAGTTGGAGCAGATGGATCTTTCATTGAGCAAAAACTTTCCAAAGTTCTATCTCCCTACATATCTTTCAAG
The DNA here is from genome assembly GCA_021018815.1 of Talinum fruticosum. NCBI lineage: Eukaryota > Viridiplantae > Streptophyta > Magnoliopsida > Caryophyllales > Talinaceae > Talinum > Talinum fruticosum. The sequence continues at coordinate 1,509,841 of JAITYX010000076.1, read as the reverse complement.
TACAATACGAGATCAAAAGGACCAAAAAAGAAAAATCAGAAAGGGATGATCCCCCATCTTTTTCATGGTACACAGAGCGACAAAAATTTAAGATAAGATTTTCGATTTCAAAATTTTCATTAAGCTACTCTTTACCGTACTCTCTGCTTTTTGCGCTTCTTTGAAGTTTCAGGAGCAGTGAACGACATCAAGACATTATCAATCTCTTTCCTCATCTTCTTTACGTTTGTTTGCTGGGATGCTTTTTTTGAAAAATCAGTACGAGGAGGGTTCTTCCTCTTAGAGGAAGAGCCTTCTGCTGAACCAAATTCAGCTAGGAATTCTTTGTAAACAGCAAGTTTAGACTTCTGTCTAGATCTCCACTGTTCAGGTTGTCTTGAGAATCTGGAACATCAGAATGTATAATGAGAACTTGCATAGGAATGAAAAAAATCAAAAGTAAGACTGGAAAATATTTGGCATAATTGTTGAGAAACAAATTTCTTTCAAAAATATTTTCAAAGGAAATTAAAAATTCATGATAGAAGTTTTCCATGTTTGGTACTTGGTAACACTGGAAAATGATCTATTACGAACATCACTATCCCAACCCCCATAAGACGAATAATCACAAAAGAACATAACCAACCAAACCACACCAAAGCAAACCATCGAGTCCCATCTAGAAGGTCGGGCAGGCGGACGGAGTAGACAGACGAACCCCCTCCCTACACACACACACACACACCCTATATTGTTGACTCGTTAAAAAAAAAAACCTATATAGTTGACTACCTGCTACTTTACAACAAAAGCAGAAGATAGTAAGACATTCTGCTTTAATCCACCTTAATCCAACACGAAAGGAACTGCCAATTAATCCAACACGGAAGGAACTGCCAAAGATGAACTCTTTGAGCTCCTCAATTGAAGACCTTAACAAACCGTAATACGTAAAGAGAATATAAATAGAGTAGTGCTTCTCTTAAAAGAAATCATTTTCAACCCTAGGGTCAAAATAATATTGTAGAATATCTTTCCCAGCAAATCATTTCCCATCTTTTGAAAGTTGTGTAAATGTCGAAAAACTATTTGCCTTAAGAACCATGAATTTCTAATAGCCCCTAGATAAAAATACACAAACCTTTCAACTTCTTATCTTTCCTACTTGCGACAAACAGCAACACAAATCAAGCTGAAAGCAACTGACTATTTATTTCAAAGCCATCACATCCAAACAGATAATAATAATTAAAAAAAAAAAGTAAACTCAAATTATGCACCTAACGAGCTTACCCGTCGACATCAAGATGCCTCGAGAGATGAGGACCATGTTTTGTCTTAGAAAGTTCTCTATGAACACTAAGCAAGTCAGAGACTATAGCTTCTCTCAGCGGGACATCACTCGCATCAAAGCACTTTCCAACAGTGAAAGAACCTGATGGACGCATTGCAAGCTCTCCAAAGTGACCCTTTAACCTTCACAATAACAAAAGGAAATAACAGTTAATAAAAAGGAGATGCTTAGTCTCTTGTGACAAGACTGTACAATATAGTTCCAATTTCTGGATCAACTTCTCTTTCTGTTTCAAATTCTAAATAAGGCCACTCCCCTCCCCCCAAAAAAATAAAATAAAATAAAATAATACAAATGCTAACAGTAGAAACCTTCTATGTTAATCTTCTTAAGTCTTAACTAATATAGCAACTTCAGCAAAGCATCGGAAACCAAAGGTGAAACGTAAATCAGAAATGAGGATGAAGAGGGTACTTCTTAATCAATTTCTTTTTTGTTTATCAGAAGCATTCGAACCCAGAAAAGCTTCAATAACTCGTGCTCCTGCACTATCTTTTGCTGTTTCAAGGACATGAGAACTTTCCATTGATGTTATGCTTGTAATGAAAGGCTCTATGCATTCCTGCAATAGGAAAAAATTATAATGACGAATAGTTTTTCCCTCGTAAAATGTAGAAGAGAGAAGATGAATTGTGAGGGAGGAATTAGTTAAGGGATTTTAGACTCTTTGACTTTTTTTTTTTTTGGGGGGTGGGGAGGAGGAGGGGAAGGTGTTGATAATATAGCCAAACTAGGGCATCATCTCTCATGACTCATGAGAATCATCATAATAACCTAAGAATCATCAAAACCTGAAGGATGAGATGAGAGCTGTGTAAACAAAATGTTATCTAATTTCACTTCCATGCATTTGTTTTCACTAACCATAAATTTCAAAGAGTTTCAAGGTCGGGCTTTCCGTATGGAAAACAATCAAATCAAAATCATTAATGGAATATGCCCATGTACGTAGGCAAGGGAATGACTATGCAAGGGCCAAGGAGCCTAGGTGATCTAGACATGTACACTAAGATCCAAGGAGCCTAGGTGATCTAGACATGAGGTGATCTAGACATGTACACTAAGGCAAGTAAAAGGCCCTTTCTAGAGAAGGTTCATTAGAAAGTGAGCCCCTGGTAAAGGCCTGGTAGAGTCACATTCTACTGGGTACAGTAGATTGTCCAAAATGGAAATGAGCTAAATCCTTTTTCAACAAATTTCTTTTCAGAAAGCAATTTTTGGATAAGACCCATACTGTCAACCACTTCATTTGACAATCAAAAAAGTTATACCCATCAAGATAAAAGTACATCAGACAGCAAAAACTTAATGAGTTCATCATAGACTTTTCATCATATAGAAGTACCTAATAAATTTTCAACTGAGGAGCAGGTTACCCTAGAATTTTTTGAGATATTAGGTAGAGGCATTGTTCAGGAAGGAATGACATGAGAGTCAATTAATCATTCAGGGTATACAAGAACAGATAAGCATAACTTCACTACAAGTAAAGGATGACAAAGCAGATGCCTTGTAGGTGCTCAAGTGACAGGCAGTACAACTTTTTTTCGAAAGGAGTAAATGAAGAACAAGTAGTAGAAGAAATTGAAGAAAACTACATACACTAGGATACTCGAACAGGCATTGCAGAATCAGGGAACCCATGACATGTACTTTAGTGCCACTAGTCCAGCTCCAGTTGGGTTTATCATCGGAGAAGAAGTAGCTTTCAAGGAATAATATTCGAGGTACAATACATTTTGGAGACTCATTTGCTGAAATTACCGCAGATGCAAGCGCCTCTGAACACTGTAACAAGAACAAGAAAGTGTTTTCTCAATCAAAGATATGCCGAAGTGGAAAGTCATATATACTGTACACATCTGAATCTGGAGTACAGTGGAGTAAATTTTGTTACTGCATGTTTCATTGTGGGGACGATAATTACATAAAAGTAAAATCATACACCCCAATGCAGAGGAACACAAAAGAAAGTTAGACAATCCACCAATTTGCACCTTATGCTCATGGGCATGGAGCCTCCGACTTGCTGCAATAAGGGAAGCAACAACACCCCATCTTCCCATTTCTAGTAGATCCTTGAATTTCGGCCCAAGTTCCTCAGACATAACATAAATCTACACAGGACACCAAGAATTGATTATGGATTTTGAACAATTAGAGTGGAACTACTACAAGATGTTGCATACATCCTAGACGAAGATACCATATGACGGAATCAGAAACATGGAGGGAAAATTGAAGATGAACTTATGAAATGCTCCTAGTACATGTCCCTAACTTGCACTGTTTTATACTACAATATCAGACACAGAGAACTATAAGAGACATACTTGACTTTGACTTCTAGCATGAGAAATTAAGGATTGAACGGCAAAATTGGCAGAAGGGTCGCATGAAATGTCAAACAAAGAATTCTTGAAAATCTTCGCGAAGATCTCATTGTAAAGAATATCTGGAGCAACCTCCAATATAACCTGCAAATAAGGCAACACAAGAGAGACAAACTCATTAATTGAATTAGAACATCTAGATTTATCGGGGTTTTCCCACCTTTGTTCCAAGGTTCCCATTCAAAGTTTACATTCTAGAAGCAGTTTAACCCCCCTTCTCAAATCAAATTTCTTTCAAGGTTCATCTTCTGACTCAACACAAGTAGGCAGGTCACACAATAGGGTAATGCAATAGGACATATGAGCCTTTTTCCTGGTAACACTCCAGCAGTTAGATGAAGGAAAAACAAATTAACATTGTCTAGACCAGCAGAGCAAAAGGTTGAGGGAATTACACAGAAGAGTAATAAAATTAGGGCTTCAAAACATCAAGCAGACTAAGGAACAACTGCAAATCAAAACTACCTTGACTGGCAATCTCCTACAGTCTAAACAGCAATTATGTCCATCAGTCATGTTTCTCATCAGATCCAATAATTGCTCTCATCACTGCCAATAGTTATGTCTAATTTCAGATAGCTGAAAAAGTCCTACCTCTGCAATTATTTTTTAGTTTGGATTGTAATGGACTACAACAAAATGCCTCATGAAATTGTTCTCTACTTCATTTTTGGAGTAGTTAGCAGGTTCTTAAATCTAGGGTCCAATGGAAACAACCTCTTTGTAATTCAAGAAGGAGCTACACCTTACAGCCTTTTCCCACCCAAGTTAACCGGGGACGCCCGGGTATGGGTTTGGATTTAGATATAGACAGCCAATATTTAGACAAACCTACAACTGAAGTGGATGTGTCTACCATGACTCATCATCAAAAGAACAAAACTGATCACTTACTTAGCACTGCCATGTAGATGTAATGTAACCCACACAAAAATCCTTCAAAGAAAATTCAGTTTAGGGCTCCCAAGCATATTGCATCCAAAGGTACTCATCAATCATAGACAAGAAGAAATATTACTTTGAGAAGCAGGTCCTAATTCATCATGCCGATTTCTCACATTCATTATTTTGACAAGCCTTATGATCACCCCCCACAAAAAAAAGGGAAGAAAACCGAATCACTGTGACAACCAAAGGCTGAATCAGCTAATTTATGAAGCACGCAACATTTTTGCTGAATGTAAATTTTTCTGAAGCCAATCCCACTTGAAAAATTAACTAGCCCCAATTGTGCATGTTTTAAAAGAGATGAGCACACAACTCATATAGTACCTCCATCAAATGGCTGAAAGCATTTTCTTTCACCAGGTCTCTGATGTTTTCTGCTTCAGTCATCACTATGAAGTTACCTTCCCCTGCATTCTCCTCCATCTTGCATCCCATAATAATTGGAATAACCTGAATCAGCACCTGATCATGTCCCTCTAACAACTTCAGAGCTGTCTGCCAGATATGGAGCACAGAGAATTATACAAAAAGGAGGAAACAAGACAAGAAAATAACATTAAAAAAGCCTGGTAATAGTTATCATGATGATTTTTGGTAGTTGGAATGTACCTGCAGAACCAAACTACCATACTGATCAACTTGTAGGGTAGCAATGTCCGCTATGCTACATTTTACCATTTCAGACACAAGGAATTCAAGCGCATCTGGAAACCCCTGATGGAGATTTTGTGTATCATTCCTCCGCTCTCCATCTGCTTTGAGATTCAACCGACGAGCTAAAACTGAGGAAGATTTTGCAGCATGGAACTCTGAATCTAATGGTACGCCTTTGCAAAGACAAAGCAAGCTCCGGAGGACATGAGATCCATAACAATTGCACATAATATCAACAGGATTTTGAACTATAGCCTGAAAGAAAAAATTGAGTATAAGATGTTTCAGACAATAAATTAACGAAAAAGATTAATATAAACACCACACATGACCCCCCAAAAAAAAGAAAAAAAGGAAATGACACGATGTATAATCTCTTGAGCATCAGTTGCAATAACCCAATAATCACCGGTGATAACAAGAGTAAGCACGACAATCACAAAAACAAGACGCTTATAAGTTATACCTGGCATATTTCCATCAAAGTGTCTTCAATTATAGAGCGGAATTCATGATCCAAGAGATGACTCACCAAAGAGTTGAGAGCTGTTTCAGCTACATGAGAACCAGATCTATCTGTTGCAATTCGACCAAAATTATTTGCACAACTACGTAGGAAACCACAAAGGTGATCTGCATTGCAGCCATCTAACAATGTTTGCATAGTGTGGCTAATAATGTGATCAGTAGCAAGCTCTACTTCTTTTCCACTGCTCTCTTCTAGAGCATTATCACAAATAATAGATCGTTCCTCTAAATCGATTTCACCACTTTCCAGAGTATTTGCAATCTCAGAGAAGTATTTTGCCGTTTCAGGATCAATCTGCTTTCTGTTTGGAATTTGAAGACCATTAGGGAGCAAACAAAAATGTCTTAGCACAAGAATTATAATGCTAAGAGGCCAAGTGACTCTAGATAACGCAACGAGACATTTGGAAATTAATATCTTATCCAAAAATAAAAGGTTAATGACCTGACATATGACGTCTCTGGCTCTGCAGAATTTTGCTTCTTTAAGGATTTTTATCTTTCCCAGTCCTATCAGGCAGGTTTCCAGAGGCATAACCCCGTTAGAACTCTGCTGCTTCTTGGTTGACTTTCGGCCCATGCTTCTTCTCCTCCTGCCTTGCTTATATTCACTATCCTCCACAGATATTAGGAGGTTCTCTACAATGCAATGGTTCTTAGGGCTTCTAAGAGGTAAACCTTTCGAACCAAAAGAGACCATAAGCACTTTGTAGCCACTCTCTAAGCTGCAACCAATCAATGATTAATAGAGCAAAGTGAGAGACGACACATGAAGTGACAACCTAGTTCAAAAATCCTCACAGATAACTATCAAGCCTTTTCTCATGCTATACAAGTCAGTTTCTGAGACAGACTAGGACTAGATGGGGAATCACATGAAAGTCTAAGATGACTTAATCGAAACCACCACCACCCCCCAAGTTACAAAAAAGAAAAGAAAAGAAAAAACTTGTATGTGGAAACTCAGCTACTTTTAATCAACCTCACATCGCAGAAAACACAGCCGACAATTGACCTAAACAGCCATTTGATCTAATGTGATCATCACATTCCCAAACGAGGCCCCTTTTACGTTCTCCTGCTGAACAACGTCACTCGTTCATTAAGCGAATGCAAGAATATGCAATACAAAAGCAACAGGCAAAGAGCAGAATGACCTTAAAATTTTCTCCAAATGGATAGAATTAATGCTAAGCATATGTTCAAATTCAAAACAGAGAAAAGGAAAACAAAGAAAACGATAAACAAACAGTAAGAAGCTATCATTATTCCAATTAAAAGTCACTAACCAAGGTTCAGAATCAGAGTGGAACATCTATTTGAAGCCTCACATAAACTACTGAAATTTGGGAGATTAAATCACTATAAAGCATGATATACACTCCCAAATCCGACCCACAAAATAAAGTTAACTCAAAATTAACCCATAAACTCCGCGAGTTCCCCACAGGGATTGCCGAGAAAATTAACTACATAGCTCAAATTGCAGTCTTCCCACCAACATAAACACAGTGAGCCGTGTGGCCATCGAACTTTTACACACCACTGTCATGCCTTTCAATGAAGCTGAACCTTTTAAAGAAAGAACAACGAAAGCAAACAACTTTTCGACAATATCTGTGACTGGGATCATATATAAGCTATCTGCGTTGAGAGACGGAGAGAGAGACTCACCCGCGCAAGCTGCACAACGGCTGAAATGGAGAGAGAGAGAGAGAGGTGAAAACGAAGAAGCTAACTAGCAGAGTGAGGGAGAGGCATACGATGACTCAAACTTCATCATGGGCCGTGATTGGCAGAAACCATCTGGGCTAAGGCAGCCCAGACACATCTATTTATTATAATTTTTTTAATTTTTTTATTTTTTTCGTTTTGGTTTTTGGACACCCAGACAAATAAAAATGGGGTATTTTTCTGTTGGATAGAAAAATAACAATGAACACTTATACAATCAATTATTTACATTATACAAAATAATAAATATGCTTTAGATTCTAATATTAGGGTTTCATCCATTATTGAAGGCTAAACTCCTAACAAGTTTTCAACATATTTTTCACCCTCAAATATTCTAATTACAATTGTTAAGGCATTTTGTGTAACTTATATAAGAATGTGAATAGGATGAAAAGGTCCTCAAGGTATGTATTCAAAACAAATACGTAATATTAGTATATGGAGGGGATATATTTTTATTTTTATTTTTTGCAAAGGATAAACAATAGTACACATCCAAATTTAGGTAACCTTTCTCACAAGAGTTCTACCTAAATTATCATTAATATAATAGACGAAAGAATTGGAGAGGGGCAACAACCCCAAGTAGTATGAGAGGGGACCGAGTGCCCCAAATATGTTAGTCAATCAATTGTATTGTTAGCTTCTCTAAAAATATAATTTATATTGCAACTTGTGAAATTCCTCATAAGACGAACGATGTTTTGAATAATGAAGTCGACTTGCCATGGTGGTTGAATAATCTCTTTGACTACATCAACGATAATTTTGTTGTCTCCCTCTATTTCGAGTCTCCGAACTTTAGCTTTTAGAGTTTTGTCTAAATCAAACCCGAGTGCACTAGTTTCGGCAACTAAAATAAAGGTCTGTCCCAAATCCGCTACTCCCGTCCTCGGCATGTTGCCTTCCTTATTCCATAGAATAAATCCAATAACTACCTTATTATTAATGACTCGATCCGTCAAAGTTGAGCTTGATCCATCATTGCCAAGGTCTATTCCATTTGACAAGACATACTTGTTTGCCACGGAATGGTTATTTGTAGCATAGAGGTTTTTAGGTGAATTTTTCATCCTTGAAGTCCATTTCGCAAACGCCCTCTTTACCCTTATAATGGTTTTGATGTGGTTGAACTCTCCATTGTTGAAAATAAAGGCATTTCTCTCCTTCCAAATGATCCATATCAAAAAAGAATCCTATGAAGTTGATTTGGTTGGAGTGAAGATCTCGCTGCTTAGAGAATAGCTTTACCATTGAGGGTGTGAGAGATGAAGTTGATATGGTGAATCCAATTATGGTTTGTAATTGTTTGTAACCCACACTGAAAACGTATGTGGGCAAAGGAAAAAAGATGGTTATCCGTCTCCTCACAAGAGTTGCAAATCTTATGAATATGATCAATCTAAATTCCTCTGTTAGCTAACCTCTTCTTGAATGAAATTCCCTCACAAAAAAATTCACACGAAAATTTTAATCTTTGGTAGGAGGGACATTTTTCAAATCCAATAATGACCATCCCGTTAATACTCCTATGTGTAAGTTGGATTTCGATCCTTGCAAATTATATTGCATAATTCATTATTTCCATGTGGATTGCACATCAGCTCATCAGTGATCCACTCTGCTTTTTTCAAATCAGCGAGACAAATAAGATTTAAAATATTAGATTATAAAACTATACTTTTTTCAAATCAGCGAGACAAATAAGATTTAAAATATTAGATTATGAAACTATATGTAACGGTAGACCGTCACTTTGTGATCTATAAAATGGATCCAGACGCTTTTAGCATCATATGGTGCCAGCTGACCCAGTCGCTGAGTTTATATATGCTCTTAAGCATCAAGGTTTGCTAATTTGCTTACAAATTTTGTCATTCTGACTAAAACTTGTACATTAGACGAAAACATGTAAACAAGACGGGGCTACAACCGCACATAGAACTAATATATTACAGCTTTTGTGAGTATACATTAAGACAGGAAAGCCGTTGCGTCTATAATGTCTTCACATTGCCACCCAACCACAGCACAAAACTCGACAAAAAAGCGAGAGATGAGATTAACTTAGTTTCAATGCTACATATTAAACTGTGAGGGCATAAACCTATTCTTAGATAGATACTGCGGAATTCACTCTATAACCAAAATGTTTCTAACAAAACTTGTGAAAATGGCAGTGAGGTTGCTCATCTTCTTGATTTCTTGGAAGCTTTTGCACTTCTGTGGTTGCCCTTGCCCAAGTACTTGTCAATCTCTTCCCTATCTTCGTCTTCCATACCTTTCCTCTTCCTCCCTCCAGACTCCTTCATTTTCTGCATATTCAATCCAATAAGCAAGAAACGAAGCACCCTATCAATAATGGACTTGGTTTACTAAAAAAACTCTGCAAAAGCTTCTCATTTTTTTCAGTCCTAAGAAACAACAGCAGAGCATTAGTTAAATGTGCTCACCATCTGCGAAATCCTTTTTGCCTCGGTAACACGTTCCATCAGAAGCAGAGCTTCCTCCTCCTCAGCAGGGAATTGATCTAACCTCTTACCTAAATCCCAGGAAACAATTAAATGGGGGTTTCATTTCAACCATAATAATAATAATAATAATAATAATAATGCATACTACTGAAGCTCACCTATCAGGTTCTCTATCTGCTTAAACCAAGCAACCTCATATTGATTTACTAACGAGACAGCAAGACCTGACCTTCCAGCACGAGCTGTTCTTCCCACCCGATGTATATAGTCCTGTGACACATGATGACATAAAGTGGTTAGAGTAGAAGCATGCCACAGTCCTATGGCCAAAACACCAAATCACTCATCTCCAATGGCCCATTTTAGAAAAAAAAAGGGTGGGGGGGGTTGGGCAGGTTTGCGTAATAGAACACAAATAACTAAGGATATCAACAGTTCCATGAACCACCAAAAATGAAAATAATCTCAAGCTGGAGCGAAGCTTACCTTAGAATTAGAGGGGATGTCATAGTTTATGACCATGTCTACTGAAGGAATGTCGAGACCTCTACTGGCCACATCAGTGCAAATCAAGATATTACATTCCCCAGCTTTGAACTTATTCAAAGCTCCAAGTCGCTTGGCCTGTCAAACATGTCGCAAACCCAAGAGAAATAAATTCAGAATCATGGAGAGATAAAACAGGGGATACTAAACGGAACAATATCTGAGAACTCATACACAATAAAAGTATAGGAACGGAAGAACAGAAATTTGACAGGACTTTAGTAAGAAGAAAACCTGGGTCATCTGACCGCTAATTGGAATAGCCCTAAAACCAAGGTTGCGTAGCATCAATGCCAAAAGGCGGGTTGCATCACAGGTTCGAGTAAAAACCATTGATGTTTTTCCAGCCTTCTCGGTTAAAACATACACAAGATAGCAATCCTGCAGAACAGCAATTATCAGAGTGTCCATATCACAATGTCACCTACCAGGGAAAACAAATATTGCTGACAAAAAGGGTCTTTTGATGGAATGTAACAAGCCCTATCATACATGAGGGATACACCCAAGAACAGGATACATGCATCTATGACAGGGAACATATAATACGCAGCATCAGTATAAATGAATCTAGAGCAGCTCTCTTTTCCTAGCCAGACTTTGTACCTTAGCAAGAAAAATTGTGTTTTAGCAAAATGCCACCTTTGCGACATCAAAACTCGTTTCCAGCTAAAAAAGGCACACTACTGCCTCACAAAGTTCTCTCTAACAAATAATGGCAGAGAAGGGAGGGCAATGAAGACTCATTTCAGTCGAGCTAATCCTGGAGGGTCTAATTAGACATTGCAAATTTTTCAAGACAAACAACTTGAATTGCAAATTGAACAGACTCAAGACATCAGAAGAAGATGTATCACGTATACATTGAGAACCTACCACAGAAAATTAACCAGTTTGCATCAAGGAAAATCTTCAAAGCATATGGATTTGTGAGGGATATATTGAACAAGAAACTTAGGAGAATAGGGAATGGATATGAATTTGTCAGATTCTTCTTCAAAGGAGCAGAGCAAGAGCCATAAGCGGGTAAATTATGGCTTCATAATGGAGAACAGATTTCGTGCTTTTTTTGACAAAAGGAACTCAATATCTATGTCCACTTTCTGGATGGGTAGAAAAGGCCAAAATTTGGCGATGTTTTCCCTTGGATTATAGTGGACTCCAGCAAAATGCCTTTGTATATTGTCCTTTGCTTCCTTTCTAGGAAGTGATAGGCAGTACACGGTTTTTAAATATAAGTTCTAACAGAATGCAATTAAGAGGTAAGAGGTAAGGCTGCTACATCAGACACTCCAGCCCCCGCCCCGTACCCCCAACAATTTTAGAATTTCAAAATAATGTTTTGGAGAATTTTAATGGATGGATAGATGCTGCTGATACATTCGACAAGATTATTAGCATAAGCTATCCCCGATTGTTGTGACTTATGGTTCCTTGGTGAAGGAATCTTTTGGAGTTTGAAATGTTTTATGATGCTTCCCAGAAAACTCATTTAGATAAAAAGGGAGTGAAAACATTAGAAGATTACATCTCCTACCAAAATGGATAAAAGAGTTGCATTCCAGTTGCTAGGCACCTGAGCTGATATTCTTCCTCATAAAATTGGGTGCATTTATGGGTTTTGATGATGGTATGTTTCCTGGATTAGTTTATTCAGTGGTGCCTGTCAAAGACAAGCTAAAAATATAGTTTTATCTTGGTTTTAAAGTGAAAGACAGGCTGTTTTTTAAGTTGCTACGTGGCAGTCTGCAGTGCATTAGCCATGTTTTCTATTGTTAACTAGATGATCTTTTGTATATGTGCATCTGGGTTGATGGGCTGCATGTTAGCCTTATTGCCTTCACATTGGTTTTATGACACATCTACATTCCTCCAAACCCCACAAAAAAACAAGAGAAAAAGTTCCCAATTTATGCTGAAGCCAGATCGCTCAAGAGACCAATGGAAACACCTTCCATTAGATACTTAAAAACATAAGAAGCCCCGAGACAATGAATTACAGTGTGACAGATAAGAGTTTCAAATGAGGCACTCAAGTAACAGCATAATCGAGAGTTCTGCTAAAACTAACAGGGAAGCACTACCAAATGGCTCCTAGACAAACACACCTTTATTGCACACAAGTGTTCACCAATTAAGCATGCATGCACATAGCATACTTATAGGTGAAAGAGTATGCTTCATCAGATGTATGGTGAAAGCACAAAGATAGAACTATTCTTCAGGACAATGTGGTCGCGACCTGCATCCGAAGTATGGTGACAGATGCAAAGTTGAACATTTTTATGCAATAAAAGAGGACATCCTAGTGTACCATTGACATGGTGTTATAACACATCACACAATATAACGTCAACTAAGAAAGATAGAGCTATTATTTCCTCATCGAGTTGCACAGACCTTGATAAGAAAATGGGTTTAGAAATTTAAAACATTACAAGATAACATCCATGGGCTTCTTTAATCAATCAACCATGAGATCAGAATCATGAATTTCAAGATAAGAACGTAAGACTTTTTTTTTTTTTTTTTTTTGGAGGGGGAGGCATCCATTGTTCAAACATCTTCCTAGTACAGTAAGCCATCTAACTAACATTAGCGCCTCATAGTACTTTATGTTGTCTAAGAGCTTTGAGGTGCACTAGCACCTGCACCTAAGGTAGGAAGAAATTACAAGAAGAATTGATGGAGGGGAAGGGCAAGCAATCAACCAAGATCTTTCAGGTGCCTAGGACACATTATACACAAGCACATGTTAAAACCTTGTGGTACCCTAAGATCTCTGCTGTGGACTCCAAAAAGAAAGACCACGTCTGGTGCCCTAAGATCTTTGTTGTGGACTCCAAAAAGAAAGACCACTTCAAGACCTTTCAGGACATGTATGGGAAAGGAATCACAAAGATAAATTCAACAAATAAATTGAAAAAGAAAAGTAAATCCTATAACAAATCCAAATTAGCTATAAGAAAAGGAACCGACGGAGCCAGACCTTGTTTTTAGCGGGAATAAAAAGAAATTGCTGTTTCAAGGTGTCAACAGTAGAATATTTAGAATCTGCTTCAATCTGGAAAACCATACATTACGTTGTCAGAGAAATGAAAATAAAATAAAATCAATTGTTGCTGAAGTAGTGTCGTACACATCACACATTTGTATCTCACCTTTACAGGATTCCTTAAGCATGCTCTTTGGAGCTTTCGAACCTGCACGCCATAAAAACCATATGATCCAACATTCAGCAGTTCAGTGATGTTGCATCTACCATATGTCAGAAATAATCCCCTTACATATACACACGCGCACGCGTTAGTGATTAAGTTTGAAAAACAACTTATCCACACGCACGCATGTGCGCACGCACATGTGCACCGGTGATTAAGTGACAGGACATGCATCTCAACCTCATCACTTTCTAGGCTGTTTTCCAGGCTAAGGTAACAAAGTTACACCTAGATTCACACTAAGAGCATTTTAGGGAGTAGGTCTAAGCCGCCAACCACCTCAATCAAGTCCCCATTCTGGCATGCTATAGTTATAAACTTATAACGAGTAGTGTTGATCCATTGGAACTAAATGGATCAACCTTCACCCGAATTTCAGCAGATAATTTGACCTTAAACAACAAAATTGACACTATAAAGTCACTAGCATACTGCTAACAATAGTTATTCATCCACCATGGCAAATCGACTTCATTATTCAAGACATCGTTCGTCTTATGAGAAATTTCTCAAGTTGCAACATCAATCATATTTTTAGATAAGCTAACAATAGAGCTGATTGGTTGGCTCATTTGGGACACTCAGTCCCTGCTCCATCTACTTGGGGTTGTTCCCCCTCTCCACTTCTTTCGTCTATTTTGGTTTATGATAATTTAGGTACCCTTGTGAGAAGGGTTACCTAAGTTTGGAGGTGTACTATTTTTTACCCTTTGCGGAAAAAAAAAAAAATTGCTAACAATAGTCCAAACATCCAAACAAAAGGTAAGTCCGACAAGCGACTTCCAAGCAAGATGAAAAAGCCTTCCACCATTGTTTGATTATTCCATCCTATCTATGCTTGACAATCCACACACGCGCACACACGTGCAAAAGGAAGAAACTTTTAAACATATAAAGATGATTAAATTCACCACACAACTTTTTGATGAGTAATTTTCTTCCAAACTACCTTTTTGGTCATAGTGGCAGAAAACAAATACGTCCTTCTGTCAAGAGGAATGACTTTCAAAATATCATCAAGTGCTTTTTCAAAATCCTCATTCAATAATCTATCAGCCTCATCCAATACCTGCAAAATCATATACAAGAATCACATACCCTGTTGGAAAAAGAGTGAAAATTGTAAAACAAATTGCAACGCAGAGAAATACCACAACACCTACAACTAGCACTTCCAACCATGCAGACCTCCAGGAGTATGCCCTTAAACATAAACAAGATCTCTTATTACCATAGCTCAGCATGGATAGGTGAGAAGTTGAAATTGAAAAACTAAAACCGAAAAAACTAATATTATATTCTTTTCATTACTTTGTGTCTTTTTTACACATATTTTCATGGCAAAACAAAGACATTTACAGAAAAGGAAAAAAGTATATACAGTGACACGTCTTAGATCTTACTTATGGGTTATGGCTTTCACTCAGAACAAGTGACAAATGATACCAAACGCGAGACGTAAAGAAACAAGAAACAAATAATATCTAGTCTTCATATGCTCAAGCAATGTTGCATAAATAGAAGGAAAGACAATCAGAGCAAAAATAAAGATAATCTTATCCCCTGTCGCTTCTTTCTTCTCAATAGGGGTTAGGTCTTGGAGAATGGAATGGAGAAGAGCAGATTGGATACAGAAGTAATGGTTGATCAAATTCAAGCAAGCATCAGCTAATTTCAGCACTGCAGAGTCAGCCACTCTCTTTTCAAACATGAAATGACACTCAAAATATCCAGCGCACATTCAGCAGAATCATCACTCCGAACAAGATGTAACTTGGACTCTTCATTCACCTCACGTAATTGCATATTTAATACTCGATAGAATGAAATGGAAGTGGAAACTCAAAACTACATTTTAGAACACAAAAAAAAGGCAGGACTTTGAGGAGATGGCGATGCAACAACATTTTGACTCCTAACCATGCAGAATCCCAGTAGGCAAGTGCAAATAACACTACTAGACACATACAAAGATAAGAATAAAGCAAACCAAGAAACTAAAACAATCAAATCCAGCTGAGCATACCAGATATTTCAGTGCCCGAAGTGAAAACCCCTTGGTATTAGACAAGTGATCCATAAGACGTCCAGGAGTACCAATCTAGAAAGAAGCACAATGTAATTAATATGCACAAAACATGTCCAAACAAGACTGATTAAGCTACTTAGAGTATAGACATGAGATACCAAAACACACCCCTTTGTCCATTCCAAACAAAAAGTGATACATAAATTGAAGGAACACGTGAATTTAGAACCTAACAAGACACATCTACTTATATTCTTTCGCCTTAGGGCATGTTCTAATCAACTTATTCTAAGTAACTTATTGCTCATTAGTGTTGACAGATGTTGATGAATGCTCATAAGTGCTAATCAGTGTTAAATATAACTAGGACAAATGACTAAGTGCTGACCTATACTAATGAGTGCTTATCACAAATCGGTGCTATTCGGTACTCACTTCTCAGTATTAATACCAGTACTGAATGTTGATGATAAATACTTATGATAAGTTACAAAAAAAAGCCCTTAATTAATGAAGTATGAGTCGCTCTACTATCTTAACTCCAAATCTTTCGTGTACAATCTCAATAATAGTCTTTGGTCATCACTGCAGCAATCTCAGCCTACAATTGTTCTAATTTTAGAGCAAAATAGCTCATCTATGTCACTTTTTATTTAAGCTTGCCACGTATGAAAACAGTACAGGCTCAAAACAAGTTTCATTATTTTCAAATTTTAGTGTTCAAATGACAAACAACAGAAACACCAAAGATGTATCCTTGTACGAAAGAAAAGGCAACTGCTTACTATGATGTGAGGACGTTTTGCAAGAGCAATTTGCTGCTGATTCATGTCTACTCCACCAACAAGCTTCAGAAGATATAATGCAGTCAGCAACTTAAGATTCATGATTCATGGAATCCAAAAAATTATAAATAAAAAAAAAACTCATCTTGTTTAAGACACAATGTAATCACCTACTCACCACGAGAAAAATTACATCAACAGACAAAAAATTGCTATTATGTATTACCGAAGAACAACTCAGAGATGACCATCGAAGGCAATACTCACTGTTAATTTAAGTGATAGTCTAATTTCAAAAATTCTTAAAGGCACAAGGGAAATCAATAAGGGGCCTAAAACTGACTAATGGAAAACTAGTATGCGGACAGAAATGTTCAACAAAGTGAAGGTCCTTCAGCTTTATCACATGGCTAAACAACAAAATTACATACAATAACTCCAACATGACCACTATTTAAAACCAAAGTAAAATTAAACCCAAAAAAAGCCAAAGCAAAAGAACATGAATTATTTGGTGCAGATAAAAGCCTACCACTGCAGTTCTTAAGCCAATATCAGCTCCCAAAGCTTCAAATTGTTCAGCAATTTGAATTGCAAGCTCCCTGAATGAAAACAGAACAAGCAATGATTACAGTGACCATAATCTTTAACTTATTGGAAATGCATTATTGATTCTACAGAGGAGAACCAGAGCCACCTCTGGAAAAACAAAATGGCAGCTAAAAATTTCAAAAACTAACACCCCAGAAAGAATACAATAAATATATGGTCAAACAAATATCACTATCCCAGTGCTTCTCATAAGGATCTCCGTTATCGTGTTAAAGGAAATTTACTTCCAATTGAATTAGGCTATTTCTATTAGAACCCTGGACTAAAAAAGCCCAGGATCACTTCACATTTGACAACACTTAAAGAAGAAAAATTGATGACATTTTAGTAAATTACACATCAGAGCTGAATAATTAATCTATTAACTCTTTCAGCTCTATCACACATGAAGAAGAGGAGAAAAAGGAAAAGAAAATAACCGTCTTTTTTTAAGTCAAGTCATTTCCTAAGACTCTTTTCCTTTTTTGTAAAAACTCTTTTGTCGAAGCTCGTGTACTACTTTTGAAAACACTCTTTCAGGCGTTTTCACCACAAACACCAATGTGTCCAAAGAAAGAGATCCTTATAACATCATGCGAACTTCAGCAGTTGGGATAACTAATCTCACATTTTATAGGCCAATATACAACATAGCGATTACTAAGTATAAATAAGAGCTTAAATTCATTCAGTGACAAGAGCAAAGTCCTTGGACTTCCAAATTTGAAATTGCAAGTGAGTAACTAACGGTGACCCACCATTAGCAACTGTATTGAAATATCATAGACGATAAACACAGCCATATAACTCCAAGTCTCCATGTTACCCACTTCAGAATTTCTAGAACTGATGTTGGTCGCTTAGTAAATTCTATTAATAGTAAACAGAAAGTTACCGGGTTGGCGAAAGCACGCAACCAAAGAAAGGGGATGCTGTGCAGAATCCAGTAAAGCCTGGATGATGGGCAAGGCGAATGCCCCAGTTTTACCAGAACCCGTTTGAGCAAGCCCAATGATATCCTTTCCTGGAATTTTTCACAAAAGAATCAACCAAAACTAGTAAATCATCCAACAAAGTGAGAGAAACAGATGCATCAGCATTGCCAAACACCAAACAAAAAGTTGTATGTATCAAAGACCTTCGAGGGCATGAGGTATGGTTTCTGCTTGAATCTTGGTTGGGGCTTCCCACCCTCTTTTGGCACAAGCTTCCACCAAAGGCTCACACACTCCCAGCTCTTTAAAGGATTTCACCTCCTCGTTGTTTTCTCCCTCCATTTTCGTGCAAAATTAGTCGCAGTTCCAGGCTACAAGACCTGCCAATTGAAAATAGGAAGTGTTTACTGAGACCTAGTTTGTGCAATAATATCCCCATCCACCCTACAATCATTCATCAATTAAACTGCAAAATTAAATTAAGCTACAAGCTAAATTAAAACTTGAATAGAAATTGGCAAGCTCGTAATTGTGGGTGGCAGACGAAGCAGCAGTGGCGGCACAGCGGCTTCCGGCTGGCAGTGGGGAATGAAGTAGAAAAGCATTGGATTAAAGAAGAGACTTTTACCTGAATTTAGGGTGTGTTTGGTTGGGGGAAAATCATTTTCCTGGAAAACAATTTTCCATGCGAAAATGATTTTTCTGGAAAATCATTTTCCACATACATTTTCATTTGTTTGGTAGGAGCAAAAATAATTTTCTAAAAATTCATTTTCCATTGTTTGATAGGAAGGAAATCAATAGCATAACCTTAAACCCTAAACCCTAATCCCTAAACCCTAAACTCAATACCCTAAACCCTAAAACCTAAACGCCCAAACCCCAAACTCTAACCCTAAACCCTAAATCCTAAATCCCATACCTTAAACCATAAACCCTAAACATTAATGCTTCCTGAAAAATCAAATTAAAAAAGAAACCAAACTTAAGTCCCATATATTTCCAAAATCACAATGTTATTTCAAACAAAGTTAAGCTATTTCCAAATTCAAAGAAGGGCAGTTTCAAGTGGCCAAAATGCAGAAAATACAAAGTTTGAAAAATATCTTTTATACTCACATGCAATGTGTTTCTAAGAAGTTCCCTCTTTTTAATAATTTCACACAATCTAAAAAAGGCATCCAGCCTCATTCGGATTTGATTAAGGCAATGAGTATCTCCACAATATAAAACACTATTAATGTAACTCTCTCCCACAGCATATCTAATTAACAAGAGGTTGACGTGGGATTTGAGGAGCCCTATGTTCACTTTGAGTTTTCTTTCTCTTATAGTTTCTAAGAAATGCTTTTGTAGCCCCCAAAACAACCATAGTAGCACCAATAAGCACAGCTTCTTCTTCACTAACCATCTAAAAACACAACATAATATTTAATAAGAAGGGCAGGCACTCATCAAGCCAAAACAAAACAAAAAAAGCAAAACCAAAAAACAAGAAAGCAAAAACCAAAGGCTGAGGGATACAATGATCCAGAATGTCACAACAAAATAAAATGAATGCACAATTTTCAAGAAAAAAAAAAAGGTTTATGTTTGTTGCACTATGAGCTTTAATTAGATTGTTATGCGGGCACATAGAGCAAGCTTCAGTCTGGTACTAAATAGTTTTTATTAGTCATCAAAAAGATCAGCATTGACAACATCTGAAGTCATTGAACTTTTGCATACAATGAGGACATGACATCTGTCTCAAATATAAACGGTGCATCTCCAAGCACACAATAGATATCAAAAGAGTCGCTTTTGGTGGGAGCTAGGACCCAAAAGACGATGCTGTAGGTTTAGGTGTTCATTTGTAAGAACTGTATGTGAGACCCTTTGGGGCCTGTAGTAGCAAATCGCAGTCTAAAGAGCGAGTCCAGCATTCATTTTGATGCTTTTGATCTTAAACAGTGTAACCACTCATAACTTGTCATCTGTCTGTAATGCATGACTCAGAGTTGGAATCAAGTGCATTGACATAACAGAATTTGGAACACACTACAGATAAATTTGGCCAATCAGAAATTTTTTTGTTTTCAGCATTGCAGGAATCAAGATCTCTGGTTTTTCTTTCTTATATGACTTATATTAGCTAATCATCTCTATATACTGCTCAACTTCTTCTTTTGCACTGTTGTAGGTAGTTGATGTTCAAATCCATCTTCAACAAAAAGCCACCTATACCATTTCTAATGACTAACAAAAAGTACATTGATGATAACTTTTACAATATATGACCAGTGGAGACCAGCAAAATTTACTAAATAGTACTACAGGACAATTTAATCCACAAGTATCAAAAGTCGAATTCCAATTTCCATATTCAAATAATCCGTTGGTTTTGGTACATTATCAAACTGACAACTACATTATCAAAAAAACCCAGATTATTATCTTGTACAAGTACAGAAAATCTAAATTGGTACATAAAGATTTTAAAGCCCCACAAGTTTCACATCCAGAATGAGACCTTATGCCATTGTAATCACAACAGAATACAACAAAGGAACAACATAATGCCTCCTGAAGTATATATAACTCAACCCAAACCCGAGCAATGTCGTCAACTCAAATTCAGATGAATCAAATGTGAAAAATTTTACAGGTAATTGGGTATCAAACTATGATGAGTATGAGGTTAACTAATCATCCATTGCTTGTGCTTTGATGAGTATCAAACCAACACCTCAAAAATATGGGAATCCCTAATCAGTACCACAACAACAACATTTTCCAAATCCCATGTCGCAGGCAAAGAATTCTTATATCAAACAAAATTTGAATCAAAATCCCAAGTCCTAACCTTGCTTTAATTCAATTAAAGAAATAAGAAAAGAAATTGCACCTCTGCTCTGTGAGAGAACTGCGTACAGTGAGCTGGGTGGGCGCCGGGCGGCACAGGCAGAGGGGGACAGGGATGGGCAGCAGCGAGCAGGCAGGCCGCAGGCGTTCGTTGGTTGGTGGTGAACCTCACAGACAACTAAGAAGAGCTAAGAAGAAGAGGGGAAAATTCATTCAAAAACTCAAAATCCAAACCATTACTTGAATTAAAGAAAGAACTCAGAAGAGGAGAAAATTGCAAAACATACCAAGCTGTCGAGGGAGAGAGGGGGCGTCGTTGAATGGCGGGCAACAGGTGGCGATGGGCTAGGGGCTGCGCCGGCGTCGGGCAGTTGAGTGCAGTTCTGGCAGTGGTGGGTGTCTGGGAGTGGGAGGAGGGAGGGAGGGAGGGAGGAGAGGGTCTAGTTAAGTTAGGGTTTGGGATTGGTGAACCTCACAATGGTGCGTGACTGGGAGTGCGAAAATTAACTTAGTGATTGAAAAAGGAAAATATTTATGATAAAAAAAAAAGGAAAATATTTGTCTTTGCTTTGGGAAAAATCTATTTTGCTTGAAAATTATTTTCCAAATTTTCTACTACTAAACAGATAAAATTCAGAAAATAATTTTGGAAAAATAATTTTACGTCCTATCAAATACACCTTTAATAATTTGTTTGGTGAAAGACGATGAAAAAAGTGGCGACTATGAAATCGAAAGTAGCGATGAGCAGTAGCAATCGATTGTCATCAAAAAGAGCGAGACTGCGAGTGCGAGAGGGGAGAGAGAGAGAGGGCGTTGATAAGAATCAATAAGACTCCATTTGATTTTAAGAAAAATAGCAGGAAAGAAAAAAAAAAGGTGGAAAATGAATTTCTTCTCTTATTTGAGTTGAAGAAAAAAGGAGACAAACGAAAAGTTTGATGGAAAAACTAATGAAAAAAATTTTGTCAATTTGATTAATGATATTTTCCTTCCAAAATTGAGAGAAAAATGGAAGAAAAAAATTCACAAAGAGAGAGAAATAGAGAAAAGATATAGACTTCTATTAAGAAATGTCATTAAGAATTTTCTATTTTCTTTCAATTAATCTATGCTATTGAGTATTTTTGTCTTTCCTCTCAATGACAATGTGGTAGATAAGTAAGAGTTTAGAAAATGATTATAATTTTTTTCCTCTATTTTCCTTGAACCAAAGACAAGAAAAAAATCAATTTCCTCTTAACTTTTTTTCCTCTTAACTTTTTCCATTTAAATTTTCTTTCTTCACCTATTTTTTAGAATTAAATAGAGTCTAACTGAGTTGCTAACAGTTTTTAGGCCAATTTTTTTTTATAAAAGGTTGGATGGGCTTCAGCCCTGTTTTTCAACCCTACCAACCCACCTGAATAATACCTTTAAGTCCCGTACATTTCCAATCTATTTATTCTCAATAATTTATAATTGACAAAAATATATAATGAAGAATGAGTGGGGGACAATTAAGCTAAGTTTTATATATATATATATATATATATATATATATATATATATATATATATATTAATGGTAGGATAATAATTACCGGATTATACTATACTGTAACATAATTTATTTAGTAACTACTATACAATTGGAAAGTCGTTGTATTAGCTTAAATGAATGATTAACATGAGATTATTTGAGACCTAAATTCAAGACTTTTCAATACTTTTATATCATATTAATTAGTTATATTAGAAATCATATCAAGCAAACCTTCTATATTAATCAGTTATGTAGTAGTTATATTGACTGACAATGATTAAAAAAAACATATTAGAAAGCACATCGACCTTGTTCAAGAACAACGTTTAGAGTATCTTTTAGCGTTTTGACCAAGTCAAAATACTAATCAACCAAATATTAGCGTTCGGTAAGGTAGTGTTTTAACTAGCGTTTGCGGTAGCTTTTAGCGTTTCAAGTAGTGTTTCGAAAAACTAAAAATATTAGCTTTTCACATTTGAAAGTAGAGTTTCATATTTTTTGACAAAAAAATCCCTCCATTAATTTATATTTGACAAATTATTTATGTCCTTTTACGTCAATTTACAATAATCAACTAACTTAATCGCTAAATTTACCAAACACATTTATTCAACCGCTCAATTGAACAGCTTATTCGCTAACGACTAAAATCTAACAGACTATCGACTACCTAAACCGCTATCGACTACACAAACAATCTATCCGCTATCGAAACAGACTTATTTTGCCAAATAGGGTCATCAATTCATTATGACATATTTTTTTTAGAATGAAGGATGAATTTTATCAATTAAACTTATGCGACATCTATGACTATGATAAATATCACATTCAAGTAAATCAATAACTAAAATAACAAAAAGATAATAATTTAAAAAAAAAACTAAATGAAACTCTTTTTAAAGCACATCTTCTTTCCATATCAAATTTCGTATAATCTTCTTGTCGAAGAGATATATCTAGTACAATAGTTCAAATTTAAAGAGTTGATACTTATTATATAGTGATATAGCAATTAACTAATAAGTTAAATTCATATTTTGGAGACACATTAATAAAATTGCTCCAAATACGAGAGATAGTATTACGTTGTCATTTTTTATAGGAGGATATACAGAAAATTTTATTGTAATTGATTATTTTTATATTCTCCAAACCTCTAATTTTATATCGAACATTTCTATTTGATGTGGATTTTAGTGTTACATGTACTTAGAATGATTAATAATTATATTATGCCACAGATGAAGCTATCTTTTTTAAGCTTTTGGAATACCCTCTGATTACGATTATGCATGTCTTTGGAGGCTAGGAGTGTAGGTCCATCTTGGTCCTGGTCAGTGGCATGATTATGATTCTAGCCGCGTGAAATCATATGTAAATCCAATCCACAGTCACAGCCAGAATCATACATTACAGTTAACATATTTCGACACTTTCCGAGAACCGCTTGTTTCTATTAGTGTTTGAGACCACAACTGGCTGCCATTTTCTCAAATTGTTTTAAAGTTAACCATGGACTACTAGACTACAAGCCCATTGTACTTTAGGGAGGATATATATATTTTATAATGAGAATTAAGAACCTTTTTCTTTTTATCAAGAATGAGGAACTTTTAATCCGAACTATTAACTTCTAATTTAACATATCAAATCTTATAATACCATCGCCCTCTCGTACCTGCTCAATAACCTCCCTCACTCTACCCTAATACCTTAATACAACCACTATCCAACCACCACCTTGATGCTTTCTCATCGATGACTATGTCGACCGTTAGCGTATCATCAAAAAAGTCATTGGTAGATGACGTGGTATAATGATTTTTATTCAATTAAAAATGCATGGTTTAGACTAGAAGTTCTTGATTTTTATATTGAAAATGATAATTCTTAAAGGGTATATTATTTCTCTATATATAAAAAAATCATAAAAATATGACAACTTATATTTATAGACACATGATTACGATATAATTTATACTTTTATGTTACCCATATGCTGAGTGTCTCTAATATATACTTATAAAAAAAAAACAATTAGATTACAGTCCTATGACACTACCATCTACTATCTACAGCAGCTAATATAATACAATGCCCCTATAAAAACCATACATTCACCTCCAACATCATACACACACAAAACAATCTGCATTCCAAATCCCAAAACATCCATTAAAATGGACACTATAAAGTCCTTCAAGGGCTACGGCAAGGTTGACGAAGCAGAGCAGAAAGCCTTCCAGAAGAAAGTCCGCACCCGCATCATCCTCGTCTCCATCTCCGCCGTCGTCCTTTTCGCCATCGTCATCGCCACCGCCTCCGCCGCTCTCGTCCATGGCCGTAAGTCCGCTTCATCGCCCTCACCCTCTCTCTCCCCTGCTCAGTCACTCAGGGCAGTGTGCTCTGTTACCCAGTACCCCTCCACCTGCTTATCTTCTCTCTCTCCTCTCTCCTCCAACGTCTCCGACCCCAAGAACATATTCTCTCTCTCCCTCCAGGTAGCCGTGGATTCCGCGTCCAAGCTCTCCTCTCTCCTCCCCAAACCCCCCAACGAACCCCTCGTCGCTAAGGCACTCACCAACTGCCACGACTTGTTCGACGACGCGGTCGACAGGTTAAGCGATTCTCTTTCCTCTCGCAAAATCGACGATCTTAAGACATGGATTAGCGCCGCGATCACCGACCACGAAACCTGCCTTGACGGCTTGGCGGAGATCAACGGCACGGCGGCGATGGTGGCGGAATTGCGCCGGAAAATGAAGAATTCTACCGAATTAGTGAGCAACAGTTTAGCAATCGTGAGCAAAATCGTCGGCAGTTTGGGGAAGTTCAAGATTCCGACTCACCGGAGATTGCTAGATTTAGGGCTGCCGGAGTGGATGGGAGCCGCGGAGAGGAGGCTGCTCCAGGACGGAACATCTGCGGCGACGCCGAATGTGGTGGTGGCGGCGGACGGAAGCGGCGATTTCAAGACGATCGGAGATGCGGTGAAGGCAGCGCCGAAGAAGAGCGAGAAAAGGTACGTGATATATGTGAAGGCGGGGATTTACGAGGAGAATGTGGTGATTACGAAGAACGTATGGAATGTGATGATGTATGGAGATGGGCTGGATAAGTCGGTGGTTTCCGGCAAGCTCAACTTCATCGACGGTACCCCCACCTTCTCCACCGCCACCGTCGGTGAGTCCCCTCCCCCCCAAAAAAAGGTCTTTTCAGTGCTTCTAGTTACTGTTCGCGCCATTTGTTCGGTGATTTATTTATGGCGTAGTTTAGTTTCTCAACGTTTACTTTTTTTTAAAAAAAGGGTTTTATAATTTTAAGTTTGTATAGGATGAGGGATACTCTCTTTTAAATCTCTTGTTGGATTTAGTGAAAAATAATTATGCACACACACAATTTTTAAAATAAAATTGATGTTATAGGATATTTTCTTGTTTAAAAATCCATCCATCCACTTTGATCTTTTTTCGTTTATAAGTTGCTCTACCTTACACATATGGTAAGTTAAAAATAAAATACATTCAATGATATTATTTTTATTTTTTTTCCTACCTAAATAAGACTAACTTTGTGAGATGGAGTGAGTTCTTAACTCATATAAATTAAACTACAAGAGTTATATTCAGTAGATATGAATATAATGTAATATAATTGTAACAAAAACTTATATTACACCTAAAAACAAACCATTATGGAATCTACAAAAATATGTCAAATTTATTACATAATATAAATGAATAATATGATAAATGGATTTGAATATCTATGATCTTTGTTAATATATTCAATATTTAGGGTCTTTTGAGATGATCGTTAAAGTTAATTGTTATATTGAAATGAATTGAAATGATTAAATGTTATAACTTTTACATCTGTTATGAGTTGAAATGATTGGTTATTATAACTATTATAGTCGAAAAGAGCTAACAAAAGCTCAAATAAACTGAAAATTGCTATAAATATTAGTATAAACGTTATTTCCAACAGTCACTTATGTTTGAAACTTGAAAGCATAAATTAGTCTATTCATAAAAAGACAATAGGTCAATATGAAATTATGACCCTTTATTGAGTTGATGCGATGATGTTATGCCGGATTTCTTGGTGATTGATATTATTATGCCATAAAAATGAAAGATTTCCCATTGTTTTGTGGACGATAAATGTAGGCGCCATCAATCATCATGCGAATTGATTTGCCGTTGGCCCACCCCCATAATGTGAACTCTTGATGTTTGCCCCTCGGCCCCTCAACATGTGCATATCGACATTCATAATGTATTTTCCCCTTAATGTTGCCCATTAGCCAATCTGCTCCATATGAAATATTATATCTTGTCTTCTTTCAATGCGTTTTAGCTCTACTATGTGCAAATCATCTTACAAATTCGATTTTTAATTGTCTCCATTGACTTTAGTGTCTTACGTTTAGTAATAAGTAAAAGATTCAAAATTACTTGTTACGCTTTAAAAATATCTGATTTTATACATCGCTGCTATTTATTTGACAATTTATAGCCGTTGCCGGGAGGGGCTTCGTAGCAAAAGACATGGGTTTCAAGAACACGGCGGGAGCCGAGAAGCACCAGGCAGTTGCCTTTCGATCAGGTTCGGACCGGTCCATCTTCTATCGTTGCTTCTTTGACGGGTACCAAGACACTCTGTACGCCCACTCCAACCGCCAGTTCTACCGTGAGTGCACCATCACAGGCACAATCGACTTCATCTTCGGGAACGCGGCTGTGGTCTTCCAAAAGTGCAGCGTCCAACCTAGACAACCAATGCCAAACCAGTTCAACACCATCACAGCCCAAGGCAAGAAGGATCCGAACCAAAACACCGGCATCTCCATCCAGAAGAGCACGATTTCCGCACTGGGCCAAGTCACGGCCCCCACCTACTTGGGCCGGCCATGGAAGGAGTTCTCCACCACCGTCATCATGCAGTCAGAGATTGGGCCGGTGCTTCATCCATTGGGCTGGATTGGATGGATCAATGGGGTTGAGCCCGCAGCCACCATATTCTATGCTGAGTACCAAAACACTGGGCCTGGGGCGGATGTGAGCAAGAGGGTCAAGTGGGCCGGCTATAAGCCCTCCATTTCAGCTGATGAGGCCTCAAAGTATACTGTGAGTAGCCTCATTAGTGGGAAAGACTGGCTAGGAGATAGTAATGTGGACTTTGAGGCCACATTATAACTTATAAACATGAGAAATGCTTTTTTTTTTTTTTTAATCATTTTTTATATGAAAAAGATCTTTTTAGTACCTTGTAGGGGAAAAGGAAGAGCATATTTTTCATAAAAAAAGAGAGAGCGTATTTAGTTGTATAATGTTATTTTCAAAAACGATAAAAAATTTATATTTTTTGACAGAAGTATTGAATCAAAACAAAAAGATTTCTATCTTAATTTCAATTAAAGAATCGACAAACTATGTACAAAATGGTTAAAAAATTGTTGGATAAGATAGTACAAGGTGCTATATATTATACAAAAATTAGAAGCACGCATAGACTATATAAAATAGTATATTATTATAAGCAATTTTAAAAATTAATCTTTTGGAAGATCTCTCTAGTAAAGAGTACATTCTTGATATTTCTAATTGTCCCACACCATAATCACGTGACCTTTTTAGCTAGCTGTCTTTTTCCCAAAGAAATTCTCAATTTTGAATGTGTGGGCCTCGCTTTTGGACATGGCCATGGCTCTCCATCCATTCATGGGAAAAGAATTATAAATTTAAATTATCATATATAATATTTTATTTTTATTTTTAATATATTTTTTTATAAAAAATATTGTGTTCTTTGGCCAAAATTATGTAACATCACTTAGTTTATAAAATGAATTCACGATATAAGTGTTACCCCATTATATACGTGTTATTAATTATGTGACATAAATAAACTTCTATTTTTCTTTCCAACAAATACATACCATACTTCTATTAGTAAGCACCAATTTTATTATTTCTTTTTTTTATGGATTTTATTATTCTTTTAAAGAAAGGGAAACTACAATTACTTGTTTTTTTCTTGTGTGTGTATCGACATAAACATATATATATATATATATATATATATATATATATATATATATATGATTTAAAATCAAGTATGTGATAATGATTTTTAAAAATTTTATTAGTTGAACTAGTTTGCACTCACAAAGAAACTTATATTATTATTTTTTCTGTTCAATCATCTGATTATGTCTATAAAAATTTAATGTATAGTCTAGTAGATATCTATAGCTTAACGAATATATTTTATATTTTTAGAGAAGTTTATATATACTTACAAGATGATTTTAAAAAAGTTATATCATGAAGTTGTTTTTTTAAAAAAAAACTATAGTACTAGTATGTTTGTACTTTGTAACTCTTTAATTCATTGACTTTAAAAAGAATTAAAAATATATTTTGATTGGTCAAAGATAAAAAAGATTGAATTTTCTTGTGTGTTTAGAATACAGAGATGGAAGTGATTAATTATAGACAATGTAAGATTATGCAACAAAAAGAAACAAGGTAAACCTTTATATATATATATATATATATATATATATATATTTATGAATGAGGTGTAAAGGTTTAAGTATCTATAATAATAAGTTTCAAAAAATTTACGAGTTGAGTTAATTGACAACCACATACCAGATAAACTTAGGATAAAAATAGTTGCATGTTCGAGTATAAGCTTGATCTTGATGATGTGCGCATTAGGGTTACATAAACAAATCAATGGTTTATTTCATTATAAGGTCTGGAATAGGCTCAATGGTGATGAAGGGAACTCACAAAAGTACTTTGAGGAGAAAATGGAGAATGGATATGGAGTTTTAAAGCAAGATTTTAGGTGTGACAATTTGCTGGCTGGAATAATGACACATTGTTATTTGCTCACGTTTAATAAAAGTCAATAAGGATAATTTAGGTGAAAATCAACTTTGGTAACTGGTGTGACCTTTGAATATAATTTGACAACAAAACTTGCTGTTCAAACTTCAAACACAATTTAAACAAATTTAATATATAATTTTTAAAATTATTTTAATATCTTTAAAACACCAAGATTTGGAAAAAAGTTGAGCCAATTATGGACAAATTTAGTTGAAAAGTCATGTAAAAATCTCGAGCTCACCCATGAAACAAGCAGAGTCGAGGCGTTGGAAGCTTGATTAGTCGGGTTCGGTGAACCCAAGTAACTCGTACATATATTTTGATCATTATTACATTATATAATGACATATGGATGATGATATTGTGTTTCTTCGTAGATATCTTGACCTATTAGTCTACTTAGATGTATTTATCTCCGACATTAACCTAAGTTAAGAGTAAATTCGAGTAGAAACATCTCAAAAAAAAAAAAGCAACAAATTTACTGTGGACAAAATTATGAGTGAGGCCAGAAGCTACAGTGAAGGAGTTCGAGCTAGACGAACAAAGTCAAGCAACATACCAAGCTTGAATTCAAAAAAGGAACGGGCCAAATTTCAAATTTATTCCAACCCCAATATACTTATATTCGTTAAAATATTAAGATTTAAATCTCATCCGTATATTATTTCACGAAAAGAAAAGGAAAGAATATCTAAAGATACCCTCAAATTTGTAGTCGTAAAAAATAATTGACAAGCACAAATGAAGTTACACCCACCAATATCCATTTTGCCGTTTCTATTGCATAGATAGCCGGAGAAACGGGATCAGACAAGAGAGAGAGAGAGAGGGGGAACGGCGAAGCACAAAAGAAAGGTCGCGTGGAAATCTGCCGTTGGCGGCTGAAAAGGGTACCCATCTCCATCTATTTTCGTTTGATATTCCAAAGGTTTCTTGTGTGAAAAGGAGAGAGAAAAAGGGTGTCTCGCCAATTCGCCAAAACTCCGTGGGTTTTGTCGAGATTTCACCCCCGCCCCCGAAAATTTTGACACATATATACTTCTCATTCTCGTTAGCTCCTGATTAGCGGCAATGCGGAGATTCGTAGCAGAAAGAGCTAAGCATCTCATCAGCAGAACCGTTTCACGCCACCGCTCTCTCTCTTCGTCTCAATCCCTTTTCTTCTCTTCAACTCCTTCAACCTCAGCTGCTTCAATGGATTCTTCTTCTGGGTCGTCACATCCAGTAACTATTCATAATATCAATCCCAAGGTTTGATTTTTGATTTCTCTTCTGGGGTTTTAATGATTCCATTGTTTGATTGGGCATTTGGGTATTTGTTATTTGATTCATTTTCATTGATGGGTATTTTTGGATGTGAACTTTTGTTTAATTTCTCTGCGTTTTGAAGATATGCCTGAACCCCCTGCTGCCTTCTTCTTTACAGAATGTCCCTACTTCTTGCATAAGAATTTGTGTGATATTGAATGTTACGTGGAATTTTTGGTGTTAACTGTGGAAAACTACTACCTTTGTATACTGAACTTTGT
Source organism: Talinum fruticosum (assembly GCA_021018815.1). Classification (NCBI taxonomy): domain Eukaryota; kingdom Viridiplantae; phylum Streptophyta; class Magnoliopsida; order Caryophyllales; family Talinaceae; genus Talinum; species Talinum fruticosum. Next base: position 1,478,853 of record JAITYX010000076.1, on the reverse strand, counting down.
ATTAGCTGATGGAATGAAGAATGTGATTGGAGATTAAAGTTGGCAAATATTGTTTAGATGGGTCTATATTTTCTTTAACAGTAGTTTCTCTTTGCTGCCTTAGGTTAATGCTTCATCTACACTGGCTCAAGCTCATTTTAGTTCCCCTGCCCCCCTGATGGATTTGTTTCTTACTGCTTGATTGTTTGTTTTTGCCTCCATTCATCAGGTCTTGAAGTGTCAATATGCCGTTCGTGGTGAGATTGTTACCCAGGCTGAGGTATGAAATCAAACAACTCGTTGTTGGTCTTTCACGAGATGTCATGTTGACTTTCTAGGCTTATTCTGGCTTGCAAAAGTTTCACTTGAGCTTAGCTTGGAAATCAAAGATGAAGATATTTTTAGCTAGGGAGGAGACTTCTGCGATGACTGAAGTCTTCTAGATGGCCTTAATCATGTTTCATAGTAATGAATTAAGACAATCTTACCACATCTAGTTGATTTGCCGATTATTTCCCTGACGTGTTATCATGTTTTACTTTTACAGAGGTTGCAAGAACAATTGAAGGAGAAACCTGGGTCTCTTCCCTTTGATGAGGTACGTTTGTTCTGCCCCTCAGCCCCATCCAAATATGTGAAACATTCCTGAAGAAAACTAATAGAAGTTACTAAAAAGTAAAAACTAAAGCATAATACACAGAAGAAACTTATGAAACAACCATTTGTGATTGACTGATTGTGGCTTTCTGCTATAGTTTTTCGTCAGGAACCTTGTTGTGCTTCTTATCTTTTGTTCAACTTTGTTTGTTGTTTCCAGCAGTTTCCATGCACAAATCTGTTTCACTAGCAACCAAATCAGTTATACCTTATTTTTGAAGAAGAAATACAAGAGTGTCGATCCTTTAAAAGGTTCACATTTATGATCAAAGTTGGGCTAGTGTTGTCTGTCTTGAAGGCTGCTCGAATTGTGTGCCATAGCTGTTGGTGTGACATGTAATATATGAGTCTAAGGTTGCATCAAGGTTCAAAATTGTGATTTTAACAATATTCTTTCAAATGTTATGATGTTTGAAAATGTGATATTTAGAAACAGTTATGGATATACTTTTATGAAAAGTGTGCCTTACTTAAAAGAGAACAATGATTCTGGCAGGCTGGGTTGGGGGAGGGGGTGGGAAGGTCGGGATAACAAGAGCAATTGGCATGTATGTTGTTCATGTTCTATGAGTGGAGTGATTTTTGCAAAATTCACTTGTAGATGAATCTTTTATGATGATAATTGACATTAAAAGACCAACTGTCCAAAATATATCAAACATTGCTGTAAAAAGGATTCAATTGTAACTTTTTAAAACTAGGTTTTAACTTTTCATATATATTATGTTTTCTATTTAAATCACTTGAGGAAGCCTTCCCAAAGACATTGTTAATCTTTCAGAATGGATTATATAGGCTGACAGTAGGGTCACGGGTGGAACATGCCTTGTATCTCAAGTTCCTTGTGGACATATGGTTGCTATTCTTGTCTGACCTATCTGCTTCCATATTCCAAGTCTGAATTTCTGAGAACTTTCTGCAGATACTTTACTGCAATATTGGAAATCCTCAATCTCTTGGACAGCAGCCAATTACATTCTTCCGAGAGGTTAGTTGTCATTTGTGGGAGTGTCTAGAGCAGCATTTCTAATCCTGATATTAAAATTATTAGTTCTTGTGAATCAGGTAATTGCTCTGTGTGATCATCCGAACATTTTGGACAGAATTGAAACCCAGGGACTCTTCAGGTACCTACTGTGTAACTTTTATTGGTTGTGTGGCTCAATGTTTAAGTATTCAGCTACTTAAATGGTGAATTTTAAAAAGTTTATTGTGTTTTATATCATGGCATCTCGGAAGGTTCCCGTTTTGGTCTGTATTTTATAGTGATATTTAGCTCCTAGTCCTTGTAAATAAGGAGCATACTGATTTCTGTGAGCTTACTTTGCACCAGTTAACCTTTCTTAAGTTTTTTTTTTTTGGGGGGTTTGAGGGAGGAGGAAAACAACATCTTCAAATCAGTTCAAACTACGTGGCGTTCTTACTCTACCTCTGATTTATTGCAGTGCTGACTCTATAGAAAGAGCTTGGAAGATCTTGGATCAAATTCCAGGAAGAGCAACTGGTGCTTATAGTCACAGTCAGGTGATAATTTCCTCTGCTTTTTAGGGTGGTTGTCTGTTATAGTCTCTTCGGTTTACAGGGGGAGTGGACGTGAAATACCAAGGAGCAAAACAGATGGAAATCAATTCATTTTCTTTGTGTTTAATGGAGAGAGTGGAACTTGTGTAACAATGACAAATGGTATTCTTTTCCATCAAATCTGGAAGTAGTACTTGAGCTTAATTATCAGCTCAGTTGCATGTTGTTTTTTCTTTTTCTTTTGTTTTTGGACCTATTATCTCCCCTTGTTATTCAATTCCGAAGGATTGTGAATGGTGGCTTGGAATAAAGGACTTTGCTTTCCAGCTCATCCATTAACAGAATCAGGAAGAATAACTTGATTTCTTGTTCATTCTTCCCCCAAAATAACAATTGATTCTGAGGCATTAAAGTTCCTCACAAGAGTTTATGCATCTGATTGTATATGTGTAATTGGGCTTGACCTTGTGTCAGGGTGTCAAGGGACTGCGTGAAACAATTGCTGCTGGAATTGAAGAACGTGATGGTTTCCTTTCTAATGCAAACGACATTTTCTTGACAGACGGGGCAAGCCCAGCTGTAAGTTTCTTGCTATTCGGTGTAATATGCAAACACGGAGTTGTGTCTTCTCTTTTTGACTTCAAGTTGTTGATCACTCAGGTTCACATGATGATGCAATTACTAATAAGGTCAGAGCAAGATGGAATCCTCTGCCCTATCCCACAATATCCGTTGTATTCTGCATCAATTGCTCTCCATGGCGGAACCTTGGTAAGTTTGCATTCAGATGGGTGACATCAAGAGGTGCAAAGTTTGTTTAAATTTATCTATTTTCGGAGGAAGTAACATTGGCTCCGAATACCTGTTTGTACCACTAATCTGACATGAACTGATGTCTTGCCTTGGAACTTGGATTGTCATGAACTCTGCCTTTTAATCTTATTAATAAACATCTTTGTGGCATTGACAGGTGCCATACTATCTTGATGAAGCAACTGGATGGGGATTGGAGATTTCTGAGCTGAAGAGCCAACTAGAAACTGCTAGGTCCAAGGGTACAGCAGTTCGGGCCTTGGTTGTGATAAATCCTGGTAACCCAACTGGCCAGGTAAGTTGTTATTGGAACCCCTCCCCTTGGCATTTTTGGGGTTACTATTAGCCACAATGCAATTACACGTACAAGAGGAGGAAATTGAACCTAGAGCTTGATATACCCCGAGACCTCAAACTTAACCACTAGGCCAAGGCCTCATTGACTCTTGGAATTTTTTTGAACCCTATGCAGTGTGTATTGTTGATGCAGACAATTGCTTGCTCTAACTCTTATAACACAGTCATGGAAATTTCCAGGTTCTTGCTGAGAAAAACCAGCAACAAATAGTCGAATTCTGTAAGAAGGAAGGTCTTGTCCTGCTTGCTGATGAGGTGAGTACATAACGTAAGTTTGATATGTTGCAATATTTAGTCTATAGAAGTTCACTTATGCGAGCACAAATTGTGGAATGCTTTTAGCCATTGGTATATTGATAACCGATTCTCCATCATTTTACGCCGTACTAGCTGAAGTGGATATATTTTGAGGTCAACTGCTGACAGGATGTAATGTATGACAGGTATACCAGGAAAATGTGTACGTTCCTGACAAGAAGTTTCACTCGTTTAAGAAGATTGCTCGTTCTATGGGTTATGGGGAGAACGATATCCCTTTGGTTTCCTTTCAATCTGTTTCTAAAGGTATCTTGCAATTGAGCCTGTGCATTGTCGTATTTTATGGATATGAAAAGCAAGATGGATATGCTGATTAAAAGTGTTTTCTGCTTTCCTTTGTTTGTCTAGGATATTATGGAGAGTGTGGGAAACGAGGGGGTTACATGGAAGTTACTGGTTTTAGTGCTGACGTGAAGGAGCAAATTTACAAAGTTGCTTCTGTCAACCTATGTTCTAATATTACTGGGCAGATACTTGCCAGTCTTGTCATGAACCCCCAAAGGTAATTCTTTGATTCTTCTAATTTGCAAAATCATTAATACATTATTATGAAACTTAGGTCAAGTAACATGCTATGGGTTTCAAATCTAAACAATATGCACTTTCCATGATGTAGGTCGGAGATGAATCTTATGAAGTTTATTCTGCTGAGAAAGAGGGAATCCTCTCATCCTTGGCTAGGCGTGCAAAGGTAAAGTTTATGATGGTAAATTTTCATCCTTGATATTTCTAAAGTGCCCTCTCCATCCCCTTATTCATCATCTTGTATTTGGCAGACACTAGAAGATGCATTCAACAGCTTAGAAGGGGTTACATGCAACAAGGCAGAGGGAGCCATGTACCTCTTCCCTCGTCTTCATCTTCCCCAGAAGGCAATAAAGGCAGCAGAAGCAGCAAACACTGCCCCCGATGCATTCTATGCTCGCCGCCTTCTTGAAGAGACTGGAATTGTGGTTGTCCCAGGGTCTGGTTTTGGGCAGGTTAGTCGATGACTGTTTTTCCTTTTAAACTTAACCTCCAATTGTTCTCTTTTTGGCTTGACCTTGGGTATTGTTTATCTGGAAGGTCCTGGGCACGTGGCACTTCAGGTGTACAATTCTTCCCCAGGAGGATAAAATACCAGCCATTGTCGAACGTTTGACACAGTTCCACCAGAAGTTCATGGATGAATTCCGCGATTGAGAGCGAGAAAGAATAAAAACAATCCTCGAAACACAGTAAAAAGAGTTGTGAATAAAGGTTTGGTGATGTTTGAACTTTGAACATCAAGAAGTTTTTGGATCAGTTTTTCTGGGATCCGTGGGAGCTTGTCAATAGGAATACTTGACATTTTGTGCAGGCAACAATGTCCAATCGTTAGAATTGCCGTGGCCACAATTAACATTTTTCCTGTGTTCAGATTGTCAATTTAATGTTCAAAAGAAATATTTATGAGCAGCTTATATGTTTAACCTATTTTTTTTGCCATAATTTGTGATTTTTGTTAATCAAACCGTCATATGGGAGCATTTATCAATAAGTGCGCTTTCAGAGGTTCGAATTTGTGTTTTCCTCTTTGTCGGTATACAGTCGGCACTAGCTCAATCAACACTTTGTTAGTAGCTCATTCTCTTCCAATTAATTGTAATTCTTCACAATTATATGACAAATTAAATAATTAATGGCACCCCTTCAAAAAAAAAGAAAAAATAATTAATGGCACAGAAGATTTACTAGTTTGTATCGTATAATAAAAGCAACGGAAATATAATTTGTGTTCTCCATTACTCGCCTATAAATATCGATTTTAAAACCAAATCTTAATGTAATCTTTAAGCATTAGTGGGCATAAGAATAAATGATGCACAAAGAAGAATACTTTAAAAACTAGCTAATACCAATATGATTATAAGTGAAAATATTTTGGGAAATTTCATGCATAATTGTTAATGATTAGAATTGGTACAAGGGAAGCAACCGCATGAAATGTAGTGAGGAGAGACAAGAGACTTTTGGCTCAAAATGTGCTTCTGGGCACGTTGAGTTGCCCTCCTAATTTGCTCTGAATGCTCAACCTGAGCTGCTGCTCTCCATTCCTCTGCTTTCCTGTGAACTATTGCCATCCTCTTCATCAACTTCTCTTCTAAATCTGACCTCATCTTCTGTATTTTCACCTGTTCCATTTGTAATTCATTCTCATGTTAGATAAAGAGAACCCAATTTGACCTCTCAAATCCAATCAAACCCGAAAATTTCCTGCTTGATACCATTGCATTCTCTTCACAAGCCTATCGGAAAACTTTGCACCCAACCGAATAAACGTACATACAATCTAATTACTCCATTTCAGTTAGTATCGGGTCTAACAAAATTTGTCTTACAAACAAAAATAACTTTCAATAAAAATTTAGATCAAGTTTGGTCTTGACTTTCAATTTAGAACGATTTAGCTTATTTTAAGTGTCAAGCTAGACATGACATGAGTTTGGAGGGCATCAGTTTGGACATGAGTTTGGTAGCTTTTTGTTCAACTGATACAAGAACATCACATGGATATTCACAAGTTACGATGCAAAAACAGCTGGAAGCAAAGCTGAATGACTTTCTCTTGTTTTTCTTCTCTTTCTAGACTGGAATCAAATATTCCCACAAAAACCCTAAAAATCAATTTATGACTCTTGGGTCTTGGAAGGTACTTGAAAGAAAAGCAGCTGATAAAAAAATTAAAAAACCCACTTTTAGAAAATGGGAGAAAACAAAATTTTTAAAGGGGAAATGGGATATTTGGGCATGCTGCGGTTGGCTCGAGATGGACAGTATTCTAGTCAACAAAATACACTCCCCACTCCCTTAAACTATACTACATTTGGTGCTATTTCTAGGGCACTCACTCACTAAGCCCACCCTAAATTATTCCACCTATCTTTAATTATCATTATCTACACCTAATCCTTGGAACTAACTACTAAGTAGTACCAAACTTGAACTAATTGTGCTCTACTTCATATTTGTCATAACTCATAAGTCACCGATCCCATGGCTCAAATTGCGCATTGCAATTGTTTTTTCCCCTCATAGATATGTGCGTGCTATATCTAGTAGTTACGAGTTGGTATCTATACTGGGTGATGGTGTTAAAAAGGACTTTTATATGTGGTTATTTGACCAAAGATTTTTGAGTTTTGACTAACTATCGTGGATTGTGCATTTGGATTGTGGTTGATCTCATTTGGCATTCATAATACACGGAGAGAGTACGCTCTGTGTTATTGTAATTTGCCAAAAAGTCTTTATTCTAAAATCTACCCGCTTCCATGTATAAGCCATTTTCTTAGGGATTTTCTATGCCAAATGAAGTTGATTCAAGGACTGTCGCAAATAATATATGAAACTCGCACTTATTAGTCTTTTAAGCCATCATAATCAGATTTGACTAAAAGTGTATGACAAGAGTACATTTTCACATAGTATAAGAAACTCACACTGTATTGGTCTTTTAAACTATTATAATGAGACTTGACTACAAGTGTAATAAGACTACAATAACTCTCAATGTGGGTGTGGGTCTCGCTTTTGAGGGTTGGGGGAGATCAGGCGTACAAACCTTACCCATGCAAGCACCGTCAATTGAGTGTTTGAATCATGAAGAATTTGGGTGACATAGCTTACTATGATAGACTAGGAGACAGGGAAAAAAAGTGAAAAAAGAGATGAAAAAGGGTACCTCTAATTTCCTTGATTGAGCTTCTGCTTTCGCAGTTTGAAGATCTATCCATGCTTGAATTCTTGCCTCTTCTCTTTGATACCTAACAAATTTGAATCAATTCAAGTTACACATTACCAAAGTGAAAACAGAACTCAATAAACAATAACATATTTACAGCAAATTCTCTGTAATTCTCTTCCACTACTACTCACCTAAGACAGGACTTGGTCTTTTCCTCTTCTTCCCAAGCACAAGTTCTGGACTCTGAAACAGAAACACTCCTCCTCCCAATCTCAAAATGCCTCAAACTCTTTGATATCTCCTCTTCCTCCTCTTCCCTGGAGCTCCAATTGGTTGTCACAGAGTCAAATTGGGTGGACCCGTTTTGGAGCTTGGCAAGGTGACATTCTTGGAGCTGCTTTGTGATGTCAACGGAGCTTGATTGAGCTAACAGAGCCAGAGGTCCCGATCGGCTAGCCGGGGTGTTATGCCGGGCCGGGGAGGTGCTCATGAAGGGTGTGGGACACCTTGAGGTGGTGGAGCTCCCTAAAGGGGTCATCTCAGTGCCAATGTCTCTGTGTTTTACAGCCTCTTGAAATGGAACAACTTCTGTGCAAGCATCTTTCATTGGCTCATTTTGAAGCTTCTGACTTTGGAAGAAAAATGCCTCCTTTGTGGGTTCTAAGTATCTGGAACTGGGGATATATGGTCCTATCTCATCTGTGAATTTATCTGCACATTTTTTCAAGGTGACATTTCTAATGTCAAAATTCCTGAAATTTGTATCTTTTTTGACATAGTAAGATAAAGAATCAGTATCAAGAAACTGGGTTTTCAAATTTCAGGTTTCTGAGATATGGGAATTTTGTTTTGAAGCATTTAAAGGAACCCCCAACAAGAAAGTTTAGAAGTTTAGCAGGAAAAGGACATTCTAGGCACTAATTATTGAGGGAGAAAAGGGGAAACCATAGCTAGAAAAGTTCCTTAAAAGCCCAAAGTTGTGAAAACGACCTACCTTTTAAGGGCATATCTGGAGGAACTATTACCCCATTAAACTGGTCATGATCCTCCAGAGAAGGGCTAAGTTGACAATCAACAACCCTAAACTTTTCTGCAAAAACTTCATTTTGTTGCTGCTTGCAGAGAATCTCTCTCATCCCCTTTGAGTTTGAGCCCCCAGAAGGCTCGCATTGCTTGATTTTACAAAAGGCATGGTGGGCAGGGGATTCATGGCAAGAACCTCCACCAATGAGCCATTTCTCAGCATCATCCCACTTTGAGGGCAAACTTCTTCTTGAAACACTGAAGCTGAAAACTGGCCTTCCAGGGGTTGAAGGAGCTTCCACCCTCCTTACCATTGAATTCCCAATGACACCATTTTCTCTCTCTCTTCTCCTCTGAGCTGATTGAGTCCCATTACCCATTGGCAATGACTTGACAAACTCAGCTGTTTCCTTGAGGTTAAGGTTGCAAATTGGGTCATCTGCAAATGGGTTCCCCTTGGTTTTTCCTTGTGGGTCTTCCTGTATCATCATGATCACAAAAACCCATAATTAGTTTTTTCAAATTTGAGGTGGTGCCAAAGTGGGTAAAATCATGAGTAGAAACAATACATTTCAAAATAAAGTAAAAAATTGAAGGGAACCCAGAAAAGAACAAACTTTTGAGTTTGAAGGAATTTACTTCACTTCTGAGATTATTCTGTTTAAACTACTTACCCCTTGGGATGCAAAGAGAGATGTGGGTTGATAGTATCTTGGAGTGGTGAGATCCATTTAGCTAAGCTTTTGGCAGAAAATATAGAAATTCTAAGAAATGGGTATTGGTAGAATTACAGGATCACAAAAAGGGAAGGTCTCTAATAGTGTTGAAAAATCAAATAAAATCACAGTGAAGAACAAGTGAGTTGGGACAAACAGTGGAACAGTACAGCTAAAACAGGCATTGGGTTGGCATTGACCACCAAAGAAAGAGACTAAGTTATATAATGAAGCAGAACAGAACTGTCTCAAAATAGGAGCTCAGATTTCTCTATAAGAGTAATTGGACCACCCCCTCTCTCTCTCTCTGCCCAAAATAATGCAACAGTGAAACATTGGTTGGTCCTCTGGAGTCTGCATGACAGTCAAGAGAGAGAGTTGGGGATGGAGACAAAAAGTGTCAAATTAAACTCATGTTTTATAAAAAGAAGAGGGTTAGGGGAGGGAAGGGAAGGGGAGGGGAGGTGGTACTGCTTTGGAAGGAGGGAAAAGCTTCCCATGAGTAATGACAAAGAAAGAAGAAAAGGGTTCTTCTAGCTTTGAGATTATCATATCATATCCATGATTTGTTTATGTTTTTAAGATATCATTGTATTGTTTACATCGAAAGAATATGCTACTCACATTACCATTTTCTATAGAGGGCTAGACTACTAGAAGAAATTCGAGACTATTTGAGTGAGCTCAATTAATAGGATTAGATGGCATATAACATAAATAAAAGATTTGAAAATTCTATCAAAATAGGATGAGTCATTCTATAAGACATTGACATGACAAATATTTATGAGAAAAATAAGATAAGTAATAGTGTCATGATACTCTGTTAGAAGAAGATAATTAAAATGTAACTTGACATATGTAAACAACACGTGCCACAATATTTCTTATTATCTTCTATTGACGCCCATGCCTTTCTTTTATTCGCTTCGTCACCTTTACATTTGAGTAAAAATTGGTTCTCATTAAGCTCACCAATCAACACTTTACATTGTTTTTTAATTATAATTTCATAATATTGAACACTCATCGAGTATCAATAAGCACTAATCAATATTGTTTAACAAACTGATAAATATTGATTAACATTGAGTTATTTATAATAAGGTGAAAAAAACATGTCCCGATATTCGATGACAACCGGCCAATCGGCACACTAAAACCCTTTTCACACCCGCATGATCTTATCCTTTTTTTCTTTTTCACCATGAATCATAGCTCCCTAAACCTTAATTAGGCATCAAATTTATTCTTTCGTTCTAGCTAATCTAAGAGTGGAGGTTCTTTGAGGAAGGGACGAGGAAAGTATTAAAAAAGCTGCAAGAAGTGAAAACATATTGTCTACAGACCTTGCTGGTAGATGACAAGACTAGAGGTCGAATCAAACAAGATAATGAAAATATAATTATTTTAACTTATTTACATTATGAGATTGAATATGTGGTTGATGGAAATACAATTACTTTAACCTTCGAAATAATTAATATGGAGGTTGCTAATATTCGAACCTAAGACCTCTCATTCAAAAAGGCTCGATACTATATTCATAAATCCCAAAAATTTAAATTAATAATTAAAGACATAAAATTAAGTTTATACTCTAACAAATATGTCGATTACATTCTGCCAAACATTACACTCACCTAAGCAAACATCCATGTGATAAAGAGCAGAACAGGGACAAGGTTTTGAAAACCATATACGTACGGAAGAATGAGGACAAGTGAGAGAAAAACTGGGAATGGCAGTGTGTGAATCCAATTCCAGCAAATATCATGTCAAAAGGGCAAAATCACAAGCTGTCCATGGCTGTGAAGAAGAACAACCCTACTTCTGAGTTCTGATACTTCATTTTTAGCTTTCTCATTTTAGCCAAGCCCTATACCTCTCTGCCCCCTCCATTTACCAACAAACAACAAGAAAGCTACTCTGTTGAAGGTGAATAAATACTTGTAATGTTTTTTACTTTACATGTTGGATAATTTTTATAACTGGTGGTTAAACCATAGACAATAACATAGATAGAAATACTATTTAAAATAAATTCTCTCTTTCCTCAATAATTTACAAGTCTAGATTGAACCATGAGTTATCATGGACCAGCATAGATTTCTGCTATGATATGACATTTGAGACTCCATTGCATCCAAATCCCACTTCAATTAACATCAAATTGTGAGGGAAAAATCAGAGGGAAAGGGATAAATGTTTTTGGAACCACCTAGCTCGATCCATGTTGGATTATCTACTATCGTTAGTCATCCTAATCGTGAATAAGACTGCGGTTAGATGACTTCATATCCATTTAAGTTAAAAGAGTCATCTTTTGTAAACATTCTTATTTTATGATTTTAATGAATTGCACTTGATAAATTTGACATATTAAACGATAGTTCAAGATAGAGAAGTGAATATAAAGTAACTTTGTCAAAATGAGAATAACATCGGCCGAAAATTGGAGATAAATCATAATAAAAGTTCCAAAACTCTCAAAATCGGTTATCATGAAGGGAAAAAGCTTTTGGATTAGCGTAGTAGGCCCTCTGAATTTGGTTTAAGTTAAGAACCAAGAGAAAAGAAGACTTTACATAATAAGAAATATGTTACATGAAAATTAAACTCCTAATCTCAGAATTAGAATGTTATTTTGAAGACACAAGTCTCATGTTTGACTTATGATTAAACTTTCTTAGGGTTCATAGAAGACCTACTACCTCATGCTTGACTTATGTCCAAGCTTTCTTGAGGTTCATACAAGCAGGGGAGATTTTGATTGTGATTGTGTAATTTAAGCTCATTTAAGTTTTTGTTTTCGACTAATAAACGATTTCTTGCAAATTTTCATTTTTTCGCATTTTCGAAAAGTAGAGATATTGAAAATGTTAGATGATAAATGTTTTATAGTCTTGTAGCAAGAACCTTTTATAAACATCTTATATTAGTCTAAATTAATAGAGTATATTACATATAGATGGGGTAAACTGGTTATTTGATTCAGTGTTAAGTTATATTTAGGTCGGTTCAATAAAATTCAGTTTATTTTTGATTTTAGATCGGTTTATTTCAGCTTGGTGACATCATGTCCCTCGATTTTGGTCCAACAAGCTTGTTATTTCAAAGAAAAACAAGTTTGGAGACAAATATGTAGTTCGGATTTGGTTCCTCTTAGGGCAACTTTGATTCTAGGTCAACTTCAAATTAATAGTTTCAGATGTCAAGTTGGATATGGATTCTGATAATTTAGTTCGTAATTCATGTCATTTTTGTTAGGTCTAAATTTATATGATCTATAAAGGACTTCACTTTTGTGCTTCCTATTGTAGCCCATTGCATATCACCCTCAAGCCCGACCCACAAGTATATTAAGCTTTATGCTGTTTGGCCCAGGACGCCCATCTGAGGCAGAAAGTTTGTTGCTTATAGTACAACCAACGGAAAGCCATTTCCAACCGATAATCATCCTCTTCGTTGCCGCGCAAAAGCGTAGGCTAGGAGCTAGCAAGAGGAATCAGCGTTCAGCAGAGAGAGGGGGCCGGGGGAGAGACGGAGAGAGAGAGAGAGAGAGGATATATTTCTGGGTTTTTTGTTTGTGGATGGATTTTGATTTGCGATACTATGCTGGGCTATTACAGTCTTGCAATGTCCACTGTTCGATAAATCAAGGGAAGCAACTCCACCTCCTGTTCCTTAAAAAGGGTATCCTGAATTCCATTGTAACACTAGGAAACCGTCTTCTACAGATGTATGCTAAGTGTGGTGCCATGGATGATGCAGCTAAGCTATTTGACGAAATGCCCCAGAGAAATTGCTTCTCCTGGAACACCATGATTGAGGGTTACATGAAGTTGGGGAATAAAGATAGGTCGATGGAGATTTTCAGTTTTATGCCCCACAAGAATGATTTCTCATGGAATGTGGTGATCTCGGGGTATGCAAAGATGGGTGACTTGGATTCATCCAGGGTGTTGTTTGACCAGATGCCTAGGAAGGATGGAGTTGCTTGGAATTCTATGATTCATGGGTATGCACGACATGGGTATCCTCGAGAAGCTTTGAGGATGTTCAAGGATTTAAATGTTGACCCTGATGGAGTGTGGAGGAGAGATGCCTTTCTTTTAGCGACGATAATGGGCGCTTGCACTAATTTGAAGGCTGTTGAATGTGGGAAGCAAATTCATGCCCGGATTGTCGTTGATGAAGTGGAGCTTGATTCAGTTCTGGGAAGTTCTCTTATTAATTTGTATAGCAAGTGCGGTAATTTAGATAGTGCAAATCATGTCCTCAATTTGATGGAGGAGGCTGATGATTTTTCACTTTCTGCCTTAATTACAGGATATGCAAATGCAGGCAGAATGAACGATGCCAGAAGAATTTTTAATAATGCTTCTTCTCCATGTGTTGTGGTTTGGAATTCGTTGATTTCTGGGTATGTCACCAATGATGACGGAATGGAGGCTTTACTTCTATATAATATCATGAGGATCAACGGTTTCAAGCCTGATTATTCCAGTTTCGCTAGTCTTCTAAATGCTTGCTCTAGCATGGGCGCTCTTGGACATGGAAAACAATTACATACTCATGCTTTTAAAACAGGAGTCTCGAAGGATGTTGTTGTTGCGTGTTCTCTAATTGATATGTATTCCAAGTGCAGAACTCTGGATGATGCTTGCAAGTTCTTCAGTGAGCTTGAGCTCCATGACACTGTTCTGCTTAATTCCATGATCAATGTGTTCAGCAACTGTGGACGAGTCCAGGAAGCAAAGCGGATATTTGACAGTATGCGGCATAAAACCTTGATCTCATGGAATTCAATGCTTGCAGGTCTCAGTCAAAATGGCTGTCCACTTTTAACTGTAGACCTCTTCTGTGAGATGAATACTCTAGAAATTAGAATGGACAAGTTTACCCTTGCCAGTGTGATCAGCTCATGTGCCAGCATGACTTCCATTGAATTTGGTGAGCAGGTTTTTGCAAGAGCTGTTGTTGTTGGCCTGGATGCTGACCTTATTGTTTGCACATCGCTCATTGATTTCTATTGCAAGTGTGGTTTTGTTAACTTAGGTAAAAAATTATTTGATGGAATGGTGAAGTCTGATGAAGCATCTTGGAATTCGATGTTAACTGGTTATGCCACAAACGGTTATGGAATGGAAGCTCTGAATTTGTTTGATGACATGAGATATGCTGGAGTTAAGCCTACTGATATTACATTCACTGTGGTTCTTTCTGCTTGCAGTCATTGTGGACTAATTGAAGAGGCCAGGAAGTGGTTTCATTTGATGCAATCTGAGTATCATATAGAACCAGGATATGAACATTACTCATGCATGGTTGATCTCCTTGCTCGTGCTGGTTGCCTTGAGGAAGCAATGACTTTAATTGGACAAATGCCATTTAATGCGGATGCAACTATGTGGTCTTCAATTCTTAGAGGGTGTGTGGCTCATGGACATAAGAGTCTGGGTAAGGAGATTGCAGAGCTAATTATTGGTCTTGATCCTGAGAATTCAGGTGCTTATGTGCAATTATCTGGAATGTTTGCTTCTTCGGGAGACTGGGAAGGATCAATTCAAGTTAGGGATGTTATGAGAAGTAAATGCATGGAAAAGAGACCTGGCATTAGCTGGTGATCTGCCAGAGTGTCTTCATTAGTAAGTTTCATTCTTTTCCCTATTCTGCCCTTTGATTGATGTGCAACTGGCTTGTTTCTTGGGCATAGGTTGACTGCTTCTTACTTCTTAGAAACATGTATACCAAAATATCATCCCCCTCTCCCCACTTTTTTTTTTTTTTTTTTGGAAAGTAAAGTTTTTGTCTAATGCAATTTGCGATCCGTGTGTGCAGCTTTTTTGGTGGAATTTTTCTGTAACAAGCATGTGTTCGAAAACTAAACCATGATGAGAGTTATATAAAATTGCATAACCTGGACATTTACTAATTTACTATCATCAAAATATGATGCATTTGATATGCAAAATATGTATTTGGAGACAGGATATTATAGTCATGTATGACCATGTTGAGTGGACCCATCTTCTCTCTCTCTCTCTCTCTCTCTCTCTCTCTCTCTCCTTGTTTCTGTTCATTGTCTGGATATGCACAGTGCTATTGCTAATGATGTTTGTTTGCACCGTGTGCGTTGATTTTTTGATGTGAGAAGGTTAAGACTGGGGATAGCTCATCTGCTGGAATGTTCTGGCATTCAGGCACATTAGTCTTTGGGAAACTGCAATGAGAAGATTTCATTACTTTGAGCTGGTTTCGAAAGAAGAAAAAAGAAAGCCACAATGAAGAACTTGAAGCCCACTGAGTACTTCAAGCTTATATGGGAAAACTATCATGTAGAAGGTAAATTTATGTCTTCAATACGTGTGCTAGTTGTGTTTATTAAGTGATGCATTGCTGACTAAACTAATGATCCCTGTCCCCTTTACTCTTCTATTGTTATGCAAGTAATGAATATGGATTCATAGGATGTCTAGTTGTCTTTGTTTGGTCGATATATTGTGGGAAATAAGGTGTATTTTTTTTTTTTTGGACAAGATTATCTGATTGGCGATTAGAGTTTCATCCTGTCAAAATGAATTTGGTTTATCATTTGTTGAAAAGCATGCTGTCAAAAAGCAGCAGAATTAAGCATGTGCAATGGTTACTGGGATCCCATATCTCCCTATGTACCACACTATAATCCATGTGCTATTAGAATGATATGCCATGAATCAACAGCTAAAATCTTTCAAAGTTTATAAATATGGTGGTAATGTGCTCCAACTTCCTTCTGTACTACTATTAAGAAAATCCACAGAGGAGAATTTTGGGGAGTGGGGAGGGGGTTAAGACAATTAATTGTTTTGTTTTGTCAGTTCATGCATACGTTAATGAAAAGCTAGCAACTCCTAGGTCGTCAACACCAGAGAGGTAGATGCTCTCAATCCTTTTTCTCCTGTAAGTATTATTTCAAATCTACGCCTATTTATACTGCTTGTGGGCTTTGACATACTTTCTTCTTTTCTTCCTTCTTGTCCCCTCCCCTCCCTAGACATAAATTTTCTTTCAGTCATTTGTTCTGGTTCTTGCATGTCTGATGTGGTGATCATAGAATTATGTGGAGAATCCTGAATTTTGTTATCTGGTTTTTTAACTCAATTGAGAGATGAGTAAGGTTTGGTATCTGTTAAAATATAGAAGCCAATACAGAATAACTAAGACATTGAGCATCTATGTAATATGTATACACAGGAATTTGATGTTAAGAATATGGACTAGGATATGACGTGAGAATTCTGTCTTATTATGAGGCCTTGGATGGTATGTCAATTCTACAAAGAGCGAGTCCCTGTTGAGGCTGGTAGTTCTGATACCATTCCTTGTCAATTATTGAAGTATTGTCATTCAAAGCTTTATGTGACAGACTAGTGTATTTCATGTTTTGCTAGTATGGTTATCAAATTTGTACAAATAAGCAAGAGAATTCTTGGCTTCTATGAATAGATCGTTAGGTAGCCAATAATTTTCTACACAATGTATTTCATATGCCATTAGAACAATGTCGTGTAGAGAACACATCTAAATATCTACTTACTCTGACCATGTGAATAATTATGGCTTTGATCGGTAACTTTACCTATTTGAAAGTGACCTTATAAAAGTGTACTGATGCAGGATTGAGACTTTTAGCAGGGTTCAGCACCACGAGCTCGTCTTACTAGGTATTTGATAAATCTGTAATCAGAAATCTCGCCACAGGTAATTACTAGGTTTGAAGTTGCATATGGTGATCTAATAAGTTGCTCATGTCAACATGTTGCTTTGTTCACTTCCTGAAGCCAGTAATCTTTCCAGTAGCTGCATTGCTTTGCTGCTTTTGCATGATGGTGCTGTACAATTTCTGTCCATTCCACCCTAATGAACAAGCTACCAGCAATTCACTGTAAATGATGAAGAGGAGCTTCCTCCTCCCCCTCCACACCCCCCAAAAAAAAAAAAAAAAAAAGAAATTAGAGTTTCTGAGCTCATATGCTAATGATCTAGTAGCTCAAGTGGCAGAAAGAATACTCATCCATAGTCAGCGGCACCGCATAGTTCAAACTTTCTTGGCCTTAACACCAAGCATGGGTCCATCTCATATTGGGTGAACTGGAGCCCTTCCTTTGAAATCTTTAATAAAGGGAGAGAAAGCTCTTCAACTCTCGTACCACCTTTAGCTATTTGAGGGAAATGCTATTTTTCCCCTTGTGCTCTCATCTCACATACTCAACCTCAGCTGTCCACATCATCATCTTGTTACGTGTAACTTCCAAAACCAAATTCTACTTTATTCCCGTTTAGTTTCCCCTCCCACATGGGAGCTCACATCTTCAGGAGGTTTTCTTGGTTGTGACACAACAAAATTGCATGAAATGAGTGTGTTTCTGATGGTTATTTTCCGAGGACGGTGGCCAAAAGGGCAAAAATGTTGGGCATTTTCGTTTTATATAAATATGACCTATACAAGCATTATTTTTCTTGTAATAAAAGTAGTACTTTTGAGTGATTTTTTTTTAATAAAAATAGGAAGCTTGAAGAAAGATGACATAAATTTGATCGAAAAACAGGAATACAAACGTTGGTTGTCTAATTGTCAAAAAACATTTTACAACCTTAATGACAGGGATTTTCTGATAAGACAGATAATCCACAACTTAAGCAACTACCAACTTACATTTACAAGAAACACATTAAAAGAAAGCAATGCAACTTTTCTATATTTTGGAATGAAGTTTCTTGATTTCCTGCTTTTTCATGAGACACTGATAATCCTTGTTCCTAGTAAAGTTATGTTTCGATATTCTCATAATAATGGCTATGGAGAATCTCATAATTTCCTATGAGTTTATTACATGAAATCTAGCTTATCATCACCTGGTTGAGCTCAAATCCAGGGAGGCTTCTTCCTGAAGATGGTTAGACAACAGTTTTTTGAGATGTCTTAGAATTAAAAAACTTCAATTAGATTACAGTGTCTTGGTCCCCGCACTAGCTTAAAATATTTTAGCGGGGAAGGGGAAGCATCTAGGGCCTTCTCTCATATAGGTAGAACCAGAAGACAAAAACATAACCTTTACCTAATTAAGTTGGGACATCTATTGCTATGTACTTTTCTAGGTTTTTTAATCTTATCATTATACCACATTCAGTAGAAATATTCTAATTATTGCATGAATGGAGGAGGTAACGTATTCAACAATTTATATTACTAAGTCCAAAGTTGATTATATGAAAATAATGCTTAGTATATGGCAAACTAGATCCGATCTGAACTTGTTATGTTGCTTGGGTATTCCATATTAGTCGTAAACTTTGTCAATTTGTCTATATTTATTAAAAATTCAACGATTAATCTTTATTGCAAATTAGAAATCTATTTAACATTTGGTTTGCTTTATATCTTTTGAAGTTGACATGATTAGAATATTGATCAGGTAAAGAAAGTGCAATTTGTTGCCTTTCATTCATCTATTTTTCTAAAATTACAGGAGAAGCTAAACCAATCAATTGCTGTGAAGATGTCATGGCATCACCAACTAATGATGATATGACTCTAGTAAGCACTAATAGCAACAGTTTGAAGATAAGCCGTATGGGGTCCTCTGACCCTACAAAATGCACTGTGATTAGGCATATTAATTATTTTTAGTGTTGCAGTATTCTTAATTTCCCATAGTATATTGTTACTTACAGAAATAGAGTTGCACCTACCTTGATTTTCAGCTTCATTCACTGTTTTATTATATAAGACTCTCTATTCGTTGTCAGGTTATTATTCTCTTTCCATTTCTGTAGCGCTGCTTTCCAATCTGGTGAAGAATCAATGGCTATAGAAGGCAGCTTGTCAACCCACTTCATCATAATTCACCAATCTGCTCTCGTTAGAAAGCCTGTTTTTGGTTTGGTGATGCCGAGAAAAACCAGGTTCCTGTCAAGAAAACACTCACACTTCAGATCAGATCTTCCATCAGAGACCAGGTTTTGCTTCCATGTCTTGCATCACCTTTCTGCTTTTGTGTTCTACACCCCAATCCCTGTCCCCAAAGGGGAAAACGAAGAAACGACAAAACTTTTTGGCCCGAACTTGTTTCTGGCAGAATGATAGGCTAACTTTACTGTTAGAGTGGCACAATTTGATGCATAATCGGTGGTTTGCTGCAGGTCTTTGAGGATCACTCAAATGGTATAATTTGCTATAAAGATGATAGCGGGGACATTGTATGTGAAGGTTTCGATGAGGGTCCTCGTATTATTCAACATCCTTCAACACCGTACTCTATAAGGCAAGTTAGAGCACCCTTCCCCTCGACCTGAACTCCTAACTTGATTAAGGCCCAGTATTGGGCTAGGCTAGGAGGACCCTCACCATCCCCTCCCCCACCCCACCCCCAACCCAAACCACCAAAAAAAAAGGAAAGAGAGATGAGAGTAAGCTCTTTGGCTTTTGCTATCCATGAAAAAAATTATATTATTAAGTATGTCAACTTCTGATTTTTTTTTTTTTGTTTAATATATATGATGGATAAAATACAGGGAGGCAAGTATCCTTGATCTTCTTCCACAGAGATGGCTCCAGATTATGAATGGAGAAACTGCAAATGGTGGTGCCTTGGTAGAGGAGCATATTTGTAATGGATTTAATTCAATGCATTGAAGAAAAGCAAAACTTCCATAAATTTCTCTTTGTTTGTGACCTATTTATTTGGTCTTTTATTGACAAAAAACCAGGCATATGTCAAATTTGCTTGGCTCAATAATGCCATAATGGAAGATGAAGAACATTCGTTCCTCGTAGGTATGCATAGTGTAACAGGGAGAAATTCCCACATCAATTCAGTTCAGTTTCAGACCCTGTGTTCCTGTGACATTCGGTACAGCCATGAATACTTGATGTGTGCTCAATTGTACGATCCATGTGCCCAAATGTTGGATTCACCCTTAATACCGGCTTGAACTGGAGTTGATCTCATCTAATTATTTAATGAACTAGAAATTCGTCTTCTTGATCATTGACCTATAAGTCGCAAAGTCTCAACAAGCTAATTCATACAGTATGCCTAAGAAAGGCTATTACCGAGTAAAGCATGTTCTTTTTAACACATCATAAGTAACTTAGTGCTGATTAATGCTAATAAGTACTTATCAGTGCTGATAAATAAAAATTAAGAATTATTAAGTAGGAAACATAAGTGCTTGAATACCAGTACTAAGTAATTATACCTAGGGTCTGTTTTTTTCATCTTATCATTTTTCTCTGACTTCAAAAGTTAACAAGATGAAAAAAACAGGCCCTGAAACGAATGATCAGCATGTCCATTACCAAGGGAGGATTGATTACTTCGGATTAATTATACTACAAAAATACCTACTAACAAAAAGGGAGGATTAATTACTATGTATTATACCAAAAACCTGTAGTGCAATTACAGCCTGTAATGGTAGTTACATGAAAGAAGCATTTACATAATTGAGGAATGAGGAGCTGAGGGGTAGGCCACAGCCATCAAATATACACCCCCTGCAGTTCAGAATGCCTGCACTTTCCTGGATCTACTAACAAATGACATCCTCTCTCTATTTTCAACAACAATCACCGAATTTACTACCTGAAAGAATGGGTATAAGGGAAAATTTTACGACCCTGAAAAAGGAAAAAAAAAAAAAAAGACAGAAAACCTATGATGGCAATCAACCACAAAATTACATGTATAGACCGACTGACTTATACTGCAATTTACAAACATCATTCAACAGAAGATCCAAGTTGAGCATTCTCATCACATAGGCTGGTTTGTGATCTGCTGGGTATCAGACTGGGCGGAGACCACTGATCAGGCATCATGAGAAAATATGTAGTCATCGCTTTCCGGAACCTTTTCTTGTACTGTTCAGGTGAAATCACGGTTGGAGACACATTCTTCGGCCCGCCAAGGATGCCGGAAGCCTTGACCCATGTTTCAAGGTGTTTATCCCAGGTATACTGTCTCATGAAATCAATGATTCCCACTACTAATTCATGCTTCTCTTCATCCACCCCGACCAGCAAAGAATAATCCATTACATTGATAGACTGCACCAAAGCAAATTCTATGATGTGATTAGAACACATAAGAAGAGCACTAGGAAAAAATGCAGAATTGGACCCTGAAAAATTTTGTTTACCGAATCATATATATATACTTAAAACTGAGTGCTTTGTTGTGGACTAGACATTTGACACATCATCATTGGTTCATTTTGTTTTATTATTTTCCTTTTTATAATATCAATGCATTTTTATAACACTCACTTTATTACCTATAAATTTTAATTATGAAACGAAGTCCATTTACTACTCTTGAATGATTATGATCATCAATTACACTTTATTACCTAAAAATTTTGATTATAATCATAATCAATATTATATTTTATTACATGTATCTCCATCGTCAACCTAGGAATTTTACAACAATATAACATCGAGAAGACAAAGAAGATTGACAAATGTAGGACAATTTTCAAAAGAAATTAATAGTTGCATCTTTCATTATTTTGATGTTTAATTTGTATTATTATATACATAATCAAATGTGTTTATTTTATGTATAGCGAGTAATCATATAATTATAATATGTTTAAATTCTAAATTAATTAAGTAGGACCATGTTAGACACTTTTACAAACAACATCCAACAATAAACATATATATTTAAAGGAGTATGGCGCTAACAAAGTGAGATTGATACGTCTCAATTCTAAAATATGGTGGGAGAAAATGATGAGTTGACAAACTATTTTATAAGTTCACATGATTAAGAATTTTTGTTACCATTAAGTAAATCAAAATTTATATTTTTTCTCCTAATAATTACCTTTAAATTATAAAGCCTCCATATATATTCTGAGGCTAATGTCTATAATTTTTTAAGAAATATATATTTAATATTTATAAATTATATCAACTACTTAAATAATAACACATACTCATGCGAAGCACGGGATTCACACTAGTAGAACAATAAATTGCAAACATGGTTCATGTAATAAAAAAAAAAGCTTAAGTTTCCTTTGGCCCATGCTACTACCGAAAGAGTTAAAAGATAAATACTAGACTAGCAATATGACAGCTCCAGTGATCAGTTGCTCAATCAACTGACACTTGGTATGAGCAGGAAGAAAAGTACAGATGGATGAAGCTCTGGAGATGCATTTCATGAACAAATCATATAGCATATCTTAGCTGCGAGAATGATGAGAAACTGAACCTAGCATAATATCCGATTCAAATTTGACTAGTAAATAACAAGACAGTTTTATGCTGTAGAATTGACACTACAAGATATCAGTCTCATATTAATTAACACACAATTCTTCTTCCAAAGAAATTCCCTAAATTGGGCTCCTTGGAACTTAAACCTAGCATAATATCCGATTCAAATTTGACTAGTAAATAACAAGACAGTTTTATGCTGTAGAATTGACACTACAAGATATCAGTCTCATATTAATTAACACACAATTCTTCTTCCAAAGAAATTCCCTAAATTGGGCTCCTTGGAACTTAAACTTAGTCATCTCTTTCAACTTTGTATTAAGGCAAAAGGCATCACAATCCACACTGCTCAAACCTAGGGTCCGATAGAACCCTCTCTCTTTGTGATGTAATTTTAGATGCAAGGGAGACAATCTGCACCCCCCAAAAAAAAATAAACAAATGCACATGTGCACACACATATGGACACACAAGGGCATGTTGATTTAGATTAGTTGATTTAGCATGTTGCCTATGTTGTTTTCCCTTTCTCTGTTCTTGGCCTTCTTGCCTTCCTTTGCCTCATAGCATTACTAGCCTAAAATATAACGAAGCCACTATGTAGTCGAAGAACTTCGCCTAAGTTTCATAATTATTCTAAAGCCATAATCTAGAGTAAGATAGTAAGAAACCTTTCGAGAATATTAACAAAGCAGGAGCCAAGTCAGAAACTTACCGCAAGCAAAGAAGTATCATTCCAAACAGCCCTCTCCAACAATCGTTTTGCCTTGTTACCCACAAAAATTGGTGAAGTAGGCATTGCTTCAATTAGATTTTGATCCAAGAGAACCTTATTGCTCCCACTTGTGTCTGGATTATATCGTGAACGTGAAGATCCTTTTAGATCATAAACCCTTGTGACATTCCTTCTAAATAAAAGATTCTCCATAACCAAAACATCCATCTTTGATTCTTTTCCTCCTTTGAGATGCTTAGTGGCAACCTAAAAGAGATACCCAGCAACAGAGATTACAAACACTACAGTTTGGACTATAAAAAGACACTGGCGCTCAGCAGCTTAACACAAAAATCTTATCATATGTAACAACTTAGATCAAGAACACAGTCATGACATAGAAAAGACACAGACAAGTTTTGCTCTTGATAGCAATAGTCATTTCAACTCTGCTGCTTGAAGATTCTTGACTCATATAATTGCTAAATGGTTGGATTGTCAGCATCTATCTCACTGGAAGTAACTTGAAGTCCCAAATTCATGTGATTGTGCGTAAAATGTCAATAATCTAGATACCTTAAAAAGGCAAGTTTGGACTATCTTCGATTACATTGGACTAAAGCAAAATGCTTCTCTTGACTTGTCTACTTTCTTTCAATGGAGTAATAGGAAGTCAATGGGCTTCAAATTAAGATCTGATGGGACCAGCTTCTCTGTAATTTTGCAATTCACGGGGTAAGACTGTTACGTCAGACCCTTCCCCCACCCTGCCTAGCGGCGGGATGTGCAGGGTTTGAATTTGGATCCAAGTCCAGCCTTCACAGAGTTATGGGATATTCAAATGTACATAGCCCTACCCAAAGGCCGATCCCAAGAGACCACAAAAATAGTCACACAACATGTTTTTGACAAAAATGAACAATTAATAATTTACAAGAACAAAATATGTGCATTCAGTTATAGGGCCTCCAAAGATCCAGATGTACACAACGTTACTCCTTATATGGAAGATTAGCAAGTCTTGGTTTTAAAAGTTTCCGAGTATAACATAGCCGCTGAATATATTTCAATCATATAACCAGCACTAAGTTCCAGTTGGAATTACCTGATAGATACCCAGAATTTTTGCCAGGCTTGTTGGGCTCTTTGAGCTTATTGACTCTGTTAGGTACTTGAAATACTCAGGACCAAATTTTATAAATGATTCCAGCTCTGTCTTTGTAACCTGTTTGATGATAAACCTATCATCCAAAGTTTTTGCAAAAAGACATTGCTCTTGCCACCTTGTGCCCCCACTTCTTACAGCGACTAAGAGATCTAACAAAATCTAGCTCAGATGAACAGCAAATCTTCCTCAAGGCATCAAAGTGCTTTGCATAGTAACAGGTAATAGTATATTTCACTTTATCAAGAGGACCATTATCGGTGAAAGAAACTCTTATATGTGATGATTTTTCACGTATAAGCGGATCTGTAGTGTAGTTCCGTGGGCCTGATGTGGATAAGATGCTCTCATCTATGGATAAACTTCTACATGATTCCATCAATGATTCATCAAATGAAAGAAATTGATGGAAGCTAGCTGATTCTTGCAGAGGCAGTGAAAATGATGATTCAATAGTCTCTTTCGCTCTTTCTTCCTCAGATAATTGAATGTAATAATCTTCTGACATCAGTGCATAGGATATTATGCTAGTCGGCTCGTCATCATAAACAGGAATAACAGTTTCATTAAAACCCACAGGAAGAAGCCATTTGGCCCCACCTTGAAGTCCCAACTGAACTGATGACACATACATAGGGTTGTACCCACCAAATGTATCAAGCTTTGGAGAACTTCCAAGAAAACTTTTGTTTATAGATCGATAGAAATTTAGAAATGGCATTCCTAACCAGCTTTTGGTGTCTTCTGCAGTATCAGAGCCTCTTGGGTTGGCAGATGGTGCAGGCGAAGGAGAATGGGGTCGAGGTGGGGGCATCTTAACAACATTTCTTTCCTCAACTGGATTTTCCTGAGCAAACTTTTCTGCCACTGCTGCCAATGAAGAGTCCACTGAAATTGAACCCGTCAATCGGTAGCTGTTATCCTTTGATACTCCAGCTCCTGGTTGACTTTTACCAGTCCAGCGAGCATCAAGGGTATCAGACAAATTTATGAACTCGCTGTCAGAAAGTGTCCTTCGAACATTTAAACTGCATTCCAAAGAAACAGGTCCTTCAAAAACGTTGGTGCAAACAGCAAGGTGACCTTGATCTTCTTTGCCGCAGCTAAGATTTGGACTAACTGCTTCAGATTGATGGGGCATCTCTTGTGGTTTCATAACATTCTCAATTTTCTCTACTGGATCATAACTTCTATGATTTGGGTCCACTTGAAGAGACTCACCGCTAGTAACATTACTTGGTCCTGTGATGATGTTTGGTGCAGTGAAATCACTAGCAACAGTTTTCTCATCAGAACTCGACATACAGCCAGCAGGATAGCTATCGTCATCCAAATTGGCAGCATAAACAAGGCGGTGGTCCCACATGTAAGACTGGAACAGGAGCTGCCTTCGTAGTCGATTGATTTCCAGAATATCTATAGCAGGATGGCCCATTTTCCCCTCCCTGTTCAAAATTTTCCGATGCATTTCCTGATAGAAACAGAATTCATTGCTTATTTGAAACCAAATATGGAGATAATAAAGCCTTCTATAACTGAAATCCAAGTTAAATATAGTGACTAGTGGGGAGAACACCTATAAGATCACACAAAAATGCAGCAGAACATAAAACAAGCAATTTACAGAGGGAGAGGCCCCTCACCCTCTTCTGAGAGTGGACACAGGGATTTAAAGGTCAATGTAATTGGCTACATATGAAAGAATTTGAACTAGTGCTTCTAACATTAAGGATTCGGGATTCCATTATTCGCTCCAGTCAGCCTTCTCTGGAAGAAAAAGAGGCTTGTAACAGTGAGGTTACTACTACAAAAGCACAGCAAAAATTTGGCATGACTCAGGAGTTTGATGCTCCATTTTTCCATCAAGCAAAGGACCCCAAATGACTATTGAAAATGATGTCACTGTGGTCCAAATCCATGCCCAACTTCTAAGGGTGCAAACAGTGTAGTTGAGAGAAGGAGAGGTAGGCTCAAGCTCATCATCATGTAATTTAATCAAGTTCCAGCCATAATCAAGGTTTTGTTAGTCAATTTGTACAAGTGGTAAAAAAAGGATCAAGCTCTAAATGAACAAGAAAATCCTTGTTCAAGTTCAAATTATTCTACTTTTATGTACATAGCTCATGAGCACTCCACCTAACATAGCTAAGTGAATTCCAAAAATAAGCTTAGCTAAATAAATAAATAATCATTCAAAACCCACTGGAAAGCTTAGCTTGGTTAACTAGCCCAAAGTAAAATTTCACATAAAATATATTTGTAAGTCCAGTTACACTTTTCTTGATTAAATTGATTTTGAAAAGCACAAGTGGCAGCAAAGATCTAATCCAGCCCCTAGCTCAAAGATATCATTTTTTAATGCAACTCGGTTCATTTCTTTACAAACTTCTCTTTCCCAAGCTCTGTTCATTCAACAAATGAGTAACCACAATCGAGTTGCTTTTGAAACTTCAAGAGTTAGGACAATCCATTATACTTCCAAGCCACATGTCAATAAATGTTTCACAAAAGGGAAATATAGGAGAAAGGTTTAGAGAGTAAAAAAAAAAAAAAAAAAAAGAAATTGTAGCCCACTACCATGCTACACAGTCCTGAGACTAGGACGGAATTTTCATCAAAACTTCCCCTACTCTTTTCTTAAAAGCATTACTTTTCCAGCAATATTATCAAGAAGCAACTATGTGAATTAGTAACTCATGAACTAGAAAATTAAGTTGAGACATCTGAAAAAGAGAAGAAACTAACAGTGATATCTATTTAGCACAATGGTCTACCACATGATTCTTCCGAACATAATCGAAAGAGCGCTTATGCATGTGCATGTGGAAATATGACATTAGGGGTAGATGTCACTATTTTCGAACCTATGCTTTCAGGAAGAAGGAAATGCCTCGAGTTTCACTTATCCATTTGCAATGCATTTCCAGGTGACCACACAAACTTGTACATGAGGAAGAGGAACGAAATTCACACAAATGTGTCTGGCAAAGAGAATAAGCACCTCAAATTCGGTTTTCTCATTTTGTAAAACTCCTTTCAGTTCAGTAAAGTGGTTTCCTGATTCACAAGATATCACACCATTGTCCGGTGTTCCACCCCGTATCGTTTGTCGGCAATTTGACTAATGCCATTGAACACCTCAGAAAATAAGAGTTCTGCCAGGCCAACCACCTGTCGTAAGACATAAAATAAATGTAAGGGAGAAGGACCCTAAAGTATCTCAATAAAATACTGTAAAAATAAGGGATGGGAACCTCCCAAATGTTCAACTCGTACCTCATCTGCTTCTGTCTGAATCCAATCCTGAACATCATAGTTGAACTCAAGTTTTGGGGGCGGCAGATAAACTGAAAATACATCAATTGATGCATAGCGAAAGCAAGCAACCATTCTACCAGACCTGCAGATGTGAAAGATACAAAAATTAAGTATGAGCATAGACAAGAAGAAAAGTACTTGTGAGAGATGTTTAGTATTCAGTAACACTGAAAAGTCTGTTTCATTTTCGATACATAGACAGATGGGTGCTGAAATCACATGAATACTTTTCGTTCACACAGGGAAACAATGTCTAAAAGCAGTACAGAGCAAGAGCATTAAGCAGCATCTCAAGCACATATAGCAATAGAAAGGAAAAGACATACCCATAGAACCGAAGACAATCCCTATGTAGAGAGTGACCACAACTAGCAACTCTACTAGCTGCAGCATGATTTGAAAAGCTAAGCTCCAAAAATTTCCCGAATGATAAACCCCAAGCAGCATCTGACATCAAAACTCTCAGAGTTGCTGGAGGGA
The DNA here is from genome assembly GCA_021018815.1 of Talinum fruticosum. NCBI lineage: Eukaryota > Viridiplantae > Streptophyta > Magnoliopsida > Caryophyllales > Talinaceae > Talinum > Talinum fruticosum. The sequence continues at coordinate 1,450,803 of JAITYX010000076.1, read as the reverse complement.
AGCCACCCGTCCTTGGACAACGCAAACACCTGTGCCACATCCATATCTTTCCTTCTTGCTCACCAGGAAGGATCATTTGTAACTTCTTTACTGAAATGGTGAGCGTGCCCTGGCGATGAGTATAACAGTGGACATGCGCTTCAGATGGCATCTTGCAGGAAGGGCAATTGTAGTTCTGATGAACACAGGACATGCATCTCAGAATATGCTAATCATATGACTGTTTGAGATATCTATAAGACACAAAGGAGGTATCTCACCTGATCAAATAAATTATCTTGTAAAAACGCCCTAAAGGTTTATCAAAACTGCCATAGTATTTGATCCTAAAGAGGTGGGACCTTTCGCATACGGTGCCCTTCCACACACATCGTGAAGATAAAGAAACTAGGATGCTCTGTTCATCAGATGGTGATGGAGGAAACTCTTCTTTTGAAGGTCCGACCTCATCCTGAATAGTTTTAGCATCTTGTTGCCAGGATATTGATTCTGCAACAGTCACATTCTTCACATTACAGGCATCCTCAGAGATAGATTCATATTCTCTTGAATGTCGTTGGGCATACCCTTCTGCTTCAGGGTGCTCATCTAAAGAGGGTTCATGACCAATAGTTGCGGGGGCATCTTGATTAACGGGTTCTTCTATGTCCATTTCTTTCACAGCTGTGCCTATAGAAGAAATCTTATCATAGCCAACCTCTGGAACAAAGTCTCTGGCCAGGGATTCCCCATGAAAGTGCAATTTATGGAGGACCCTACATCACGAATAACAGGAATTGCAGGCATAGACAGAGATTTTATCAATTCTGTATCTTGCATGGGAGTGCAGTCACTTGGGATGGTACTACTCAGAGCATTCTCTGCATTTGGATCCCCAAAGTTCTGCTGCTTCTCAAGGGAAGCAACAGTAAAGCCAGGCACCAAGGAGATGGACCGATCAATACTGAAGGGCTTGTTTGGAAGGGAAACGGCAAGAGGAACCTCTGGCAAGGTAGCTCTTTCATCTGCAAGAAAAGATGTCTCTAGAGCCAAGTGATAAGCAGCAAATACTCCATACTGGACCACATGCTTCAATTTCTTGAGCTCATCCCCATGCGCACCTCTGAGTATTATCTAAAACATGAAAAAAATATATAAATTATCCAGTACTCAGCAAATAAAAATCAGTTACAAAGGCAATAACGATCTTATATATCACATATAAATATATATATTAAAAGTTGGGCAAAATCAATGTATGATTGACATATAGGATGCTTATGTGGAATTGCAATAATGTAAGATAGATCGGATGTTTAGATAGTTTATGCATTTAATTAAATTAAATTAAAGATTGACCAATTTTTTTATAAAATTACATATCATATGTATATTACGTTGGATGTGTATATTTCTTAAACTTGTGAATAACATCTAGTAATATTGTCAATTCAGATAAAATATTATCTTTACTCTTTGGACAATTTTTTTTTCAAAAGAGTTTGGGATTTTGAAGTTTAAAACTGCAAAAAGGAGAAAAGACAAATAATGAGTCAAGTATATAAATAATGAAAAATAAGTTACCATAATAAGTTATGAAAAATTAAAAGCAACATTTTCATTTTAATTATTTAAATAAAAATATATCCACTTATGTTTTTTTAACTTATTATTAATTTTTTGGTTATAAATTAATTAGAAATAATAAAATTATAAAAATTACTAATTATAAAAATAAATTTAATTAATGCCCTTGCATAGCAAGGGGTATAATCCTATTAATAAGATAATAAAAAGAAAAAAAACAAGAATAAGAATCACATTATATTAATAAAACAACAATAATGCTTAACCGAAACAATAGCGATAGTTGTAAAAATAATAATGAATAAATAAATAAGAAAATAAACAAACATATATCCATAATCAAACAAGTAGGCATGTCTTTCAATATACAGTCCCGCTCCTAGGTAAATAATAAGTCTCAAAGCACTAGCCAGGCCAGAATGTCTAGCATCTGTTGGTGCTCATGTCTCCAGCTTAGGGAGAAACAAGAAAGGAGCATAGAGATCCCAGTTCATATATAGGCTAAGGCTCAGGCTCAATTGTTTGAAATATAGACAAGATCCTGAGGTACCCTGTTGGGTTCCAGGTCACTAAGGTGTGAAAATACTAGAGGATGCAATGCCGGCTAACATCCCAAATCCCCAACACGTATTAAAGTGACAAACTACAAATATGAGAACATAAGATTTAAGTATAACAACAGGATAGAATAAAGAAGAAGAGAAATTTAGGGAATTTGTATGTAAGAAACTGGATTACAAAATATTTTTCGAGCACTCAGAATCATAACAGCGGTTATTAAGCAACTTCTTGATTGATAATCTGATGCAAGAGGAAAGAGAAGAAAGATGTCAAGGTAGGGTAAATATCAATTTGTCCATTTTACCTAAAGCCACTCACAAAATCCAATTCATCATAAGAGAAAAATTAAAAATAGCAGAACAGGTTGAAAATGAATCAGAAGGCAAAGGCAAAGGAGCTGTTGAACTGATACGGGCCTTTTTTTTTTTGTTAAACTCTACAGTACGCCTCATTTAAACCCGAGACAAATCAATTGTTGAGCACGATGAGGAGACACACTCGCAAGCCAACTATGAAGCCTATTTTAACATACGGAACAACAGAAAGCATCTTGGAAATCAGACTAAATCTTGCTTTGTTTAATTGATAAATAAGCTGAAAACTCTTTATCAACCCATAATAATGATGCACAGCCATGGGACAGTTGCAGCTCTATTGTTATCAAAACAAGGTTTAATCTAATTCTCTCACTCACAGCACCTCAAACCACAGATTTCCCGTATGCTTCAATTTACAAAACTTTCAGCGATTTCATATGGTTTGAAATGGGGCAAAATTAAGCAATACTTCATGGACTTACTGTGCAACCCAGTGGCTTTGGACATCCTTCAAAGTACATAAATGTCTTTGTCAGCTTTTTCCCTGATTGACCAGCAGATCCATGATCCTCAAAACATTTCTCCACATGAAAAAGTTCACAGTGGCCCATCTTCTGTGCTGAGAGATGATCAATGGAAGGAACTATTTGAGCACCAGTGCAGCGGGCAATGCGTTCAAGAAGTGGCCTCTTGATATTGAGAACAAGCGAGATGTCCTTTGCAAGAATGTAGTCTTGTGCACATCGAGAAACTGACTTCTCTACCAACAGAACATCAGGGTGGTGAGCATCTATCTTTGCAACTGCCATCTTTAAGTGATCCCTTTCCTGATAAGATTATAAATTGAATACACTTAGAGGCGTCAAAAGCAATTATTTCCTTACAAAGATTACAAATAAGCAGCCCATTTGAGGTTTCCCCACAAGGGTTGTAGAGAAGAATACTATAACAAAGAACCTGCTGCAACAGAGTATCAAAACTCGACAAATGGTTGGAAACACGCTGGTACTCTAGAGCTCCACCAAGTATCATAACGCGTGGTTTTTCTATTCTTGTTGCCATTCTGCGATGGGCCACATTTTTCTTGCATACAACTCCTTTAACAACCATACTAAAAGAAACAATCAAAAATCTCCATCAGTGAAGGGTCAAATCATAAGAAGACATATAATGGTGACAATTGAGCACAATGTGCTTACCTGTCTGAGCGACGCCCACTGGCTAAGCACTTCAACTTCACATAACCAGCAGGATCCATTCCCCCACCTCTGCTGGTGTCAGGCTTCAGAAGTGTAGCAGCCTCCCAAGAAAGAGCAGTGATAATCTCTAGCCAACTCTCGTTGACATCATCATCAGTAACTGGAATTTTATCAACCTGCAGAAGTTGGGATACCAGAGCCCTAAAATGCCCATCTACTACACTCTTCATGGCCTTCTTGTGCTCTTCACCACATTTGTCTCCTCGACGATGCTGACCACTACCAAAACTGCTAGATGCACGCAGTTGACCCCACTCTCCAGAAGCATCTCCATCATCATCGTCATCATCATCAAACAACCCAGCTTCTCTATCATCTTCTTCATTTTCAGGTTCGGCGGAAGCCAAAGAAGTCCATTATTCTCAAAATCAACAGGTTCAATGTTAACATCCTCCGCAGCGCATAGAGATGAAGGTGCTTCACATTCGTCACCCAGATCATGATCTTCCTTCTTCCCAATTTGTTGGAGTTCGTCAGCATCCTGTGCATCATAGTTATCCTGAAAAGCAGAACTACTCAAGCTCTTGGTATCACCGCTATCCGTGTCAGGAACAAAATTCTGTGACTGATAGGCACTTTGAATCCCATTGAATTCAATGGGACCATAGTAGTCATCAGCCTGAGGAGCGCTGCTTGCATTGGAATCTAACTGATAAACTCCATAAGCATCATCATTGTCATCATTACTCCTGAAGTCAAAAGTTAATCAGGAGTTACAAGCAACCAATCATTATAGCACAGATTTTGGAGCAAAACATAATAAAAGATAAGTAATCAGGAGTTACAAGCAACCAATCATTATAGCACAGATTTTGGAGCAAAACATAATAAAAGATAAGAGTGAGAACAACTTTTGAAGGTGTCATTAAGTCCAATAATGTGTAAAGACCAAGGAACGCAAATGTCAATGGAATAAATTATTTCACTCACAGCAACAATGTAAATAGCAATGCATCATTGCCCTAATTAATCCTGAGGTCAAAACTTAATCAGTAGTTACAAGCAACCAATCATTGTAGCACTGATTTCGCAGCAATACCTAATAAAAGATAGAGTAAGAACAGCCTTTGGAGGTGCCAACACAAATGTCAATGGACAAAATTGTTCCACTCACAGCAACAGCGCAGACAGCAATGCATCAATATTCTTTCGGAACATGAAAAAGGAACACAATAGTATTTGGTGCTTTGACAGGGAATCTAAGAAGTGCATGGACTTGCATGCTAGAATTGGTGCATAGCTAATTGCTGCGCCAACCAACAAATTTAACACATGGTCAAGGGCGAGAAAGAAGATTTGATTACACTTAAGCAATCAAGATTTACTTGAGCCATAAAGCCACGTCAATCTCAGATAAGTGAAAACCATAAGCAAGAATGAATTGTACATGAGGCCTGACAACTTGCACTAGAAACAAATCTTTCAATTAATAACAAAGGTTACAATAAAAGAAAGAAACTGAATGTCAAATCCAATAAGTAAAAGAAGAATACGATTAGAACAGATCAACAATTAAAGTAACTACTATTAACACACCACAGCACTCATTAAGAACTTTGAACAGGGCATGAGGTGAGATTGAACCTGTTTGTAGCCAATGCAAATTGCTTCATAGAAGAATCCTCCATGCAAGGATCAGAAATATTAAGCCTTCCTGACCCCTCCAGGCCATGGACATCTACAAATGGATCCATTACTGCCGACTGATATTCTGATTGATATGCACTGAGCGAAAAGTTATCAGAGAATTGTTCACAAAAACCAAATGACATCGTACAAATAGTAATAGTGCTATCATAAGCTGTGCCAATTGATTTAGAGCAGGTAACACTTGCTGCAACAGGCAAATGCCCAGAATCATCATGTGGGCCATTTCCAACGCGAGCTAAACCTTGCTCCCATTGCCTAAAACAGTAGTTACAAACACGAACCTTCTCCCACTCATCCCATGCATTCTTCGTATCAAGACTACAAAGAGGAACAGAATTTGCCGTACATTTTGCACAAAATATTCGCCCACAAATTCGACAATGGTGTCTACGATTGAATAATGTGAACTGAGCATCACAATCATAACACACTCTACAGCTATTATCGGGCATCCAAAAGTCCCTCGAGACATTAGCAGAGTTGGACCGCTTAGGGATCCAAGACTTCAGAATGCCAAACAGATCAAAAGTGTTCTTGTTCGATTTGTCCATTTACAGAGAATCCTCCTTCCCCACTCATTGTGCAGTGCTCATTTGGCTGCACAATAACCTTGCAGTCCTACAACACCAAAAGGTCAAGGCCTCAAGGTGGGGTCAGAGGAATGAACTAAAGTTCACTTAAAGGCCAATGTCCCCAGCAGTGGTATAACACAGCAGAGCAAGTCAAACTTTAACAGGGATAACCATCAATCCGAGCATGACAATATGCCCAGATCATGCTTACACAACTTCGAGAACTTGAGCAGCACAAAGAGAAGAACTGTAATTTCAGAAGTCAGGCAGCATCAAAACACCTCTATAGTACTCTCCTAATGTAGAAATGAAGCAAACACCAAATCTCTGATGGTATCCAAATTCTTCAGGACTGTCAGTCCAAACTCGAAAAGTCTCAAAGACAATAAGAACCTACAGTTAAATGCTGATAAATGATCTTGACAAACGACCCCAATAACAAGTCACAAATCCCTGAAAACCATCCTGATATACAAGTGTCGCGCTAATCACGAATACGAACACAGAAATCCTAATGCACCACGATCGAATCTGCAAAAGAAAGGAGAGTAATTATCCATCAAACATAGAGATGGACACGTCCATAAGGCAATTCTAGTGTGCAATTCATCTATGAGCACTGCCCAGAATCAAACTCAAGAATCACTCTTAAGAAAATTCAAAACCCAGAAATTCAGCGACTTATAAGTGATAAATAAACAACACTCACATGCCCATAAAGAGTTGTCAAACACGCTTACTTATAACAATACGTCAACAACTCCATCTGTCATCCAACACTTCCAAACCCGGATATGGATCGATAAAACCGAAAATTTTCATATCCGAAACGTCCCATAAGCTTATACAACAAAACTTTCAGTAATTAAAAACTTGGTACCAACAATTGTTCTAAAGCAAATTCCTGCTAAAAAACAAACACATAAACAAGATGTTTCATTTCAAATTATTTTTGAAGAAAAATTGATAACCCAATTCATGAAATTTCTCCATACCTCGAGATGCAATCAACAATCGCCGCCTTGAGCGACTTCCCATTTCTTCTATATACCCTCTGAATTTCATTCTCTCTCTACCTCTTGGCCTCTCTTCTCTTCATCATGCATACTACCACGAATTCTTAATCATAAGGAGTGGATTCTAACGATCAGCAACGAGGGGATGAAGGGAAGGAAGAGAAATTTGATGGGCACCTGAGATTCTGCACATCCTAACACTGATCCCACACTTTCCCCCATTACGTGATCTTATGGCGAAAATTTTAAGAGATGTAATTCGTTAGAATTCATGAAACACCCTTTTGATTTGTTTGTTTCTCCCCTATCTCTCTCCGCCCTTGTTTGTTCTGTGCTGTCATACGCTCAATCAGCTTTCAAAAGTTTTGGCTTTTGTCTTTATTTTTCTCCGGAAATTATCCTGAATTCCTTTGTTCCTGTGGCGGAGAGAAGGGTAGATAGCAATAGGGAATGAGGGAGGGAGGGAGGAGGTAGGAAAGAGAATTTCTTTTTGTTTGAACTTTGATGCATATGTTCAATATGGTCAGACACACACTGCTTTCTTCACTTTAACCTTTTTATATTTTTTCCACAAGCAATCTGCGGATTATATATACTCACTGTATTCAATTTCCATATATTGCATTTATTTGAATTAAAAACTTATAAACAATAATAATTGTAATTTTTGAAAATTTTCCCCATTTGTAAATTCTTGGGAAGTATTATTTCATGTTCTTAGAGTAATTTGTCAAAATTATTTTCATATTTTGACTTGTCGAGAATAAATTATTGATTAAGGCAATATGATGCGATAGATATAAGTACATAGGTACTTGTATTTGGACTAAGATTATGGATAAATTTCTTCGAGGGATTGACTATTCAAAGTTTATAGATATTCTTCTTAAATATTACATCACAAAGCATCCAATAAAATAAGAGCCTTCATAATTCATAAGTGTATAAATCAATTTTCTCGATCTAAAAAGTTTATTTTGTTACATTAAAATCAATTTGTTTGGATACGATATATATTGTAAATATCATACGACTTTCAATTAATTAATTAATTCATAAATTTTTAAAGAAAAACAAAAAATAGCAAATAATAATGTTTCATAATGAAATTCCATTCATACAGAAATTCATAATTATATATGGTTATTTTTTGTGTTAATTTCAATAATTGGCTCAAGAGATCATTAGCATTATTTTTCTTTTATATAATATGAATTAGTTAACATATATATATATATCAAACTTTTGACATTTAAGATTGTATTTTCTTGATATAATTTAGGTTATAGATGTCAGATAGCTTATTATTGATTAATGAAGTTATCCCTTTTACGAAAATTTTAAAAAATAAGGTAAGTTTATTTGATATTAAGCCTTTTTCTTCATCATGTTTCCTATGTGAGAGAGAGAGAAGGGTTTGTGTTTGTGTTTTATTGAAAAATATAGGTTGCATTGTTCAAAAACCCCCAAAAAAAAAAGGGAAACAATTTAAAAGACAACTTTGATGGTCTAAATTTGAAAGCAGGATTTTGCGTTCATAATTTTATTGCTATCACAAGATAAAAGTGATTATTGGAATATTGCAAGTTACTTATCGTATCAAACCTTGATTTTCTTTTTTTCCAAAAAAAAAAGTTGATTTTCTTGTGACTATTTTGTCATAAAATTTGACTAATTGCTATTGAGGGATTGCATTTAATGATGGCAATCCTTCACGTAATTTTAAGGTGGAAATCGTAAATGATCCTCCTCCCAAAATATTATCCATTATCCACGAAAGCGCATTGTTGCGATGGTTTTTACCTTAAGAAAGAATACATCCTGTTTAAATTAAAATATAAAAATTATTACAAGTGCTTCAAGTACTAATTGTCGAGAACTAGCAAATAAACGAAAAGGTTAATTTATAGTTCGTTATTCATATGCAATATATATTTGAAAGGTTGAATAGTCAATATTTTTAAAACAAAAAATTAAACGATAACAATAGATATATAAAATTAAACTAATAGTTTTGAAAATATTTAGTAGATCGATAGGTAGCTTGACGTAAAATATGACTTGTGATATCACATGATGATTCTATAGAAATAATTTGATTAGATTAAATTCTATACCATATTACACACCTTAGGTATAAGAACTACTGTAAAATATAATAATAGACCATGTTTATCCAAAAAATCACGTATTCTTTGCGATGTTACAATATTAAAGAAAATCTAATTAGATACTATTTTATAAACAAGATCTAGAAAAACAATGCTTGTATGAGCAAAGTTTACTTATATACTATAAATAATCTGCACCAAAAAAATGTTACTATATGTAATAATCGTACGTAAAGTAATAAAATTCACATATCCCTTTTTGGTTTGGTTTACCGACTTTTATAAGGAAGATCAGTGAATTGATTTTTTATATTTTATATAAATTTTTCAATGATCACCAAATTTTAAAACAGGTTTAAAAAATTACTGAACTTTTTACATTGGCTTCAAATAATCGCTAGACTTATTTAAATACAATGCATCGTTGATTCTAATATGATTATATCAAATGTATAATGTTAGCATATTTTTAAACTTTATTTTGATGATCAAATGTAGTTAAAGATCACCAAATTTATAGTTGATGACCTAGACTCGTTTAACATATTTTTTTTTCCAAAATAAAACTGGCCCCCCTCTTTTCTATGTCTTCCAAAAATCATGAATTATTTCACTTATTAGAAAATAAAAATGATTATAAATTTTTTCAGATGGTAACTTCTTGGTATGACAAAGTTTGAATCTAATATTATTTTGTAATTTTTAAACTCATTTTAAAGTTTGGTAATTTTTTAAAACTTTGAAAGAAAACTGATTGATTTTTAGAATTCTTTTCCTAAAATTTACTCATTAAAAGGTGATAATTTTACTACCCATTTATTCTTATCAGTTTGAGCACATGACTACATTAATTCTCGAAAGTATGAAAAAAATCTTAAGACAATACTCCTGGTCTTAGTATTTACCCCTATAAATCATGTAATACACCTTTATCCATACATATTTGTCATATGGACAAGTATTAAAATACGTATACATGTGTATTTTACGAAAATATATATCCCTACGAATATGATATGGAAATTGGATCATTTTTCTTCATGTTGGGGGGTGATCGATAGACCTAGGTTAAGGTCTACTAGAAAAGATCATACAAAGAATATTACAATAACAATGTTATAGTAATTTTTTTATTTAGTCGAAGTTGTAATCCCTTTCATACTATGAACATTTACAGTAAAAATTCTCTCAGTAAATTCGTTTTCGGAGATTTAAATTTATATTCTCTTTTATATGAAGTGAGACTACTATCATGTTAACAATATCTTATAATATCTACCTAAAAAGTCTCCAAAAAAATCGACCAGAAAACAAAGCAAGGAAAAAAATATATCATATCGCATAAAGAAAGGTCATGAAAAGCAGGCGACCCAGAAGGGCCAAACAGCCGCAAAAAGCTAAGTTGACTCAAAAAAGAAATAACAGGTGAAGCTTCCACTTCATAATACATACTAATTTTTCACGTCAAAAGCTGAGCAAAATTTCTATGATTCACACCCTTTGTGCATCATAATTTTCCATCTTGTGCACCCTTCACCCCCATTTTGAGATATTCTTTTAAAATAATTAGATTGACCAAAATATCAGTTCAATTTCTCATAAAAAGACCACAATAATCTCCTCCTTGTAATAGCTTATAAAAAAGTAACCAAGCATTTTATAGTGACACGAGCTCTTTAAAATATGATAAATTTTTTTTATAAAAAGAGAAATTTTATTAATAAAAAGTCATACGGTATATATAAAGATAATTCTCCAATAAGAATAAATTTAAAATAACAAAATATACCTCTATTTCAACAAAGTTAATGATAAATATACTTGTGCTCGACTCTATACTTGTAAGCATCAATATGGCCACAAAACCGTGTTCTTTGACTTCAATATGTATTTCCCGAACATTAACGAGCTATTGTATAATTTCATATAATAAATCTCTGTGTGATATAATAGATCCAATATGAAAGAAATATCACTTTGATCGAGCCATGTGAAATTCCATTGTTGAATAATTATCAATCAAAATCAATGAAACTAATTGATAAAAATATCAAAAATATACCATCCAATAGAATCAACAATTCTAATAAAACTTGCACGTATTGACAAGAGAAATAACTCGCACAAAGGCGAGAAATAAGACTCTCACAAGAATGAGAGAAACCTTAACTCTCATAAAAAGAGAGAAACTTAAACTCTCACAAAAAGAATAGAAAATTTATTAGAAAAAAATAACAATATCTTTAGATCTTAATTCGATTGAAGAAATTGACTAAAGGGGCTTACCACTTGGTTGGAAATAGGTCGATGAATGTACCCAACAATTTAGAAAAGTGAAAAGAATAGTAGATACGTGAATTATGGTTTAGATAGTATTAAAGGACGGAATGAGAAAGAAAGAGGCGGAGGCTGAGATCTAGGTATCTACCAACCCAGAGAAGAAATCAGATTTTTGATAAAGAATAAAAATAATAAAATTTTAAAGTAATTAGAGTGACAAATAATTTATTAAAATGACTTTAATAAAAAGTCACTTTAAATGAGTAATTAATCATCTTTAAAACTATTAAAAATTTAAATCTGTCTCACACTACACCTTACGTAGGATTGTCATATATAAAACTTACTCCAACCAACCCAACAACAATCATTATGGGTCATGTTTGCGCGGTGTTTAGGGAAATATAGATATAAGCGAGTCTTACTTCAAGCACGCATCTCTACAAACAGAGAGAATAATTCCATAAAACCCACATTAAAAAAGACTTTAATAAAAACATTTTGAAGTTGAAAAGCTTTTGAAACACAAAGGAAACATACTCACTCAATACTAATAAAAACCGTCATTTTAAACGAGAAAGATAGGTGCGAAATACAATAAAAACATATGATTAGGTAAAAATAATGAAACCGGTAGGGAATAAATAAATAAACAAAAAATACTCTAGTAACCCCAAAGGTGTAGGAAATATACTATACACGCGATAATCAAAACAACATATCAATGATCCCTCTATGCACTATGAAGCCAAAAGACAGATCACAAGCATACTACCTTAGGTGTATAACCCTTATCCTAAATTTCTATGCACTCCTATCCTGAGTCATATCCTCCGTTGTTCCTAAATAACTCAAATCATATCTAATCACTTTATCCAAACTTTTCTTTGACCTTCCTCGTCCTCTTTTACTTTTTGAAAGGTTGATGCATTCACACCTCCTTAGTGGTGCATCTTTACTTCTCTTGACATGTCTAAACCATCTAAGTTTAGTTTCTCTCCTCTTATTCTTTATAAGCACTACTCTTACTTTGTCTAAATCACTTTATTCCTAATTCTATCTAACCTCATATGTTCATACATGTATCAAATCATCCTCATCTTAAATGCCATAAACTTTCTAATGAGATGAATAACTTCGTAGTAGACCTATCTTTCCATCTTTCTGGCACAAAGCCAAACTGAATCACTGAAGTTGAAATATTCTTCCTTAATCTCCTCTCCAGTCACCCTTTCTCACAACTTCATCGTGTGACTAAACAGTTTAATACCCCTACAGATCCAGTAAAAACCAACCCATTAAAATATAAATTTATTTCTGCTCAAATCAACTTTAAAAACTGTGCCCCTCCACTTTTAAGATTGAGGGATCAATTTCACGGGTATCCATATTTAATTATATTCATTTATTTCCATTAAAAATTGGTACTACAAGTTTCCAATTATGAGCATGAACTTTTTCGAGCAATGACAGTATGTGAAGGCAATGAACATTAAATATAACAGAGACATCATGAAGTTATTTTCGGACCTTCTGATAAATAAATTGAATTACACCTGATAAGCATTTAGGCCATATGTGATGAATAATACAGAGCATCACAATATTTTCTTCTAAAAAATGTACCTAGAAAACAGACAATTCTCTGATGCACAATGCTGTATAGACGACCAAAAACTATTATAACAATTGAGTAAACTCAAGTCATGATGAATGACAACCAAATACCATACCCCAGAAGAACAGCATGATGATAATAATTTAGATGCATCCTTAACTACATGTGACCACCTGATCATACACATAGATTGCTGTCAAATTACAATCCTGCACCTCAATAATCACTGATAAAAAAAATTAAAATTATGAAACTCAAACAGAAGACTCAGATCTAGATTTGATTTCAAATTTTCCTAGCTGCTCTATAACTCACATGAAGCAATATAGTGTTAATAGTTTCCCACTTTGATCAGTCTGATAATGAATGTCGAGTCCGATAGAACACTGCATACTCATCTAACTGGAAGCTCAGGGTTTGTTTCTCCGCATCTAATGCTCCAGATTAGTTAATCACAGGGGTCCTTAGTCGTGGGTGTGTTGTTGAATTAGAGTCATACATGGGCTATATAAAATACTACAGCTACTACTCCCCTTCTTCCATGGTGGGTTCGAGGAGTTTGAGGAGATCTGGATGTGATCAATATTACTCTTGTAAGCACTTCTACAGGTAGAGAGACTGATTTCAAGAGATCCATGAACTGTATAAGATACTCTAGCTAGAAAGCACAATCATAAAAGAACACAGTCATCACCAACGAAATTCAGAGTGTACCTAACCAAACTAACACCCATCCCTGGATTGCCAGGCAGGATCTACGCACCTTTTTTTTGTTTTGGGGGGTTCAAATATATATTGCTTCTAGTTTAATCTTGAGTTGCGCAGCGACTATTAGTGTTAGCCTGATAAGCTTCAGCTATCTATTAACCAAAACTGAAAATAAAAAGGTCAAGTATATTTTACCAAAGATCTAACTCCAACACACTACAATCTAAGTGATGCATTTTGCTCCAATCCTCCGCAATCTAAAGCTGAAAACTACATGAGAGGTGGACAAGCAAAAGGATTTGCATAGATAGCCAGCATCTTAAAAGGACCTAGCACACAATGTCGCCCCACAAACGTTGAAAGGGCATCGGATGCATTACAATCCTCCACTCTGCTAAGGTAAGAGAAGCTTCATAAATTGAACAACTTTCGCACACACCAGAAGTGAAAGATAAGACTTAACTAGTCCATGGTTTTGGAAGATGATAATATAACCAAGCAGAAGTTACTAAACACTACAGAAGGTTATAGACACTTGCCTTGGAGACAAAAACACCACAGCATTGAAAATTTATGAGGGTAATCAGAAACCTCTAATCTCTTCAAAAATCAAACCTTGGACCCCAAGAAAAGGTATGTACAATGGCAAGCCTATTCAGCAGAACACAGAAGGCCTTAAAGTTTAATTACTTTTTTTTTTTTATAGAAAAGATCATCATGATGAAAATGAACTCAAGAACAGAACATGAAGAAACCACCAAACCCCCCAACATCGACACCGAGCATTATAGTTTGAATCATGCAAGTATGCAGCTGATATACCAACAAATCAACCAGCTAACACGAGCACCAGAACAACATTATCACACCCCACATCACCTATCCATGAAGGGGAAATTCATATATATGAAATCCTGAATAAAATTTGCAATGCGTAAGCAACAAAGGAGCAAACTTGATATCCAGAGCACAAAGTAATCAAACCCAACAAAAATGCTTTAACCTAAAACCCTAAATCAGCAATTTGAAGAATTAATCTGGACTTCAACAACTAGCAACCTGAATCATCTGGACAGGAAGTAAAATTACAGAAATCAAAGGAAACAAAGAGGGGAAGAGGAGGTACGGATGTAGAGCACTATCAATCTTGGCCGCTCAGACTAACGCAGGCAAGAGCTGGTTTTGTGCGCAGATTTCAATTTAAGCAGCTGTATAAACTTACTAATTGGCAATGCTTAAGCCAATCAGCTCGGCCAGCTGCTATTTGACCCCCATTTCCTCCAATTTTTTTCAAAAAGAAATTCAATCAAACGAATAAACAAGAAAATCTAATCAACATAAGCAAAGAAACCACACACACACAAAAAGAAATGGCAAGAAAAATAAGCGATTCTGTTCACCACTGAGCCATTTCTTTATCATCTTAACTGTTCCCAGGAACTTTGATTCTTCGAATGTTTTAGGGTTTTATCATAGCGAAATGATTTTCTCTCACCCCTAGGGTTTCCTTTCAGGAGGAGATTTCTCTTTCATGAGAAAGAAGCAAACCAGACTTCAATTACTTACGATAAAAACCCAATTTTGATTTACGAGTAAATGGGCCTCTATACAAATGGGCTTACAAGCCCAATATTTTTCCACACTCAAAATTCATTCTTCACCATTTTTATCAAAATAAATACTCCAAAAATTGTCATTATCCTTTCCTAAGTTTTCTTTTGCCCATCTTTGAACTCTTTAATTGAGGTCGAGCTATTATTAGTTTTATTATATATAAATTTTTTAATGCTCCCATTATGATATTTAAATTTAAAATCTTACTTTATAAAAATACATAGTATATTTCAAATTATTTGTAAATTGGTTATGATAATTTTTTCGGGATATTATAATACATTGATTATGAGTTAACCATGGTCATACGTCTTGTTTGGATGAGATAAAAAGAAGATAAAGAGGGTTAGCAAAAAATACATATACTCCTTATTTATATTTGGGAGAACTTTTATTACTAAGAGCAAGGGATATTCCATCATATTGTTTCTTATTCCAATCCCCCATTTTTTAATTAATTGATTGAAATTATTTTATACACACTTATATTTCCTCTTTAATAACGATCGATCATCAACTTTTACCACTCTATGTTCGCGTTTTCTTTTATTTTTAATTGAATGTGCAATTGATAAAGTAAATTGTAATTCTCTATATATAATCTTTCTTACGTGTGAAAGGAAACGTAAAAGTCGATATAAGCGACTGAAATTTACTAGTTAAGTTTAAAAAATGACAACGACAATGAAAATGACAATAGAGTTTTACAAAATGGAAGTAGAATCGGAGTCATACCACTAACTCACAACAAAGTGCAAACCCCTTCCCCAACACAAAAAGGTAACATATATATCACAAGAATTTGAGGATCGTAATATTTGTAAAACCGTGTATAGTCCACTGCCTCTTACAAATATTTTCAAATTTTTAATTTATGGCATTAGCTAGTAGCAAAGAATATATAGGCAAGCTGATAATAAGCCCTCTCTAATTCGTTAACATATTCTAAATAAGTTGAACGTATTTGGATCGGATCGACCTTATTTTAAACCAGACAATTCGCTCGAACTGATGAATATCGGACCTATTGCCCACGCCTAACGTTGAATACATTAACTAGGGGATCCTCAAATATTGTGTTTGAGAACGTATCTTATCCAAATAAAGCACATAGAAAGATGATGGTAGCATATCCCTTTTTACTCTTAATTTAGTTATAGATAGATATAAAGATGATGATATGAAGAGTGTTTATAGTTAGATTACTGAATGGGAGGGACAAGGCAAGGGGTAATCCCAAATAGACTAGTAGTGCTCATCCCATTCATTTTGTTTGGTTCATCAGCTACAGGTTAACTAGAGTGATATCAAAACCTAACCATAGATAAGTACATAAATTAATTGGAGTGTTTTAGTTTACATTATCGCTATGTGTTGATGTATACAAATCCAAATATAGTATATTTATCATATTCCACAATTAGGTCTTTTTGCCTCAAATGAAATGGATTCTAATTTCAGTGGTCATCAACTGAGAATTCAAGTCTTTTCTTCTTTCATGCCTTTTTGACTGTTAGTGTTTTCTATAAATATCTAAGAAGAAGATCTTATCCATGTAAAAGTGAACTACGAGTGGTTTAATTTATAATATATACCACATATACAATTATACGTGTTTTGCTATTTTGTAGTGTCTCTAGCCAAACTCGTTGAATGGCCTTCAGCTATATAACAATGTTAGTGTGTGTTAGTTAGTTGGTCTAGTTGCTTAGAATAGAGTTATTATAAACAACTAGACTCGAGTCCTATTTAAATTAGTGTTTGCGCCTCCATATACCACAAAAATAAAATGATTTAATGTTTTAGTATCGAGGTCTAATAAAGTATGAGATTTGATTAATTAGGCAGCATTTTTAGCAAAGTCGGGCTCCGAGGTTGCGAGGGTAGATTGCAAGCTCATTAGCTTGCAATCAAGATCGGTGCTCGGCTCATGGCTCGGCTCAAGCTTGAGATTCGCTTTCCTAGGTTCAAGCCTAGGATTGGCTATCTTAAAATTCCAACTTGAGCTAAACTTATGTTATAACCTGAATACAAGTTTGATTTTAGTGTCTGTTGGATATAAGTCTCGTGTGTAAAAATTTGAAAAGTAAATACAATTAAAGTTAGAAATTTCAAGTTTATATCTAGCCATAGACAATTCCTCAGAGTAGTTCAATAGTCAATAAGTAGCTTCACAAATATTCAATCTAAAAAGACATGAGGAGTAGGATTTATGGCTGGGTGGGGGTACAAGTTTGCATGCATGGTCCTATGGGAAGTAGCTATACAGTCTCTGAAAAGGCAACAAGACTACTCTACCTTTGTCTTTGTATAAGTATTGGAGAGATGAAAAATACAATATACAATCTAAAGACATGAGGCACAACAAAGGAGACAGATTTCATTATAAAAAGTTGCTTTGAAGATGAAAAAAGTTAGTGTTATCGTTGTTATGCATAAGAATTCTTATAATAATTCACATTTTCTTAATTATAAAAGTTTAAGCAATCAAATTCTTTTATTTATTTTTACGATAGCTTATAAAAGTTTGCTAGATCAGCTAGCCCAAGTTGTTTATACTTAATTTTCGAGCTCATGAGCTTGAACTCACATAGGCAAATGTTTTGCACCTGCTTACTAGCATAAAACAAGCCCAAAAGGCTAGCTAGCTTGAGTTTATCTAAGTTGGATTTGAAATATGTACGTATGCAATAGATCTAATCGGATTTTGATTATTTACTGAAGTGAAAGAACAAAATTGATGTTGAAAAGGTTATAAAAAAGACTAATCTATTAATTTATATTGAATTATACACGCAACAAACTTCACATTAGGAGTTTCTCATTAAAAATTACATGTAAAATTTAAAGAGGCAAAGTTAGCTTGTGTAATTATTTATTTTTTCCCGATTCTCAAGGACTACACATCCCTATCATAAAAGTAGAGGAACTTAAGTACTTAGACAAGTTGCCCTAACTAGCTTAGTATACATCCACATGCACCTAACATCCAAGTCAGACCATATCATGATATGAGCACCAATATTTTTTCCCCTTTTTGGGGAAAATAAATTAGGATGATCAAGACATATATTAAGTACGTAATCTTCCAAAACATGGTACAAAGTATGTACACACCCATGCATGTTAATTTGATTGGGAAACAAACTAAGTATAAAAAATTATGTATATATATATATACTTGTTAATTACTACATCAAATTCTATGTATATGGCACTTTCTTGATAAGTTATTGGTGACTTCAATTCCACATTGCAATAGTGAATCACACAAGCAACATTGCAAAGACAATGTATTTTTCTACAAAAGATAAGATTAATTAAGACCTAAGTGTATAAATTAAGCAATCAATCACCCCTAATTGATCATATTCAATTCCCCATGATAATCCTTTATTATTCCTTGGAAGTTCTAGTCAAGAGTATATTGGGATGTATTTTTCTTTGGTTAAAGAAACAGCAACAAGCCAATAAAACTACAAAAAATGATTAGGTATCTAGTCGAGGATAACATTATTCATTTTAATCATGTGTATTTCAATATTCATTTCTAAGGTATGAGGATTTCTATAAATCAAAAGAAAAAAGATGTTACCAATAAAGTGTTGGGTGAGGGGATAAGGAGGAAAACACCGGTTCGAATTCTCATAATTACAATTATTAATAAACGCTCGTGGGTTGTTGCTATATAAACAAAACAACGCACTACCTTGTTTAGAAAAAGATTATATTGCCAAATTTTAACCTAATATTTGGTTCTAAAGTTGGAAGTGTAGGAGAAATTGTGTAAATTTTAGGCCTTGTTTCTATAAAGCCCAAACAAAGGAAAAAGGGTTGAGCCTT
Source organism: Talinum fruticosum (assembly GCA_021018815.1). NCBI lineage: Eukaryota > Viridiplantae > Streptophyta > Magnoliopsida > Caryophyllales > Talinaceae > Talinum > Talinum fruticosum. The sequence continues at coordinate 1,431,688 of JAITYX010000076.1, read as the reverse complement.
GAAAAAATAGAATACATACCATGACAATAGTATTTTCCCCCATCTTTGGTTTACATCAGGCATATAACAGACGCTAATAAATTGTGACAAATATCGATAAAAACCCTAACGAAACGAATATGGAATCTACAATAATAATATATGAGATGGGCTCAATCTCAATCTTTGTATCTTATCATACATATTTATTATTAATATTCGACACTCGATCAACACTTGTCGAGCATTGGTTGATACTTATCAGCACTAATTAATATTTAGTCATATTTATTAGTTAATTAGTCATTAGCACTAATATGCACTAATCTATATATGAATCGAGTAGACATCAACACTCATCATTAACAAGTTACTTATAATAAGTTGAAAAGAACAAACAAATGAAAAGTATCATCATCTTACAAATTCTTATATGAGACCAGTCTTACATCGTAGTTATTGTGAGATAGGCTTTTGTTAGAGGTAAATTTTAAAGGTTTTAATATTATTAATAACTTAAACTATATGGGCTTTTTAGTTCGAGATTGACTAATAATTTATAAGTGATTTTTTTAGAGTTACCTTTAAATAATTATTAGTCACCTCTATGTATTTGAAGTCACTATAAAAATTTACGTCTCACAATAATTTTGAAGTAATAGAGTTTCATACAAGACGTAACGTAATATCATAAAGGTAGAGATTTAAAAGATAAAAATTAAAATTAACTTCCATAATAAGTCCACATATTTTTTTGTTGGTGCACATATAATTTCTCATGTAGCTTTAATACGATAATTTATATAAGCAAAAGTGTACTTTTTTTTTTTTGGTAAGTAAAAACTTAGAAATGAGTGACCAGTTAGGAATGTTTAAAAACAAAGCATATCAGAAAGATTTATGGTCAGTTATAAATCCCTAGAACTACCATAGAGTATTTACTCATAGCCAAGGAGATGGTCATAACATTATAAAAGGTATGAAAAATTAACCTCCGAACACATGATGCACTAACAGACAAGAGATCCCTACATACTTCCCTAGCAAGGAGCAGTTTTAGGATTTAATCACAATCCTATAAAGAACATTTCCTACTAAAAACCATTTCTAAGAACTTTATAATTAAGCATGCTCATGTCGGATTATAGTCTTATGGATGGATAATATCTTGAAACTTTTCATACTGATAATAAAAAGGCAAACGTCGGTTTTGTAGGTTAATGATCTAATTGCTAAAGCAGTTATGGGTAACTACCATTTTAGAGGTAGATCTATGTATAGGGGATTATGTAGGCTTAAGATGTTGATGTTGATGTTCATTTACAAAGATTGTATTATTCCTTGTCTTTCAACATCTAATTATAGGTCCCCTCCACTCCCCTCCCCAAAACTCTCAAAAAAAAAAAAAAAACCCTCCACTTAACATTGATATTTGTACTTTCTATGCACCAAATTAAAAGAGCTTGAAAATGGACTTGACTTGGCTCCCTTTGGCCTTACCTACTTTTTTTTTTTTTTTTTGGGAATATTTTTCCACATGTGTAGATGCTTACATCATGTAATGGACCTTAGTATGAAACAATAACCACACAAATATTGATATTTAAATTATGGTGATTATTACTTTATAATTAAATGTTGGAATTTAGCTAATTAGGTGACATATGCTTGTGCTCATAGTTAATTTGGTATGTGCATACTTTATTATAATTTTTTTTATGATCAAAATACTCCATTGATTGTTAGTTAGCGGACCAAAGTTTTTTTAATTTTTTAATGCTAATACTTGTACTATGATATGATGTGGTGACTCAAATAATATATACCCAAATTAAATAAAAATCAAAATTGAAATGAAAAAAATTGGGGGCGGGGGGTTGATAAATTGATATATAGTGAGATTTTTAAAGTATGGGAACCCACAGGTTTGAATAAGCCAAATAAACCTACACAATAATCACATTATTTTTTGTTCAAATCTAGAGGTGGTATCATTGAGCTTTGGACCCGGATTTATTTGTCTATATTTTAACTTGTAAAATTCTAGTTTTCCACGTATTTTGGCTCAATTATTATATATATTTGTGTGTGTGTTTTTTCGGATCTTAAATTCTCAATTAATCAGAGGTAAGTTATTTGTGGTTTTATTACAATATTTATTGGTTATTAAATCGACTTTGTTATTACATTGGTAAAGTTTTTGCAAAGTGAACTAGTGAAATCATATAAAAATTTGATTTAATTTTTTGAGTAAAATTTGGCAATTTAATTGATAAATTGTCACATATATCCGGCAAAAAGAATCGAATTTACCTTAATAAATATATGAAATGTCACATAAAAACATTCTTTCATAAAAGATAGAAAATGTGGTCGAGGAAGAGCTAGTCTGATATGCAGATTTAATACTTACATAATTTCGGAACATTCCAAAATAAGAAAACAATATGTACACATCGGAACAGATTGATGACGACTTCATTTTTATGTATGATTGAACATATATGCGTTAGATTTATGGAATGAAAACTACTGATAAAATAACTAAAAGCATATGATAAACGAAGTGGTAAGGAATTACAATGTGCGAAGAGACTTGATGGACATTTTTGAAAGAAAAAGGAGAAGAACCCGGTTTGAACCCATCAATTTCAACTGTATAATAACTGTGCCCTAGTTTACACTGAGTTTCCAACCACAAAAAAATTTATAAAAAAAAGGAATTTGGCTGGAAGCTCCACAACCCACAAGCTCATCAAATATAATGATAATATCACAAATTTCCCTTTTTCATAATTTTCATTATAAGAGTTTATTTTGAATGGAATTGGATAGATTATTAAATTAAATTATCTAAATCAAAAACCTCTTTTTATTTTCTTTTGATTTTTGATAATTAGTAATAAATTAAGTTAGTACATATAAAGATAGCTATATGGCTACAAACAAATTAAAAAATTAGTCAGCCTAAAGATTGAAGAGACTACACAATTTGGTCTGTTTGTATAATTGCTATCTATTAACAACCTGGTCTTATATATATCCATCTCATTTTGGAAAAAAGTAAATATAAAATATTATAAGCAAAATAAGAGAATTTATAACTAATGATAGCGTCTTTTTCTACCCTAAATTTCACCATGTGTTTTGTGGATTTATTCTTCATTGACATTAGAGGGGAATAGTTACATACTAGTGAGAATAGTACACTTACATTCGAAAAAAGGAACAAAATAAAAACACGGTGATACCGACACTATCAATAAAAAAACTCAGAAATAAAAAACAAAATAAAAGGATAAGATGCCCTATAACATATGCTTTCAACCCTCTACTCTTCTCTAACATACCCTCCTCCCCCCTCCAAAAAAAAAAAAAAGGAGGATTCAAGACAACCCCGTTCTTCAAGAAGTAATTAATTAGATCAATCTCATGGACTAGTAATGAGAATCCCAGGCTGTACAAGGCTAACTTTTGTCTCTTGCTCTAGATTGACCTGTAATAGCTAGGGAAATAAGGAATCCTTCACTAGAATCAGGATATACAGCTTGTGAAAATGCTGTTTTTCAAATTGAATAATCAACTATGCATTTCTAAATCAATGTTCAAGTTTTCAAAAAGGGTAGAGTAAATAATCCTTCTTTATCTCCTCCTCCTTTGTTTAACTTAATATGATGATATGCATATATAACTTGGCTAGCAACTAGTTGCAAAAGACATAAAGAAACACCCCCTCTAAAGAAAATAAATGTCGAACATTTTTTTGTACATCTTTTTCTATATAATGACACTGTAGTGAGTAATGTTCTGATAACTCAACAGATCCAGCAATGATATGTGGATTGACGGTTTTTAAATAAGATAAGATTAGATATAAATCCTTCCAAGATTGGGTATATAATGAGTCACCACTCCTATGAAGTACTCAAAAAAGGTAGCTTTCATAAGATGACCTTTCAACCCTCCTATAATTATAAGTATAATATATAAGCAAGATTTGAATTTAAATATGTTTTATTTCCTACTTTTTCTTGAATTCCAAGCACTAGAAATCTTTTAGCTAGCTAAACTCAAGTTCCATCACCCTCCACCATAGAAAAACTAGATATCTTATAAAATTTTGTTTTGACTCCCTGAGACCACTTACTACTCCAATATTAGCCATCATTTAAAAAGCGCCCCCCCAGCATGGGGAACACTCATTATATACATTCAGCAAAATTCTCCTCAACTTGCCAATTCCCAAAACTAACACCCCAACTTTCTTCTTTGGCTTTTGAAAATGTCAAAGGTTCATCCCCACCAAGCTCCCCCATCTCCCCTTTCTTCATCCCCTCCATCTTCTTCTTCTTCTTCTTCACCTTCTTCTTCTTCTTCCCCTTCGTCGTCGCTGTCTAGTAGTAGCACGGAAGGCGAGATATTCACCATATGGATGAAGTCTCTAATCCTCGGGGGCAAAGGGTGCACTGTTTTCGACTCCAAGGGTCAAATTGTATATCGCGTTGATAATTACTGCTCCAAGTGTTGTGATCAAGTCTTCCTCATGGATTCTCGCGGCCGTGTCCTCCTCACTGTACTTAGAAAGGTAAGGGCGAATTTTGGATATACAATTCATACTGATTTTATATGAGTGCATATATCGAAACTTTTGACTTACAATGTTACATACTACGTATACGTACTCTACAGAAATTCAGACTGTTGGCTCACTGGGAGGGATACAGAGATGAGAAGCAGAAAGGAGCAACATGGTGGTTTCGAGTACGAAAGAGCTGGAGAATTACCAAAATGTCCTTGCAGTGTAAGGTGGTTGTAGATTTGAATCATGATGAATCATCTACATTCAAGATAGAGAAGGGCAAAAGCCAGTCATCATCACCATCATCATCATCATCATCATGTAGGATAGTAGATAAATTAGGAGGACTCATTGCAGAGGTAATTATTTATGTCTTTTTTCTCCTGATTCTCACCTACTACATATATAATTATATTGCATATTTCGTCACAGAACTAATTAAAATACTTGATGCTGTTCTTTCCTGGAAAATACAGATGAAGAGGAAGGAGTCAGTAGGAGGGGTAGTTCTGGGAGATGATGTACTGACAATGGTGGTTGAGCCGAACATCGATCATTCCCTCATCATGGGACTTATGGTTTCATACAGTCTGATTTGCTGTAGAATTTGAGTAATTTTCAGGATGGTTCTTTGAGTGCCCATGTTGGGATTTTGGGAAGTTCATCATCTCATTGTAGATAGTTTTTCTCTCTTTTTCATCGATGTTTTTCTTTTCTTTTTTTTTTTTTAGTTTGGTTTTTATAACTTAATGTTGTTCAACAATGATAATACAATGTCAAGCTTAATTATGCAAATGTTATCGTTCACTTATTGTCAGACATACTTCATCTTTTGACACAAATATTGTAAAGATTGTTAAGTGTTGTTAAAGCTGTATTCATCCTAGAACTTTAATTGTATTGGGATTATAATGGAATCGGAAACAAAAGAAAGCCCGTGTTCAATCTATATAGATCGAACTTTGTATATCTCTGTGGAAAAGCAAAGGAAAGTCGAGTAAGAACCAGAACCAAAATGTACAAGGGTATAAAAATTTAACTAGATAGGTTATCATGTTAAAAATTTGAGAGAAATATGTCTCATATAGATAAAAATAGGTAGTCTGCGTGAAAATCAATGAAATCACGACCTAGTGATCAATACTGATGTCGTGAGTACATTAGATCTCGGTGTTCGATTTTCCTTTCTCTATCAGTATTGTATTGCCATTTATAACTCTTTTCGCACTAAAAAAAAAAAAAAACAAGTAGTCTCGAGTATACATAGTATAATCTACCGAGTTATTCAAACATATTCATTTCAATAATTTTGGAGAAAAAAATTGTAGTTTTATATATTGCGTGGTGGAATAAGGCCGAATGTGATCAATTTTTGGGATCTTAAAGAAAGATTCAAGATGAAAATGACAAAATGAATCCTGGAGGACAAATACCTGAAATGGATGTTGATCGAATAAGATCAAAATCGAGTGGCCTAAATATGCATCCATGTCATTGTCATGCTCATGCCCACCCGAAAAAGTATTTGGGCTTTTTTGGCCCAGCCACGATTTCACTCTGAACTGAACAATCAGAAAATCCTTTTCAAGAGGCCCAAACGTGCAAAAAGCTATGGCCTTCTCTTATCCTGTAAAACCACCCCATGTTCCCCTTATTGAACACCACCGCTTCCCCGCCCTCCCAAAAATAAAAAAACAAAAAACCAAAAAAGGGAAAAAAATCTTTTTTGGTTTTTTTTTTGGTGTTAAAGGAGGTGCAAAGTACAACACAGACAGAATTGGACGGAGGAGAATAAGAGTCTATTTGGGAGAAGAGTAAGGGGAGTTAATAAGGGTATTTCTATCTCGCACTCTTGTTTGGAAGTTAGAATAGGAGAGTAAGGAAGGGTAAGGGGAATGAGTCTTATTCCTCTTTGCTCCCTTTACTCACGATGTTTATACTTTTTTAAAAAATTTTATTCTTGTCTATCTTCATTTGTTTACAAAAAAATAAAATAATTATATCACTTTTATTTACTATTCCGAAAATAATTACTCGCAATGTTCGCCATATTCCCCTTAAAGAAGGTGTGTACCTTGAATAGTGGAAGCGATAAGTTTGCCGATTGATGTTCCACGAGTGTTGAACCTTGTAAGTCCAGATTCTTCAACCAAACCCGAAACCGCTCTTGTGTCCTCGTTGAGCGAATCCTAGTCCATTCACGAGTAGTTTTCATAAAGTTAACATAGGTGGCTACCGGAGTCACCGTAGAGAAATTACACTTCAACCCCGTGAACTTGGGATGATAGTATCAATGAGAGAGATCTAGTAATTCGTGAGGTTCTAAAGAGCGAGGAGCAACATATACCTCCTCTTAATAATTTTAATCCACCCTAATCTCCCTTCAAAGGGACCCTTAGTGTAGTGTGGCTAAATTAATTGATTAGTAAATGTAAATTAGTATAAAAAGATGTTGATAAATTGTCAAATATAAGATTAATAAACGGAATTTTTTTAAAAAATATTAAAGAGTAACTACTATTTTGTTTCTACGAGAAAAGAGTCAGGCCATATTATACAAAATTATTTGTTTGAGTAGTGAATAATTGTTTGTGTAGCGTATACTTGTTTAGGTAGCAGATAAGCTGTTACATTTTTAAACGATTGAATAAGAGCATGTTTGGCATAGTTTTGATTTTTTTTTTTGTTTTTTAAAAGCATTTTTTTAAAAAATTTTTGAAAAAAATTTGAAGTGTTTGGCTTAAATTTTATATAAGTGTTTTTAAATAATTAATTTATTTGGCCAAAATTTTTAGAAAGAGAGAGAAAGGGGAAAGTGATAGAGATAGAGGACAGAGAGAAGAGATAAAAAATTGTGGAAAGATTGGAAAGATAGAAAGGAGAGAGTGAGAGAAAATAGGAGTGTGAGTGGTTATTAGAGAGTTTTTACAGAAATTAGAAAGAGAAACAACTATTTGTCTGTTTCTATTTTTGGGATGTTTTTTTTTCCAAAATTATTTTTAAAAAATAATTTTAATTTAAAAAAGTTAATGTTTAGCCTAATTTTAGTTTTTAGAATCCAAAAATAATTTTAAAATGTAGGCCAAACACCCACTAAATGTGTTTTAAAATTTTAGTGATTTGCCTAGGTGGCTATTGTGAATTGACATAAAAGGAAATATATAATTTGCCGAGTATAAATTAATGAAGGATTCTTTTTGTCAAAAAAATATAAAATAGTACTTTTAAATGTAAAAAATTAATATTCTTAATTTTTCAGAAAAATACTAATATTTGATTGCTTAAAATTTTAACTTAATCAAAACACTAAATACTATTTCAAATATTATTGCCGAACAGAGCCTAATTATTGAAAGGCGGAGAGAGAATTTTTCTAATATTTTTTATAAATTGCTAATTGAATTTTTGTGTTGGGAAAACTTATAATATGACGTCGGGTCCATGAACCCGGGACATATGTAGCAAGATAGGATGGAAGGGGAAATTAGGAGGGTTTAAGGAATTTAAATTTTTTTTGTCATTTAGAGATCTCAAGTTCATAGGTCGAAATCATCTAATAATTTTTTTGGGGAAGGTTGACATGGTTTGGGTCAAAGCTAAAGTCAATTTTTGTTCGCAATTAAGTCGAAATTAAATCTTCTTTATCAAACTTCTAAAAATTTTATTATTAAATTAACATTCATTTAAATAATGGTAGAATTTTCAATGATAAGTCAAAAAAAAAAATAAAACAACAACAACAACTTGAAAATTTTCAAAATGTCAATCAACCTTGAAATTTTATTTATTTAATTTCCTTGTATCACATGCGAAGATTCGAAATTCGCATTGATGGAAAATTATATACTGTTCTATTTATAGTTTACTACTGTTATGTAAATTCTTATATACATAAAGAAGTTTATACTTTTGAATGTCACATCATTATATTTAATGTGCGAAATCCTTTTATTTTTACTTTCGTCCAACTATTTGTTAACATATGTCATACAAATATAAACTTTAAAGTGTATAATAAATGTGTTACAACCGTTAAAGTGTATAATAAATGTGTTACAACCGTTGGGATCAAATGACAACTACGTGAAACTTATCGATGATAAATAATAAGTTTCTTTAAAGTATTGCAACGTAAATAAGCTTAATCTTATTGTTTTGTTTTTTCTCAAATCACTCGAAACAATTTATATACACATCCTTTTTCTAGGGTGCATCATTAACGAAAAATCTTAATTTATAAGGAGGTGTAGGCATCCGTATTCGGTTTAGAATCTAAATGTAAATAATGAGTTTATAAGGCATTGAATGTATGTATAAGATTATGATCAACATAGCAATATTAATGACATAAGTAATTCTATAAATATCAGCTAATTTAATTTATAAAATTTGAAAAATTGTTATCTAACATAGCATACCCTTGTTGTTGAAGCAAACACAAGAGAAGGGGTGCCAAGTGAACGTAGCTTAGTTCGTACTTAAAGATTGTTTCGAGTTTGAGAGATAATAGAATTAATTTTCACTATCTTATGAAATTTCAAGATTGTTTCGAGTTTGAGAGATAATAGAATTAATTTTCACTATCTTATGAAATTTCAAATCTCGTAAATGTACAGGTTAATAAAAATAATTAATTTCAAAAACACACTTTACAAACTGAAACGAAAAGAATTTAGATGCAGTTATGAATTGTAACACAAAAAACTAAAAGTTAGATGTTTTTTCTCTAATAAACATAGATATTGACATAGATAATATTTTGTTGCAGAGAAATACAAAAACACTAAAACTTTTATTTTTCCGAATCAGTGTTTGTTGGAGAGAAGTTTGTGCCTAAGCTCAGCAACGTCAACATCATCAAAGTGGGTCTCTGGAATCCAATTCCCAGTTCTAGGATCTCGCATCCAGAACCCTTTTTGTTATTTTTCCCATCATCTTTATTATTCTCACAAATTACATATTTTTCTGTTACTTTTCCACTGGCATTACTGAAAGCCTTCTTCTCCCTCAATGTTGTAGAAGCTGCCGCTGATTGAGTTTTCCCACTCTCAGTTCCAGACGACGCGTACCTTCTTCCACTTCTGCCATCAATCGTCATATATAACAAAAAACTAATATTAGTATTGGGAAAGGAAAGAAAAAGGCAAAAAATACAACATTGAGAGTAAAACTTATAGGAATTATCACACATTAAAATCAAACCTTAAAACTCCATTCAGGTCAATGTCGTGCCACAAGTTATCTTAAAAAATAATTAGATTTAGAAAAAACAACGAAAGAATTTATAAAATTGATAAACTAATCATTAATACATTATTAGTAAACGAAAAAGTTAATTAAAACGACATATATCTATCGCTCTAGACCCAAAAAGAAGGTAAAAAGAAGGGGGAGGGAATAAGAGGAGAGAGCGTAATTTTATGTGAGTTAGAAAATAAAGGAAAGTGAAAAAGAGAAGAAGATAGAGGCTGACCTGATGAGGAGGTGAAAGTTGTTGATGAGAGATGATGAAAGTCTCGCCATTGAAAGAGGAGTTTCGAAGATTTTACGACGATGGAAGGGTTTTAGATGGAATCCTAATGAGGTTTTTGCGTGGCAATCTACAAATATATATATATAGTAGTGCTACCTAGGCTTGCTTTGGGGGGTTAGGTTTTTTTGGGCTAATAGCGGTTTATGCTCTAATTAAGCCCTAATTAATGTGTACCCCTTTCTATCCCAAAAAAAGTTCACCTTTTTATGGACCTGAACAACAATACTTCTACTATGGATCCAAGTATATCGATCGGATGACAAAATATAATTTGAATGGGATAGTTTAATATTTTTTTGAAAAGAAGATCATAAAAATAGAAGGTTAATTTAAAAAATTAAAATAAACTATCATATATATAACAACTTAAATTTATATATTTGGGTCTATTGCATAATTTATTTTTTTAAAAAAAGGAAAGTAGAAACCGTATGATTTTTTGGGGTTGGGTTTAATAAACTTTTTGTGTAATTTTCTAGATAATCGAGGGTGTTTTTGTTCCTTAATGTCTGTTTACCTTTTGATTTGAGATGGGTAGTAATATAGTTTTTGAAGAAATAGCTTTTCATTTTGAAGTCTTTTCTTTTGGGGAATTTGTAGAAGGTACGAAGATCAACTAGAAATAACAAAGGATAATATGATCACTATTTAGGTATTATTGTAGATATCACCTCCAACAAAATTTGTGGACATATTAAATCTTATTTTTGTAAACAGAGAAAAATGAAAGAAGATTGAATGTTGACATTAAATAAATGTGCTGTATCTCTTCTAGTTGTGTTTGTTTGTTTTTTTTTTTCTAAAAAAATACAAAAAGGATATAGGTTAAAATCAAAAGATAGGTTAGACTATCTATTTCTCAAGTATAACCCTTCATTGAAAATTGCAAAATAACATTACCTTTTAAATATCCTATATCGATTTTAAAGTTATACATGTATTAAATTAAAAAATTAATTAAGTATGGGTAGAATAATAATATTACAATGTATAAATTATGTAATATTATCGTTTAACATATAATATATTAATTTAATTTGAAATAACAATTAGTAGGTGTCTTGCTTTATGAGACA